>CM019063.1:148623836-151023836 GCA_009667805.1 Leptobrachium leishanense | reverse complement strand
GCCAAACTTTGCCAGCCTCTGGACTACCTCTCTGTTCGCCACCTGTGTACTTACCTTGTCTTCAACATTACCGGAGCCGGTGTTACGTCCCTGCTTTGAACGCTGCCTACCTACAGACCTTTTGCTTTACTTTTTGACACCGCTAAAGGACCTATTTTCTCCAATCTGCCTCCACACTCTACAGTGTACATGCAATACCACACATTGGGCTCACAAACCTGTTTATCCGGTACACCACTGGTACTGAACCTGACACCTATAGATATTTAAATCTGCATCATCGCTTTTGACAATGGATGTCTGTTATTCTTTGTCAGTTTGGTGACCTACTTCTCTATTTGTGAGATTAGTGATTATAGACAATAAACCACAAAACTGAGTTCTATAAACCTCAATTTAGACACCTCTACCAGCATAAAAAACTAGACTTTTGTATGAACAGTCATTTTTTTGTCATTTCAGCAAATCAGAATATTAGTGAAAACACATAATATAGCAGATAAACCGATCTCAATGTTTAATTGACTGTAACAGTATTCCTACTTATTATACTTCAACCATTGGCAGACTGACAGCCACCAAACAAATTGGCATTACCGAAAGTTGATCCAACCCAGAGAAGATATCTGCAGTAAAACATCATATACTGTCATAATCAAAACAAACTGTGACAGACTAATTATTGCGAATTTGTATAACGTTTCTAGTCAGTCTATACATCATCTATTATTATCATCATCATCATGGTGTGTGCAAACACGTTACATTTATTACTTACAAATTGTAAAAAAATTACCAAACAGTACATTTTCATGTTCTTTATCATAAAACAAATAAGAAAAACCCAAAAGGCATAGATGGTTAACTTAAAGTTTGAAAGCAGGCACACCCTCCTGTGCATAGCTGTGATTATTGTTGTTGTTGTTGTATTTTCTTCTTATCATTATTATATTATTATTATTATTATTATTAATAATAAATAATAACTTCCTCCTATATTCTCTCTTTTTATTCACTCATTAACTACATAGCAGCCTTTGAAGTACTAATGGCTATATGAAAACTGCATATATTCCATTACATAACTAAATCATGATAATGGAAGAAGGAACGTTATAATGGCAAATAATCTTTGATTAGCCATCGGAATGTAAGGTCTAATGTAATGTTTTTCATATCTCTTTTTATACTTATAATTCTCTGGGCGATGAATCAGAGGACTATGTTTGTTGGCTATGTCTTGGAATACTAAGTGAAAAGCAGTTAGGAAGGTAGTATAGTACGTCTCTAAGGGTATAGTGCAATAACATGATAATTAGATTTTTTTTTCTAAGAATATTTCTCTGCCTAAGAGAGAAATAGCTGCCAAAGACATCACCCACCACTGGGTTTTGCACATGATAATATAATTGATCCTTCATGGCTATTTCACATAAGATTTTCATAAACCCGATACTCAGTGTGAAAATATATATAGTCCTTCTATATAAAAAAAATTGTAATAACTGTTTACATCTTAAATAGGAAATAAGAACTTCTACATAATATATATTGCAGCGCTCCCTGATGTATATTAGAAATCTAAACCCACCCATGACATTCCATTGTTGATTAAATTTTTACATCCGGTGTTAGAATGTTCTGTATCTTTGCTTTGATTTGTAATGTCAATTAATAGGATCCAAATTAAGAAATTTGTTATTATAGCTACTAGGGATGCATCAATACTGATACTGGTATCGGTAATGGTACCGGGCTCTGCATGAGTACTTGGTACTTGTGCAGATGCCCCTGATAACTCAACTGATACCGGAAGCCAATACTGGCTTTCCGGCCGGTGTCAGAGGGGCAGGCGCACTCGACAGAGTGCTCTAACTGCACTCTACCAGGCTCCTCTTGGTGGCATTGTTGCTTCAAGCAGCTGCCGGTAAAGGTTGCAGCCCGGACGCTCATCTGGAAACCAATAGCCGCGATCTCGCGAGATCCTGTAGTTCACGAGATCTCAGCCCAATGACATAAGTTGGGGAATTAACCCCTAGTTGCCAAGGGGTTTCCCTATGGAAACCCTAAGGTGGAGATAGGGGGGTTGTTTGGACCATCCTATCTCCTGATCGTGGCAGCTAGAGGGACAGGTTTGGTATCATTGGAAAGGCCACGTGTACCCCATAAAATTTATAACCACAAAGGCTTGGATAATAAGACGTGAAAAAATTATTTTGCATGCTGTAAGTGATTGAAATTTTAATGGGAATTCACAGTATTTTGTTATAGCACTCTGACAGGACATGACGTATACCTATAATAATGATATATTCTGAATTTGCCGAGTCTGTCGTAAAAAAAACAATATATAATTTGTCTGAGTCGTATAATAAAACATGACTTCAAATCGTGTTTAAACATGATGAGCAAAACCAGTAAAAATTAGCTCAGCAGTGAAGGGGTTAAAAAGTTTCACACAATGAGAAAATATAACGGCAAATTTGTATTTTTGAATACCAATATTTTCACTTAAGAATTCTTATTAAACCATGTTTTTTTGTTTTTCTTATATGAAAAAGTCACTACTTAGTGTTCTGTTAGGATGGACATGGACAGGGCTGCTGTAGAAACCAGGGAGATTATTTAGGGCTCAGTGTTGATAACCAATCAGTTTCGACAATAACTATCAGGGTTATTCAGAGAGCGTGAAAAGCAGGAGAATGACTGGAGAGTGGCTGGAGAATGAAAAATTCTAGGTCAAAATAGCCGATTTGGAAAGTGAGATGAAAGGGAGAATTTTTCTGGTTTGGCTATTTTGACCTAGAATTTTTCATTCTCCAGTCATTTTCCAGTCATTCTCCTGCTTTTCACGCTCTCTGAATAACCCTGTATATAAATTTTGCATATTGCTGGGCAAAAAGCGTATAATGTCTAGTTGTAGATGACAACACAGCACAGAGATGAAAAGATTTATGCATTATTTTGATGGCACTCGACAGAAATATATAGCGTGACAATTGACATGTATTAATTGTATTTTATCACTCCTTGAACGCAAAGAAATGCATTGATTTTTCATATGATGATATCTGGAGAAATCTTGACTAACATGACAGTGTGACATGTATGTACATGTATATAGATGATCATGTGGGATGTGCTTACTGGGTATCCTATTGGAATGACGGTCAAAATGAATCTGTTGCATAGGGGTTACAGTTAGGGATTAAGGGTTAGTGGTTAGACTTGATTAACTAGATTATGGTTGGGGTTGAACGTAGTTTGCTCAATATTGTGACGCGGTCAACACTCGTCATATTTCTCATTATGTCTCTATTGTGCTTAAATGTATTGAATTTTCTTCATACAGTTTTCTATGCACGATCAAAATTCAGTATCCACATCATTTTTTTATGTGAGCAAAAAACAAGAGTTAAGGGAGAGTACTGAAAATGGGCAGACTTTCTTACGTGCGTTATTTTACAATTGGCATTGTGACATTTGAGGAAAAACCAGCGTCATTTCAGAAATAAACCCATTTACGCTAATACTGATACAAACACACACGCAGCAGATGAATGCAGGGGATTGTTACATGATGGAGACATGGACTGATACCCGCGCCATCTTTTTTGACTGCATGCTTTTACACTGTATATGTGTGTTAATCTAGCCTCATAACTATCTCTAATGAAAACATATTAGTTTAAATTGCAATATAATCGTTTTTACAATCTGCACAATAATTCAATTCTTCCTGTTTTTCCCTTGAATCTATTTTGTTGAATAGTTAATACTCAGCACAAGAATTCTGTTGCTCTGATACATGTAAGAACAAAATCAACTACTTTTCCCAAAAGATTATTTTATACAGAGAGCACTGTGTGTACATTCGTTGTTATTTGATTTTGCATTTTTTGATACATTATTTACGTATAGTATAATATCTTTACAATACAAGCAAGCCAAGAGGAGAGCACAACAACTCATACACTCAAAGACTCCCAAGAGCAGCCCAAACATTCAAAGATTTTAACGCATTTTAACCCATTAAAGATTTTTACACTTTTTTTAACCCTAAGCTCTGTTAAAATAATTATGGCAATTTAGTACACAAAATATGGCGATAAATTGTGTAAGTCTGTCACAACGCCAATGTATCCCAATCCTCGACAAGTCCTACTTTAGTCACCTATTGATCTCCCTTATGGAATTGAATCACTTACTGAGGACGGAATCCTTCCTGGATCTCCATTAGGGATGAGCCGAACGCCCCCGTGTTCGGTTCGCATTCGAACTCGAACAATTTCAAAAGTTCGAGTTCGAACTCGAACACGATCCGAACTCAATGTAAGTCAATGGGATTCGAACGTTTGATATTTAGAGTGCCCTCCAAGAGGGCATATATGCAAGATATTTGCCATAAAAGGTGTATGGGGGTCTGGGTAGTGCCCTGGGGGACAGGAAACAAGGACAAAGAGTTTTCCATGAAATAAAGATTGAGAATAAAAACGAAAAATTCCTTCAAATATCGTGCCTAGGAGGTCCCCATAACATGCCCGTGAAGTGGCGGATTTGTAGGATGTATAGAAACAGTTAAAAAGAAAAAAATTACATTTCAAATGACGGTAAATGGTTTTCCTTTAATCTATTCATAAACAACTGCATGGGGCGGCAGCCTGTATAAAAAGAGAAGACGTTTTAGGACACGCAGAACAAGTTTAGTGATTTATTTGGCTAAATTATGGTGAAATTTACACAGGCTTTGGATGAAAGTAACAATAGGTGCTTTAAAAATGGGCCTTTAGTGTCGGCAACAGTGCCGTCACACCGTAACCCCTCTGTGGTATTGTGGAATAGTGCAGGGTTGGACCCTGCGGTCAAATATTAAAATGATATGAATCTGGTACAGTCGTCAGTGCACCCAAATATTTTGCCTTTGGTGGCAGCAAGTGCCTTCACACTGTAACCCCTCTGTGGTATTGTGGAAGAGTGCAGTGGTGGACCCTGCGGTCCAATATTAAAATGATATGAATTTGGTATAGGCGTCAGTGGCATTGCACCCAAATATTGTGCCTTTGGTGGCAGCAAGTGCCTTCACACCATAACCCCTCTGTGGTATTGTGGAAGAGTGCAGTGGTGGACCCTGCCGTCAAATATTACAATGATATGAATCTGGTACACGCGTCAGTGGCAGTGCACCCAAATATTACTGCGCTATAGTGTATGGCAGGATGGAAGCGCACCAGCAGTAACAAGCAGCGGAATATACCAGACAGGGGCACAGAGCGAGAGTAGTTGTTATAACAAAACCAGCTCAACAACGTTTAGGCATTAGTACTGCGCTACTGTATATGGTGAGAATTGGCGCACACCAGTCCCGGCAGCTCTGCATCATCCCGCTGCGCCCCACCCCCTGATCACTCACAGCTGCGCCGAGTGCCGCCAGAGCTCCTGGCCTTTGGCCAGCTGGCGGCACCATGTGTCCGGGGCCCCCCCCTGATCGCCACCCGGGGCCCTGGATGTCACAATATTACAATCCAAACGCAAACAGGTTAAGTAACCAAATTTGTAAGAAGAATAATTAATGCAGCATATGAATCCTCACACTGCCGGGCAGCACCTTAAGGCCCGGTTCACACCTAAACGTTTTACAGCACGTTCCTGCATGCTGTAAAATGCATAAACAGGGAAATCCAATTATTTGCTATGGGACCCGTTCATACCTGGGAGTTTTATAGCACGCAGGAACGCGCTGTAAAACGTCCTACGCCCAAAGAAGTACAGGAGCTTCTTTGGGGCGTAATGCAGCGCGTTTACTCTGCAGTCTATGGCCGTCTATAGACTATGGCCACATTTGGGTGACACAGTACATATTTCTCCCAATCACGTATTAACTGAGGTATTTAGGGATTGTGCAGAAATTATCCTGTAGCATTTTTATATCTTTTATTAAAACATTGATCTCCCAAGCTTATTTTTATGTAAGCAGTCATCTAGCTAGACAATTCGCAGTAATCCAGCTGTTGCAATTCACACATGTGATTTCTTAAGCAATATCTTCAGCTGCTTTCTGATTATTTAATGATGACTTGCTCATTTTCGTTTATGTCTTGCATATGTTGTAGATGCAGGCGATCTTTGTATACTTCATTCATAAAGTGTTTGAAAAGAGCAAAATGTTGTAGGCTGATTATGGAGAAAAAATAGGTCTCTTCATGATTGAACTATTTCTTCTGGAGTACAACGTGGTCACGCACAGAGAGAGGTGCTATGGAAACTGGCTAAGTGTTTTACTACTGCTCATATGTATGAATCAGATTTTTTTTATAATTCAAAGTTTATTGCAAGTTACGAAATACAAGACAATTATATACAATAGAAAAGGAAGGAAGAAATAATGAAATATACAGTCATGGCCTAAATTGTTGGCACCCCAGACATTTTTCCAGAAAATCAAGTATTTCTCACAGAAAAGTAATGCAGTAACACATGTTTTGCTATACACATGTTTATTCCCTTTGTGTGTACTGGAACAAAACAAAAAAGGGAGGAAAAAAAGCAAATTGGACATAATGTCACACAAAACTCTAAAAATGGTCTGGACAAAATTATTGGCACCCTTTCAAAATTGTGGATAAATAAGATTGTTTCAAGCATGTGATGCTCCTGTAAACTCACCTGGGGCAAGTAACAGGTGTGGGCAATATAAAAATCACACCTGAAAGCAGATAAAAAGGAGAGAAGTTCACCTAGTCTTTGCATTGTGTGTCTGTGTGTGCCACACTAAGCATGGACAACAGAAAGAGGTGAAGAGAACTGTCTGAGGACTTGAGAACCAAAATTGTGGAAAAATATCAACAATCTCAAGGTTACAAGTCCATCTCCAGAGATCTAGATTTTCCTTTGTCCACAGTGCGCAACATTATGAAGAAGTTTGCAACCCATGGCACTGTAGCTAATCTCTCTGTGGGTGGACGGAAGAGAAAAATTGATGAAAGGTTGCAACACAGGATAGTCCGGATGGTGGATAAGCGCCCCCAAACAAGTTCCAAAGAAATTCAAGCTGTCCTGCAGGCTCAGGGAGCATCAGTGTCAGCGCGAACTATCCGTCAACATGTAAATGAAATGAAACGCTATGGCAGGAGACCCAGGAGGACCCCACTGCTGACACAGAGACCTAAAAAAGACGACAGTTTGCCAAAATGTACTTGAGTAAGCCAAAATCCTTCTGGGAAAATGTCTGGTGGACAGATGAGACCGAGATAGAGCTTTTTGGCAAAGCACATTCTACTGTTTACCGAAAATGGAATGAGACCTACAAAGAAAAGAACACAGTACCTACAGTGAAATATGGTGGAGGTTCAATGATGTTATGGGGTTGTTTTGCTGCCTCTGACACTGGGTGCCTTGAATGTGTACAAGGCATCATGAAATCTGAGGATTACCAAAGGATTTTGGGTCACACTGTAGAGCCCAGTGTCAGAAAGCTGGGTTTGCATCGGAGATCTTGGGTCTTCCAGCAGGACAATGACCACAAACATACGTCAAAAAGCATCCAGAAATGGATGACAACAAAGCGCTGGAGAGTTCTGAAGTGGCCAGCAATGAGTCTAGATCTAAATCCCATTGAACACCTGTGGAGAGATCTTAAAATTGCTGTTGGGAAAAGGCGCCCTTCCAATAAGAGAGACCTGGAGCAGTTTGCAAAGAAAGAGTGGTCCAAAATTCCAGGTGAGAGGTGTAAGAAGCTTATTGATGGTTATAGGAAGCAACTGATTTCAGTTATTTTTTCCAAAGGGTGTGCAACCAAATATTAAGTTAAGGGTGCCAATAATTTTGTCCAGCCCATTTTTGGAGTTTTGTGTGACATTATGTCCAATTTGCTTTTTTTCCTCCCTTTTTTTGTTTTGTTCCAATACACATAAAGGGAATAAACATGTGTATAGCAAAACATGTCTTACTGCAATACTTTTCTGTGAGAAATACTTGATTTTCTGGAAAAATGTCTGGGGTGCCAACAATTTCGGTCATGACTGTAAGATGTGAAGAGGTCATGGTGTAAAGATTAAAGGCTATATTACATTCTTAATGCCAGCGTTAGCGCTCAGCTGTGTGAACGTTAACGCTAGCTTAAGTGGCCCTAGCTTTGGCCAACCATATTACATTAGGAATGCTAGCGGGTTAAAAAACTCATTAGCACATCAGAGATTGCGTTTTCTAGCACGAGCTTATTGTACTTTTTTCTCCCTATACTTAACATGGGGAGCGCAAAGAGTTAATCAGTGTAAGTGTTACAAAGTGCTAACGCTAATAACGCTCCAGTGCGGTTAACTGAAAAGTTAAGCACCGGGAGCAGCGTGAGACTGCAAACAAATAGTCCCCAGTCTCCCTCTGTGATCACTCCATGTCCCTGCAGGATCTTGCGAGAGGCGAGATCCTGCAGGTCATGTGACCTGGCAGCAGAACCCTCAATGGAGTCCTATGAACTCCAGGAGGGGATGCATAGTGCGGTGCTTTAGCACTGCCTCGAGTATCCTCTGGCTTAGCACTGCATTACAGGGCAGGCTGCTGAAACTGAAAAGTTAACCACAGCTAGAATCTGGTGCTAACTGATACCGCTTCTGCAGAATCAGTTAGCTGCAGTTGAAAATCCCCCCAAAAATTAGACACTCAGAACGGCGGACCGATCCACTGCTTCAGGCCACTTGGAGCAGTGTGAGACAGGAAACAAATAGTTCCCAGTCTCCCGCTGTGATCACTCTCACGAGAGACGAGATCCTACCGGTCATGTGACCCGACAGCAGACGCCTCAATCAAGTTCTATGGACTCCAGGAGGGGATGCATGGGGCGACGCATATCGAGTATCCTATAGCTTAGCGTTGCTGAATTAACACCTGCCCTGTACTATGAATCTAAAACAGGGACGCTAAGGAGAAACCTGCAGGCTCAGGTTTCCTCCTTAATATCCCCATTTTACGGGCAGACTGTACTAGTGTGTATGAAAATGAACACATACGCAATATGGCTTCCACTGCGCCTTAGAGGCCAAACTGAGTGCCCAAACAGGGGAAAGAGACTGAGAAAAAAAGTTCTGTTCCCTCCTTCCCTACCTCTCCCACAAAAAGGAAGGGAATTGCGGGGCCAACCCCAAGAGAAACACCATACCAAGAAAGAGAAAAAATAAAATTAGAAACAGGGAGGGGAAGGAAAGAGAAAAAGAAAGAAAAAAGGAAAAATATAATTCTTTAGTATTTCATATATATTAAATTCTATATTTCTTCATATGAGGGTTGACATCACTGATATCCAGTAAAAGGTACACAATGAAGATCCCTTTTTTTAGATTTTGGAGCAGTGCTTGATTGTGCTGATTTTTCTTAACCCCTGAACTATACCTTAATTGTTTCTTCAAATGGATTCAAATGGATACTTTAGCTTCTTATATTCTAAATGGAAGAACAATTTTGTTCTAAAAGTAGGACTTGGATTTAAATATTTGTTCTAGCTATTTTATTGGAAATTGAGTTGGTACGGCAGAGGTGGATTGGGTCAGAAAACAAGAACAGGGAATGGCCTTAGTATTGGGTCAGAAGGGGTGGAGCTCAAAGAACAGGCCATATGCATATAGTATTGATGTGGCTAGCTGTTGGATGGTGTGGGTTACTGGTTGGCACTAGGGATGAGCCGAACACTCCCTGAGTTCGGTTTGAGCCCGAACCCGAACTTCCCATTTGTTCGGGACAGAACCCGAACTCGAACTCCATGCAAGTCAATGGGGCTGAAAATTCAGGTTTTTAGAGTGCCCTCCAAGAGGGCATATATGCTACATATTTTCCATAAAAGGTGTATGGGGGTCCGGGTAGTGCCCTGGGGTACAGGAAACAAGGACAAAAGTAAAAAAAAAACGTTTTTAAAGGGACAGTGAGTTTTCCATGAAATAAGGGTAAAAAATAAAAATCAAAAATTCCTTCAAATATCGTGCCTTGGAGGTCCCCATAACCTGCCCGTGAAGTGGCGGATTTCTAGGATGTATAGAAACACTTAAAAACCAAAAAATTATGTTTCATATGACGGTAAATGCTTTTCCTTTAATCTATCCATAAACAACTGCTTGGGGCGGCAGCCTGTATGAAAAGACATTTTAGGACGCGCAGAAAAAGTTTAGTGATTTTTTTTGGCTAAATTATTGTGAAACTTATGCAGGCTTTGGATGAAAGTAACAATAGGTGCTTTAAAATTGGGCTTTTAGCGTCGGCAACAGTGACGTCACACAGTAACCCCTCTGAGGATATGAATCTGATACAGGCGTCAGTGGCAGTGCACCCAGATATTGTGCCTTTAGTGCCAGGCCTGCAAGTACTATCATACAGTAACCCCTCTGTGGTATTGTGGAAGAGTGCAGGGGTGGACCATGCGGTCCTATATTAAAAAGATATGAATCTGGGAATGGGCGTCAGTGCACCCAGATATTCTGCCTTTGATGCAAGACTGCCAGGCCAGCAAGTATCATCATACAGTAACCCCTCTGTGGTATTTTTGTCGAAGAGTGCAGGGGTGGACCATGTGGTCCTATATTGAAAAGTTTTTGATCTGGTAATGGGCGTCAGTGCACCCAGATATTGTGCCTTTAATGCCAGGCCAGCAAGTATCATCATACAGTAACCCCTCTGTGGTTTTGCTGAAGAATGCAGGGGTGGACCATGTGGTCCTATATTGAAAAGTTTTTTATCTGGTAATGGGCGTCAGTGCACCCAGATATTGTGCCTTTAATGCCAGGCCATCAAGTATCATCATACAGTAACCCCTCTGTGGTATTGTGGAAGAGTGCAGGGGTGAACCTTGCGGTCCTATATTAAAAAGATATGCATCTGGTTAAGGCGTCAGTGCACCCAGATATTCTGCCTTTGGTGCAAGACTGCCAGGGCAGCAAGTATCATCATACAGTAACCCCTCTGTGGTATGGTGGAAGAGTGCAGGGGTGGGCCATGTGGTCCTATATTGAAAAGTTTTTGATCTGGTAATGGGCATCAGTGCACCCAGATATTGTGCCTTTAATGCCAGGCCAGCAATTATCATCATACAGTAACCCCTCTGTGGTATTGTGGAAGAGTGCAGGGTTGGACCCTGCGGTTCAAAAAAATAAAATGATATAAATCTGACACAGGCGTCAGTGCAGCCAAATATTGTGCCTTTCATGGCAGTAAGTGCCTTCACACCGTAAACCATTTGTGGTATTGTGGAAGAGTTCAGTGCTGGAGGTTTTGTGAATGCAGAAGAGGACATCCCCTATCTATTCCATTACTTCAGCATCAGGGGATTGATAGCTGCTGATCCTGGACTGATTCATTTTTATAAATGTCAGCCGGTCTACAGAGTCGGTGGACAGACACACTCTTTTGTCTGTGACCAAAGCTCCAGCGGCACTGAACGTCCTTTCGGAAAGCACGCTAGATGAATGGCAACCTAGTAGCTGCATAGCATATTGGCTAAATTCTGGCCAGTGATCCAATCTCAACACCCAGTAAGCCAGTGGATCATCTGCTGGAAAGGTATCCAGGTCTGCCCTTGCCCCTAGGTAGTCCTGCACCATATGGTGAAGACGCTGGCAATGGGTGCCTACATTTGACGTCCTTGGGCGTCGTGGACTAAATTTTTTTAAAAAAGCATCAGTCAAGCAGCCCTGGCCTTCACCGCTATTCCTCTGATCACCCGCAGCCTCAAAAGCACGTGTGTCAGCACTTGGTAATCTACCAGTGCCTGGAAAGGTGTTACACAAGTGTCGCTTTAGAGCGTCCTCAAGTTTTTTCATCCTGTGCTCCCTCTGTGCGGGCAGGATGAGCTCTGCAACTTTCCCCTTGTATCGTGGATCAAGAAAGGTTGCCAACCAGTAATGATCCCTCTCCTTGATAGCACGAATCCTGGGGTCCTTTAGCAGGCTTTGCATCATTAGGGAGCCCATGCAGCGTAGGCTCCATGCAGCGTAGCATTAGCTTCCAAGTCTTCCTGGTCAATGAGGATGACCGTATCGTGCACTTCCTCCTCCCAGCCACGCACAAGCCCTTCTGTTTCTGGGCACACAAAACCCTCCCTTGAGGAATCCCCACCTTCAATGCCCCCACTACTTAAATAGTCCTCCCCATCCTCCTCCTGTCTGATCTGAGTAGGACCCGCTGGAATGCTGTCTGCGGAAAGACTGGGGCCTTGAGAGCTAGGGAAGGCCTCCTCTTCCTCCCGCTGCTCTGCCTCTAGAGCCACATCTATAATTCCCCGCAGAGTGTGCTCCAGCAGGAACACTAAAGGAATTGTGTCACTGATGCATGCACTGTCCCTGCTCACCATCCTCGTTGCCTCCTCAAATGGTGACAGTACAGTGCATGCATCCTTGATCATCAGCCACTACGGGGGAAAAAAAAACAAGTTGACCTGAACCTGTCCTTGTGCCATACTCATACAGGTACTCGTTGATGGCCCTCTGCTGCTTGTGCAGACGCTGCAGCATTGCTAATGTCGAGTTCCACGTGGTGGGCATGTCCCAGATCAGACGGTTTGTGGGAAGGTGGAATTCTCTTTGAATTTCTGCCAGGCGAACGCTTGCTGGGAATGACCATCTGAAGTGGCTGCAGACCTTTCTGGCCTGGATGAGAAGCTCTGGCAGCCCTGGGTACTTGGTTAGGAAACGCTGTACCACCAGATTTAGGACGTGTGCTAGGCATGGTACATGCGTCAATTTACCCTTGCGTAGGGCGGAGAGAAGGTTGCTGCCATTATCACAGACGATCATTCCCAGCTCAAGCTGGCGTGGTGTTAACCATCTCTGCACCTGCCCCTCGCAGAGCTGACAGAATTTCTGGCGCGGTGTGGCTCCTGTCCCCTAAACAAACCAGCTCAAGCACAGTATGGCATCTTTTTTCTTGAGCCATTGCGTAGACCCTGTCAGGCGTCGGTTTAACTGCCACTTCGCCAGAGACGGAGGAGGAGGAGGAGGAGGAGGAAGAGGTGGTGGTGGTGGAGCAGACAGACCTCATACAAGCAGCTTTCTGGAGGCGTGGTGGATGAACAAGCTCCAGCACAGAGCCCCATCTTGGATCACTCCCAGCTGCAATCAGAGTTACCCAGTATGCCGTGAAGGAAATGTAACGACCCTGTCCTTGCTTGCTGGACCAGGTGTCTAAAGTCAAATGCACCTTGCTGCTGACTGCCTTTCCCAATGACTGGATAACATTGTCTTCCACGTGCTGGTATAGTGCTGGAATGGCCTTGCGTGAAAAGTAATGGTGTTTTGGAACCTGCTACTGTGGTACAGCACATTCAGCAAATTCACAGAAGGGAGCAGAGTCCACCAGCTGGAAAGGCAGCAGCTGCAATGCGAGTAATTTTGCTAAGCTGGCATTTAGACGCTGTGCTTGGGGATGGTTGGGACTATATTTTTTCTTTCGCTGCAGCAGCTGCGGCAATGTAATCTGACTGCGTAAATCTTCAGCTACTGGGATGATGTCACATTGTGAGGAAGGACCTGGTACATCCATTACTGTAGCATCAACCGCGGTCGGTGGAGGTTGTAGGCAATGACATGGCAGGACATACAGTGTGGGTAGAGACAGATGAGGAGGAGGAGGACCTACGCAAAGTTTTGCGCCAACAGGATGTGTGGCACTTGTTCATATGTCGCCTCAAGCACATGGTACCCAAGTGTCCAGTGTTTATCCCACGCTTCAGCCTCATCTGACATAGATTAGATTAGACGGTGGGGTCTGCTGCACATTTCTTAAAGAACTCCCAGACAGCAGAGTTCCTGCATGTGTTCTTTGAGACAACAGCACTCTGCACCGGAGCAGCTCTGACATCTGATGCCTTGGACTGGCTAGTACTACGGTTGGTCACAGAGGATGTTGTGCCTCGTGTTTGCTGTGCCTCCTCCTCCTCCTCCTCCTCCCCCTCCTCCTCACTTGATTCCTCAGTTCGATCTGGCACCCAGGTGGAGTCAGTGACCTCATCATCAATGTCATCTTCACCCCCTATCTCCTCGTCACTGGAGCCAACTTGGCAGTATGCTGCAGCTGCTGGGGCAACATGAGTGCCAGTTATTTGTGTGTCATCACTGGCACCTCCTTCCTCTAGGTTGATTATACTCCCTTGCTCAACCTCAGAGATTGATTCAGAGCACTGTACTTGCTGCGCATCCTCAAGCAGCATGTCACTCTCATTGTAGTCAAACAATTCAGCCGACTCCTCCGTGTGTGATAGCGAGGCTATGACAGGAGTAGCTGTGGACATGGAGGCTGCATTAGATGCTTTGGCACCTGAGGTGGACTGTAAAGCACTAGAAGCCTGGCTGGCAGAGGACTCGGAGGATGAGGATGGCCTGGTTAGCCAATCCACCAAGTCCTCTGTATATTGCTGCTGCTTAAGACGGCCAGCACCAGTTAGAAAGGACAAGCGTGCCCCTGCAGAGGATGCACCACGTCCACCACGACCAGAGACACAGCCTCCCAACACAGGGGCTGCTTGCCCTCTTATCTGTGTCTGGGACTGTCTGCCTGTCCTTTTTGTTCTTTCAGACATGGTGAGTGATTTATATATTAATATATACAGAACTCTGATTCAACTCTGGTATAAAGATTTAAGGAACTCTGGTATAACTCAGTGAGACACACTGATAGCTGGCAGCCAGTGACGAGACACAGATCACCTCAATTCACAAATGTTTTATAGAAATTAGTGAGCCCCAAAATACAGCGTGGTACTGGTTGTGTGACAAGACACAGATCACCTCAATTTACAAATGTTTTAAAGAAATTAGTGAGTGCCCAAAAAAACTTGCTGGCTGTGTGACGAGACACAGAAGATCACCTCAATTCACAAATGTTTTGTAGAAATTAGTGAGCCCCAAAATAATGCGTGGTACTGGTTGTGTGACAAGACACAGATCACCTTAATTCACAAATGTTTTAAAGAAATGAGTGAGACCCAAAATACTGCGTGGTACTGGATGTGTGATGAGACACAGATCACCTTAATTCACAAATGTTTTAAAGAAATGAGTGAGCCCCAAAATACTGCGTGGTACTGGATGTGTGACGAGACACAGATCACCTTAATTCACAAATGATTTAAAGAAATTAGTGAGCCCCAAAATACTGCGTGGTACTGGATGTGTGACAAGACACAGATCACCTCAATTCACAAATGTTTTAAAGAAGTTAGTGAGCCCCAAAAATACTTGCTAGCTGTGTGACGAGACACAGAAGATCACCTCAATTCACAAATGTTTTAAATCAATTAATGAGCCCCAAAATAATGCGTGGTACTGGTTGTGTGACAAGACACAGATCACCTCAATTCACAAATGTTTTGTAGAAATTAGTGAGCCCCAAAATACAGCGTGGCACTGGATGTGTGATGAGACACAGATCACCTCAATTCACAAATGTTTTAAAGAAATTAGTGAGCCCCAAAATACTGCGTGGTACGGGATGTGTGACAAGACACAGATCACCTCAATTCACAAATGTTTTAAAGAAATTAGTGAGCCCCAAAAAAACTTGCTGGCTGTGTGACGAGACACAGAAGATCACCTCAATTTACAAATGTTTTAAATAAATTAGTGAGCCCCAAAATACAGCGTGGTACTGGATGTGTGACGAGACACAGATCACCTCAATTCACAAATGTTTTGTAGAAATTAGTGAGCCCCAAAATACAGCGTGGTACTGGATGTGTGGCGAGACACAGATCACCTTAATTCACAAATGTTTTAAATAAATTAGTGAGCCCCAAAATACTGCGTGGTACTGGATTTGTGACGAGACACAGATCACTTTAATTCACAAATGTTTTAAAGAAATTAGTGAGCCCCAAAATACTGCGTGGTACTGGATGTGTGACAAGACACAGATCACCTCAATTCACAAATGTTTTAAAGAAATTAGTGAGCCCCAAAAAAACTTGCTGGCTGTGTGACGAGACACAGAAGATCACCTCAATTCACAAATGTTTTAAATAAATTAGTGAGCCCCAAATTACTGCGTGGTACTGGATGTGTGACGAGACACAGATCACCTCAATTCACAAATGTTTTAAAGAAATTAGTGAGCCCCAAAATACAGCGTGGTACTGGTTGTGTGACAAGACACAGATCACCTTAATTCACAAATGTTTTAAAGAAATGAGTGAGCCCCAAAATACTGCGTGGTACTGGATGTGTAATGAGACACAGATCACCTCAATTCCCAAATGTTTTTTAGAAATTTGTGACCCCCAAAATACTTGCTGGCAGTGACAAGACACAGATCACCTCAATTCACAAATGTTTTGTAGAAATTTGTGACCCCCAAAATACTGCGTGGTACTGGCTGTGTGACAAGACACAGATCACCTCAATTCACAAATGTTTTAAAGAAATTAGTGAGCCCCAAAAAGATTTGCTGGCACAGTGACAAGACCCAGAAGATCACCTCAATTCACAAATGTTTTAAAGAAAGTTGTAAACCCCAAAAAAACTTGCTGGCACAGTGACAAGATACACATCACCTAAATTCCCTGATATTTTGTAGAAATGAGACCCAAAAAGACTTTCTGGCACAGTGACAAGACCCAGAAGATCACCTCAATTCACAAATGTTTTAAAGAAAGTTGTAAACCCAAAAAAAACTTGCTGGCACAGTGACAAGATACACATCACCTAAATTCCCTGATATTTTGTAGAAATGAGACCCAAAAAGACTTGCTGGCACAGTGACAAGACCCAGAAGATCACCTCAATTCACAAATGTTTTAAAGAAAGTTGTAAACCCCAAAAAACTTGCTGGCACAGTGACAAGACACACATCACCTAAATTCCCTGATATTTGGTAGAAATGAGATCCCCAGACCCCCCCAGTAGCGTGGCAGACTGGCAGTAACAAGACACAACTTCCTACTTTGAAATCTCCTCTGAAATGCGTGCAGAATCGGTGCGTGGAAACGTTATATAGTGTGCTGCGGGACTTAGCTCTGTGAGCCCATGATTGGCCAAAATTTGCCCAATCAGGACTCTGAGCGGTGATTGGTATAGTGTTGAACCAGTCTTGCACCAGACCTGTGGTCAGGTGCAAGGCTGTAGCCAATTACGAGCTTCAGGCCAGTGGGACAATGCATTGTGGTCCATTGTGTTCGAACATGCGGCGAACACCCGGAAATGTTCGGTGTTCGCGTTCTACTCGAACAGGCTAAATTCGGGTCAAACCCCGAACCGTCTGAACCTGAACCGCTCATCCCTAGTTGGCACAGATTGGGACTGTTTTGGTGAGCCTAGCCATTGCCAACCATTGAAGGTGATTCCGCACACCATACAGATACTTAAATCTTGTACCCACTCTTAACCCCTTAACGCCGCAGGACGTACATTTACGCCCTGCATTAGGCGGGCTTTGCCGCCGCAGGACGTAAATGTACGTCCTCAGCGTTTAGAGCCCCCCCGGGAGATACTCACCTTCTCCGGTCGCTCCCACGCTGGATCTGACTCCCGCGGAGTCAGATCAGTGTGATCCCTCCTCCGGCGTTGTGACGTCATCGCGCCGGTGGCGCGATGACGTCAGTTTCAGGCGTCCCCCCCGCCGGAGCAGGGGAAGCGCCTGGAGGGGAGGGGAGGGATCCTTTGGATCCCTCTATCTCCCGATCGCCTGGTCCCCGGCGGCTGTGGCCAGCATCGCTGGAAGGGTCACAGCCTGACCTTTCCAGCGATGTATGGGGGGTTAACCCCTTAGTTGCCAGGTCGCGACCGGGCACTAATTTGTGCCCGATCGCGGCCTATTTCCGGTGGGGGCCGCCATCTTGGATGGCAGCCCCCACCTCTGGGTCACCCCCCGGTCAACTGACTCATCGCGCCATGCGCGATGATGTCAGTTTACGGGGAACCCCCTAGCTGCAAAGGGATTTCCCATGGAAATCCCTTGCAGGAGATAGGGGGGTTCTTTGAACCCCTTTATCTCCTGATCGGTGGCAGCTAGGGGGTCATGGTTGATATTGCTGGAAAGGCCAGAGCATGGCCTTTCCAATGATATCAAACATGACCATGTTATATGTAAAATAAAAGTGTAAAAAAAGTAAAAATAAAAATAATAAAAAAATAATAAATTAAATAATAAAAAAATAATAAATATAATAATAAAAAAAAAAATTGTTTTTTTAATGCAGCACTATTGTTCACATTTCAATTATAATGTGAACAATGATGCTTCACTAATGATTTTTTTTTTTTGGGGGGTTTAGCTAAAATCACGCAATTTCTCCCCAAAAAAAAAATGGGTTCCCCGTCCTAATTTTTTTAACAAATCTACCCAATAGAATATGACCGCAGAGCCTCGGATAATAAAATTAAAAAAAAAAAACACTTTACACACTGTGGAAGATTGAAATTTTATTGAAAATTCACATTTTTTTACATTTTTTGTTATAGCATTTTGGCAGGGCATGACATATACATTTAATAATGATATATTATTAATCTGCCGAGTCTGACGGAAAGAACGATATATAATTTGTCTGGGTGGTATAAGAATACGTGACTTAAAAATGGTCAAAATGCGCTCAGCAAACTTCTACTTCCGAAACAGCGCCGAAGTTGTAAAATTACTCCCGTCCTTAAGGGGTTAAAATAAAACCAAGAAAGAAAAAACAAAAACAAATAATTTCACAGTATGTCTGTCTTCATAAATGCAGATCATTCATAAGCATAAATGATTCCACGCACTCATTTTAGAGCCATATATAGCCGGTTCTGACTATATTAGTGTGACATAAAATATGAAAGATTGGTGCTCTTTTGGAGCGGTGAGATCGGGAGGCGGACGCTTATGTTCTCTTAAGTCATGCTGATACAGTCAGAGCCTGCTTGATATGGCTCTAAAATGAGTGAGTGTGATTAGTTATGCATATGAATGATCTGCATTTATGAAGACAGCTGTACTGCACAATTATTTGTTTTTGGTTTTTCTTTCTTGTTTTATTTTAGGAGTGGCTACAAGATCTAAACAAATAAGTGTGTGTGGTGTGCGCAATCGCCTTCTATTTTGTTGTTGCTTTATGTATATATAGTAATAGAAAAAGACTGTACACAGGTTATTTTTTGCTGCACTGTCCGTTATACAGCACCGGTTAGACCTCTATACTACATATGGGTTTATATACTGTATTGCTGATAGCTCGCACATTCCTGAAGGACAGTTTTGTAGATGTATATAGGACTTTTTTGATAACTTCTTTTCCTGTTGAAGATGTCTTCTTCATTGCCATCTCAGAATCTCTCCATTAAGTTTCTTTCACTGGAATTTGGAAATAACAGAAAACAAGCATTGTGCGATTAGACACAGCTCTAAAACGAGCTCTAGAAATTACAATTTCCTACGACTATGTACATGTCATATATGTGCTTCATGTATGGCTAGTATTGGGTATTTATAAAGCAAGGTATTTAATGTGAAATAATAACAGGCGGCTTTACATATCATTGCTTTGTGCACAAAGATGGATCTTCAAAATATTTAAGAATAGTGCCTAAATTGAAAACACTGTATAAGCTGAGTGTTTATTACAGAGAGTTTGTCAAATTAGCCGCTCATTCAGCTGATCATAGCCTTGCAGAATGAATGATAGATGGTTTTCCCTTGACTTCATCAGAACCATAGCCCTGCTTGGAATTCATATGTAAACACCTATTTTTTGGCAGATATTTTGTTTCCAAGAATCACAAGGCTTTTGCAGAGAGATCTGGCAGTGCTTGCTTTGTTTGTGTTTTATATAAAACTGTAGCTTTATTGAAATATAAAGCATTTCAAGTTCAAATGACAAGAGTGTCAAGGTTTGTACCTTTGTTCTACATAAAGCACCAACCAATCCAGTAAATGTCAGAATGAAAAGAACCAGGTCCATCTTTCCTGGAGACTTTGTGAAGGTGGTAATCTGGGCTCATTTAACTTGGAAAATGGTGACATGATGATTATCTGGGCCCAGATGGCTGTCTTCTAATTACACCAGTAAACGTAAGGAAATAGCATAACAAAATGTCATGTCCTATTTGTAACCACCAGATAAAATATGTATTCAGAAATGCCAAGTATGAATCAGAGAATATGCATGTGAGTTTATCAATGATGCATGCAAGGCAGAGAAAAACATGCTCTTGGGTGGGAGTAGGGAGAGGATCAGTGTTTTCAGCCCCTCTACAAAGATGATTCCATAAAATGATATTGTTGCAGGAAGAACATTTTCCCTGACTTTCATTAACTAGTGCAGAAATTAGCAAAGTATTTTAGCCGTTGTTTTGCAAGGCATATTGAATTTAATTCAAGTATGCACAATAAAGGATAAATGTGGGTTAAAGGTGAAAAAGAAGCCCTTTTCAGATACTTAACTCTATGTACATGAATTGAACAATTAATTTAGTGTAGGTGCATTTAATTGTCAAGCAAATGCAATTAGAATCCTAAAGGGAATCTCTTCTCGTCTCTGCAACAGCCATTTGGTACTTACTAAAGGAAGTAGATTTTGTCAGGGATAAAATTCAAAAATCTAAAATCCACAGCACGGGTACTGATCTGCAGTGAGATCTTACATTTACATTATTATTACTTAAAGAATAATGGAATATTTATTGTGTGATGTCAATTATGAACATAATTAAATATTATCCCATAGCACAGACTCCTTTACTGCAAAGCTCATTGGAATACACAACCCAAAACAATTTAAGATCTATTTCGCACATCCCGCAAAACTCAATGCAACTCATATCTGTACTTAAAAAAACCTCCTACTTTATAACAGTGCTTCTCAAACCTGTCCTCAGGACCCGCTAACAGGTCAGGTTTTCCAGATAGCTGAAGCACAGCACAGGTGATATAATTTGCTGCTCAGTGATTGCAGGATTCAGTCTGCATTTCCTCAAGGTGATCTGCAAAATCAGGCCTTGTTGGGGGTCCCGAGGACAGGTCTGAGAACCACTGGTTTATATCACAGTTTCTCTCCTGTAATATTATTTTTATTTGTGAAATTTTCAGTTTATGATTTTTTTTGACACTTCTGCTTCAGGGTTACTATCGTCCTCTTTACCTCTGTGTCATGCCCCGCTCTCGGCCTCGGCCGCCATGTTGGGACACCTGCGGTACTCACCTGAAGTCCCTCGTGGCGCGTTGCTCCACGCTCTCTGCCCACCAGCAGGAAAGAGCTTGAGGTCCACCCCACGCCGCCGCCAGGATCCGAATGCCTGAAGCGCGCACGCGCGATCGCATGCCTTCCTAGAAAACGAACTTGGTACTCTGGCGCCGTCGGCTGGTAGCTTACGAGTACTACGTGACACCTGCACTGGAGATCCTCGAATGCCACCAATTAACCTATCAAGTACTCAGGTATCCCAGCTCCACCTACGAGTCCCAGGTGAACGGTGTTCTTATGATCCTCTGAACCCTATTTAAACCTGCCGCCTTTCTCAGTTCATTAACCAGGTTATACTGTGGTTCACCGCTTCAGTTATCCAGTGTTCCCTCTTCATCCTGTTCCAAGTGAATCCTGAACTCCAGACCCTGCGTCCAGTCTTGCTTCCACGGTACCAGCTCCAGACCCTGCGTCCAGTCTTGCTTCCACGGTACCAGCTCCAGACCCTGCGTCCAGTCTTGCTTCCACGGTACCAGCACCAGATCCATCTCCAGGCTTGCTTCCACGGTACCAGCACCAGATCCATCTCCAGGCTTGCATCCACGGTACCAGCACCAGATCCATCTCCAGGCTTACTTCCACGGTACCAGCACCAGATCCTTCTCCAGGCTTGCTTCCACGGTACCAGCACCAGATCCATCTCCAGGCTTGCTTCCACGATACCAGTTCCAGATCCTCTACCAGGCTTGTCTCAATAGGCCTCAGCCTACGTTGCCCTCTTCTCCAACCCTTCGTTCTGGACTTTCCAACAAACCAAGGATTTATTTTTGAGTTATAATCTTTTGTCCTGGACTTTACTTGTTTCATTTCAGTAAAACTCAATTGCTTACTGATATATCTTCTGTTTTCCTTTTTGACGGCTTGCCATTGGGTTTTATAGGCACAACACTATACAGGGGTCACAGCTCCTGCCCTTACACTCTGTCTCTCATTTCATAAACAGCTAGCCTTTAACTACCACTGCATTTCCACCAGATCTGCGTCACACATCATGCAATCCACAATGCAACTCACAGCACTGTTCATGTGACTTGCCATCAGCCTAAAGTTATCTGAAACTGTTATCATTTCTTTATCTTCTTTATTCACCACAAATTTAGTATTTTCTGTAGGCTACTCTCACCCTCTCTGGCCTTCAAACTCCCCCTGCTTCCTTTTGTTGCATGTCCCATTTAATACTTTTAGACTGTAAGCCCACTGACCATCTGACATTGTGATTGTATGAATTATAACTAAATTGTTATGCCATGGCAGGTTCTTCTGGTCTATTTGTATGGGATTATGGGTATATCTTTTGTTTGTTTTTCCCAGTTGTAAAACCTTTCAGAAAGTGTTAGATATAAAGAGGCAATACACACTACTGCTCGTCTGTTAACACCCCAGAACCTCATTCGAGTGGTGGTCATTTTTCCTGCCACCTCAAAGATGGCAGCTCACTCCTCCTTACAACCAACGGTGCTCCATTCCCCACTATGGCAAAACATGATCTCTGCACTCCATTGAATGCACCACCTTAAACCGTCACAAATCACCTGTTATTCGGGAAGAAGTGGGTGGACCCCCTACTCGCATACTGTTATGACCTATGTACTGTGCTTGTTAAGAGCTTGTTATTCCTGCCTGCCTTGACTCTTTTTTATTCATTGCCTGTTGCGGAATCTTGCTTGTATTGACTAAAATCCTTGCTGCTGCCCTATTGGACTGTAAATACTGGACTGCCTTTTTGAACATTAGATATATATACACACACACTGCCTGGCCAAAAATAGTCACCACCTACTGTATAAGCCTGTTATGATCTGAGGTTGCTTCAGTTAGTAAGGTCACGTTTCGGCAACCTTATGGACGCAAAAAATGAGGTCAGCTGACAAACTGACTATATTGAATGAGCAGGTTTTTTTCACCAATTGGATTTTTTCTTCCCTGATGGCACAGGCACATTCCAATATGACAATGCCAGGATTCATCGAGCTCAAATTGTGCAAGAGTACTGGGGGAGACTTTACACAGTCCAAATGTGGACAGAAATAAATGTTGTGACATTGCATGAGCTTATCAAAGCAATGCCATGGCTAATGCATGCCACAGCGAAAGCAAAAGATGATCCAACAAACTATTGGCATGTGTGACTTTTTCGGCATGACATTGTATATATAAAATGTAAGGTAAACGTGTGGTAAGTAGAATGCTCAGATCAAATAATTAAAATAATCGAAAGCACAAAAACGTTATGATTTTTGTTAGCTTTTACATAGCACTTTCATTAATAATGCTATATAAACAATGTTAGCCATAATTAATATAAAAGGGGACATTAAATTCACAACTTTGGGCTAATTTTAAACTGGTAAGTGTTTCAGAATTTTATAATTCTGAGATGATACCTGAATTCAAAGAGGAAAGTTCACGCACCTGTCCTCTAGCAAATGGTCTGTAAACGTGACTATCACTGCATTTTCACATTTTAAAAATGGTGTAGATGAGAAGCTAGAGCTTTCTGTACTGTGAGAAAATATTTATTCAATCTTCTAGCAATTAGAAAATAGCAGGGAAAAGGGTAAGCATGACAACTGATATGTAAATCTTATTGCCCTTAGTAAATATGTATTGAACAGTACTTTACACGATCTAGAAAGGATAACTGCTTAATAAAATGTGGGTGTTCTGTAATGTTTTTGCATATTAGAAAGTCGACAATTTTCATTTATCGACTGTGTACTTCAAACAGAGATTTTAGTACTTATAAAAAATGTAAACGAGCACACTTTGTTTAATGGAAATTACAAATAGTATAGAATTTATCTATTTAAGCTTTTTTGAAAGCATTTTCATTTTTATTGTAGAGGGTGTTGGCATTAATTTATTCTAAGGCTTTCGTATATACGAGTTTCCTGCTTATTCCACCTAATTTTAATTTCAGATGAGTTCTGATTATATGGAAAGAACTCGATCACAATACAGCTGGAAATTCAAATGTGTCTTATTTGTTTATTTTCTGTATCTCTGGGCCACCCACACTACCTACTTAAACTAAAATTCGTGCCTTAGTGAAGCAACTTACATGCCTGAAATACAAGTAACTCGGGGCCCTATTCTAGTGAACAGTAACTGTAGCGTTTGGCTGAGTAAGAGTTAACTTCAGGATTACGGATGAGCCGAACACCCTGTGTTCGGTTCGGATCCGAACAGACGAACGGCCGAAATGTTCGAAATGTTCGAATACGAACTTGAATACCATGTTAATCAATCGGGGCCGAACACGCAAAATGTGTTCACAGTTCTCCTAAATGTACCGACGGCTGCCGGTACATTTAGGAGACCTGTGGCTGCGGCCCCTGGCCCCCGTGTTCCCCGGTCCATCAGCTCCTCCGGTTTGTCTGGCCGCGGCTCCACTCTGCCCCACATCTTCATGACGAATGATCTGATTGGGCAAAGTCCTGCGCCTGACCTGGACTTTGCCCAATCAGGGCTATAATTCAATATTGAGCCCTGATTGGGCAAAGTCCAGGTCAGGTGCCAGACTTTGCCCAATCAGAGCTCAGCATGAAGATGAGGCATGGTGCAGAGCTTTAACCAAGCTCTGATTGGTTAAAGTCGGTGCAAGACTTTAACCAATCAGAGCTTGGTTAAAGCTCATCTTCATGCTGAGCTCTGATTGGACAAAGTCCTGCACCTGATCTGGACTTTGCCCAATCAGGGCTCAATATTGAATTAGAGCCCTGATTGGGCAAAGTCCAGGTCAGGCGCAGGACTTTGCCCAATCAGATCATTCAGCATGAAGACGTGGGGCAGAGAGGAGCCGCGGCCAGACAGACCGGAGGAGCTGATGGACCGGGGAACACGAGGCTGGGACAGCTGCAGGACAGGTGAGTTACGGGGGCCGGGGGCCGCAGCCACAGGTCTCCTAAATGTACCGGCAGCCGCCGGTACATTTAGGAGACCTGTGGACGCATTTTTTATCATGGAATGTCCGCGGTCGAACAAACCGCGAACATCCCATAATGTTCGGCGTTCGCCGAACACTCGAACGGCCGATATTCGATTCGAACTCACGTTCGAATCGAACCGAACGCTCATCCCTATTCAAGATAAGTGATTTTAACACATGCCACCCTTATTACATCCTTGACGCTAAACCATATAAAAATCCATTGGCACATCGGTAATTGCACTAGCTTGCGTGAGCTTACTGTACTTTGCACACCCTATACTTAACATGGGGAGGGCAATCAGTAATTAACATTAGGATAAGTAAGGTATTACAAAGTCCTAACACTAATTACCGCTCCGATGGGTTAACATAAAATTTAGCTACTCCTAAAATTTGGTGCTGATTCCGCTTTTGCAGAATCATTTAGAACCAGCTGATACTCCCCTCTCATCTCACGGCAAGAACATTGGCCCAATCCGCTGCTTCTTACTTCCAGGAGCAGAGTGAGACTGGGAGGGGTTATTCAGGAACTTTCAGTGAAATTTCTGTGTTTTCTGGTTCTGCGCACTTCGGTGCACTTTGACAATTCCATTTCGCCGACCCTGCGATAAATTCACTATTCTATGAAGGGGCCTCGAAGTGCGGCGAACATGGATCTGCCGAAGACCACCACCGACCGCCAAACAGACCATCGAACGCCGCCAAAGACCACCGAACAGACTGCCGAACAGACTTCCGATCACTGCTGAAGGCTGCTGAACTAAACATGGAATGCCGCCGAGGACCGCCGAACAGACCGCTGAACTACAGAAAAAAAACAGAACTCTGCTACCCTTCTTATATGTGTTTAAAGCCATAAAATTGCATTAAAATGTGTCTATATAATAAAAAAGGTCCTTTAAAAAGGTCTGTTACAGAATAACAAAAACGTCTTTTAAAAAAAATTGGGAATCAAAAATTTTGATTAAAAAAATACAAAAATATGTGCCAAAATAAATGAATAAATAGATGGTTTGCTGAAAATGAAAAGAATAAACAGTTGAATAAAAAAAAAAAGATAATCATTTTTTACATTGAAACCTATGGGAGTCGCCTGTTGAACTGACTCACAAAAAAACAGGGCATTTCACTGACATTTCAATGCAGGTCAGTGTTCTCTGAATAGATTAACCATTACTACACTTTGGAACAATTTCACTGTTGCAAAAGGTGACAGAATTGCGGCGACCTGAGGTGAACTGTACCGCATTTCACTGGCAGTTCACCGATATTTGGCAAATTGCCAGCTTTGTTAATAGTCGAACTGCCACGAAATTGCACCGTATGATGAAATTCACCTTTCGGTGCAATTTGGCGGCAAGTTTGCCTATCCCCTCCTTAACGCTAGTGCTAGCGCTCACATAAATGAGCATTAGAGTGCCACACAGATCCCCTCCTAATCTTTTATGGGTTAGAAAAACCGGTAGCGCATCGGTATTGCTTACTGTACTGCGCTGCCTATACTTAACATGGGGAGCGCAAAGAGAGAGCAATCAGTAATTAGCGTTAGGATCACATAGCCCTAACTCTAATTACAAACTGCTGGCACTAGCTAAAAAAAGGTGTGCTACAGCTTAGTGCTGTAGTTAACTGATTCCACAGAAGAGGAATCATTTAGCAGCAGCTGGAACCGCCCAGAAAATCAAATACCTGACCCGCCGCTTCTGGGAGCAGAGTAAGACTGGGGGAAAAAGTCCCCAGTCTCCCTCTGCGATTAATTTGCAGACCTGCAGGATCTCATGAGAGGCGAGATCCTGTTGGTCACGTGAGCACCAGAAGCCTACATGGAGTCCTTTAGACTCCATGGAGAGGATGCTCGTGACGACGTGTTAGCTAACGGAGACTAGTGGCCTCTACGGGGCAGGCTGCTGGATTCAGCACCTGCCCCGTAATCTACTTGTAAAACTGGGATGCTAAGGGGAGATCTGCAAGTGCAAATTTTACCCCTTGGTGTCCCTGTTTTAGGTTGGGGCAGGATATAGGGCCCAATGTGTTTACCATACATGTACGTGATCTGCTCCCAAAGCTAGTTAACCCATTCACTATGAAGCAATTTTTATTGATAATTTTTTTTATCGTAACATTTATTTGAACCACAGGATGCAAAATTAACAATTAAATATTGGGCAAAATAGAAATTTTGCAAATAGTGAATACAGTGTCCTTATCTTGCATAATGTCACTCAGGGTCTGTATTATCAACATACAGTCAGAAATGGGCCTTGAGTCAAATACTGTAACTGTGATAAAGATAAACAATAAAAATGGTCAGATCTGCTTATGGAGATTTGTAGTGATCACAATGAGATTATTAGCAATGCAGCTTTAACAAAATAATAGCACAATACAGCATATAAAGATTATCTGTGTGTGGCATAATGCCTGTATATGTAAATTACAGTAACACCTTGCAACTGTACTGTGAAGGGATTCTCACCCACTATAAAACCCTGAATCGTATCCCTGTACAGCAGTGAGTGACCCAAGAGCTCATCCTGTAGTTTGACCTCTTCCGGCAGCTGTACTGCAACAGTAATGTGTCTGAACGTTTTGCTACTAATTATATATTGTTTTATCTCTCTGCAGGGCGCCTGGAGATAGATAATACACAGGAATTTATATCTCTGCAGGGGGGACTTTAATCTGATTTTAAAAAGGTGTGGAAATTGGGGTTTGATATGCTAATGCTTGCTTTTCAATGGATTACAATGCAAAATCGAGATAACGCGACTGGGTGTAAATGGAGTTAAAAATCCATACAGTAAATTTTCAAAGTTCTTAACCCTTTCACTACCAACTTTGAGTTAACTCAACCTTGCACTATATCACTTTGAAAAGCATTCATTAGCATATACATTTTGCATATCTTTAAGCAGGTTCAGTGTGCCACAAAAAGGAACAAACTTAAGGGGTAATGAGGTCACACACTAATACAAGATGTATAAAGAAATATATATGTATCTGAAAAGAGGATCTTGCAACGCAAGATATTAAAAAAACAACACAAATATACAGATTAACAGAAAATAAATTTGTAGCGGACGCAGCGCACTCTGTACGTCAGTATTAGCGGTTTCACATTCTCGAAAAAATGCGTTTCTTTGCCGCTTGCGTTGCCCGGCTGAACTTTCGTGCGGCCGTACTTCGTATATTGCCCGTCATTGGACGTCATTTGCTGCTACTACGGCCGTGATAAAGTGCGGCTGCACGCGCGTTCGCACTGCGTTTGTCTGGCCCTAGCCTAAAATAGCATGGACGCACTGTATGAAACTCTGGAAAAATATTAATTTGGATCCAATTGTGAAATGAGTGTTTTAATAAAACTTACTCTTCTCCGAATAAGTCATTCTCTTTCCTGAAGAATATACACAAATCTTGTCCATACCCTAAATTTCAACTATCAGACAATGGTTGTTGTAGGATCGAGCTTTGAGTTCTTGCAAGATTTATCGTAATATGGTTCAAACTTTGTAAATGCTAACCCTTACAACAACATGGCAGCTGGCAGGCTCTTTCTGTTGTGAATTATGAAGGATTGATCAAGTACCCACTTTTTTTATTCCACCATACCTCTACCAGGAGGTTTGTAAAAAATTATATTTTTAGATAAGATATTTGTTTTTTTTTTAAAGTGAAAGATGATTGAACTAGCCCAAGGCATTACAAGCACCCAATATCATAACCACATTGGCTAAGTAATAAAGTCCAATAACTTTAGGTTTTGAAGTTACCTGGGCTGTATTAGCCAATGACATGAAGTATCAAGATGGTTCAGTCATTAAGGCTCGGGTCAGACGAGCGCATTGTTCACGTCCGTGTTGCCGCACATTTTAACGTCCGTGGTAGCATACAATTATGATCAATAGAGACCCACACACGAAGTACGTCCGCACAGAAGTGCGGGCGCACAACGGACATGGCAAACGGATGCAAGTTAGGCAAGAACGTAAAACCGCTAGAACGGACGTGCGGAGTGCACCACGTCCACAACGTCCGCATAGCTTTGTGTGTGAGAGATGGAACATAGTCAGACGGACTGCATTTTTGACATCCAGCATTTTTGACGGACAAAATGGTTTTTCATATTCATTTTATTTCCCACCTACATCAGTCAAAAAAAAGTCAGTCACAAAAACGGACCGTGTGGCCACTACCTTGTCGTCAGTCAGAAAGTACGTCCGTTGTGCACGGACGCACAGTCCAAACAGAATGCACTCGTCTAACCCTAGCCTTAGAGATTTCAAAATTGGCCAATAACGTGATTATTTTGCTAATAATAGAGAAAATGTGTCTGATATTTAATTAATACTGTTTTCCAGAATCCTGGTGGTCTAAGGAAGGTACAATAGAGGATATCGAGAATAGAGGATATTATGTTGTCTGATTACATTTTTTTAAACTTTAAAAATTATTCTATTATTTTAATAGGTAAATCAATTCAGCCAATTAAGTGACATGTACTAGCTGCCCCCTCCCCCCCAAAAAAATAGTTCCAGCCAATGGTGTTCCAGTCATCCCATTGGCTACCAAGGGGGTAAATAACCCAGCATTGTGACCAATAGATCATTTTTGTGCAGTCATTGGGCTATTTGACTATTATTTTGTGCGCTTCATTTTCATTATTATTATAATTTCTTTTCTAAATCACATCTAATCTTTTAATTGTTGCACTCACAGTCCTATTTTGGGAAGGGCCAAAGATCAAGAGTATTATATGTCAAAGCGATCTGCGGTAGTAAGTTTATTAAACCAAAACAAGGTTCGATTTGGTGGATTTAGATAGTGTAGGGTTAAATGATGGAATGGTTTACTTTGTGGAGAGACAAAGATGTGTTGGGATAAAAAGTGGGAGATGTTTAGGCAGTGGCGTAGCGTGGGTTGTCAGCACCCGGGGCAAGGCAAGATTTGCGCGCCCCCCCAAACCTGTGGACACGTTGGCACGCCCTGATTCCCTTCCACCCACCAGTAAAGTGTATGTATGTGAGGTGGTGTGCACTGACTGCAGAGTTATTCTCATATTTCTATGTATTTGTGCATGCCCCCAGGCTTTGCCCTGGGCAGTCGGCTTAAACATCACAGCAATAAAACTCACAGTAATGTGCGGTGCATATGAGCACATCACAGAGCTACACAGCAATAAGATGCACGGTAATATGCAGTGTATATGAGCGTATCACAAAGCTGCGTAGAAACAAAACTCAGCAATATGCTGTGTGTATGAGCGTATCACAGAGCTGCGTAGAAATAAAACTCAGCAATATGCTGTGTGTTTGAGTGTATCACAGAGCTGCGTAGAATTAAAACTCAGCAATATGCTGTGTGTATGAGTGTATCACAGAGCTGCGTAGAAATAAAACTCAGCAATATGCTGTGTGTTTGAGTGTATCACAGAGCTGCGTAGAATTAAAACTCAGCAATATGCTGTGTGTATGAGCGTATCACAGAGCTGCGTAGAAATAAAACTCAGCAATATGCTGTGTGTTTGAGTGTATCACAGAGCTGCGTAGAATTAAAACTCAGCAATATGCTGTGTGTATGAGCGTATCACAGAGCTGCGTAGAAATAAAACTCAGCAATATGCTGTGTGTATGAGCGTATCACAGAGCTGGTTGGGAATAAAACTAATAAAATAATAATAAATTAATATAAAATATATTTAAAATTAAAATATTCAAGTAATTACACAACAAATTGAAATTGATTAAATTATTTATTATAATAAATTATATATATTAAAATTATAGAATCCAGATCTCCACACTCCGTCTCTGCTGTATCTATTGCCCCGGTGCTGGGAACCGGCTGCTCACATAGAAATATTCCTGATATCATTCAGGATACCAGTCGCCGTGTGGCGGGATATCGGGAATATTTATATATTAAAATTATATATTAATAGTCTATAAATATAGTACATTATATTTAAATATTAAAATAAATAAATTTAAAATTATATTAAAATGTATTAAATTACAGATTATTAAAATAAATTAATTATATTTTAATATATTAATATAATTATACAAAATTTCAAAACAAAATATATATATTACTATTTATTACTAGTAATAAGCCCCTGTGCATGCTGTGAGCGCCAGGTGGGGACAGGGTGACAGGAGAGTGTGAGGAAGCGCTGGGTAAGGGAGCAGCTTGTTCTCTGGCTGCACAGTGCACAATGCCTGGTACCTCAATTTTTGATTGGGACCCCCACTGCCAGAACCTGAGCCCAGTGCCAGCTCCTTCATCTCCACTGTCTGGAGCAAATAGCCAGTCCCTGTGTCTCCTTTCCCCCAATCATCCCATGTTTCAAAAAAAGCAAGCCTGATTTCTCTGAGGCAGTTCATGTCCCTCCCCCCCCTCCATTTTACTCACTGTCTTGGCTGTCATGATGGGGCTCGTGATGTGTCTGCAGCCTGTGACCGTCTCCTCCTTCACACTGTGTGCAGAGGCCATGCAGTCACACCAGGAAGAGGATGGAAGTGGGGGAGGAGCCATACATGTGAGCTGCCTGCACTCAGCTTGTGTGACCTCATGACCAGGATGCTGCAGGCAGCTCCTCCTCCTCTTAGTCTCCTCCAATCCCTTAGAACTCTGGAGCAGCACACGGAGGGAGCCAAGCCACACCCCCTCCCTCTCTCTGCCGCCGCGCTGGAGTCTGAGTGCAGGCGCTCGGCCAGAAATTTAAAAAAAAAAAATCGGAAAAAAAACACTGCACTTCAAGCCTGCGGTACCTGGACATTATTAGGGGCGCAAATTTCTTTTGAAATTTTGCGCCCCTAAGTAAATTGCGCCCGGGGCCATGGCCCCCCTGGCCCCCCCCACGCTACGCCACTGTGTTTAGGTAATGTAGGGTTTTTTAAAAGTGAGTTAGTTATTGGAGAGTAGGTATTTCAGTGGCATACGGAGGACCAATGGATTTAAGTGTAGGATCCACTAGCTATGTAAGGTATGTTGAAATTTGTTTCAAACAAAGGTGGTGTGTGTTTTACTGGTATAGTTTACTAACCTGACCATATTAGGGTGATTTAACCCCTTTACTAGTGGGAGGCAACTTCCAGGTTGTCATGTCAGTACCAACCCTGTTGACCTCGTTTCACAGAGATATCTGATGGATTGTGAATATTCCTGATTCATTTGCATCGCTATCAGGGCACATCGCACCAATCAAAATGCATTGTGAATCCAACCCTTTGTCTTCTTCTCCGTGGATATCTTCATAATTATTACTAGACAGCAGATGTCAGACTTTCGTGCTTAGAGACTTTGATGAATCCTACTTATAAGGTCATTTGCAATGTTCAGAATGTATGTTTGAATGTCAGTTGCTATATTTTGATGGAAGAAGAACCTATTAATCAAATAAGAAATAAGAGAAGGTTCTCTTGTTAATGTATCTGTTAACCGATGCTACTCTCGCCTCCCATTCATCCACAGATAAATCAGTCAAAATATGTAGCAGCCCTACGTAAGACTTAGAATAAGCGTTTTATTTTTATTATTCTCGTTTTGTATACTAGTCTTTTTATATATAGCTATACCTTTGTCATTATGTCTATGTGCATATGTTACAACAAAATGCTATCATTCTTATTTAACACCTGTTTTTTGCTAGCATTAGACCTAATGTAGATTAAATGCCATAAATATATTATATTTAGTTTTTATAGACCTCTATTAATATGTGGACATTCTCACCAGCAGCACATATAATGGATTTGCATGAATGTTGATTGGGCAGGTTAAAACAAATGTGTTTAGGCTTATTTAATGTACCCTTAAAAACAACCATTGTAGCAGCCAATGAATCAGGACATGCAAGAAAACATAAAAAGAATTACAGATATATCCTGGGGCAGTAAATTTAGTATCATTATTGCTTTCTTAATGCATAAAAAGAAAAGTAAACATTCACAATATTTTTAAGTGCTGCAATGAGCTTTAGGCTTTCAGCTAAATCAAATATATTACAGTCCTCGTCAAAAATACTGTGAGCACATCTTAATGTAATGCTTGCTGCAAGGTCTATAAAGCTCTGTAAAGAAAAAATAGTACAACAGGAGCATGGTAATATATTGCAGATGGTCTATGACCAATATAGCTACATGAAAGGTTTGGATTAAGGAAGCGATTGTGTGCATGGTCATGCTCTCTGACCTGCAAGTCCCTGTGCTGACACCTGAATTTGCTGTGCTATGCGGGTCGTGTCATTTCAAAGGTGCGATCGATTTTTGTCATCTGAGGCACGGGACTTAGCTAGCAAGTAAAGCGTGTGAGTTTAGGTCAGGAGGAAAGTCCACTGACTTCTTTTTTTTTAATATTACTTGCTATAAACTCTCTATAGATAAAGTAAATGAGAAAAATGCTTATTTGAACGTGCCGGATCAATTTAGATATAGGTCAAAAAGCACTATAAGGTCACTTTAAATAAAAAAAGAATTGCCACATATTTCCATATAATTTATATACAACACACAGAGGGGAGTACCACATCCCTTATTGCTAATATATACATACACAAGCTGGGCCACCACCTTGCCTCACAGAAAACAAGGCCTAAATAGCTTAGTTGCAAATCTGAGAACACTTCCCAGCGCTAAGGAATTGTTGGCGCTATACAAATACTTGTAACTGTAACTTGTCTTTTGGGATGCAGCAATGATATATATATATGTTATGTGTAAAGCCAGGAGTGCGGTTAATCCTAGGATTACCCGGTTAATCCTGACATCACCCAAAACCGCTGGGTAAAGCTGCAAAAAAAATTAACATTTCGGACTTTACCCGGGTAATCTTTGGACTAACCAACTGCCCTTGGGTAACAGTCTGGAAGAGCTGAAAAATTCGCACTTTACCCGGATAATGTGCAAGTCTGAAGCTTCACCCGGGTAATCTGAGGACTAGCCACAACTTCACCTGCGTAATCTGCAGAGCATCCAACTCCCCTTGGGTAAAAATGAATTTTGTTATTATCTATGGATATTATCAATGAAAATGGCAAAAGACAAACATTAAAATGTATTGCGGATATAATGAATATACAGACTAACAGGATATGTTTCTTATATGAATGTTAAAGAGTTACATGACCTTTATTATGTGTCATATGTGCTTATATATATAATTTATAAAACATAATAACCATTAGGTTACTCTTTATGTAATATCTTTATCTTCATAAATTAATTTTCAGACAATTAATGCACAGAGTAACCTTATGGTTATTTACCAATAGTCCAAGGGGATGGAGTGCAGCTAAAACAATGTTCCTTTCTTTACGTCCCAGGAGTAGATTTCCCAGATCCTGAAGAACGCTTTCTTCCTAGGGTAACCGCAAAAAAGGAAAAACATCATTGTGCGATCTGATGTATACCACATGGATAAACCAAAGAAGCGTCAGCACACTCACGTGAAATAGAGCCTTCCTGGTTCTGGATGATGCGCCTCTGGGTTCTTGACGGCTACCCACTTGCCCTTTTCGGTACAGGTAGTCTTGAAACTTCAAGTCTTTACACCCTTAAATATGGATACAGACAGGGCATAGCATAGACTGTAATACTATGGAAAACAGAAAAGTGGAATAGAAATATACACTTTCTTGGACCTAACCTAGGTCCTTAGGAATCAGGTGTCACGTTCCATGCTGGCATACCTGTCTTCCTGCCCTCTGTATTTGTATATTGTGTTTTTTCCCTTGTGTTTCTGTTGCTGCCAATTCCTGGGTGGCCTCCCAGGGGTTAATTGGTGTTTTGTGTGCTGCTCACCTGTTTACCCTTGCCTTGATTCCCCTGACTATATTAGAGCAATGTACCTATAGGACATTGCTGGGTCATTTTTACTTTGCATGGTCTCCTTGCGACTTGTGTCCTGAGAGCTCCTTGCTGTGTTCCTGTTATCCTCCGTTTGTTCATCCTTGTTTAGTTTTTGCCTCTGTTATTTCTGTTCCAGTTTATGTCAGTTCCTTTTGTGTATTTAGTTCTGTCTATTGCTGTATTTTGGTTTGCTGTTTATGTTCCATTCTGATTCCCCGGTTACCGATTTTGGCTTGGCTGACTTCCCTTCTGGTTCCTATTCCTGTATCCTGTATGACGTACTCTCTCTGGTTATGACCTTTTGGCTTTCCTCTATATGACTACTCTATAGTATTTTCCTTGTCTGTACCGTTTCCAGGTAACCCTGTCCTCTGTATACAACAAAAGACTCTGTACGGCTTCAAGGTAATACTTTCCTTTAGATTAGATCCGGCTATCCTAAAGACCGGCCTTTCAGTGCAGGGAATCTTTGGTATTGCCGTACAGAGGTCTTTTGTTAACCCTGTGTTGCTTTCATCTGTCCTTGCAGTTTACACTGCATCTCTGCATATAGGGGCTTCCCTCAGGAACCAGGGCCTCACCTTGCTGCGAGTTATATTCATAGGGATATATATACAGACCGACCACTTCCAAGGATCGGAGGGCAAGGATAGGGTGGTGCGTGCCTGGTGGTACTGCCACCGTGACATAATGACCCAGTCTTTACATAAGCCCGCAGAGATGTGTACCGTGTTGGAAACCTTATTGCACATGTTTGAGGAATTTGTGGTTCACCTCAAAGGGTTACTGAGCCTGTGTCTAGACTCTGGCAATCAGGTCTCATTTGAGAGCAGGGTTCGTGGTCCGCTTTCTCCTGATGAAAAGAACAGAAGACGTGAGTACAATCTCTGTTTCTATTGTGCCAGTTCGTTGCACTTTTTGTCTGGCTGTCCCCTCAAGCCGGTGTGTCCTGGTGCTGGAGTGCCGGTGCGTCTCAAGACTTGTGGTGAGTCTGTGCACCCTGATACTGGCCGAGTGCCAACTGTGCCCATGTCCCACAGTAAGGCCGCTAAAGCTAGACCACGCATGAGATCCACTGGCACCAGTTACAGCTGGGAATCAGAGGGTGCCAGACCACGTAGGGGATCTGATGGTGCCAGACCCTGCGGGGAGTCAGATGGCACCAGACCCCACTTTGAGTTCAGACCTCCTGAGAAATCCAAGTCTGAGAAAGAGGCACTTGAGTCTATGAAGGATGAATCCTTTTTGGCCACAAGGCCAGAGGATGAAGTACCCATGGAGGTTATGTCGCTCTGGGCATCCGATAATAAACCTCAGACTTATGTGAATACCTCTGATGGCTGTAGGGGTTTAAAGACACAACTGGCTGGTTCTGAGCAGCGACTGGCAGCCAAAAGACAGTCCCTATGTATTGTTACTGGGTGTATTACATGTAGAGCTGCAACCCCAGTGCCCATTGGCGGTAAGCCAGTCCTGTCTCCGTCTGGCAATGCGCAGCCAGTCCTGTCTCCGTCTGGCAATGCGCAGCCAGTCCTGTCTCCGTCTGGCAATGCGCAGCCAGTCCTGTCTCCGTCTGGCAATGCGCAGCCAGTCCTGTTTCTGTCTGGCAATGCGCAGCCAGTCCTGTTTCCGTCTGGCAATGCGCAGCCAGTCCTGTTTCCGTCTGGCAATGCGCAGCCAGTCCTGTTTCCATCTGGCAATGCGCAGCCGGTCCTGTTTCCGTCTGGCAATGCGCAGCCGGTCCTGTCTCTGTCTGGCAATGCGCAGCCAGTCCTGTCTCCGTCTGGCAATGCGCAGCCAGTCCAGCCTGGCAATGTACTACCAATGTTGCCTGATCCTGGCACGATGCCAGCGGTAACAGTAGTGATGTCTGATTCTGGTAAGCTGCCAGTCAGATCCATGGCAAGCTGTGTGTCAGCAGTGCCAGAGCTACATTGCAACACCACTGTACCCATGCCCCACAGAGAGTCTGAGGTTTCCAAACCTCATGGTAAGGCACAGGTAGGCGAGCCTACTCCCACTGTTGCCGTGTCATGTGGGGTGGTCACCAGTTCTAGATCTCGTTCAAGGAGAAGACGTGAAAAGGTGTCTAACCCTAGTCCCACTGATTCTATGTCCAGTCTAACTGATGCCAAGATCCCCCTACCCCATCATGTCCCTGAGGGCTATGTGCAGTCGCCCTTTGGACTGGTGTTCAGGAAGGACCGCTAGGTTGCCATTCAAAGGAACCCTCATAGACGGGGGCGTCTTGTGGAGGAGGATGACGACTCTGAGTGGGACCTCAAAGGACTTTGGTGACTGGTGTTCGTGATCTGGTTTCCGAATTCTGTCATGTTTGTTGTTTTGGGTGCCCTGGGGTCACCCGTGAAGGAGGGGATAATGTCACGTTCCATGCTGGCATACCTGTCTTCCTGCCCTCTGTATTTGTATATTGTGTTTTTTCCCTTGTGTTTCTGTTGCTGCCAATTCCTGGGTGGCCTCCCAGGGGTTAATTGGTGTTCTGTGTGCTGCTCACCTGTTTACCCTTGCCTTGATTCCCCTGACTATATTAGAGCAGTGTACCTATAGGACATTGCTGGGTCATTTTTACTTTGCCTGGTCTCCTTGCGACTTGTGTCCTGAGAGCTCCTTGCTGTGTTCCTGTTATCCTCCGTTTGTTCATCCTTGTTTAGTTTTTGCCTCTGTTATTTCTGTTCCAGTTTATGTCAGTTCCTCTTGTGTATTTAGGTCTGTCTATTGCTGTATTTTGGTTTGCTGTTTATGTTCCATTCTGATTCCCCGGTTACCGATTTTGGCTTGGCTGACTTCCCTTCTGGTTCCTATTCCTGTATCCTGTATGACGTACTCTCTCTGGTTATGACCTTTTGGCTTTCCTCTATATGACTACTCTATAGTATTTTCCTTGTCTGTACCGTTTCCAGGTAACCCTGTCCTCTGTATACAACAAAAGACTCTGTACGGCTTCAAGGTAATACTTTCCTTTAGATTAGATCTGGCTATCCTAAAGACCGGCCTTTCAGTGCAGGGAATCTTTGGTATTGCCGTACAGAGGTCTTTTGTTAACCCTGTGTTGCTTTCATCTGTCCTTGCAGTTTACACTGCATCTCTGCATATAGGGGCTTCCCTCAGGAACCAGGGCCTCACCTTGCTGCGAGTTATATTCATAGGGATATATATACAGACCGACCACTTCCAAGGATCGGAGGGCAAGGATAGGATGGTGCGTGCCTGGTGGTACTGCCACCGTGACATCAGGTTCAGAAGTTGTTGTAGGTTACAACTTCAAATAAAACCCCATGCTGTGGAGTAAAATCAAAAATTTAATAAAACACAGCATAAAATACAACAAAAATATAAAATAAGGGAATAATTAGTGACCAGAATGCATTTCGCCTGTTGAGATATCCTCAGTGGCTTCCTCAGCTGAGAACATGAGAAAGGTGAACTTTATTCAGACCTATACATTTACAAATATCTCCAGCATGGTTTCTCTGGGACACATGGTGGAGTTTGATCTTGCTAATCCATCTTCATGGGACTCATATGCTGACAGGTTAGAATTTTTCTTGGAAGCTAACAAGGTGATTGATGCTGTTCAGAAAAGAGCTGTTACTGAGTGTTATTGGATCTAAGACTTTTGATACTGTTCAGTCACTGATATTTCCTAAAAAACAAAAAGACTACTATTTTGAAGACCTACTGGCACTGTTAAAAAATCATTTTGCACAAACTCTAGCTGAAACAGTGCAGCGTTTCCATTTTAACAGACAAAATCATCAACCAGGAGGAAGCATTGCAGCATAGATGGCAGAGCTGCGCAGGCTGTCTAAAAATTGCAACTTTGGTGCCAGTTTTGAATCCTTGGCACCGTGGGAGATTAAATAATTTGAAACTGGATTTTCTCCTTATGTAACGTACCGGTACAGAAAGAGAGAGGGATAGTTTCATGAGTAACATGAGGTCTAAGCAATTTCCTGCCATCAATACTCTCAATGAGGAGAGAAACTTCTCTCTCAACCAAAGGCACCTTTGGCAGCAAACCCAGAATCCAGGAAATTTCCTGAAGAACCAGAATCAATTAGTGCCTCAGTGTCAAGCTTGATGTTTTCCCAAGCAACTAACACAGGAACCACCACACGAGATCTCTTTTTCTCTTTCTTATTGGAAACGAGAGACAATATAGTAGAGCCTAGAAACTGTCTCACAGGGGATTCAGGGTATGATAGTTTAGGTTGTTTGGAACATTGTAACCGGAAATGTCCTTTGCCTGCACAGTAAAAACATAAACCCTCTCTGAGGCGATGTTGTCTTTCCTTCTTCGAGATGCTGGACCGACCTAACTGCATAGGCTCAGGTTCATCTGGTTCCACCCTAGGAGGTGAAGGGTTGCAAACCATGCGAGGAACGGAAGAAGTACCTTGAGGAGGGTTGCGAGGTTTACTACGGTCAGACCTCCTATCACGAATCTGGTCATCAAGTGCTATACAATAATCAATCAGATCGTCTAATCTTTCAGGTAACAACATAGGGGCTAATTCATGCATTAAAGTAGAAGAAATTGCCTCGAGGAAGCCCGTGGTAAGGGTATCATTAGGCCATTGCAATTCTGCAACCACAGTTTTAAATTCAATGGCGTAATTGGCCACTCTGCGGTGGCCCTGTGTGATATGCCATATTTCTCTGGCAGCACCAGTTGCCTGCCTAGCAGGATCAAAAATGCTCCTGAGGTCGTCCATGATCTCGGCATAATTATACACCACTGGTTTCTTTAACTCCCATAGAGGAGTCACACAAAGCAGAGCTTTCTCGGTTAGGTGGTTAATAACATAACCCACCTTGGCTCTGTCTGTGGGGAACATCCCTGGGTTGAGTTCAAACATAATATCAATCTGCGTAATAAATCCCCTGCAAGAACCAGGTTTACCATCAAAACATATGGGTGTTTTCAAACTCACATGGGATACTTCAGCAGAAATCAGGGAAGAAACATTTTCTGCATGAGAGGACACCTCAACCGCTGGGGAAGCCTTGCCTAACTGTTTGAACTGATTCATTAGTAGGGCCAAGGCCTGAGCGATTTGGTCCTTGTGGTGGTCCTGCTCCTTTTGTTTATCGATTATATCACTAACTTTAGACGTGAGTACCGTCAAATCTGTCTGATCCATGTTTGGCCCTGACGTAATGTAACGGGCCTTATGGCGCTCACCCCTGATCAGCGTAGTTTGAATCTTTATGGACAGATTTTTCTGACTCAGAGCTTCAAAGCAATAAAGACTGTAATACCTATACTCCCCAGCCAGGGAGGTAATACAAAACTCTAGATACCACTCAGCCTCAAATGGTTTCGTGATCAAGAGACCTCTGAGCGAAAACACGTTAACTATATTCAACTGGATACAGTGATTCAAGACTGGTACAGTACGAACGTGATTATTCATAGGTTTCAGATGGGTACCAGTAATGATTGTGATACGTGCAGGATTGTTAACAGAGGTAATACTCAAATACTTGATCTCAACCATATAGAGTAAATACTCACTGTATTCAGCAACCTGCAGGGCAGGCCTACAATCAGAGATAATACTTCTGTACTGCAACTTGGCATTAAACAGACAACTTGTAGGAATGTTGGATTTAGCAACCTGCAGGGCAGGCCTACAATCCTAGATCGTGCGATATACTTTAGAAACAGACCAGACATTATACAGGCAATTAGAACTGTTGAGTGATCTAGTAACATGAAGGACAGACCCACATACTGAGATGATACATGGTAATGCAGAGCGAGGCCAGGTACTCGTTAGGCAGATCGAGTGGTTGATGAAATGAGCAACCTGCATAGCAGATCTCCCAAGTTAAACCATGCGTTACAACATATGCATGAAACACAAACATACACACAGGGATCAAGAGTAAGTGGGTATTCCGGGTCAATAAACTAAAGCAAGATCCTCCTACAAGCAAAGATCTGCAACGAATGCAAAAATATCAAAGAGACAGACTCAAGAGTCAGCTGGCAATGCGTGAATATTACTCCACGTCAGTGCGACGAGCTGTATCTCGCCCCCTGCATTTAAGGCCGGTGGCTCCGTGTCATCACGCCAAGCCATGCCCTGCCCCCTCAGAAGCCGATCTGCCAGTTCGAGATCCTGGCACCCGGCCAGCCAGCAACGCCGCCGCATGTCCTGACCCCCCAGGGAGTGCTGCAGGGGCCGAAGATGTGACAGGTTTAATAAAATAGGACATAAGCTGGCATTTAAACATAAAACGGTCAAAATGAACTCAGCGCACGGAGGTGAAATGGCTCAGCAGTGATGGGGTTAAACAGCAAAAACATGTAAAATTTGGGAATTTCTAATCTCAGTACAAAATTTCGAAACTATTTAGCTGGGGCTTTTTTGGAGGTTGTAGATGTTGGGGATTATATTTCGAAAAGGTGTGTTTTTTCCATTTTTTCATCATATTTCATATTTTTTCTATAGTAAATTATGTGATATGATGGAAATAATGGTTTCTTTAGAATGTCCATTTAATGGCGGTAAAAACAGTATATAATATGTGTGGGTTCCATAAACGAGTAAGAGGAAAATTTGACCTAAGCACAACTAGCGCAGAGATGTAAAAACAGCAGCGGGCACTTTCGGACAGACTTTCATAAAACCGCTCGGTCACTATGGGGTTAAGGAACAGAGATAAAATCTGTTTTTTTATATCTGTATGTTGAAATAGGCCTGTAGAGCTAAGTTCCATGATGCAAAAGGACTCATATAGCTGATTTATTGCGTTACAGAGTGCTACAGCTCTTATCTGTAATCAGAGGTTAGAACCTATAGGCCATGCCAGCTTGAGCAAAATTGATTCGGCTTTTATACCTTGAGGAATCATTTCTAGGTGCCAGATAAAGTCCCATCCCTTTTATTCCTTTAAAACCAACAAATAATATGTTGGGAGAAATGGATTTCACCTCTGCTTGTGCAACGCAGATTATGAAAGTTCCGTTTGAAGTATGTCCAAACTATCCGGATGAATTTGCATTCAACATGAATGCAAACAAAATGTAAGTTGTAGTAAAGCATATCAATTTCTGTTTTTGCAGCAATTTATGGATTAAACAACTAGAGCACATTTGAATAATAAATTAGAAAATGATCAAAACAGCGACAGATTGTTATGGTTGGAAGCTTTTGTTTTCTTAATTCCACCTTATCCAGTTCATTGGGGAGAACCATTGAGATGAAACACACAAAATTATAAATGTAATAAATATGTTTATCCCCACTGTATCAGAGTTACTCAATACATACATAACTAGTAAACCACAATATATGTCATGAATAATTGAAACAATGTACACAGTGGGCCCTATTACATTCTTCCCACAAAAATGCACGGTAAACGCGTGAATTTTTGCGCGAAGCGCTAAACGTTAACGCACGTAAATTAACGCTGTTATTACAATCCTCGCACATTATTTCATCCGTCAAAAAATAGCGCGCGTAAAAAAGATGTGCAAAAACGCACGCGCATTAACGCTGCGCGCAGAAATCGGTGTGCGGACTGTATTTTCACTCGATTCAGTCAATCAGAATTAAGAACCGCAATTGTCTCCCATTAGGTTTTTGGACCTGTCAAAGTCAATCTGAGTATATATGCTGCAGCAATAATAAAAACACACAACTTCTCAATTTTATTGTTTGGGTATGCGTTGAATGTGTAACTATACGTTGCTGCGTATTTTTTTCGGGCTGGTGTATTTGGTTTCGGCCAGGACGTTCAGATTTGCCATTAACACCAGCTTTTAAAAGACGTTAAAATTATGCGCGCAAACGCTGTGCATTAAATTTTGCACATAGATTGTAATAACATCCGCGTACCAGCGCACAAACGCATTTGCACTCACAATGTTAACTATAGGACACGCACAGTATATTACGCTCGCGCAGGGTTCGTGCAGCTTCACCCGCAGTAGACGTTAACGTGCATTTTTTGTGTGGACATTGTAATACGACATTCTGCGCAAAGGGTTTTACCCCTCACGTTAATTTGTTTTGACGCACGCGTTAAAGTTTGCGTGAAGAATGTAATAGAGCCCAGTGACATTTAAAACACACAAATAGGGTACAGCGCCAAATACCACATGATCGTGAATAAAGGTTAAATATGTATTATCTTACATACACTTCTGTTGGGAAGTCGATTTTTGCACCACAAAAAAAAACAACATAATGGTTCAGTATTACAATCTCTTTTTACCTATTGGTATCCCGGGAGCACAATAATTTTTTATAACCATATAACACCCCTTCCTCGGTATGAGCAAACTTTCAAGATAGGTGCAAATAACGTGCCATATACAAAATGGAAAGGAGAGGTATACTTATATTTTCCTGACGTATCTTTCTCTGTTGACCCGAATGTCCTGCGGTGAAAAGCAGGAGAATGACTGGAGAATGGAAAATTCTAGGTCAAAATAGCCAAATTCTCCCTTTCATCTCACTTTCCAAATCGGCTATTTTGACCTAGAATTTTCCATTCTTCAGCCATTCTCCTGCGTTTCACCTCTCTCTGAATAACCCCGAAGTGCAGCAAAACGACCTGCTGAACGCATCTAAATAGCCGCAAAACTGCTGAATCGATCAGAAAAACTGCTGAATCGATCCAAAAAAAGGCTACAGCCCACCGAACAGACCGCCGACCAGCTGCAGGAAAAAGTCAACAAGCCACCGAATGAAGGTAAAAAAAAAACAAAAACAAACTCAACGTTTAAAAGGCATTTTAAGAAAATCTGCTCCATGAAAATGCCTGGAAATAATATATAAGGTCTTATGAATAATAATAAAAAGGTCAGTTACAGAAAAAAAAGGCATTTAAAAAAAAATGAAATAGAAATATCAGGGAAAAAAAAATTTCCTAAAAAATCATAAAAAGTAAGTAAAGTGACTTTTTGCAGCAAATGAAAAGAATAAGTGGTTGAATAAATATTTACGAAAAACTGATTTTTTTTTACATTGAAATTTATGGGATTCGCCTGGTTTAGAGTATTGTCAAACTCAGAGGAGATCAGGGCTTTTATCAATTTTAATATTTTTCCATTCTCAGACAAATACCAAATTAAATTTCAATTGTGACAATATGAATGGAAATGAAATTAAATCATGGATTTAATCGACACCATTATTTTTATTAAAAACACTTTTTTATTAGGGAAATATAAATAAATTAGACTGCATTTTAATTTGACCATTTTTTGTTTCTCAAGAAATAATAAAATTTAATTGATTAAGTCATCTCGTTCAGGGATAAAAAAATATAAAAAATCAGACTAAACGTTTTCTGTCCTGGCTTGTCAGATTGTTAGCAGGGGAAGATATAAGATCAGCCCTTTTGTGTCCATGAATTAGTTTTTCTATAACCCAGTGTCCTCCTTGGAGAAAACATTAGATGCTTCTTTCTGATAAGCAAATGAAACAATGCGAGAGGGAACAGCCGGGTTTATGCTGGGTAAATACAAGACAGATGGTAGGTGCGATTGGCAATGACAACCAGTGAGGAGTCTTGTTTGCAGGTGTAGCTCATACCATCCATCACGCTTTCATCTAATAGTGGGAAATGTCACAGAGTTATACCTGAATCCCCAACCAAGTGATAAAGTGAATTCAGCTAGGCGAAAGGATCAAGTGAGGGCACCTGAAAACCTTATTTCTAGTAGAGAAAAGACAAAACCCAGCCCTTTTATTATAATAGAATTTAGCTTCACAATGAGCTCACTGTGGTCCAGATATATCTTTAATGTACAGTTTCAGTTTATTTAAATCATAAAGGATTTTTTTTTTATCAGACAACCCTCATTATTTTTCAGGACATTGCTAAATCTTGTAGAACACCCTAGAGTCATTTTTAATAGAATGAGCTACCAGTCCTTCCTTGCTGGTTTTAAAATACTGGCAGGAAGGATAAAATTATAGATTTAATAGCGGAAGAAGCCAAAAGAAAGCGGCAATCCGAATTCTATAGAGAAGAGAAAGATAAAAATTTTGGTAAACAAAAGCAGTCACTATAAAATTACTGATGCAATTATTTACCAACTGATGAATGCTAGAGAAGTTTGCTCTGTGAATCCCATCACTGTTTATAGTGAACGAGGACCAGAAAAAAGATTTTAACATCTTTTGTTTTTTTTTTGGTTTCTGCAATCCTTTTCTGAGCATTTTTTTCTAGGTGATGGAAACACGTTTTCCATCAAAACTGTCACTTTACAAAAAACAAAAAGAAAAACACAGATTATATAACACCTAAAAATACATTTCCTTAAATAAACAGGCGAACAGTTTGGAGGCGATAAGTAGCAACCTTTATATGTTAATTCCTTTGCATGCAATAATCAGGTCAATTCCTAATAACTATCCTAGTTTATATTTATCAATATTTTAATTATTTTGATCCACTTGTGAAATGTTGTTCATTTTGAAATTATATTTGCCTTGTGTACTTGTGCATTATGTCGCTGGCCAATTCTAAATACAATCAATGTGTTTTCCCTTATATTTTCAAAATGATCTGTCCTCTTACTCCTCCGGCAAATCAAGACATACACTATATTGCCAAAAGTATTCGCTCACCTGCCTTGACTCGCATATGAACTTAAGTGACATCCCATTCCTAATCCATAGGGTTCAATATGACGTTGGTCCACCCTTTGCAGCTATAAGAGCTTCAACTCTTCTTGGAAGGCTGTCCACAAGGTTTAGGAGTGTGTTTATGGGAATTTTTGACCATTCTTCCAGAAGTGCATTTGTGAGGTCACACACTGATGTTGGACGAGAAGGCCTGGCTCTTAGTCTCCGCTCTAATTCATCCCAAAGGTGTTCTATCGGGTTGAGGTCAGGACTCTGTGCAGGCCAGTCAAGTTCATCCACACCAGACTCTGTCATCCATGTCTTTATGGACCTTGCTTTGTGCACTGGTGCACAGTCATGTTGGAAGAGGAAGGGGCCAGCTCCAAACTGTTCCCACAAAGTTGGGAGCATGGAATTGTCCAAAATGTCTTGGTATGCTGCTGAAGCATTCAGAGTTCCTTTCACTGGAACTAAGGGGTCAAGCCCAGCTCCTGAAAAACAACCCCACACCATAATCCCCCCTCCACCAAACTTTACACTTGGCACAATGCAGTCAGACAAGTACTGTTCTCATGGCAACCGCCAAACCCAGACTCGCCATCAGATTGCCAGATGGAGAAGCACGATTCGTCACTCCAGAGAACACATCTCCACTGCTCTAGAGTCCAGTGGCAGCGTGCTTTACACCACTGCATCCAACGCTTTGCACTGCACTTGATGATGTATGGCTTGGATGCAGGTGCTCGGCCATGGAAACCCATTCCATGAAGCTCTCTGCGCACTGTTCTTGAGCTAATCTGAAGGCCACATGAAGTTTGGAGGTCTGTAGCGATTGACTCTGCAGAAAGTTGGCGACCTCTTCACACTATGCACCTCAGCATCCACTGACCCCGCTCCGTCAGTTTACGTGGCCTACCACTTCGTGGCTGAGCTGCTGTCGTTCCCAAACACTTCCATGTTCTTATAATACAGCTGACAGTTGACTGTGGAATATTTAGGAGCAAGGAAATTTCACAACTGGATTTGTTGCACAGGTGGCATCCTATCACAGTTCCACGCTGGAATTCACTGAGCTGCTGAGAGTGACCCATTCTTTCACAAATGTTTGTAAAAACAGTCTGCATGCCTAGGTGCTTGCTTTTATACACCTGTGGCCATGAAAGTGATTGGAACACCAGATTCTGATAATTTGGATGGGTGAGCGAATACTTTTGGCAATATAGTGTATCTAATTGTAAAAATTAAACAAAGTTAATTTAGAATAATGTAATGTGTTGAACAAAACCTTTCTGCAATGATGCTGGTAAACCCCTTCACTACTAAGTGATTTTCCAAAATAAACATTGTCAGAAACCAGTGTTTTTTTTGTAAAATTATCTTTTCATTAATTATACAGTAAGAAATTGCTATTACTGTAAATAACCTATTTGGCCAGTAGATGGCACCATCTACTGCCAAACTGAGTTACAGAGGTTTGAGTTGCAGGTCTATTTTTTTTTCTTCCTGTATCAGCTGCTGAAAGCCCAATATTTCACAGCATTCATCAGTTGATTTTACAGTTCTAGCTCTTTCGGCATTTTGCCCCTAGGGTTAAAACTTTGGGTACACTTTCTGTAGCCCAAAAACAAACTAAATTAATTTGAAAAAACAATTTTCATTTTCTTTTGGACTGCAGAACAGCAGATCGAGATATCTCGATATCGGGGCACCAGTTGGTGCCTTTGAAGCCCGAGATATCTTGATCTCAGTAGTGAAGGGGTTAATCCATGGGAATCTTTCCAGGCATTGGTAAGTATAACATTGGGAAGGACATGGGTGGATCTAGAGGGGCATTCTATTAATGCTACTTAGATCTTTCATGATGCTGAAAAAGGCAGACCCACAATGATTTGAGGAATGTCAACAAAATGGTCAAGTCATTTTAGAAAAATCCCCCGTGGAACACTTCAAATTGTGGGACATGCTAACACAATAAATCCAGTGAAAAGTTATTTTTTGTGGCACAAACTGCCAACACATAGAAGAGGACAAATTATGTAAAGTATATTTTTTAAGTGCATTTATTACCCATCATCCAGGCTATCAATCTTGATCTTCTATTACAACAAGTGGTTGTGACTGTAACGTGTAGTTTAACCACTTTGACTCCCATCTGCAGAATATAGTTTGAAACATATCCTTTATGTTTTGTGTCATATATATATATAAAATGTTTTGTCATTTATTAGAGTTCCCCAAATCCTTGGTAAGAAAATGATTCAATTGGTTAACAGTTTAAATGTTTTTTTTTAAATATATTTTTATAAGAATTATTGGCAGCCTTTACAGAACAGTAAAAGAGTGACGTAAATTCACTAGTCAATAGACCATACATATTCATTATCATCATCTGACAGAATCTTCTGCATTTACGTACTTCAGCATCAGTTAGAGAAAAACGTGCATGTATTGTTAATGTAATGCTTTGTAAGAAGGCAAAAGGGTTTCCACTAGGCTTGAAGCCAACAATTCATCCTTTACCCTCAAAAGACAAAACACATGTACCAGCACAAGAAAACAAATTGTGTCCTGTTTAAGTGTTATGTGGTCCCCTAGACATTACGTTTATGACCTTTCATACATTGTTGTCCATTGTTTATGTTAAGTTCACTTTGGTTATTGCAGACTCAAACTTCAAAAGAGTTTTAGAAAAAAAATCCCATGTTTTGTTATGTACTTTAAAATATAAATTTAGGGTGTAGGGGGTGAGTTTTAAAATATTATTTTGTAAAATCCAAGCCCTGAACTCATCGATTAAATAGAAATTAAGCATCGACTTCCAACATCTTTCTTTAGTACGCATTATTGCTCATATGTATTCCTAAATTGAACTTCGAACATCGTTAAAAATAAATAGAATAAAAATCCATGATAATCTATGTATGACGGGTACTGAGGGAGTTCTCCAAATAAGCACATTGCTGTAAGTCTGCATGTTCTCTATACTGGTGTCTGTGCTCATAATATTTCACTAAAGCTGGTCTATGTTGCCAGTTTTATCCACATGCTACCATAAATATCTCGCTTTGTCTGCATGGACTACAAGGCTAAGTGACCTCACTCTATATCTAATATCACATGAGTCATCCCAGCCAATGCTGCTGATTGTATTTAATGGACCTTTATTTTTTTCAATTTTTTTATTTGTTTTTTATTTTTTAGAACAACTTGGCTAGTTTCAGGGAAATCACAACTGCAAATCTCATGGTCACTGTGAACGTTTGTGTACCTATTCAGCACTGTAATGTTTTAGTTTTTTTCATCGTGAAGATATATTTCCAGCTGTTAACCGGCAGTTGAGGTGTTTACTCAAATGGTAGTCAAACAGTGCCCCTGCTCTGATTTAACCCTCTACCCACAAGTCATGGAATTGGGGTATGCGGATCAGAAATGGGGAAGACTGCCAAGCCAGACACGAACAACAACAAGAAAACACATAGAAAAATGTGTTCCCAATCAATTTCTTTTCATTCTTCAGAAATGTCATTTTGTTAGTGAGTCTTCAAGATTGATGAATTACTGAAAATTTGTCTGAATCATTTCTGAAAACATATGCACATGTCTAGTATTTGGATGCTAGTTTGGATGAAGCGTATTATACAGATTCATCCCTTATCTGAAATGCTGGAGACCACAAATGTATTGGATTTTGTAATATTAGCATATAATAGAGATATCTTGGGGAAATTCATGTATGTTTAATATATATTTTATACACATAGCCTAAAGGTAATTTTATACGATATTTGTTAAAATTGAGTCCTTGGAATGTTAATTTTGACAGCAAATTTTAATTTAGGTTTAGTAATATTTTCTACTAAAATGCCATTTAGTTTTAGCCATATTTTCACATGGTTACACAATTATATAGGCTGAAAAAAGATAGGCGTCCATCGGGTTCAGCCTTTCACACATCACATATTGCTGTTGGTCCAAAAGAAGGCAAAAAACCCAGTCTGAAGCGCTCGCCAATATGCAACATATTAGGAAAAAATTCCTTCTTGACCCCAGAATGCCGGTCAGATTTCTCCATGGATCAAGCAGCTTTTACTCACATATTAACTATTTTAACCCTTAATAATTAGTTTCTGCAGGAAGTCATCCAGTCGATGTTTAAGGCTGGGGTCAGACGTGCGCAGTTATCACGTCCGTGTTGCCGTACATTTGTATGTCCGTGCCAGCATAGCATTCTGACTAATGGAGCCCCACACACGAAGTACAGTTGTGTTCAAAATTATTCAACCCCCACTGAAATTGTTTTGGCCAGTTTGACATTGATTTTGATCATTCAGTCATCTTGCTTACAATTAAATCAAAGAGGCACATGTAGGTCAGACAAATATAACCTAACATTTATAATGAAATAACCACAAATGTCTTTTGCTCACATCATTATCAGTTTTATTCAACCCCCAAGTGACATTCAATCTTAGTACTTAGTACAACATCCTTTTACTGTTATAACAGCTTTTAAACGTGAAGCATAGCTTGACACAAGTGTCTTGCAGCGATCTACGGGTATCTTCGCCCATTCGTCATGGGCAAAAGCCTCCAGTTCAGTCACATTCTTAGGCTTGCGCACTGCAACTGCTTTCTTTAAGTCCCACCAGAGGTTCTCAATCGGATTTAAGTCAGGTGACTGCGATGGCCACTCCAAAATGTTCCAGCCTTTAATCTGCAACCATGCTCTAGTGGACTTGGAGGTATGCTTGGGATCATTGTCCTGTTGAAAGGTCCAACGTCTCCCAAGCCTCAGGTTTGTGACGGACTGCATCACATTGTCATCCAATGGCTCCTGGTACTGAAGAGAATTCATGGTACCTTGCACACACTGAAGCTTCCCTGTACCTGCAGAAGCAAAACAGCCCCAAAGCATGATTGTCCCCCCGCCATGCTTCACAGTAGGCAAGGTGTTCTCTTCTTCATAGGCCTTGTTCTTCCTCCTCCAAACATAGCGTTGATCCATGGGCCCAAACAGTTCTAATTTTGTTTCATCAGTCCCCAGAACACTATCCCAAAACTTCTGTGGTTTGTCCACATGACTTTTGGCATACTGCAGTCGACTCTTCTTATTCTTTGGAGACAGCAAGGGGGTGCGCCTGGGAGTTCTGGCATGGAGGCCTTCATTACGCAGTGTGCGCCGTATTGTCTGAGCTGAAACTTCAGTACCCACATCTGACAAATCTTTTCTCCGTTCCTCAGCAGTCACACGGGGACTTTTCTTCACTCTACGCTTCAGGTAGCGCACAGCAGTCGAAGTCAGCATCTTCTTTCTGCACGACCAGGTAGCGTTTCAACAGTGCCCTTTGCCTTGAATTTGCGAATGATGCTTCCTATGGTCTCTCTTGGTATGTTTAACATCTTTGCAATCTTCTTATAGCCATTGCCCTTCCTGTGAAGAGTAATCACCTCTTCTCTTGTCTTCCTGGACCATTCTCTTGACTTCACCATGTTTGTAACCACACCAGTAAATGTCTAGAAGGAGCTGAGTATCACAGTCATTTTAAAGCTGCCTAATTGGTGCTTATTATACTTTATTGCTGCTCCGTGACATCCACAGGTGTTTTCAATACCTGATTGAAAACACTTGAATGAACCTCTGTTCTTCAGATTGGTAGTCTTTAAGGTGTTGAATAATTGTGTCAATGAAGAATTCACAAAAGAAACATTTACTACTGTATTACAAAACCAACTGATGTCATTTTAGTTGCATATGGTTCTTTAAAAAGTCCTTGTAGGATTTCATTCTGAATACAATTACAAATGTACACTAAATTCCCTAAAACCCTTTACAGCATTGGGGGTTGAATAATTTTGAACACAACTGTACATCCGCAAGGAAAAGTGCGGATGCATGGCGGACGCGGCAAACGGACGCAGGTTGGGCAAGACCGTAATACTGCTAGAATGGACGTGCGGAGTGCGCCACGTCTGCAACATCCGTGTAGCTTTGTGTGTGAGTGATGAAACGAGATCAGATGGACTGCATTTATACGTCCAGCATTTTTGACGGACAGAATGTTTTTTCATTGTAATTTATTTTCCCTGCTACAGCAGTCATAAAATACATCAGTGAAAAAAACGGACTGTGTGGCCACTACCTTGCTGTCAGTCAGTAAGTACGTCCAAACTGCACGGACGCACAGTCCGCACAAAATGCGCTCATCTGACCCTAGCCTAAAAGTTTGTCAGTTTCTGACCCAACCACCTCAATAGGCAGAGAATTCCACAGCTTTATTGTTCTCACCGTAAAATAACCCTTCCTATAAATTTCCTTTCGTCCAGTCTAAATGGGTGACCTCGTGTCCTGTGTATAGTCCTACTAATGAATATTATAGTTATCTGAATTGTTTTAGTTGACTACATCTAACGCATTAAAGTATAATGCACTATTAAACCCTATCACTACAAGTGATTTTTGTTGACATTTGTTTTATCATAACATTTAATTGAAGGGATGCGAAGATAATAATTAATTATTATATAATTGGGTTTTGATAAGCTAATCAGTGCCGGATTTACATCTTCTAAGCAGGTAGGCACAGAAATCTGGAGCGTCCCTACTGCCACCCCCCACCACCCAAAAAAAAAAAAGTGCCACATTTTTATTTTGGTTAAACAAAAAAATAATTAACATTTTAAAATAATGAACAACAGCTTCTCACTGCAATCACATCAAAAGAAGCGGCAGAATCTGTTGCCTTAAAATGAACCAAAAAATTGAGCTGAATGCTAGGGCTGAGGTTAAATCTAAACAGGGCTGGATTGGGCAAAAAATAAATAATCGGCCTTGGACTTCAACAAGCAGACTGGCCCACTTTAATTATGTAAACACGCAAAACAATTGTATATAGACCATAAGTATTGCACAAAAAAACAGAAGTGAAACCATTCCACTGTAACTATAAACAGCTTTTAGTTATAAAAAAACTCTTTAGAGAAAAAGATTATTATTATTATCATTTATATAGCGCCAACAGTTTCCACAGCCCTTCACAATAACCAAAGGGAACGAGATACAAGATACATTTCAACATTACAGACAACTTTAGACTGACATGTGTAAGTTACACTTTGTTCAATGGCAGATAAAGAAAACAGTTATGAGTCAATATGCTATTTATTTATATCATTTATATGCCCAGTTTTCAGCCCCATTTCATTTATATATCCAGTTTTCAGCCCTCATATCATTTATATGCCCAGGTTTCAGCCCCCATAACATTTATATGCCCAGTTTTCAGCCCCCATTCATTTATATGCCCAGTTTTCATCCCCTCTCCGTCGCTCTCATTCTACAGGCTGGCGGCCATCTCATCTTCTATGATGACTATGGTGATGAGATATCCGATGATGATCCATTCCTTCCCATCCTGTAAAAGAAGTACAACATAAATGAGTGACACAGGGTAGCTTTTTATACTCCCCATCCAACTTGGCTCAGGCAGGCCTGCCTGCTGCTCGCTCCTCTGTCCTGACTTCTGGCCGAACACCTCAGGCGCCGCTGGTCTCTTCACAGCCTCAACCACGCCCATCGACAGCCTCCTCTGCGCGTCGCAGCATCATGTGATGAAGATGTCTCATGTCAGTGTCCTGCTGGAGGAGACGGCACCTAGCAGCGTGCCATTCCCAGCCGCATATGGTGAATCTGGGAGGCACGCTGCAGCACTGGGGCACCGAATCGCTGCCAGATAAGCTCCAGCATCAGACTCTGGGAAAGTGGTGGCCCACTGAGCCATCGGCCCACCAGGATCCTCCTGGTAGTCCCGATGACCAGTACATGCCTGACCCTAAAAAAACCACAAATAGTAACCTAACCGTGATTTCTAACCCTAGCTATGGAGAAAATATGCTCTATTTCGTCCCAGAGCATCCAAAATTGTGGGCATCAAATGACGGCTGCGGCTGAGGGTCTTTTTCAAGTCATGACTTTTTTATCACTTAATTTTTTGATAATTTTATAAATGACAAATGGACATTGACTTTACTTTGTGGGGTGTAAATAATGGAGATACAGGGGTAGAAAGCCCGCTCTCCTCACAGAAGAGCTTGTGCTTTAGATGAACCAATGCGTAATAATGCATTGCACCATCACCTCCATATTTGCTCTTGGTGTGGGAAATGAGAAGGTGAGTTAATGCAGTGGCATTGTCTACTTTATTCTAAGGCAGTGGTCTTACGTGCTTTTACTATAGAGAAAAAAATTATTCTCTTTTTCCAACTTTTTAAATTTTTACATATTACATGGTCATGTTTGGTATCGTTGGAAAGACCAAACTCTGACCGTCCCAAAGACACCTAACCTTGTATTGTATAAAAATCATAGATTCAGGGTTCCATAGTGCCGTGGATTAGAACGCACAACAATGCGTTGTGCCATCACCTCCTCACTTGCTGGCAGTGTGGGAAATGAGATGGTGAGTTAGTACAACATCACTGATCACTTTATAATTATAAAGTGAACAATAGTGATGCATAGAATATCAATAAATTAAATTTACATTTTATTTTTAAATTGAATTGGTAATGTTTGGTATCATTTAAAAGGCCATTAGCTGGCCTTTCCACTGATACCTTTATATGTCCTTCTAGCCCATTGGCTCCAGAGATCCAGGGGTCTAAATAATTGTAAAAAGTACTTTTTTTTTTCAGAGCAAGGCATCCCTTGTGGCAGGCACCTGTAGGCACATGCCTACTCTGCCTAATTATAAATCCAGCCCTGATGCTAATGAGTGCATTCCAATGCAAAATGGAGTTAACTCTACTTTGGGAGTGAAGGGGTTTAAGTATTTCTCGAAAATTTCCATAAGCATTGTATATATCTGAAGTAAACCTCTAGTAATATGTTGTTACATATAGTATAATCTTTAAACATGCAATACAGACCCAGTTTTAACAGATGTTCTATATATAACATGTCTGTATTTATAATAAAAAAGAATACAACCAAGTCTCACATAGAAACAAGAAGATGACCTTGCTTTTTCACAAAAGCCCAGTAATTAGATCTGCATTGATTATAGCACCTGGTGTATGACATTCTACATTCTTTCAAGCAGAAGAGCAACTAAAAATATTAAAAACGTGTATTAGTTGTAACTCTAATGCACATTTTTTCTGAATGTAGACAGCTCATCAGTTCTCTCTTGATAGGTATTTTCATAATAAACTGAAATAATGTCTATAGCAAACCTCCCGACCACACAAAGATTTGTTCTGATTGGGTGGAATAATTTAGAAAGAGCACCAAACATTTTCCTCTTGTTTTTATAGGTTGATGAAAATGTCAATAGATTTTCATTATAGTTTTAGTCATCATAAAAAATACAGTCGATCAAGTCTTTGATGAAAGTTATTAGTCGATGACACCAACACTGGTCCATGTCTGTCACATGAGGTGAGGAGTGGAATCTTCCACTTTTGGTTTCACGTTATGTTCCAAAATCCAAAAACATTTTGAATACTAACAGATTTTGGAATATATAATAAGGGATACCCAACCTGTATTGATACTGAAAATGTACCTACGCATCCTATGCCACTTTCCCAGTCCCGCATTCTCAAATACAGGCAAGTTGCCAAGGGGTTCAAATCCTCACACGATATGAAGATTGTAATAGAATAAAAGATTCATAAACCTGATTATTAACTCTCTCACACCCACACTCACGTTATCTCGATTTTGCAATGTAATGCATTGAAAGCACTCATTAGCAATTCAAAAGACAATTTTCACATCTTTTTAAAGCAAGATTAGTAAATTCCCTTTGGAGAAATGAAATTCCTTGGTTTTATGTCTCTTCAAGCACACTGGAAAGACATAATGCCAGCCGCATGTAGCAGCCCTAAACCTCACTCTAACAAAAAGTTCAAATATATTACTGCTCCATTACAGGGATAGTTCAGAATAGAGCTCTGGGGTAACTCATTGCTGTACAGGGATAAGTTCAGGGGGATATAATGACTGAAAATCCCTGTACAGTACAGATACAAGGTATTACTGTAGTCTCCATATACAGGAATTATGTCACATACAGATATTATTTTTAGATTCCATTGGATTTTGTTTGGAAGCTGCATTGCTAATAATCTCAATATGATCACTACAAATCCCCATAAGCAGGAGATCTGAACATTTTTATTTTTTATCTTTATCACATTTACTGTATCTAGCACAAAGGTATTTTCTGCCTGTATGATAATAATGCAGACCATGCTTGAAATTGTGTAAGATAAAGGAAACCATCTAGAGCTCAAAACCTTACATTTCAACAATATTTCTGTAAAGGAGAAACAAATACATGAAAAATTAAAATGAGCAAATTAGCATAATTTAATTTTTTTAACTATCTCAGAATAACAATTTCTGTACCAAACTTCTATTTCACCCTATATTTAATTGCTAACTTCACATCCCATGTTTCAAATAAACTTTATGATAATATTTTTTCCAACAAAAATTGCTTCGTAGTGAAGGGGTTAAATGATGGGAGATAAGGACTATAAACTGATGAGCCATTTCTGCCCTGGGAAAAAAGAAGTTACGTTTTTATTTTATTATTTTATTTTTAATCTGAATATGGTCACATTGGGTATCAATGGAAAGGCCCTTTCCAATGTCATCTCGGTCGACCATGTACGACACACGGGGACAGAGATACAGTGGTCCAAAGACGTGGGAGAAGCTGGATACTGATCCTTGGTGGGGGGGCACATGGGGGGCAAGGAATAACATAGGAGGGGCATTTCCTCCCTCTAGAGACGCCAATGGTTAAGATCTTTATGCACGGGGAATAAAAATGCTTTGCAATAAAGTCAGGACGTAGTAATATGACAGTCCACCAGGTTGCATTTTCCAACTTAAATCAGATTTTTAGGTTGCTATTTAAATGCTAGTACCATGTGGAAAACAAAGAGAAGTGACTTTTGTCATTAGTTTCCTATGGTTTACACAGAAGGGTTTTCAATCGATAGATAACAAGTTCCCATAAACACTGCATATTTCATATTTGGTGTCTGAAAATTACATGCCATGCTGACAGAACACTCAGGTCTGTCTGATGTCTGGGAAACTAACAGGGTTATTCAAAGAGAATCGAAAAGTCACCTTACGTTCGGTGACCTTTCGTTCCCTGCACTTTGGGGCGATTCGGCGATCCTATTTCGCCGACCCTGTGTAGTATTCAGCAAGCACTGCAGGGCCCCCCCGTAGTGCAAGGAAAACCCGCCGCACACCCGCAGAACACTCGCCGCAAACCCGCAGAACACTCGACGCAAACCCGCCGACCACTAGCCGAACACTTACCGAAACCCGCAGAAAACAGCTGGATTAACCCCGCCGAACACGCCAGAGAAACCCGACTAGCCGCTGATCACAACGCAGAGCAGCCGCTGTAAAAACCGAAACGCAGACGAACGGGGTGAAAAAAAACCCCAGTACGCTTGAAAGTTTGAAAATTGAAACGCTGTTTGCAAAAAAAATACTGAACGAAAATGTCTGGAATTTACACATAAGATCCAATGAATGATAATAAAAAGGTCTGTTACAGAAAAATGAAAAAAACATTTAAAAAATAAAGAGACTCTTTACAGCAGAATAAAATAATAAACGTTTTATTAGATATTGAATTAAAATGGGACTATTTTAAACATTGAAGCCTATGGGAATCGCCTGAATAAATCTGTTGAATGAAACCATCGAACAGCAGGGCATTTCGGCAACTTTTCCCTGCTGTTTTGTGTTCTCTGAATAGACGAAGCATTGCTTCTCAGTGTGGATTTCACTGCCCTCGAACAGGCACTGTACGTGCAGGCAATTCGCCAACATTTGGCGAATTGCCTGCTCTCTGAATAGTCGAATGGCCAGGAAATGTAGCCGTACGCTGAATTTCAGTGTTCGGTTACATTTCGGGGCCAGATCAACTCTCTTTGAATAACCCTGCATGTGTGTTCATTTCGAGGCATCAGACATATGTGAGTGTACAACCATTGCTTTCTGGTTCATAATTTAATAGAACTTTCCAAAACTGCAGGCCTGAACAACATGACATTTAAATTAATTTTATGGAAGAACTCATGGACAGTGAATAAATGCTACTTTTCTGTTTGTATATTTTTCTGTTTGCTTTCCTTTGTATAGATCATCCCAACCTGCTGGTCTTTAACAGCAAGTGTGAACATTCATTTATTCATCCTGAACCTACCTGTATCCCTAGACACCAAATCCACTTAGCACATGGAGTCTATCAGCATTTTCCACTCTGATTTGCCCTTTTTTGATCCTTTCCTTCCTTTTGGCACAATCATCAATTTCTGGCAAGCTGAAGGCTAGTCCTGCTCTCTAGTGTCACCTTATGGCTGTGGCAGATTATTTTTTTCGCTTAAATACTAGGGATCGTAACTCGCAGAAAAAAATCCAAATTTTACTTTAAACACATCACAATGCACATACTTTAAAATCCGCATTTTACATTATAAATTGCATTTTAAAGTGACACTCACATTTTTATTTTAAGCATTTAACTGTCACAAATCCAAACCTGTTACATGAAAGAGTCAAAGACCTGCCACCACGCTGGCTCGATTATACATTGAGTCCTGAGTTGCTTGTGTTGCACATATGCTGAAAGTATGGTCAATAATTCCAATGTGCGAAGGGAGTGGGCTGGGTTAAACCAGAAGTGTTTTCATTTAAACGTTTTCTGTAACACATAAAGCATGACTTCAGTTCTGGTAGGAGTGTACTTTGAATACTTCCTTATACATTAATACACATTTAGATATATACAGTAACATTCACCTATGCAGGAATAACGTCCTTGTAGAAAATAATAAACAATTAAACATGCACAGATATGTGATTACTCAATCTACATTATAGTATGCTAATGGTGCAATATAATATAATCTAATCACATGAGATCCATCACATTCTCTGTATGCTGGTGCTCTATAACACATTAGCACAATCCACTGACATTTGTATACTATCTTATCTAATTACTCAGCAGCCTTTTCTAATTACAGGGATGTGATTTAAATCACTTTTTCCCTGTTTATAACCCTGGATATGCTCCCTCTTACCTGCAACACATAAAGCATGACTTCAGTTCCGGTAGGAGTGTACTTTGAATACCTCTTACCAGAAACAGAAGGTCTGCTTTTTTGTTCCTCCCTGCTAAGGGAAACATCTTGCCTAAACACCTGCTCATCATTCAGGCTTTTAACTCTGCTGCCATCTACTGGTGGTTTAATAGAAATGCCATTAGTTTACTTCATAATGTAACTGATTTTGACATACCTTACACTTGTTTCATTACAAGATTTCCCATCTGCCTTTCCTGTGTGGGAGCCTTGGCCTAAATACTCCACCATGGATCTTTCTCTCTCCAGTTGGAAAGCCAGGTGTACCCACGCCAAACCCTGCTAAAGATTCTAGTCTCCCTTTATAATGGTGTAGGCCCCGTGTAGCAGTACATTTGCATTGATGTGGATTTACTATCTTACAATGCATCCTGTATCATGTGCTCTGGGCTCCCTTTGTATCGTGTATCTGACCTGTTCTATCCAAGCTTACCACATTCAGAGGTACCAGTCCTACTTTGCCTGCAGTGTGCCCAGGCTCCTGTGTCTCCTGTATCCAGTTTACCCAGGCTTCTGTCTCTCCTGTACAGAATGTGCCTAGCCTCCCTTGTCAACTGTATCCAGAGTGCCAAGCCTCCTGTGTCTTGCTCATCGTGCCAAACCCTGCAACCTGTCTTCTGTGACTCTATGGTTTCTGTCAAGACAGGCAGTCTTTTTTTATTAGCTTTGTCTATTTCTCCTGCCCTGCATCCTGGATACATACCTGTCGGTCTATTGCATCTTGTTAATCATTCAATAAACTTCAGTTCCACTACAGCAACTGCCTCTATGCCATTTGTATCCCTGCATCCTGGCCTCTTCATGCAAACCTCACACCATGGAGTAACTTACATCCGTGGGTTTTATTATTAGGAGCACATCTGATTTTTTCTTGCCTGTGTGTAACGCACATAATGTGGATTTAAGATCTCCACACTCGTTGGTCCACTGATGGGCATAACGGGGGCATTCCTGCTACAGTATATATTGTGGCCAGGTTATGAGAAACTCAAAAGTCAAAAGCTGAGCTGCCCCTGTATCTTGCAAATCACAACATTCAGCTGTATGACAATATTGTGTGTGTTGGCAAAGATGTTTGTGGACAATTGGTGGTTATTGTCAAAAATAAAAGATTGAGTTGTACAAAAGCAGTTTTGTGGAGGGGTCCCCTCGCCCCTGGGCATCATCACAGATGGCTCTCAGGTCTCCAAGTAAAGACTGTATTCACTAGCCCCTATACTTAAGATGGCCAAAATCTTGCGTGTCAACTTGGGGGCTTAAAAGTTAGCGACTTTGCTTAGTCTCGCAAAAAGCAAAATCATCTTGTTTGTGGAAGCCCAAAAACTCATAGGTTTGGGCATTCTGCCCATATTAATGATATGTATTGAATCTGCTAAATGTACTGAAAAAAAAGAGAAATATAATATGTCTGGGTTCTGCTATAAAACATATGACTTCTTTGTCGTGCAAAAATTGTCAAAATGAATTTAGCACAGGGCTGTTATATGGCTCAGTTGTGAAGAAGTTAAGAGCGGGGTTAATCTATTTTTGTAAATAATGACCTACTCATTGTTTTGTGTTGTAAAATTTTGAGATAAAAGTCACATTATCTTTGTAGCAATTATGTTTTAGTGTATCACAGCGTAAACTGTGTAATCAAGAGTGAAGAAAACCTTGAAATCACAAAAAAAAGCAATTACATCCGTGCATTATCATATTTTAAATCTCTGGCATTAATTAAAGGATTTCTCTGTATATAAGTCCAGCTGTAGTTTGTACATCTCTTTGGCTATCAAAAGTTAATTGAGTTAAAATGAGAAAGAATTAGCATGGCTAAATGAGAAGGGGGGGGGTAAAAACCAGTGTCTTTAGGATCTGGAGTCCTGTTCATCATCTCAGCAGTTAATTGAATGTGGATGCTCTTCTGTCTTCATATTCAATTAGGATGTGGTTTTGGCACTATGCAGTAAAATATGAATTTCTACTGGAGATTGCTTGTTTGGATTTTTCATACATTTTTATGGCTGATTAGATGATTTTTACATGGAGGATGAAATTGGTTTGTGTTGGGGAAAGCAGTAAATGAAGCACTTGTGAACAATGATAGGCAACAATTTGTACTATGTCACTCCATAATCCCAGAAGCTTGAATTGCCGATCAGTACATATTATTCTTATTGTGATCAAACAACTCTACATCGGTCTAATTCTAAGCTCCTTGGTGAGGATTTCCAATTTTTTGCAATTTATATGCTAAAAATGTCATTTTATGCTATAACTCTTTTGTCGATTGCCTACCTAAACTTCAGAAGCTTTCTAGCTGCTTCATGTATTATTGGCATATTTTACCTGCATCTCACTGTTTTATTGCCGGTACAGCCTTTCAATTAGATTTCTTCAAGTCATTTAAATAAAATGCATTAGTCAATAGTATTGGTATATCAATATAATATATATATTTTTTAATACTTCACCTTTCCAACCTAAGTGGCTATTCAGAGAGGTCCGAAATGTCGCCGAAATGTAACCGGACACTGAATTTCAGCGTACTGGGCCATTCAGCTATTCAGAGAGCAGGCAGCATCAAATTCTGGCGAATTGCCTGCACGTACGGTGCCTATTCGAGGGCAGTGAAATCCCCACAGAGAAGCAATGGATTGTCTATTCAGAGACCACCAAACAGCACAGAAAAGTTGCCGAAATGCCCTGCTGTTCGGTTGTTTCATTCGGCAGGTTTATAAAAGCGAATCCCATAGTCAATGTTAAAAATATTCCAGTTTTAATTCAATATATAATAAACCGTTAATTATTCTGCAATAAAAAGTCTCTTTATTTCTAGGTTTTTTAGGATCTTTTAGGCATTTTCGGCAACATTTTTTTTTTAACAGACCTTTTTATTATCACTCATTTGATCTTATATGAAAATTCCAGACATTTTCGTTGTGTAGTTTTGTTTGCAAACAGCATTTCAATTTTGAAACTTTCAAGCATACTATTTTTTTTTCACCACGTTCGTCTGCTCTTCGGGTTTTTCCAGCGGCTTCTCTGCACTGTGATCAGCAGGGTTCGGCGTGTGATCAGATGTGCTGTGATTGGATTTTTCCAGCGTGTTCGGCGGGGTTTTAGGGGCAGTTTCTGTGGGCTTTCGGTGAGTGTTCGGCGAGTGTTCTGCGGGTTTGCGGTGGGTTTTCCCTGCACTATGGCGGGGGGGGCCTGCGCTGCTTGCTGAATACACTGCAGGGTCGGCAAACTAGAATCGCCCCGAAGTGCGGGGAACGAAAGGTCACCGAACGTGCGGTGACTTTTCAATTCTCTCTGAATAACCCCTCTAGTGTTTAAGAGCTTTTCTGGGAAGCTGCCACCATACCTGAATAGACTGCTTTTCCCAGCAGTCCCCTCATCCTATAACCTCTGATCCAGGACCTGCACCTTACTTATAATACCACAATACAAAAATAAAGTGGCTTGATCCTCATTTTCCTACACACCACAAATATGCAGAATAACCTCCCAGACACCATCAGAACGTCCCCCAGTCTAAAGTCCCTTAAGAGATCTCTATTAATATACCTGTAAACATGTATGTGGAAAACTCGCTGCAAACCCGCAGAACACTCGCCGAAAACTCACCGAACACTCACTGAAAACCCGCAGAAACCGATACAAAAACCAAGCCGAACACGACACAAAAAGCCGCCAATCACAGCACAGAGCAGCCGCCGGAGAAAGCCGACAGGCAGACGAACGTGGTAAAAAAACAAAAAAACACTTGAAAGTTTAAAAATTGAAACGCTGTTTGCAAAAAAAACTACTGAACGAAAATGCCTGGAATTCACATGTAAGATCCAATGAATGATAATAAAAAGGTCTGTTGCAGAAAAAAGAAAATATGATTTTACTTTCACTGCGGAGGACATGTGGGGAGCGTCCTCATTTACTCCCGCTATATGCGGAGGACGTTCCCCACATGTCATCCACAAGCGGGAGCACCCTCAGAGATACTCACCTCTCTGTCCGGGGTCCCGCGGTGTTCTGACTTCAGCGAAGTCAGAAGCTGAATTTAAACCCCTCCCGACGTCATTTACAGACGAACCCCCGGCAATGCCGAGAGATCACCTGAAAGGGAGGGGGGATCAGTTCGGATCCCTCTCCCTCCCGATTGGGAGGGACCAGCGCCGCAAGCCAGGAGAGTCTCCCCTTTTAAGCGGTGCCTGGTTTTAACCCCTCCGACAGCAGGTCGCAATTCAGCGCCATGTGGCGCCATATCGCGGCCTAGCTCCGGGTTCCCCCATGCCACGCCATTTTGGATGGCGGTTCAACCACCGGGTTCCCCCATGCATCCTGACGTGATCGCACATAGTGCGATAACGTTAGATAGCCGGGGAACCCCTAGCTGCTCGGGGATTTCACAAGGAAATCCCCTGGTGGAGATAGCGGTTTCATTTGAACCCCTATAGCTCCAGAACCGTGGTAGCTATGGGGTCATGGAGGGTGTCTTTCAAAAGGTCTGAGCATGGCTTTTCGAGTGATACCAAACATGACCATGTTCAAAGTAAAATTAAATATATATTTTTAAAAATAAATAAATAAATAAATGTAAAAAAATATATAAAAACATATTTTTGTGTGTGTTGTTTTTATTAATGCAGAAATATTGTTCACATTTCAATTATAATGTGAACAATGATGCTGCACTAATGATTTTTTCTATGGGGTGCGTTTGCTAAAAATCACATAATTCCCCCCCAAAAAAATGTAACGAGTCCCCATTTCTAATTTTTGTACAAGCGCACCCCATAGAAAATAAAACCGCAAACGTTCATGTGATAAAATGTGAAAAAAACACTTTACACGCTGTAGATAATTAAAAATTCAAATTTTATTGCATTTTTGTTAGAATATACAGGCAGGACATGACGTATACAGATAAAAATGATATATTATGAATCTGCTGAGTCTGCCGAAAAAATAATAATAATATGTCTGGGTCATATAATAAAACATGGCTTCTAATCGCGTTTAAACATGATGAGCAATAAGCGGTAAAAATGAGCTCTGCACACAGATGTGAAATGGCTCAGCAGTGAATGGGTAAAAAAAAAAAAGATGGAAAAATCCCAAAAAATACCTAAAATATCCTAAAACAAATATCGATAAATAAAGAGACCTTTTACTGCAGAATAAAATAATAAACGGTTTATTAGATATTGAATTAAAATGGGAATATTTTTAACATTGAAGCCTATGGAATTCACCTGAATAAACCTGTCAAATGAAACCACCGAACAGCAGGGCATTTCATCAACTTTTCACTGCTGTTTGGTGTTCTCTGAATAGACGAATAGCCAAATGGCCCTGAAATGGTCCCCGTTCGCTTAATTTCAGTGTCCGGTTACATTTCGGTGACATTTTGGATCTCTCTGAATAATCCTCATAGTTAGTATATTTCTTACATATGTATTTTCTGTGTTAATCTGTATATTTGTGTTTTATAATTAATATCTTGCATTTATTACTTTGTATTTCTGTTTCTACTGTAAAAATTCAATGTTTTTGAACCCAGGACATACTTTATAACGAGAGAAATCTCAATATATCCTTCCTGATAAAATACCTTATAAATAAATAAGCAAAAAAAAAAAATGTTTTTCAAATCTTTCTTTTTTTATTCATTAACTATATCATTAAAAATATGACCAGTAGAGGTTTTAGCATGAGCAGTCTATTAAAGCCATACGCTGTGATAATGTTAGGCATTGCGATACTGGGAACAGAAAATTTACTGTGCCCTATTTGAAATTATCACAGCTTGTATGAGACCCAGAGGAGCTCAAAAGGTGAATGGAAAGCTTCTTCTTTTTGTGCTCGCTTCACTCTGTCAGTGGACTTGCTTAAAGCAGGTGTGAAACAGCACAGATGATTGGAATATTACCACATAATGGTACATCCTGTCAGGTTATCCCTTCTGCAATATATCATCCTCAACTTTATTAGGACTTAATTACATTTAAATCCTATTTGTTTCTATTTGCTTTGATAGAACAGAAATGGAAACAAAAATATAAAATATGAAAAATTAAGTCAAACTAGATTAACATTAAACATGAGATGTCATACATATATATATTGTGCAATATTAAAGTGGGGGTTAAAAAGGTGATTGAAAAAAATCCTCCACTACGCAAAATGCAAAAGGAAACCTAAGTGATTGCAGAAAACATTTGCACGGTCTAGCAAGTCAGAAACTTTCTTTGCCTACTGAGCTCCTCTGTCATATTACCAGTATGTAACAAGGAATTCTTGGAAGGACATACAAGGGAAGAACACAATTTCTCACTTTATTGCATAAAAAGATTGCTGCTCAGGCAGCCTACATGCCATGCAGTGCCTTGCTTGATGGCTTCAAGTATAGGTCAGGGTGCAACAACAAACCATTCATGGACAGCTGCTTCAGGCTTTATAGCCCTCATCAGCAGGAAACAGGCATGTGAATGTTACAGAGTGATGATTAATAATAAGGACAAAAAAGTGAAAATAGAATTGAAATGTGCTTTATAGTTATTTTTCAACTGATTGAAAGTTCAAATTTTATTACATTTTTTGTTATAATATTCAGGCAGGCCATGAAGCATCATATAATAATGATCACTTTAAACGTGATGAGCAAAAGCAGTAAAAATGAGCTCAGCACACAGGGGTGAAATGGCTCAGCAGTGAAGGGGTTAAACCTGTTGCACTGAATAACCAAAAATCAAGGCATTTCGCTGACACTTTGGCATTCTGTGAATAGGTGAACCATTATTTCTCTATGGGACAAATTCTCTGCTGTCGTATTTCGTCAGTATTTGGCGAATTGACAGCTTTCTGAATAGCCGAATGGCCGCGACATTCACCGTTCGGTGCAATTTAGTGACAAGTTCGCCGTTTATTGAAAACCCCTATAATGTGTCAAGAAGTTATCTTCTCTCCAGCCTCGGAATAGGGCCCTTGGGTGATATTCAGGAAATGCTGGTGTTTGCCAAATTGTAACTCTGACAGATTCCGGTGTTTCACAAAAGCAGAAAAGTGTCAGAATTTAAGTTTTGTGAAACGTTGGCGTTTGCTGCCAACACAACAGCAGTAATGTATTGTAATATGTCTACTCGCCTCCTCTACATTTTTTTTTTTGCATTCAAAATGTTTTATTAGCAAGAAATCTTACTACATACCAGCATAGAAGCCAGACATCCATACAAATTGTACATTACCGGAAGATCGACTTTAGTAAAACAACAAAAGTCAGGCAATGAGCATCACGGCAGTAAAACGTAACAATTAAGTCTGTTAACAATATTTCTTTGCTACAGTTTCAAACTATTTGGTGTACAATAGATAGCTGTTCGGTAGATTATGAGCTAACTTTAATCGGTAAACATTAGTAAGCCATCGTTGTCCACAAAAATAACTGTCAGGTGGTTGAAGATCTAGTGGGGAAGGAGGTGAAAAAGAAAAAGAAAGAAAAGAGAAAAAAAAAGGGTTAAGAGAAATCAGGAATAGGGGAAGAACGTTGTTGAGTAGAACAGGAGTGTTGTTAGAGAAAGAAAAGCAAGTAAGTTCAATTCTAAAAATCGAAATCATTCTGCAACAATCACAGGTCTTTCTCCTGCTGATGAGGGCTAACAAGCCTGAAAAAGCTGTCATGGGTTGCTCTTGTGTTCTTCAATACCCTACCCTATGCCTGAGGGCATCTGGTATGACTTTGCACTGGAATGTGGGATTTTTGAGCTATTGCAGATGTTCGATTAAAAAAAAGTGAGAAATTGTGGATTTATTGGTATATCCTATCCCGAATCACGTGCTACATATGCGGAGAACAGCAAATGAGCTCCGTGAACAAAGCAAATCTCTATTTGTAAATGTTCTCGCAATGACTTATATAACTTAACCACTTCACTACGAAAATCGACTTGGGCATTACACCCGAGTTGCTAACACTTTTTGTAGTGTCTCTTAAACACATATCCACAGCAGGTCCAGCATAGGTCCCATTGCTGCAGTAGTGGCCAGAAAATGGCTTGTCAAATAGGTTTTTACAGTAAGGTATACATTTTGAATATTTCTAAATATTTTTACTGTATTATTCAAAAAAGTGATTTCCACAAAATCACTGGACTGGTTCCTGACAGTGGTTTTCTGGAAAATACCTTAGTAGTGAAAGGGTTAAATTTACTAATCTGAGTAATCATTTTCTTGATGATTCACTTTCGATTAGGCAAAGTATTAGTGATGGTTTTTATAGCTTATTTAATAAGCTTTATAAGCCCTTGAAGGCATCATTTACATTGAATTTTTGTGCATTAAATTGCTTTTTATGTTATCTAGCCCTTAGCACCAGGGTGTGTGTGTGTAAAAATTGCCTGTGCGAAGACAAATGCTTAGCAAAGGCAAATGCTGAACAAACATTCAGTCCCAGTGGATGAATCTATATGAGAGTATTTTCAAAATGGCAAGCAAGGATGTAAAGATAACAGCTATTATGTTACACAATCTAAAGGGAACATAACAAGCTTACACGATTTGAGTGAGTTGTTTTTCTTAACATAAAATTGTATCTCTTTATCTTGCGCAGTTTTCTTGCCGTTTTCTTTTGCCGTGATTGATATGCTGCTAAACTATTCAGTTGCAATGTTTTGATGTGTTGTTACGTTTTCTAAAAGCTCTTTTATTTCCAGTGAATACTTGTTTTTTTTGAGGATTATTTTCTACAAAGAACTAATCAGAGGTCTCATTAGGAAACTAAAATGCTTAATACATGTCATTTAAGATACTGTATGTGTGTGGGACAAATGATTGAACTCAAAGGTTCCAGTGTTGTGTAACAAACATCTTGACCATGTCCACCCATTCAATTATAATCTAGATGTAACAATGTAGAGCGAAATGTCCACCCCATGGTGTTATTATGTGTCATTCACCAGATATACTGTTTATGATACACATCATAAATTACAAATCAACAGTTTCTCAAATCTCCAGGATATTCTAGTTGTACCGTACCGGTCTATTGCAAATTACAACTCTGAAGCAGGCAGATATTTTTCCCTTAATTTGAAATCTGCAATAGGTAAGGAATATAAATATAAAGTGTAAAGAATTTGACAAAGAAGGTCACTATTAATCTTTATTTACAAGGCAATGCAATCTTGATACCTTCCGAGCGGTTGGCCACTTGCGGCCAGACTCACCTATGGATGGCTATACATTACCCAATATTACTGATCCTAGGCAATTTTTGCAAGTACTGTTAAGACAAATAGAAAAAAAATCTGATTTTCAGTCTCTCAGTCTATGTTTATATAGATTTATAGGAAATTTGTATGAAACATTCACAAAGATTATGCCTGGATTTTGAGTTCATTGTCGTATTAAAAGTGGCCGCTGAAAAGTAAAAATTTCACGATTTATCAGAGACCGGATAAAAATCCAATGCATTCATGTGATGTCTTGAAGACATCTGGCTTATTACTGTGTTCGCATTTCTTTGTGTATAGTGGCAGCCTGTTGTTCTCTGGCTTCATTTTCTTGTTTAGAAGTTAGAAAAGAAGGAAGTAATCACCGTAATGACAGAATGGGTTATATACTGTATATATATATATATAAATCATGAAGGTGCAAACTAAACTTGGAAATTACATAACAGGTATACAAGTGCTGAGAACGTTCAAATTGCAATGTGCATCATTAATGCAAAGTGTACTGAAAACATTTATAGAGAAAACTGGCATAAATTAAGTGTTAGTTGTTAATTGATATCATCTTGATACCTCAAAAAGAAAACAAGCAATGTAGCGCATTGTATTTTAAAAATGATGATACAGTATGTAGACAGAAATCTCACCAACACTACTTTGAGCCTTCTATACCTTGATGGCTCCATAAGATGCACTCTTTGGACTTAAGGTAGGTCATCCCTCTTTCAAAGGTCCAAACATTGGTTAATTTTCCCCAAATATGAAAAAAAAGACCGGACATTAGAGCAGACATAACAAAATCTTGGGAATTCTGGAATCTGAAGACTTCAAAAATCCAGAATTTTTGTGCTCTCCTGTCGTGTCCCCTTCCCCCTCTGACTTGAGTTTCTCCAGGATTCCCAAATCTCTAAGACTTCTGATATCTCGTTAAAGTAACACTAAGGGGTTATTCAGAGAGAGCCTATATGGCCCCAAAATGTTACCGAACAGGGAATCAACCCGTACGGTGACATTTTGGGGCCATTTGGCTATTCAGAGAGCAGGCAGTTTGCCAAATTTTGGCGAATTGACAGCAAATACAATGCCTGTTCGACAGCAGTGAAATCCCTATAGAGGAGCAATGGTTAATCTATTCAGAAGCAATGCTTAACCGAACAGAAGTGAAAAGTTGCCGAAGTGTCCTGCTGTTCGGTGCTTTCATTCGGCAGGTTTATTCAGGTGAACTCCATAGGCTTCAATGTCCGGTGTATTTGTGGTGGATATTTAGCGGGTTGGCGGAGGCGGGTGAATGGTTTGCAGTGACAGCCGTCGGGTTTGCGGAAGGATTGCGACGGCATTCGGTGGCTAATTCCCTGCACTTTGAGGACCATGTTGTGAATGCTGAATTCACCACACGGTGGGGAAATTTGATTCCCCGAAGTGCAGGGAATGACAGAGCACCGAAATGTCAGCAACATTTTGTTGCTCTTTGAATAACCCCCTAAGAGGTTACCCTACCCTATCCTCTTAAAGGTGGAAGAAAAACCCCAAAAACAAGAAATATGAAAAAAGTTAGAGTGAATGAATGAGTGATGCTCAGTCTTTATAATGTGAGCATGCAATACACCACAGATACTGATATAAAGCTGCATGTTTTAACTTTGCTTATTATCTAGACCCCATTGTGTATTAGGATTAATCGTGAAACATCTACGTGTTGTTACTGAATAGTATTCTTAAACCCCGTGTGAATTTTAACAAGGTTAATTAAAATTTTGAACTTTTTTTATTCAGTTCCCATTGCATCACTTACAAGATTAAAAAAGATAATTGAAATCATTTCTTAATTCTGCTTTTTTGTTGAGTTATATTTTGATAACCTAGTCAGAAAAATGAATGCAAAGTGCCTACTATTCCATTATAACGTGATTTTGTGGAAAATGCAGTTAGGGCAACATGTCTTTACATTCAAGTAGAAACATAAAAGTTATTTGTACTTATCCAGGAAAAGATTCAAATTATAGCTTGAAGGTGTAGCGCTGCTTTAAAATTGTGCTTGCTGCATTTACTTGTTGTGGCCACCAGAGGGAGACAGGGGCAATATGGACTATGCTGGACACAAACGGAACTACAATTTCCATCGTGCTTTGCGGTGGAGACAGGAAGTGGGTTGGAGAGAAAGGAAGGACATCCGCAGCCTCGTCCGGAGGATAGCCAGTGTGAGCCGAGCGGCGAAAGGTGAAAGACGCACGTGAGACTGCCAGAGATTGTGACCAGGCCGGAGAGCAGGCGCTGCCTCGCGGGTGCTGGGGATCGGGACAGTGACTTGCCAGAGACCTACCTACGCACCGCTGAGAGGTTCTGTACAGACACAAAGTTCCGGTTGGACCCCGAGTAAGGAGACCACGATGATCCACTGGGAGTGCAGGCGGTAGGCCATAGTTCCTCATTGCGGAGATCGGAAAAGCAAGGGAAGCGGATCCGGTGGCACAGAGTTCCAGAGAGTCAAAGCGGAGAGACATCCTTGATCGGGCAGTGGAACAGATTGTCTAACAGATGGGTGAGAGGCCTTACAGGCCACAGTTCCAAGTTTAACCAAGCACGCTGCATTATTGTCTAAACCTACAGGGCCCCAACGTGACTAGTCGAAGATTTGCTCATTCCATTCACTGGCCAGTTGAATACAGTACCCGGGTACAAGAGATCATACACCCCTTTCTGAGACATTACTTTCACGGGACTTACACTCTAGAACTGAAGGGGTTAAACTTTTCTTTTGCCGCCGCGTGTTTTTTCCCGCATTACGAAATCCTGTCATTCATATACCGTATCTACATTATATATGCCACTTTATTGGGATCAGTAAAGTATATAATCTATAAAATCCACAACAGTGCTGGTGTATATTTACTGTATTCCCTAGAGCGGTGAGACTAACCCCATGTTAATTCAGCGGCTCCTTCGGGGGTGAGCGCTACAAAAGTTTAGTATTTTTTTAATTAAATAACCAGGACTAGGTTATCTCTCCAGTCTAAACCACTGGATTATTATGTTTAAAATGTCTAATGGGATCATTGTGGAGTCACAAGTTTGGTCCTACTAACCACAAGAAGGTGCTTTACTCAGTGGATAATCCTGACAAAGCTTGGTCAGTGTTCTTTTCTACTGACCTCTCTGCAGTCCCAGGATGAATGACTTTCTGACCCAAATTATTATCCAATTATCCTTATTATTTTTCTAGTTTTACTTCTTGTTGTCTGTTGCCACTTGGTGGGCCTACCTTTCGATGATTGATTGCTGGTGGACACTTTGCAGATATTACATTGGCCATTTTTTCCCTCACCTATCCCAACGTTTCCCCCATCACTATGTAGACTTTTTCTGATGTTCTGCTCTGAAATGTCTATGCTCATATTGCCCTTGATTTGTTTTGAGTTTTCTGTGCTGATCTTGTCATACTTACAAAGTAACTTGCATATTGTATTAATTTTACCTCTAATATTGACATCCTTGTTCGGTATGAAAAAATCTCAAAAATGGATAATAAAAAAATAGGAATCCAATCTACCTCTGTTTACAAATATCAAAATGCAAGTTCCTTAAGACCTTATCACATATATATTCAAATACCTTAATAATCAATTTCTTCAACAAATGTACACAAGGATTTCCACATTTTCATTGACATTTACATTGACACACCAGGCCATTTATAAACTGAATTTTTTTAAAAAATGTAATTGTGGTTTATGGAGGGTCCCCGTATGCTCTCACTCATGGTTGGTGGATAAATGAATAGTGTTTACCAAAGCCTGGCTAGGCAAGACATGTGCACAGTTAGCAATATGCACTGAAAACCACGACATTCGCAAAGGTTTATATAGAGTCAGGTCCAGAAATATTGGGACATCAACATAATTCTAACATCTTTGACTCTATACACCACCACAACGGAGTTGGAATGAAACAAACACAATGAGATTTAACTGCAGACTGTCAGCTTTAATTTGAGGGTATGTACATCCAACTCAAGTGAATGGTGTAGGACTTACACCAGTTTGCAGATGTGCCTCTCACTTGTTAAGGGACCAAAAGTAATGGGACAATTGGCTTCTCAGCTGTTCCATGGCCAGGTGTGTGATATTCCCTCATTACCCCAATTACAATGTGCAGATAAAAGGCCCAGAGTTAATTTCAAGTGTGCTATTGGCATTTGGAATCTGTTGCTGTCAATTCTCAAGATGAGATTCAAAGAGCTGTCACTATCAGTGAAGCAAGCCATCATTAGGCTGAAGAAACAAAACAAACCCATCAGAGAGATAGCAAGAACATTAGGCGTGGCCAAAACAACTGTTTGGAACATTCTCAAAAAGAAGGAATGCACGGTGAGCTCAGCAACACCAAAAGACCCGGGAGACCACGGAAAACATCTGTGGTGGATGACCGAAGAATTCTTTCCCTGGTGAAGAAAACACCCTTCACAACAGTTGGCCAGATCAAAAACACTCTCCAGGAGGTAGGTGTATGAGTGTCAAAGTCAACAATCAAGAGAAGACTTCACCAGAGTGAATACAGAGGGGTCACCACAAGATGTAATCCATTGGCGAGCCTCAAAAACAGGACGGCCAGATTAGATTAACAAAGCCTTCACAGTTCTGGAACAAGATCCTATAGACAGGTGAGACCAAGATCAACTTGTACCAGAGTGATGGGAAGAGAAGAGTATGGAGAAGGAAAGGAACTGCTCATGTTCCTAAGCATGCCACCTCCTCAGTGAAGCATGGTGGTGGTAGTGTCATGGCGTGGGCATGTATGGCTGCCAATGGAACTGGTTCTCTTGTATTTATTGATGATGTGACTGCTGACAAAAGCAGCAGGATGAATTCTGAAGTTTTTCGGGCAATATTATCTGCTCACATTCAGCCAAATGCTGCAGAACTCATTGGACGGCGCTTCACAGTGCAGATGGACAATGACTCAAAGCATACTGCAAAAGCAACCAAAGCGTTTTTGAAGGGACAGAAGTGGAATGTTATGCAATGGCCAAGTCAATCACCTGACCGGAATCCCATTGAGTATGCATTTCACTTGCTGAAGACAAAACTGAAGGGAAAATGCCCCAAGAACAAGCAGGAACTGAAGACAGTTGCAGTAGAGGCCTGGCAGAGCATCAGCATAGATGAAACCCAGCGTCTGGTGATGTCTATGCGTTCCAGACTTCAGGCTGTGATTGACTGCAAAGGATTTGCAACCAAGTATTAAGAAGGGAAAGTTTGATTTATGATTATTATTCTGTCCCATTACTTTTGGTCCCTTAAAAAGTGGGAGGCACATCTGCAAACTGCTGTAAGTCCTACACCGTTCACCTGAGTTGGATGTACATACCCTCAAATTAAAGCTGACAGTCTGCAGTTAAAGCACATTGTGTTTGTTTCATTCCAAATCCATTGTGGTGGTGTATAGAGCCAAAGATGTTAGAATTTTGTTGATGTCCCAATATTTCTGGACCTGACTGTACATGCAACTTCAAACCTGCATTTGGAGGTGACCGACTATTGGCACAACCTGCTCCCTGACCCATGAGTATCAGGTGGGGTGCTTAATGTTATATAGGGTGGATATGCCAAGTGTCCACCTCCCAGCCTTGGGCAGACAAGTGTTCACACCCTAACTCACACACATGCATGTGGGGACTATTAACCCTTTCGCTGCTGTGCCTTTTCACACCTCTGTGCTGAGCTCATTTTTACCGGTTTCGCTCATCATGTTTAAATGTGATTTGAAGTCACATTTTATTATTTGACCCAGACATATTATATATCGTTCTTTCCGGGAGACTCGGCAGATTCATAATATATCATTATTATATGTATACGTTATGTCCTGTCTGTATATTATAACATAAAATGCAATAAATTAGAATTTTCAATAATTTACAACGTGTAAAGTGGTTTTTTTTCCCACATTTTAACATGCGATCGTTTGCGGTTATATTTTCTATGGGTTGCGCTTGTTAAAAAAAATTGAAACGGGGAATCGTTACTTTTTTTGGGGAAAATTACATGTTTTTTGGCAAACGCCCCCATTGAAAAAATCGTTAATGCAACATCATTGTTCCCATTATAATTGAAATGGGAAAAATATTGCTGCATTAATAACACAAAACAAAAACAATTTTTTTTTTTTTTTTTAAAAAAGAATTATTATTATTATTTTTTTTAAACTGTACATGATCATGTTTGGTATCATTGAAAAGGCCATGTTCTGTCCGTTCCAATGATATCAAACATTAACCCCTAGCTGTTACGGATTGGGAGATAGGGGGTTCATTTGAACCCACTATCTCCACCATAGGTGGCAGCAAGGGGTTAATTGCGGGACTGGCGCCATAATGTTTTGCGTGATGATGCCAGTCGTTAGGGGGATATCACGGAAGCTTAGCCGACATCCAAGATGTTGGCCAGCTCCAGGAGGGGACCGCTATATGGCGCATGTTAGTGCCATATCGCGATCCAGCCCCCTATGGGTTAAAGACAGCCGCCGCTTGGAAGGGGGACCTCCCCCCTCCCCTTCAGGCACCTTCCCCGCAATGGCGGGGGGGCGCCTGAAATAGCCGTCCTCGCGCAGGCGCGATGACGTCTATTGTGCCCGCCGGGGTCACGGAGGCTGGGCTGACATCGAGGATGTCAGCCGGCACCAGGGGCCTCCGCGATCGGCCGAAATCCCGGCCGTTCGCTGCTGCTAAGGGAGGACGCGCTCAGCACGTCCTCCGCAGCGAAGTGGTCATGCGGCAGGACCCGCTGAGCGCGTCCGTCGCATGGAAAGCGTTAATAAATGGGTGAGGGATATGCCATTGGCTCCCTCTGAACCTCCTCTCTCTCTCGCTATATGAAATAAATAGTTGACCATTGAAACACTGGAAAGGGCGAACATGCCACTATCCATAAATTAATAAACAAAAAGGAGGTGGACTGAGTGGTCATACTAAACTAGTATAAAACATAACATTCATTGAACATATTAAAACCAAAAGGGGAGGCTTACCATAACATGCGAGGCCAAAAACAAATGGGAAAAAATGAACCTGAGTTCAGAACAAATTTAAAAAAAACATTATTGTTTATTATTGTTAACATTATCCACAATCCAAGATTTAGTCCACCAATGGACTAGGAATCCCTAGGCCTCTCACCACCTACCCCACCCACCAATAAACAAATCTACCCACCTCCCTCACTCTAATCATAGTGTTTGAGTGAGGGAGGTTAATCATGAGAGAAAAAATAAGCAATAAATAATAAAAAAAGGCCTTCCCCTGCTTGGCTTGGAGCCCTCAGTTTGGGCTGAAGGCAACCACTCAGTGCTGCCAGGTAACCGTTACAATTACTGGATTCAGAGACACTAAATCTGGCATCTATTTTAATCCAGCGACACATAAAATATTCGAATAAAAGAAATATATATATGAAAAATAGGGAAGTAAAAGAAGACCTGAACCTCCTTGGCAAATCGGAATGCATATTTTTTCCAAAGGACTTGAGCATATTCATTTAAACACAGGACGGGTTTTTACGGTACGTTTGCACTGAATTTGTCCTTTGCTAATATTTGCAGTTAATGTTTATTCTCTCCAGTGTTACGGGGGGGCTCTTTGCAGTAAAGACCAAAAGGGGTTATTTTATAGCACTTTGTGGTCTTAATTTACCCTTTACTTTCAATTCCAATCTTTTGCTAGACATTTAAATCTCTATACTGCGAATCAGCTGCAGCACAGATTTCTTCTCTAACAGGTTACACATATTATTGACTCACAAAAGGATAAAAATCTTTCCCTAGACATGCAGGAATGATGCTTATCTCACAAGTGCAGAAGTAAATAAGGATGCACTGAAGCTGTAGTTGATATGTGTACTGTTCTTTACCAGTTAATCCAGTTTAAAAGCCCGTGGTTTATGAATGATAGCTCTGCCACTCTCTTTTTCATCCCCAGCAATCAATATTTCACAGAAAGAAATAGAAACAAGTTCTTTCACTGGTGGATTCCTCCTTTGGCTTAGCTGGCACATGAACTAAGGGCCGGGTGTTGTTATCTAGCCCAAAACTCCTGGGAGGCAGTGATTTCATTTTTTTGAAGAGTACGTTATACGCTTGATTGTTAGAATTAAAACGTGGCTTCCTGCCGTGCACATCTTATCAAGCCATCTCAGAAGCATTTAGGTACTGTCTGGCATGAATTTTCAAATAATTGCAAACAGTGTGAAGAGATGGTGTTACCATAAAGCGACTTAATGTTTACATTTATCTCAATCTCAATAAAGAATCACAGTAAGGTGTCTACCTCCCCCATACACAAAAAAGGTCAATTTGTTTTTTGCTGCCCGCGGTCCAGCAACTAGGATGACTTAATTACATTTGTGATTGGGGTACCCTGGAAAACACTTATGTGGATGGTTTGATTGGACAGAAAGTGTGCAGTTGCCAACAGGTTCTCAAAACTCTATATAGATTAAAATTACAATTATGTTTAAAGTGCCAACATATTCTGCAGAGCTGTACAATGTTTATGACAACAGAAGCAGAAACTAACAAATATGTTTGACACACACAGGGCTAAATTACAATCTTTGCGCAAAGGTTTGCTCCGGCGCAAATAATCATTAACGCGTGGGGTAAAACCATTTGCGGCGAATCCCGTATTACATAGTCAGCGCAACAACCGCGCGCAATCGTCTACCATGGGTGAACCTGCGCGAGCTTACTGTACTTCGCGCGTCCTATACTTAACATTGTGAGCGCGAATGCGAATGTGCGCTGGTACGAGTATGATATTACTATCTATATTGCGGTAATTACCGCATGGCCTTTGCGCGCATAATTTTAGCAACTCCTAAAATCTGGTGCTAATGGCAAATTTGAACAACCTGGCTATCCCAAATATCCAAGCCCATAAAAAGGAATGCACCAAAGCACAGTGGCCCATTCAAATAATACCCAACCAATACAATGGATGAAGTTGTGTGTGCATGTATTATTGCTGCAGCATACAGTATATGCTCAGATTGACAGTGGCAGATGCAATTTGTTAACGTGAGACGGGTGTGGTTCTTAATTCTGATTGGCTGAATCTCGAAAAAAGACTGCTTGCGCAAAGATTTTTGCGTGAGACGGTACTGTGTGTGCATTTGGGTGTGTCCAAATCGGCGGCCAAAAAAACGTGCGAGGATTGTAATTCCAACAGTGATTTGCGCAGGCAAAACTTTTCACTTTGCGCGAGGATTTTTGCGTTAAGAATGTAATGTGGCCGACAGAGATCAGCATCACCTAAAACACCACAACAGCTAGTCTATGAGGTAAAAGTATTGGTGGCACCATTCACCTGAAGAGTGCTAGGTTTAAAGAGAGGACTTTCAGGGTTTTTCAGAGAAAGGTGAAACTCTGGAGAACTTTTGGAGAAGTGAAAATTCTAGGTCAAAATAGCATTTGGAAAGTGAGATAAATGGGAGAATTATTCTGGTTTGGCTATTTTGACTTAGAATTTTTACTTCTCCAAAAGTTCTCCAGAGTTTCACCTTTCTCTGAATAACCCTGTTAGTGTTCAATTTCGGAGACATTTAGCATTAAGAAACAAGCAACATCTAGTTAGAGAAAACACACAAGTGCTGATATGATTTAACACTGGGATAGGATGATAAGGAAAGGAGAGATAGATCTGTATGTCATCAGTGTAGATATGAAATTAGATGCCAAAGATATGCAGTATATTTTTATTTTCCCCTCTTCCATCTCTGGCTGCCTCACACTGCAGTGGTCAACTTTCTTTCTGTGATCTTGAATGACTTTTTGTTGATTGATGTGCTGCCTTTCTGGATTATGTGCCTTCCCTGATATTATTCTTTTACCATATGTGGTTTCAGTTGCGTTTCTGTGCAAACTTTTCAAAAATAAAAAATATAGATATATAAAAAAAAAAAACAAAGATAGAAATTGCATCAACTAGAGAGGTGGGCTAGATTGAGAAGAGGGACCCAGTACAGAGCCTTGAGGTTATTCAACTGAGAGGTACTGGGGAAAAGAGACGTCAATGAAGAAGCCACTAAAAGAGAGAGCAGTGCTACCTAGTCCAAGTGTCATGTCCCGCTCCACGGCCCACTCCCAGTCCGGACCGCCATGCTGGGAGAGATACTATACTCACCCGAGGTCCCTCATGGCGCGCTGCTCCAAGTTTCCGGTCTGCAGGATGGAGAGAGGAACCCAGAAGACGCCCCACGCCGCCGGCCAGATCCGAATGCTGAAAGTGAAAGCGCGCATGCACGAGTACAAACTTCCCTAAGTAATGTAAAGTCTGGCCGATTAGGGGTACTGCTTGACATCTGTTCTGGAGATCCTCGTATTCCTCCCATTGACCTACCAAAAACTCAGGTACCTCAACTCCACCTACGATACCCAGGTGAAAGGTATTCCCATGATCCTTTGAACCCTATTTAAATCTGCCGCCCTTCTCAACACATTAACCAGGTTCTACTGTTGCCTTCCACTTCAGTTTTCCTAGTGCTCCTGGTATTCCTGACCACGTTGCCTTTCTCTGATCATCGACCCGGATTTCCATATCGACCACGCTGCCTTCTTCTACCCATCGACCCGGTTTGCTATATTGATTACGCCGCCTTCTTCTGTCTTTCGACCTGGATTGCCATATCGACTACGCCACCTTCTTCTGTCCTTCGACCCGGATTGCCATATCGACCATGCTGCCTTCTTCTGCCCATCGACCCGAATTGCTGTATCGACCACGCTACCACCTTCGTTACTATTTTGTTATTATTCTGGAACTTTTGTTACTTGATTTACATTCTTATGTGCTACGAATCCCTACTTCTCAAGAAGACCATCCCAGCTGTATCATTGTTCTGGACTTAAGTTACTTTCCTTGTTTCACTAAAGATTGTTTATTTCTACATGGTTTCCTGAATTCCTTACTCCTTCGGCTTGCCATTGGGTTCCATACTCATACTACACAGGGGTCTCAAACCCTGCATTACACCAAGACTGCAGAGCGTGAAAAAGTAGAAGTAGGTGATCAGCTGTGTCAGACGCAGTAGAAAGATCAAGAACAATAAGGCTAAGGTCATGTGAGCATAGAAAGTATGTTTGTTATAAAGACATACCTTTGCACATAGAAACTTGTGGACCCCACTCGATGCGCGTGAATTTTGACACTGAAGATACCCCCGCCTAGAATTATGGAAGCTGAAGAAGCTGTTGCATTTTGTAGTCTGTTTCCTACACATGTGACAGATGGGGACTCGTCTGATGTCCTGTACTCCTGCCTATAGAAAGCAACACATCCGTAGACATGTGTCTATGCGTGTCCTCACATTTTGACACCGACTAAAATCTCTGTCTGTTCTTTGTTGTTCCCTAGATAATTCATCAAAAATTTTAGTCAATCTTATGTTTTATCGAACTCAGTATTGCAGACAACTGACTACTGTGACGTAACATGGTAGTTTTCGTTGTGAATTTATGTCACTGAGACCATTCGGGTCATGACGATCAGGGTTATTCAAAGAGAATCGAAAAGTCACCCCACGTTCGGTGACTTTTCATTCTCTTCAATTTGGTACGATTTGGTGATCCCCTTTCGGCCACCGTGTGGTGTATTCAGCAAGCACCACAGGGCCGCCGTAATGCAGGGAAAAGTTGCCGCAAACCTGACGAAAACTCACCGCAAAACGAGGGCGAATACACATCTAAACCGGCAAAAACATCTGGATTAACCCGCCAAATAAGCCAGAAAAACCCGAGCAGGAGCCGATCACACGCAGCGCAGCTGCCGGAAAAAGCCGACACCGCAGACGAATGGAGTGAAAAAAAAAACCTACAGATCGATTGAATGTTTGAAAAGTGAAACTCTGTTTGCAATAAACTACTGAGCGAAAATGTCTGAAATTTACATATGAAGTCCAATGAATTATAATAAAAAGGGCTGTTACAGAAAAAAGAACAAACGTTTAAAAAAAAAAAAATGGAAAAATATCCCGAAAAATGCTTTAAATATCCCAAAAAATCTATAAATAAAGAGACTCTTTACTGCAGAATATTATAATCAACGGTTTATTACATGTTGAATTAAAACGGGAATATTTTCAACATTGAAGCCTATGGGATTCGCCTGAATAAATCTGCTGAATTAAACCACCGAATGGCAGGGCAATTCCGCAATTTTTCACTGCTGGGGTTTTTCTCTCTGAATAGCCGAAGCATTGCTTCTCTATGGGGATCTCACTGCCCTCGAACTGTCACCGTATGTGCAGGCAATTCGCCAGGATTTGGCGAATTGCCTGCTCTCTGGATAGCCGAATGGCCAAGAAAGGTAACCGAATGCTGATTTTCAGCGCTCGGTTCCCTTTCGGCAGCCATTCGGATCTCTTTGAATAACCCTGTATGTCTACACATGTCGCACCGACCGGATGGCCGGCAGATTATTAGCTATTTTTTTTGTGTGTTGTCATTCCATTTATTTGTCACTCTGCTACTATGACATGTAAATTATAAAATTTAATAAAAACTTTATTACAATAAAAAAAAGAAAATTTTAGTCAAAGGATTGACAATAACTGACGAGACAGAATGAGTGAGATGTGAGTGGACGGACTCAAGAAGACCAGGGTTATGGCAGGAGGAAAGAAGTACTTCCACTTCAGAGAGCAGTGAAGAGATTTCTAGTCTAAGATTGTTAACCTTTCCGTAAAATAGTCAGCGATGCTAACAGCAGCGAGATTAGGGGAGGGTTATGTGGAATGTGGATGCATTAATAGATTTAATGTGTGAAAGAGCAATCATGAGAGGAGGTGGCAATGAGGAACATGAATAATGTTTGAAAGGCAATGGATAGACTGAGACTGTGACAAAAGAACATCAATTTGTAAAGTATTAACCACTTCACTGCGGAGGACGCGCTCAGCGCGTCCACCCGCAGTATCGTTCCTTGCGGAGGATCGCTGGCCCCTCGATGTCAGCCCAGCACCCGGAACCGCCGCCGGAATAATTAGGTGTCATCGCGGGGGTGCGATGACACCTAATTCAGGCGCCCCCCCGCATGTGCGGAGGAGGCGCCTGAAAGGGAGGGGGGGAGGTCCTTCGGACCTCTCTCCCTCCCGATCGGCGGCATGCAGGGGGTTAACCCAGGCACCGTTTGGAAGGGCACAGCCTGCCCTTCCAAATGGTACCTGGCATTAACCCCATGGGGGCCGGATCACGAATCGGCGCCGAAAAGCGCCGGTTCGTGATCCCTTCCCGGAGCTGGCCGACATCTTGGATGTCGGCCAAGCTTCCGGGAATGCCCCCTGAGGACTGGCGTCATCGTGCATAGCACTATGACGCCAGTCCTGGAGTTAACCCCTAACTGCCACCAATGGTGGAGATAGGGGGTTCCAATGAACACCCTATCTCCCGATCCGTGGCAGTTAGGGGTTAATGTTTGGTATTGTTGGATCGGCCAGAGCATGGCCGTTCCAACAATACTAAACATGAGTATGAAAAAAGTTTTTAAAAAAAAAAAAAAAAATATATATATATATATTTAAAAAAAAATCTAAAAAAATAAATAAACAAGTTTTTTTTTCTTTTTTTGGTTCGTTAATGCAGCAATATTGTTCCCATTTCAATTATAATGTGAACAATAATGCTGCACTAACGATTTTTGTATGCGGTGCGTTTGTTAAAAATCGCGTAATGTTCCCTGAAAAAAAATGTAACGAGACCCCATCTCTAATTTTTTTAACAAGCGCACCCCATACAAAATATAACGACAATTGCTCGCATGTTAAAATGTGAAAAAAAACCACTTTACACGTTGTAAATTATTGAAAATTCATATTTTATTGCATTTTTTGTTATACTATACAGACAGGTCATGACGTATACATATAATAATGACATATTATGAATCTGCCGAGTCTGACGGAAAGAACGATACATAATATGTCTGGGTCATATACTAAAATAAGCCTTCAAAACATGTTTAAACATGATGAGCAAAATCGGTAAAAATTACCTCAGCACAGAGGCGTGAAATGCCTCTGCAGCGAAAGGGTTAAGTCAGCTGTTGCAAGACTTCCTACAAGCACTTTCAGTCATCCTGGAGCACTGCTGAAGGTTTGAATTTAGTGTGTCATAGCTGGAGTTTGGACCTACATGCAGGATGAGGAGTGGTAAATGTCAAAAAATAGTCAAGTGAAACTGAGAAGGCAGAGTTGGTGGATAAAGTCCAGATGATATATTGAATAAAATAAATATAAGAATATCATATCCAAGTACAGGTCCAGTTGGTACCTTTTTAGGTCTTCAGGGAGCTGAGAGAACAAAACGAAAAAGAAGGAAAGATTCTACTTACATGGCATTTATACATTGGGCTGTTGAGCATTATTTTAAAATCCATGTATTCTAAGAAGCTTTTTCATATTTCTATCTATCTACACCAGTTATAGTTCTTTTTTGGCATTGGAATAAAGATTGAACTACAGCCGAGTGCTGATCATCAGATCTAATAAATCCCTGTTTGGATGACGTTTATGGGATAAGATCAGCTGCAAATGAAATCAGTAGGAAAGCTGGAAATAGCTGAACGTTGTAACCTAAAGCTCTTTTGATTTTGAATTTATCTTTTCCATTTTAATAAATATATTGCTTATTTAGCACTTCGGAAAGGAGTGTCCACTGAAAAGTAGAATAACCCTCTAAACCGTTTAACACTATAAATAACAGTCTTGGAATCTCCTAGGCTTGTGCACCGATTTTTTTTTTTCGGTTCGATTCGATTTGATTTTTCGGATTTTTAAACTTTTCGATTCGGCTCGTTTCGACCGATTTCTGTTTCGATTCGGTTCGGCTCGACTCGTTTTCCGTGTACATTTTTTTTTCGGAATTTCGACCATTTTTCGTATTTTCGGGTCACTTTTTTGTATCGACTTTTCGTATTTTTGGAAATTTTCGTATTTTCGGAATTGTGAATGGTTTCGGAATTTCGACCATTTTTCGTATTTTCGTGTCACTTAGCTCGTTTTTGTATCGACTTTTCGTATTTTCGGAAATTTTCGTTTTTTCGGAACGTCTGTTCTCCTCGTTTCAAAGCAATAAATTTCGATTTGACACATTTCAAGTACATTCGAAAATTCCGAAAATATTTCGTTTCGGCTCGGAAAACTTTTCGGATCTGCCATTTTCGGATCTAAAAATTTTCTGAAAATCGGCCGCATTCGAAAACACGAATCGGGAAATTTCGTGAAAATTCCGAAATTCCGAAACCCACATCCCTAGAATCTCCTACATAGGGTTCATCTGTTTGTCTTGTAAATGGGAACATCTGCAGTTATAACACATTTTTTTTGCAATGACCAGGAGCCTCCGTGAATCATAACCAATGTGTGGACCAAAGGCTTTTATAGCACTTATTGTGTCCACTTAATGTACTTATTTCTCTTATTTGTTATTCATTTAGATTTTTTTTAACTCTGGTTTTGTAATTTATTTTATATTTGTATTTAAAGGGGCACTCTAGCCACCTTTCCCTCCGGGGGAAAAGGGGGGTCTCGGAAAGCTGATTCACATCTTGGGCAGGAGGGGTTTATACGGAATCCCTCTGCCCTCCTCCCATTTTAATCCCTTTAAGATAACTTTTGGATTTCATATGAGAACAATATAATAATAATAATTAATAATATTATCTATGGTCTATGCCAGTGTTTCCCAAACCTCTCCTCGGGACCCCCAACCAGGCCAAATTTTGCAGATCTCCTTGGGGAAATGCAGACTGTATCCTGCAATCACTGAGCAGAAAATCATATCACCTGTGTTGTGCTTCAGTTATCTGTCAAACATGGTGTGTCAACGAATCCTGAGGACAGGTTTGAGAAACACTAGTCTATACAATACATTAGAATTTAGGAATCTGTACAGTGTTGAATGCCCTCATAATTAATTAAACTCTGTGGATACAATTAACATAATCTCACAGTAGGGTCGGAATGACAACTAATGGGGCCTCTGAGCAATAGGAGTTCATAGGGCCCCCATTTGCCATGCCCACAAAAGGTCACACCCTACAAACCCCACCCATATTACGTAACACCCACATGTACATTGTTGTGTTAATGAATTTATTTTTTCACAAAATCTTTAAAATAATTATTTTAATGAGTTAAGAAAATCCATTCAGGCCCACTAGTGAATTGGGAAATCCATTGTGCCCCCTCCTGACTTACAGATGGCCACCTCTCTGCTGCAGCAACCATCAAACACTCATTACAGCTAAGGTTGCGCCGCAGCACAGAAGATCTTTGTGGGACATGTGGGAAACTGCCGATCACTTTTCAGATTTACAAAATCCCAAACATTAGTGATACACTTGTATACACTGCACATTACAGAGCTCAACAGCAATAAAACTCACAGTAATGTGCGGTGTGTATGAGTGTATCACAGAACTCCACAGCAATAAAACTCTTGAACTATTATATTTAACTAATTGTTTATTAAACTAAAGTATATGTCAAAATACAATGAGTTATTAAAATTTATGTAACTAAATAATTACAGTATCATTCAATAAAATATAATTATTTTAATAATATATTTTTTATATTAAAATCAATTTAAATGCATCAAAATATATGTATCAAATATATCAAAAATGCATATGAGAATATAAATTAGTTAGTGCAGCGGCATTCTTAACTTTATATGGGGAAAATAACAATGGCCTGCTTTTAGAACAAAAATATATTTTTAATTGAACTATATTTTACCATTTTTACATATTACTAAGTCAAGTTGGATATTAATGGAGGGTGGAGGTCTGCCTTTTGACATGAAAGAATTTAGTATCTCTACTAACATTAATCCGATATATTATAAAGATTAGTATGTCCTGGGGAAAATTTCCCTTGAGGACCAAGGACGTACTATGTACGTCATGGTCCTTTAATCCCCTCCCTCCCTATACTCACCTCTCTGGCCGGGGTCCCACGTCGGTCTGGCTCCCTTGAAGCCAGCCTGATGGTTTTATGGGCCCCAGCCATCGCAATGACGTCATTTTCATGCACCCCCCAGCGTTTGGAACGCTCTTCCTCCCCAATGACTAAACGTAGAAAAAAAAGAGCAGCACTGCTGGAGAGGGCAGAGTTTTTCCTTTCTAGCGGTGCCTCTTTTTAACCCCTTAGGTGCCGGATTGCGATATGCTCCCGGTGGCTGACATCTTGGATGTCAGCCAAGCCTCCGGGTCACCTTCCACTCACAGATGTCGTCGCCATATATGCGATGACATCAGTTGGCCAGTTAACCCCCTAGCTTTCAAGTGGAGCTAGGGGGATCCTTTGGCCTGATCATGGCCTTTCCAATGATACCAAACATGACCAGGTTTGGTGTAAAAATAATAAAAAATAAAAAGTGGGTTTTATTTAAAAAAAAAATTGTCTGGGGGTATAATAAAATAGGTCTTCAAATCACATTTAAACATGATGAGCATAAAACGGTCAAAACGAGCTCAGCACACAGAGGTGAAAGACAATGTAGAGGTTAACCCTTTCGCTGCTGAGGCATTTCACGCCTGTGTGCTGAGCTCATTCTTACTGGTTTCGCTCATCATGTTTGAACGCGTTTTGAAGCCTTATGTTATTATATGACCTAGACATATTATATATCGTTCTTTCTGGCAGACTCGACAGATTCATAATATATCATTCTTATATGTATACGTCATGTCCTGTCTGTATATTATAACAAAAAATGCAATCAAATTTTAATTTTCAATAATTTACAACCTGTAAAGTGTTTTTTTTCACATTTTAACATGCGAGCGTCTGCGGTTATATTTTCTATGGGTTGCGCTTGTTAAAAAAAATTAGAAATGGGTACTCGTTACATTTTTTTGGGGGGGAAAATCATGTGATGTTTAACAAATGCACCCCATACAAAAATCGTTAGTGCAGCATCATTGTTCACATTATAATTGAAATGGGAACAATATTGCTGCATTAACAAAACAAAACAAAAAACTGCTGTTTATTTTTTTATTTATTTATTTTTTAAAATATTTTTTTATTTACATTTAGTTTATTTGTTTATTTTTTTGGTAACTTTGAAGATGGTCATGTTTGGTATCATTGGAAAGGCCATTCTCTGGCCGATCCGATACCAAACATTAACCCCTAGCTGCTACGGATCGGGAGATAGAGGGTTCCATTGGTGGCAGCTAGGGGTTAACTCTAAAACTGACATCATCGCGCTATGCACGATGGCGCAAGTCGTCAGGGGGAGGTCCCGGAAGCTTCGCCTAAATCCAAGATGTTGGCCAGCTCCGGGAGAGGATCACGATCTGGCGCTTTTCAGTGCCGAATCGTGATCCGGCCCCCAAGGGGTTAAAGCCAGGCAGCATTTAGAAGGGCAGGCTGTGACCTTCCAAATGATGCTGGCCTTTAATCGCTGGCCCCCGGTTATCGGGAGGGAGAGAGGTCCGAAGGACCTCCCCCCTCCCTTTCAGGCACCTCCTCCACACTCACGGGGAGGGGGCGCCTGAAATAGATGTCATCTATCGTCCCCGCCAGGATGTCAGTCTGCTCCGGGAGGGCCAGCAATCGGCTGGAATCCCAGCCGATTGCTGCCTCCTGTGCTAGGACACGCTCATGCACAACCTCTCTATTTTATTGTTTGGGTATGTGTAGAATGTGTAACTATACTGTGCTGTATTTTTTTTTTTGTGCTGGTGTATTTCGTTTCGGCCAGAACATTCAGATTTGCAGTTACCACCAGCTTTTCAAAGACTTTAAATTATACGCGCAAACGTTGTTCGTAAAAGGTTGCGCATCGATTGTAATACCATCTGCATACCAGCGCATGAACACATTTGCGCTCACAATGTTAAGTATGGGATGCGCGCACGAACTTGCGATCGCACATGGTTCACGCAAGGTCACTCGCGTTAGACGTTAACGTGCATCGTATGCGCGAACGTCGTTATACGACATTCAGCGCAAAGGGTTTTCCCCTCGCGTTAATGCATTTTTGCGCACGCGCACATTTTTGCACGAATAGTGTAATAGAGCCCCTGATGTCCGGTGTTTTCATTTGGCAGGTTTATTCAGGTGAACACCATAGGTTTCAATAGTAAAAATATTCCTGTTTTTTTCCCAATATCTAATAAACCGTTTATTCCTGTAATCTGTGTGTAAAAAAATTTAGGGTGTCACCCTAGGGGGTGGTGTCACCTGTTGCCGGCCGCAGGCCCCGCCCCCCTTGTGAAGCCACTGCACGTGCGATAGGAAACAGGGTAGGCAGCAAGATCCTTGCAATGCAAAGATACACCTCCCATGCAGGTCCCAGACTAAATCACACAGCTGTCAGTGTGCGATTCAGTCAGGCCCAACACTGTTTTTAGGTCAGTCAGCGAGGCTCCTCCTCCCGCACGCACACCATGTGTGACGTCATCACATTTGGTTGTGCATGTGGGAGGAGGAGCCTTTTCAGCAGGAGCAGAGAGCCGAGAGCCGCACGGTCACGAGGAGAGAGCTGTCACAGCGGGCAGACAGAGTGGAGTCGTTGGAGAGAGCGATAAAGATCTGGAAAAAACGGCAGAGCAAAGAACTGTTCATTAAATTGAAAAGGGGCAGAGAGAGAGCTGATACATTCAGATAAAGCTGGCTTGATAGAGAAAATTATAAAAAGGGCAGAGGTAGAGCTGATAAAGAAAAAGGGCACAGTGGTGAGAAAAAGGGTACATAGTGGTGAGAAAAGGGGCACAGAGACTGGTGAGAAAAAAGGCACAGTGGTGAGGAAACGGGCGCAGAGTGGTGTGAAAAAGGGCACAGTGGTGTGAAAAAGGGCACACAGTAGTGAGAAAAAGGGCACACAGTAGTGAGAAAAAGGGCACAGGGACTTTGAGAAAAAGATCACACAGTGGTGAGGAAAAGGGCACACAGACTGGGGAGAAGAAGGGCACAGTGATGAGAAAAAGCACAGTGGTGAGAATAAGGGCACACAGTAGTGATAAAGACAAACAGAAAAAGGGCACAGTGGTGCTATAGAGAAAAATAAAAATGTATTTTAACCTGTACAGTACATCGTAAATGTAAATCTCATTTTCACAATGTATGTATTGTGAACCCCCATTTGAATAACCCACGAGCCGCCACTGAGCCTGGGGCTGTCAGATCAGGAAGAGCAAGGAAAACAACACACACACACACAATTTGTGAGTGAATTTGATAAAGTTACTTGTAGTCATCCTTATTTAGTGAATGCTGCAGCCTCCTCTGTAAACTGTTTAGGGTCTGGTTTATAATCCTAAAAAATAACTTTATTGACTGGAAAGTTGCATTTCAAGTGAAAAGAGATCTTAACCCTTTCGCTGCTGAGGCTTTTCCCGCCCCTGTGCTGAGGTCATTTTTACCGGTTTTGCTCATCATGTTTAAACGTGTTTTGAAGGCTTATTTTAGTATATGACCCAGACATATTATATATCGTTCTTTCCGTCAGACTCGGTAGATTCATAATATGTCAATAACAAACTCTTGTGACAACAACATTTGTTGTGTGCGCACACACACACATGCTTGCTGCAACAGGATGAATAAACTATTTATAAACTGAAAAGCAAATAAATTATGTATTTGCACAGAGACATAAAGCAATGCAGTTGATAGGAGCTCAGAATTTGTTGTAGGCAGTGAGTACATTTGGTAGGTGCCAGTAATCTTACTCTAGCACTGATTCTGTCCCCTGGGAGCTAACATTGGGAGGTAGGAATCTAACAGGGTTATTCAAAGAGCTCCGAATTGGGGCCGAAAGGTAACCGAACGCTGAAATTCAGCGTTCGGTTACCTTTCCTGGCCATTCAGCTATTCAAAGAGCAGGCAGTTCGCCAAATGTTGGCGAATTAACTGCACATACGGTGCCTGTTCGTTGCCTGTTCAAGGGCAGTGAAATCCCCATAGAGAAACAATGCTTCGTCTATTCAGAGATCAAAAACCAGCAGTGAAAAGTTGCCGAATTGCCCTGCTGTTCGGTGTTTCATTCGACAGGATTATTCAGGGGAGTCCCATAGGCTTCAATGTTAAAAATATTCCCGTTTTAATTCAATATCTAATAAACCGTTTATTATAATATTCTGATGTAAAAAGTTTCTTTATTTTTTGATTTTTTTAGGATCTTGTAGGCATTTTTCGGGATTTTTTTGCCAAAATTTATTTCCGTTTTTCTTTTTTCTGTAACAGCCCTTTTTATTATCATTCATTGGATCTTATATGTAAATTTCAGACATTTTCGTTTTATAGTATCTTTGCAAACAGCGTTTCACTTTTCAAACATTCAAGCGTACTGTTTTTTTTTCACTCCATTCGTCTGCGGTGTCGGGTTTTTCCGGCGGCTGCTCTGCACTCTGATCGGCTCCTGCTCAGGTTTCTCCGGTGTGTTCGGCGGGGTTAATCCAGATGTTTTTGACGGTTTTGGTGTGCATTCGCCTGGGTTTTGCGGTGTGTTCAGCGGGTTTGCGGCGGCTTTTCCCTGCACTTCGACGGCCCTGTGGTGCTTGCTGAATACACCGCAGGGTCTCCGAAATGGGATCGCCAAATTGCACTGAATTGAAGAGAACGAAAAGTCACCGAACGTGCGGTGACTTTTCGATTCTCTTTGAATATCCCTGTAGGAGTGGATGGATCTTAGTGGATGCATCAGAAAAGGAGTTTACCCAAGCATGAATGATAGGGGTAGGTCCATCCAGAGAAGGGAAGAGTCCACCCATAAAACAATCAGGCCTGCTCATAAAAGAGGATGACCCATTTGTCTAAGGGAAAGACGCATCGATGAGTGAAATGGCCAGATCATCCAGAACAATTAGGCAGAAACAGGCAAATCCTTCTGGAAAGGGGGTGTGGCCAACTGCCTCATGCAGAAAGCAGGGTCGATTGCTTCTTGGAACAGTCATCTCAATTTGATACCGTCCTACATTTATTTATTTATTTACTGTCCTACATAAAGCAAGACAGTTAGGAACTTTGTGCACTTGCACACAACGTGCTGATAATATGAAAATCATAGACACATAGCTATCTTGAAAGCTCATGAAAAACACACACAGTTTCAATACAGAAGAACCTGTTAATCCTCTTTGCGAGCAGTTTGCATAGTATGATATCCTCAAATTAATCTTTTAAAACAAGGGCCACACAGATATTTTGGAACTGCATTTCCCTAAGGATCAGTGAATCTAACGAGTGGCTGGCTGCCATGGGAGATGTAGTTCCAAACCATCTGGTGGACCAAGGTTGCTGACGCCTAGTTTAAAATATTCAAACATTCTCTTTTGCAATTAATGTTTCATCTGTATTTGTATTCTGACTAAAGTATCCCTGAAAGGTGAGTTTCTTCAAAATGCACCACATCTCTTGTAATGGCTTATAAGTAATCAGATAACACAATCTTTTTGGGCCAGGAATGCCATATTCCCATCTACTCACTTTAACCCTTTCCTCTGCTGTGGGAGAAATATCAGATGGTGTTTAAACAGGACGCAGAGATGTATTTGTACTGATTTTTATATATTTGTACAGTATTATCATATTTTTCTGTAAACTGTCGGATATAATCTCTGCACGTGAATACAACACGATATATATTGGACTTATCAGCCAAGCCTCCAATATGTCTATATTGGACTTACTGGACCTACCTCGGCAGTTGCCTCCAATATATCAGGGATTATTATTTCATAAGAAACTTATACGAGACACAAATATCAATCGTCTATATTTCTTAGAAATTATCCTGAATTCTTTTAATTGTCTGTGTTTTGCTTTAAAAAATACAATAATCAATAATCGGATAAAAATATATATATATTTATTACATATACAAAAAAAATTCAAATCTCATATCATAAACAACAATTTATAAACCACAATCCATCAGCATATAAAAACTAACTTCACAATATATGTATCTCCGGTTAGTAACTGCATATATGATTAATATCATTTACCTTATCAGTTAGTAACTAATACACAAATGGTTAATAAACATTTCTGCTTAATACAACATGCATTTCCCAGCAAACAATGTTTAACCAGCCAGCTCTTATAGATATATATATATATCTCTATGCTACATGGATCAACAAAAGATAAGCTAATTTAATAATAAGTAATAAAAACTTATTTAGTGAATCCTCCCCTAATCTCGAGAATTAAACTTCTAATCTTTTACTTTTATTTTGTAGTTATATAATTCCTTGCTTATTAATTTTAATCACAGTAATTTCCAAATTCAATATATATATTTGTATCAATCTTACAACATTTCTTTTAGGAATAAATCCTTATATCCACTTCTTCATATTTCTATCTGCAGAATAGAAAATACTTAGAATTTGGATCTAACCGAATCTGAGAAGTCTCAGTGTACGTTGCAAGAATATCTACAAATATATATATTTACATTAATTCCTTAATTTCATACATTACCTGTCCAATTTGGATGTTGATAAGTCTGCCTTGGAATTCCTGATGTAATAATTTAGAATGCGTGAAGATTATCGATCTCAGATAATCAATGCATGTGAGTTAGAGATTTGGTGAGAGTCAGAAATTTGGTGAGAATCTTGATTGCCTCATGTCTTGGGATCTGCCTGCATCGTGGTGTGAGTTTGAATGCTGGAATCTCCGACTTACTCTCAGAGTGTCATGTGTACTGGACGTCTGAATGCATTGTGGTGTGAGTCTCTGAATGCTGGAATCTCCCCGACTGATTTGCAAATAACATTGCCGCTTATTATAGCCAATTTGACGTCACTGGCAATATTTTTGCTATATCAATTATTATATTTATTATCCTCTAGAGGGCAGTATTGCACTTCTTAATTAATTCCACCATTTCTTTTTAATATCCTATCTCGGGTCAAAAGATCAATCTGACTTAACAAAGAACCTCTCTCTCCTCCCAGCTAGACACTGTCTCTACCTATCATCTCTGATTTATATCCCTACTCCCTTTTGAAATTACTTACTCAGAGTCCTATCAGCTAAATTCTTTCCTGGTTAACTCAACAGAATCTATTCTTTAGTAAATTTTATTATTTACCAATTATATACTTTCTACAATATTTATTGGAGTATATATTTCCTACTGTAAATATAATAAAATATACCTTGATTATAAACATATATTTTGTGAATGTAAATCTATATTAGGAATATTAACTCTTATTCCTATACCCAAAAGACAAAATATCTTTTGTTTTAAAAACTTAAGACAGACCAATAAATTTAATTATAACACGTCTTAGCACTTAACTCTAACCTTATCACACACAAACATTCTAGGTTCCTTCATGTCTGGCACTTCTTAAAAAAAATATAAAAAACTTCACCCAGGAATGAACTCTGTAAAAAAAATCTCGTTCATTTCTAAACCTAGAGAAATTTTGGAAAAAAACTGTCTTTCAAAACAAAATGGCTACATGCATCCATTTTAAAATTCTCCTTTCTGTGTAATATACCTGACAAAACGTCCTTCAAAATGTCATTTTTTTATGACTTTCTTTGCAACCCCTATCATCCATATAATTTATCAAAGGCCCTGTTCCAACCGAGCCATTAATGAGTGGTGCTGTAGACGTAATATTAACAGTTCGAGTTAATATTCCATCAGATGCTTCTTTGCTTGTGGATTGAACTTCATGGCTGCCTACTGTAAATTAGCAGAGAAATTAATTTGCATAACAAGCTACTCCAACACAGCACATTCTTCTCGGGTCGAGCTGGTATTCTGCAAAGAATGCCATCCCTCAGACTCTGTTGTTAGGTCTATTTTTCCCATTATAAAATCTCTTAACACTTAAAAGTAGCTGAAAAGTACAGCTTCCTCATGGAACAAACAGATTCATTAAGATGTATTAAAGCATACTGGTAGTATAGACGTGTCAAGCCCAATTCTGCAATTACAGCCTGATTGACTGGTTCAACCTGGCCTAATTTCTCTTCAAGTTTCATTCATAACTATCAAGTAATATAAGGGGTTGGAAAGGCAAAGTAAGATTCCTATGGTATCCTATTGATAGGTTACCACATTGTGACTGCGGCAATCAAAGCCATGGGAACAAAGTTGCAATTTTAAAAATATGGTACCCGATTCCATGGTTATCGTTAAAAGTCCGACTCTTAACAGAAAAATTGTGCGCCAGCCATTTTCCATTAACACCTGACTTTTAACACCTGCATTCCAATAACACTTTTTCAGTAGCTTGATTTGCAACACTGTGTAGATGTTAAGTGATACCAGCAGTGGCACTATGTGCCTTGCTGTTATTACAAGCCAATCCATAACAATGGCCACCTAAAATCTGTACCGCTTAGCCATTCATCATCCTAACTCTGTAAAACACCCCCAACCTGTCCGGGTTCACACATCCTCACAAATGGAGGTTTGGTATCGGATGGTTTAATATAAGAACAGGGATGGAGCCGCACCACACAAAAACAAAAGTTTTAGACTTTAAAAAAACTGATTTTTCTAAAATGAGACTTTGTGTGAAGGAGTCATTATCAGACTGGAGGAGTTTAAAGGGAGTCCAGGAGAAATGGGATTATTTAAAGGAAGCATTATTGAAGGCCACAGGCAATTGCATTCGACTTGTTAGCAAAAACAAAAAAGGGAAGAAACCACTGTGGTACTCTGCAGAAGTGGCCAAAATAGTGAAGAACAAAAAGACAGCATTCAATAATTATAAAAAAACTCAGAGTGAAGAAGATAGGCAAACCTATAAGATTAGGCAGAAAGAGGCAAAACAATTTATAAGGGCTTCCAAAGCACACGCAGAAGAGAAAATAGCTCAGTCAGTAAAAAAGGGGGACAAAACATTTTTTAGATACATAAACGAGAAAAGAAAAGTAAAACAAAGATTAGTTAGATTAAAAACAAAGGAAGGAAGGTATGTAGAAGAGGATAAAAGTCTCGCTGACTGCCTCAATGAATATTTTTGTTCAGTCTTTGCAGAAGAAAAGGAAATAAAGGGACCTCAGTTAGGAAGAAACACTAACGAGACAATTACATATCAGTTTACAGAGGAGGAGGTTCTACAGCAGCTGTCTAAAGTAAAGACAAATAAGTCAATGGGGCCTGATGGGATCCACCCTAAATTATTAAAAGAGCTCAGTGATGTAATAGCAAAACTGTTAACAGATTTATTTAACCAATCCTTGTTAACGGGAGTCGTCCCAGAAGACTGGAAATTAGCAAATGTTGTGCCCATTCACAATAAGGGTAGTAGGGAGGAATCTGGGAACTATAGGCCAGTTAGTCTTACGTCAGTAGTGGGGAAATTAATGGAAACCATGTTAAAGGAAAGGATTGTTGACCATCTAAAAACACATAGATTACAGGATCAGAAACAACATGGGTTTACCTCAGGGAGATCATGCCAAACTAATCTTATTGATTTTTTGATTGGGTAACAAAAATAATAGACACAGGTGGTGCAGTAGACATTGCTTATTTAGATTTCAGTAAGGCTTTTGATACTGTTCCGCATAGAAGGCTTATCAATAAATTGCAATCTTTGAGCTTGGATTCCAATATTGTTGAATGGATTAGGCAGTGGCTGAGTGACAGGCAACAGAGGGTTGTGGTAAATGGAGTTTATTCGGCGCAAGGTCTTGTTACCAGTGGGGTACCTCAGGGGTCAGTACTTGGACCCATTCTATTTAATATTTTTATTAGTGATATTGCAGAAGGTATTAATGGAAAAGTATGTCTTTTTGCTGATGACACAAAGATTTGCAACAGGGTTGACGTTCCTGGAGGGATCAGCCAAATGACAAATGATTTAGGTAAACTAAAAAAATGGTCGGAGCTGTGGCAATTGAGTTTTAACGAGGATAAGTGCAAGATAATGCACCTGGGACGTAAAAACCCAAGGGCTGAATATAGAATATTTGATACAGTCCTAACCTCAACATCTGAGGAAAGGGATTTAGGGGTTATTATTGCAGAGGATCTAGAGGTAAGTAGTCAATGTAATAGAGCAGCAGGAAATGCTAGCAGAATGCTTGGTTGTGTAGGGAGAGGTATTAGCAGTAGGAAAAGGGAAGTGCTCATGCCACTGTACAGAGCACTGGTGAGACCTCACTTGGAGTACTGTGTGCAGTACTGGAGACCGTATCTCCAGAAGGATATAGACATCTTAGAGAGAGTTCAGAGAAGGGCTACTAAAATGGTGTACGGCTTGAAGGAGAAAAGTTACCAGGAAAGGCTTAATGGTCTTAACATGTACAGCTTGGAAAAAAGACGAGACAGAGGAGATATGATAGAAACATTTAAATACGTAAAGGGAATCCACAAGGTAGAGGAAGGGAGTATATTTAAAAGGAAACAAAATAGCAAAACAAGAGGACATAGTCTTAGATTAGAGAAACAAAAGATAAATCCAGGTAAAGAATCCATGTAATTGGGCAGACTAGATGGGCCGAAAGGTTCTTATCTGCCGACATTTTTCTATGTTTCTATGTTTCTATAACGCATGCTGTCCTATAGGTTAGTCTGCTTTTTGAAATTTTTGCTCTAGATACTGTCTGCAATGCCACCAGTACTGTTCATCATTCTAATGACACTTCCTGTACTAAGCTTCATTCTGGAGAAGCCGTTACACCCCGTTTCTTTAAATGCACACTCAACTTCCAGGCTAATCCAAGAAATCCTTGGGTATTTAAACCCACTTATTCATTCCTTTGCTTTGTTATAATGTATTGCCCTTCAGTGTATGTTCTTCATGCTGTTTTGGATTTCATGGTTCTGACAATGGGCTAGAACTTTCTTATTCTGATCTTTCTGTGTTCCTTAGACCTTGTTTTTATTTATTGACTTTCTGTACCTCTCTGATTCTGAACCCGACTCTTGACCTCGATGTTGTGAATTTCCCAAACCCCGACCTTGGCTAACCTCTGATTATTCTATTTCCTAGTAACCCGGCCATTACAAGGACCGGTTATCATCAGGCTAATTCTTTACACCTGATTAAATCTGCATACTGGGTACAGTATGTGCTACCTTGCTATACAGTTACTATCTCAGCCCCCTAAAACTGTCCTTCTAAACCTGTGCCTTGAGACTTGTGGCTAATTGGCCTAGATTGTCTTTATTGAGTCAATCAGAAAGACTTTAAATGAGTCTTTAATAAGGATGGTGTAGTTGGGGAACTTCCATTTGTGCAGAACTTTTTATTGTCATTCATTTTCATGCAGTAGTTTTTGTTTAAACGTCTTTTAAAAGTTGAGTTCTTTTGTTTGTTTGTTATTTACCCATTCGGCGGCTTGACGGCTTATTCCGGCAGCTGGTCGGCGGTCTGTTCGGCGGGTCGTCTGCTTTTTTCAGATCGCTTCAGCGGTCTGTTCGGCGGATGCTTTCAGTGATTTTTTTATAGCTGTTTTCGGATTCGAATCAGTGGTTTTTCATATGCATTCAGCAGGTCAATTCACCACACTTTGGGGACCCTGCGTGAATGTTGAATTAAACTCAGGGTTAGTGAATTGAACTTGTTGAAGTGCGAACGGGAGGGAACTGTAGTGTGACATTTTGGTGTTCTCTGAAAAACCATGTAAGGGAAATAGCTCAATCTTTGGATGTATTAGGACAGGGTCAGATGAGCATCTTTGAGAGCAGAGGGAATGTCTGTGCGTGTGGACGTCCTTCCACTCTGACGCCCGTCTAACCACCTTGCTGACCGCAGTTAGTGTGCTCAGCGCTGCCATGCTCGATCTGGAGGATCACCCTTTGCAGCCCCGTCCAACACGCGTCTAGCGTTCTGACGGGGAGGCTTTCTGTATGGCCGCTTGTAGTGCGCACAATTCTTGCGCGCGATACAGCGTGTGACCGGCCCTGTCGAAGCGTCACAACGCTGCGACAGACACCAGGAGGCACATCTGTATGGGCGCACCTAGTGCGCTCATCTGACCCCAGCCTTAGAGAGGAGAAAATGCAGTTAATGTTGGTAGTATATGGACAGAGTTCTGTATATCTAAATTATTTATCAACAGAAAGTCAATGCAGAAAGCCAAATTATTTCCCAGGGTGCAACACATTTATTGACACAAAGAGCAAGTTAGCAAGATTTTTGAGTGATAGTTCTTTATCATTGGAAAATGTTCAGCTTTTTTTTCAACCAATTTTGTCGTTGCTGCACACAAAGAGTAAAAATGTAATGAATCACGATTCATTCTTTTTTGGCAATGGTTACTATGGTGACTTTTCTAAAATAGAAGGGTATGGAACATACAGTAATCTGCCTGTAAACCATCTGGCTCCCAATGTTTTGCTTAGAAGTGTAAATTGTCAAGTCACCTCCTCTGTATCAATTTAACTGTCTCAATCTCTAATCCTGAAGTCTATTCATAATATTTTGGTGTAAATGCGCATAATATACTGTAATGGCAGACGTCTCCATCTCCACATAGAAGATTTCCAATTGTTCTAAGCACTTCAACTTATACTTAGACTTGCGAGAATCATAGAGACAGTTCCCATAGAACGGTATGCAGTGACACAAGGAATAACTATATTGAGAAAAAAGTAATAAAAATCTGCCACTGGTTCAAGGTCCATAAAATCATTTGTCTCAGGCTTTCAATTAGAGAGTGGCTGCAATAAATTGTAATATTTAGTCATTGGCTTTATGACCTTTAATAGGTAACAATGTTTTTAGGAGACTGAACAATGAACACATATTTGGGAATACAAATAAAATTTGAGCATTTCCCCTGTAAAATCAATTATATAGTAAAATCATAATTGGTACAGTATATTTTATTTATACAGCACTAACAAATGTACTTAAAACTTTATAGTTTGCATTACAATTGGGATTAGAATAGTGTGGTAATACAGGCATTATAATGTAATGAAGAATGCATATGTACTCTTGCGAATAGTATTTCCTTTATTTTCCAAGGTTGTAATATGCACAGAGGGAGGTTGCATTCTGTGTTGGGTTGGGAGGTATGCAAATTTTACATGGAGTGAAACCACTTCATTATATATTTCTGCATCACTGTTGCAGGTCTATTCAGAGAAAGGTGCAATTCTGGAGAACTTTAGGAGAAGTGAAAATTCTAGGTCAAAAATGGCTCCTTGGACTAGATTGTTCTCTTCTCCTGACAATTCTCCTGATTTTCACCTTTCTTTGAATAGACCTGCTGGAGTTTGTTTAATATGTTTTTTTAATATGAAAATGCCTTAAAAAGTGTTATTTTATTGTGCTTTCGAAGGTGTTTAAAAACAGTGATTGGAAGAGGTCTACTGACAGTGACTAAAAACAGGGAGCAGAGAAAGATGTCAGTGTCTGAACAGTTATCGTCAAACCTCCAGAATTGGTATGCTATTGCACTTATGAAGCTCATTTAGTTGAGCATCATGGGAAAGTATAACGACTTAGCTCGTTAATGCTAACAGCTCTCATCTTATTCCAACAGGGGGTGGGAGCTCAGCTGTCACAACTGCCTCCTGTACCTTTTGTACCTCATATAGTTCGTATGGCTCTTACCTATCAAACTGAACTTTCTCAGTCTACTTTACAAGCACCACTTCATTCTATACACCTCTTACATTTGGAGTGCCGTTTCTCTGCATTATCCCTTGGCAAACTAATCATTTCTCTTGGCTATCAACTCTATGCAGACGACAACCAGATCTACCTGTGTGAACGCCTGGCTTCTCTTCTGCTGTGCTCTCGTATCAGAAACAGTTTTTTCCATATCTGTACCTGGATGGCCTCCTACCACGCAATGATTAATATGGCAAAGACAGAGCTGTTACTTCTGCTAAATCACACTTCCCTGCTGTCCCCTCTATGTTTTCTTTTTGTCCCAAAGTTTGTTTAAAAGATATGCATATAAACCCAACATATTGTCTCTGAGCTGAGGGAAAGCATGTGTATTGGAATCAGGTAAGGACAGACATTGAAAGGTTGCCTTGATGTGGCAGGTATGCTTGAGACGTTTATGGCCATTCTACTAGACCAGTGGTCTCCAACTGCGGTCCTCAAGTACCCCCAACAGCAGACCGAAGCTCGGGTCAGACTAGCGCACTGATCACGTTCGTGTCGCTGCACATTTGTACGTCCGTTACAGCATATAATTATGACCAATGGAGCCCCACACACAAAGTACGTCCACACGGAACTGCGGACGCATAACGGACGTGCAAATGGACGCAGGTTAGGCAAGAACGTAAATCCGCTAGAACGTCCGCATAGCTTTGTGTGTGAGTGATGGAACATAGTCAGACGGACTGCATTTTTGACATCCAGCATTTTTGACGGACAAAATGTTTTTCATATTAACCACTTCGCTGCTGAGGACGCGCTGAGCGCGTCCTCAGCAGTCCCGCTGGTGTGCTGAGGACGCGCTGAGCGCGTCCTCACATTGGGGTCAGCGTTCGGCCGGGTTCCGGCCGATCGCTGGCCCCTCCGGTGCGGGCTGACATCCTGGATGTCAGCCCGGCATCCGGACCAGCAGCCGCCAGAATTAGGTGTCATCGCGGGGGCGCGATGACACCTAATTCAGGCCCCCCCCCCCGCATGTGCGGAGGAGGCGCCTGAAAGGGAGGGGGGGGGAGGTCCTTTGGACCTCTCTCCCTCCCGATCGGCGGTGCACAGGGGGTTAACCCAGGCATCATTTGGAAGGGCACAGCCTGCCCTTCCAAATGATGCCTGGCATTAACCCCTGGGGAGCTGGATCGCGAATCGGCGCTGAAAAGCGCCGGTTCGCGATCCTTTCCCGGAGCTGGCCGACATCTTGGATGTCGGCCAAGCCTCCGGGAACTCCCCCAGAGGACTGGCGTCATCGTGCGTAGCACGATGACGCCAGTCCTAGAGTTAACCCCTAACTGCCACCAACTGTGGAGATAGGGAGTTCATTGGAACTCCTATCTCCCGATCCGTGGCAGCTAGGGGTTAAATTTTGGTATGGTTGGATCGGCCAGAGCATGGCCGTTCCAACGATACCAAACACTACAGTGAAAAATGTTGTAAAAAAAAAAAAAAATGAAAAAAAAAAAAAAAAAAATTAAACACTTTTTTTTTTGGGTTTGTTAATGCAGCAATATTGTTCCCATTTCAATTATAATGTGAACAATGATGCTGCACTAACGATTTTTGTATGCGGTGCGTTTGTTAAAAATAGTGTCATTTTCCCCAAAAAAAAATGTAATGAGACCCCATCTCTAATTTTTTTAACAAGCGCACCCCATACAAAATATAACCGCAATTGCTCGCATGTTAAAATGTGGAAAAAAACACTTTACACATTGTAAATTATTGAAAATACATATTTTATTGCATTTTTTGTTATAATATACAGACATGACATAACGTATACATATAATAATGACATATTATGAATCTACCGAGTCTGACGGAAAGAACGATATATAATATGTCTGGGTCATATACTAAAATAAGCCTTCAAAACACGTTTAAACATGATGCGCAAAACAGGTAAAAATGACCTCAGCATAGGGGCGGGAAAAGCCTCAGCAGCGAAAGGGTTAATTTATTTTCCCATCTACATCAGTCAAAAAAAACGTCAGTCACAAAAACAGACTGTGTGGCCACTACCTTGTCGTCAGTCAGAAAGTACGTTCGTTGTGCACGGACGCACAGTCCACACAGAATGCGCTCGTCTGACCCTTGCCTGAATCCTGCAATCACTGAGCAGCAAATCATATCACCTGTGCTTTGCTTCAGATATCTGGCAAACCTGGCCTGTTGGGGGTACTTGAGGACCGCGGTTGGGAACCACTGAACTAGACTATCAACCTGTGTTTTGTGTTTAACCCTTTCACTGCTGAGGACGTGTGGGGAACGTCCTCATTGACTCCTAAGGAAAGATAAGGGTTCCTTTGAACCCCGATAACTCCTGACTGTTTTCAGCTAGTAGGGTCATAATTGGTATCATTAGAAAGGTCAGAGCCATGGCCTTTCCAATGATACCAAACATGACCAGGATTAAAGAACAAAAATAACAATAATACAAAAAATAAAAATGTTTTTTTTTTAAAAGCCATGAAATGGCTCAGCAGTGAAGGGGTTAATATGGATATACTGTAGGAGAGTCAAAGCTCAGATGAGCTAGTTTAGTAGTTTTGTCCAATGGCTAGTTTTTGAAAGACTATTGTAGTTTGAAGAAGAGGGTGGTTTATTGTTACTGAAGTCATTTATGGCAAGTTTACTAAGCTAGAATTGAATATCAAATTAAAGTTTCAAAAGTTGATCATGCTAAAGTGCTGGTAAATTATTAAGGTTACTTTGTAGGATACTAAAGACAGTATTACAAAGTTGATGATAACTTAACCAGAGCTGTTGTAAACTTAATTCCACAGGGCTCTAACATTCTAACTGCTAACGTTAGTGCTCAGCTGCATGAGCATTAACGTTATGTTAAGTGGCCCTAGCGCGAGCTGACCATATTACATTCCAAACACTAACAGGTTAAAAACCAGTTAGCGATTTGGATCTTGCACTTTTCAGCGCGAGCTTATCATGGGGAGCGCAAAGTGTTAATTAGCATTAGGATTACAAAGTCCTAAAACTAATTACATCTCACTGCAGTTGACTCAAAAGTTATCCACAGCTAGGAGCTAGTGCTAGCTGATACTGCTTCTGTGGAATAAGTCAGCACCAGCTAAAAAAACCACCAAAAGTCACATACTCACCTCTCATCCCGCGGCGAGAATGGTGGCTCGATCCACTTCTTCTGGCCGCTGGGAGCAGAGAGAGACAGGGGAAAAAAGTCCCACAGCCTCCCTCGGCGATCACTCCGCCGCCCTGCCAGCGAGGCGAGATCCTGCAGGTCATGTGACTGGCATTGGATGCGTCAACTGCAAGTGTCCTATGGACTCCATTGAGGGGATGCTCGCAGCTGGCGCTTAGCGCTGCCTCAAGCATCCCAAGGCTTAACGCTGCGTTACGGGGCAGGCTGCTGGTTTAACGCCTGCTCCGTAATATCACGCTAAAACGGGGAGGTTTTCCTCCTTAGCATCCCTGTTTTAGCGTGAAGAATGTAATATAGCCCATAGACTATAATGGCTCTGGTAAGTTTACAACAGCTCTGGTTAAATTAGCACCAACTATGTAATATGGCCCTTAAAACTTTAATTTTGCAAGTTGCTGTAAGGTGGAAACACAAACAGAAATAGATCATATTTAAGCTAAAAATGAAAAGATATTCTCTTATTTTTTTCCACCAAAAATGGGAGCATTTAAGGATAGAGCTGAAAGAGTAAAATGACTGAAGGTCAATGAACCCATTTAAAAAACGGAAAGGATAGAACGTAGACAAAAATATTGAGTTTAGTGCTTGGTTGCTTGTGGGCTCATTTGAACATCTGGCTGCACACAGTCTTTCCTAATTGCACATCAAACCTTATTTAAATACAGAAATACCATATAGGATTTGTGTCTATTGATGCTTACAAGAAATAATGTGAAAGTACATATATAAATGTTTTGGAGATATTAAGCAGCTTATTCAATAGTAATGATCAACTAATGTAAAAATATAATACCTTTATGCACCAATCATTAAATATTAGCTTTTTTTTCTGTATGTGCTTGTGAGTGGCAAAATGTAGGTTTAGGTCTTAAAATTTTAATTTTTTACACCGCCTGTTTATAACTTTTTTTTTTTTTTAATCCATCCCTTTTTTGATTACATTTGGGGGATATGTTCTTTCGTAGCAGATTTATGTTGTTTAAATAAAACTTGATGTAAATGGATTAAATTCTGAAACCTCTACTGAAATGATATCTCGATATGCTAATCTGCAGCCCAAAAGGAAATTTGTTTTCTGCAAACAAATTTTGTTTGCTTTTGGGCTGCAGAAGGTGCCCCCTAAGTTTTAGTCCTGTGGGCATAATGGCCAAAAAGATAAAACTGTAAAATTAACAGCTCAAAGCTCTGAAATATTGGGCGTTCAGCAGCCGATGCAGGGAGAAATAAAAGAAAATAGACCAGCCTCTCAAAACTCAATTTAGCAGTAGATGGTGCCATCTAGTGGCCAAAAATAGGTTATTCACAGTAAGACATACAGGGCAGTATTACAATGTTGGTGCTAACTTAACCAGAGCTGTTGTGAACTGAAAACCTCCATAGGCTATAATGGCTCTGGTAAGCTTTTTTTTCTGTATGTGCTTGTGAGTGGCAAAATGTAGGTTTAGGTCTTAAAATTTTTATTTTTTACACCGCCTGTTTATAACTTTTTTTTTTTTTTAAATCCATCCCTTTTTTGATTACATTTGGGGGATATGTTCTTTCGTAGCAGATTTATGTTGTTTAAATAAAACTTGATGTAAATGGATTAAATTCTGAAACCTCTACTGAAATGATATCTCGATATGCTAATCTGCAGCCCAAAAGGAAATTTGTTTTCTGCAAACAAATTTTGTTTGCTTTTGGGCTGCAGAAGGTGCCCCCTAAGTTTTAGTCCTGTGGGCATAATGGCCAAAAAGATAAAACTGTAAAATTAACAGCTCAAAGCTCTGAAATATTGGGCTTTCAGCAGCCGATGCAGGGAGAAATAAAAGAAAATAGACCAGCCTCTCAAAACTCAATTTAGCAGTAGATGGTGCCATCTAGTGGCCAAAAATAGGTTATTCACAGTAAGACATACAGGGCAGTATTACAATGTTGGTGCTAACTTAACCAGAGCTGTTGTGAACTGAAAACCTCCATAGGCTATAATGGCTCTGGTAAGTTTACAACAGCTCTGGTTAAGTTAGCACCAGCTTTGTAATATGACCCACAATGTGTATAAGCTCAAATATTTCTTACTTTATAATTAATTAAAAATGATTTTACAAAAAATCACTGGTTTCTGACAACTTTTTTTTTTTGAAAATCACTTGGTAGTGAAGGGGTTAAGGAAATACACACAATTTACTGACCTACTTCTCCTTTATAACTTAGTCACTTTTCAAACTATTAGATCTTATCAATAGCACAATGAAATTTATGACTAAACCAAGGGGCTATGTTAGCGGGTCCGTAAATGAGATGCTACTGGATACCTTCAGAAGAACTACAAGGCACCACTAGTATCCTCTTCTCAAGGTCAAGTTTGTGTGTAAGGACTGGTGCCTTACAGCAAAGAATTCTTAGGTATCCCCATCATAACGTTTTATATAGGCGTTTAATATTTTTTTTGGAAAAATATGCATTTATAACACATATGTAGGACCAGAAAATCGAATAAGGTGGAAGTCATTATTGAGAGGTCAAACTGAGAATATAAATTTCAATGCCTATCACACCTTCTAAAAGTGTACTAAAAGAGTATTTCATGCTGTTCCATCACACATGGACAATGTCTATCCTTATTACAAACCTGTCACACAATTAGTGACAGATGCAGATTGATTTGATTTCCAGAATTCTACACATGAGCAGTCAAAAGCCCCCTATATTATCAAAGCAAACTCAGTTGCCCACCACAATCATTCATGTCCATCACTGAAAACCCAATGCCATATCAAAGTATGTCAGGTTCATCACATTAGACTTAATAACCATCCTTGGTTTACCATGTGCATCATATTAAACCTAATGTCCCCAACAGTCAGACTTACACATAACAATAAACCTACTACCCATTAGTATGTCATGACCATTACTGTAAATTTATTGCCGACCACAGTTTTGGTGGGTCTATAGAACATAATACTATTACATTCACAGATTAAAACACACATATACTCACTCAAATGCAGAGTTGGAGATTTATTTTAAGGTGGGCTGTACAGATGTCTAGATTTATCCTTTGTGCATTAGGTAGCTGTTATTAGCCAGCGCTTACCTTTGCAGAAAGTTGACTAAAGGTAGTGATGGTGTGTGAAATGAAATTCAACAGGTAAGAGTTAACACTGTGTTCTGAACTGCTTGAAGCAGATGGGAATTAGTGAGAAAAATAAATGTATCTTTAAACGGTTTCTTAAACAATAAATATAGGTGCTGCCTAATTACCAAGTATTTGTAGGAATGTGTCTAATGGCCTGATGGGAAATCCAGCTTTGCCTCTCCTGGCCGTATACATGCATTCTTGTGGCAGTGGAAGGAGGCATAAGAATGCATCATCATCATCTTGTGCTCAGGATCAGGGCCAAGAAGGTAATTTTGAGTGCAAATTGTATTTAATTTTTCAAGGGGTTATTCAATAAGCCCTGAACTTTCCACCGAACGGTGAATTTCACCAAATGGTTCAAGTTGGTGCAGTTCGTCTCTTCACAAATACTGGCAAATTGCCAGCGAAATATGGTGCACTTCGCCACAGATCGGTGACATTCGGTGGCAGTGAAGCTGTCCCATAGAGAAGTAATGGTTATTCTATTCAAAGAATGCCGAATTGCGCCAAAGTGTCAGTGAAATGCTGTGATTTTCGGTGATTCAGTTCAACAGGCTTTATACTAGTGAATCCCATATAGGACTCAATGTTAAAAAATATTATCTTTTTTATATTTTTTGTTATTCAACCGTTTATTCTTTTCATTTTCAGGAAACCAACATTTATTTATTTATTTTTTGGAACATAGTTTTGTTTGTTTTTTTGGTGAAATTTTTGATTCCCAATTTTTTTAAAGGTGTTTTTTTTAAACTCTGGAACAGACCTTTTTATAGGACCTTTTTTGCATTTTTTATTGCTTTAGACACCCATTAGAAGAATAGCAGAGTTCTGTTTTTTTTTTTTTTTAATTTCAGTGGCAAGTTCAGCAGCATTTAGGCTAGGGACAGATGAGCGCATATTCTGCGGCCACCATCAAAATGTACGTCGATGCGTGCGCACGCATTTTTTCACGGAATACGCTTAAGTGGTCAGACGACCACAGTCGCACAGTCGCAGGTACTCACCAACGCAATTCTAGGAAATCCGGCTGTTGAACGTTATGTAGGCCGCACACTAGCAGCGTCTGACGTCTCCTAATCACGCACACACGCTGCCATGCGGCCGCAGCGCACTCTGTACGTCTGTAGCAGCGGTTTCACGTTCTGAGAAAAATGCGTTCATTTGCCGGTTGCGTGGTGTCGGCGCACTTTTGTACGCACGTACTGCGTATATTGGCCGTCATTGGCCGTTATGTGCTGCTACTGCCGCCGTGATTTAGTGCGCCTGCACGCGCGTTCCGACTGCCCCACTCTGACCCTAGCCTAAGGCCAGCGTCAGACGAACGTTGTCATCACGTCCGTGTCGCCGCAGAGTTTAACGTTCGTCGTAGCATAGCTTTGTGATCAATAGAGACCAACACACAAAGTACGGGCGCACTGAAGTGCGCACGCACCACGCGGATGGCAACAAATGCAATTTAGGCCTCGACGTAAAAGCGCTACAATGGATGCGTAGAGTGCGCCGCGTCCGCATAGCGGCCTGTGTGCGTGATGAGGCGACGTCAGATGCAATGCATTTGCGGCGTCCATCACGTTGATGCTCAGAAGTTTTTTTGGTCTGGCTGACTGTACCTGTCTTTTAATTTTAATTAATTTTGTTTCCCATATTTCCTTTTTTTTTCTACATCCATTAAAAAAAACAGACCATGTGGTGTCTACAGTATTTTCCGTCAGTACGTCCGTCCGTTATGCATGCACGCAGAGTGCGCTCAGACTGCGTTCATCTGACATTAGCCTTAGAGGTCTGTTTGGCGGTCTTTGGTGGCGTTTGGTGGTCAGTTCTGCAATCTTTGGTGGCTCCATGTTTGACGCACTTTGGGGACCCGGTAGTGAATAGTGAATTCCCCGCGGGTCAGCGAAATGTAATCGCTGAAGCGCACCAAAGTGTGCTGCACAAGAAAATTACACTAAAATTTCAGTGCTTTCTGAATAACCCCTTAAGTCAGTGGTTCTCAAACCTGTCCTCGGGACCCCCAACCAGGCCATATTTTGCAGATCACCTTGGAGAATTGCAGACTGAATCTTGCATTCACTGAGCAGCAAATCATATCACCTGTGCTGTGCTTCAGCTATCTGCAAAATCCGGCCTAGTTGGGGGTCACGAGGACAGGTTTGAGAACCACTGCCTTAAGTACTTTAGTTAAACCAAACTCACCGTAACCCTTTCACTGCTGAGCCATTTCAACCCTGTGTGCTGAGCTCATTTTTACCGCTTTTGCTCATCATGTTTTAACGCGATTTGAAGTCATGTGTTATATTACGACCCAGACATATTATATATCATTTTTTTGGCAGACTTGGCAGATTCATAATATATCATTATTATATGTATACAGCATGTCCTGCTTGAATATTATAACAAAAAAATGCAATAAAATTAGAATTATCAATCATCTACTGCTTGTAAAGTGTTTTTTTATCACATTTAATCAACCAAGCCTTTGTGGTTATATATTCTATAGGGTGCGCTTGTTAAAAAAAAAATTGAAATGGGGACTCGTTACATTTTTTGGGGGGAATTACATAATTTTTAGCAACCCCTCCATAGAAAAAAATCCTTAGTGCAGCATCATTGTTCACATTATAATGTAAATGGGAACAATATTGATGCATTAATAAAAAAAACACGTTTTATTTTAAAATTTAATTTTAATTTTTATAATTTTTTTCTTAATTCGAACATTGTCATGTTTGGTATCATTGGAAAGGCCACGCTCTGAAGTCAGAACACCGCGGGACTCTGGAGAGAGGTGAGTATCTCTCTGGGCTCCCGGGTAGCGGATGACGTGTGGGGAACGTCCTCCTCATACAGCGGGAGTCAATGAGGACATTCTCCACACGTTATCCGCAGTGAAGGGGTTAATGGATGCTATAGCGTTAAAGTCAGCGGGGAGGAAAATTTAGTTAAAAAATGTAACCCCTCCTTACGACCTCTACACATTTCTTCTGTTTTAACCCTTTAGTCTCTTTTAAAACTCACCCTGAATCCAGCACCAGGATCTATTGGCGCAGACCAGACTTGACAATCAGCCAGTTTAGTGTAATCCTGCTGCAGTCACGTGACTGTGGGGAGGCTGGATGCTCAAACAGGTGCCTAGATTATCCCTTTAACAGCAGATTTTAGTAGCCATTTTTTAAATTGGTTTTTTTTTTAGCATTTTCCTATACAAAGTAGCAGTACCAGCCACAAAACAGAGTTTGCGGCTCAGATGGAGTAGCTGCTGACCCATTAACATTAACAAGTCAGGCTTTTATATTTTACAGCTCATTCATTAACGTTAACAGCTTGGATGGAATATGGTCCTGTATTGTGGAGAACTGATAGCAAAATTGCAAACCATAGGCTAAAATAGCATGTCAAAGATTTGAAGAGTTTTTTTCCCCCTCTTTAGTATTGCACTTTTTGGCATAATAAATACAATTCACTCTTCGTACTTTGCAATTCCTCGTTAAGTGATTAAAACTAAAAAGATAGCAAATACATCAGTAGGGTAAATGTGCCTTTACGTTTTATTGTCATTATCCTACATGGATTCCTCCTCACTCCTTTAAATTAATGCTTTCTATGAAAGACAGAATCATGTCTTTTCTTTCCTTATGTCTACAAAGAGTAAAAATATAGATGATTTTCTAATTTCACAGTTTAAGCCACTATAAAAAGTGATATGTAAATGGAGGCTTCCAGCATCTAACATAAACCCCCAGCAGTTCTAATACTTAACTGCTCTAGTTTTGACAATGTGTTTTAAATTTTAATATAAATGGCATTACTGGATTAATATCTTGCAGACTGGTAAAGTGAACAGATTTGTAGACTTTTTAATGTTTTCACATTTTATACAGCAAGTCATGTTTTTGTAATAGATTTTGCACACAATGCAAACTGATACATATTTATATTTAGTCAATAAACTCTGTTGCTTCACTTTACTTTTAATCTAATTTTTCATTTTAATGATTAAAATGATATGCAGTGTTCTGGTTTCAGACACCTAACAATTTTAAGAGATACAGTGGCTATGCTGATTTGGAGCAAAATATAAAAACTGATAACTGAATATTGTACCTCACCATTCACCTCACCTTCCACACCTCCTACACCTCACCCCTCTGTCAATCTCTACACTGGATTCCTGTTTCCTTTAGAATCCAATTCAAACTACTGATGCTCACATACAAAGCTCAACATAACCGCTCCTCTGCCTACATTTCCTCCCTTATTAGCAGGTATATCCCAACCCGACCACTTCGCTCTGCCAATGATCTGATGCTATTAGCTTCACGTACCCGTATCCCCAACTCTTGCTTTCAGGATGTCATGTTCAGGTTCCGTGGTGGAACCAGGTAGAGGGGATATGGCCTAAATGCAATAATACAAACAGGAGTGGGCGGAGGAGGGTGAGCAGACGAAAACTTACCAGATTCTTGAAGTAGCTGGAGACTTGATGAATACTGGTAGAACACGGTGGTAGAGTTTGGTAGAGACACGGAGGGTTCAAACAGGAACAGGATAAAGGGGTAGCAGCAAGCATATACAGCAGATCAAACAACCTCTCTCTGCTAGGGAAGATATAACAATACTGAAGCACAGTTCTCATGGAGCATGGCTCTTTATTCAAGAGAGCCTGGGTTTCATGTCATGTGACCTAGAGTGTGTTTTAACTGTTTAGAGACCTATGATTCCAGTGCTGGGAAGGGGCAGCACAGGAAAAGTGCTGTCATGGTATGGTTCATGGGGGAATCTCCCTATGACTCCAGTCTTTCAAGAAGTCTTTGAAAACACTTATTGAAAAATCAGATTTTTGCCTTATATGATAGATACCCCTTGTGTACCGTTTTGGCTATCCCTGACCACTCTAACACTGATCGATTTGGACTGGTGTTAGAATGCGTCCTTGTATACCATCTGGCCTATTTCAGAAATATCCTGTCCTGTGTATGTTGGTCAAACATTTCCCACTTGATGTTGGTCAAACGTTTCCTGCTTGATGTTGGCCAAACATTTCGCACTCATTGTTGGTCAAACATTTCCCACTCGTTGGTGATATAACATTTCCCATGGCTTCAAATATCGTTTAAACATGAGCAAAAGCGGTAACAATTAGCTCAGCGCACAGCGGTGAAATGGCTCCGCACTCAGCAGTGAAAGGGTTAAAAATGTTTTTATTTTTTCATTGTTTCCTGTCCCTCAGGGCAGTACCCAGACCCCCATACACCTTTTATGGCCAATATCTTGCATATATGCCCTCTTGGAGGTGACCTTAATTTTCGAACGTTCAAGCCCCATTTACTTGCATTGTGTTCGCATTGTGTTCGAGTTCACGGTCGAGCTTTTTCGGGTGTTCGAGTTCAAATGCGAACCAAACACGGAGGTGTTTGACCCATCACTACTAGTCTTCATACTTTGCAATTCATCGTTAAGTAATTAAAACTAAAAAGATAGGCTTCTCTAAAGTTAAGTGTTTTCAGAGACTATCAGCTTGCTCCACAATCCCCCAGTGTACATTTTTGTGCCATCTTCCCATTCAACCCACAAGCACCCCACTTCATGTACTCTATTTACCCTTGCCCAGTGTGTAAGCTCTCAAGCAGGGTCCTCTCTCCTACTGTTCTGTGTGTTGTAACTTGTATGTATATTTGTTATACTGTCTCACCCATTGTACAGCGCCAAGGAACTTTTTAGCGCTTTATAAATATTTGTCACCAACTGTACATGGTTGTCCTGTAAAACCTCAGAAAAACACTAAAATTACTGTATTTTTGTTATACTTCACAAAAGTGGTACAAAATGTTTGTTTTCATCAGGTTTTCTTTGCCCATATATTGCACGTAACGTAGAGATCTGCACTTGACATACAGACCTGTCTTAAGTCTTGTAGGCACCAAAGAGGTGCGCGTACTTGAATTTTAATTTATTTTTTCACACTTCAGAGGTTTGCCTTTATGTTGGCAGGCGACCTTATAACCTGGATCTCACCTGGACGTGATGGGAGTAAATTGCGGGACTGATTTTTTTTAATGCTTTATGATTTACTCTTGCAGTGCTAATTGGGTCATATGGGTGCCCTTTAAAACCCCAGAAAAATACAAAAAACACTGTAGCACGATGTTCTCATACTATCAAGTGGAACTAGTTTTTAAAGCAAAGTGCTCTTTATGAAGAAAATTCTATAGGGGTGTCTATGTACATATGTGTACTGGTTAATTTATACGTGTGCATATCTATGAGTGTGTATATGTGTGTGTGTTTTGGTGTCTCTGCGTGTATTTTTCTGTGTTTGTCATTCAGACCCTCGGTTGATGTCTCTGTGATTGACTGTGTGTTTGGCTCTGGGTGTCGTGGGCAGTTTACATATGGTGCCTAAATGTCTTCTACTGGCCTTGTTCAGTGACAGGAATGCCTCCTACCTGCTGGACCTCACTCAAAAGTCCCGCGTGCTGACAGACCCCAACGCTCCTCTCCTCCAGCTCCAGAACTGGCGTACTCGCCCGACCGGCCTCTCACCATGTGGGCGCAAGCCGCCGGCCGCAAGCACCATTTATGTCACTGCTGACCTGTCGCGCGTGTGTTGTTATGGCATCTGATGTCATTGCGTATGCGTCAGCACTTCCCATTGTCATGTGACACTGACCAATCAGGAAGGCAATGTTTAAACTGCTAAAACCCTTTTATCATTGCCCTTTCGTGGTTTAAGTTTGTTGCTGACCCTTAAGTGCTGTATTTGTTTTACTTGACTGTAGACATGTGCACAGCACAAAATTTCGTTTTGAACTAATGGATTCGTCCTAAAACGCAATTTATTTAGTTGCTAAAGAAATTAGTTTTCAGTTCTTTAGTATGAAATCTAATTTCATTCATCTGAAAACTAGTGGATACAATTACTATTGTAGTGGCTCCTCAGAGGGCTGAGATCGCTGCTTGTTACAGTATCTCTCACTCTCAGCACAGTGTGGGCCATATTACATAGTTGGTGCTAACTTAACCAGAGCTGTTGTAAACTTCCCAGAGCCATTATAGCCTATGGAGGTTTTCCGTTTACAACTAGGGATGAGCCGAACACTCCCCGAGTTCGGTTCGAGCCCGAACCCGAACTTCCCATTTGTTCGGGACCGAACCCGAACCCCCATGCAAGTCAATGGGGCTGAAAATTCGGTTTTTTTAGAGTGCCCTCAAAGAGGGCATATATGCTACATATTTGCCATAAAAGGTGTATGGGGGTCTGGGTAGTGCCCTGGGGGACAGGAAACAAGGACAAAAAGTTTTAAAAAAAACGTTTTTAAAGGGACAGTGAGTTTTGCACGAAATAAGGGTTAAAAATAAAAACGAAAAATTCCTTCAAATATTGTGCCTAGGAGATCCCCATAACCTGCCCGTGAAGTGACGGATTTCTAGGATGTATAGAAACACTTAAAAACAAAAAAATGACGTTTCATATGACGGTAAATGCTTTTCCTTTAATCTATCCATAAACAACTGCTTGGGGCGGCAGCCTGTATGAAAAGAAATTTTAGGACGCGCAGAAAAAGTTTAGTGTTTTTTTGGCTAAATTATTGTGAAACTTATGCAGGCTTTGGATGAAAGTAACAATAGGTGCTTTAAAATTGGGCTTTAGCGTCGGCAACAGTGCCGTCACACCGTAACCCCTCTGAGGATATGAATCTGATACAGGCGTCAATGGCAGTGCACCCAGATATTGTGCCTTTAGTGCCAGGCATGCAAGTACTATCATACAGTAACCCCTCTGTGGTATTGTGGAAGAGTGCAGGGGTGGACCATGCGGTCCTATATTAAAAAGATATGAATCTGGGAATGGGCGTCAGTGCACCCAGATATTCTGCCTTTGGTGCAAGACTGCCAGGCCAGCAAGTATCATCATACAGTAACCACTTTGTGGTATGGTGGAAGAGTGCAGGGGTGGACCATGTGGTCCTATATTGAAAAGTGTTTTTTTTTTTATCTGTAAATGGGAGTCAGTGCACCCAGATATTGTGCCTTTAATGCCAGGCCATCAAGTATCATCATACAGTAACCCCTCTGTAGTATTGTGGAAGAGTGCAGGGGTGGACCTTGCGGTCCTATATTAAAAAGATATGCATCTGGTTAAGGCGTCAGTGCACCCAGATATTCTGCCTTTGGTGCAAGACTGCCAGGACAGCAAGTATCATCATACAGTAAGGCTGGGGTCTGACGAACGCAGTGTTAATGTCCGTGTTGCCCGCACATAAGTACAGTCATGGCCGAAATTGTTGGCACCTCAGACATTTTTCCAGAAATCAAGTATTTCTCACAGAAAAGTATTGCAGTAACACATGTTTTGCTATACACATGTTTATTCCCTTTGTGTATTGGAACAAAACAAAAAAAGGGAGGAAAAAAAGCAAATTGGACATAAGGTCACACAAAACTCCAAAAATGGGCTGGACGAAATTCTTGGCACCCTTAACTAAATATTTGGTTGCACACCCTTTGGAAAAAATAACTGAAATCAGTCGCTTCTTATAACCATCAATAAGCTTCTTACACCTCTCACACGGAATTTTGGACCACTCTTCCTTTGCCAACTGCTCCAGGTCTCTCTTATTGGAAGGGCGCCTTTTCCCAACAGCATTTTTAAGATCTCTCCACAGGTGTTCAATGGGATTTAGATCTGGACTCATTGCTGGCCACTTCAGAACTCTCCAGCGCTTTGTTGCCATCCATTTCTTGCTGCTTTTTGACATATGTTTGGGGTCATTATCCTGCTGGAAGACCCAAGATCTCGGACGCAAACCCAGCTTTCTGACACTGGGCTCTACAGTGCGAGCCAAAATCCTTTGGTAATCCTCAGATTTCATGATGTCTTGCACACATTCAAGGCACCCAGTGCCAGAGTCAGCAAAACAACCCCAAAACATCATTGAACCTCCACCATATTTCACTGTAGGTACTGTGTTCTTTTCTTTGTAGGCCTCATTCTGTTTTCGGTAAGCAGTAGAATGATGTGCTTTACCAAAAAGATATCTTGGTCTCATCTGTCCACAATACGTTTTCCCAGAAGGATTTTGGCTTACTCAAGTACATTTTGGCAAACTTTTTTATGCCTCTGTGTCAGCAGTGGGGAACTTCTGGGTCTCCTGCCATAGCGTTTCATTTAATTTAAATGTCGACGGATAGTTCGCGCTGACACTGATGCTCCCTGAGCCTGCACGACAGCTTGAATTTCTTTGGAACTTGTTTGGGTCAGCTTATCCACCATCCGGACTATCCTGCGTTACAACCTTTCATCAATTTTTCTCTTCTGTCCACGCCCAGAGAGATTAGCTACAGTGCCATGGGTTGCAAACTTCTTGATAATGTTGCACACTGTGGACAAAGGCAAATCTAGATCTCTGGAGATGGACTTGTAACCTTGAGATTGTTGATATTTTTCCACAATTTTGGTTCTCAAATCCTCAGACAGATCTCTTCTCCTCTTTCTATTGTCCATGCTTAGTGTGGCACACACAGACACACAATGCAAAGACTAAGTGAACTTCTCTTCTTTTTATCGGCTTTCAGGTGTGATTTTTATATTGCCCACACCTGTTACTTGCCCCAGGTGAGTTTACAGGAGCATCACATGATTGAAACAATCTTATTTATACACAATTTTGAAAAGGTGCCAAGTATTTTGTCCAGCCCATTTTTGGAATTTTGTGTGACATTATGTCCAATTTGCTTTTTTCCTCCCTTTTTTTGTGTTTTGTTCCAATACACACAAAGGGAATAAACATGTGTATAGCAAAACATGTGTTACTGCAATACTTTTCTGTGAGAAATACTTGATTTTCTGGAAAAATGTCTGGGGTGCCAATAATTTCGGCCATGACTGTACGTCCGTGATAGCATACAATTGTGTTAAATGGAGCCCCACATACAAAGTACGTCCGCACAGAAGTGCGGGGGCTGACGGACGCTGCAAACGGACGCAGGTTAGGCAAGAACGTAATACTGCTAGAACGGACGTGCAGAGTGCGCCACGTCCACAACGTCCGCATAGCTTTGTGTGTGAGTGATGCAACAAGGTCAGACGGACTGCATTTATACGTCCAGCATTTTTGATGGACAGAATGTTCTTTCATTGTAATTTATTTTCCCTGCTACATCAGTTAAAAAATACGTCAGTGAAGAAAACGGACTGTGTGGCCACTACCTTGTCGTCAGTCAGTAAGTACGTCCGTACAGCACGGACGCACAGTCCGTAGAAAATGCACTCATCTGACCCTAGCCTAACCCCTCTGTGGTATTGTGGAAGAGTGCAGAGGTGGACCATGTGGTCCTATATTGAAAAGTTTTTTTTATCTGCTAATGGGCGTCAGTGCACCCAGATATTGTGCCTTTAATGCCAGGCCAGTATCATCATACAGTAACCCCTCTGTGGTATTGTGGAAGAGTGCAGGGGTGGACCATGTGGTCCTAAATTGAAAAGTTTTTGATCTGGTAATGGGCGTCAGTGCACCCAGATATTGTGCCTTTGGTGCAAGACTACCAGGCCAGCAAGTATCATCATACAGTAAGGCTGGGGTCAGACGAACGCAGTGTTAACGTCCGTGTTGCCCGCACATAAGTACATCCGTGATAGCATACAATTGTGTTAAATGGAGCCCCACACACGAAGTAGACATGTGCATTCGTTTTAGTACTAAAACGATTGAGTCCGAATTTTTGGATAATTTAGTTTTCGTTTGACTCAAGAGAAACGAAACTGCTCAGTACAAAAACAAAAGAAACTAAAAAAATGCACTACATTTTAGTTTCAGTCCTTTTTGTGATATTACATTGAGTGAAGGAGACCAGCAATGAAGAGTGCAACATCGCAAAGCTACAGAAAAGGTTTGTATGCGTAATCCTTCCCGACCTCTACCTGAAAATCTGACAGTGATAGAGCTCCAGAATACTCACTCGCAGCACAGACAGCCAGCACAGGAGAGGAAACCTTTACTTAACCCTTTCATGTCTATGAGGCAGACAAGATTATAAAAGCAGCTGGAGAAGGAAAACATTCAAATAAATCATACTGAAAGCTAATGACAGAGGAGGGCTGGATAGTAAAAACCCCTTTATAACAAGCAGCGCTGGGAGAAGAGAGGGACTTTATAAAACGTGTGTTATCTCCCCTCCCGCTCTGCATAATAGGGGCTTAGGTCTGATACATTTTATATTATCCAGGAGCACTATTCCCCCTTTCCTCATCTATAATACACATTTTATATAAAGTCCTCCTCTTCCAGTGCTGTTTGTTATAAAGGGTATTTTACATCTGATGCATTTAGTATCCAGCTCTCACAGTTACTCTGTCATTATGAGCCTTCAGTGTGATTTATTTAAATGTTTTACCTGGATTTAAAGTGCTTTATTTTATTATAAAAATAAATTTGCACCAGTCATCTCTTCTCTGAGCTTTCAGACCGATTTACGTTAATATTTTCCCTCTCCCCTGCTTTTATAATCCTGTCTGTCTCCCCCACAGAGATACAAAGTTTAAGTAAAAGTTCCCTCTCCTGTGCTGGATAAGCATTGCATTCCGAAGTTCTGCACCCTCCACATGCCAATGCATCAGGATGTTCTATACAGAGAGGGGCAATAATTAATGCAGGTGGATGTTCTATACATTATACAGAGAGGGGTATTAATGCAGGAGGATTTTATATACATTATACAGAGAAAGGTATAAATTGAGGAGGATGTTCTATACAGAGAGGGACATTAATTAATTCAGGAGGATGTTCTATACATTGTACAGAGAGGGGCATTAATTAATGCAGGAGGATGTTATCTACATTATACAGAGAGGGGTATTAATTAATGCAGGAGGATGTTCTATACATTATACAGAGTGGAGCATTTTTTTGAGCCCTTTAAATCCAGTGGCTGTGAGCGCAGAGATTGACTGCTTGTTATATTATCTCTCAGTACAATGTATCAGGCCCAGCTGTTACAGTAACTGACTGCTGCTCATCACAGCACTCAGAGTTTCAGTAAAGCAAGGAAATAATATTGTTATAACCTCTTGCATATAAAAATATTATTTACTAGGTTTACTGAAACTCTGAGAGCTGTGATGAGCAACAGTCAGTTACTGTAACAGCTTTGCTTGACACATTGTGCTGAGAGTGAGAGATACTGTAACAAGCAGCGATCTCAGCCCTCGGAGGAGCCACTACAATAGTAATTGTATCCGCTGGTTTTCGGATGAATGAAATTAGTTTTCATACTAAAGAACTGAAAACGAATTTCTTTAGCAACTAAATAAATTGCGTTTTAGGACGAATCCATTAGTTCAAAACGAAATTTTGTGCTGTGCACATGTCTAACACGAAGTACGTCCGCACAGAAGTGCGGGGGCTGACGGACGCTGCAAACGGATGCAGGTTAGGCAAGAACGTAATACTGCTAGAACGGATGTGCAGAGTGCGCCACGTCCACAACGTCCGCATAGCTTTGTGTGTGAGTGATGCAACAAGGTCAGACGAACTGCATTTATACGTCCAGCATTTTTGACGGACAGAATGTTCTTTCATTCTAATTTATTTTCCCTGCTACATCAGTGAAAAAAACGGACTGTGTGGCACTGGCCACTACCTTGTCGTCACAGTCAGTAAGTACGTCCGTACTGCACGGACGCACAGTCCGTAGAAAATGCGCTCATCTGACCCTAGCCTAACCCCTCTGTGGTATTGTGGAAGAGTGCAGGGGTGGACCATGTGGTCCTATATTGAAAAGTGTTTTTTTTTATCTGTTAATGGACGTCAGTGCTCCCAGATATTGTGCCTTTTATGCCAGGTCAGCAAGTATCATCATACAGTAACCCCTCTGTGGTATTGTGGAAGAGTGCCGGGTTGGACCCTGAGGTTCAAAAAAATGAAAATGATATAAATCTGGCACAGGCGTCAGTGCAGCCAAATATTGTGCCTTTCATGGGAGCAAGTGCCTTCACACCGAAACCCTTTTGTGGTATTGTGGAAGAGTTCAGTGCTGGAGGTTTTGTGAATGCAGAAGAGGACATCCCCTATCTATTCCATTACTTCAGCATCAGGGGATTGATAGCTGCTGATCCAGGACTGATTCATTTTTATAAATGTCAGCCGGTCTACAGAGTCGGTGGACAGACGCACTCTTTTGTCTGTGACAAAACCTCCAGCGGCACTGAACGTCCTTTCGGAAAGCACGCTAGATGAAGGGCAACCTAGTAGCTGCATAGCATATTGGCTAAGTTCTGGCCAGTGATCCAATCTCAACACCCAGTAAGCCAGTGGATCATCTGCTGGAAAGGTATCCAGGTCTGCCCTTGCCCCTAGGTAGTCCTGCACCATATGGTGAAGACGCTGGCAATGGGTGCCTACATTTGACGTCCTTGGGCGTCGTGGACTAAAAAATTTAAAAAAGCATCAGTCAAGCGGCCCTGGCCTTCACCGCTATTCCTCTGATCACCTGCAGCCTCAGAAGCACGTGTGTCAGCACTTGGTAATCTACCAGTGCCTGGAAAGGTGTTACACAAGTGTCGCTTTAGAGCGTCCTCAAGTGTTGTCATCCTGTGCTCCCTCTGTGCGGCAGGATGAGCTCTGCAACTTTCCCCTTGTATCGTGGATCAAGAAGGGTTGCCAACCAGTAATGATCCCTCTCCTTGATAGCACGAATCCTGGGGTCCTTTAGCAGGCTTTGCATCATTAATGAGCCCATGCAGCGTAGGTTGGAGGTGGCATTAGCTGCCGAGTCTTCCTGGTCAATGAGGATGACCGTATCGTGCACTTCCTCCTCCCAGCCACGCACAAGCCCTTCTGTTTCTGGGCACACAAAACCCTCCCTTGCGGAATCCCTACCTTCAATGCCCCCACTACTTAAATAGTCCTCCTCCTCCTCATCCTCCTGCTGTCTGATCTGAGTAGGACCCGCTGGAATGCTGTCTGCGGAAAGACTGGGGCCTTGAGAGCAAGGGAAGGCCCCCTCTTCCTCCCGCTGCTCTGTCTCTAGAGCCACATCTATAATTCCCCGCAGAGTGTGCTCCAGCAGGAACACTAAAGGAATTGTGTCACTGATGCATGCACTGTCCCTGCTCATCATCCTCGTTGCCTCCTCAAATGGTGACAGTACAGTGCATGCATCCTTGATCATCAGCCACTGCGGGGGGGGGGGAACCAAGTTGACCTGAACCTGTCCTTACGCCATACTCACACAGGTACTCATTGATGGCCCTCTGCTGCTTGTGCAGACGCTGCAGCATTGCTAATGTCGAGTTCCACCTGGTAGGCATGTCACAGATCAGACGGTTTGTGGGAAGGTGGAATTCTCTTTGAATTTCTGCCAGGCGAACGCTTGCTGGGAATGACCATCTGAAGTGGCTGTAGACCTTTCTGGCCTGGATGAGAAGCTCTGGCAGCCCTGGGTACTTGGTTAGGAAACGCTGTACCACCAGATTTAGGACGTGTGCTAGGCATGGTACATGCGTCAATTTACCCTTGCGTAGGGCGGAGAGAAGGTTGCTGCCATTATCGCAGACGATCATTCCCAGCTCAAGCTGGCGTGGTGTTAACCATCTCTGCACCTGCCCCTGCAGAGCTGACAAAATTTCTGACCCCGTGTGGCTCCTGTCCCCTAAACAAACCAGCTCAAGCACAGTATGGCATCTTTTTGCTTGAGCCATTGCGTAGACCCTGTCAGGTGTCGGTTTAACTGCCACTTCGCAAGAGACAGAGAAGGAGGAGGAGGAGAGGAGGAGGAAGAGGGAGAGGTGGTGGTGGTGGAGCAGACAGACCTCATACAAGCAGCTTTCTGGAGGCGTGGTGGATGAACAAGCTCCAGCACAGAGCCCCATCTTGGATCCCTCCCAGCTGCAATCAGAGTTACCCAGTGTGCCATGAAGGAAATGTAACGACCCTGTCCATGTTTGCTGGACCACACGTCTAAAGTGACATGCACCTTGCTGCTGACTGCCTTTCTCAATGACTGGATAACATTGTCTTCCACGTGCTGGTATAGAGCTGGAATGGCCTTGCGTGAAAAGTAATGACGTTTTGGAACCTGCCACTGTGGTACAGCACATTCAGCAAATTCACGGAAGGGAGCAGAATCCACCAGCTGGAGAGGCAGCAGCTGCAATGCGAGTAATTTTGCTAAAATGGCATTTAAACGCTGTGCTTGGGGATGGTTGGGACTATATTTTTTCTTTCGCTGCAGCAGCTGCGGCAACGTAATCTGACTGCATAAATCTTAAACTACTGGGATGATGTCACATTGTGAGGAAGGACCTGCTGATACATCCATTACTATAGCATCATCCCTGTCAGTGGAGGTTGTAGGCAATTACATGGCAGGACATACAGTGTGGGTAGAGACAGATGAGGAGGAGGAGGATCTACGCAAAGTTTTGTGCCAACGGGATGTGTGGCACTTGTTCATATGTCGCCTAAAGCACGTGGTACCCAAGTGTCCGGTGTTTATCCCATGCTTCAGCCTCCTCCGACATAGATTACAAATAGCAACGGTGGGGTCTGCTGCACAGTTCTTAAAGAACTCCCAGACAGCAGAGTTCCTGCATGTGTTCTTTGAGACAACAGCGCTCTGCACCGGAGCAGCTCTGACATGTGATGCCTTGGACTGGCTAGTGCTACGGTTGGTCACAGAGGATGTTGTGCCTCGTGTTTGCTGTGCCTCCTCCTCCTCCTCCTCCCCCTCCTCACTTGATTCCTCAGTTTGATCTGGCACCCAGGTGGAGTCAGTGACCTCATCATCATCAATGTCATCTTCACCCCCTATCTCCTCATCACTGGAGCCAACTTGGCAGTATGCTGCAGCTGCTGCAGCAACATGAGTGCCAGTTATTTGTGTGTCATCACTGGCACCCCCTTCCTCTAGGTTGATTATACTCCCTTGCTCAACCTCAGAGATTGAATCAGAGCACTGTACTTGCTGCTCATCCTCAAGCAGCATGTCACTCTCATTGTAGTCAAACAATTCAGCTGACTCCTCCGTGTGTGATAGTGAGGCTACGGCAGGAGTAGCTGTGGACATGGAGGCTGCATTAGATGCTTTGGCAGGTGATGTGGACTGTAAAGCACTAGAAGCCTGGCTGGCAGAGGACTCGGAGGATGAGGATGGCCTGGTTAGCCAATCCACACCAAGTCCTCTGTATGTTGCTGCTGCTTAAGATGGCCAGCACCAGTTAGAAAGGACAAGCGTGCCCCTGCAGAGGATGCACCACGACCAGAGACAAATAGGGATGTGCGTTTCGGGTTTCGGAATTTCGGAAATTTCACGAAATTTCCCGATTCGTGTCTTCGGATTCTGCCGAATTTCCGAGTTGGATCGGACCCGAAAACCGACAGATCCGAAAAGTTTTCCGAGCCGAAACGAAAAATTTTCTGATTTTTCGAATGGACTTGAAATGTGTCAAATCGAAATTTATTTTTGCTCTATTCATGATTTCGGTTCCATTCGTGATTTCGGTTCCATTTCGGTAATTCTGGACATCGTATATTTAACTATTAACGGTTATATCGCTGATTCTGTAAATTTTGTATTTGTAAATGCGTATCACTTGTTTCTTGTGGCATTTTTTTAAATCATTTTGTTCATTTTTTTTGTTCCTTGGCATTCATACCATTTTAATATGATTAAAAAAGTAAACCATAGTAGTTTACGTCAAAACGAATAGAGTTAGACACTTTGAAACGAGGAGAACAGACGTTCCGAAAAAAAACGAAAATTTCCGAAATCACGAAAAGTCGATACAAAAAACGAGCAGAGTGACCCGAAAACACGAAAAATGGTCGATATTCCGAAAAAAAAATGTATACGAAAAACGAGCCGAACCGAACCGAATCGAAACAGAAATCGTCTGAAACGAGCCTAATCGAAAATTTTAAACATCCGAACGAATCAAACCGAGTCGAACCGAAAAAAAAATCGGTGCACAAGTCTAGAGACAAAGCCTCCAGACACAGGGGCTGCTTGACCTCTTATCTGTGGCTGGGAGCGTCTGCCTGTCCTTTTTGTTCTTTCAGACATGGTGAGTGATATATAGATTAATATATACAGAACTCTGATTCAACGCTGGTATAAAGATTTAAATAACTCTGGTATAACTCAGTGAGACACCCTGATAGCTGGCAGCCAGTGACAAGAGACAGATCACCTTAATTCACAAGTGTTTTAAAGAAATTAGTGAGCCCCAAAAAAACATGCTGGCTGTGTGATTAGACACAGAAGATCACCTCAATTCACAAATGTTTTAAATAAATTAGTGAGCCCCGAAATACAGCGTGGTACTGTTTGTATGATGAGACACAGATCACCTTAATTCACAAGTTTTTTAAAGAAATTAGTGAGCCCCAAAATACAGCGTGGTACTGTTTGTATGATGAGACACAGATCACCTTAATTCACAAGTGTTTTAAAGTAATTAGTGAGCCCCAAAAAAACTTGCTGGCTGTGTGACGAGACACAGAAGATCACCTCAATTCACAAATGTTTTAAATAAAGTTGTAAACCCCAAAAAAACTTGCTGGCACAGTGACAAGACACACATCACCTAAATTCCCTTATATTTTGTATAAATGAGACCCAAAAAGACTTGCTGGCACAGTGACAAGACCCAGAAAATCACCTCAATTCACAAATGTTTTAAATAAAGTTGTAAACCCCAAAAAAACTTGTTGGCACAGTGACAAGACACACATCACCTAAATTCCCTGATATTTGGTCGAAATGAGACCCCCCAGACCCCCCAGTAGCGTGGCAGACTGGCAGTAACAACACACACAACTATCTCCTTTGAAATCTCCTCTGAAATGCGTGCAGAAGCGCTGCGTGGAAACCTTATATAGTGTGCTGCGGGACTTAGCTCTGTGAGCCCATGATTGGGCAAAATTTGCCCAATCAGGACTCTGAGTGGTGATTGGCATAGTGTTCAACCAGACTTGCACCAGACCTGTGGTCAGGTGCAAGGCTGTAGCCAATTACGAGCTTCAGGCCAGTGGGAAAATGCATTGTGGTCCATTGTGGTCGAACATGCGGCGAACACCCAGAAATGTTCGGTGTTCGCGAGAACAGGCTAAATTCGGGTCGAATCCCGAACCGTCCGAACCCGGACAGCTCATCCCTATTTACAACAGCTCTGGTTAAGTTAGCACCAACATTGTAATACTGCCCCGTGTCAGGCAAAGCTGTTACAGTAACTGACTGCTGCTCATCACAGCGCTCAGAGTTTCAGTAAAACTAGTAAATAATATTTTATATATAAGAGGTATTAGAACAATATTATTTCCTTGTTTTACTGAAACTCTGAGCGCTGTTACAGTCAGTTACTATAACAGCTGAGCCTGATACATTGTACTGAGAGATAATGTAACAAGCAGCCGATCTCAGCGCTCACAGCCACTGGATTTAAAGGGCTAAAAAAAAAAGGCTCCTCTCTGTATAATGTTTAGAACATCCTCCTGCATTAATTAATACCCCTCTCTGTATAATGTATACAACATCCACCTGCATTAATTAATACCCCTCTCTGTATAAAATATAGAACATCCTCCTGCATTAATTAATGTCCCTCTCTGTATAGAACATCCTCCTCAATTTATACCTTTCTCTGTATAATGTATATAACATCCTCCTGCATTAATACCCCTCTCTGTATAATGTATAGAACATCCTCCTGCATTAATTAATGCCCCTCTCTTTATAGAACATCCTACTGCATTGGCATATGGAGGGTGCAGGACTTCGGATGTTGCGATGTTGCGCTCTTCATTGCTGGTCGCCTTCACTCAATGTAATATCACAAAAGGACTGAAACTAAAATGTAGTGCATTTTATTTTAGTTTCTTTCGTTTTTTTGTACTGAGCAGTTTCGTTTCTCTTGAGTCATACGAAAACTAAATTATCCCAAAATTTGGACTAAATCATTTTAGTACTAAAATTAATGCACATGTCTACTTGACTGTCTATTTGTGAATTGCCACGGTTTTGGCTATTGACTTGTGTATCTCTATATCCCAATGACTTGGCTTGTAATGCAGATCGTCTTATACTCTGTTTGCTTTTCCCCTTGCCAGGCTTACCACTTGCTTCTGAATGTTATCTCCTGTTGGCATTTTGCTCTTTCTTTCCTGACTTTGACTGCCAGCTATCTAAGGACTGGTGTTTCCCTTCCTTATTTGCTATCCCTGTCTTATAGGTCTACTGTTTTTCCACCATTGTTAAGGCTAGGGTCAGACGAACGCTTTTTTCACATTGTCCGTGAAAAAGTCCGTTCGAACGAATGGACGTATTTTTTCACGGAATACGCGATAGCGGTCATACGATGCACATTTTCGTCCGTGTTTTTGTACGGATCATCAATAAAACCCTTTTGCATCTGGACGTTATGTTGGCCGGACGTGTGCTGCGTCTGACGTCTCCCAATCACGCAAACACGCCGCTATGCGGCCGCAGCGCACTCTGTACGTCAGTAGTAGCGGTTTGACGTTCTCGAAAAAATGCGTTCGTTGGCCACTTGCGTCGCACAGACGAACTTTCGTGCGGCCATTCGTCGTATGTTCCCCGGCATTGGACGTCATTTGCTGCTAGCACGGCCGTGATTTCGTGCGGCTAAACGCACGTTAAAAATGCTTTCGTCTGACCTTAGCCTAAGTCCAGCCACTTTAAGGACTGGTACCGGACCTGGGTGAAGGGCTTCCTAGTTCTTCGTATCGGGCTTTCCCGGAATGCACACCAGAAATGCCCTCAGCCAGCGATACACTACCACGCAGACAGCCATATATGTCTTCCCCCTCAAACAACTCTCCATACTCATAGGCCTCAGACAATCCCTCACATAGTCCCCTATAGCTCCGCCAAATCTACCATTCTCTCGTGCAACTTAAGTAAGCCAACAATACGTTTATGCAATTTAGTCATCCCTCACATTCTTCAATCAAATACTGTATACAGTCCCTGCACACTGAGCTGACTCTCATATTGCACATACGTTCTTAACACAGTGCATGCATTTTTTTCTTTGTGCCCCAAATTCTTTTCACTGGCACCTTCTGATTAGGGATGAGCGAACACCCCCCGAGTTCGGTTCGGGCCCGAACTTCCCATTTGTTCGGGTCCGAACCCGAACCCGAACCCCATGCAAGTTCAATGGGGCTGAAAATTCGGTTTTTTAGAGTGCCCTCCAAGAGGGCATATATGCTACATATTTGCCATAAAATGTGTATGGGGTCCGGGTAGTGCCCTGGGGACAGGAAACAAGGACAAAAAGTAAAAAAAAAAAACGTTTTTAAAGGACAGTGAGTTTTCCATGAAATAAGGGTTAAAAATAAAAACGAAAAATTCCTTCAAATATCGTGCCTAGGAGGTCCCCATAACCTGCCCGTGAAGTGGCGGATTTCTAGGATGTATAGAAATATGTAAAAAAACAAAAAAAAATGACATTTCAAATGACGGTAAATGCTTTTCCTTTAATCTATCCATAAACAACTGCTTGGGGCGGCAGTCTGTAAGAAAAGAGGAGACATTTTCGGACACGCAGAAAAAGTTTAATGATTTTTTGGCGGTGAAAAGCCGGAGAATGACTGGAGAATGGAAAATTCTAGACCAAATAGCCGATTTGGAAAGTGAGATAAATGGGAGAATTTTTCTGGTTTGGCTATTTTGACCTAGAATTTTCCATTCTCCAGTCATTCTCCTGAGTTCCACCTTTCTCTGAATAACCCTGTCAGGGTTATTCAGCAGAGAGCGGTGAAGAGCAGGGAGAATGACTGGAGAATGGAAAATTCTAGGTCAAAATAGCCAAACCAGAAAAATTCTCCCATTTAGGCTAGGGTCAGACTAGCGAATTTTAACGTGCGTTTAGGCGCACTTAATCACGGCCGCACTAGCAGCAAATGATGGGCAATGACGGCCAATATACGAAGTACGGTCGCACGAAAGTCCGGCTGCGCAACGCAAGTGGAAAATGAACGCATTTTTTCGAGAACGCAGAACCGCTAGTATGGACGTACAGAGTGCACTGCGTCCACTAGCGGCGTGTGTGCGTGATTTGGAGACGTCAGACCCTGCTCATGTCCAGCCAACATAACGTCCAGAACACCAAAATTTCCTGGTTTGGATCCGTAAAAAATCACGCACAAAAATGCGCATCGTATGACCGTTTTCGCGCAATCCGTGAAAAAGTACGGCAATGCGTTCGGACGCACTTTTTGACGGTCGCTGCGAAAAATGCGTTAGTCTGACCCTAGCCTTATCTCACTTTTCAAATCGGCTATTTGGTCCAGATTGTTCTCTTTTCCTGCCATTCTCCTGGTTTTCACCTTTCTCTGAACACCCCGGGAGAGAGGTGAAAGCCAGGAGAACTGGCAGGAGAAGAGAACAGTCTAGACCAAATAGCCAATTTGGAAAGTGAGTTAAATGGGAGAATTTTCTGGTTTGGCTATTTTGACCTAGAATTTTCACTTCTCCAGTTATTCTCCTGCTTTTTCACCGCTCTCTGTATAACCCTGTGAATGTTTAATCCCGAGGTGAAAAATAACATTGCTTTAGATTGTTTTCAAACACCAGTTAACCACTTGGCTGCTATGGACGCGCTCAGCGCATCCAGCCAAGTGGTTCTCCTGTGCTATGGATGCGCTGAGCGCGTCCATGCGCAGGAGGCAGCAATCCGCCGGATTCCGGCGGATTGCTGCGCCCCCCGGTGCGTGCTGACATCTTGGATGTCAGCCCAGCACTCCGGGACCCCGGCGGAGCAATTAGATGTCATTGCGGCGCCGTGATGACATCTAATTCAGGCGCCCCAACACATGTGCGGAAGAAGCGCCTGAAAGGGAGGGGGGGAGGTCGTTCAGACCTCTCTCCCTCCGGATCGCCGAGGGGCAGAGGGTTAATCCAGGCACCGTTTGGAAGGGCACAGCCTGCCCTTCCAAACGGTGGCTGTGATTAACCCCTGGGGAGCCGGATCACGAATCAGCGCTGAAAAGCGCCGGATCGTGATCCTCTCCTGGAGCTGGCCGACATCTTGGATGTTGGCCAAGCCTCCAGGAACTCCCCCTGAGGATAAGTTAACCCCTAGCGTTAACCTGGAGTTAACCCCTAGCTGCCACCAATGGTGGAGATAGGGGTTCCAATGAACCCCCTATCTCCCGATCCGTGGCAGCTAGGGGTTAATGTTTGATATCGTTGGATCGGCCAGAGCATTTCCTTTCCAAGGATACTAAACATGAGCATGAAAAATGTTTTTTAAAAAAAATAAAAAATAAAAATAAAAAAATAAAAATATTTAAAAAAATAAAAATTCTAAAAAAAATAAACAAGTTTTTTGTTTGTTTTTGTTTTGTTAATGCAGCAATATTGTTCCCATTTCAATTATAATGTGAACAATATGGCTGCACTAACGATTTTTGTATGCGGTGCGTTTGTTAAAAAAAGCAAAATTTTCCCCAAAAAAAATGTAACGAGACCCCATTTCTAATTTTTTTAACAAGCGCACCCCATACAAAATATAACCACAAACGATCGCATGTTAAAATGTGAAAAAAACCACTTTACACATAATAAATTATTGAAAATTCTAATTTTATTGCATTTTTTGTTATAATATACAGACATGACATAACGTATACATATAATAATGACATATTATGAATCTGCCAAGCCTGCCGAAAAGAACGATATATAATATGTCTGGGTCATATATCAAAATATGGCTACAAAACGCGGTTAAACATGATGAGTGAAAGCGGTAAAAATGACCTCAGCACAGAGGTGTGAAAAGCCTCAGCAGCGAAAGGGTTAAATGCAGCATATTAGGATGTTTTAGGAGGGAAATTAATTCTCAAATCTCAATCAGAAGCAGACACCACCCCACCCTCAGTATATTGTACAATGTATCAAATTTATTACCAGACTAAAAACACCTGGTGTTATGCCCGTTTGTGAACAGAGGTCATTTAGAGTTGATAATCTTTCCACATACACATTAGTTTTTAATTCAATATCTAGTAAACCGTTGCTTATAATATTCTGCAGTAAAGAGTCTCTTTATTTCTAGATTTTTTTTGTATTTTTTTAAGCATTTTCTATACTTTTTTCAAAATTTCTTTTTTTTTTCGAACCCGAACTGAACACGCCCAAAAAGTTCGAAATTCGTGAACTTTCGAACTGCCAAAGTTCGGGTCGAACTCCTAACCGTCCGAACCTGAACAGCTCATCCCTACTTTTGATATGCAAGATTCTAAATGTATTTTTTAGCAACATGTTCAAGACATGTTACTAAGTAATTGGTAGTATTTACTGTATTATTTTTATACCTTATGACAAATCCAGATTGCAATGTCACATATAAATCTCAGCATAACATGTAAGCGGATTGGGCACACTGCAAACAATAATCACTATCATAGATGCTTTCACCAAGACGATTTGTCATTCTTATATCTAAAAGTAGGAATTTATTTTTGCTTCATCACAGCCTTTAAAAGAGCAATTTCCTGATGACAAGACAAGAGATGAATAAAGCCACTGAGAAAGGATGTGTAAAGAATGTACAAGCAGTGAGAAGAGGTCAGAGCGGAATTAAAAAGCAGCCTGGTGAAATTACTAGTAATACCACCCAAGGGACCTTCTTATGCGTTCTTTATAAATGTCTTAAATGGCAGACTGTGAATGTGTATTCTTACCTCAGACATGGCACAATTAAAAAAAAATCCATAATCAACTAATATTTTTCATTTAAGTTGACATATACTGGTGGGGGGCTGTCTTGACAACCTTGATGCGCTGCCTTCATGTCTACATGATATCTAATGGTTGCATGTATGAGAGAAGGCAGACATTCATAGCTGTTATTTGATTGTGTGTTAGTCTACTGGGAGTTTAACCTTTGCTGGGTGAAAGTAGTGAGTGGCTCTACAGGTCCATCCATAATATATATATTTTTAATTCCTTTTTTTTCTCCCTTATATATTTTCCTCTTTTCCACTTACACTGACATCTTCTGTTCCTTACTTCATCCCTCCTGAGCCCAGTTTGTCTCTCTCTATATCTTCTCTCAGTGATCTAGAATTTTAGACTCATTATCTGACTTACATCTGTCTTTATGATTTATATTGATAGTTTCTGCGAATTTAGTTTAATCCATTATTAAGGCTCTGTTGGTTGCATATTGAAGGACTTATTCATTAAAATGACTCTCTAGGCACCATAGCAACTTCAGCTCACTGGAATGTTTAAAGTGGAAGTAGCTGTTCTGGTAGACTTAGATTTTAAAAGCATTTGTCTTAGAACAGAGCTTCAAAGCTAAAAGAAAAAAAAATCCACTTGAATAATAACTGACAATCACAGAGCCAGGGAATTACATTTCCTAGCTCACACATACAATTAATCATACATATAATAATTATACTGTTATTTTAGTAGTTATGTATATAAAAGTACCAAATATGTTTTTTATAGGTTAACATGCTATATGGGTTTACTATGATTGTCAGGCCTTTCGTGTTTTTCTGTTTATAATAAAAACATTTCAGAATAAGGGATGGATTAATAGCAAGTGATAATACAGAGGTTATTATAGAGTTAAAAAATACTTCAGTGACTTGACCAACTTAAATTTTAACTCAGAAACAGAAAAAATAAATAATTTGATTCATGGCCCATAAGAAAATCAATATTAGGTCAAATCTACTATTGCAGAGAAACAAAACATTCATCAACATAGAAAATTATTTGTTCTTGATTTTGAGCTATAGTGCACTCCCCAGATGGTTTATTAAAATTATTTCAGCCCTACAAATAAATGGATTATCCATCTAGTGAAAATAATAGATGATGTGGACTAGGGGTTTCATTTTCTTTACTTTTATAGAAAATATATATTTTTTAAAGCGTCAGTAGAAAAGTGAATGCAGCTTCTAGTAAGACTAATTTAAGGCTGCTAATTAACTTGACAAGGTGCTTAAAAAAACTTTCTGGTAGGTACCAGGGACCATTGAAAACCTCTATGCTTTAAGATCATGTCAAGTCTTTTTATAATGAGACTTTTATATAATAAGATCTCCTAACAAACTCAGAATTAATATACAGAAAGGCACCAGGTTGCAAAGTATAATAGAAAAATTATATAATGATCTTAGAGTGGCCATCCTGCACTAAAAGGAACATTGATGAAGCATTTTTGAGCATGCTTCAGTTAATTTTTTTTTTTATATCAGAATACTTTTGTAGCATTGCCCCTTCACTTTTCAAAACATTGTGATGATTGGATAGATGAAGTTCAAGGATGCTAGAAAGAATCGAGTACAAATGGTGTAATAAGGCGGACTAACGTTGTACATTTTTTGTTCCATTTCTGTCTTCCTATTTATCCATCAGCCAGTGTGCCACGTTTCCACATAGATGAATCTTAATCCATACAGTATAAATTTATTATAATGTCTTTATACAAGGATGATTTGATGGTATCTCAAAATGGTTTGAATATGAATAAGTATTAAATTGAATTATGAAAATTTTATATATTCTGTACTTCATGAAGCTGGCAGCATATTCAGCACTTCTGTTTAAAAGGCTTTCATTTACAAATCAAATTATGTTTTGGGATATTTCTTCACACTCCCACTTTCAACACTCCTATTGATTTGCCAAAATGTCCCAAGTACTTAAAATGACTGGATATTCCTTTACCATAAACAAACAGCTGCGGCTAATGTGTAAAAATGAATGGTTTGAACAGCAGTGACAGTGCCAATACATTTTCATTATAATGCAGTTACATTATTTTTATCCTGGTGTAGCGCTCACCCCCGGAGGAGCTGTTGAATAAACCCAGGATAGTCTCACCGCACTAGGAATCACTATACACCAGAACACTGTTGTGGTTTTTCTAGATTTTGTACTTTACTGAAGCAATAAAGTGGCATTGAATACTCATATACTTTGAAGCGTAAATGGCTTAAGCGGGAATAAATGACGTAATGCGCAACGCGGGAAAAACACGTGGTGGAAAATAAACGGTTAATGCCCCCTCAGTTCGTGAGTTTAAGTCCCGCTCAAAAGGCTCATAAATTGGTGTCTTGGGGTACCCGGGTACTAGATTCAACTGGCCAGTGAATGAACAAAATTATCTTCAACTAGTCAACCTTGGAGGCCTGTGAATTGAAGCAATTAACCTAGTGCGCACTTTCATTTCGGAACCGTAGGCCTTGAGGCCTCTCACCCATCCGGCGAACAAAGTGTCCAGAACCGATGACTCGACCAAAGGATCTCTCTCCGCGACTGGAACCCGGTGCCAACGAATCCGATGTCCCGATGCCGAATCTCTTCAACAGGAACCGATCTGCCGCCTGCACTCCCGTTCGATCCACGGCCTCCTTACTCAGGGTCCTTCTGGAACCTGGTTGTAATCCGAGCAGCTCAGCAGAATGTGGTATTCAATCAGGCACTCTCCGTCCCCGGTCTCCAGCACTGGATACGCCTCGATCCACGCTCCGGCCTGGTTGTGATCCCGGACGATGTGCTGCATGCGCCTTACTCTTTCAGCTGCTCTGCTCGCTCTGCCCATGCCATGCACGAGGCTCCTGAGGTCCTTTCTGGCACCAGCACGCCCACTTCCTGTATTCTTCGCAAAGGTCTCTGGGAGGTGTAGTTCTTAAGTCCAGCATAGTCTCTTTCATACGTTATACTCTGCCTCCCCCTAGTGTTAATATCAGTTTAGTCCAGAGAGCCAAATCAAACACAGCGTTACACTTGGAAAATGAAATCCCGTAAATTAACAGAATAAAGGAAAATCCTGAGATATTTTGAGACATTTTAGTTACATGATCTACACTATTATTAATGTTGTTGTAAAACCTCCTTTTATCAAACTACTCTGTTTATCTTCACCCAGAAAAACAAACTTTAAGGGGGTTATTCAGAGAGCACTGAAATGTCAGCGTCATTTCGGTGCTCTCTCGTTCCCTACACATCTGGGAATCAAATCTCCCGACCCTGCGGTGAATGCTGAATTCATCGCCGGGTCCCCGAAGTGCAGGGAATTGGCCAACGTATGCCCCTGGAAAACTGCCGCCGCAAACCTGCTACAAGCACACCAAACAGTTGCGAAACGCAGCCGACGAGCTGCCGAATACAGTACCTAGCAGCTGCAGGAGAAAGCCGACAAGCCGCCGGACGGGTAAAAAACCCCAAAAGAAACAATATGATTGAAAGTGTCAAAATTGAAACGCTGTTTGCAAAAAAAAAATACTAAACGAAAATGTCTGGAATTAACATATAATGTCCTATGAATGATAATAAAAACGCCTGAATAAAAACAGGAATATTTTTAACATTGAAGCCTCTGGGATTCGCCTGAATAAACCTGACGAATGAAAGCACTGAAAACTCCTCCTCTTCGTCCCGCTGCTCTGCCTCTAGAGCCACATCTATAATTCCCCGCAGAGTGTGCTCCAGCAGGAACACTTAAGGAATTCTGTCACTGATGCATGCACTGTCCCTGCTCACCATCCTCGTTGCCTCCTCAAATGGTGACAGTACAGTGCATGCATCCTTGATCATCAGCCACTGCGGGGGGGGGAAACAAGTTGACCTGAACCTGTCCTTGTGCCATACTCACACAGGTACTCGTTGATGGCCCTCTGCTGCTTGTGCAGACGCTGCAGCATTGCTAATGTCGAGTTCCACCTGGTGGGCATGTCACAGATCATACGGTTTGTGGGAAGGTGTAATTCTCTTTGAATTTCTGCCAGGCGAACGCTTGCTGGGAATGACCGTCTGAAGTGGCTGCAGACTTTTCTGGCCTGGATGAGAAGCTCTGGCAGCCCTGGGTACTTGGTTAGGAAACGCTGTACCACCAGATTTAGGACGTGTGCTAGGCATGGTACATGCGTCAATTTACCCTTGCGTAGGGTGGAGAAAAGGTTGCTGCCATTATCGCAGGTGATCATTCCCAGCTCAAGCTGGCGTGGTGTTAACCATCTCTGCACCTGCCCCTGCAGAGCTGACAAAATTTCTGACCCGGTATGGCTCCTTTCCCCTAAACAAACCAGCTCAAGCACAGAATGGCATCTTTTTGCTTGAGCCATTGCGTAGACCCTGTCAGGTGTCGGTTTAACTGCCACTTTGCCAGAGACAGAGAAGGAGGAGGAGGAAGAGGTGGTGGTGGTGGAGCAGACAGGCCTCATACAAGCAGCTTTCTGGAGGCGTGGTGGATGAACAAGCTCCAGCACAGAGCCCCATCTTGGATCCCTCCCAGCTGCAATCAGAGTTACCCAGTGTGCCGTGAAGGAAATGTAGCGACCCTGTCCATGCTTGCTGGACCACGTGTCTAAAGTGACATGCACCTTGCTGCTGACTGCCTTTCCCAATGACTGGATAACATTGTCTTCCACGTGCTGGTATAGTGCTGGAATGTCCTTGCGTGAAAAGTAATGGCGTTTTGGAACCTGCCACTGTGGTACAGCACATTCAGCAAATTCACGGAAGGGAACAGAGTCCACCAGCTGGAAAGGCAGCAGCTGCAATGCGAGTAATTTTGCTAAGCTGGCATTTAGACACTGTGCTTGGGGATGGTTGGGACTATATTTTTTCTTTTGCTGCAGCAGCTGCGGCAACGTAATCTGACTGCGTAAATCTTCAGCTACTAGGATGATGTCACATTGTGAGGAAGGACCTGCTGGTACATCCATTACTGTAGCATCATCCCTGTCGGTGGAGGTTGCATGTAATGACATGGCAGGACATAGTGTGGGTAGAGATAGATGAGGAGGAGGAGGAGGACCTACGCAAAGTTTTGCGCCAACGGGATGTGTGGCACTTGTTCATATGTCGCCTCAAGCACGTGGTACCCAAGTGTCCGGTGTTTATCCCATGCTTCAGCCTCCTCTGACATAGATTACAAATAGCAACGGTGGGGTCTGCTGCACATTTCTTAAAGAACTCCCAGACAGCAGAGTTCCTGCATGTGTTCTTTGAGACAACAGCACTCTGCACCGGAGCAGCTCTGACATCTGATGCCTTGGACTGGCTAGTGCTACGGTTGGTCACAGAGGATGTTGTGCCTCATGTTTGCTATGCCTCCTTCTCCTCCCCCTCCTCCTCACTTGATTCCTCAGTTCGATCTGGCACCCAGGTGGAGTCAGTGACCTCATCATCAATGTCATCTTCACCCCCTATCTCCTCGTCACTGGAGCCAACTTGGCAGTATGCTGCAGCTGCTGGGCAACATGAGTGCCAGTTATTTGTGTGTCATCACTGGCACCCCCTTCCTCTAGGTTGATTATACTCCCTTGCTCAACCTCAGAGATTGAATCAGAGCACTGTACTTTCTGTGCATCCTCAAGCAGCATGTCACTCTCATTGTAGTCAAACAATTCAGCTGACTCCTCCGTGTGTGATAGCGAGGCTACGGCAGGAGTAGCTGTGGACATGGAGGCTGCATTAGATGCTTTGGCAGCTGAGGTGGACTGTAAAGCACTAGAAGTCTGGCTTTCAGAGGACTCGGAGGATGAGGATGGCCTGGCTAGCCAATCCACCAAATCCTCTCTATGTTGCTGCAGGTTAAGAAGACGGCCAGCACCAGTTATAAAGGACAAGCGTGCCCCTGCAGAGGATGCACCACGTCCACCACGACCAGAGGCAGAGCCTCCCGACACAGGGGCTGCTTGCCCTCTTATCTGTGTCTGGGAGCGTCTGCCTGTCCTTTTTGTTCTTTCAGACATGGTGAGTGATATATAGATTAATATATACAGAACTCTGATTCAACTCTGGTATAAAGATTTAAAGAACTCTGGTATAACTCAGTGAGACACATTGATAGCTGGCAGCCAGTGACAAGAGACAGATCACCTCAATTCACAAATGTTTTGTAGAAATTAGTGAGCCCCGAAATACAGCGTGGTACTGGATGTGTTACGAGACACAGATCACCTTAATTCACAAATGTTTTAAAGAAATTAGTGAGCCCCAAAATAATGTGTGGTACTGTTTGTGTGACGAGACACAGATCACCTTAATTCACAAATGTTTTAAAGAAATTAGTGAGCCCCAAAAAAAATTGCTGGCTGTGTGACGAGACACAGATCACCTTAATTCACAAATGTTTTAAAGAAATTAGTGAGCCCAAAAATAATGCGTGGTACTGTTTGTGTGACAAGACACAGATCACCTTAATTCACAAATGTTTTAAAGAAATTAGTGAGCCCCAAAATAATGCGTGGTACTGTTTGTGTGACAAGACACAGATCATCTTAATTCACAAATGTTTTAAACAAATTAGTGAGCCCCAAAAAAACTTGCTGGCTGTGTGACAAGACACAGATCACCTTAATTCACAAATGTTTTAAAGAAATTAGTGAGCCCTAAAATAATGCGTGGTACTGTTTGTGTGACGAGACACAGATCACCTTAATTCACAAATGTTTTAAAGAAATTAGTGAGCCCCAAAAAGATTTGCTGGCTGTGTGATGAGACACAGATCACCTTAATTCACAAATGTTTTAAAGAAATTAGTTAAAATAAATTGCTGGCACAGTGACAAGACACACATCACATAAATTCCCTGATATTTGGTAGAAATGAGACCTAAAAAGACTTGCTGGCACAGTGAGAAGACCCAAAAGATCACCTTAATTCTCAAATGTTTTAAAGAAAGTTGTAAACCCCCCAAAAAATTGCTGGCACAGTGGCAAGACACACATCACCTAAATTCCCTGATATTTGGTAGAAATGAGACCCCCCAGACCCCCCCAGTAGCGTGGCAGACCGGCAGTAACAAGACACAACTATCTCCTCTGAATTCTCCTCTGAAATGCGTGCAGAAGCGCTGCGTAGAAACGTTATATAGTGTGCTGCGGGACTTAGCTCTGTGAGCCCATGATTGGGCAAAATTTGCCCAATCAGGACTCTGAGCCATGATTGGCATACTGTTGAACCTGTCTTGCACCAGACCTGTGGTCAGGTGCCAGGCTGTAGCCAATTCCGAGCTTCAGGCCAGTGGGAAAATGCATTGTGGTCCATTGTGGTCGAACATGCGGCGAACACCCGGAAATGTTCAGTGTTTGCGATCTACTCGAACAGGCTAAGTTCGGGTCGAACCCCGAACCGTCCGAACCCGAACAGCTCATCCCTAATAATGACTCACTCCCCTTAAATGAATGGCTTGTCTGGATTAGAGCCTATCGTTTTTTGCTTTAAAATTAAATCACATAGCAATTAACACTCCTTAACCCCCTTAATCTCTTCACTACCAAGTGATTTTCCCAAAAAATATTGTCAGAAACAAGTGGGTTTCAAATCACTTTTAATTAATTGTACAGTAATACATAGTTATAACTGTAAATAACGTATTTGTCCAGTAGATGAGACCATCTAGTGCCAAATTGAGTTACAGAGGTATAAGATGCAGGTCTTTTTTTCCCCTGCATCGACTGCTGAAAGCCTGATAATTCACAGTATTCATCAGCTGATTTTACAGTTTTAGCCCTTTGGGCATTATGTCCACAGGGCTAAAACATTGGGGGCACCTTCTGCAGCCCCCCAAAAAAAATGACATTTATTTGCAGCAAACAAATATCATTTGCTTTTGGGTTGCTGATCAGCAGATTGAGATGTCTCCATGTCATCAGTGCACCAGATGGTGCCTTTGAAGCCTGAGATATCTCGATCTTACACACTGCAGTGTAGAGGCTTTTAATCAAATTTTTTGCCCTCCACCACAACTTAATTGAGTATGTATGTTTATATATACAGTGTCAAGAAAAAGTATGTGAACCTTTTTGGACTACGTGGAGTTTTGCATGAATTGGTCATAAAATGTGCTCTGATCTTCATCTAAGTCACAACAATTTGAAAAACACAGTCTGCTTAAAATAATACAACACAAACATTATATGTTTTCATGTTTTTATTGACCAGAACATGTAAACATTCACAGTGCAGGGTGGAAAAAGTATGTGAACCTTTGGACTTAATAACTGGTTGACCCTCCTTTGGCAGCAATAACCTCAACCTAACGTTTCCTGTAGGGGCAGATCAGACCTGCACGACGATCTGGAGTAATTTTGGACCACTCCTCTCTTCACAAAACAGTTTCAGTGTAGCAATATTCTTGGGATGTCTGGTGTGAATCGCTCTCTTAAGGTCATGCCACAGCATTTCAATCGGGTTGAGGTCAGGACTCTGACTGGGCCACTCCAGAAGGCGTATTTTGTTTTGTTGAAGCCATTCTTTTGTTGAATTACTTGGATGCTTTGGGTCATTGTCCTGTTGCATCACCCATCCTCTGCGGAGCTTCAGTTGGTGGACAGATGGTCTTACGTTTTCCTGCAAAATGTCTTGATAAACTCTGGAATTCATTTTTCCATCAATGACAACAATCTGTCCAGGCCCTGAGGCAGCAAAGCAGCCCCAAACCATGATACTCCCTCCGCCATGTTTTACAGTGGGGATGAAATTTTGATGTAGGTGTGCTGTGCCTTTTTTTCTCCACACATAGTGTTGTGTGTTTTTTCCAAACAACTCAATTTTGGTTTTATCTGTCCACAGAATATTTTGACAGTAGTGCTGTGGAATATCCAGGTTCTCTTTTGCAAACTTCAAACTTGCTGCAATATTCTTTTTGGACAGCAATGGCTTCCTCCGTGGTGTCCTCCCATGTACTCCATTCTTGTTTAATGTTTTCCTTATTGTAGATGTGTCAACAAAAATATTAGCACGTGCCAGAGATTTCTGTAAGTCTTTAGCCGACACTCTAGGATTCTTCTTTACCTCATTAAGCATTCTGCGCTGTGCTCTTGCAGTCATCTTTACAGGACGACCATGCCTAGGGAGAGTAGCAACAGTGCTGAACTTTCTCCATTCGTAGATAGTCTGTCTTACCGTGGACACATGAACATCAAGGCTTTTGGAAATACTTTTGTAACCCTTTCCAGCTTCATGCAAGTCAATAATTCTTGATCGTAGGTCTTCTGAGAGCTCTTTTCTGCGAGGCATGGTTCACATCAGGCAGTGCTTCTTGAAACCAGTAAACCCAAAACTGGTGTGTGTTTTTAAAGGGCAGGACAGCTTTCAGCAACACATCCAATAACATCACACTGATTGGACTCAAGGTTTGCTCACTCCTGGCTCCAATTAGCTCTTGGAGAAGTCATTAGGCTAGGGGTTCACATACTTTTTCCACCCTGCACTGTGAATGTTTACATGTTATGTTCAATAAACACATGAAAACATATAATGTTTGTGTTTTATTATTTTAAGCAGACTGTGTTTTTCAAATTGTTGTGACTTAGATGAAGATCAGAGCACATTTTATGAACAATTCATACAAAACTCCACGTAATCCCAAAGGGTTCACATACTTTTTCTTGCCACTGTATATATATATATATATCGGACTTCATTTGCATGTCCTTCCCAGAGTTCCTTTCTGCATATTGGGAATGTAGCACACGAGCTCTGTAAAGCACTTCTCTGAATTGCTGGGATGTTTAAATGACTTCTACAATTATAAACATGCAGGGTTATCCAAAGAGATTCGAAAAGTCACCGCACGTTCGGTGACTTTTCGTTCTCTTCAATTCGGTTCCTTTTGCCGATTGCATTTCGGTGACCCTGCGGTGTATTCAGCAAACACCACAGGGTCCCCGAATTGCAGGGAAAAGCTGCCGCAAACCTGACGAAAACTAACCGAATGCACGCTGAAAACAAGCAAAAACATCTGGATTAACCTTCGAAGAGGAGCCGAACAGGAGCCGAACATGAGCCGAATCACACAGAGCCGAAGCAGCTGTGACGTAGAGGAGGCAGTGAATAAATTAGAAAAACCATTTGTATGAATCTGGGAAAAAGAAACGCTGTTTGCAAAGAAACTACTGAGCGAAAATGTCTGAAATTTTCACAGGAGGTCCAGGGAATGATAATAAAGAGGGCTGTTACAAAAAAAATAAGCAAACTGAAAAAAAATCAAAAAAAAAATCGGACTTTTAATTTTTTTTAAAAAAATTCAGAAAAATGCTTAAAGTATCCTAAAAAATCTATAAATAAAGAGACTTTTTGCTGCAGAATTTTATAATGAACGGTTTATTAGATATTGAATTAATACGGGAATATTTTTAACATTGAAGTCTATGGGATTCTCCTGAATAAATTTGCCGAATTAAACCACCGAATGGCAGAGCATTAGGGGAACCTTTCACTGCTGGTTTGTGTTCTCTGAATAGCCGAAGCAGTGCTTTTTTATGGGGATTTCACTGCCCTCGAACAGGGACCGAACAGGCACCGTATGTTCAGGCAATTCGACAGGATTTGGCGAATTGCCTGCTCTCTGGATAGCCGAATGGTCAGGAAAGGCAACCGAACGCTGATTTTCAGCGTTCGGTTACCTTTCTCAAGCAATTCGAATCTCTTTGGATAACCCTGTTAGTAAGCTTCAAGACCTGACGAAGGGAGGATCACTCTTGAAAGCTTGTATTTTAAATGTAACGTTAGTCCAATAAAAAAGGTATCACTACAGACTGCTGTACTCGTGATTTATATATATATATATATATAATTGTTACATTTGCACCCAATCAGAAGAAATGATAATTCTTTAAATGATATCAAAATGAAATTTTGTGAACATGGTTTTTCATTTTGCATCTCCACTCAGTTGTTTCTTGTAGCAGCAATGTGAATTACGCACAGTTATCATCTAATGTAAGTGAAAGACAGGGAATTTGTATCCTCTCTGGCTCTAGCCTGATGCCCTTTAATGCCGGTGGCGATACAGAATTGTCCAAAGTTATCACTATGGTTAAACTTAATTTATTATTTTTCATACACTGATATTTAACCCAGCAGAAAACCTATATCACTGTATACCTCAGTTAATACTACTTAATATAACAACCCTGCACTAGCTGCAAGTAACAGTCCTGGCAATGAACTTTCAGTGAACTCTTCCTATCATACATGCTCATAGTATTTTAATATGCTTGTTTCCTTCACTAATCATGTACTTCAGTGCATCTTTTCCCCATCATCTTTTTATTGCAAATCCATTTATTCTGATGCTCAGAATTCACTGACCATGGCCCTTTTACTTGCTCCAGATTTCATTCAGAATTATGACAAGATGTGCACATCTTCTGACCACTTATTATCGCTCTAGTTCATAAGACCATTGTCCGAAGCTCGGTTAATGTTTTTGTAGACAACCTTCTTGAGCCCTTCACACAAAAGAAGCATGAATCATGTGTGTTTGTGTTCTTTATCATTAATGGACATAATTGCTTTACTAAGAGTACTTAATCATATCAACTGAAATACTTTTTGGTTCAGTTCGCTATTCAGTGCTGTTATTTCTGTTATTGTGACTTGTCATCTGACAAATTATTTTAAATTTATTAATTTCTTACCAAATGTGTGAATAACATATCTTGGTTTGCCATGCGTGCAATGGACAACTGTCTCTTTGGCCGATATCCTCTATTTATCTATATGGGCACTATGGTAGTCGTCCCAGTTTGAGGACAAATCAAAAAGCACAAACATCACATTGCGGTATCATACAAGCTAGTTGTTAATGGCAATTCTCTGCACAATTTCACAGCCAGAAAGCCATTATTACATATATTAGCTCAATGGCTCATAACCACCTCATCATTGGCACTGTATTTAGAATTATTTAAAGGGACACTACCACCAAGAAATGAAATCTCCTTATTGTGTTTATTTTATGTTGCTGATATCTTACATACTGTATACTTTGTTTTTCTCATGTATGTTTGTTAAGAAAATATTTTATTCCAGGACATACTTGAAAACGAGAGAAATCTCAATGTATCCTTCCTGGTAAAATACTTTGCAAATAAATAATTTTGTGATATTTTGTGTTGTAAACCCCTTCCTCCATAGTAGCTTTACAGCGCTTGTTCCTCACTGTGTGGCAGTGAGCATAGAATGGACTCTTTGGGTCAGATCTCCAAAAATCTGACTCATAAGGATTACATTGTGTGGGATGTATGCAAAGGACATCACAGGGGGTATATAAGGCCACTATCAGATGGGTTATTCAGAGAACACAGAGATGTCATTGACATTTTGGTGCTCTCTCGTTCAGAGCACTTCGGTGAGTTCAATTTGCCGATCCTGCGGTGATTGCAGCATTCACCGCAGGATCCCCAAATTGCGCTGAATCAATGCGCTGATAAACTGCCGAACGGTCAGCTAATCTGCTGAAAAACCGCCAAACGTATCCTCAAACCGCTGAATCCATCCGAAAAAACGCTGCAAAACTTCTACAAAGTAATTGACGTTGATTTGTGAAATCTGTGCTGTGAATAGTGTGTTTGGGAAGTATCAGTTTTCCTCACATCCTCTTTTTCTTGACCTAGGTGTGTCATCTTAAAGGAACACTCTAAGCAAAAATCCCCCCCCCTTTTTTATACATTAAAATACCTATTCCCTCAACTAGGTAGGGATTTTTTTTTTTTACTGTAATACTTACCCTAAAATCCACTTGTTTCCAGTGGCGTCTTTTTTTTTTTTATACTCCCCTCCCTCCTCTTCCGCTCCCGTCCTCCTAACTCTTTCACTTGGCTAATGGTTTACGTGAGAAGCGCGCATGCGCGCCTCTCACGTAAGCCAGCCAATCAGCAGGCTTCCTCCCGGCTCCATCTTCTTTGATTAGTGTTGGGCACAAGAGGATGCGCGCAACACTAATCCTCAGCCGCTGCTACCAGCTACTGCGGCGAGTTGGAGACGTCATCGCGCTGAAAGCGCGATGACGTCTCCTACTCGGCAATAGTCGTCAGAAGCGGGAAATATGAATCCCGCTCTGCTGACTGACAGCTGGGAGGGCGGAGTAAAGTCCTCCGCGTCTCTCAGCTGTTTTCAGCTGTTTCAGCCGATCAGCTGAGCGGAGGGAGGGGGACAGACAAGGGCATACTCAGGGCATCATGACCACTTAAAAAAGCTTAGGTGGTCATGTTGCCTAGAGTATCCCTTTAATTCCAGACTATATATATATATATATATATATTTATTTATTTTTACTTTTCCTTTTTAGATATTTTATTTCTGCATTATTGAGATACATAATATAAACTGTTTAGGATACATATTTTGATACTTTCTGTATTTTTTTTCCATACCATGCCTTTCTGCCTTTCTCTATTTATACTTATATAAAAGACACAGGGCCACATTACAATCCTAGCGTTAAATAGCGGCGCAAGGGAGGAAAAACTGTGCCTGCAGTTTTCCCCCTTGTGCCTGCGTTTTAACGCTGGATTACAATGCAGGCGCAAGAAATGCTGCCTGCTTTTTTACTGCGTGCTACGGGACAGGATGCTCGTGGCAGCGCTGAGCGCAGCTGCGAGCACCACTCAATGGAGTCCGTAGGACTCCATTGAGTTTCCCCCTGCCGGTCACATGACCAGCCGGATCTCGCCTCATGAGATCCAGCTGGTCGGCGTAGTGATACGCAGGGAGAGACTGGGGGGACTCTTTCCCCAGTCTTTCCCTGCTCCCGCCGGATGGAGGAGGCAGTTGGAGCCGCGGTCCTCGCCACGGGAGACAGGAGGTGAGTATGCATTCTGTTTTTTTTTATTAGGCTGGTGTTAACGGATTCTGCAGAAGCGGAATCCGTTAACACCAAGTCCAGGCTGTGGTTAACTTTTTGCTAACCACAGCCAGACGTTAATCAGCGATGGAACTTTGTAATCCAGCGCTGATTAAGGCTAGGGTCAGACTAGCGCAGTTTTAACGTGCGTTTAGCCGCACAAAATCACGGCCGTACTAGCAGCAAATGACGTCCAATGCTGGGGAACATACGACGAACGGCTGCACGAAAGTTCGTCCGCGCAACGCAAGTGGCCAACGAACGCATTTTTTCGAGAACGTCAAACCGCTACTACTGACGTACAGAGTGCGCTGCGGCCGCATAGCGGCGTGTGTGTGTGATTAGGAGACGTCAGACGCTGCTAATGTCCGGCCAACATAACGTCCAGACACAAAAAGTGTTTTATTGATGATCCGTACTAAATCACGACGAAAAGACGCATCGTATGACCGCTATCACGTATTCCGGGAAAAAATACGTACGTTCGTTCGACCGCACTTTTTCACGGACAACGTGAAAAATGCGCTCGTCTGACCCTAGCCTAACACTTTGTGCTCCCTATACTTAACATGGGGAGCGCAAAGTACAGTAACCTCGCGCTGAAAAGTGCAAGGTACCAAACGCAAATAGTTTACTTAACCCATTTGCATTTGGATCGTAATATGCGGTAGACACCGTGGCTAACGTTAATGCTCGCGCAAGTGAGTGTTAATGTCAAGATTGTAATGTGGCCCACATTGTTTGTTTTAGTCCTTATCTGACTTTATTTTTATTCTTTGCTCAGAGGTGGGGATTTTCTATTGGGTTGTGGATGAAACATTTTGTGTAAATATCGGAACTCGAAATGTCGTTTGTTGTCACTAACTGTAGGTATAGATTATCTGATACTTTATTTCCACTCTATGACTGATGCAAAGTTACACTTTGATATGTCATCTGCATAATATCCATGTTTTATGCTTTGATTCATTGGCAGCTTGTTATAAGTTATGGATAAAATACTTGAGCAGATGTAATTTAATGTAATTGAATACAGCTTTTGAATCAATGCAAACTGAAAGAAGATATTAATTGGTTTCTGTTATGAGTATATATACAAATAAAAGCTACATGATACTGGAAATAAGGATAACCTATGTATCAAAATGTAATGTTTATGAATACATTTTGTTTACTATAACTTGTTGGTCATTCGGTATAGATGTTTCAATTGATTGTTGATAATGAGTAGTGCTGAGTAAAATGAACCTGCAGAAATGTCTTCCAAGGCAATTATTTTACCTACAGGCTGGTTCACCGGATCACAAGATCTCTATTTAATGACCCAGCAATGGTACACCCAATTTGTGCTTCTTTTTCAGCAGCAGACTGCATCCTTTGCTTACCCATACATATTACTGCAGCTGGCATCAAAGCAGACTGACTTCTTCCTTCCACTGAGACAACAGTGATGAGACATTTCTCAGTAGATGCATTACATCCTAGCATCTACACATTAAATGCAGGTGTCAAGGTGTTTTTTTTTTTGGCTTCTTTTTTTTTTACAACCACCAAGATATCTTTTATTAATGAACTGAAAATCCAAATACTGTGCTTTAACAAAGTTTCTGGTAAAAATGTCACACAAATTCCGTTATACTATAGAATTCAACTATTATTATTTTCAGTCCTTAAAATGCTCTATTGTTCACTAGTTTTCTGGTTTGGCTATTTTGACCTAGAATTTTCACTTCTCCAGTCATTCTCCTGGTTTTCACCTCTCTCTGAATAACCCTGCTAGGCTTTTCATTGTCTCTGAGGGCAGCTTTGGTAAACAGTGGTCTAAAGCATGTATAACTTCCAGTTAAGGTGTGGAAATCTTTCATGTAGGAGATCAAGTTTTGGAAAGCTGTGCCACAATAACTAAATATAAGCACCCTATTTATGTACTACATGATTTCATTCCTGGCACAGTTGGGCCTTTGGATTGTTTTCAGATCAATACAATAAAGTATTCACAACATTATCAGCAAAATTCAATAGACAATTGTTTTGCATGAATGGTTTTCTTCAAGACGAGATCCATTGTTTTGCAATTCAAATCAAGTTTGGGAGTAATTTTGGCAGGTAGTCATTTTCAAATATGGGTTTGTAGTCAATGTGACAAACATAAAAAGACAGAGATAATTCTGATTGTAAACATAAGTTATATCTAGATCCAAGTCTGAACATCTAGTACTTAAATAAAAATGTGGTACACAATATTAACTATAGTCTCCCTGATGATTACACAGCTTCAATGATTGAGCTTTGTGATGAATACATTTGGCATACATGTAGGGTGCCAGGATTAGTCTATGTTTAAATACTTTTTGAGAGAACTGACTGTGGTCAGCGTGCCATTTGATTTTGTCCTGACACTTGGGTCTCTATTACACGCTCCGCGCAAATGCGCTCGCGCAGCGCATTTTTTTTTGCACACGGAAAAAATGTTATCGCGTGAAAATTAACGCGGCATTCCGATTCGAGCTTTAAGATTCCGACATTCCGATCCGAGCATTTTTTCAGCCTTCATGTTTTTTTGTGCGCAAATCCGACATGCAAATTCGTGCGCAAATGTGTCACGGATCCCTCTGATTACCAGAAGTGTGGTCCCTTTACGCAGACCGCTCTCTACCCTTCCGATCCTTGAATGGTCGGCGAAACTAGAAAGACAATTAACCAGACAATAGATAGACAAGGGGTAACACCAGACAGAGGTATGGAATAGAGTATCGTCACGAATCCTTCTGACTACCAAGATATATATCTCTTTCTGTAGCTCCCTTTCTACTCTTCCGATCCTTGAATGGTCGGCAAAGCTATGTAGACAATAAAGCAGGTAACAGACAAAGAAAGGGAAATACCAGACAGGGGTACAGAACAGATCACAAGTCCTCCCTAGGACTTTAGTAATAGCAGAGGTAATCTGATGCGTGCTTAGGATGCCACATAGACTGACCTCGGTACCAACGTTAAGGGCAGAACCTAGAGCAGAGTAAATGCCAATACCAGGGGTCATACACAGGAGGGTTCGTTTGCCAATGCCAAGGGTCATACACAGGAGGGTTCGTTTGCCAATGCCAAGGGTCATACACAGGAGGGTTCGTTTGCCAATGCCAAGGGTCATACACAGGAGGGTTCGTTTGCCAATGCCAAGGGTTATACACAAGAGGATTCGTTTGCCAATGCCAAGGATCATACACAGGAGATAGCCAAAAATCACAAGAGCTCTGCGGGAGGTGAATACCACGTCAGGGCACCGGTGTATGGGAGAGACTGGGTTTTAAACCCGGCGGGTCCGCGTCACAGCGCCAGGCCCCGCCCCTCGGCGTCCCACGTGAGCGGGCCCGGAAGCGCTTACATTCGGCGCCTGGCCAGCGAGCAGCGAGGAAGCTGCTGCCAGGCGCCCCATCCCCTGAGCCACCGTGACAAAATGAATGTTGCATGCAGGAATCGGTGGGCAGACTGTTTTTTCACGGGATTCAGCCAATCAGAATTAAGAACCACCATTTTCTAAAGTTAGGTTGTTGCGCCTGTCAAAGTCAATCTGCAGCAAAATTATTTTTTGACAAATTATTAATTTTTTATGTCTGGGTATGTGTAGAATGTGTAACTGTACTGTGCTGTATTTTTTTATTGCTGAGTTATTTCGTTTCGGCCACAACTATCATATTTGCAGTTAACACCAAGTTTTCAAAAACGTTATGAAAATTTGCGCAAACGTCGCTCGTACGACTTTGCGCGAAGATTGTAATACCATCCGCACTAACGCATTTGCACTCACAATGTTAAGTATAGGATGCGCGCACGAACTTGCACTCGCGCTGGGTTCGCGCAGGGTCAATCGCGGTAGACGATAACGTGCATCGTTTGCGCGAACGTCGTACTACGACGTTCTGCGCAAATGGTTTTGTCCTTGTGCAAAAGTGCATTTGCGCGCACGCAAATGCGCTGTGCGAAGCATGTAATAGGGGCCATAGATGGGGAGTTTGCAATTTGTGTAAATCCATACTGGTGCACATTTTGCAGTTCTTATGCTATGTAAGTTATTATTATTATTGTCATCATTTATATAGCGCCAACAGCTTCCACAGTGCTTTACAATAACCAAAGGGAATGAGATAATGGACATATGATGGAGACAAGAGGTGTAGAGGGCCCTGCTCATAGGAGTTTACAATCTAGAGGGATTGGGGTTGAGGAAGACCAGAGAAATTTTACTAGATAGCAGGATCATTGGTGCCAGTGGTTTGGGAATGGTGGGGCCATACAAGCAGCTTCAATCATGAGTGAGTAGGTGAGCAGAGGGATGAGTTGCATCAGTGATGTGGTGCGCTAATATGAAGAGATGGGTTTTGAGGGATTTCATGAAGGCCTGAAGATCAGGGGAGAGTTTGATAGGGCAAGGCAAGTCATTCAACAGGACAGGTGCTGCCCGTGAGAAGTCTTGGAGGCGAGAGTTGGCCTTGCGCGTGTAGACAGATAACAGAAGGAGCTCGCCTGCTGAACGGAGTTGTCTGTATGGGACGTGCATACGGAGTAATGAAGAAATGTAGGGAGGAGTTGAGTTATTGAGCGATTTGAACGTGAGCGGCAGTATTTTAAACTGTATCCTGGAACGTACAGGGAGTTGCATAGGAGTGCAAAGTACATAGTAAAGCTTCAGGGCCTTCCAGATTCTAAAGCCCCTGAGCCAAAGAGGAGGAGGAGCTACGTGCACCGAGGGACAAAAGGTATTTTCACTGAAAATCTAAAATAAAAAATAATTGGACAGAGGCTGTCAGCAGTATTTGTCCATTTATTTAAGGGCAAAAAAGGGGCTCTATTTTTTTATTAAAGTATTCCTTTAAGAAATAATCTACAAATTCAGAGTAGAATATGATTCAGTACTTGTTTATATGTATTTGGTGCAAGATGTATCTTAATCTTATGTTTAATAGCACATATGCTACATGTACTCTATTAGCAACGAGAAGTAATAGTGGTTGGAGTAATAAGTACCAGTGTTATCTTTATGTCTAATTTTGCTACTACAAACTGTTAACAAATTTACCTCTGCAGCCTTATTTTATATGAGGGCATAAAAACCATTGCTCTTGCTGTGAATTGTTAGCTATAAGGACAAGTACTTGCTGTGTGTAGTTGTTCCTAACATGTGGTAAAATACCTTTCAAAATTCCATCCTTAAACTTGCAAAATGTAGCCCATTCTGCCAATTTATTTTGCTGCTGCATGAGTAAAGGAATATTTATAAAGCCCCATGTACTTGCACCGTACTGAACCTGGGATGTTGCTGTATTGCATTAACCTCCCTGGCGGTCTAATTTTTTCAAAATTTTGTGCCTAAAAGCATTTCAATTTTTTTGGAAAGGAATTGTGTTGTTTTATATAGTAAGCCTGTACTCCTTAGGAATAACTCACTGAAATCTGTGTAAACAAGAGTCTAGTAAACACACAAAGTCAGATAAAGTTTGAAACACAAACTAATAATCTATTATCCCAAAAATAATTATCCAAAATAATGCAAATAAATTATATTCAATGATATAATCAAACCAAAAACACTGAAATCTTTCAGAAAACAAGGGTGCAATATTAGTCACTGCATATTGCCTCAGTAAACATCCTTGGTATGATTTATTTATTCATCTTGAAACATGGGATTGCACAAAGAAAATTTTACATTCTTTGTGCAATCCCATGTTTCAAGAAGTACTTTTTACATTTTTTTTTTACAGTTACAATTTGCCGCCTGGTCCCACCCCCCTGCGTCACGTGGCTCGCAGGGAGCGGGACCAGGAAGCAAGTCACGGGCCACCGCGATCACACTGCGGTGACTGCGGAGGGACAGCGAGGGAGCGCAGGATGTGGTGAGTATATAGCGAAATTTAACCCCGAGTCACACTCGGGAATAACGCCAGGGAGGTTAATATGTATGTCTGTGAAGCTTCAGAATCAATATAATTGCTAGCATCGCTATTACAGCGAACATTATAATGACGTGAGTCAAGTTAATTTCACTTAACTTGCACTAAAGGTATTACTGTGTTTCAGGTAAATATTTAACGTGTGAGACAGCAAAGTAAACATCCGCATAGAGGTGGGAATTTTACGAAAATCTAGGGATCTGGATTTTTTATTCGTCGGAGCATCCATCCAAGTATCAGCAGAGCTCATGGGAACTCATCAAGAATTCTGTCTACTCCATCCCTCAAAGAAATCAATTTCATCTCTCCCATAGCCCACACTGAAATTTGATATTGATAATAAAATCATCAACAGGAAGGGTTTTAGGGAATTATATGATATTCATGATAATTATATATTCATTTTAATTTACAATAAATATAACTGCAACCAAAATAAATAAGGCTTTTCAGTGTGTGGACCAAATGGGAACTCAGTTTCTCTTGGAAAAAAAAGTGGTGGAACTACATTCCCATGAGTTCCTGCTCGACTTGACCCCTGATTATATGCTTTGATTGATTCCAAACTTCATGCTTGAATCTCAATTGTTTTATCTGAGTTAATGGAGCCAATTACATGTACGTTTTATTGAAACATTATTAAATGAATCCGGTATGCATATACTTGATGATAAAGCATTACGTGGTTTTGCAGTATGTATTTTGTATTAGTGTTTACAATCCGCTGTAGCTTTTTCATAAAATGTATCAACTAATCGCATGAAATTTGGATCTAGTTAAAATAAACTATTGATAAAGAGTATCACATAAGAAGTATAAAATTGAATAAACAGTCTATTTATTGGTCCATAATCAGATCAATTATATCACAAGCTCTTGAGTTGTACCATAGTCATAGAGTGGGAGCCATTGACCAATAACAATATGGCAGGTACCTTTGCCAAGAAAAACTATGGCAATTCATGAATATTTAGGTTCACCCAGTGGAGCCCTGACATATTGCCATTTTAAGTAGGGATGAGCCGAACACCCGAGTTCGGTTCTCATTCAAACTCGAATTTTTCAAAGGTTCAAATTCGAACTCGAACTCGAACACAAACTCAAATTCCCTTTACGTATTTAAATGTTTCTATCATATCTCCTCTGTATCGTCTTTTTTCCAAGATGTACATGTTAAGATCATTAAGCCTTTCCTGGTAACTTTTCTCCTTCAAGCCGTACACCATTTTAGTAGCCCTTCTCTGAACTCTCTCTAAGATGTCTATATCCTTCTGGAGATACGGTCTCCAGTACTGCACACAGTACTCCAAGTGAGGTCTCACCAGTGCTCTGTACTGTGGCATGAGCACTTCCCTTTTCCTACTGCTAATACCTCTCCCTACACAACCAAGCATTCTGCTAGCATTTCCTGCTGCTCTATTACATTGACTACTTACCCTTAGATCCTCTGAAATAATGACCCCTAAATCCCTTTCCTCAGATGTTGAGGTTAGGACACTATCAAATATTCTATATTCAGCCCTTGGATTTTTACGTCCCAGGTGCATTATCTTGCACTTATCCACATTAAAACTCAATTGCCACAGTTCCGACCATTTTTTTAGTTTACCTAAATCATTTGTCATTTGGCTGATCCCTCCAGGAACGTCAACCCTGTTGCAAATCTTTATGTCATCAGCAAAAAGACATACTTTTCCATTAATACCTTCTGCAATATCACTAATAAAAATATTAAAGAGAATGGGTCCAAGTACGGACCCCTGAGGACAAACAAGGACAAAAAGTTAAAAAAAAATACTTTTTTAACCCCTTCACTACTGACGACGTGTGGGACACGTCCTCAGTTACTCCTGCTGTATGCTGAGGAGGACGTGTCACGTCATCAGCTTTACGGGACCCCTGGCGGAGATACTCACCTCTCTGTCCGGGGTCCCGTGGCATTCTGACTTCAGCGTCCTCAGACGCTGAAGTCAAGCTCCTCCCGACGTAAATTACGTCATCACGCCATGCGCGATGACGTCATTTCCAGGCGACCCCCCCCCCGGCAATGCCGGGAGAACGCCTGGAAGGGGGGATCCGATCGGAAGGTCCCACAAAAAAATAAGCCAGGCACCGCTTAAAAGGAGAGAGTCTCCCCTTTTAAGCAGTGCCTGGTTTTAACCCTTTAGGCACCGGGTCGCACTTCGGCGCCTTGCGGCGCCGAAGTGCAGCCTAGCTCCGGTGGGGGCCGCCATCTTGAACTTTGTTTTTTTTATTTTTAGCAAAAATCATGTAGAAACTTTAACAGTAACCCTTATTTTAACAGTAACCCTAATGGCAACCCTAGCACTGACCCCATCCCAAAATCGCACCTTAAAACAAGGAGAAACACTAGCCCTAACCCTAAAGGGGTTATTCCAAGAGCCCTGAAATTTCAGTGCTCTTTCATTTGGTGCACTTCAGTGAGCTCAATTTGCGCCGCGGTGATGAATTCAGCATTCACTGCCGGGTCCCTGAAGTGCGCTGAATCCGTCAACCAAACGCCGCCGATAAACCCACAGAACGCAGCTGCAAACCGCTGAAAAACAACCAAACAAATCTAAAAAACGCTAGAAAAACAACGAGCGCATCTGATTAAAGACGAACGCAGCTGCAAACTGCTGAACATAGCCAACAGTCCACCGACAGACTGCCAAATGCCACAGAACAGAGGTAAGAAAAAAACTCAACTTTTAAAGGGTGTTTGAAAAAAACACGTGTTCGACAGAATTTCTGGCCCGGTGTTGTTCCTGTCCCCTAAACAAACCAGGTCAAGCACAGTATGGCATCTTTTTGCTTGAGCCATTGCGTAGCCCCTGTCATGCGTCGGTTTAACTGCCACTTCACCAGAGACAGAGAAGAAGGAGGAGGAGTAAGAGGGAGAGGTGTTGGTGGAGAAGACAGACCTCATAGAAGAAGCTTTCTGGAGGCGTGGTGGATGAACAAGCTCCAGCACAGAGCCCCGTCTTGGATCCCTCCCAGCTGCAATCAGAGTTACCCAGTGTGCCATGAAGGAAATGTAATGGCCCTGTCCATGCTTGCTGGACCACGTGTCTAAAGTCACATGCACCTTGCTGCTGACTGCCTTTCCCAATGACTCGATAACATTGTCTTCTACGTGCTGCTATAGTGCTGGAATGGCCTTCTGTGAAAAGTAATGGCGTTTTGGAACCTGCCACTGTGGTACAACACATTCAGCAAATTCACGGAAGGAAACAGAGTCCACCAACTGGAAAGGCAGCAGCTGTAATGTGAGTAATTTTGCTAAGCTGGCATTTAGATGCTGTGCTTGGGGATGGTTGGGACTATATTTTTCTTACGCTGCAGCAGCTGGGGCAACGTAATCTGTCTGCGTAAATCTTCAGCTGATGGGATACTGTCACATTGTGAGGAAGGACCTGGTACATCCATTATTTGTAGGATCATCCGTGTCAGTGGAGGTTGGAGTCAATGACATTGCAGGACATATAGTGGGGGTAGAGACAGGTGAGGAGGACCTACGCAAAGTTTTGCGCCAATGGGATGCGTGGCAGGTGGTCATATGTTGCCTCAAGCTCGTGGTACCCAAGCGTCCGGTGTCTTTCTCTCGCTTGAGCCTCATCTGACATAGATTACAAATAGCAATGGTGGGGTCTGCTGCACCTTTCTTAAAGAACTCCCAGACAGCAGAGTTCCTGGATGTGTGCTTTGAGACAACGGCACTCTGCACCTGAGCAGCTCTGACATCTGATGCCTTGGACTGGCTAGTGCTACGGTTGGTCATAGAGGACGTTGTGCCTCGTGTTTGTTGTGCCTCCTCCCCACTTGACTCCTCTGTTCGATCAGGCACCCAGGTGGAGTCAGTGACCTCATCATCATTGTCATCACGACCTATCTCCTCATCACTGGAGCCAACTTGGCAGTATGCTGCAGCTGCTGGGGCAACATGAGTACCAGTTATTTGTGTGTCATCACTCGCACCTCCTTCCTCTAGGTTGATTATACTCCCTTCCTCAACCTCAGAGATTGAATCAGAGCACTGTAGTTGCTGCGCATCCTCAAGCAGCATGTCAATATCATTGTAGTCAAACAATTCAGCTGACTCCTCTGTGTGTGATAGTGAGGCTACGGCAGGAGTAGCTGTGGACATGGAGGCTGCATTAGATGCTTTGGCAGCTGAGGTGGACTGTAAAGCACTACAAGCCTGGCTGGCAGAGGACTCGGAGGATGAGGATGGCCTGGTTAGCCAATCCACCAAATCCTCTGTATGTTGCTGCTGCTTAAGACGGCCAGCACCATTTAGAAAGGACAAACGTGCCCCTGCAGAGGATGCACCATGTCCACGACGACCAGAGACACAGCCTCCCGACACAGAGGCTGCTTGCCCTCTTATCTGTGTCTGGGAGCGTCTGCCTGTCCTTTTTGGTCTTTCTGACATGGTGAGTGATATAGATTAAATATATACAGAACTCTGATTCAACTCTGTTATAAAAATTGGAGATATGCTGCAGAACTCTGATTCAACTCTGGTATAAAGATTAAAAATTTCCAGAACTCTGGTATAACTCAGTGAGACACCCTGATAGCTGGCAGCCAGTGACAAGACACAGATTACAATTCCCCGAAACCTCCTATAAATCAGTGAGACCCACTGGTGGGTGGCAGTGAGAACACAAAGATTACCACAATTCCCAGATATTTTTGTAGAAATGAGACCCCAAAATACTTGGTGGCAGTGAGAACACACAGATTACCACAATTCCAAGATATTTTGTAGAAATAAGACCCCAAAACACTTTGTGGCAGTGAGAACACACAGATTACCACAATTCCCAGATATTTTGTAGAAATTACTGACCCCCAAAATAGTTGCTGGGAGTGAGAACACACAGATTACCACAATTCGCAGATATTTTGTAGAAATGACTGACCCCCAAAACTGCTGGTGGCAGTGAGAACACACAGATTACCACAATTCCCAGATATTTTGTAGAAATGAGACCCCCAAAATACTTGGTGGCAGTGAGGACACACAGAGTACCACAATTCCCAGATATTTTGTAGAAATTACTGACCCCCAAAATAGTTGCTGGGAGTGAGAACACACAGATTACCACAATTCCCAGATATTTTGTAGAAATTACTGAACCCCAAAATAGTTGCTGGGAGAACACACAGATTAGAACAATTCCCAGATATTTTGTAGAAATTACTGACCCCCAAAATAGTTGCTGGGAGTGAGAACACACAGATTACCATAATTCCCAGATATTTTGTAGAAATTTCTGACCCCCACAATAGTTGCTGGGAGTGAGAACACACAGATTACCACAATTCCCAGATATTTTGAGACCCCCCTCAGTAGTTGGTGGCAGACTGGCAGTGAGAACACACTAACACAACAACAATCTCCTCTCAAACACGTTCTGAAGCGCTGTGTGAAGCCTTATATAGTGTGCTGCGGGACTTAGCTCTGTGAGCCCATAATTGGGCAAAATTCGCCCACTCAGGACTCTGAGCCGTGATTGGCATAGTCTTGAACCTGTCTTGCACTTGACCTGTGGTCAGGTGCAAGGCTGTAGCCAATAACAAGCTTCAGGCCAGTGGAAAAGTGCATTGTGGTCCATTGTGGGCGAACATGCGGTGAACACACGGAAATGTTTGTATTTTGCGAACATGCGAAAAGGCGATGTTCGAATCGAACTCCGAACCGAACAGCTCATCCCTAATTAATTACCACAAGTCCGGAGCTCTGCTCGATACAGCTAGGAAATCTACTCAAAGACTGCCAGTGCCTGCATGATTTCAAGAGAAAAAAAGTGAATTTGGGAATCCCCAGTAATACATTCCACATAATATCAATACATGAGCACAGGTGCATTTAATGTAACTGTGGGCCTTACTGTACAGATATTGCAAGTTCCATGTTTATTTGGCCATCTTTGTGTGACTACAATGTATTTGAAATGATCATAATGAGATAATTAGTAAAGTAGCATCCGATAAATACCTAAAAAATATAAAAATAACATGTCTATTATTTATTAATTTCTAAAGTATTTTACCAGGAAGGATACATTGCGATTTCTCTCGTTTTCAAGTATGTCTATGGACACACTGCTTACATATTAAGGCTAAGGTATCACCTTGTATCTGTAATGTACAGTGAGTTGGATTTACCATATTCATAACAATCTGAATCTCATCCCTGAACTGTAGTAAGTGACCCCAGAGCTCTCCCACAGTTCTCTACTCTCCATGCCAGTTGTAATGCAGAAATAAAGTTTGTGGGGGTTTCATTGAGGATGGGGGCTGCTCCTTCTATCCCTGAGTATTAATACAAGATGACAGAATTGAGATGTAAATTAGAATTTCATTTATCCCATGGGAAAACATCAAATCGGAGAGATAACACAGGCTAAATTTCATTTTCCAATAAAGGGGTTAATGTTTGCATATTAGGCTTTCTTGACACGAAGGCACATTTATCATTTTGACAACCAAGCAAAATATTTGTATCCTTTTTAGGAAACTATCTTGCTTGAAAATAATTTTGGGAAATGTATTACTTTTAAAGCAAAACTATTTTGAAACTGCATAAATAACACTTTAATTTAATTCTCTTCTCCTTCCATGGTAATGCATAATGATCTATGATTTTTCTTACAGACGGTTGAAAAGTCACAAAACTTTAATTGGCCAATCTATGATGTAGTAATATACAGCTTTAAATAGCCTGATGTTGTGCTAAACAGTTTTCATTTAATTAAATCTACCTGAGCATTCTGTGCAGACATAATATTTACCACTATCAATTTCAACCATGAACGTTTTAGAATCAGTATGTTGCTTAACTGATAACTTTAGACATGAATCACATGCTTTCTTTAACTTTACAGCCTACTGTTAAATTGTTATATACACCTGTAAATTTAATTATAGCAAGAAAACTCTAATTGTAAAGTATTTGTAAAGTATTGTGAAAAAAGCTAAAAAAAAAAAAAAAAAAATTAGCCACTGAGCACTAAGACTATGATAAGTAAGCTGAAACGTAGAAAAAAGTAAGGAATAGCTAATTAAATAAATATTTGATCTTTTTAAATAATTAAATAGACAGTCATTACGACTATACCTGCTTCATTCCAAGCCAGAAAGACAGGCCATTTTTTGATTTACCTTCTCTAGAGAACTGAAGTCTGTCGTGGTTGAAAGATTTTCACCATTGTTTGCTCCAATACTAAAAAGAACGGCAGACAGTGGATAACTAGAGGCCAGCAAACTTGGCCCCCAGTTGTATTGGAACTAAGTCTCCCATGAAGCTGAGCTACCTATTAGAGTGGTTGAGCCTCATAGGACATATTTCTGGGAAGCTGCCACCCTACCAGATTAGACTGCTTCCCCCAGCAGTTCCCTCCTCCTATATCCTCCGATCCAGGAGCAACAACTTACAATACCACAATACAAAAAGAAAGTGGCTCGATCCTCATTTTCCTACAGAGCGCCGCAGTTATGGAATAACCTCTCAGACGCCATCAAATCTTCCCCCAGTCTAAAGTCACTCAAGAGCTCCCTATTAACATTCCTCAATACGGAATGCACCTGTAAACATGTAGCATAATGACTATTTCCTACATATTTATTTTCAGTGCTAATCTGTATTTTGTGTTTTGTTTTTTAATACCTTGCATTTACTTGCATTACTTTGTGTTTCTGTAGCAACTGTAAAATTTCAATGTTCTTGAACCCAGGACATACTTGAAAATGAGAGAAATCTCAATGTATCCTTCCTGGTAAAATACTTTATAAATAAATAAATAACTCCAAGTCTTAAGTCTTTCTTAGCATGTATGAATTTAATAAAACTCTTCTGTGCAAATAAGGAAAAAGATCACTTGAAAGGAAGCAGTTTGCAAATTGGGAAAAACTTTAATAGGGTAATTCAAAGAGGTCCAAATGGCTGCCGAAAGGGAACCGAATGCTGAAAATCAGCGTTCGGTTACCTTTCTTGGCCATTCAGCTATCCTGGTGAATTGCCTGCACATACGGTGCCTGTTCGAGGGCAATGAAATCCCCATAGAGAAGCACTGCTTCTGGCTATTCAGAGAACAAAAACCAGCAGTGAAAGGTTCCCGAAATGCCCTGTCATTCGGTGGTTTAACTCGGCAGGTTTATTCAGGCGAATCCCATAGGCTTCAATGTTAAAAATATTCCCGTTTTAATTCAATATCTAATAATAAATAAAATATCTCTTTATTTATAGACTTTTTTGTATATTTTAAGCATTTTTTGGAATTATTTTTTTTTTAAAAAAAATTCCGATGTTTTTTTTTTTTAACTTTACTCGTTTTTTCTGTAACAGCCCTTTTTATTATCATTCCTTGGACCTCATATGTAAATTTCAGACATTTTCGCTCAGTAGTTTCTTTGCAAACAGCGTTTCACTTTTCACACATTCAAGCAAACTGTTTTTCGAATTTATTCACTGCATTCATCTGCGGTGTCGGCTTTTTCTGGAAGCTGCGATGTGTGTGCTCCGGTTTTTCCGGCGTTTTTGGTGGGTTAATCCAGATGTTTTTGTGGGTTTCGGTGTGCGTTCACCCTTGTTTTGCGGTGATTTTTCGGCGGGTTTGCGGCGACTTTTCCCTGCAATTCGGGGACCCTGTGGTGCTTGCTGAATACACCGCAGGGTCTCTGAAATGGGATCGCTAAATCGAACCGAATTGAAGAGAACGAAAAGTCACCGAACGTGCGGTGGCTTTTCGATTCTCTTTGAATAACCCTGTAAATATGATGGGTCTTTTTTCCCCGGTTGTTGCTAAAAGCAAGTAAGGGTGAAAACAATCATCACGATATGATTTTCCTAGTCGGCTCCCTTTTAACATACCTAATATGATCTAGTTGTTTTATTAGCCTATTGCCTCGGAATAAAATTGAGGTGAAGAGTTATACTGGTAGCACCACGTGCCACTGCAGGTATCAGCTCCTTGAGTCCTTAGTACTCCATGAAGCCGAGCACGTCCCTGCCAACAAACTATAGGGGTTATTCAGAGAAAGGTGAAACTCTGGAGAACTTTTGGAGAAGTAAAAAGTCTAGGTCAAAATAGCTGTTTTGGAAAGTGAAATAAATGGGAGAATTTTTCTGGTTTGGTTATTTTGACCTAGAATTTTGACTTCTCCAAAAGTTCTCCAGAGTTTCACCTTTCTCTGAATAACCCTGTATGAGGAGCTACCAGGATCACACAGGAGCAGAGGATGAAGTGAGGAGGAACACTGGGAACTCTTTGTTCCCAATTTCCTGCTACACGCAGTGAGAGGAAGTGGAGGATTGCCCCATCCTCTCCATTTTGGGATGAGACGTACATTTAGGATTTTTGGGATAAGTTTATTGTAATGCAATTTGCAAAAGCAGAGTCACTTAATACCAGGTTCTGGGAGTCGGTATGTCTTTGTGAAATAACAGCTCCAGAATACAAGAACAAGCTCCCTTGGAATAGTTCCTCTTATACAAGGTATAGTAGGCATCAATTTACAGTAGGGAGGCGTTATGACCAAGCCACAAGGCAAACTTACGCCAAGGTCTAAATAGCTTCTCCAGCCATTATAAAGATTGACTCCAGCTGATATCCTGTCAGGTACAACCGATATCTTCACATCAAAACGGGGATAGTGCCTGATGTGTCTACATGATCTACATGATTCTTGGCCAATCTATTCAAAGAATTCTGTGAATTGAGGCTATCAACATTTGGGGATGCTGAAGTTTGAGATTCCTGTTCTACAATATCTGATTTGATATGATGTATAATGTGTTATTTTGATGCCAACCTATACTTAATGCCTGTGGAAAGATTGTAAAAATGGCTTGATAGAAGAGTTAGTGAAAAATGTGCACTAATAATTTCTTACGTGCAATGAAGAGCCAGGCTTTTGAGATCCAACCATATATATTAGCATGTGTCACCTAAACTACATTGCCTGCTTAGGCAACTCTATCATTAGCACACGCATGGTTCAGAATAGAGTTTAATAAAACTGTGGGATAATCTTTATTAGGTTGAAAACAACTGTTATAGTACTTAAGGTTGTTTTCAAAGAACACAAGCGCATAACCTAACATATCGGTAAATGGTTGCATTTAGATAAATAGCACCACCAGTGCCTCAGTGTACGTATTTAAAACTACAGGACGTATTGTTTTCCCTACCTCTTCAATGTTAAAGTCATAAAATGTTAGTGCTTTCTGAACAGTAGCCAGTTTCAGTTAAAGCAGATGCTGGGTAATTAAGATTCCCATAAGTGCTTACTGGTGGCATTTTCTGTGTTTTACATTTGTACTAGATAACCTGAAAGCTTATAGCTGTACCTTATTGCTTGTTCCTACATGTGCTGCTGGTGTGATGTCACTCTTAACAAAACCATCCACTTCTAACAAACAGGCTGAAACTTCTCATTTTCACTGTACAGCTTAAATGGTGAATGAAAAGAAAATGCAAATATAAAACCTGTCATTGTGCAGCAATGATGAGTAGTAAGCGTTGTAGGGGTTAAAAGGCAACAATTTTTTTGTAATCAATGTTAATAAAAAACTTTGATTACAAAAAAAAGGCAACAAAACTAATTCACCTTATTAGACCAGTTACAGTATAGTCCAAGGACTCTGTCCATGCAGCTTCCATTTTTAAAACTAAAAACGATGTAGTTTCCATGAAAAAAGCGCTTTAAAGATGATATTATAAGTCCACCCAGGAACCTGTCAATCATGTTTAATGGATTGCACAGAGTACATGTAAATTCCTATCTATGGATTATAAATCATTTTTTTGTGTTTATTTGTTATATTCTTATATAATTGAACAAACCAGGAGGATCCACACAGCTCATACATTCAAAGAGTTTAACAGTAGCTCATACATTTAAAGATTTTAGCAGATTTTAATTCTTGAAAGGGTTAAGAGCTGTTAGAATATTTAAAGATTTTAATCCATTAAAGTTGTTTTTTTACATGGTTTGTAACCTTAAGCTCTGTTAAAAAATGATGGGAATTTAGTTCATAAAATATGGTTAAATTGCTTAAGCCGGTCACAACGCCAATGTATCCTATCTTCGCGATGTGGCTAGGCTTAAACAATATATGGTGGATTCTGTGTGAATAGGGCTGACAACCCTCCCTTTCACAGGTATTCCATTTGCAGGTTCTATTTAACCTTGAATCACAGGGGGCTCCAGAAAGGATTCTGTCCTCAGTAAGGGAGTTAATCCAATCAGGGCAATCATTAGTAGGGATGAGCTGTTCGGGTTTCGGACGGTTCGGGGTTCGACCCGAACTTAGCCTGTTCGGGCGGATCGCGAACATTTCCGGGTGTTTGCCGCATGTTCGACCACAATGCATTTTCCCACTGCCTGAAGCTCGTAATTGGCTACAGCCTTGCACCTGAACACCGGTCTGGTGCAAGACTGGTTTAACACTATGCCAAATCACCGCTCAGAGGCCTGATTGGGCAAATTTTGCCCAATCATGGGCTCACAGAGTGAAGTCCCGCAGCACACTATATAAGGTTTCAATGCGCCGATTCTGCACGCATTTCAGAGGAGATTTCAAAGAAGATAGTTGTGTGTGTTGTTACTGCCGGTCTGCCACGCTACTGGGGGGGGTCTGGGGGGGTCTCATTTCGACCAAATATCAGGGAATTAGGTGATGTGTGTCTTGTCACTGTGCCAGCAAGTTTTTTTGGGGTTTACAACTTTATTTAAAACATTTGTGTATTGAGGTGATTTTCTGGGTCTTGTCACACTGTGCCAGCAAGTCTTTTTGGGTCTCATTTATACAAAATATCATTGAATTTAGGTGATGTGTGTCTTGTCACTGTGCCAGCAAGTTTTTTTGGGGTTTACAACTTTATTTAAAACATTTGTGATTTGAGGTGATTTTCTGGGTCTTGTCACTGTGCCAGCAAATCTTTTTGGGGCTCACTAATTTCTTTAAAACACTTGGGAATTATGGTGATCTGTGTCTCGTCATACATACAGTACCACGCTGTATTTTGGGGCTCACTAATTTCTTTAAAACATTTGTGAATTAAGGTGATCTGTCTCTTGTCACTGGCTGCCAGCTATCAGTGTGTCTCACTGAGTTATACCAGAGTTATTTAAATCTTTATACCAGAGTTGAATCAGAGTTCTGTATATATTAATCTATATATCACTCACCATGTCTGAAAGAACAAAAAGGACAGGCAGACGCTCCCAGCCACAGATAAGAGGGCAAGCAGCCCCTGTGTCGGGAGGCTGTGTCTCTGGTCATGGTGGACGTGGTGCATCCTCTGCAGGAGCACGCTTGTCCTTTCTAACTGGTGCTGGCCGTCTTAAGCAGCAGCAACATACAGAGGACTTGGTGGATTGGCTAACCAGGCCATCCTCATCCTCCGAGTCCTCTGCCAGCCAGGCTTCTAGTGCTTTACAGTCCACCTCAGCTGCCAAAGCATCTAATGCAGCCTCCATGTCCACAGCTACTCCTGCCGTAGCCTCGCTATCACACACGGAGGAGTCAGCTGAATTGTTTGACTACAATGAGAGTGACATGCTACTTGAGGATGCGCAGCAAGTACAGTGCTCTGATTCAATCTCTGAGGTTGAGGAAGGGAGTATAATCAACCTAGAGGAAGGGGGCGCCAGTGATGACACACAAATAACTGGCACTCATGTTGCCCCAGCAGCTGCAGCATACTGCCAAGTTGGCTCCAGTGACGAGGAGATAGGGGGTGAAGATGACATTGACGATGATGAGGTCACTGACTCCACCTGGGTGCCAGATCGAACTGAGGAATCAAGTGAGGAGGAGGGGGAGGAGGAGGAGGCACAGCAAACACGAGGCACAACATCCTCTGAGACCAACCGTAGCACTAGCCAGTCCAAGGCATCACATGTCAGAGCTGCTTGGGTGCAGAGCGCTGCTGTCTCAAAGAACACATGCAGGAAATCTGCTGTCTAGGAGTTCTTTAAGAACTGTGCAGCAGACCCCACCGTTGCTATTTGTAATCTATGTCAGAGGAGGCTGAAGCGTGGGATAAACACCAGACACTTGGGTACCACGTGCTTGAGGCGACATATGAACAAGTGCCACACATCCCGTTGGGGCAAAACTTTGTGTAGGTCCTCCTCCTCCTCATCTGTCTCTACCCACACTGTATGTCCTGCCATGCAATTGCCTACAACCTCCACCGACAGGGATGATGCTACAGTAATGGATGTACCAGCAGGTCCTTCCTCACAATGTGACATCATCCCAGTAGCTGAAGATTTACGCAGTCAGATTACGTTGCCGCAGCTGCTGCAGCGAAAGAAAAAAATATAGTCCCAACCATCCCCAAGCACAGCGTCTAAATGCCAGCTTAGCAAAATTACTCGCATTGCAGCTGCTGCCTTTCCAGCTGGTGGACTCTGCTCCCTTCTGTGAATTTGCTGAATGCGCTGTACCACAGTGGCAGGTTCCAAAACGCCATTACTTTTCACGCAAGGCCATTCCAGCACTATACCAGCACGTGGAAGACAATGTTATCGAGTCATTGGGAAAGGCAGTCAGCAGCAAGGTGCATGTCACTTTAGACACGTGGTCCAGCAAGCATGGACAGGGTTGTTACATTTCCTTCACGGCACACTGGGTAACTCTGATTGCAGCTGGGAGGGATCCAAGACGGGGCTCTGTGCTGGAGCTTGTTCATCCACCACGCCTCCAGAAAGCTGCTTGTATGAGGTCTGTCTGCTCCACGACCACCACCTCTTCCTCTTCCTCCTCCTCCTCCTTCTCTGTCTCTGGCGAACTGGCAGTTAAACCGACGCCTGACCGGGTGTACGCAATGGCTCAAGCAAAAAGATGCCATACGGTGCTTGAGCTGGTTTGTTTAGGGGACAGGAGCCACACCGGGTCAGAAATTTTGTCAGCTCTGCAAGGGCAGGTGCAGAGATGGTTAACACCACGCCAGCTTGAGCTGGGAATGATCGTCTGCGATAATGGCAGCAACCTTCTCTCCACCCTACGCAAGGGTAAATTGACGCATGTACCATGCCTAGCACACGTCCTAAATCTGGTGGTACAGCGTTTCCTAACCAAGTACCCAGGGCTGCCAGAGCTTCTCATCCAGGCCAGAAAAGTCTGCAGCCACTTCAGATGGTCATTCCCAGCAAGCGTTTGCCTGGCAGAAATTCAAAGAGAATTCCACCTTCCCACAAACCGTCTGATCTGTGACATGCCCACCAGGTGGAATTCAAAATTAGCAATGCTGCAGCGTCTGCACAAGCAGCAGAGGGCCATCAACGAGTACCTGTGTGAGTATGGCACAAGGACAGGTTCAGGTCAACTTGGTTTTTTTTCCCCCTCACAGTGGCTGATGATCAAGGATGCATGCACTGTACTGTCACCATTTGAGGAGGCAACGAGGATGGTGAGCAGGGACAGTGCATGCATCAGTGACAATTCCTTTAGTGTTCCTGCTGGAGCACACTCTGCGGGGAATTATAGATGTGGCTCTAGAGGCAGAGCAGCGGGAGGAAGAGGAGGCCTTCCCTAGCTCTCAAGGCCCCAGTCGTTGCGCAGACAGCATTCCAGCGGGTCCTACTCAGATCAGATAGGAGGAGGATGAGGATGAGGAGGACTATTTAAGTAGTGGGGGAAATGAAGGTGGGGATTCAAGGCAGGGTTTTGTGTGCCCAGAAACAGAAGGGCTTGTGCGTGGCTGGGAGGAGGAAGTGCACGATACGGTCATCCTCATTGACCAGGAAGACTCGGCAGCTAATGCCACCTCCAACCTACGCTGCATGGGTGTCACGATCAGCCACAATGGCGGTACCTGGCATGTGCCAAGTAGGGCCCAGGTAAGAGGAAAAGCCGCTATACGCAGAGATGCGTGACACAACGATCAGGAAAAGTAAATAAACCAAAGTAGACACTGGAGACCTCTGCACGGCTAAATACCAAAGGAGCCCTATACTGATAGATCGGTCCTTAGAGTGGCCGAATCTGCACTAATAGAAAAAGGTACCTTGTAGCCGTGCAGAGTCCTGGGAAAACACAGACACCTGAAGGAGAATATACTCAACAACTTGCAGGGCAGGACTTCAATATACTAAAGCCGTGGTCTACAGGGACACACAACATATAATACGATAAGCACAGGACAGCTAGGGATATCCAGAAGAGTGGTCAATAAATAAGCCAGGGGTCAAAACCAAAACATATACCTTGAGCCAAAGCGGGGATATAGCACCAGAGAAAATCCGTCAGCCAGGCCAGAGGGTCAATACCAGGAAGTCAATCAGAAACCTAGAACTCAGACAAGGGGGAAACACTGAGATAGAACTAGGATGGAAAACAGGGAGCTCTCAGGAACAAATCTGTGGCTGAAGTGAACTAGGATGCAAGAGCATGGTGATATGGGCCCATGGCTTTATATAGGGGAGTAATCAGCCCATAATCACCAACAGAAGCTCAACGAGCCATGAACTTAACCCCTGAGCTGCATGTCAGGGAAAGCAGCACAGGGAAACACATGGAAACACAGACATAAGGAATACAGAGGGCAGGGAGACAGGGTTGGAACGTGGGAACGTGACAATGGGCTCCCTAATGATGCAAAGCCTGCTAAAGGACCCCAGGATTCGTGCGATCAAGGAGAGGGATCATTACTGGTTGGCAACCCTTCTTGATCCACGATACAAGGGGAAAGTTGCAGAGCTCATCCTGCCCGTACAGAGGGAGCACAGGATGAAAAAACTTGAGGACGCTCTAAAGCGACACTTGTGTATCACCTTTCCAGGCACTGGTAGATTACCAAGTGCTGACACACATGCTTCTGAGGCTGCGGATGATCAGAGGAATAGTGGTGAAGGCCAGGGCCGCTTGACTGATGCATTTTTAAATTTTTTTAGTCCTCGACGCCCAGGGACGTCAAATGTAGGCACCCATTGCCAGCGTCTTCACCATATGGTGCAGGACTACCTAGGGGCAAGGGCAGACCTGGATACCTTTCCAGCAGATGATCCACTGCCTTACTGGGTGTTGAGATTGGATCACTGGCCAGAACTTAGCCAATATGCTTTGCAGCTACTAGGTTGCCCTTCATCTAGCGTGTTTTCCGAAAGGACGTTCAGTGCCGCTGGAGGTTTTGTCACAGACAAAAGAGTGCGTCTGACCACCGACTCTGTAGACCGGCTGACATTTATAAAAATGAATCCGTCCTGGATCAGCAGCTATCAATCCCCTGATGCTGAAGTAATGGAATAGATAGGGGATGTCCTCTTCTGCATTCACAAAACCTCCAGCACTGAACTCTTCCACAATACCACTAAAGGGTTACGGTGTGAAGGCACTTGCTGCCATGAAAGGCACAATATCTGGCTGCACTGACGCCCATTAAAAAAAAAAAAAAACTTTTTAATATAGGACTACATGGTCCGCCCCTGCACTCTTCCACAATACCACAGAGGGGTTACTGTACGATGATACTTGATGGCCTGGCATTAAAGGCACAATATCTGGGTGCCCTGACGCCCATTACCAGATAAAAAACTTTTCAATACAGGACCACGTGGTCCACCCCTGCACTCTTCTACAATACTACAGAGGGGTTACTGTATGATGATACTTGCTGCCCTGGCAGTCTTGCACCAAAGGCAGAATATCTGGGTGCACTGACACCTTAACCAGATGCATATCTTTTTAATATAGGACCGCAAGTTTCACCCCTGCACTCTTCCACAATAACACAGAGGGGTTACTGTATGATGATACTTGCTGGCCTGGCATTAAAGGCACAATATCTGGGTGCACTGACGCCCATTAACAGATAAAAAACTTTTCAATATAGGACCACATAGTCCACCCCTGCACTCTTCCACAATACTACAGAGGGGTTACTGTATGATGATACTTGCTGGCCTGGCATTAAAGGCACAATATCTGGGTGCACTGACGCCCATTAACATATAAAAAATAACACTTTTCAATATAGGACCGCATGGTCCACCCTTGCACTCTTCCACAATACCACAGAGGGGTTACTGTATGATAGTACTTGCATGCCTGGCACTAAAGGCACAATATCTGGGTGCACTGCCATTGACGCCTGTATCAGATTCATATCCTCAGAGGGGTTACGGTGTGACGGCACTGTTGCCGACGCTAAAAGGCCAATTTTAAAGCACCTATTGTTACTTTCATCCAAAGCCTGCATAAGTTTCACAATAACTTAGCCCAATAAAACACTAAACTTTTTCTGCGCGTCCTAAAATGTCTTTTCATACAGGCTGCCGCCCCAAGCAGTTGTTTATGGATAGATTAAAGGAAAAGCATTTACCGTCATATGAAACGTCATTTTTTTGTTTTTAAGTGTTTCTATACATCCTAGAAATCTGCCACTTCACGGGCAGGTTATGGGGACCTCCTAGGCACGATATTTGAAGGAATTTTTCGTTTTTATTTTTAACCCTTATTTCATGGAAAACTCACTGTCCCTTTAAAAACGTTTTTTTTAAAACTTTTTGTCCTTGTTTCCTGTCCACCAGGGCACTACCCGGATCCCCATACACCTTTTATGGCGAATATCTAGCATATATGCCCTCTTGGAGGGCACTCTAAAAAACCGAATTTTCAGCCCCATTGACTTGCATGGGGGTTCGGGTTCGGTCCCGAACAAATGTGAAGTTCGGGTTCAGGCTCGAACCGAACTCGGAGAGTGTTCGGCTCATCCCTAATCATTAGGTGATTATTTATTTAGTTATTTATAAAGTATTTTACCAGGAAGGATACCTTGAGATTTCTCTCATTTTCAAGTATGTCCTGGGTTCAGGAAAATTGAAATTTTACAGTCGTTACAGAAATACAAAGTAATAAATGCAAGATATTAAAAACAAAACACAAATATACAGATTAAAAAGGGGGAGGATACAATGGAGGCGCTAATGGTTAGTAGGTGAATGTATTTGTGTTGTGCAGCCAACTGGGATTAGAACACAAAACCTTGACAGAAATGTGTGAACGTACAGCAGGAGAATGGGGTGGGTCCTAGTGGCGCAGTCTCCTTTTGGAGTAATCAATGTACAAACTTGTAATGCATACAGTAAATAATGTGCCTAATAATAAATAGATAGGTACGGTGTTCCCACTGTTCCAAGAAGTGCACGGTCAGAACGACCACTAAAGTGCTGACTAAGGTAATCTATGTGCAATAGTGTCACTGTGCAATTGAGCAAAATTGCATATGCTGCAGATTAACAGCTAAAGTGCTAATGCCATCACGAGTCACAGAAAGTGCAGATGCAAATATAAGTGCATATATAAGTGCATATAAAAGTGCATATGAAGGTCCTTGAGGCAACTGTTATAACCAAGTCCTGCTTTCCAAATCAATAGTGAAAGCGAAAAAACAGTCCTACCGACCGTATATTCTATATTGGAGATAATGTGGTCTGATTGGGTCTCCACGTAGACAGTCCAGAGGTGTACGTAAGGTCTTGATGCAATATCTTCACCTAGGTCCTGTGTGGACTCCCAATTCCCAAAGAATGGGAAAAAGAAGGGGAAGAGGAAAAGAAAAGGGAACAAAAAAGGAAAAATAATAGTGCAATATTGCCTGATAGAGAGTCAAGTGCCTCGTATACCGGCTCTAGTGTGAAGTGCCTTGGGCCTGATTGAGGGTAGCCTCTGCCCTTCTTTGGAGCTTGTTTTAGGGTAGCCTCAGCCCTTCTTTAGAGCTTGCTTGGTTGTCTCAGGTACAGAAAGAGAGAGAGAGACATCCTCATAGCGTAGCTTGTAGCCAATAACTTAGATAAGGTAGGTGAAAGTTAAACAAACTCACCGATGGTGGAGCCTTGGATTCCAGGCTCAACTTGTAAGCGTATGGTACTGCTTATTCGGTGGGTACCTTCACCTCTTTCGTCTGCAAGCAGTTCTCCTCTCTTGTATAGATGATGAAGGGGATAAGGAGACGAAGCATGTGTGACATATATTGTTTAATAAAAAAGAGTCTTAAACAGAAATGATAAAAAGTAAAGGAAGTTTAATTGTTCATTAAGAACATTTTAAAAAATAAGGGTAGGGATGTCACACAATATGGGATACGCGTTTCGGCACTAGCATTGCCTTCCTCAGTCCATATGCAGAGTTAAAAAGTCAAAAATGGGGGATCCATTAAAAATGGGGGATCCATTAAAAATTGTTAACATTTTGAAAGGGTTAAGAGTTGTTAGAATCTTTAATGGGTTAAAATCCGTTAAAATCTTTAATTAATTTATTTATTTATTTATTTGCAAAGGATTTTACCAGGAAGGATACATTGAGATTTCTCTCATTTTCAAGTATGTCCTGTGTTCAAGAGCATTGGAATTTTTAAAGTTGTTACAGAAATACAAAGTAATAAAATGCAAGATAGTAAAAAAAACAACACAAACATACAGATTATCACAGAAATAAATAAATAAATAAATGAGCTACTGTTAAAGTCTTTGTATGAATTGGTGTGCTATCCTCCTGTTTTGTTGTATTTCTTGACTTGAGAAGCCCCTGCCTGCCTGTTATGTTTGCTAATGGTTGAGTGCTGCCCTCCTGGTTGATTCTTATATAATTGTGTGCGACTGTGTTTAATAGATATATTCATGGGGTTTGTGTTGTTAGATTTTCTTAATTTTCTGTACATAATTTTAAACATGCTGGGGAAATGTGGCGCCCTGCATTCAGGGAATCAATTAATCAGAGTAGGGTCCTTTCCTGACCTGTTTATTTTGTCACCACCCTTTAGATCACCAGCTTGGACTATACATACATGGATATTACTATTGCTTTCCACTCTCATTATTGTCAGTCAACCATGCTAAGTTCCCCACAGTCCATCCTGGACAAAGACTTTTCAGACTGGTACATCTTGTCCATTGTGGACTTTGCTACCCCTACCTGGTTCATTTGTGTGTCTCCTTGACTCCACTATTGAATCTGTCATTAAAATAAAACTGTATAATGAAAGTTGCCCACAAACCCCGTCTCGTCACTGCCTGTACATGGATTTGGCACTTAAGGTAGGGGTCAGCAACCTTGACCCCCCCCAAATGTTTTGGAACTACTTTTCCTATAAGTCTCAGACAACTAATGCATTGCTGAACATCATGGGAGATGTAGTTCCAAAAGATCTACAGGTTTATTCACTAGCAGGGTTATTCAGAGAGATCCGAACTTGCCCCAAATAGTGAATTTCCAGGTGGGTTCGGTGGGGTTGCGGTGGATTATCAAATCCGATCCGATAATTTATCGGATCTGATATTTTCTGCACATTTTAATAGAAAAAAACATCGTATCCGATAATTACGGCGGTTTAGCGGCTTTTTTTTTCATTCGCCAGTTTTGCAGAGTCTTTTCCTCACACTCCAGGGACCCTTCAGTGAAAGCAGAATTCATCGCAGGATTAGGAAATTTGATTCCCCAAAGTGCGGGAACTAGAGAGCACCAAAATGTTGGTGCTCTGTGAATAACTCCTTAAATGTGAAACTGAGGAGAGCTGATAGTAATGAACAATCTAAGTGAAAATAGCCAGACCATAAAAACTCTCCCATTTATCTCACTTTCCAAATCGACTATTTGGTCTAGATTGTTTTCCTCTCCTGCTAATTCTCCTGGGTTTCACCTTTAATGAATAGACATGATAGAAAGCCAAGGGGCCATATTACATACTTGGTGTTAACTTAACCAGAGCTGTTGTAAACTTCCCAGAGCCATTATAGCCTATGGAGGTTTTAAGGTTACAACAGCTCTGGTTAAGTTAGCACCAGGTATGTAATATGGCCCAAGGTTGGTAACCCATGCATTAAAGGAACATTTTAAACTCTCTTTTGCAATTCCTAAAAACCACTGCAATACTTCACTTTTTATTATATTATCTTGATGCCTGCTTGAAAAACGTAACAATTTTTACCTAGATTGTCCCAAAAAAGCTTAGATGTAGGTCAGAGAGTCAACCAATGAGTAAATTGTATTTAAAAAATTAACTATACTTCCCACAATATTTTTTTTCAAATAATATATAAAATAACCCTTTTGCAAGCATCCATCCATTTAATCAGCATATCAAGCAACAGGTGTCTTAAAGTTGAGTTAAAGATAATTTTAGAATGAAAATAGTTTTCAACGGAGGAAAAGTTAATATGCTGCATGAATTGTTATGCTAACCTAATCATCTGTGCATTGATAAGAAAGCATTCTTATCCATTATTACATAAAACATAACGTATTTCAAATGGAAATATTTTCATCTGGAAATATATCTGTATATGTTAAATAAAAAAATTTAAATGATAATGAATTCACATTTTTATATTGGATTTGATTTGATATTAAATATTTCTACTATACAGAATGAACATTATTGTATATAATAAATGATTAATGTAGAACGCACTGTAACTCAAAATGATAAAGAAATCAATAGAGTAACATTTTAATACTTTTTCCGCTTGTAGTTAATATCTTCCTCAGCTTTGTATTAAAACTATGTTCAAACTCAGTAAAGACACCATAAGTACTTCACATAAACTGCAATTATAAAATTAAATGTAATTAAGTACATGCTCTAAATTAAATAGGTGTGGGGATCATTGGTATCCTTTAACCCTTTCAATTCCAAGTGATTTTCCGTAATACCACTGCCTGATCCAATGGCTTTAAGGAAAATTACTTTCCATTACCCACAGAGTAACCATATAAAGAAGAGTGTCTCTGTACAGTATATATTGATCAGCCACAACATTAAAACCACTGACAGGCTGTGAAGTGAATAACATTTATTACATTGTTATAATGGCACCGGTCAGTAGGTGGGATATACTATACGTTTAGAGATAAAATATTGATTAGGACTTCTGGGGTCAAGAAGGAATTTTTTTCCCAGTGTGTTGCGTATTGGTGAGCGCTTCAGACTGGTTTTTTTTCCTTCTTTTGGATCAACAGCAGTAGGTGATGTGAGAGAGGCTGAACCTGATGGGCGCATGTCAAATTTCAGCCTATGTAACTAGGTAACTATGTAACTATGACTTAGGGCTCGATTTAATGCTGTCAGCTGATATTTTTTGGGGGAAACAATTCGCTGCTTGCGGACAATATATTTTTTTAAATATTGGCTTATTCAGTTGAAAAAAAAGGAAAAATCGACCAAAGCCGATATTCGAACAATGCTGTTAGTTCAGAATAGATGGCTTGTAAAACGCCCGAAAAAAACTTTTATTTCTGCTAGCACCCTTACAGATTTGCGCCTATTTACATCTCTTAGAAAAATCAGATGTTTAAATTTTTTTTCAGTATATTCCCTCTAGGTTTCTTCCTGAAAATTGATTTATGAACACTTTTAGCATTTGTAATTTTCAGAAATTGGCATATCGTTAAATCAATATAGATTTGAATCGCTATGGTGGATATTTCTATTAAAAAATTATAGCTGCAGGGGCAGAGCTAACAGCAGTGTGGTCAGTGGTGTATTTAGGTTTTGTGCTGCCCTAGGCCTGACTAAACTCGTGCACCCCCTAATTTGAGGCACCCTTTCCTGTCAAGGGCACACCTCTTCCTGGTTAATCCCCACCCTTCCTCTTTAAGCTCCACCTTTTCCTCTTAGAGCTCCGCCTGTTCCTCTCTTTATATTAAAAGTGGATACCAAGTGCCTACTTGTATACCATTTCAAATGTATCTATTGAGATAAATAAAATTATGAAATGTTTAAATTCAAGCATTTTTACAAAGAACAGCCAGGAATGTCAAGTATACTGGATCACAGCCGCTCTAATTGGTTGAACAATAAAATCCACAGAACCGTGCACTGCATATGAGCGTATCACAGAGCTGCACAGCAATAAAACCCACAGAAATGGGCACTGTGTATGAGCATATCACAGAACTGCACAGCAATAAAACTCACAGTAATGTGCAGTGTGTATGAGCGTATCCCAGAGCTCCAGGGCAATAAAACTCACAGTAATATGCAGTGTGTATCACAGAATCCACAGCAATAAAACTCCCAGCAATGCAATGTTTGGTGTGTCAGCGTATCAGAATACACAGCAATAAAAATTCCAGCAATGCAATGTGCAGTGTGTATGAGTGTATCAGAATCCACACAGCAATAAAACTCCCAGTAATGCAATGTGCGGGTCAGCGTATCAGAATCCACAGAATTAAAACTCCCAGCAATGCAATGTGCAGTGTGTATGAGTGCATCAGAATCCACTGCAATAAAACTCCCAGCAAACCGAGTGTATATGAGTACACAGCAATTATTTATTCTATATTTACCGGCCTCCGTCCGCGGTAGGGCTGTGTGCAGAGTCAGCAGGGACTGTGTACAGACTCAGCAGGAGGTCCCTCCAGGCCACGTTAGGATCGTGGCTGTGCCTGTGCATGGAGCCATCTTGTCAGCAGTGGGGTGCCACTGCCAGAGGGTGCACCGTGGCTTTGATTCCCTTCCCGGTGGGTGTTCAGTCCAGAATAGAGTGAGAGTCCATGTTAACGAAAGGGCGGGCAGCTGCGTGCGTGTGTGTCACGTGGTTCAGCCAGTCAGGTGGTACTGACACTCAGTACCACTTGACTGGCTGGACCGCATAACCTACACACACGCAGCCTCACCAGGAGCCAGACAGCTCAATGACAAATTTCTATCACTGCAGTGCTGGTTAAGGAAAGGTCCACTTTAAACAGCAGTAAGCAGACAAGGCTTCATATTCTGCTGATACCCCCCCTTTACCTGCCGTTTACTGTCATCTTCTCTCTCTGCACACAAATCACATCCCCCTCCCCTCTCCTAGAGCTGCTGTGGGGCAGGGGAGGAGCTATGGATGAAGGAGAGGGGATTTTTTTCTATTCGATTTTATTCCGTATGCAAATGCCCTGCTCCGTTGTTTGAGAACACAGCTCAAAGCTGACAAACAGTGACAGTGGCACCTCCTAGTACCCCCTAATGACACCTCAATAATCACTGGTACCTGGGGCGGCCCGCCCTCCGCCACTCCCCTAGGTACACCACTGCTCTGTGATATGCTCACACACAAGTTTGGCGAACTGCCAGCAAGTACGGTGCTGTTTGAAGGCAGTGCAATCCCCATAAAGAAGTAATGGTTAATCTATTCAGAGAACAACAAACAGCAGAGAAATGGCAGTGAAATGTCCTGATGTTCGGTGGTTTCAATCAGCAGGTTTATTCAGGCGAACCCCATAGGTTTCAATGTTAAAAATATTCCCGTTTTTATGCAATATCTAATAAACCATTTATTATTTTAATCTGCAGTAAAAAGTCTTTATTTATTGATTAATTTTTTTTTAGTACCTTTTAGTCGTTTTTCAGATTATTATTTTTTGGCAAGTTTCACCCCCCCCCCTTTTGGTTAATAGCGTTTTTTCTTTTTTCTGTAACAGAACTTTTTATTATCAATAATAGGATCTTATATGTAAATTCCTGACATTTTCGTTCAGTAGTTCTTTTGAAAACAGCAGGCCTTGGGTTTGGACCTTTGGGACCCTGCGGTGAATGGTGAATTCACTGCAGGGTGGGGAAATTTTATTCCCCAAAGTGCAGGGAATTACAGAATACCAAAATGTTGGCGTCATTTCGGTGCTCTGTGAGTAACCCATTTAGTGGCAAGGGTTTTTGCTGCCCCCTGGAAAGTGAAAGCCTAGGCCTTGCCTACCCAGGACATACTTGAAAATTAGTGAAATCTCAATGTATCCTTCCTGGTAAAATACTTTGCGAAAGTAAAAAAAAAAATATATATATATTTATTTTTTTTAGGGGTGGGGCCACCCGTGCGGGTCGCCGCCCCCTGGAAAGTGCCGACCTAGGCCTAGGCCTTGTTGGCCTAGGCCAAAATACATCACTGAGTGCGGTCACACTTTGTGGAGCTCTCGGCTATTGCCGCTTTTTGTCTGATTTTCAGTGACGCCTCGTCAGTTGAAGAATAATACCTTCGGTGGCGGGAACCGACGATTCCCCGACTTGGACCCAGGATCTTCCGCATCGCTCCGAGCGCAGATTCGGGCATTTGTGACCTTGGGCCTACCTCAGTGGCATACTGCCGACAGACATCTTGGGCCTTACTGACCGTATCCATGGCACGTTGTGAGCCATTCTGCATTTCTGCGTCTGCCTTGCTCCCCAGGCTTGGAGATGGGGAATAAAGAAATAAAGACGGGGAAAAGGCCCTGCCTTGTGGCGGGCCCGCGCCAGAGGGACATTTGAACATCTCTGAATTGCAAGTCGGATGGCCAGCGCAGTGTTTTCCAGACCCAATCTCTGACTCCTCGACTACCTTCAGCCTGGGGGTCATGTGGCTGTGGCACGTGCCCGGACCCCCACTGCCTTTTCAGCTGGGAATAACTTGCCTTGTGCTGTCTCCGGCGTACTGCTTCCCGGCCGTGGAGGTTCATCCTGGCTTGCGGCCTACTGGGAATCGCATGGCCTGTCACCTTCTAACCTTCTGGGTCTGACGCCTCCAGGCCTGGTCCACCCCTCTGACCTTGGGATCCTTGCAACCGCAGCTGCCGTACCCGAGACCGCCGACCTCCACCCAAGAGGCTTGCCCCCACTCCTTCCCCTTCTCCACCCTTCTCTTTTACTCGTCTTAAATTTGCAATGTGTCACCTTCGACTGCAGGCCCTTGGCTATTTCTGGTTATCTATTTTTCCGTGACGTACTTTTCTTTATTTGTGGACCTTGGTGTTGGCTTCAGTGCCTTGATTTTATGTGGACAATTGGGCATCGGGATTTTCAAGCCCCCCTCCTTTCTTTTGTGTGTATGCAGGACACTGGGTTTACCTGGGCAAGCCACCTGAATGGCCACCATGGCTCTAGCTGTCTCTCTGGGCCCCAGCTTTCTTGGCCTTGTGGCCTCTTCCATGGCCACGAGGTCTTCCCTTGGGTTGCCGGGGTGAGCCAGGTATGTCACAATTATTGGGCAGTCCCCCATCCCCACTGTCCACCCTGATGGCCGCCTGAGAACTCCGCCGACTTCCTTGCACGGATCGGCCAGTTTGTTTTGTCAACACTCCCTCCCCCCATTTTCACCTTCCCTTTAGTGATTTTCTATTGCTTTTTTATTCAATATCTACACAGTATATTGCTGTTTACTGTATGGCTTTTTTTTTTTCTAAATAAAAAATATAGTAATATAAAAAAAGGAAAGAAATGATATTTGACTGCATTTTTGTATGGTGAATCGGAATGCCGGTAAACCCTCCTTTGAATCTTCTAGTTGCAAAGTCCATTTAAGGATGTAATTAAAATGTAGACAAAGCTCCAGTGTCAGGTGGGATCACCTTTGAGTAGTCAAGGAATTTGGTTACGTAATAGCCAGAGTGCTGTTTTAACCCTTTCCCTGCAGAGGATATGTGGCGAACGTCTTCATTGACCCCCACACGTCTTCCACTCGGAGGGGGGCCAGAGAGTTACTCACCTCTCTGGTCCGAGTCCCGCGTTGTTCTGACTTCCTTGAAGTCAGACGTCGCTTTTATGGACCCTCCCGCCATAATGACGTCATTGCGTCAGAATACAATCCTGCCAGGGCATCTGGTAATCAACAGTTGGCTTGGATTCTCTGGTCTCATTGGCTGGGACTGGGACTGAAGCAGAGACAACTTCATGCTGGTTGGGGTGGTAGGTGTTGCAGCCAGAGCAATCACAGGAAGAGTGGACACAGGTTCCTCATTGACATAGTTTGTCTTCTGTACCCAACTCACCAGTCTCTACTACAAGCGATGATATAGATGATGGTGGTGGTTTAGGGGTGGCTTGTTCAGTCACAACAGGCATTCCAGCATGAATGCCAGAATGCTTGCGTGGTTTAACCGGACATGAAGAGACATGGTGTTTAGAACCTGTTCCTGTACCTTCCTTGTGCATGTTCTTCTTTGGTTAGGGGTCCACGGCCTTGTTTCTGAAATGTAGCAGTGTGCACCTTAGTTGAGGTTCCCCCAAGGCTATGCAGAAAGTTCTCCACCAGTGCAGCAAAGCTTCTCAGCATCTCCTGGAGAAACAGCAAGGGGGATTACAGGCCTGACTGTGACCCCGTGGGCTCTGTAAGTAGGCCTTGACATTCTGTCACGTTAACGGTGCTGGAGTGCAGGTAGAACCCAAGTGTTGGGGGAACAAAGTCCGCAGGCAAATTGCAGTGCAAGTAACATGTTTATTTACAAGGAGCAGGTTAAATAATACAGATCAGGGAGGGCAGTGAAAAGAAAATTAAAAACAAGGTGGGGCAGAATAAACATACAGGACAGAGATCTAGCCATGAATGAAGATGTCAAGGCATCTCAGGCTAGGGGCCTCTCTCTTATATAGGAAGTCCAAAAGTTATTTAGGGAGTGCCTGAGGTCTCCCTCAGGCCAGGTGGGGTAGGTGGCAAATCAGGAATGGATATGCAGCATGAAAAGTGCTGCCACAGATCTATCCACAGCAGAACTGGCTTTGCAACGGGTCTTTGTGCGGAGCCTGCAAGTCCCTGGATCTGTGTGACACTTACTGACAGCGACTAACCTGCTAACCTCGATTCCCCCATTCTTAGAACATCTGGATAACTTCCCAGTAATAGTGTACATCTGTTATCTTTTGATGTCCTCAGAGAATGCAGGACTTTATCTCCTTCAGATTTCTTTTGTTTCCTACAACTAATGGGTTTTCTTTGAGTTTCTGAAGTTGCTCCTGTGGCTACAACAGACGTATGTGCATGACCAGCACCATGCCATCTTATGTAATTTCTACTCTATACGGGTGGTTCACGATCTGCAACACTAATCACACGAGAGGAATTGTGGATAGACTATTCATGTAGATAAGTAATGCCATACTGTATGACAAAATATCACCAATTATGTACTATATATTTTGGAATCTACACTTTATGCTTCAAACCACTTATTTTACTATTACTTTTTAAGTATTCTTGCGCCTTTTGAAAGCTCACACCAAATTGTCAAACATTCAGCGTAATTTCATGATACCAGGACTCTCTTCAGAAAGTGTGGAACTGATGGGACGATTATGTTTCATACCCTTGTGTTTCATATTGTTGCATTTACTAAGATGATAATAAAAAGATTCCGCGATAGGGCAGACTTGGTCATGCCATGGCGGTTTTTTTTTTCTGTGTCAATGTCTCTCATCTTTTGTCTTTTTTTACGGCTCTCTCTCCCCTCTGACCAGGGGATTGTTATGAAAATTCAGCTAGGAAATCCGTGTCTTTATGGTTTCTCTATTACTGATGTAGATCTAGTTTTGTTATTCCACGATATCACTGTATACAGATATCATCGTCAGCTTGTCTTAGCCCTATTTCTCAGCTAACAAAATAAAGAATTATAAAATGAAAGGAAATTGTGTATTCTTTATTGAGTACTGACTCTATTATCAATCTCTGCCATACCCCGAATTTTCATAAAATGAAGTGACACACTATGAGCTATATTACAATCTTAACGCTAGCGTTAGTGTTCAGCTATGTGAGTGTTAACATTAGGTTAAGTGGCCCTAGCAGTGGCCACCCATATTACAATCCAAACGCTAACGGGTTAAAAAACCTGTTAGCACATCGTATATTGCTCTTACTAGCATGCGCTTACTGTACTTGGCGCTCCCTATGCTTAACATGGGGAGCGCAGAGAGTAATTAGCATTAGGATTCCTTCTGCAGAATCACTCAGCACCAGCTTAAAATCCCCCCCAAAAATCAGATACTCACCTCTCATCTCGTGGTGAGAACAGCTGCCCAATCCACTTCTCATGGCCAGTGAGACTGGGGAAAAAAGCCCCCAGTCTCCCTCTGCGATCACTACGCAGACCTGCAAGATCTCACGAGAGGCAAAATCCTGCAGGTCATGTGACTCGGCAGCACAAGCCTCCATGGAGTCCTGTGGACTCCAGGAGGAGATACACAGGGTGGTGCATTTGTGCTGCCTCAAGTATCCAAGAGCTTAGTGCTGCATTACAGGGCAGGCTGCTGAATCAGTGGCTGCCCATAATATGGAGGTAAAACGTGGGCGCTAAGGGGAAACGTGCAGGCGCAGGTTTTCCACCTTAGAGGTCCCGTTTTACCAGGCAGCATGTAATACTGCTCTATGTATTCCAAAGTTTGTAGATCAGACTATGCACTGGGCTAACAAATTAAAGTAAATATACAACAATGGGACTATCAGCCCAGTTGTATATACTTATCCCTATAGTTAGTACCAAAAGTGGATTACTTTATTACATGTTGGTCATGAAAATGCAACTGCTAAGGTCAAATGTCGTATTGTTTTTGATCAGTTTATTCTTCTCACTGATATTAAAATCTGGAATGGGGCTAGCTTATTTAGACTACATTGTATTTTATCCCCCTTAATATTTATATCATTGTCATAAATTGAACTGAAATCTGTGAATTTCTATGTACTGCTATATAAGAGATGTAATTCTATTAAAAGATGAGAGACTACATCAGTATTCTACGGTTGGTAGAAATGGGGTGTTTCTGGAACACTGTGCTCTTTTTCAGGACAACACCAGTAGGGTCCAATAGCATGCATTTTTTCACTAGCTTTACTCCGAGGATTCAAAACCTACAGGGTTATTCAAAGAGAATCAAAAAGCCACCGCACGTTCGGTGACTTTTCATTCTCCTCAATTCGGTACGATTTGGAGATCCCATTTCGGTGACCCTGCGGTGTATTCAGCAAGCACCACAGGGGCGTCGTAGTGCAGGGAAAAGCCGCCGAAAATCTGCCGAACACTCACCGCAAAATCCACACGAATGCACACCAAAACCCGCAAAAACATCTGAATTAACCCCTTCGAAGACGCCGGAGAAACCCGAGCAGGAGTCGATCAGAGCACAGAGCAGTCGCCAGAAAAACCCAAAAAGTGAAGAAAAAGAATGGCCAAGAAAGGTAACCGAACGCTGACTTTCAGCGTTCGGTTACCTTTTGACAGCCATTTGGATCTCTTTGAATAACCCTGTTAGATTTGAATAAAAGAATAATGTTCGTATCCAGATCGGCATTTCTTACTGTATAGATATGGTCAGTTTTTCTTAGTGCAAAGCCACAGATATACAGTTCCATTGCAAAATGTCATAGCTTTTAAATTCTGTTGACTTTAACTGTTTGGTTTATCTAAAGTAGACCAAAACCCATATTTTAATTGCGTTGAATTTAACTTGGCGAATATTCAATACTATGATACAGTGTAATTCTAAAGCAGCCATTTGTGCATATTTTATTTTATAATTTTTATTGGCTATTATAAGTATGCTACAGACACAATCTCCAATAATACTTGTGATTATATCATTTCCAGATTTTTTTTAATAAGCATATTATATTTCAATGCTTGTTCTACTGGTTTCATTTATATAAAACAAGTAAAGTTTTCCTAAAAAATATTGAGATATTTTTCTCACTTTGGTTATCAGCAATGTGGCTGTCACAGATTAGGAAGTCATACAGTGGTTACAATTTTTCAGATGCCTGTTTATTTTCAGTAGGTTATTCACAATACAGAAATATTTGCTGAGCTGATATATATAACAAATAAGTATGAATAGACTGTATTCACCTCTGCAATGTGAAAAAGCAGCACACATTATGAAGTATCATCATGCTCTAATCTTAACGTTCCTCTCTTACAAACTGTCACTATAAGAATCTGGTTCTGAACTGAAGCACCAAACTAACAAATATAGCCTGAAAACGCTTTCAAATTCAGAATTTCACAAATTATTTTTAAAAAAACATAGGAAAGGCATTTTAACCATTACAATTATTTTTGAGCAAAATAAAAAAATACTACTTTTTGCACCACTGAAAATGTCCTTTAGCAAATAAAACAGTTTATCTTAAATTATGTATCACCTTCAATATAACCTTGCAATAATTTGCTCTTTTCTACAATAAATTCCCCTTTGTTACTGTTTTAAAACTTTTTCAAGCAAAATCTTTCTTTAACCCCTTCCCTACCAAGTGATTTTCCAAAAAAACATTGCCGGAAATCAGTGTTTTTTTTTTTTAAATAACATTTTCAATAAATTGTACAATAATACGTATTACTGTTAAAACCTATTTGGCCAGTAGTTGGCACCATCTACTGCCAAATTAAGTTACAGAGATTTTAACAGCAGATATATTTTCTTCTATTTCTCCTGCATCGGCTGCTGACAGTTTCTGAAAGCCCAATATTTCAGAGCTTTCAGCTGCCGATTTTACAGCTTTAGCTCTTTGGGCATTATGCCCACAGGGCTAAACCTTCTGCCATAGGCGTCTCTACAGGGGGGCAAGGGGGCAATTGCCCCCCCAGGTTATTCCTTCCCCGATGTGCCCCCCCACCACAAATCACCATCCAGGTTCCCACACTTCTTCGGACTGCGATTTCTCCGGCCCTGTGCATCCCATATATATATATATAGAAATTTGGTGTCACTGGAAAGGGCAGATTCTGGCCTTTCCAATGATACCCAACATGGCCATGTTCGGTGTAAAATAAAAGTCAGAAAACATTAAATAAAAACATCTTCGTAAACGTAAACATTTTCACAGGGTTGAAATGGCTCAGCAGTGAAGGGGTTAATGTTCAGATTATACATTATATTGTGTATTACATTCACTTTTGCCTTGGTTTAGTTGTATATTAAGGGTTAATGGGTAGGTTTTATCAAACACAGTATACATTTTATTTTTTCCTTCATTTAAGGCATTTTGGGGTTAATGGGTAGGCTACATGCCTCAGTGTATTTATTTAATGTTTTCCCTTGATTTATGGCATTTTAGGGGTTATTATGGAAGTTAGAATCTAAAGGGTCTACTCATCTTTAGATCCTTTGCATTTCGTCACATTTCGGGAATTTATTTATACGGTGAATTCCCTATTTAGCGAATGTTACTGTAATTCGCTAAAATTGGAGTAGCTGAATCAGTCATTGGACATTCAGCGAAAACTGCCAAATTGCGATGCGACAAATAAAATATTGAATTTAAGTATCAGGTTAGTACAATAAAAAGGTATCATTGCACCAAATTACTGTGGGGTTTTGGAACCTTATTTATCTATCGCTATTTAGGGCCCTATCACCTTATGTGAGCTTACTCTAGCGTTGGCATGGTGTTGCGTTAGTGCCAGGTTAATTCAGTCTAGCGGCTGACCAACAGATCATTTGCCTCCTGCTAGAAACGGGAAAAATCACTATTAGCGATTTATAGCACGAGCTTACTGTTCTTTCTGCGTCCTATACTTAACATGGGGAGCGCTAGAGATCTCTAGTGCTTTTGCAACTAACAGATCACTTGGTGCCAGCGCTAATTTCTTTGACGTGCGCTAATTGCAACATTTTACCTACTGCTCAACCATGCTACTAACTCCAAAAAAAACAGGTCCAAAAATAAAAGATAATGTAAAGGAATGCAGCACAGGTGTTCTCTTGGCCCCGTACACCATAGTAATGGATCTGGTCAGTAATGTTACTGCTGTTGCAGTAGGCTCTACTATGATATAAATATATCCTTTATGTATATGTATCCTAAATCTAATATATTGGCTAATTTTAAACATTTTATGCTGGGGGTTATTCATAGTATGTAAGCGGTTCAGTATTAGGGTTAGGACCATATTTAAAAGGGACACATGGATAAGTCTTGCCCCGAAACATGTATTATTTATATCCTGCAGCAGGGACATTATTGTCGCTCACCTGACCTTCCTTTTGGATCTAGTAAATGCAGTGTAATGATTCTACATGCTGTCGGGTGGCATTTATCATAGAATGCCCATCAACCTTAATTAATCTATGTCTGCATGTAAACATGTATAACATGGTCAGCTTGGAGGATTTTAATATTGCAGGGGTGTGAGTGCTCTTCACTGGATGTGTTGATACTTATACAAGCCTGTGAGGGTAGGGGATAGGTATGGCCCGGCACTCTGACTGGAAAAAAAACTGTTCTATCCTGTACACAACCGCATTAGCGCTGGGTCTCAGCCTAGGTCTTAGCATTTCCCTGGCGTGTGCGCCAAACGACCTTGTACATGGACTACCATGGACAAAGTGATTTGTTAGTAGGTCGTCAGGCACTAAGTTTTAGCAACTTGCACTAAATTTTTCCTTTAGTGATGGCATTTTACCTCTCACGAGGTAATAGGGCCTTCATTTTTTTCAGTGGTATGATTTAGTGGTTAAAATTTTTAGTGCCCCCCCCAGTTTTGACTGTGGTATCTTATATGCCCCCCCTAAATATTATTCCTGGAGTTGCCACTGCCTTCTGCAGCCCAAAACCTAACGAAATTTGGTAATTTACCCTTAATATAAGAACCAATAACCAATCAATGATTATACGTCTTATCAAATATATAGCGCGTTATCCCAAGTTCTTTTGAGGCTATCTAGATATTATTAGACACAATAAAATCATTAAAGATGATACGAGACTACGTAACAGTAAAAAAAATCAAGGTTTATTTACACCATCAAGTCCCATACAATCATAGGTTATCAACTGATCAGCAAGATACAATTTTATGAGTAATTATAGGTAGTGATTAGTAGCAATACTGTGACACGCAATAATCTAATGGACAAACAGTTTAGATTTATAGATTACGCCACACATATGCACGAATCAATTCTTAAACACCAAGTTCTATTCTTTTTTTGAGAAAGGATTTTACCAGGAAGGATACTTGAAAACGAGAGAAATCTCAATGTATGTCCTGGGTGGTGAGTATGTACCGTTAGGTGTCTTGCCCAAGGACACTTACTGGAGAGGTGCTCTTGCTGAGATCGAACACATGTCTCCACAGGCTCTCTCTACGCAGAGCAGTGATGTTACCTCTACTCCACCCAGCCGGTACATTCTACCACTTAAGATTCTCCCATTATAAAACAATCCTCAACCTGGCTAAAAACACTATGTTACTGGGGCATCACCTGAAGCACAATTTATTATTGTGGGGCCGATTCACTAAATGAAACTTCCTTCAGGGAGGCACACAACACAATCTTGATAGGTAAACTATCTCTTCTACAGATTAATCACAGCACTCTTACTCGGCTTACAATATCATTCACTGCAGTTACTCTGTAACACATATGATAGACCAAGCAATATAACCTGTATATTTAATCACTTGCAATCTAAACTCAGCAATTTATTCAGCATGAGTTAACAAAAACTTCCTATTGACTTAGTATACTATCACATGGATTGTACATAAAACCACATTAAATAGTAGCGTTTACAAGATGTAGAATTGGGTTATGTTCGTTTTATTCTAATGGGGCTGATGGTAACTTGATATATAAAAGCTATTTCTCAGTTCCAGCTTATCTCACTATCGGGGACCAGAATTATCTTTAGATGTCCAAACACAGCATTCTTGAAATATAAATAAATTCACTAAATTAGGGGGAGCAACAAGGCCGCTTGTGATAGTTTTCTTCCTTTAGCGTTCCTCTGCAGTAGAACGGAAAGGCTATCTATTCAACTGTTTAGGCTTCAACAGCAAAATAATTTTATATTCCTTTAATAGGTGATGGACATATAAAGCAGTGACAATGCAATTAGAAAATAGATATCAGGGGCAGAGTCTGGATGCCGACCGAACCAGTCGCATGGTGTAGGAGCTCCTGCACCTAGCCGTCTCAACGGAGCATAGCAGCAGCACGAGCACCCTTCTGACCCACCATTTCTGCCCCCCCTCACCTGGAGCATGCCGGGGAACACCCGATGAGGCAAAAAACTGTACCCCCCAACCCCGGCGGTGGCGCCGATTTTCCAATGCCGCGGCCTAGAGGATAGCCAAGATGGCGTCTGGAACCGCGGTGCGGAGACAGGCTCAGACTTGGACCTGGGGGGGTCCCAGCCGGCGTCCAGCGCAGACATAACACAAATTTTAGCCAGGATGGGGGACATACAGATGAGTCTGGCGGAGGACATTGCCAAACTCGCCACGGTGGTACATGCGGAAGTGGGGGAGCTGGAAGAAAGTACGGGAGACCTCGTGGCAGCACACAATACGTTGGCACACACGACGGACACTTTATCTCACCGTATGGATCGTTTGGAGCTTGCTCTCGAGGATGTCACAAATAGATCCCGCCGCAATAACATACGTTTGTGGGGATTACCTGAGTCCGTCCAGACACGTAAGTTAAACGAGACTGTGTTAGACCTCCTTAAGCGCCTGGTTCCGGAGGTGCCCCCGGCCAGACTCCTTATGGACAGAATTCACAGGGCCCTGAGGGCTCCCTGGGCTGAATCCCAGCAACCCCGCAATGTCATATTTCGCCTTCATTATTACACAGTTAAGGAGGAAGTAATGTGCAGAAGCAGAGAAGTGGAGCTGGTGTATGAGTAAGTCAAGCTCACCTTGTTTCAGGACTTGGCACCGGAGACCTTGCAGCGTCGAAGGGCTTGGCGCCCCATCACAGCCCATCTAGGTCGCCATAATATTCACTATGCCTGGGGATTCCCATTCAAGCTATTGGCCTTCGCTGGTGGCAAAACCTCGACCCTGACTTTGCAGTCAGACCCGCAGCAATTTTTCACTCGCCTGGATTGCCCGCCATTGCCAGAGGCTCACAACCTGTTTTCATCTCCCCCTCTAGCACCCCAGCTTATACCTCACTGGGAGAAGGTCCCCTCCCGGGCTAGAGAGGAAAGGGACACAGATCCGGGATGAGAAGGTGGGGGGTCCCCTGCTGTGATACCTTCACTTTTATTTTTCTTGCCCACATGGTACCAGGTGGCTGCATTAGTTGAGATGTGAATGTTCACCAGTTACCGTATGCATATTGTGTTCTGTTGTCAATGTTCTCGATAATGGTGGCGACATTAATGCTGACGTAGGTTTTTCACAACACTGTTTTTCTGTAGTGTTTTCATGCTCCGTTGCATGCTCGGAGACGTCCGTATTGCGATCCCACCGGTTTTTTTCTTTTATGTGTTCTCTTCTTATCTTTCTTTTTCTCCTCCCTTCCATCCCTTCCCAGACACTTGTCCCTCTGCCCCCCCTGTTTTCCTCTCCCCCACCTGGGTCCTCTGGGGTTCCGCCCTATTCTGTGTCCCTGTTCTGGCCTGCCCGTGGCGCTCCCCTCAATTCCCCACATGATGTCTATTTGCCATATTTTGTCCCAAAATGTTAAGGGACTGAATTCCCTTAAGAGGAGACTGGTCCTCCGAGAACTGAAACGCGCACAATGCCAGATAGCTTTTTTGCAAGAAACGCATTTTACCCATGCACGGCAGTTCAGCCTCACGGATCGCACCTTCCCCCCGCTCCTTTCTTGCTTCTTGTACCAGTAAACATCGGGGGGTTGCGATTTTATTGCACAAATCATGCCAGATGACGGTTCAGCATGTGGACAGGGATGAGGAGGGTAGATACATTCTGATTCGAGGGTCTATTGCTAATGTGGCCATTTCTTTATTGAATGTGTACACCCCTAATACCCCGGAAGACTCTTTCTGGGCCCATCTTGAGACGCTTCTACAGGTAACGGAGGACTCCTTTCTGATAATTGGGGGGGATTTTAACGCGGCCCCTGTGCCGGCAATAGACAGGAAGGCTGGGATGCTTGGTACCCGCACTGCATCCTCCCCTCAGGATGCATTGCTGGCTCAGTTTATAAGCAATGCGCAGCTGATCGACGTCTGGCGACTCCATCACCCGGGTGACCACGATTTCTCCTTTTATTCCCACCCTCACTCCTCAAATTCGAGGATAGACCTGTTCTTGTTGCCAGCTAGGACGATCCATTAAACTACTCGCACGGCGATCAGCTCTATTAGCTGGTCTGATCATGCGCCCATGTCTTTATGGTTGAGACTTCCGGGAGCTCGCCCGGGTTGGTCCTGGCACCTCTATTCTTCCCTCTTGCAATCGACCGCAGTGATGGAGGCGGTCTCTGCTCACTTGGACAGATACTTTGAGGAGAATGACCTGGACGGCATTGGCCATAAGGCAGTCATACGGGGCCACCTGATACAAATTGGTAGCAGGCTGAAGAAGGAGAGGACGCGTCTGCTGGTGGAACTCCAGGACAGATTGGCTGACCGAGAGAAAGCACACAAGTCCTCTCACTCTCAAGCCGACTATGATGCTCTTGCAGCAGTACGCCAGGAACTCCGCTCTGCCTTGATGACAGATGTGGACTAAGAGGACTTTTTATGAATACTCGGATAAGGCACACACTATGTTGGCACGCAAACTAAGGAACCAAACTAGTTCCAAATTGGTGACCTCGGCTCATACGGCCCAGGGTTTGACCACCACCATCCCAAGCGAGGTGAATCAGATCTTTACTGCATACTTTAAGCAACTATACAACCACTCCCCAGATCGCACCCTCCGAAGCCAGGATCATGTGCGGGAGGTGCGGGATTTCCTGGCCTCATGGAGGGGCCCGGAGCTCCCACCCCTCTTGCTGGAAGGTATCGGGTCGGAGGTCTCAGAGGCCGAAATTGTATCGGTGATTAAACAAATGAAACCCCATAAGGCTCCAGGTCCGGACGGTTTCACAGCCTTCTATTATAAAAAGTTCTCTCCCCACTTGAGCAAATATCTAGTTAAACTATACAATGGAATTTTGGGGGGACGCCCTGTACCTCCAGATTTCCTCCGTTCCGATGTGATTTTGATCCCTAAAGATGGCAAAGACCCTTCCTACCCCCACAATAATAGACCTATCTCTCTATTGAATATAGATTATAAGATATTTACAAAACTATTGGCCAATAGTAGGCTTGTGCACCGATTTTTTTTTTTCGGTTCGATTCGGTTCGATTTGTTCGGATGTTTAAAATTTTCGATTCGGCTCGTTTCGACCGATTTCTGCTTTGATTCGGTTCGGTTCGGCTCGTTTTTCGTGTACATTTTTTTTTCGGAATATCGACCATTTTTCGTGTTTTCGGGTCACTTTGCTCGTTTTTTGTATCGACTTTTCGGAAATTTCGGAAATTTTCGTTTTTTCGGAACTTCTCCTCGTTTCAAAGTGTCTACGATAATTCTGGCGATTCTATCGTGTTTTTTTTTATTAAATAAAGATCCTTTTTTATTATGAATAAGTGAATATACATTTCACAACTTTATTTAATCATATTAAAATGGTATGAAAGCCAAGGAACAAAAAAAATGAACAAAACGATTTAAAAAACGCAAAACTGACCCGAATGCCACAAGAAACAAGTGATACGCATTTACAAATACAAAATTTACAGAATCAGCGATATAACCGATAATAGTTAAATATACGATTTCCAGAATTACCGAAATGGAACCGAAATCACGAATGGAACCGAAATCATGAATAGAGCAAAAATAAATTTCGATTTGACACATTTCAAGTCCATTAGAAAAATCCGAAAATTTTTCGTCTCGGCTCGGAAAACTTTTCGGATCTATCGGTTTTCGGGTCCGATCCGATTCGGAAATTCTTTGTTATGGACTATGCGCGGACGCCGGAGGTCCGCAAGGCTGCAACGTCTCCTTTGACGGCGTTTGAAGCACGTTGCAACGATGCTTGCCTCACGAAATCAATGATCTCCTCACTATATGTCTCCCTCTGCTTTGGCTCTCCAGTATGGGGTGACCCAACTTATGTCGCACGCTGGGAGAGAGATGTGGGGGAGACCCTGCCAAGTGAAGAATGGGAGGACATCTGGGACAACGTGGCACACTGCTCCATCAATGTGGCCCACCAGGAACAGGTCTACAAGATGCTGTTTCGCTGGTATGTTACTGCCTCCCAGCTTTCTCACATGAGCGGAACTCCTTCTGATCTATGCTGGAGAGGTTGTGGCATTAAGGACACATTTTATCATATGTGGTGGACGTGCCCCCTAATACGACATTTTTGGCTCAAGATCCATGCCCTCATACAGGAAGTTCTGCAGTGTGGAGTGGTCTTCGACCCTTGGACATTTCTTCTTCACCGCACCCAGGAGACCTTATCGAGACCGGAGAACAAACTTTTGCATAAATTGGTATTGGCGGCTAGACGAGCGGTGGCCCAAGGGTGGAGATCTCTGTCCCTTCCGTCCATGACACAAGTTCACCTTAAGATCAGAGATAATATGGACATGGACCGATTATCAGCTCTCGTACATGACACCACGCCTCAATATAGTAAAATCTGGAACCCCTGGCTAGAATATGACATAGGCTGATAGCTGGGTTGTTTGGCTTTCTTGCAGGTCGTGATAAATGTGTTTTTCACCCCTCTGGCGCGGCACCCTTTCCCCTCTTTTTCCTGTGGTCTTTCTTTCCTTCCCTTTCTTTTCTTTGATGTGTTGTCTTTGGTCCTTTTATTTTTTCCTTTCTCCCCTCTTGGGGGATCTGTCCCTGCGGTCTTTTGGCAGGGGCTTTTCAGGGCTCATCGGCAGCAGTTTCTAAGAATATGTTTCTATTATATGATGCCCTTTTGTTTTTGAAAAATGGAAAATAAAGAATTATAAATAAAAAAAAAAATAGATATCAAGTTAAAATTATTCAATTATACTTTACCATCTGGTAATGAAGGTAGATTGGTGTAAGAAGATTCGGGCGGGTCTTAGCAGAATTTGGTGACGGCCCCCCTTCTGGTGTCTTGTGGCTCTGATGGTATCTGACCCTTTCTTCCCTTCCTTTTTCTCCACCCCCTCTGTCTAAAACTCACCCCCTTTTATGTTCCAGATTCCTTTAACTAAAGACTGGCCTACAAGGGAGTAGCTTGACATTGTGATTGGTGGGTCGTTTTATTCTTTTCCCCAATATTTAACTAGGTGCTCCTGGCACCTGTCCAGCAGAGGTCTCCCTAAGATCAAAATCCTAACTTTGGAGTTTCTCAGATCTTGGGGACCAGAATCCTAAAGGGAATTAATTAATATATATGACCAGGTAATAACCTAATATATACAAGTATTCTAGGCAGCATCTACAAATATTATTATTATTATTTTTTTATAAAGTGCCTGCATATTTCGCAGCGGCGTGCATGCACGATACACTCGGATAGATATCTATAGATATGTGTGTATGAGATAATTCTGCAGGCAGACATACATGTTTCGTGATATTCCTTAAGATTCATTCATAATTAACAGATTTAATCTACTGTTTTCTGAATGTTAAGAAACGAGACACTTGTTATTTAATAATCAATTCAAATGCGGTATGCCCTCTATCTTTATAAGAATATCAGTACCATGATTATCTATTATAACTCACTGCATAAGTCACATATTCAAATACCACCTAGACACTTTAGTATAATAGAAAGAATGTTACAGATCCCATTGGCTATATTCGTATTGAATAATATTTCTGATAAATTTGATTCGAAGTTACCCATCCCTAATATAGAAAAGGGATCAGACACATTTTTTTTCATAGTGGACATTTTGAAATTATCCAAGGATTTGTGTGACTTGATTTTACAGGTGACGACCAAATTGAATTGCCCTTGGATATACAATAAGTTTAGTTTCTATGTAAATTATCTATTGTCTCTCTCAGCTTCAACACAATGCGGTTTGGCAATATCTCCTCCTGGAGATCTGGTTTTATGGCCAGAGTGCTTCAGAATCTTTAGGTACAGTATGCTAACGAGTTTAGGAGGTCCATTGTCTGGGAAGCTCATTATGACCCACTGTTAAAATTTAACCAGGCTGTCTGTTTGATAGAAATTCAAAGTATCTTTGTCATCCGTCTTGCCAAAATATGAAAATTATGGAAGTTTCATATCTAAAATGACCTGACATTGCTTTCACAGTTGCAGAGACAGCTAATATTCAGTTCCTCAGTTTCCCCAGTCTGAGGTCCTTAGCGTGCCCAGGGCTTCACGTGCACAGCTTGTGCTATTTAATGTGAAGATTTGATGGGTGGAGTAGTGGGTGGGGAACAAGCGGGAAATATACAGGAACTGAGAGCTGAAGAACACCCCTAGCTGAAGGGCGTCGCCAGAGAAGATGAAATAAGATAAGCAAGAAAATATTTTTTTTTAAAACTTTTACCGATTTATTCTAGATTGTCTATTGTGTTTAACTGTCAATTTTTTAAAAAAAAGATTTCTAGACATGCATGTCCTTTTAAACTTGTCAGGGCCCAGAGCTTTATGGGGCTTCAGTTGTCTAATATCCCTCAAGACTTCTTCTTTTTTGACCGAGATCCTCAACAAGACACACTGGTCAACAGTATTAGCAGAGTGCAAGAAGTCATACATTAGACCCATCAGAGAGGGAAAATCCTCCATGTAAGATGGTGAGTGCTTAGAAAAGTGGTGAGGAAGTCTGTAGACAAGCTGGCAGACAATATCATATACGACCTTGCTTTTGCTTCCACTTTCCAATCTAAGATATTATACATTTTGTTAGGCTATTCATAATATGTGCAGCATGTTCTAGTTACACTTACCATCATCAATACCATATTATTTAACTTCTTATAAGTATAAAATCAATAGTCCTTATTGAAAACATTAATGCATTTTTAAGTGTTCCTAACATAGTTAATATTATTGGTAGCATTAGTTCATTGCAATGCTTAAATTTACAATTGAACTATGTGTATCCATTAATTTGGTGTCTAATAATGGTTTGCTCACGTTCAAACACTGCTCTTTTATGTTCTGTTTAGAAAAGAGAATTTTTTTGCAGACAGAAAAATAGGTTATTATTTATTATATGTGGATTAAAACGATAATGAAATTCCAGGAACCGTGTTCTTGTAGATAAATTGAATTTGTTTTTGTATCTCTGCAGGGCAAAAGTGACTGAAGGCGTGAATATATTTGGTATAAGAGCAAGTTCACATTTATGGGATGTGAAACAAAACACCGATCTTCATGGAAAGCTGTCACCTGTTATTATCGACTGCCAAAGAACAGTCTCTGTTGGAGAAGCAAGGTAGAGTGCTCTTGGCGCAAATTAATAAGAATGAAGCATTGTTTTGAAATCTATAGTTTCTTTCTATTATTCATATATTTTATGACAGGGTCCAGAATATGTATTATCACTTGAAGAAGATAAAAAGTCATATATATTGAATTCAAATATCTTCCAAGTAACCTACAAAGAAAATTACAATAACTGGTGGCTAAGGAAACATACAATAAGAATATAAAATATAATACGTTATTTTATTTTCATAAAACAAGGGTGTCACATTTATATAAAACTATATATGAAAATGTTTTTTTTATTTTTGTTCCTCTTAATTTTCTGCTCTTGTCATAAGCTTTATTGATATACATGGGGACAATTTGGAAGTATTCAATAACCTTTACATTGCCGGACTAAAGATCATTGAGTGTTAGTTAAGACGCTTATGTGATTAATTCATAGATACTCCATATTCATTTCTGTATTAAATAGACCCTCTATTTATAATGAAATACAAAATACTAGATGCTGCAATTTACTCATCATGATTCCTCTGGTAGGAAAGCACCTTGGCCTCATGAGCATTTAGCATTTATTGATCTTGATTTTTTTTTTGTTTTTGGCATGAAAATGCTGATCTTATGCTTAGGTAATTTAGCAATCAGCATTTTGAATTCTTGAATCATTATGATTATTGACTTTAAATACAATATTGTTCTAGTTTAGAATAAAAGTGAGTCAAAGTAATCTATAAACAATTAGTAAAATACAAAGTCAATAGCACTAATGATTTGGCTAACGTAGTGTACACTAATTAATATCAGAAGGATGTTAATCAGCACCCTTCAGTCAGTATTAGTCACAATGAGCAGCATTTTGCTAATGAGCACTTCCTTGAGGTTATGTATCTAATTTTAAATAAGTAGCAGTATATCGAAGTGTAGTAGTCTTGTAAATCTAGGGGTTAAGTGAAACAATATGCAGATGTCAAGAAAACAACTGATTTTACATCTTTCTATCTATTTTTCTGCTAACTAAACTCATACATATATATATACAGTGTGTATATATATATATATATATATATATACAAAGATATTATTTGAAAGCAAAACCATACATATCACTATTACAATGTTAAAACTTTGCACATACTTACAAAGGGTTAAAAAGGATTAAGACACTGCAAATTTTTTGCTTAGACAGATATTGTATGGACACTAGAGTTAGGTCAGAGGTAGTTGTTGGTAAGGTTGGAGTTTAGGAGGACTTGGATTAGGCTTGATAAGGGTTATTGAGATTTAGGAACAAGAGGGCCAACACTTTTACTGGGTAATTTGTTTCCCCAGTAATTATCTTTTCATTACTGACTTCATGTGACAATAATGAGCAAACATTGAGTCACCCATTTTTTTCCTTCTGCTTCCACATCAGTGCTTCCTACATAAAGTATAGAATGCGCTAACATGAGCACGTGGGGCTGTTATATTTAATGGTTCACTTGTTAATAGCATAAGATACAGCTGTTAAACTCTGGTCCCCCCATATGTTTCTGAACTACAACTACCATGATTCTATGGCCATCTATTGCATTGAAAGAATTCTGGGAATTGTAGACATCAACATCTGGGGGGCCGTGAGTTTGGCATCCCTGACTTAGTTGGAATAGGGTCCATCAATGTTCTGACATTTGGCCCAAATTGACATGGCAGGGTGAAATTAAGAATGATATTTTGGCACTAGAACAACTATTTAAGATTTTTTTTTATACTTTGCTATTTCCCTGCACATTGACTATATATACATTTATATATTATTTACTGCTGTGCTGATTTATTTTCAACACGGGCCTATTAAAAAGTCATTATCCTTTTATCAAGATATTATTGTCAGTTGAATCTGTCTCATGATTTACTATCCTATAAAATGAGGAGCCCTAACTGCATTTAGGCATTAAGAAAGTTTAGTTTTCCGTTTCAATTATTTATGGCAGTAAATAAAGATCAGAGATTTTCATGGGCAAAAATATTCAAAATTGCTTTTTGTGAGTAATATTTGAGCTTATTTGGGGTCATATGAACATATGAGAAAGAGGAAGTGGAACTCCAGGTCAATTTCCTAAAATAGACCTTTGGATAGGAAACATGAATGAGAGGGTGAGAGGCCAAGGCATACTGAAATCTTTAGCACCTAACCAATTAAATTCTTGAAGCTGCACTTGAGCTTAACATAGTAATGGTGGATATGCTATTGCTCAATGATAAGGATTACAGTCCGTCTTTTGGTCCTTCAGGGAAGACAGAATCCGGACGTCAATCAGTACTCATACAGTACAGTACTGTTAGTGAAATAAGGTAGGGCACCCCTTGTCCAGAATTACATAGTTACATAGGCTGAAAAAAAAGATGTGGGTCCATCGAGATCAGCCTTTCACACATCACCTAATGTGGTTGATCCAAAAAAAGGTGAAAACTCAGTCTGAAGCGCTTGCCGAATATGCAAAATGCTGGAAAAAATTCCTTCTTGACCCTAGAATAGCAGTCAGATTTCTCCTTGGATCAAGCATCCAATATCACATATTAAATCTTATAAATCTTGATTTTTTTTGCAGCAAGTCATCCAGTCATTGTTTAAAGGTTTGTACAGACTCTGACCCAACCACCTCAACAGGCAGAGAATTCCACAGCTTTATTGTTCTAAAATCCAGACGACTCAGAAAACTGGAAAGTTTGGAGCTGTCCAGATTTTACTATTTCCATACTAGGAATGCTTCGAACACACGCTACCACTTGGGAACAAGGCTCCTGAGTACTGCAGCAGGAAGGGAATTGCGTGTCTCCTGTCACAATCTCTTTTCTCTGAGACATCAGATTCTCCTGGATTCTGAAATCTGGAAGAATTTGACATCCAGAATGCTTGTGGTCCAGCACATTCCAGAAACAAGGTGCTCAACCTGTAATTATATAGAAGTAATGCATGGTATGTATTGATTCCAGAGTGTAATAGGTTTTTTGCCACCAGCCCTTATAGTTGCTGTGACAAATTGCCATAGCGGTTATATTACAGAGGTAGCGTGGTCACTTCTGGACTATCTTAAATGTGTGAAATTCAGAAAATAAGCGGGCACTTAAGACTGCATATGGACTTTTGAAGACCCAGGTTTTTCCAATTAGTAATACAAACCACCAAAATATAATTACCACCTCAAGATACCAGATTGTATATCTTGGACAGGTTTTAAATACAATATTTATATTCATTAACAGTAATAAAAGCAAACTATCAATTACTCAATAAGTGCTCTTGTTAAGTCCTCTTCTTGTACATTATTGAAAACTTAAACATCATTGGACACAAAAAGGTAAAACGGTATTGCCTTTGCATTTGTTAGCCACTATCTTCGTGGTAATCTTTGAAGATGGTAAGGCATCAGATCCCTTTGTCAAGTGATAAGTTTGACCGTCTCAGTTTATGGATATTTGGACTTTGCATTGCATTTTGCGGTCACATAACTTGGTGAATGTATTTCACCTAGACCGGTCAACCTGCTCTTTTATATCACCCACATCTCAAAAATGTCATAGTCATTTGGATCCTTAGAGTCAATGAGAAAAAATATCCCTGATGACATGTAAAAGTCTGCACAGCGTCAGTCATCAACTTGCAAATGAAGAGTCTAGAAAAACTCTGGAGTGCATGACTTTAAAAGTCCAGGTTTAACACCTCAATGACAGATGTCTTGTAATGGCTGTCAAAGCGTGAAGAGATTTCCCTGAACCTTTTCATGATGGGGTTATGTAAAGCCTGAAATTTGATCTAATTCCCATGTACCTCAGAGGAAAAAATGAAGTGCCTTAAGGAATGAACAGTACATATATCTAAAAAGACTTTTCAACATTTTTTTTTTCTTATTTCATATTGTATTTGCATTTTTTGTATCTTGCCGCATTTTTGTACTTAATATCTAGGCAAGATATTTATGATGACCTAATGTTTACTGTGATTGAATAGCACTCTGGCTACATATGCTCCCTAACACTTTCACTGCCAAGTTGTTTTCCATAAAAACAACTGCCAGAACTCGTTGCATTTATATAAAACAATTTGCAGGAGCCATACAGGGAAAATGTGCTTATAAGTCTCTATAGCACATTTTAAAACTGTATGGACTATTTGACGGGAAAACGGCATCTGCTGGCCAGAAACTGTTACCGTGTCTCTAATACAGCTTGGGCTCCATCTTTTCCTTGTAGAAAAAGAAAAGGACTCTGAGCTGTTCGAACAGTTTTAGCACCTCTCGTGTCATGCCTGAGGTGATACAACTGTTTGGTGGCACGTTTGAACCCAATTACAAATAAATTCACTTCCAGTAAATTGGTTTCCTTTGCATTAGCCCAGAATTAAATCAAATCGAGTATTATCAATACCAGGGCGTCAGCAGGTGCTTTCAAGATTGAGTGAACTTGATCTTGATAGTGAATGGGTTAAAGACTAATGAATACATGAAATGTTTACTCTGATCTAAATTATCTTTTTAAACACTACACTTTCAGCTAGTGATGATGATAAATGTGTTTTAAAACATTTATTACAGCTGTGACCAAAGAGTCGACAAATTTGTTGAAAGGTTACGATAAAGTCTAATTTATTTTTATGTCATGTCTCAGATTAAGTCATTTAAAAAGAGTTCTAGGGTTTGATTGGTTATATTAATTATTTTTCAGGCAATAAGTATAACCTACAAAAGACTTTTTTCTTCTTCTTTTTTTTTGCTTTTGTTCCGGTATTCTTAACACCAACAAAAAATAATTAAAACGCACACTTGTTTTCTAGAAATGTGGCATTAGAAGAGGGAAGCTATTTTCAAGGAACATTATCTCTGTTTTCTTCAGTTTAGCTTTTCTAAAGGTCATCAAATGGAAACAGAAATGTGCCTCGGTTTGTAACATTACCAAGTTTTTAAGTACCACTGTGTGTAGATGCCTCCAATGCTTCACTGATCACTATAAAGTCACTATGTCCCCATTGAGCACTTTAAAGGTACTTTAGAAAGGATTATATGGAGAATTCTGATAACAAGAAACACCTTGTGCCCCCTTCCTACTCTCACATCATGCCGATGGAATCATTTATAGACGTTTAGTTTTTTCTAGTTCCGCACAATAACACAGAACATACTTCCTTGAATTGATATTGCAATATGTTTAGCAGAATAAGCATACATAATATATAAGGGTCTATTCACTAACGGCTGAAGCCAGGAGAGTTGGCAGGAGAAGAAAACAATCTAGACGAAATAGTCGATTTAGAAAGTTTGATAACTGGGAGAATTTGTATGGTTTGGCTATTTTGATCTAGAATTTTCACTTCTTCTGCCAATTCCCCTGACTTCACCCTTTGGTGAATAGACCTGATAGTACAGGGTGTCCATAAAGTCTCCTTATAATTTCAAAAATGTATTAGAAAGGCAATTGAAAAGACAGATAAATGAAAATTATTACAAAATGAGACGTATATGCTTTAGATCAGGCCTCAAAATTTCCACTCACCTGCTCACATTTGGCGAGTGGAAATTACATGAGGGCGAGTGAGAATGCAGACGTAGGCAGGGCAGGATAGGGGTTAGGTGGGGCAACTAGTGGCGAGTAACTCTTATGGCCTGTCTAGTAGCTTGGGACTTGAAATTATGAGCCCTGCTTTAGATTACTGATGTCCCGTACCTTTGTATGATACACAATATCTTTAACATAACCCCATAGAAAGAAGTCGTTTTTCTTCGGCGAGACATCAATTACTGCAAATGTTTACCATGACCTTTTAATCGAATACGTGACACCACAACTACATGACCTTTAACCATCATTTTCCAGCAAGATGGTGCACCACCACATTGAGGACTGCATGTTCGTGAGTTCCTAAATGAAACATTTCCAGACCCATGAATTGGAAGGAGTGGCCCAATTCCCTGGCCACCTCGTTCACCAGATATCACTCCCCTCAACTTCTTTCTATGGGGTTATGTTAAAGATATCATGTATCGAACAAAGGTACGGGACATCACTAATCTAAAGCAGAGGATCACTGATGCCATTGCCACCATTGATGAGGGTATGCTACAGCCAACATGGCAAGAAATCGAGTACCGTCTTAATGTGCTTCGTGCAGCTAATGGTGCCCATATAGAGGTGTATTAAATGAGGCAAAAAAAAACTTAAATATATACGTCTCATTTTGTAATAATTTTCACTTATCTGTCTTCTCATTTCACTTTGTAATACATTTTTGAAATTGTAAAGAGACTTTATGGACACCCTGTATTTTGTGTAAAATTACCTTCCCTTCTTCAGTTCTTTTTCAAGTTATTTATTATTTGCATGATGTTTAATTACTCTTAAAACCAAAACTCTCATCACATGATTGCAAAGATATATTTGTTAAGCAATTTCTGATTCACCCCTTGATGGTTTAATATGTATCAGAATACGTTATCAATAAAACTAACTTACTGCGAAAATTGCAATTTCCTTCATTAACAAGGCACTTGTGGGACTGAAATTCACTTACGTTGCCTCTGAAATTGAAATTGAGGTGCACAAACAACTCTTCATTAGGGATGAGCTGTTCGGTTCGATCGGTTCAGAGTTTGATTCGAACATCGCCTGTTTGCATGTTCGCGAATTACGAACATTTCCGAGTGTTCGCCGCATGTTCGCCCACAATGTACCACAATGGACCAATGCACTTTTCCACTGGTTTGTAATAGGCTACAGCCTTGCACCTGACCACAGGTCAGGTGCAAGACAGGTTGAAGACTATGCCAATCACGGGCATGCCAAATCAATTTTGCCCAATCATGGGCTCACAGAGCTAAGTCCCGCAGCACACTATATAAGGCTTCACACAGCGCTTTAGCACGTGTTTGAGAGGAGATTGTTCTTGTGTTAGTGTGTGTTCCCACTGCCAGTCTGCCACCAGCTACTGGGGGGGGTCTCATTTCTACAAAATATTTGGGAATTTTTCTAATCTGTGTGTTCTCATTGCCACCAAGTATTTTGGGGGGTCAGCAATTTCTACAAAATATTTGGGAATTGTTCTAATCTGTGTGTTCTCACTGCCACCAAGTATTTTGGGGGTCAATCATTTCTACAAAATATCTGGGAATTGTTGTAATCTTTGTGTTCTCACTGCCAGCAGCAATTGTGGGGGTCTCATTTCTACAAAATATCTGCGAATTGTGGTAATCTGTGTGTTTTCACTGCCACCCATCAGGGGGTCCCACATACTTCTAGCAGATTTCTGCGAATTGTAATCTGTGTCTTGTCACTGTTGCAAGCTATCAGGGGGTCCTATCAGGGGGTCTCACTGATTTATAGGAGGTTTCTGGGAATTGTACTCTGTGTATTGTCACTGGCTGCCAGCTATCAGGGTGTCTCACTGAGTTATACCAGAGTTCTGGAAATCTTTAATCTTTATACCAGAATTGAATCAGAGTTCTGCATCATATCTCTAATTTTTATAACAGAGTTGAATCAGTATTCTGTAAATCTTTAATCTATATATCACTCACCATGCCAGAAAGACCAAAAAGGACAGGCAGACGCTCCCAGGCACAGATAAGAGGGCAAGCAGCCTCTGTGTCGGGAGGCTGTTCCTCTGGTCATCGTGGACGTGGTGCATCCTCTGCAGGGGCACGCTTGTCCTTTCTAAATGGTGCTGGCCGTCTTAAGCAGCAGCAACATACAGAGGATTTGGTGGATTGGCTAACCAGGCCATCTTCATCCTCCGAGTCCTCTGCCAGCCAGGCTTGCAGTGCTTTACAGTCCACCTCAGCTGCCAAAGCATCTAATGCAGCCTCCATGTCCACAGCTACTCCTGCCGTAGCCTCACTATCACACACGAAGGAGTCAGCTGAATTGTTTGACTACAATGAGAGTGACATGCTGCTTGAGGATGCACAGCAACTACAGTGCTCTGATTCAATCTCTGAGGTTGAGGAAGGGAGTATAATCAACCTAGAGGAAGGGGTGCCAGTGGCACACAAATAACTGGCACTCATGTTGTCCCAGCAGCTGCAGCATACTGCCAAGTTGGCTCCAGTGATGAGGAGATAGGGGGTGATGACAATGATGATGAGGTCACTGACTCCACATGGGTGCCTGATTGAACAGAGGACTCAAGTGAGGAGTTGGAGGAGGCACAACAAACACGAGGCACAACATCCTCTATGACCAACCATAGCACTAGCCAGTCCAAGGCATCAGATGTCAGAGCTGTTCAGGTACAGAGCGCTGTTGTCTCAAAGCACACATCCAGGAACTCTGCTGTCTGGGAGTTCTTTAAGAAATGTACAGCAGACCGCACCGTTGCTATTTGTAATCTATGTCTGATGAGGCTCAAGCGTGGGAAAGACACCGGACCCTGCTTGAGGCGACATATGACCACCAGCCACACATCCCGTTGGTGCAAAACTTTGCGTAGGTCCTCCTCACCTGTCTCTACCCCCACTATATGTCCTGCCATGTCATTGACTCCAACCTCCACTGACAGGGATGATCCTACAGTAATGGATGTACCAGGTCCTTCCTCACAATGTGACAGCATCCCATCAGCTGAAGATTTACGCAGTCAGATTATGTTGCCCCAGCTGCTGCAGCGTAAGAAAAAATATAGTCCCAACCATCCCCAAGCACAGAGTCTAAATGCCAGTTTAGCAAAATTACTCACATTGCAGCTGCTGCCTTTCCAGCTGGTGGACTCTGCTTCCTTCCGTGAATTTGCTGAATGTGCTGTACCACAGTGGCATCTTCCAAAACGCCATTACTTTTCATGGAAGGCCATTCCAGCACTATACCAGCACGTGGAACACAATGTTATCGAGTCATTGGGAAAGGCAGTCAGCAGCAAGGTGCATGTGACTTTAGACACGTGGTCCAGCAAGCATGGACAGGGCTGTTACATTTCCTTCACAGCACTCTGGGTAACTCCGATTGCAGCTGGGAGGGATCCAAGATGGGGCTCTGTGCTGGAGCTTGTTCATCCACCACGCCTCCAGAAAGCTGCTCGTATGAGGTCTGCCTGCTCCACCACCACCTCTCCCTCTTCCTCCTCCTCCTTCTCTGTCTCTGGCGAACTGGCAGTTCATAGTTTCATAGTTACATAGGCTGAAAAAAGACATGCGTCCATCGGGTTCAGCCTCTCCCACATCACCTACTGCTGTTGATCCAAAACAAGGCAAAAAACCCAGTCTGAAATGTTTGCCAATATGCACCGAGTTTAAGTGGCAGGGGCTACGCAATGGCTCTAGCAAAAAAGATGCCATACTGTGCTTGAGCTGGTTTGTTTAGGGGACAGGAGCCACACCGGGCCAGAAATTCTGTCAGCTCTGCAGGGGCAGGTGCAGAGATGGTTAACACCACGCCAGCTTGAGCTGGGAATGGTTGTCTGTGATAATGGCAGCAACCTTCTCTCCGCCCTATGCCTGGGTAAGTTGACGCATGTACCATGCCTAGCACACGTCCTAAATCTGGTGTTACAGCGTTTCCTAACCAGGTACCCAGGGCTGGCAGAGCTTCTCAGCCAGGCCAGAAAAGTCTGCAGCCACTTCAGATGGTCATTCCCAGCAAGTGTTCGCCTGCAGAAATTCAAAGAGAATTCCACCTTCCCACAAACCGTCTGATCTGTGACATGCCCACCAGGTGGAACTCGACATTAGCAATGCTGCAGCGTCTGGGGCCATCAACGAGCACCTGTGTGAGTATGGCACAAGGACAGGTTCAGGTCAACTTGGTCCCTCCCCCACAGTGGCTGATGATCAAGGATGCATGCACTGTACTGTCACAATTTGAGGAGGCAACGAGGATGGTGAGCAGGGACAGTGCATGCATCAGTGACACAATTCCTTTAGTGTTCCTGCTGGAGCACACTCTGGGGGAATTATAGATGTGGCTCTAGAGGCAGAGCAGCAGGTAGAAGAGGAGGCCTTCCCTTGGTGGGGATTTCTCAAGGGAGGGTTTGTATGCCCAGAAACACAAGGACCAGTACGTGGCTGGTAGGAGGAAGTGCACGATGGGGTCATCCTCCTCATTGACCAGGAAGACTCGGATGCTAATGCCACCTCCAACCTACGCTTTGTGGGCTCCCTTATCCTGCAAAGCCTGGTAAAGGACCCCAGGATTCGTGCTATCAAGGAGAGGCATCATTACTGGTTGGCAAGCCTTCTTGATCCACGATACAAGGGTAAAGTTGCAGAGCTCATCCTGCCCACACAGAGGGAGGACAGAATGAAAAAACTTGAGGACGCTCTAAAGCAACACTTGTGTAACACCTTTCCAGGCACTGGTAGGTTACCAAGTGATGACACAGGTATTTCTGAGGCTGCGGATGATCAGAGGAATAGAGGTGAAGGCCGGGCCGCTTGACTGATGCCTTTATAAATTTTTTTAGTCCACGACGCCCAGGGACATCAAATGTAGGCACCCATTGCCAGCATCTTCACCGTATGGTACAGGACTACCTAGGGGCAAGGGCAGACCTGGAAACCTTTCCAGCAGATGATCCACTGGCTTACTGGGTGTTGAGATTGGATCACTGGCCAGAATTTAGCCAATATGCTATGCAGCTACTAGGTTGCCCTTCATCCTTGCTTTCTGAAAGGACGTTCAGTGCCACTGGAGGTTTTGTCACAGACAAAAGAGTGCGTCTGTCCACCGACTCTGTAGACCGGCTGACATTTATAAAAATGAGTCAGTCCTGGATCAGCAGCTATCAATCCCCTGATGCTGACGTAATAGAATAGATCGGAGATCTCTTCTGCATTCACAAAACCTCCACCACTGAACTCTTCCACAATACTGCAAAAGGGTTACGGTGTGAAGGCACTTGCTGCCATGAAAGGTACATTTTTTGGGTGCACTGACGCCTGTACCAGATTTATATCATTTTAATTTTTTGGACAGCAAGGTCCAACCCTGCACTCTTCCACAATACCACAAATGGGTTACGATGTGAAGACACTTGCTGCCATGAATGGCACATTATTTGGGTGCACTGACGCCTGTACCAGATTTATATCATTTAAGGTTTTTGAACCGCAGGGTCCAACCCTGCACTCTTCCACAATACCACAAAAGGGTTACGGTGTGAAGGCACTTGCTGCCATGGAAGGCACATATTTGGGTGCACTGACGCCTGTGCCAGATTTATATCATTTAAATTTTTTGAACCGCAGGGTCCAACCCTGCACTCTTCCAAAATACCACAAAAGGGTTACGGTGTGACGGCACTTGCTGCCATGAAAGGCACATTATTTGGGTGCACTGATGCCTGTGCCAGATTTATATAATTTAAATTTTTTGAACCGCAGGGTCCAACCCTGCACTCTTCCACAATGCCACAAAAGGGTTACGGTGTGACGGCACTTGCTGCCATGAAAGGCACATTATTTGGGTGCTCTGACACCTGTACCAGATTTATATCATTTTAATTTTTTGAATCGCAGGGTCCGAACCCTGCACTCTTCCACAATACCACAAAAGGGTTACGGTGTGAAGGCACTTGCTGCCACCAAAGGCACAATATTTGGCTGCACTGACACTGACGCCTATATTTCCAGATTTATATCATTTAAATTTTTTGGACCGCAGGGTCTATCCCTGCACTCTTCCACAATACCACAGAGGGGTTACGATGTGACGGCACTGTTGCCGACACTAAAGGCCCAAATTTAAAGCACCTATTGTTACTTTCTTCCAAAGCCTGCATAAGTTTCACCATAATTTAGCCCAAAAAATCACTAAACTTGTTCTGCGTGTCCTAAAAGGTCTCTTTTAATACAGACTGCCGCCCCAAGCAGTTGTTTATGAATATATTAAAGGAAAACTGTTTACCGTTACATGAAACGTCATTTTTTTGTTATTAAATGTTTCTATACATCCTACAAATCCGCCACTTCACCGGCAGGTTATGGGGATCTCCTAGGCACGATATTTGAAGGAATTTTTCGTTTTTATTTTTATCCCTTATTTCATTGAAAACTCATTGTCCCTTTAAAAACTTTTTTTTAAAACTTTTTGTCCTTGTTTCCAGTCCCCCAGGGCACTACCCGGACCCCCATACACCTTTTATGGCAAATATCTTGCATATATGCCCTCTTGGAGGGCACTCTAAAAACTGAACTTTTGAGTCCCATTGACTTGCATTGAGTACGGTTCGTGTTCGAGTTCAAACTCGAACTTTCAAATTGTTCAAGTTCGAATGCGAACCGAACATGGGGGTGTTCGGCCCATCCCTACTCTTCATGAATTTGAACAATTCAATTACAATTAAAATATTGTGATTTGCAATTTCAAAGAACTTGTTTGAGTGAATGGTGTATGAATAGAAGAAGCAATACAATTAGTTTACGGAATGTTTATGAATGGACAATAGGCTTGTGCACCGATTTTTTTTTTCGGTTCGATTCGGTTTAGTTCGTTCGGATTTTGTAAATTTTCGTTTCGACTCGTTTCGACCGATTTTCGTTTCGGTTCGGTTCATTTCGTTTCGTTTTTCGTATCGACTTTTTTTCGTGATTTCGGAAATTTTCGTGTTTTTCGGAACGTCTGTTCTCGTTTCAAAGTGTCTATTCGTTTTGACATAAACTAATGGTTTTTCGGATACGATAATTATACGATACGATAATTCTGCCGATACGATAATTCTGCCGTTGAGATTTCTCATGTTTTACAAGAAGGATACATTGAGATTTCTCATGTTTTACAAGAAGGATACATTGATTTCTCTGGTTTTCCAGGAAGGAAACCTTGAGATGGGAATGATACAAAATTTAATTACAGAATCAGCGATATAAATACGATGTCCGAGATTACTGAAATGGAACCGAAATCAGGAATGGAGCCGAAATCACGAATGGAACGAAAATGAATTTCAATTTTACACATTTCTAGTCCATTCTAAAATTCCGAAAAGTTTTCGTTTCGGCACAAAAACTTTGTTCGGATCTGCCATTTTCGGATCTGAAAATTTTCGGAAATTCGGCCGAATCCCGAAACCCGAAACGCACATCCCTAATGGACAAGCAGTTTTTCTGTCTTAAGTCGATGGTACCCATGATATGTAGAATTGTACTATGTTTAGATAGACCCTATAGCCTTGTAAATTGCTTTCTCATGTTGTCTTCGGTTTTCTGTTGCAATCCATGTTTGCTCAGTAGGATGCTAAGATTCATTAATGTAATGTCAAGAATGCTTTATTGTGTATACTCTTTTTGATACATTTATTATAACTGAAACCAGAACAGTTGCTTTATTCTGCTTGTAAACATCAATTGTCCAAAATAATGAATACATTTAATATTTTCTTGACGGAAATGTAAAACCAACAGTAAACTCTCAAATACCATTAGTGAAAACATGCATTAGATACCTTATCTTTACATGTAGATGAAGACAACATAAGTGGCAATTAGATGTACTTTGAAATGTTCTATCAAACTCTGTGAAACATTAGAAACACACACTTTTTTAGATTACTAGTGAATTTGCATCAGAGCATATTATTTTTACTGCGTTAACATCCTACATTATAAAACTTTACTATCCATTTGTTAAGAAGACAGTGATTTCTTCCTTAAAGCTTACCTGGCACAGAGTAACTTTCCAAGTGGATCAAAAATGTTTAAATTGTTGGAAAAATGGCTTATGTGTATCTAAAACATATATTGGCAATGTTTTCTGTGCGCACAAACCATGCCGTCTCTCAGAAACCTATGAATCCCACTTGGAATTGAATTTCCTGACTATTTCAGTATATGGCCATCTTATATACATGTACTTTACTTGGTGCAGACTATCGCTATAACAAGCGTTAACATGCTATTCCAGTGAGCAGCTATAACCAACACACTTAAGGTTATTCACTAACCTCTAAATACAGACGAATTGGCAACAATCGATGATGCAATTCGTCGCAGCTCGGCAGTGTTCAGTGGCAACAAAATTGCCCCATAGAAGACTATTGTGTCTTCTATTCATAGAACGCCGAACTGCATTGAAATTCCTCAAAATGTCCTGATTTTCGATATTTCAGTTTGACAGGTTTAAACAGGCGAATTCTATAGGATTCAATGTAAAAACATAGGACCACATTACATTGTTCACGCTAAAACAGGAACGCAAAGGAGAAAAACCTGTGCCTGCAGGCTTCTCCTTTGCGTCCCCATCTTAGAGTGATATTACGATGCAGGCGCTAGAAAAGTTGCCTGCATCGTAAGCCGCCGCAAGCATCCACTCGATGGAGTCCATAGTACTCCATTGAGTTTCTGCTCTGCCGGTCACATGACATGCCGTCTCTCGCCTCGTGAGATCCGGCAGTTCGGCTTAGTGATACGCAGGGGAGACTGGGGAACTTTTTCCCCCAGTCTCTCCCTGCTCCCGGCAGACAGAGGAGGCGGTTGGAGCCACAGTCCTCGTCGTGGGATAGGAGGTGAGTATCTGATTTTATTGGGGGGGGGGGTTACTGCTGGTGCTGACGGATAGGGATGAGCTGTCCGGTTCGATCGGTTCGGAGTTCGATTTGAACATCGCCTGTTTGCATGTTCGCGAACTACAAACATTTCCGCGTGTTCGGCGCATGTTCACCCACAATGCAAGACAATGGACCACAATGCACTTTTCCACTGGCCTGAAGCTTGTAATTGGCTACAGCCTTGCACCTGACCACAGGTCAGGTGCAAGACAGGTTCAAGACTATGCCAATCACGGCTCAGAGTCCTGATTGGGAAAATTTCGCCCAATCATGGGCTCACAGAGCTAAATCACGCAGCACATTATATAAGACTTCACACAGCGCTTCAGCACATGGTTGAGAGGAGATTGTTCTTGTGTTAGTGTGTGTTCTCACTGCCAGTCTGCCACCAGCTACCGAGGGGGTCTCATTTCTACAAAATATCTGGGAATTGTTCTAATCTGTGTGTTCTCACTCCCAGCAACTATTTTGGGGGGGTCAGTAATTTCTCCAAAATATTTGAGAATTGAGGTAATCTATGTCTTGTCACTGCCACCAGCAACTATTTTGGGGTTCAGTAATTTCTCCAAAATATTTGGGAATTGAGGTAATCTGTGTCTTGTCACTGCCACCAGCAACTATTTTGGGGGGTCAGTAATTTCTACAAAATATTTGGGAATTGAGGTAATCTGTGCCTTGTCACTGCCACCAGCAACTATTTTGGGGGTCAGTAATTTCTACAAAATATTTGGGAATTGAGGTAATCTGTGTCTTGTTGCTGCCACCCAGAATTTTGGGGGTCAGTAATTTCTACAAAATATTTGGGAATTGAGGTAATCTGTGTCTTGTCACTGCCACCAGCAACTATTTTGGGGGGTCAGTAATTTCTCCAAAATATTTGAGAATTGAGGTAATCTGTGTCTTGTCACTGCCACCAGCAACTATTTTGGGGGGTCAGTAATTTCTCCAAAATATTTGAGAATTGAGGTAATCTGTGTCTTGTCACTGCCACCAGCAACTATTTTGGGGTTCAGTAATTTCTCCAAAATATTTGGGAATTGAAGTAATCTGTGTCTTGTCACTGCCACCAGCAACTATTTTGGGGGGTCAGTAATTTCTACAAAATATTTGGGAATTGAGGTAATCTGTGTCTTGTTGCTGCCACCCAGAATTTTGGGGGGTCAGTCATTTATACAAAATATCTGGGAATTGTTCTAATCTGTGTCTTGTCACTGCCACCAGCAACTATTTTGGGGGGTCAGTAATTTCTACAAAATATTTGGGAATTGAGGTAATCTGTGTCTTATCACTGCCACCAGCAACTATTTTGGGGGGTCAGTAATTTCTACAAAATATTTGGGAATTGAGATAATCTGTGTCTTGTCACTGCCACCCAGAATTTTGGGGGTCAGTCATTTATACAAAATATCTGGGAATTGTTCTAATCTGTGTCTTGTCACTGCCACCCATCAGGGGTACTCACTGATTTATAGGAGGTTTCTGGGAATCGTAATCTGTGTCTTCTCACTGCCAGCTGTCAGGGGGTCCCACATACTTCTTTATTTTCTATATTTCTGGGAATTGTAATCTGTGTCTTGTTACTGTTGCAAGCTATCAGGGGGTCCTATCAGGGGGTCTCACTGATTTGTAGCAGATTTCTGCGAATTGTAATTTGTGTCTTGTCACTGGCACCCGTCAGGGGGTCTCACTGACTTATAGGAGGTTTCTGGGAATTCTACTCTGTGTATTGTCACTGGCTGCCAGCTATCAGGGTGTCTCACTGAGTTATACCAGAGTTCTGGAAATCTTTAATCTTTATACCAGAGTTGAATCAGAGTTCTGTATATATTTAATCTATATATCACTCACCATGTCAGAAAGACCAAAAAGGACAGGCAGATGCTCCCAGGCACAGATAAGAGGGCAAGCAGCCTCTGTGTTGGGAGGCTGTGCCTCTGGTCGTGGTGGACGGGGTGCATCCTCTGTAGGGGCACGCTTGTCCTTTCTAACTGGTGCTGGCTGTCTTAAGCAGCAGCAACATACAGAGGATTTGGTGGATTGGCTAACCAGGCCATCCTCATCCTCTGAGTCCTCTGCCAGCCAGGCTTGTAGTGCTTTACAGTCCACCTCAGCTGCCAAAGCATCTAATGCAGCCTCCATGTCCACAGCTACTCCTGCCGTAGCCTCACTATCACACACACGGAGGAGTCAGCTGAATTGTTTGACTACAATGACAGTGACATGCTGCCTGAGGATGTGCAGCAAGTACAGTGCTCTGATTCAATCTCTGAGCTTGAGGAAGGGAGTATAATCAACCTAGAGGAAGGGAGTGCCAGTGATGACACACAAATAACTGGCACTCATGTTGTCCCAGCAGCTGCAGCATACTGCCAAGTTGGCTCCAGTGACGAGGAGATAGGGGGTGATGACAATGATGATGAGGTCACTGACTCCACCTGGGTACCTGATCGAACACAGGAGTCAAGTGAGGAGGAGTAGGAGGATGCACAACAAACACGAGGCACAACATCCTCTATGACCAACCGTAGCACTAGCCAGTCCAAGGCATCAGATGTTAGAGCTGCTCAGGTGCAGAGCGCAGTTGTCTCAAAGCACACATCCAGGAACTCTGCTGTCTGGGAGTTCTTTAAGAAATGTGCAGCATTCCCCACCATTGCTATTTGTAATCTATGTCAGATGAGGCTCAAGCGTGGGAAAGACACCGGACGCTTGGGTACCACATGCGTGAGGCGACATATGATCACCTGCCACACATCCCGTTGGCGCAAAACTTTGTGTAGGTCCTCCTCCTCCTCATCTGTCTCTCTATCCCCACTGTTTGTCCTGCCATGTCATTGCCTACAACCTCCACTGAGAGGGATGATGCTACAGTAATAGATGTACCAGGTCCTTCCTCACAATGTGACAGCATCCCATCAGCTGAAGATTTACGCAGTCAGATTACGTTGCCCCAGCTGCTGCAGCGTAAGAAAAAATATAGTCCCAACCATCCCCAAGCACAGCGTCTAAATGCCAGCTTAGCAAAATTACTCGCATTGCAGCTGCTGCCTTTCCAGCTGGTGGACTCGACTCCCTTCTGTGAATTTGCTGAATGTGCTGTACCACAGTGGCATGTTCCAAAATGCCATTACTTTTCACGGAAGGCCATTCCAGCACTATACCAGCACCATGGGTGTCCGCAGAAATTTTTCCAGGGGGGGGCAAAATTTTAGTGGCAACCATTCTGCCCTTTTGACAATGTCATGAAGGGGACAGTCATAAAATAAAGCGTAGTAATTCGGAGGCTGCAAAACATGATGCAAGACTAATAGAAGAATAAAGGTGTAAGTCTCTGATCTGAGTGTTGCATTTTCTAGGCCATCTCTGTATATACAAACCATGACCCTCCCACACATACTGGCACAAACACCAGGCCCCCCTCCAAACATATACATACATACACACACACACACCAGCCCCCTTCCTACACACATACATATATATATACACACCCCTCCCTCCGTCTCTGTATACACAGAGCCAGCTCTGTATACACAGTGACAGAGCCGGCTCTGTATACAGATATACAATCTGTATCCCCCTCTCTGCTTAGATTGTAAACTCTTGGACAGGGTCCCCTCTCCTCTTCGATTGTAAACTCTGGAGCAGGGTCCCCTCTTCTTTTAGATTGTAACCTCTGGAGCAGTTTCCCATCTTCGATTGTAAGCTCTGGGGCAGTGTCCCCTTTCCTCTTAGATTGCAAGCTCTGGAGCAGGGCCCCTCTCCTCATAGATTGTAAACTCTGGAGCAGGGTCTCCTCTTCTTTTAGATTGTAAACTCATCCCCACCAGATTACTATTAGTCATGGTGTTCCTCCTCCCTAGGCAGACAAACTAGACCTCAGAACAGGGGGCATTAAGCGTAATAAAGATTTGACAATCATCTTTTTTTGCTGTGTCCAGCATTCCAATGGCCACAGCAGCAACGGCAGCAGCAGCCCCTGCATCTCAGCCCAGGCAGCCTCTCCCAGTGTCTAAAGTGAGTAGGAGCACGTGGTGCATTGGAGGCGGAGTGAGGAGGTGATATCACAAGATCCACACAGACCACCCCCACACTGACCGGAACTCCTGTGCAGCCTGCTATGAGTAACAAACACTCGAGCAGGCTGCACACACAGCTGTCTGAGCAGAGCAGACAGGCAGCCCTGGTACCAAGGGGGGTGAGTGCCCCATCCTGGGGACGCCCATGACCAGCACGTGGAAGACAATGTTATTGAGTCATTGGGAAAGGCAGTCAGCAGCAAGGTGCATGTGACTTTAGACACGTGGTCCAGCAAGCATGGACAGGGTCGTTACCTTTCCTTCACAGCACACTGTGTAACTCTGATTGCAGCTGGGAGGGATCCAAGACGGGCCTCTGTGCTGGAGCTTGTTCATCCACCACGCCTCCAGAAAGCTGCTTGTATGAGGTCTGTCTGCTCCACCACCTCTCCCTCTTCCTCCTCCTCCTCCTTCTGTGTCTCTGGCGAAGTGGCAGTTAAACCAATGCCTGACAGGGGCTATGCAATGGCTCAAGAAAAAAAGATGCCATACTGTGCTTGAGCTGGTTTGTTTAGGGGACAGGAGCCACACCGGGCCAGGAATTATGTCAGCTCTGCAGGGGCAGGTGCAGATATGGTTAACACCACACCAGCTTCAGCTGGGAATGGTCGTCTGTGATAATAGCAGCAACCTTCTCTCCACCCTACGCCTGGGTAAGTTGACGCATGTACCATGCCTAGCACACGTCCTAAATCTGGTGGTACAGCGTTTCCTAACCAGGTACCCAGGGCTGGCAGAGCTTCTCAGCCAGGCCAGAAAAGTCTGCAACCACTTTAGATGGTCATTCCCAGCAAGTGTTAGCCTGGCAGAAATTCAAAGAAAATTACACCTTCCCACAAACCATCAACGAGGGCCATCAACGAGTACCTGTGTGAGTATGGCACAAGGACAGGTTCAGGTCAACTCGTTTCCCCCCCCCGCAGTGGCCGATGATCAAGGATGCATGCACTGTACTGTCACCATTTGAGAAGGCAACGAGGATGGTGAGCAGGGACAGTGCATACATCAGTGACACAATTCCTTTAGTGTTTCTGCTGGAGCACACTCTGCGGGGAATTATAGATGTGGCTCTAGAGGCAGAGCAGCGGGAGGAAGAGGAGGCCTTCCCTAGCTCTGAAGGCCCCAATCTTTCCGCAGAGAGCATTCCAGCGGGTCCTCCCCAGATCAGACAGGAGGAGTATGAGGAGGAGGAGAAATATTTAAGTAGTGGGGGCATTGAAGGTGGGGATTCCTCAAGGGGGGGTTTTGTGTGCCCAGAAACACAAGGATTAGTACGTGGCTGGGAGCAGAAAGTGCACGATGGGGTCATCCTCCTCATTGACCAGGAAGACTCGGAAGCTAATGCCACCTCCAACCTATGCTGCATGGGCTCCCTTATCCTGCAAAGCCTGCTAAAGGACCCCAGGATTCGTGCTATCAAGGAGAGGGATCATTACTGGTTGGCAACCCTTCTTGATCCACGATATAAGGGTAAAGTTGCAGAACTCATCCTGCCCGCACAGAGGGAGCACAGGATGAAAAAACTTGAGGACGCTCTAAAGCTACACTTGTGTAACACCTTTCCAGGCACTGGTATGTTACGGAGTGATGACACCGGTGCTTCTGAGGCCGCGGATGATCAGAGGAATAGTGGTGAAGGCCAGGGACGCTTGACTGATGCCTTTTTAAATTTTTTTAGTCCACGACGCCCAGGGACGTCAAATGTAGGCATCCATTCCCAGCGTCTTCACTATATGGTGCAGGACTACCTAGGGGCAAGGGCAGACCTGGATACCTTTTCAGCAGATGATCCACTGGCTTACTGGGTGTTGAGATTGGATCACTGACCAGAATTTAGCCAATATGCTATGCAGCTACTAGGTTGCCCTTCATCTAGCGTGCTTTTTGAAAGGACATTCAGTGACGCTGGAGGTTTTGTCACAGACAAAAGAGTGCGTCTGTCCACCGACTCTGTAGACCGGCTGACACTTATAAAAATGAATCAGTCCTGGATCAGCAGCTATCAATACCCTGATGCTGACATAACGGAATAGATCGGGGATGTCTTCTGCATTCACAAAACCTCCAGCACTGAACTCTTCCACAATACCACAAAAGGGTTACGGTGTGAAGGCACTTGCTGCCATGAAAGGCACAATATTTGGCTGCACTGACGCCTGTACCAGATTTATATCATTTTAATTTTTTGAACCACAGGGTCCACCCCTGCACTCTTCCACAATACCACAAAAGGATTACGGTGTGAAGGCACTTGCTGCCATGAAAGGCACAATATTTGGCTGCACTGATGTCTTTACCAGATTCATATCTTTTTAATATAGGACTGCATGGTCCACCCCTGCACTCTTCCACAATACCACAGAGGGGTTACTGTATGATGGCACTTGCTGGCCTGGCACCAAAGGCACAATATTTGGCTGCACTGATGTCTTTACCAGATTCATATATTTTTAATATAGGACCGCATGGTCCACCCCTGCACTCTTCCACAATACCACAGAGGGGTTACTGTATGATGGCACTTGCAGGCCTGGCACCAAAGGCACAATATTTGAGTGCACTGATGCCTTTACCAGATTCATATATTTTTAATATAGGACCGCATGGTCCACCCCTGCACTCTTCCACAATACCACAGAGGGGTTACTGTATGATGGCACTTGCAGGCCTGGCACCAAAGGCACAATATTTGAGTGCACTGACGCTTTTACCAGACTCATATCTTTTTAATATAGGACCGCATGGTCCACCCCTGCACTCTTCCACAATACCACAGAGGGGTTACTGTATGATGGCACTTGCAGGCCTGGCACCAAAGGCACAATATTTGAGTGCACTGGCGTCTTTACTAGATTCATATCTTTTTAATATAGGACCGCATGCTCCACCCCTGCACTCTTCCACAGTACCACAGAGGGGTTATGGTGTGACAGCACTGTTGCCGATGCTAAAGGCCCAATTTTAAAGCACCTATTGTTACTTTCATCCAAAGCCTGCATAAGTTTCACCATAATTTAGCCAAAAAATCACTAAACTTTTTCTGCGCGTCCTAAAATGTTTTTTCATACAGGCTGCCGCTCCAAGCAGTTGTTTATGAATAGATTATAGGAAAAGCATTTTCTTATATTTATAAGTCTTATATTTCAAAAGACTTTTTATATTTTGCAACATAACTTTTTTTAAAGGATTTTTAAAAAATTTTGGACACATTTTATTGATTTATACTCGCATTAGGAGACTAGAAGTCTTCCTTTTTTCCAGTTAGCAACATTTCACTGATGCTAATTCGGCAGTTATCTGTGCACATATGTGATTTTCCCATAAATGCTTTGGTGACTCCATCTTCAGCGCACTATGGTGACCATTCAGCGACTAGTGATTTCACCAAAATTTTGGCAGAATGGAATCCCCAAAGTGCACCGAAGTGAAAAGCACTGAAATTTCAGTGAAATATGTAAATAGACCCTACTGCTTTTTAGGGCTGCAACTAATGATTATTCTCATAATCGATTAGTTGGCCAAATATTTTTTCAATTAATCGATTCATCGGCTGAAAAAAAAGAAAACAATTTGTTTACTTAAAAGGAATTTTATGTAAAAAAATAACCACATCCCCTCCCCCTTTTTTCATAAGCAATTTGCGTAGTGGATGTACATCCGCAAATTGCGTATCTTGTGTACTTTTCACACAAACTATGCAAATGCTTGGTCAGAGGGATGAGTTGATGCTGCATGCGCAGCTTAAGCCCATGTTTGCTTTCTCAAATGAATGGAGCTACAAGCACTTGGTCATAGATGATGATGTCAACGTGAAATCGGGATCAATAAGCTAACGTGTTCAGAGTGCGTAGAGTGTCCCTTTGAAATAATTTCCTTTTATAATGTCCTTATTGTGTTATTTTATGTTACTAATATCTTGCATGTGCTTTGTTTTTCTCTTGTTTAGTTAAGAAAATATTTTACTATATACATGTCACTGGGTGCATCCATTTGGTGATCTTTTGTGTTGTAAACTGCCCCCACAGTATCTTTACCTCACTTGGTCCTCACTGTGAGGCATTGGCCATAAATAGAGTCTATTGGTTGATCACGGACTCAAATCATTGTATTGTGTGGGATGTATTCAAAGGACATCACCAAGAGGTAGATTAGAAGGGCAGTATTACAAAGCTGGTGCAAACTAAACCAGAGCTGTTGTAAACTTAAAAGCCCCATAGCTTAATGGCTCTGGTAAAGTTAGCATCAGCTTTGTAATACTGCCCAAAGTCTTTTAAGCTCCCTTTCATATCCCATTCAGCTGCCATCTCTTATCTCAGTTAGCATGGACAACAATAGACCTGCTGCAACCTTATCTAAACATTCTCTCCTCCACCTCATTAACTGTTAAATAATATAGATTAACCCCTCACTGCGGGTTGTGCCCAGCAAGTGGTGCTAAACGCCAGTGAGGCGTACTAGTACACTCCGGCTGCTGCTGCGTCGACTCCTCCAGCCCACTAACACGCCTCATTGTCATTGGCTGAAGGAGAACAGCTGGAGTTCAGGCCAGCCCGCAGCTACAAAGTACACGTGGCGCGCACTTGCTGGCAGGAGGCAGCCTATAAATGCCAGCGGGGTATGCTATGCTATCCTGTGTGTTCTGTTCGGTGTGCTCTGTCCTATCTTAGGCTAGGGTCAGATGAGCGCATTTTGTACGGACTGTGCGTCCTTGCAGTACGGACGTACTTTCTGACTGACGACAAGGTAGTGGCCACACAGTCCGTTTTTTTCACTGATGTATTTTTTGACTGATGTAGCAGGGAAAATAAATTACAATGAAAAAACATTCTGTCCGTCAAAAATGCTGGACGTATAAATGCAGTCTGTCTGACCATGCTCCATCACTCACACAGAAAGCTATGCGGACGTTGCGGACATGGCGCACTCCGCACGTCCGTTCTAGCAGTATTACGTTCTTGCCTAACCTGCGTCCGTTTGCAGCGTCCGTCAGCCCCCGCACTTCTGTGCGGACGTACTTCGTGTGTGGGGCTCCATTTAACACAATTGTATGCTATCACGGACGTACTTATGTGCGGGCAACACAGACGTTAACACTGCGCTCGTCTGACCCCAGCCTTAGCTGGCCACATAAACAAGAGCCACAAACCGAAGCTTTTTGTTAAATGTTGCATCATGAGCAAAATACACAAAATGGAAAAAAGAGATCAAAACCTTTTACTTTTCCATTTTACATGCATTTACTTAAAAAAAAACAGCAGCAGTGTTTCATAATGTGGTTTTATTTGCAATGCACAAGTAATCTAGTTACAGCTTATGTAAGTGGTAGTGTCCCTTTAAAACCATTCACTGCATAGGTCTGTTCTCATTTTGGCCATACTTACACACATCAAATTCTGTATTATACTAAATTCTGTTTTCTATTGACCATCACAAAAATAATTGCTATCAACAATCTTAATGTAATTTTGTCATTAATAGCCATCTTTTCTTTCACTCTAATTATCTGTCTGTTGCGTTTCCAAAGAGCTTTCAATTACCTATCCTGTTTTAAGACCATTTCAATTCATGATCTATTTTATTAAAAAACATGTACCAGAGAAAATAATGGGATATAATCAAGACAGATGCAACAAGTAATTATCTTTGTAGAAGTATCAAGCTGTATAAATGTAAAATTAAATTGCTAGGTGTGTGTACAGAACATAAAGCAATGCAGTGACATTTATGTAAACAGAAAAACATTGATATTATGTAAACAGGCAATCTCACAATTACACATGTGCTGTGTTTCGGTGGTACATTGCTTTTTGTAAAATACTTTTTTTACTGTATTTTTTCTGCTGCTTTTTTTCTTTTTTCCTTAACAAGTGCTCTGCTAGTTTAATTTTTATAAGAGATCTGGGAAACCATATGTGCTGTTTGAGTAATCTAATAACAGTTACATGTGGGCTGACAAGGATGTGACTTATTGTTCAAAAACAGCTAGAGAATTTCTGATGCTGAAGCCTGTTTTGTGTAAAATTAGGCTATAGTAAACAGACATCAAAATGTCATCAGAGAGATAAATAATATCAGATTGCCCATTACTAGCTGACAGGCAAATGTCCTACGCTGTGTCTCCTGTCCATAGTGCTGTCACTTTTATTCTTATAGCAGGGATTTTACACCCTAGACACTGTCAATCTATTGGTTCCATCTCTGAATTTGTACACTACTACAAAAAAACTGCTATTACAAGAAAAAACATCTTACACTAAGGATATGAAATCCCCTTGAGATAAAGTGACTTTATATTATAAAGTTACATTATATCTTTTCCAAACTTGTGATGTATAATTTGCACTTATGGTTAGGCAATATTTAGTGTATGGATTGTGATAAAGAAATACTTTCAAAATGAATTTAAAGCATATTTCTATTTATTTGGTAGGTTTTCTTATAAAAAATGGAGGAGATACGATTGCCCTTTGATGTTCTCTGAGAATTTCAGGATTTTGAGCTGAAGAATCCCCGTTCCCTCTATAATGCTAAGATTGCACTTATAAAGGTTCCCTGCTGTCACAAAATTATATATTTCTAGGACTGTCAATATCTTTGCAGTTTTCTTGTAAACAATATTCTGTTTTCTATATTTTGATAGAGAAACAACACAAATAGAGTATTTGTATTTCTTTCTATGCCAGGGAATATAAGGGTGATAATAACCATTACTTACTTTTTCTTATTTTTGTCTTGTATTAACGATCAGAAATGTAATCATATAGTGTGTAATAAAAGCTACACCAGGAGCATTTCAGAGGTGGAAATGTAAGATTCCATAAATTTTCTTTAATATACGAAAGCGATAAAGCACTGAAGCAGTGGAGGAGGGGATTTTTAATTTATGTTGTGTATTTTTCAAGAGCAGCTTCCCAAGACAATATAGGAGCCAAATTAATTTGTAAGTAGTTGAAGAATAACGGATGATTGCTCATCCACAAAACATTACAGTTAACCTGTTCCTTCAAAATGATGAGCAGATCTGAGTAGTACATGTAAGGCAAACTCCCAGTAGACATGCTTCACCACATCAAGCCATCCACCCCTTCTGTTCTTTGGAAGGTATACCATGGTTTCAATCAAGGTGCTGTTAATCCCTTTCCTGTGGGCTATGTGTGGGGGACGTCCTCAGTGTATGCAGAGGATGTCCCCCACACATCGTTACTTACCCGCAGCCTTGCGGTGAGTTCCGGCTGAACTGGCAGACGTCTCGTGGTGGTCTGACTTACAGGAAGACTGAGTTGTGAGACCTCCCAATGTCAGAATCAAGGGCCGGCCAGAGCTACTGGCACAATGCCCTTAGAGGAGAAGGGGGGGGGGTGTAATTTGGACCCGTCTATCTCCTTGTAGGTAAGGGATACAGCCATAAATGAGGTATCACTGGAATGGGCAGAGTCCACTGATCTTTCTTCTGGATATGAAGTAGTAAAAATAAAATAAATAAAATCAAAATAATTACTTTTTTCCTTTTAATTTGCTTCAAAAGCAGCAGAATTATCTACTTTTTACTTAAAAGCTTACCTTATCATTCCCCGTGCTGGGACTAAGATTGGAAGTGATGGCACAATACGTAATAACTATTAAAATAAATAAATAAACAAATAAAATAAAATAAATAAAATACAAGTCACTGCAAGGAGCGCCATGGGGCCTTTGGACCCCTGCATCTATATTCTTTACAACAAACAAGGTCAATAAGGTGTCATTGAAAAGGTCAGAGTTGGGTCTTTCCAATGACACCAAACCTAAAAAAAAATTGAAAAAATAAGAATTTAATTCAAAATTTCCTCTTTTTTCTGTCTCCAGAAGTTATCTTAACGCCGTTAATCGCTATCTAGCTCTTGTCGCAAGATGGGCTCGTGGCTCAAGCATAGCGTTTCCCTCTTGTAAATTAGCGCTGCCTATACTTTGCATAAGAGGTGTTAATTTGTGACTCGCACTAGAAGAACAAGCTATTTCAAGGAAGCTCAATCTTCTATATTGGAGCTGGTATTTCTCAAAAAAATACTGAAAATAGTGATTCTGCACTTGCAAACACACTTATCACACTCTAAACAACACACTAAAAAAATCCAATACTCACCATATGTTGGAGAGGGTGACTCAATCTTCAGCTTCCTCTCAACCAGAGCAGCATTAGACTGGGAACAAACAGATTATTCTGCAGCTCCAGCGCGGCTGGGGTACGCTGGGCTGCATGGAGTCCTATAGACTTCAGGAGCTGATACCTGCGTTGGAGTGCAGTGCCACTGCCAGTACCAGGATGACCCTGTACTTCCTTGTGGGGCCAAGCCCTATTATAGCACCTACCCTAGAATAGGTATGTTAAAATGTAGACAGTAGGTAAAATGTGATGTTTTGACTTGCCATCTCCCTTTTTGTCACAGCCATGAAATAGGACTCATATATTTTGAATGTGAGAGACAAGACAATGCTTAGATGTTACTACCACTTAGAGCTTGTTAGTAGGGATGGGCTGAACACCCCCGTGTTCGGTTCGCATTCAAACTCGAACATTTAAAAAAGTTTGTATTTGAACGCGAACGCGATTCGAACACAATGTAAGTCAATGGGGCTCAAAAGTTCGAAAATTAAGGTCCCCTCCAGAGGGCATATATGCAATATATTGGTCATAAAAGGTGTATGGGGGTCCGGGTACTTCCCTGGGGGACAGGAAACAATGAAAAACAAATAAAATAAAAAAAGCGTTTTTAACCCAAAAATGTTTTTTTTAAACCATTTCACCGCTGTGCGCTGAGCTAATTTTTACCGCTTTTGCTCATGTTTAAATGCGATTTTAAGCCATTGGAAATGTTTCAGCAACAATGAGTGGGGAAAAATTACGATCTTAACGCAAATGTTAACGCTCACTTGCGTGAGGATTAACATTTGCTGCGGCGTTCACTGCATATTTGTAACGATTCCCCAGGACAGACCTGGTAGGATCCCTGGTAACAGACCTCTAACCCTCCGATCCTTAGGATGGTCGGGACCACTAAACCTAACCTCTAGCAGGCCAGGGAGACAGCACCAACAATATACACCACAGACTGAGATCAATATACGTTTGGAATGCGCTATAGTGTATGGCAGGATGGAAGCGCACCAGCAGTAACAAGCAGCGGAATATACCAGACAGGGGCACAGAGCGAGAGTAGTTGTTATCACAAAACCGGGTCAGTAACGTTTAGGCACTTGTACTGCGCTACTGTATATGGTGAGAATTGGTGCACACCAGTAGCAACAGGAGGCAAACTGAACAGGCAGGGAGTACACAGAGAGAATAGTCAAATGGCAGGCAAAGTCAGCAACAGATCGGGTCCTCAGAACAAGCAGGGTCAGTAACAAGAATACAAACTGATTCGGTAAGCTAGCAATGCGGGAATGAAACTCCACGGCAAGGCAAGGTGTACAGCATGTGCTCCTGATTTAAAGGTCCCGGCGGCTCCGCGTCATCACGCGCGCCCTGCCCCCTGATCACTCACAGCTGTGCCGGGTGCTGCCGGAGCTCCTGGCATTCGGCCAGCTGGCGGCACCATGCTTCCGGGGGCCCCCCCGATCACCACCCGGGCCCTGGATGTCACAATATTACAATCCAAACGCAAATGGGTTAAGTAAACAAATTGGTAAGAAGAATAATTAATGCAGCATATAAATCCTCACACTGCCGAGCAGCACCTCTACAGTTTGTCGCTAGCTTTAACTGGCACGCTGTGTGAACCGGCGCTTCTGAGAAGATACGCTATTAGTGTAGCGGGGAAGCCGGCTGCGCATTTTCCATCGCTCCCTCTACACTAATAGCGTATCTTCTCAGAAGCTGCACACAGCGCACAGCTGCACACAGAAATGTGTCGCCTTACCTTAGCCTGGTGGTCAGTCAGTGGGGGCTCCCTGGATCCTGGTTGTGGGGGGGTCTGCTGTGGCTGCAGGTGCCGTGGCTCCCTCCCTGTGCCGCCTCTCTGCCACATGCACCCGGCCGGCCAGCCGCACAGTCGCAGCTCTGTCATCCGGCGGCCGCATGCTCTTCAAGGGGGTCCTTGGGAGGCCCTGGCGGGCTGCCCTCTGCAGTGCCTGATTAGAGGGTCTCATCTGCCTGATGTTTTAGCAACAAGATTGTTTTATCCGATAGGCTTCAATGTTAAAAATAATCCCGTTTTAATTCAATATCTAATAAACCGTTGCTTATAATATTCTGCAGTAAAGAGTCTCTTTATTTTTGGATTTTTTAGGATTTGTAAACATTTTTTTAAAAAAATGCAAAAAAAATTTCGAACTTTTTGCGAACGGCCTGAAAAGTTTGCAGTTCGCAATCTTTCAAACAGCCGATGTTCGATGCGAACATCGAACCAATTTGAACCGGCAGCCCATCCCTACTTGTTAGTAAGGCTTAGGGAGGACAAATAAATGCAAACTGAGTGGGTGTCAGTAACTGTGGAACTGGGGGCAGCCTCGCGGCATTTTCAGGAAATTCCATTCATTGACATAGATGGAGTTGTGGTGTCGTGTCCACATTCCCGGGGACTATGTGCAGATTGACAGGCGGTTAACCTTTCCTATGAGTCAAATAAATGAGACAGGTTTGCAGTCTGTAAGTTTATTAACCCGTTGTAGGAATGTGCTAAAACTGTGTGGAAGCAGTACAAAGTGTAAAAATTCAGTAGAAACACAAATTTGCTATAGCAATAATACATAGATAGCATTACAGAAACAGGGTGTGTCCGTATAAAACGCTTAGGCAATGCTGCAACTGTGAAAAGCAGATGGCTGCAATGTAGGGGGAAAACAAATACACAGCACATAGGGCACTTCTAAAGTTGAAAGCAACTGTGAGATAGTTAGGGGAAACTTATGCTGGAGTCCTTACCGACGATGCCTCTTATAGAGGAGAGAGATTGTGACTAGATGATTCCTTCAGCTCGTGATGAGGAAATTAGGTTTTTCCTCCCACAATCCTTTGCTATAGCAAAGGAAGATCCTGGGAGGGCTGAGTACCAGGGTGGTATGAAAAAAATGGCCACTAGATGGCACCTCTAATACATAACATTTTAAAAATTCTGCTCTGGAGGCAGCACATGTGGCGATAGAATTTTGTGCAACTGGGTACATGTCTAATTAATGGGAACCAGGGAGAAAATATACACTTGTCTACAATGATACAACCAATATGTGAACAAAATTGCCTTAAATGCTAGCTATGAATCATGGGATATGGAGTTCCTAAAAATCTGCAATGTTAATTTTGTATACTATGGGCCATATTACAATGGTAACGCTAACGTTAGCTCTCATCTGTGTGAACGTTAACATTAGCATTAGTGGCCCTAACATGGGCGGACCATATTAAAATCCGAATGCTAAAAGGTTAAAAAACTCATTAGGGATTCGGAGCTTGCGCTTTTCAGTGCGAGCTTACTGTACTTTACGCTCCCTATGCTTAACATGGGTAGCGCAAAGTCTTAATGCTAATTACCGTCCTGCTGCTGTTAACTGAAAAGTTAACCACAGCTTGGACCTGGTGCTAACTGATTGAGGCTAGGGTCAGACTGAGGCAGTGCGAACGCGCGTGCAGGCGCACTTAATCACGGCCGCACTAGCAGCAAATGCCGGGCAATGACGGGCAATGTACGAAGTACGGTCGCACAAAAGTCCGGCTGCGCAACGCAAGTGGGAAACGAACGCATTTTGTCGAGAACGTAAAACCTCTAGTACGGTTGTACAGAGTGCGCTGCGTCCGCTAGAGGCGTGTGTGCGTGAATTGGAGACGTCAGACACTGCTAATGTCCGGCCAACATAACGTCCAGAGGCAAAAAGTGTTTTATTGATAACCGTACAAAATCACGAAAGAAAATGCGCATCGTATGACCGCTATCGCGTACTCCGTGAAAAAATGCGTCCATTCGTTCGAACGCACTTTTTCACAGACAACGTGAAAATGCGTTCGTCTGACCCTAGCCTCAGTTTCTGGAGAATCAGTCAGCACCAGCTGAAACCCCCCCAAAAAAAATCACATGCTCACCTTTCATCCCGCTGTGGGAACGGCAGCTCAATCCGCCTCTTCCGGCCGCCGAGAGCAGAGAGAGACTGGGGGGAAGAAAGTTCCCCAGTCTCCCTCTGCAAATCACTATGCCGACCTGTCAGATCTTGTGAGGTGAGATCCTGCAGGTCCTGTGACCGGCAGTGGAAGCTGCCGCGAGCATCCTGAGGCTTAGCGCTGTGTTATGCTGCAAGCTGCTGGTTTAGCGCCTGCACTGTAATATCACGCTAAAACGGGGATGCTAAGTAGAAACCTGCAGGCACAGGTTTTTCTCCTTAGCGTCCCCGTTTTAGCATGATGAACATAATATAGCCCTATTAGTTTAAGCCTTTTTGGTCCTTAGTTTAACACCATTTACCTCATACTTCCTTACATTTGGTATGCATTAGTGGGAAAAAAACATATATTTTTTGCAGAAATATCACTGTGTAGAATGCATTATATCAGATATGCTATATCTATAAATCACCACATTTAATGGTCTATAACATTTCATAAAAGCAACTACATGGCATTTCTAAACTGACATTATGAAGACAAACACCTGTTTTAATATCTGCAAAACTCAGTTTTTCATTAAATAAAAAGACCTAACTGCAATGAAAAGTAATTGTATACAGCATATATGCCACTATAAATACACCTGCACAATTTGTTCTCATTTGTAATAAACAAGACTAAAAAATGTGTCTTATCGTGAAGTGAGATTACATGCAATTGCAAGAATCATACTGGCCACACAAATTGCATGCTACTTATTAATCTATACTTTGAAATTTACCTTTCTACATTTAATATCTACTGTCTGCACAATTATTGATGATTGCATTGTCATTTAAATTCCTCTGATCACTTCCTACAGAAAGATCCATATGTCATAAATAACACAAACAAACAAAGCAATATTAAAAGCAGATTAATTCAGAGTAGGGGTGTTTTGAGGCTCCTATTTTATTTTCTTAATTGCTTTTCTGTGGAAATATCACTGGAAAAGAAAAAAAAACTCTAGAAAACTTTGTTTTTATTACTGACTTTGGATTGGAAACAACATGTTTTTAAAGTAAATGTCGTTTGGTGATTTTTGTGGGAGATTTTTTTTAATTTGAAAAGATAAAAACCAAGCTCTTTGATATTAAAAAAGGAATAAAACTGGAACAAGCTCACAGTCTTTTTTTTGGCAGTCTTAAATATATCAAGACTTTGCAAAGGATTCACATTATAACTCATTAGCAACATTGATAATTTACAGTACTATTCAGACTTTCTTTCAATTCTACAACACATTTACCAAACTTTGTGTTGCCAGGCTCTGTGTGTGTATATTGTGTTTTTGTCTGTGGTTCCTGGCTGTGTGCATGTGTGGACATTATTTATTTATTTATAAAGTATTTTACCAGGAAGGATACATTGAGATTTCACTCATTTTCAAATATGTCCTGGGTTCAAGAACATTGTATTTCTGTAACAACTGTAACAATTCAAAGTAATAAAATGCAAGATATTAAAAAAACAACAACACAAATATACAGATTAACAGAAAATAAATATGTAGGAAATAGGGATGTGCATGGCTGAACAATTCATTTTGCTTAGTTTCGTTTTGTTTTAATATGATTTAGTTTTCGGAATTTCGTAACTAATTTCGTTTCGTATTTCGTTTAGTTTTGGATCAAATCGAAATTTCATATTGATTCGAAATTTCGAATCAAATTTCATCTATCAATTCGATAGTTGATATCAATTCGAACTTTGGATCACTAAATAAAACCCCTATTAATCGAATTTTGCTGTTAAAAGAAAAGCTAGGGTTAAATATTAAGCTGTGTCACAGATTTAGTATTTGAGTCAAATTAACCCGTTAGTGACTGGGCGGTTTTACACAAATCCGTCCTTTAGTGCCCGCTGCTGTTTTTATTGTTGGAACCAGCGAGGGACGTGAGTATCGGCGGGAGAGAGGATAGGAGCCCACTGACGAACTTAGTACGTCCGCGGGTTTAAGGGAGACGGTGGGCAGGACGTACATGGTACGTCAGCGGTTGGGAAGGGGTTAAACAGTGAAACAAAATTAATTTGAATTCATAAAGTTGTTTGCTGACTGTTACTTGTATTGTAAGTTAAGATCAATTCGATAGTTGATATCAATTTGATAGTTCATTTCAAACTCGATAGCTGATATCAATTTGAATTTCGGATCACTAAATAAAACCTCAATTAATCAAATTTTGCTGTTAAAAGACAAGCTAGGGTTAAATTAAGCTGTCTCACAGATTTAGTATTTGAGTCAATTTAACAGGGACAGGTGCTTGTGAAACTGTGAAAGGAAATTAATTTGTTTCATAAAGTTATTTGCTGACTGTATTACTTGTATGTATTTTAATTTAAGATCAATTCGATAGTTGATATATCAATTCAGATATCGATTCGATAGTTGATATTGATTCATATTCTGAAAAACACAAAAAAAATTATTCAAATTTTTCTTTTATGACAGTGTAAAGTCGTTATATACAGTTTCGTTTCTAATTCGTATCTTATCAATTCGTTATTCGGAAGTACTTCCGAAATACGAATTATCGAATTTCGTTTCCGAATTCTGAATTTTTCCGAAACGAATGAACATCTCTAATATTCACTATGTTACATGTTTTCAGGTGCATTCTGTATCGAGGTATATTAATAGAGATCTCTTAAGTGACTTTAGACTCGGGAAGCTTTGATAGCTACTGGGAGGTCATTCCATAATTGTTGCTGTCTGTGTTGCCGGGCTCTGTGCGTGTACATTGTGTTGCTATATCTAGTGCTTGGCTCTGTGTTTGCACATTGTTTTGCTATCTTTGGTGCCTGGCTCTGTGCGTGTACATTGTGTTGCTATCTTTGGTGCCTGGCTCTGTGTGTGTACATTGTGGTTTTGTCTATGGTCCCTGGCTGTGTGCATGTGTGTACATTGTGTTGCTGTCTGTGGTGCTGGAATCTGTGTGTATATATTTTGTTGCTGCCCGTGGTTCTTGGTTCTGGAGGTGTTCATTATGTTGCTATCTGTGATGCCTAGCTATGTGAGTGTGTGTATGTACATCGTGGTGCTCCTTGTGGTGCCTGGCTGTGAGTGTGTTGCTGTCTGTGGTACTGGGCAGAGTGTTGAGGTGTTTATATTAGGAGGCTGTTGCCGATGCTGCATGACTAACACGCCTCACTAGCCCGCTTCCATGGCAGATTAAATTTAATGTAGATAAATGCAAAGTTATGCACTTTGGAGTGAAGAACACACAAGCAACGTATACCCTAAAGGGAAATCAAAGCAGAGAAGGACTTGGAAATAATCAGAGACTTCAAACTAAGTAACAATGCCCAATGTCAAACAGCAGCTGCCAAGACCAGCAAGGTATTGGCATGAATTAAAATGGGAATTCACTCTCAGGATGAAAACATAATTTTGCCTCTTTATAAATCAATGGTAAGACGCACCTTGAATATGCCGTGCAATTCTGGGCACCTGTCTTAAGAAAAGATATTAAGGCACTAGAAAACCTGCAGAGACGGGCGACTAAATTAATAAGGGGAATGGAAGGTTTAAGTTCTGAGGAAAGGCTAACAAGCTTAAACCTGGTTAGTTTAGAGAAACGGCACCTTAGAGGGGATCTGATAACCTTATAAAAATATATATGGGGCCATTATAAACCATTGTCTGGAAACCTATTCATTAATAGGAATATACAAAGGACACAATGTCACCCATTTAGACCGGAGGAAAGGAAATTCAGCCTAAAGCATAGAAAGGGCTATTTTACGGTGAGAACAATAAAGCTGTGGAATTCTCTGCCTGTTGAGGTGGTTGGGTCAGAGACTGTACAGACTTTTAAAAAACTGGATGACTTCCTGCAAAAACATAATATTAAGGGTTATAATATTTAATATGTTGGTAAGCTTCTTGATCCAAAGAGAAATATGACTGCCATTCTAGGGTCAAGAAATAATTTTTTCACAATATGTTGCATATTGGCGAGAGCTTCAGAATGGGTTTTTTACTTTCTTTTGGATCAACAGCAGGAGGTGATGTGTGAAAGGCTGAACCTGATGGACGCTTGCCTTTTTTTCAGCCTATGTAACTATATTGTGCAGCAAGTGAACATTTCTTGAATTTCATGTGGTGGAAACAGGATTAATGGGCAACTGAAAAGATCTGAGTGACTTTGACAATGGTCAAATAGTGATTGTTAGATGACTAGGTAGGAGCAGAACACACTTCACATGTTCCACCTACCCAGAGATTGCTGCAAACCACATAAACCCCTTCATGGCAATAGTTTTCGCTTTTGTTTCGTTCCATTGCTTGTTGTAAAGTGCTATGGAAACTATTGGCGCTATATAAATCATAATAATAATAGTAATAATTATTATTATTATTGTTATGTAACCCATCACCCATCCTAATATACTCCATTTTTATGCCCTAAATCCAGTGTTTTGTTGCTTTTATAGGGATAATAACAAAACATTGTTGTGATCCCATCTTAGCTCACCAGCTGCAAGTTGTCCCTTTTAGCTACTAGGTGGGTGCACATAATTAATAGCATTTATATGACTTTATTATTCATTATAGTCATTTGGATCCTTCCACCTGTTTTCTTATCTGTTCTACATTCAATAAAGCTCATAGTTGTCATCAATCACATATAAGGAAAAAGCCACAGTGTCGGTGAGAGAATGTCTCAAACCACCAAAACACTGCATATAGAGTAGGACATAAGCTTGAGACAGAGTTATCAATCACTCACTACAGGGAAAGATACGGCTAGTTTGGAACAAATTACATCTGTCAGAGTGCAAAGAGGTATCAACACACGATATTTACATTTTAATCATATCTGTCTTAATCCATAAATGTAACTACATAATTTTGGCTACGTTTCATTGTGTACCTGCAAAATTACAATGTTAAACATGACCCCCTACAGTGTGCCATTTGCTTTGATTTCTTCCTCTCTTAAATGACATAACTTATCATTAATTAAAAAAATAATTTACCAGCCGGTGTACCATCAGTTTCCCATTATTCAGACTCAGCTTGTCATTATTAAATTTCAAAAGTCTTCTTTTAATTTTTTCACAGTCATCCTTTCCTCATCCGTTCCGGACAACTCTAGGCATTTTCTTCATAAGCGTATGGCATAGAGGCATTACACACTATTGGATTTTTTTTGTAGTAATTTGTAATCATTATTTTATTCTTCTGCTCCAATCCTCTTTATCATATCTTTGTTTATTCTACCCCTTTTTGATGCAATAACCACAAATTCTACCGTTGTTTGATTTTCAATGTCAAACTGCACCATACATTTCTTCGAATATCCTCCAGTCAGAGCATTGTTTGTGTGTAATATCAGAGTGTGGCTCTGTGTCAAGTGTAATTCTTTCAAATTGCATTCCTTCCTTTGAATGTCATTAGTGATGTGAGTGATAAATATGCCAAAAAGAACAGCTCAGAAGACGTATTGAGGAACTCTATTAGTCACCCCCTCTTAAGAATCTGATCTGTTGATTATGAAACATTTCTCTCCTTTTTCTTAGCTTACATCCTCTTCAGCTGTGTATACTAGGGGCCCTATTACATTGATAACGCTAATGTTAGCGCTCACCTGTGTGAGTGTTAACGTTAGTAATGGTTGCCCTAGCGCAAGCAGACCATATTACAATCCGAACATTGTGGGGTAAAAAACCTGTTAGCTTTTCGGATCTTGCGCTTTTCAGTGCAAGGTTACTGTACTTTGCGCTCCCTATGCCTAACACAGGGAGCGCAAAGTAATATTTAGCGTTAGGATTACAAAGTCCTAATGCTAATTACCATCCTGCTGCGGTTATCTCAAAAGTTAAACACAGCTAGGACCTGTGCTAATGGATTCCGTTTCTGCAGAATCAATCAGAACCAGTTGAAACCCCCAAAATCACATACTCCTCTTCCATCCCACTTCGAGAACGGCGGCTCCATCCGCCTCTTCTTGCCACCGGGAGCAGAGAGAGACTGAGGGAAAAAAGCCCCCCAGTCTCCCTCTGTAGATCACCACACCGACCTGCCAGATCTCGCGAGGCGGAATCCTGCATGTCTTGTGACCGGCAGCGTTAGCCTCAATGGACTCCTATGCAGACGCAGGTTTTTTTCTCCTAAGCATCCCCGTTTTAGCATGATGATTGCAATAGTGGCCTAGGAGTCTAAACGTCTAAACATATGTTTATCGATTACTGTTTCGAACAATGACTAACCATTGGATAAAATCATGTAAGTGTGACTTATCTGGGACATTGCTTTAACAGTTACGCTAAAACCGAAGCTGAATGACCTCCCCATAATAATAGTGTGCTCACTCTTTCTGGTCGGATCGCATTGACCAGGCAGAAGGATGCCATTTTAAAAAATTATTATTAATATTTCAAATGAAAAAACTCAATTTAATCATAAATGTAAGACCAATTTAGGCTGAAATCTAGGAAATTACACTTTTTAAATTATTAACTAATTTTGCAAAAATTTAAAATTGAATTGAAATCAGAGAAATTAATTAAATGGTAATATTAACACATTTTTGAGTAAGCCTGGAGGCATAGACCAACATAAACGTGATATCTATTCTCCCTAGCACATAATCCCTTAGCGTACAGTCAGATCAATTGTTCCACCCAATAATTAAAGAACTAACTTTCTTATTCTTCCAGTGGCAAGAACAGAGCTTGCATTTCCATGCTAAACAAACAATCTCATTTTAGAAAGGGATTTGCATTTTTAAAATTATTTCTGCTACTTAAACTGTGTCATCCTAATCGTTTTTGGTTTGCTCCGATGACATATACTTCTTAATATTATTTTTTTTATTAAGTTGTTTTCTTTGTTGTTTTGAAACTGGGGATGTTTAAATTTTGAATGTCCTGTTGGCTACATCACGATGTTAGAAAACTGTCTAGCGGGAAATGGGCTCTAAGGAGCAAAAAAAGACTTATAAAAGAAAACAAGCTTCTTATGTTTGAAGTATGATAAAGCATAATGCCATTTCTAAAACAGGAGCGTGCCCAAATTTAAAACAACACTGCTGGTTATGGATCTCATTCCAGAAGGATTATTTTCCCTTCCAATGTCAGCCACTCAAAGAGGAATTAGGAATTAAGCTTATATAAAAGGAAAGAGTAGCCAAGTAGTAAATGTTGTGTCATAAATTTTATTTTAAAGCTGTAAATCTTGCAACTGGGAGACAACTTGTTTATTAACATAGAAAAATGATTCTGGCACCCTACTGGAGGGTGATATGATTTGAAGTCCCTGTAAGACATATAGGGCTGGATTTATTTCTATTGGTGGTTTTATCGAAAGACATATTGGTGAGTAGTGATTGATTTATCTCATTGGGTGATTCAACAACCATAACCAAGCACCAGTTGGCATGCTGTGCACACCATTGGCTGCTGCAGGACAGCCTGAACTAAGGCCGTCCCCTGCAGCCAAAGACGTGTGCCTCGCATTGGCTTTGTAGGCGGACTGGAGGAGGGGCCCGCCGCAGCAGCCGGCCAGCTGGGTGTACTAGTAGGCCACGTCGGCAATAACGGTCTGCTTCCAGAAGCAACCCTCCCGAAAGTAATGGGTTAAATAAGGGTTTCAGTGTGAGTTTCTCTGTTTACCTCAGTACTTGATATATTTTCTATTACCGGCACATCAATGCTGGGGGAAGAACAGAATTGAATTGCTAAAGCAGATATTTCCATTATTGAGTATTGATGCTGCAATTAAAATCATTGAGCAAAGATATAAGCAAGTTCATGTTGAGTATTGTTCATTTTTCATTTTTAAAATATCCAGGACATGATACAATTGACTAAATTCACCAAGATCTCTTTGGGATTGAGGTATCTCCCTAGAAAGCTGAGGAAAGCTGTAAGAGTCTCTATATCTCATTTCACTAGACCATATTCCAACCGGTCACTTCTCGTGAGATCCTGCTGGATGGCAGAGTGATCGCAGAAGGAGACAGGGGACTTTCTTCCCCCAGTCTCCCTATGCTCCCAGCGGCCAGAAGCAGTGGATCAGGCCGCCATTCTTGACGTGGGATGAGAGGTGGTACCGTAAGTATTTTTTTTCTGGGGGGAGTTTGAGCTGTAGGTAAGGGACTCTGCAACAATGGAACCCGTTACCTACAGCCCTGAGCTGGTGGCAACTTTTTTGTTAGCGCCAGCTCTTAGGATGAAGTGATCCTAACGCTAGTTAATCTTTGCTTTCCCTTTGCGCTCCCCATGTTAGGTATAGGGAGCGCAAAGTACAGGAAACTTGCGCTACGAATCACAAATTAATAAACGCTAATGGGTTTTTTAACCCGCTAGTGATTCAAAGGCAATCTGGCCGCAGCACTATGACCTCCTTTAAGCTAGCATTAACGCTGAAGCTATTGTTAGCTTGAAGGAGATGACAGAGCCCATTATGTTACTATTAGCCAGTATTATAAATAAATTTTGGAAAAACATGAACTTTTTTCCCTCAATCTGAGGTGTGTGTCTTATTTATTCAGTAATGAAGCGTGTAAGTACCTTGGATGGTTTATCGACCTCATTATAACATTAAAACATTTAATTGAATGAAGTGTGGGTTGTTCATCCGAAAGCTGTTTCGCTTTTTGATCATCTTGTTGGTGTTTTGCAGGCTCATTTTTCTAAGGCTTTGCCATTTGTCAGATCTTTTGTCAGTTTGTTAACAAGATTACTAGAATAGCATTATTTGTCAACCGTCTGATTTTTCAAATGTTTTATTTGCCAATTCGACAAAAAAAGGTGACCAAAAGGTTGATATGTCGATTTCACAAGCGCTGAAAAACTTCAGTTTCTCTCACATAATTGTGTCTCTCCTGTACATTACTGCTACATACAAACTGACAGCGCCGTGCTGTCTCTTCAGCACAAGAAATTCCAGTCTTCATTACTGTACGTGTAAACAGTAAAAAGCAAAGGCCTGTGATTTGCATTGTAAAGATCAATCTACTTATGCTCTTCTACATCTCATTAACAAAGAACTAATACGTTTTTTCGTCATGTAGTTAGAATTACAGTTACAAGTATTTATAAAGCGCCAACAAATTTCTTAGAGCTGTACAATGGGGTGAATTGGTGGGGAACTGCAGGATTATCATACATTATAGTCCAAAATAGAAATATTAGAAAAATGCAAGGGTTAGAAAATATTCATATTGGCCTAAATATGCAGTTTATTGTCATACTATACCAATTAATAAAGTACACAATAAGCGTTGGGCTGAGTGGGCTCTATTCCATAATTGTTGCTAATATAGCATCTCGTTATGTAAGCGTTAACTCTAGCTTAAGTAAATTTAATGTCTGGTATTGATATTCCAATCTTGACACTAAACTGTGGTGAAATCAGTTTGTGGCTCGCAGCTTGCGTGAGATTACTGTACTTTCCACTCCACTTGTTATATAAAGGAGAGGCAATCTCTTTTTACCCTCTCGCGAAGTAAGGTATTCTAAGGTGCTGACACAAATTATCATCTGGACGCGAAATGAAGAATTTTAGTACCTCCTACAAGCTGGTGTTAAATGATTCTGCAAATGCAAAATCATTAAACATGCTCCAAACACTCCCCCCCCCCCAAAAAATCCCATACTCACCTCTCATCGACGGCGAAAAGTGTGGCCTGATTTGCTGCTTCTTGCCAGGAGTCGAGTGAGACTGGAACATATAATTCCTAATCTCCCTCCACGATCACTCCGCGGCACTGCACAATCTTGCTAGAGCGAGGTTGCGCAGAGTTTACGTCCCAGAATAGCAAGGATTCATTGAGTCCTATGGACTCCAGCAGCCGATTCTCCCAGTGGTGCGGAAGTGCTACTGCGGATATCGAGGAGCTTCGTGCTGAGTTCCAGGACGAGGTGCTGTGATAGCACCTTTCCCGGAATATGACGTTAACATGGAGACGGTAATGGAAAATCTGTAAGCTCAGATTTTCCTGCTTACCATCTCCATGTTAGCGTCAGGAATGGAAAAGGACATGTTGCCGGTCCAGTGATTGTTTCGCTAAGAACATTGAATTTTGTCTTACTTTGGTTCCTAAATGGGATTTCTTGCTTCAACATCAGATTGTTCATCTACAGCTTTATTGCATTTAAAACTCTACTTAACTGAGCCGGTAGTGTTAAACGGACACTGTCTGCCACTTACATAAGATGTAACTAGATTACTTGTGCATTGCAAACAAAACCACCTTATAAAACATGCTGCTGTTTTTTTCTCTTTGTTTGACGTAATTGCATGTAAAAAAAAAAAAAAACATTTTTGTCTCCTTTCCATTTCATGTACATTTCCCATGATGTAAAATTTAACAAAATCTAATGGTGAGATTTACTTTTTGGCTGTGCTTTATCTTACACAGTATTTAACAATTAATGAAGTGGAGGATGGAATGTTTATATAAGGTGGTAGCAAGTCTAATGTCCTGTCTCTGCTATCTGAGATAAGAGCTGGCAACTGAACGAGATATAACAGGGAGCTTAAAAGACTTTGGGCTAAATTCCATAGTGATCACCAACGGTAGCGTTCGGATGAGTACCTGTTAACGTTAGGATAAGTGACTTTATTGTCCCTCATATTACATTCCTGACGCTAAACCCATGAAAAATCTGTTAGCGCAACGGTGATTGCGCTAGCGTCTGCAAACGTAGTGTACTTTGCGCATCCTATACTTAACATGGGGAGCACAATCATAAATTAGCGTTAGGATAATTAAGGTATTACAAAGTCTTAATGCTAATTATCACAGCGGTGAGCAAAGCAAAATTTTAGCGACACCTAAAAGCTTGTGCTGACTGATTCTGCTTTTGCAAAATCATTTAGCACCCCCTAAAAACTCCCCAAATAAATCCGATACTCACCTCTCTTCCCATGGCAAGAGATGTGGCCTGATCTGCCGCTTCTTGTCCCTGGGAGCAGAGTGAGACTGGGGAAAAATAGTTCCCAGTCTCCCTCTGTGATCACTCTGCGGCTTTGTGCAATCGTCGGGAGCAAGATTGCGCTGGATGCGCAGCCTTTTGTTCACAGCTGCAGATACCATGCTGCTGCTGCATTTGAGTCTCCTTACCCTTGTATCTGTTTTTGTTTACTTTCAATAAAAAAACTCAAAACTCTGCTCTGAGACATTGGTGTTATGTAACTTGGCATTTGCAAAATCACTTTACAGTTAAAAAAATATTAATTAAAAATCAAATCCTTACCACTGGTCCTATGGTACAGGCAGGGCCGGATTTGCATCTCAAGAGACTGTAGGCATAGAAATGTGGAGCGCCCCCTACCCCACCCCCCAAAAAAAAGGAAACATGCCAAAATGACTTTTAAATTTTTGTTTTGGGGCAAACTAAAAACATTTTTTTCAAAAAAACTGAAAACCAGTTTCTTTCTGCGCTTAAATCAAAAGAAGGTGTAGCATCTGTTGCCTTAGTTGAGTAAGTGCAGCGGCATTGCTTGTTTTATATGTAAAAGCATATATTGCCTCTGCCGTACAACAAAGAAAAAATTAAATGTTGCATTTACTTTTTATTTTATTTTTTATTTTTACACATTACATGGTCATGTTTGGTGTCTTTGTAAAGACTAGACTCTGACCTTTCTTCTGACACCTCACTTAACCTTGTGTGGTGTACATTTCAGAGATGCAAGGTTCCAAAGTCCCCCTGTCTCTCCTCACTGCAGTGCCACAGTCTAGGTGCCACGCAGGAAGATGTTAATCATGGCTATCCTCACATGTTTAACTCGTTCTCTTCTGCGACTGAACAAGAGGTCTTTAAGTTATTCCGAACCTTTCATCCCACTACCTGCCCCCTCTGTTCCGTTCCCTCACATCTTCCCAAAACACTTTCCGTTTCGCTTGTCTCATCTTTGACCCACATCTTTAGTCTGTCCTTAACCTCGGGCCTTTCCTGCTCCCCTCAAACATGCCACGGTAGTCCTGATCCTAAGAAAAGGCATCTCTGGATCAAGCTGCTCCCTCCAACTACTGCACCATGTCTCTGCTACCTTTTGCCTCCAAACTCCTTGAAAAGCTTGCGTATGCCCGTCTGATTGACTAATTCAGCACCCATTCTCTCCTTGTTTCTCTGCAATCTGGCTTTCGCTCACTGCACTCGACAGAAACAATTCTTGCAAAGGCGACCAATATCCTTGCAACTGCTAAATCAAATGGGTGCTACTCTCTGCTGATCCTTTATGACCTCTCTGCCACCTTTGATAGAGTTGACCCCTCGCTCCTCCTTCAAATCTTTAGTGATATAGGCCTTCAAGGTACTGTTCTTTCATGGTTCTCTTCCTACCTGTCCCAACGATCGTTTAGTGTCTCATTCTCTTGAAGTACCTCCTCCCAGCAGCCTGTCTATGTTGGGGTGCCCCAAGGTTCAGTACTGGGCCCTCTTCTTTTTTCAATCTACACTGCCTCTCTAGGCAAACTGATCAGCTCCTTTGGATTTCAGTACCACCTATATGCTGCTGACACTCAAATATACCTCTCCTCCCCTGATGTCTCTTCTGCTCTCCTGGATTAAGTCACTGACTGTCTCTCTCTGCTGTCTCGAATTGGATGTCTTCCTGCTTCCTTAAACTCATTCTTGACAAAACTGAAATTCACGGTGTTCCTCCCTCCAAGAAAAACCCAATAGCACCTATCTCTCTACGTGTAAATGGAACGCTCATTACCCCGATGCCTCAAGCTCGCTGCCTTGGTGTCACCATCTCATTCTGATAAATGCAGGCCCCTCACCCCCCATCCCATCCTCATATATGCAGGCCCCTCACCCACCATCCCATTCTGGAATATGCAGGCCCCTCAAATGCCCCAGCAGGCCCCTCAATCCCCTATATCACTCTAATGGTTTGAAGGCCCCTCGCCCCCCCCAGCAGGACCCTCACTCCCTCCTCTCCCAATCTCAAACTGATTCCTGCGGGGGCCCGCCTGCAAGTTACACCTATAGTAGACAGACTTTGCTCACCATCAACTGTACACAGTTTCACTGACCAGTGAATCTCCAGAGGATCTCTCAGGCCGACCCAGGCAGCAGTCAGATCAGGCCGCAGACAGCAGTGCTGCTGAAACCCTTCCCGGTCCAGTGACACAGCAGATGACAGGCTGCCAGTAGCCTCACTGACCCTCTGCATTGATCGAGCCCTTTGGCCTCCGCTCATGATCATCATGTGACACTTCACATGGGTGGTGGAGGAAAATCTTGATTCCGGAGGGGCGGTGCTAAAGCAGCTTGTCATTCCCAGCCTTGTGTTCAGAACGTGGGAGTCACGCTGCAGGCGCTGCCTGCCCTGCAAATCATATGATGGTATTTACCTAAGAATTTAATCCTGCACTGTCAATACACAGTATCCGCCCCCAGCAGGGAGGGCGCACAGCCGCAGGTCAGATCACGGTACACAAAAAGAAAAAAAAAAACAGACAGCATGTGCCCCCCTAAGAAGGGTGCCCTTAGGCACATGCATACAGTGCCTAGTAGGAAATCCAGCCCTGAGTGTTTCCCAAACCAGTCCCCAGGATCCTCAACCAGGTCAGATTTTGCAGATAACTTGGGGAAATGCAGACTGAATACTGCAATCACTGAGAAGCAAATTATATCACCTGTGCTGTGCTTCAGATATCTGACAAAACTGGCATGTCAGCAGGTCCTGAGGACAGGTTTGGGAAACACTACTCTAGCCCTTAGGGCTCCAGAGATACAGTGGTCTAAATGATTGTAAAAATTTTATTTATTTTTTACAGAGCATGGCGTCCCCTTGTGGCAGGCACCTGTAGGCACATGCCTACTCTGCCTTGATGTAAATCCAGCCCTGGGTGCAGGGGATGGCATAGGCATCCTCTCGCCGCATGCATGTTTATTATCGCACCGTTAGTATGTATGCATATACAATTTCACCTTTGCTGGATTCAAACAGTGCACAAATTAGACTATTATTAATTATTATATGTGGCCATTCCAAAGCTTGAAGCTTACCTACAGGCTACATGTTTACTGTTAAGTTATGGTATGTCTTATCATTCCAACATCATCTATATAACTGTACAAATAAACTAGTTTGAGTATCACATAAGTACAAGGTTTCCCGTTTGGCACATTAGCGCAATGCATCTTACTGTCACAAGTACACGCAATTATTTTATTATTATTGAATATCATGTGTTTTTGTAAAGTGTCAGCAAATCCTGCAGAACTATGCACTATAACAGGGTTACAGACAGGGTGATGTATGAGAGATATTATATGAAATATCATGCAACATGCATACAGCAATATAAAGTAAAGTATGATTGAGGGCCCTGCTCTCACAAGCTTACAATCTAGAAAGTATTGCCTCAAACAATGTATTTAAACCAAGATATATATATATATCTCTATATATATAACAGTCAGTAGCTGAGCACTCCAGCTTCCACAACCCACTGGTGCCTGGTGCCTGCCGTTTAGCTGAATATCATAAAGATAAAGAAATGGATGGCGGCACTCCAGGACGATGAAGCAGACAAGAAGTTTATTCCATAATCGTCAACGTTTCAGCCCTAACCCAGGGCTTTCCTCAGGACATAAATACAATAAAAAAAACACAAAAATTTATAAACACCACCATACTCACCCCTCCCTCTGATCGGCGTTCTCACCCACTCAGTGCGCATGCGCTAGTTCCCGATACAACGGGGTGACGTGAACAGCGTGTAACCCCGGCAACCAGGGACGCATACTCGTTCCCACACACCAAAGTGACAAGAAAGGAGAGATTAAAACAAGAGCATCTATACATCTAGGTAACCTATATCTTCAACTATACATTCCAAGGTCCAAATAAGCAGGAGGAAGTAGATTGATAGTAAACCCATTGCCAGATGGTGATAGTTATCTAGCTCATTAGCCCCCAAAAGGAACCCACAGCAATTTCAACTAGGACTAAAAGCTCAAGGCAAAATTTCAGAACATCGAGATGTCAATTTCTCATTTAGGCCCTCCGGACACACAGTTCTTAGATGATGGATCCAAAATGTTTCTTTCTGTAGTAGTAATCGACCATGATCCCCCCCTCTCCTGGGGGGCGGTATGTGGTCAAAGGCTACAAATTTTAAGGAAGTTAAGGGGTGACGGAGTTCCAAAAAATGCCTTGCCACAGGTTTATTCGAACGACCATCTCGATATGCTAGGCGAATGTTCGAGCGATGGTTTCGAATTCGTTCGCATAGTGGTGTTTCCGTCTTGCCGATATAGGCTAATCCACAAGGACACGGGATTTTGTAGATCACAAAATCGGTTTTACAGGAGATGGTATAGCGGATTTTAAAAGTTTACCCATGTGCGGGTGGGTGAACGGTTTAGAAGGTAACATATGCCCGCAAGTGACACAGCCTAAGCACCTCTTACAACCCACATTGGTAAATTGCCCAGACCCTTGAGAATAACTGAGATTCTTGCCCCTTTTATCACAAAACATCGGTTTCTGTTATGATGGATCTTGTTCTAAGATGTGCCAATTTCTTTTAACTGATGCTGTGAGTTTAGGGGTCGAGTTATGGTAGTGCATAGGAAACCTAAGGTGGGGTTGTGGTTCCATTGGAATCACCTGGTCGAATTGACCTTCATCAAGGACATGTCCAGAATTTTGGTTGAATAACCCCGAGCTCTAAACTTCTCATACATGGATAACATCTGTTTCTCACAGTTCTCCGGCTCGGAATTGTTCCTGGCCACCCTCAGGAGCTGTGCGTATGGAAGTGATCTCAGGACATGCTGAGGATGAGCAATAGACGCATGCAGCAGTGTGTTGCGGTCAGTGGGTTTTGAGTACAGAGAAAAGTGTAAGCCATCATTTTTCAGGTAGACCTCAATATCCAAAAATTGTATCCCAGTAGCATCTACCTGCGCCGTTACTTTGACTGGAGTTCCAAGGATATTAATGTATCCTTTGAGCTGTACTGCCTCCTCCAGTGTACCCTGCCATACAATAAAAATATTGTCGATGTATCGTATGTACTCGACGATATTCACTGTGAATTTGGACAAAATATGTTGTTTCTCCCATGCAAACGTATGCATTTGCATACATTGGCGCCATTGCTGCACCCATGGACATCCCAGTACATAGTAAGAACCAATCATCTTCAAAGTGAAAATAGTTGTTCTGAAGAGTCAAGAGCAATAGCTCAAGGACAAACTGAATGCAAGGTCCCGTGTATTTATCAGATAGAGTAGTTCCCTCATTGCTTCCACTCCAGCCTCGTGAGGAATGATGGTGTAAAGGCTCTTAACGTCCATAGTCATAAGGACTACCTTGCTGAGATCGCCATTCAACTTTGATAACCTGTGGAGAAATGCTGGTGTGTCCTTGACACATGTCGGTATGTCAAAAACTGGTGCCTTAAACAAAAAGTCCAACCACTTGGCGATAGGTTCTAGAATACCTTCCACTGCTGACACAATGGGGCGCATTGGAAGCGTCAAGAGATTTTTGTGGATTTTGGGAAGTCCATATAATACCTGAATTCTGGGGAACTTTTTGTTCAAAAATTGAAACAGCTCAACAGAGATGTAATTCATGTGGAGACCCCTGGTCAGACTGTCTTCAAAAATCCTCTGGATACCTATAGTAGGGTCAATTCACAATTTTTTATATCTGATTGTATCATTCAATAGAAGGCGTATCTAAGCGTACTTGGAGTAATCCATAATAACTATGGACCCACCTTTATCCACCACCCTAATCGTGATTGTAGGTTCCTCAGCCAGATCTCTAATCAATTGCCACTCCTTTTTTGTAGTATTGTTGTGTCTTATTCGGTGGCGTTTAATTTTCTGGACAGTGTCCGTCTTCACTGTTTTCAGTAAGGTTTTAATAGACACCTGATTAGGGATTGGGTCGAAGTTACTCCGGAGATGAAAATCTGAAGACTGTCTAGTTTGGTGATTTTTTAAAAAAATCTGTAATTCTCAGAGTCCGGACGAATTTGTGTAACTCCACGTTCCACTGAAGTTCCTGTGGTTTTGCAGTGGGGATATAAGATAAGCCTCTGGCCAAGATCTTGGTCTCATAAGTAGTGAGCACTCAAGAGGACAAATTGAAAATAGGACTTACTTCTTGTTGAGTGGTTTACCTTTTTGTCCAGTGTAGTTTCCCCTTCTGACCTCGTCTTGACATCCTTGGTTTTCGGTGGTTTTTAACCGGCTTCTGGTTGTGGTCTCCAAGTTTTTTGACACCTGATCCTGTTCGGCACCTTGCACTGGTGGTAACCCAGTACCGGATGATTCCCCTTCGGAAGCCGACTCACCCGACGTTACATCGATGGTGGTGATGTTGGGTTTATGAATCCTTCTACACGGTTTCCTATAGGGCCTGGGGTTACTGTTACTATTGCTGCTCAGCCATTTATATACCCTGTGTTCCTGATAGTAAAATTTAACACGTTCAAAATTGTCCCTTTAAACTTAATTAGTTCGTTTTTATATATCTGCTTTTCCTCAGTAACTCTGCGAACTAAAGCCAAACCTTCAGTAGATGTCAATAGTAGGGATGAGCTGTTCGGGTTCGGACGGTTCGGGGTTCGACCCGAACTTAGCCTGTTAGAGCAAATCGCGAACACCGAACATTTCCGGGTGTTCACCGTATGTTCGACCACAATGGACCACAATGCATTTTCCAACTGGCCTGAAGCTCGTAATTGGCTACAGCCTTGCACCTGACCACAGGTCTGGTGCAAGACTGGTTGAACACTATGCCAATCACCGCTCAGAGTCCTGATTGGGCAAATTTTGCCCAATCATGGGCTCACAGAGCTAAGTCCCGCAGCACACTATATAAGGTTTCCACGCAGCACTTCTGCACGCATTTCAGAGGAGATTTCAAAGGAGATAGTTGTGTGTGTTGTTACTGCCGGTCTGCCACGCTACTGGGGGGGTCTGGGGGGTCTCATTTCGACCAAATATCAGGGAATTTAGATGATGTGTGTCTTGTCACTGTGCCATCAAGTTGTTTTGGGGTTTACAACTTTATTTAAAACATTTGTGAATTGAGGTGATTTTCTGGGTCTTGTCACTGTGCCAGCAAATCTTTTTGGGTCTCATTTATACCAAATATCAGGGAATTTAGGTGATGTGTGTCTTGTCACTGTGCCAGCAAGTTTTTTTGGGGTTTACAACTTTATTTAAAACATTTGTGAATTGAGGTGATCTTCTGTGTCTCGTCACACAGCCAGCAAGTTTTTTTGGGGCTCACTAATTTCTTTAAAACACTTGTGAATTAAGGTGATCTGTGTCTCGTCACACAAACAGTACCACGCTGTATTTTGGGGCTCACTAATTTATTTAAAACATTTGTGAATTGAGGTGATCTTCTCTGTCTCGTCACACAGCCAGCAAGTTTTTTTGGGCTCACTAATTTCTTTAAAACACTTGTGAATTAAGGTGATCTGTGACTCGTCACACAAACAGTACCACGCTGTATTTTGGGGCTCACTCATTTCTTTAAAACACTTGTGAATTAAGGTGATCTGTGTCTTGTCACACAAACAGTACCACGCTGTATTTTGGGGCTCACTAATTTATTTAAAACATTTGTGAATTGAGGTGATCTTCTGTGTCTCGTCACACAGCCAGCAAGTATTTTTGGGGCTCACTAATTTCTTTAAAACACTTGTGAATTAAGATGATCTGTGTCTCGTCATACAAACAGTACCACGCTGTATTTTGGGGCTCACTAATTTATTTAAAACATTTGTGAATTGAGGTGATCTTCTCTGTCTCGTCACACAGCCAGCAAGTTTTTTTGGGCTCACTAATTTCTTTAAAACACTTGTGAATTAAGGTGATCTGTGTCTCGTCACACAAACAGTACCACGCTGTATTTTGGGGCTCACTAATTTATTTAAAACATTTGTGAATTGAGGTGATCTTCTGTGTCTCGTCACACAGCCAGCAAGTATTTTTGGGGCTCACTAATTTCTTTAAAACACTTGTGAATTAAGATGATCTGTGTCTCGTCATACAAACAGTACCACGCTGTATTTTGGGCTCACTAATTTCTTCAAAACACTTGTGAATTAAGTTGATCTGTGTCTCGTCACACAAACAGTACCACGCTGTATTTTGGGGCTCACTAATTTATTTAAAACATTTGTGAATTGAGGTGATCTTCTGTGTCTCGTCACACAGCCAGCAAGTATTTTTGGGGCTCACTAATTTCTTTAAAACACTTGTGAATTAAGATGATCTGTGTCTCGTCATACAAACAGTACCACGCTGTATTTTGGGCTCACTAATTTCTTCAAAACACTTGTGAATTAAGTTGATCTGTGTCTCGTCACACAAACAGTACCACGCTGTATTTTGGGGCTCACTAATTTATTTAAAACATTTGTGAATTAAGGTGATCGGTCTCTTGTCACTGGCTGCCAGCTATCAGTGTGTCTCACTGAGTTATACCAGAGTTATTTAAATCTTTATACCAGAGTTGAATCAGAGTTCTGCAGCATATCTCCAATTTTTATAACAGAGTTGAATCAGAGTTCTGTATATATTTAATCTATATCACTCACCATGTCAGAAAGACCAAAAAGGACAGGCAGACGCTCCCAGACACAGATAAGAGGGCAAGCAGCCTCTGTGTCGGGAGGCTGTGTCTCTGGTCGTCGTGGACATGGTGCATCCTCTGCAGGGGCACGCTTGTCCTTTCTAACTGGTGCTGGCCGTCTTAAGCAGCAGCAACATACAGAGGATTTGGTGGATTGGCTAACCAGGCCATCCTCATCCTCCGAGTCCTCTGCCAGCCAGGCTTGTAGTGGTTTACAGTCCACCTCAGCTGCCAAAGCATCTAATGCAGCCTCCATGTCCACAGCTACTCCTGCCGTAGCCTCACTATCACACACAGAGGAGTCAGCTGAATTGTTTGACTATAATGAGAGTGACATGCTGCTTGAGGATGCGCAGCAAGTACAGTGTTCTGATTCAGTCTCTGAGGTTGAGCAAGGGAGTATAATCAACCTAGAGGAAGGGGGTGCTAGTGATGACACACAAATAACTTGCACTCATGTTGCCCCAGCATACTGCCAAGTTAGCTCCAGTGACGAGGAGATAGGGGGTGAAGATGACATTGATGATGATGAGGTCACTGACTCCACCTGGGTGCCAGATCGAACTGAGGAATCAAGTGACGAGGAGGGGGAGGAGGAGGAGGAGGAGGCACAGCAAACACGAGGCACAACATCCTCTGTGACCAACCATAGCACTAGCCAGTCCAAGGCATCACATGTCAGAGCTGCTCCGGTGCAGAGCGCTGTTGTCTCAAAGAACACATGCAGGAACTCTGCTGTCTGGGAGTTCTTTAAGAAATGTACAGCAGACCCCACCGTTGCTATTTGTAATCTATGTCAGAGGAGGCTGAAGCGTGGGATAAACACCGGACACTTGGGTAACACGTGCTTGAGGCGACATATGAACAAGTGCCACACATCCCGTTGGCGCAAAACTTTGTGTAGGTCCTCCTCCTCCTCATCTGTCTCTACCCACACTGTATGTCCTGCCATGTCATTGCCTACAACCTCCACCGACAGGGATGATGCTACAGTAATGGATGTACCAGCAGGTCCTTCCTCAAAATGTGACATCATCCCAGTAGCTGAAGATTTACGCAGTCAGATTACATTGCCGCAGCTGCTGCAGTGAAAGAAAAAATATAGTCCCAACCATCCCCAAGCACGGCGTATAAATGCCAGCTTAGCTAAATTACTCGCATTGCAGCTGCTGCCTTTCCAGCTGGTGGACTCTGCTCCCTTTCGTGAATTTGCTGAATGTACTGTACCCCAGTGGCAGGTTCCAAAACGTCAATACTTTTCATGCAAGGCCATTCCAGCACTATACCAGCACGTGGAAGACAATGTTATCCAGTCATTGGGAAAGGCAGTCAGCAGCAAGGTGCATGTCACTTTAGACACGTGGTCCAGCAAGCATGGACAGGGTCGTTACATTTCCTTCACGGCACACTGGGTAACTCTGATTGCAGCTGGGAGGGATCCAAGATGGGGCTCTGTGCTGAAGCTTGTTCATCCACCATGCCTCCAGAAAGCTGCTTGTATGAGGTCTGTCTGCTCCACCACCACCACCTCTCCCTCTTCCTCCTCCTCCTCCTCCTCCTCCTTCTTCTCTGTCTCAGGCGAAGTGGCAGTTAAACCGACGCCTGACAGGGTCTACGCAATGGCTCAAGCAAATAGATGCCATACTGTGCTTGAGCTGGTTTGTTTAGGGGACAGGAGCCACACGGGGTCAGAAATTTTGTCAGCTCTGCAGGGGCAGGGGCAGGTGCAGAGATGGTTAACACCACGCCAGCTTGAGCTGGGAATCGTCTGCGATAATGGCAGCAACCTTCTCTCCGCCCTACGCAAGGGTAAATTGATGCATGTACCATGCCTAGCACACGTCCTAAATCTGGTGGTACAGCGTTTCCTAACCAAGTACCCAGGGCTGCCAGAGCTTCTCATCCAGGCCAGAAAGGTCTGCAGCCACTTCAGACGGTCATTCCCAGCAAGCGTTCGCCTGGCAGAAATTCAAAGCGAATTCCACCTTCCCACAAACCGTCTGATCTGTGACGTGCCCACCAGGTGGAACTCGACATTAGCAATGCTGCAGCGTCTGCCCAAGCAGCAGAGGGCCATCAACGAGTACCTGTGTGAGTATGGCACAAGGACAGGTTCAGGTCAACTTGTTTTTTTTCCCCCCCGCAGTGGCTGATGATCAAGGAGGCATGCACTGTACTGTCACCATTTGAGGGGGCAACGAGGATGGTGAGCAGGGACAGTGCATGCATCAGTGACACAATTCCTTTAGTGTTCCTGCTGGAGCACACTCTGCGGGGAATTATAGATGTGGCTCTAGAGGCAGAGCAGCGGGAGGAAGAGGAGGCCTTTCCTTGCTCTCAAGGCCCCAGTCTTTCCGCAGACAGCATTCCAGCGGGTCCTACTCAGATCAGACAGGAGGAGGATGAGGAGGAGGAGGCCTATTTAAGTAGTGGGTGCATTGAAGGTGGGGATTCCTCAAGGGAGGGTTTGTGTGCCCAGAAACAGAAGGGCTTGTGCGTGGCTGGGAGGAGGAAGTGCACGATACGGTCATCCTCATTGACCAGGAAGACTCGGCAGCTAATGCCACCTCCAACCTACGCTGCATGGGCTCCTTAATGATGCAAAGCCTGCTAAAGGACCCCAGGATTCGTGCTATCAAGGAGAGGGATCATTACTGGTTGGCAACCCTTCTTGATCCACGATACAAGGGGAAAGTTGCAGAGCTCATCCTGCCCGCACAGAAGGAGCACAGGATGACAAAACATGAGGACGCTCTAAAGTGACACTTGTGTAACACCTTTCCAGGCACTGGTAGATTACCAAGTGCTGACACACGTGCTTCTGAGGCTGCAGGTGATCAGAGGAAAAGCGGTGAAGGCCAGGGCCTCTTGACTGATGCTTTTTTAAATTTTTTTAGTCCACGACGCCCAAGGACGTCAAATGTAGGCACCCATTGCCAGCATCTTCACCATATGGTGCAGGACTACCTAGGGGCAAGGGCAGACCTGGATACCTTTCCAGCAGATAATCCACTGGCTTACTGGGTGTTGAGATTGGATCACTGGCCAGAATTTAGCCAATATGCTATGCAGCTACTAGGTTGCCTTTCATCTAGCGTGCTTTCCGAAAGGACGTTCAGTGCCGCTGGAGGTTTTGTCACAGACAAAAGAGTGCGTCTGTCCACCGACTCTATAGACCGGCTGACATTTATAAAAATGAATCAGTCCTGGATCAGCAGCTATCAATCCCCTGATGCTGAAGTAATGGAATAGATAGGGGATGTCCTCTTCTGCATTCACAAAACCTCCAGCACTGAACTCTTCCACAATACCACAAAAGGGTTACGGTGTGAAGGCACTTGCTGCCATGAAAGGCACAATATTTGGCTGCACTGACGCCTGTGCCAGATTTATATCATTTTATTTTTTTGAACCTCAGGGTCCAACCCTGCACTCTTCCACAATACCACAGAGGGGTTACTGTATGATGATACTTGCTGACCTGGCATAAAAGGCACAATATCTGGGAGCACTGACGCCCATTAACAGATAAAAAAAAACACTTTTCAATATAGGACCACATGGTCCACCCCTGCACTCTTACACAATACCACAGAGGGGTTAGGCTAGGGTCAGATGAGCGCATTTTCTACAGACTGTGCGTCTGTGCAGTACGGACGTACTTACTGACTGTGACGACAAGGTAGTGGCCAGTGCCACACAGTCCGTTTTTTTCACTGATGTAGCAGGGAAAATAAATTACAATGAAAGAACATTCTGTCCGTCAAAAATGCAGTCCGTCTGACCTTGTTGCATCACTCACACACAAAGCTATGCGGACGTTGTGGATGTGGTGCACTCTGCACGTCCGTTCTAGCAGTATTACGTTCTTACGTAAGGTTCTTGCCTAACCTGCATCCGTTTGCAGCATCCGTCAGCCCCCGCACTTCTGTGCGGACGTACTTCGTGTGTGGGGCTCCATTTAGCACAATTGTATGCTATCACGGACGTACTTATGTGCGGGCAACACGGATGTTACACTGCGTTCGTCTGACCCCAGCCTTACTGTATGATGATACTTGCTGGCCTGGTAGTCTTGCACCAAAGGCACAATATCTGGGTGCACTGACGCCCATTACCAGATCAAAAACTTTTCAATATAGGACCACATGGTCCACCTCTGTACTCTTCCACATACCACAGAGGGGTTAGGCTAGGGTCAGATGAGCGCATTTTCTACGGACTGTGCGTCCGTGCAGTACGGACGTACTTACTGACTGACGACAAGGTAGTGGCCACACAGTCGGTTTTTGTCACTGACGTATTTTTTAACTGATGTAGCAGGGAAAATAAATTACAATGAAAGAACATTCAGTCCGTCAAAAATGCTGGACGTATAAATGCAGTTCATCTGACCTTGTTGCATCACTTACACACAAAGCTATGCGGACGTTGTGGACGTGGCGCACTCTGCACGTCCGTTCTAGCAGTATTACGTTCTTGTTAACCTGCATCCGTTTGCAGCGTCCGTCAGCCCCCGCACTTCTGTGCGGATGTACTTCGTATGTGGGGCTCCATTTAACACAATTGTATGCTATCACGGACGTACAGTCATGGCCGAAATTGTTGGCACCCCAGACATTTTTCCAGAAAATCAAGCATTTCTCACAGAAAAGTTTTGCAGTAACACATGTTTTGCTATACACATGTTTATTCCCTTTGTGTGTATTGGAACAAAACAAAAAAAGGGAGGAAAAAAGCAAATTGGACATAATGTCACACAAAACTCCAAAAATGGGTTGGACAAAATACTTGGCACCTTTTCAAAATTGTGGATAAATAAGATTGTTTCAATCATGTGATGCTCCTGTAAACTCACCTGGGGCAAGTAACAGGTGTGGGCAATACAAAAAATACACCTGAAAGCCGATAAAAAGGAGAGAAGTTCACTTAGTCTTTGCATTGTGTGTCTGTGTGTGCCACACTAAGCATGGACAATAGAAAGAGGAGAAGAGAAATGTCTGAGGACTTGAGAACCAAAATTGTGGAAAAATATCAACAATCTCAAGGTTACAAGTCCATCTCCAGAGATCTAGATTTGCCTTTGTCCACAGTGTGCAACATTATCAAGAAGTTTGCAACCCATGGCACTGTAGCTAATCTCTCTGGGCGTGGACGGAAGAGAAAAATTGATGAAAGGTTGCAACGCAGGATAGTCCGGATGGTGCATATGCTGACCCAAACAAGTTCCAAAGAAATTCAAGCTGTCGTGCAGGCTCAGGGAGCATCAGTGTCAGCGCGAATTATCCGTCGACATTTAAATGAAATGAAACGCTATGGCAGGAGACCCAGAAGTTCCCCACTGCTGACACAGAGGCATAAAAAAGCAAGACTACAGTTTGCCAAAATGTACTTGAGTAAGCCAAAATCCTTCTGGGAAAACGTATTGTGGACAGATGAGATCAAGATAGCTTTTTGGTAAAGCACATCATTCTACTGCTTACCGAAAACAGAATGAGGCCTACAAAGAAAAGAACACAGTACCTACAGTGAAATATGGTGGAGGTTCAATGATGTTTTGGGGTTGTTTTGCTGACTCTGGCACTGGGTGCCTTGAATGTGTGCAAGACATCATGAAATCTGAGGATTACCAAAGGATTTTGGCTCGCACTGTAGAGCCCAGTGTCAGAAAGCTGGGTTTGCGTCCGAGATCTTGGGTCTTCCAGCAGGATAATGACCCCAAACATATGTCAAAAAGCAGCAAGAAATAGATGGCAACAAAGCGCTGGAGAGTTCTGAAGTGGCCAGCAGTGAGTCCAGATCTAAATCCCATTGAACACCTGTGGAGAGATCTTAAAAGTGCTGTTGGGAAACGGCGCCCTTCCAATAAGAGAGACCTGGAGCAGTTTGCAAAGGAAGAGTGGTCCAAAATTCCATGTGAGAGGTGTAAGAAGCTTATTGATGGTTATAGGAAGCGACTGATTTCAGTTATTTTTTCCAAAGGGTGCAACCAAATATTTAGTTAAGGGTGCCAAGAATTTTGTCCAGCCCATTTTTGGAGTTTTGTGTGACCTTATGTCCAATTTGCTTTTTTTCCTCCCTTTTTTTGTTTTATTCCAATACACACAAAGGGAATAAACATGTGTATAGCAAAACATGTGTTACTGCAATACTTTTCTGTGAGAAATACTTGATTTTCTGGAAAAATGTCTGGGGTGCCAACAATTTCGGCCATGACTGTACTTATGTGCGGGCAACACGGACGTTAACACTGTGTTCGTCTTACCCCAGCCTTACTGTATGATGATACTTGCTGCCCTGGCAGTCTTGCACCAAAGGCAGAATATCTGGGTGCACTGACGCCTTAACCAGATGCATATCTTTTTAATATAGGACCGCATGGTCCACCCCTGCACTCTTCCACAATACCACAGAGGGGTTACTGTATGATGATACTTGATGGCCTGGCATTAAAGGCACAATATCTGGGTGCACTGACGCCCATTACCAGATCAAAAACTTTTCAATATAGGACCACATGGTCCACCCCTGCACTCTTCCACAATACTACAGAGGGGTTACTGTATGATGATACTTGATGGCCTGGCATTAAAGGCACAATATCTGAGTGCACTGACGCCCATTAACAGATAAAAAAAAACACTTTTCAATATAGGACCACATGGCCCACCCCTGCACTCTTCCACAATACTACAGAGGGGTTACTGTATGTTGATACTTGCTGGCCTGGCATTAAAGGCACAATATCTGGGTGCACTGACGCCCATTACCAGATCAAAAACTTTTCAATATAGAACCACATGGTCCAGCCCTGCACTCTTCCACCATACCACAGAGGGGTTACTGTATGATGATACTTGCTGGCCTGGCAGTCTTGCACCAAAGGCAGAATATCTGGGTGCACTGACGCCCATTCCCAGATTCATATCTTTTTAATATAGAACCGCATGGTCCACCCCTGCACTCTTCCACAATACCACAGAGGGGTTACTGTATGATAGTACTTGCATGCCTGGCACTAAAGGCACAATATCTGGGTGCCCTGCCATTGACGCCTGTATCAGATTCATATCCTCAGAGGGGTTACGGTGTGACGGCACTGTTGCCGACGCTAAAAGCCCAGTTTTAAAGCACCTATTGTTACTTTCATCCAAAGCCTGCATAAGTTTCACAATAATTTAGCCAAAAAAAACACTAAACTTTTTCTGCGCGTCCTAAAATGTCTTTTCATACAGGCTGCCGCCCCAAGCAGTTGTTTATGGATAGATTAAAGGAAAAGCATTTACCGTCATATGAAACGTCATTTTTTTTGTTTTTAAGTGTTTCTATACATCCTAGAAATCCGCCACTTCACGGGCAGGTTACGGGGACCTCCTAGGCACAATATTTTAAGGAATTTTTCGTTTTTATTTTTAACCCTTATTTCATGGAAAACTCACTGTCCCTTTAAAAACGTTTTTTTTAAACTTTTTGTCCTTGTTTCCTGTCCCCCAGGGCACTACCCAGACCCCCATACACCTTTTATGGCAAATATGTAGCATATATGCCCTCTTGGAGGGCACTCTAGAAACCAAATTTTCAGCCCCATTGACTTGCATGGGGGTTCGGGTTCGGGTTCGGTCCCGAACAATTGGAAAGTTCGGGTTCGGGCTCGAACCGAACTCGGGGAGTGTTCGGCTCATCCCTAGTCAATAGTTCTTCATCTTCCAATTCATAGTTGCAAATTTTGTTCTTCAGATCCTCAAGTTCCTCTCTAACATCCTGGATAGCAACCAGCATTAGATCCAATGAGCATTTATTAAGGACTGCCATCCAATTTTTGCAAACTTTGGGTTTGGATCTCCCCAGGGTTGGGATATTGTTGATCCTAAAGCCTCTGGGGATTCTTTTGGCCCGGTGGTAGTCGGAGAGGAATAGACCATGAAGGTCCAAGTCGATTTCTTTTTTCTTAGCTGTGACAACTCAAAATAAATATCCTTATGGGATTTAGTGCAGGACAAGTCGGTGTTAGTGGTGGACCATAAAATAGCATTGGCTTCCTCCTGGGAAAATTGTAATGTCTGGGCAATATCAGAGTATGCCCCAGTTTGTTGTAAAAAATCATCCATCTGTATAGCTTGCTCGAGAAACGAAAAAAGAGAAAAAAGAAAAAGCACCTAACACAAAAATAGGCGTGCTGGTGGCGACCCACAGTGTATTGGCCGGTGCTTCAGCTCAAGTATAGCCACTCTTGTGTATGCAAACAGTCAGTAGCTGAGCACTTCAGCTTCCACAACCCACTGGTGCCCAGTGCCTGCCGTTTAGCTGAATATCATACAGGTAAAGACATGGATGGCGGCACTCCAGGACGATAAAGCAGACAATAAGTTTATTCCATAATTGTCAACGTTTCAGCCCTAACCCAGGGCTTTCCTCAGGACATAAATACAATAAAAAAAACTCAAAAAATTTATAAACGTCACCATACTGACCCCTCCTCTGATCGGCGTTCTCACCCACTCAGTGTGCATGCGCCAGTTCCCGATACAACGGGATTACGTGAACCGCGTGTAACCCCCGACAACCAGGGACGCATACTCGTTCCCACACACCAAACTGACAAAAAAGGAGAGATTAAAACAAGAGCATCTATACATCTGGGTAGCATATATCTTCAACTATACATTCCAAGGTCCAACTAAGCAGGAGGAAGTAGATTGATAGTAAATCCATTGCCAAGTGGTTATAGTTATCTAGCTCATTAGCCCCCAAAAGGAACCCACAGCAATTTCAACTAGGGCTAAAAGCTCAAGGCAAAATTTCAGAACATCGAGATGTCAATTTCTCATTTAGGCCCTCCGGACACACAGTTCTTAGATGATGGATCCAAAATGTTTCTTTCTGTAGTAGTAATCGACCATGATCCCCCCCTCTCCTGGGGGGCGGTACGTGGTCAAAGGCTACACATTTTAAGGAAGTTAAGGGGTGACCGAGTTCCAAAAAATGCCTTGCCACCGGTTTATCCGAACGACCATCTCGATATGCTATGCGAATGTTCGAGCGATGGTTTCGAATTCGTTCGCATAGTGGTGTTTCCGTCTTGCCGATATAGGCTAATCCACAAGGACACGTGATTTTGTAGATCACAAAATCGGTTTTACAGGAGATGTTATAGCGGATCTTAAAAGTTTTACCCGTATGTGGGTGGGTGAACGTTTTCATAGGCATCCTCTCGCCGCATGCATGTTCATTATCGCAGAGTTAGTATGTATGCATATACAATTTCACCTTTGCTGGATTCAAACAGTGCACAAATTAAACTGTTATTAACTATTATATATGGTCATTCCAAAGCTGGAAGCTTACCTACAGGCTACATGTTTACTGTTAAATTATGGTATGTCTTATCATTCCGACATCATCTATATAACTGTACAAATAAACTAGTTTGAGTATCACATAAGTACAAGGTTTCCCGTTCGGCACATTAGTGCAATGCATCTTACTGTCACAAGTACATGCAATTATTTTATTATTATTGAATATCATGTGTTTTTTTAAAGTGTCAGCAAATCCTGCAGAACTATGCAATATAACAGGGTTACAGACAGGGTGATGTATGAGAGACATTATATGAAATATCATGCAACATGCATACAGCAATATAAAGTAAAGTATGATTGAGGGCCCTGCTCTCACAAGCTTACAATCTAGAAAGTATTGCCTCAAACAATGTATTTAAACCAAGATATATATATATATATATATATATATATATATATATATATATATATATATATAATTTCTGATATGAAATGTGAATTCACAATAAAATATAATCAACAGTGAGATTTTGCAACATTATCTGCATACATGAATGGCACCTATGCATAAAGTATATAGAAATTATTCACTTGTGTTCAATGAAGGATGTCCCCAGAAACAAGATAATTAATTCAATCCCTTTAGGGAGCACCATATTAATTAATCAGATCTCCGTACCCCGACTGGGTCACATCTGTTAATGCCGCTCTCTTGCCACCAGCAGTCTTTCGTGCCTTTTTCCAACCCTTAGCCAAAACGTTAGGACTGGTACACCGAAAGTGATATCCTTCCCCATAAAAGAATCAGCATGTAGATCTTGAGGTTAGAACAGTGAGACTGAACTAAGCCTTTATCAAATAATATACACAGTGCCAAGAGGGGCCTAGCGGCCCATGGGAAATCCCTCCCTGGTGTATTGCTGTGACAGCTCAGGAATCCCTACCTGGCATCTTGGTGTCTGGGACATAAGTAGAGCAGGAACATATAATGGAAGTAGCTCTGGTCACCAAGATGCATTCACAATATACCAAGAAAACAGATCAATAGGACAAGAGCAGATAAGGAGGATAAACAGGGAATTCAGATTGCACTGTATCAGATAAAGGGGCAGTATTCGTCAAACAAGACAAAGTCCACTCCAACCTTTAACAGATGTAAACACACTCCAGAAAGGGGGAGTTACAGGCTACAGTGACCCACATAGTAATCCTATTAACATATAGTAACAGATAAACATAGACACTAACGCTAATCACAATAACAGTGTTCATGTGATGCACAGACATAGAGCACTACGGAACTTGTTACAAAGCCCGATGAGTTTTGCTGTTTTGGGTACCATGCCCTTAGTCAATATATTATGTTCCCCAAGAAGAGTTTGAGTAAATCTTTTATTACTGCTTTTTTTGTAACTCCTCAAAAAATTAAATTGCAGTGATATTGTGTGGTAAAAAGGTGAAAACCTTGGCATTGTGGGATGTAATAGAACTTGCAATAAGATTTGAATAAGGCAAGTGAAACAAGAAATTAAGGAATACCTTATGATACAGAGGGAGACAGAAACAAATACACTAGAAAGTAGACATGTCCACAGGAAAGAATTTGGTGGGTAATTTTCCCCAGAAAATTACAAATGCTTTTGGTTATTTATTTATTTATTTATTTATAAAGTATTTTACCAGGAAGGATACATTGAGATTTCTCTCGTTTTCAAGTATGTCCTGGGTTCAAGAGCATTGAAGTGTTACAGTTGTTACAGAAATACAAAGTAATACAATGCAACATATATACAGATTAACAGAAAATAAATAGGTAGGAAATAGTCATTATGTTACATGTTTACAGGTGCATTCTGTATTGAGGTATGTTAGTAAGGAGCTCTTGAGTGACTTAAGACTGGGAGAAGATTTGATGGTGTCTGGGAGGTTATTCCATAACTGCGGTGCTCTGTAGGAAAATTAGGACCGAGCCACTGTCTTTTTGTATAGTGGTATTGCAAGTAAAGTGCTGGTCCTGGATCGGAGGTTATAGGATGAGGGAGCTGCTGGGGGAAGCAGTCTATTCAGATAGGGTGGCAGCTTCCCAGAAAAGCTCTTAAACACCAGGCTGGAAAGGTGAAGGGTGCGTTTAGACTCAAGTGATGGCCTTTCAACATGTCACAATGGTGGGTCATGTAGTTACATTGTAATGCAAAGCGGCAGAATGAGTTGTACAATGTAGTAAGTTTCTGAAGGTGTGTTTGTGGGGCGGCTGCATACACTACATCTCCGTATTCAATAGCCGGCATAAGCGTTTGCTGTACAATCTGCTTTCTTACCGCGGGTGAAAGGGATTGAAATATGGTAGATAATTCATTGAATTCATATTTCAATATTCTAGTAATATTTGATAGCTATATAAATATATAGGGCCAGATTGACTGCTCAGCAAATGCCTAATCATGAGGTAATGCTGAAGTATGGTCTTTCTCTTGGCTTCCTGTTTTTAAGGAGTGCAAATTTTCTATTCAATTTCATTTCCTCTAGAAACTATGAGAGGCTGACCAGCCGAGAGTAAGGGAGGGATACAGATGGTCAATTGTTAAAAGCATCCTATGGAACATTCCTATTCCTAGAATAGGATATAGCTGTGACGTCAATTTAGTCGTGCCTACTAGGCAGGGACAGGAAATGTTTGTGTAAGTCTAGGTACTGCCCAAAGTAGAAAAAACACATGTTCCTATTATGCTGACGCATTGGTTTGTAATCCATGAATTTGTGACGCTCCATATGTTTTGATAAAACTACTGGATGTATGACATTTTGCTCCAGAGTAAAGAAACCACTTAAGGCAGCACTTGTGTCCTGGTCTTCTATTATTCTCACTCGAGTTGTTTTCTGTATGGTCGCTGGGTCTGGTGACAAAGCAGCTATCTCTCATCACTGGACCGTGGCCATTCCTGTGATGTTCTTGCAGTATCCATATCAATTTGGTGTCAGAAGTGGGATTTGAACTAATCAACTTGTCTGGGTGAGTATGGGTTACATATCTATTTTATTAATATTTATTGAACCTAATATTCATCATAGATAACTTGCTTGTTCAAATTTACGAACTCGCATTATTTGATTTGATAGTGCAAGAGTTTATTTTGAATGATTTGATTGTTTAAGTGATGGTGAATGAAAAATAGGATTTTTTACAATCGTCTGGGTAAAGAATAGTGATCCTTTCTCTTTGTTTCCTTGATCAATTGTTGGATGTCCCCGCTGTTAGTGACTCACATTTGAATTGTGTTGTAAAGAGTATTATATTTTAAAAGATTAATACCTTTAAGTTTCACGCCCCGAGAATTGGATCTCTATTTACCTGACTACTTGTTATTTCCTATTTGTGCGTGTTCTCCCTGATAGTGTAGTTAAAAAGATTTTAAATAGAATGGAGATGGCTGTTTTGTGATTTGAACTGTGTTTCGTTAAAATCAATATATTGGCAGTTAAGTAGGCTGTATACCTATAGTTCAGGCATTTGAATCCTTCCAAACTGAGAACACTGCTAAACTGCATATTCATATGGTTATTATCTCCTGTCTCGTACCTTATAATAACCTTCCTCTTTAGAGTTTGTTATAGAGTCTACAATGTACGCCTTATAAACCTTTGTTATCCTTCTATCAGATTTTCAGTGACCCCCTTTATATTTTCAGAATTTCAGGTTTTACATAAAACCCCTCTCTGTAGCTGTGTCCCTCTCTATCTCCTCCATTATTATTTACATTCCATCTTGGGCACTTCACTTTGTCGAAATGAAAGACTGTTGACTTCTTGTTTTATTATGTTCGGTTCATCACAAAATTCCTCTCCATGCTGTATCAGCTCTGGCTTATTTATCACACAGTCTCCCAGAGATATAACTCGAAACCCTGGTGCGGGAATCCATGAAGAGCCCCCTCTCTAGGGATCTGCATTTCGTTTCGTACTGATTCGTTTTTCTCACGAAACGGGCCGATTCGGTGCTTCGGATTCGTCCGATGTTCCGATCCGGACCGGCAACGAAATACACACCATCCGAAATATTTCTCTATACGAAACGAAAAAAAATCGCTATTTCGTATGGACATGAAATTTGTAAAATCGCAAGTCATTTTCGTTCTATTCGTGACTTCGGTTCTGTTTCGGTTAATTTTCGTATCGTTTCGAGTCCGTTTCGGTTCCGTTGCCGATTTCGTAATTTTGTATCCTCAGTCACTTTTTTCACTTGTTCCTGTGCTTTCTTTCTGCATCAATAATATATTTATTTTAAATATTTAATTAGCTTTCCCTAAATCCCCAGTCTAACAGTACAAGATATTGATATTTTATATGATTAAATAAAGTTGTACAATGCATATTCAAAAGAAAAAAAGGATCTTTCATAAAAAACGATACGTCCAAAGGAACGAATCAGCAGGATTACCGTAGCGACCGACATATCGGAGCATCCGAAATACCATACGTCTAAAGTCAAAACGAAAATCCGAGAACAAGGATGGACCCTTTGAAATGAAGAGAACAGACGTTCCGAAAGACCGAAATTCCCTGATTTCACGAAACAAAAATCGATACCTGCTATCTTGTGAAATTCCTCTTGTCTTCCTCAACCCCAATCCCTCTAGACTGTAAGCTCCTATGAGCAGGGCCCTCTACACCTCTTGTTTCCATCATATGTCCGTTTATATGTATTTCATTCCCTTTGGTTATTGCAAAGCGCTGCGGAAACTGTTGGCGCTATATAAATGATGACAATAATAATAATAATACAAAACACCGAGCTGTAACGAAACGAGCTGAAACGAAAATGGGCCGAAACGATCCGAAACTAAACTTTTGAAAAACTGAAAGTGCCGAAACGAAAGGAAAAAAAAACACGTGCACATCTCTACCCCCCTCCCAACCTTGGCAAAAACAGATTTTGCCACTGCCCCCCCACACTGCCCGCCGTCTCCATGCACTCGACCCCTCCAGGTTCACAATGTCGACTCCATACAATCAGTGTCCCATTTTTTTACAGGTCCACTGTGACCACACCAGTCCATCTCATTTTTCTAAATTACGTAATTTCTCAGAAAAATAAAAAAGTAACGGGTTCCCAGTTCTAATTTTTTTAACAAGCGTATCCCATAGAATAGAAAAAAGGCTTGGATTATAAAATGTGAAAAAAAAATACTTTACACACTTTAGAGGATTGAAATTTTATAGAAAATTCCTTTTTTTTTTACATTTTTTGTTATACCATTCAGGCAGAGCATGACGTATACATATAATAATGATATATTATGAATCTGCTGAGTCTGCCATAAAAAAAGATATATCATTTCTCTGGGTCATACAATTCAAATCACGTTTAAACATGATGAGCAAAAATGGTCAAAAGGAGCTTGCAAAATTGCTCCTGTACTTAAGGGGTTAATTCGGGTCATCTATGCCAATTGTGTCTACTCTGTACATCATATGTGTTTTGTTATAAGTCATGCTTGTGTTGTCTTACGAATGTATAACACACTGCAGAACATGTACTGTAGAATAATTCTAATCTCTCAATAGCTAATATTGGTTAAATTAGAAGTGCATATTTTGCATTAATTACATGTTTTATGTATGACATCTACAGTAACAGTAAGTATCATTAGTTTTTCATATTGCAGATATAAACACTTGACTTCCTAGTCCTTGATACCTTCGTACAGTATTGTCATGTCAAACAATGACAAGAACTCCAAATTCCTGTTTTCATTTACCTATACAATTGATTATTTTAATACATGTATAAGTCAATGATGTTCTTTAACTTATTAAAAAGTAGAGGTTAATGGACAGATGAGACCAAGATCAACTTGCACCAGAGTGATGGAAAGAGAAGAGTATGGAGAAGGAAAGGAACTGCTCATGATCCGAAGCATACCACCTCATCAGTGAAGCATGGTGGTGGTAGTGCCATGGCGTGGGCATGTATGGCTGCCAATGGAACTGGTTCTCTTGTATTTATTGATGATGTGACTGCTGAGAAAAGCAGCAGGATGAATTCTGAAGTGTTTCGAGCAATATTATCTGCTCACATTCAGACAAATACTGCAGAACTCATTGGACGGCGCTTCACAGTGCAGATGAACAATGACTCAAAGCATACTGCAATAGCAACCAAAGAGTTTTTGAAGGGACATAAGTGGAATGTTATGCAATGGCCAAGTCAATCACCGGACCTGAATCTCATTGAGCATGCATTTCACTTGCTGAAGACAAAACTGAAGGGAAAATGCCCCAAGAACAAGCAGAAACTGAAGACAGTTGCAGTAGAGGCCTGGCAGAGCATCACCAGGGATGAAACCCAGCGTCTGGTGATGTCTATGCGTTCCAGACTTCAGGCTGTGATTGACTGCAAAGGATTTGCAAACAAGTATTAAGAAGGGAACGTTTGATTTACGATTATTATTCTGTCCCATTACTTTTGGTCCCTTAACAAGTGGGAGGCACATCTGCAAACTGCTGTAAGTCCTACACCGTTCACCTGAGTTGGATGTACATACCCTCAAATTAAAGTTGACAGTCTGCAGTTAAAGCACATTGTGTTTGTTTCATTCCAACTCCATTGCGGTGGTGTATAGAGCCAAAGATGTTAGAATTGTGTCGATGTCCCAATATTTCTGGACCTGACTGTATATCCTGTTGTAAATTTTTCACACGGCTAATGGAATAATAACTATAGAACATTAATTCTATAAGAGGATCATATTGTTATTATTCTTTGATATTATTACAAACATTCTGTTCATTTAATTTTATACCAGCCTCTCTGTGTTTTATTATCAGGATAGTACTTTGGCTAAGATTGCAAAGCACTACAGGTTACTATATAAAAGAACCAAAAAACATGTGGGGCACTATCAGCTGCCCCTCGCTAAAACCGGGATGCAAAGGGGAAAAATTTACTTCCCCTTTGCGTCCCAGTTTCCCCAGCAGATTGCGGGGCAGGTGCCGAGTCCGGCAGACTGCCCCTTAGCTATTGCTAAGCTTGTGGATGTGGCGGGCAGCGCTACAGTGCCATCCTCAGCATCCTCTTCATGGGGTCAATAGAACTCCATGGAGGATCGTGCTGCCTTGTCACATGACCGGCAGGATCTCGCCTCACGCTTCGGCGGAGTAATCGCAGAGGGAGACAGGGGACTTTCTTCAAGTGATCCTAATGCTAGTTAATCTGTGCTTTCATTTGCGCACCCCATGTTAGGTATAGGGAGTGCAAAGTACAGTAAACCTGTGCTATGAATCGCAAATTAACGAGCACCAACAATTTTTTAACCCGTTAGCGATTCGAGAGCGATGTGCCTGCAGCTTTGACCTCCATTATACTAAAGCTAGTGTTAGCTTGAAGGAGGTGAGAGAGCCCATAGTTGGGTTGTTGTTTAATGCGCACCTCTGAGGAGATGGAGCATTTTTAGAATGTGTGAATGCAAATGCCAAATGATTGTGAATGTATACATATTCTATCAGATGATCTCATGTTCAGGTGCGTATACCAAAAATTCAGTATGTTTTAAGTATCAGGACCCCTGAAACTGTTACTCCTGATTCAAAGTCTAGCTGAGACTATTGGTATTAGGAACACGATATTATGGTGTTCATTTACAATCTTTTCCTTTCTGGCAAAAAACACGTAGAAAGAGTAGAGGTAGTGATGTGTTTCTCCAGAAAGGTGCACTAGTGTCACCTGTGTTTAATGCATAGGATGAGCTTAGAAGACAAACGTTTCAGGTATGGAACCTTCTTCAGTCTAATACCCATGTGGTTAAGAAGGGACATATGAAATACTAGCTCTTAACAACAAGTACAGCGCAGACCTTAATGCCTGTAGATGTCCCGAAAAGGAATTATTTTTCTCTTAATACTAGTTTTATCCTTTGCATTTTTAGCATCATTAAAATGTAGAATAGTCTTCCTTACAAAGCTATCCATTTCATCCCTCTGTGTGGTTCAAACATTTTTAGACAAAATTACATAGTTACATAAGTATATAAGCTGAAAAGAGACACGTATACATCAAGTTCAGCTGTTCACATATCAGTTTTTCTGTTGATCCAAATTAAGCCGAAAAGCCCAGTTTGAAGCACTTTTGCAGCAAATTAGTAAAAAATCCTTCTTGTCCAAAAACTTGACAAAAACTAGTTTACAATTGAAACATTGCTTTAATGGAGATGCTCCATTAAAGCTCTGAACCTCAACTGGTATGCTTTTTTTCTTCCGCTGCAGAATACTTTGGGGTTAGCCCACCATGGCCCAGCTGCACCTGAAATTAAGAGGTTTGTTTCTGTTACATTGTGGCTGATTTGTAGGTGGGTGATTGTATTTTTTTTTCACTTGTTGACACAAAAGGCAAAAAAAACAGCTTAAAGAGAATGTATTCAAGCACTTAAGATAAATAGAAGATGCACCCGTGTATTGCTTTAACCCCTTATTGCCGGGCGGGTTGTGCCTGGCAGGTGGGTCTAAATGTTGGCTTTACAATTACAAAAGTGAACAATGATGCTGCACTAACCTTCTCATTTCCAATTTTGTTTTATTTTAAGGCAACAGATTCTGCCCCTTCTTCGGATGTGAGCACAGAGAGAAACTGCTTTTCGCTTTTTAAAATTTTATTTTTTTTGTTTTCCCAACAATCAAAAAAGTATTTTTGGCACTTTGGTGTTTTGTTATTGGGGGGGGGGTGGTGCTTCAAATATTTGTGTCTATAGGCTCCTGAGATGTATATCCGGCCCTGGATACAGACAGCACAAGAATAAGTGTGAGAGTGAGTGACCGGGTGAAGAAGTTTGAGTGAGACAGTGAGTATATGTAAATCATGAAAGAGCAAAAGTGAGTATGTCAGTGGGTGAGTGAGCATGAGTGTGTGAGCAGGTCAGCAGGTGAGTGTGGGAGCGTGTTAGCGGGTGAGTGTGTGGGAGCGAGTCAGTGAGTGAATGTGTGAGAGTGAGTCAGCAGGTGAGCGAGTCATTGGGTGAGTGAGCGAGTCAGCGGTTGCATGTGTGAGCGAGTCAGCAATGAGTTAGCTAATATTCAGTTCCTCAGTTTCCCCAGATCCTGTTTCATGTGAACAGCTGGTGCTAGTTCATGAGAAGCATTGATGGGTTGAGTAGTGGGCGTGGAGGAGGTGGGGGATATTCAGGAAGTGAGAGCTGAAGAAACACCCCTAACTGAGGGGCGTGACCAGAGAAGATGAAATGACAGAGTTTAAAGCAAGAAAATACTTTTATTTGTTTATTTTTATTTGTCTATTGCCATAAAACTGTTTTAATGTCAATTTAAAAAAAATTCTAGACATGCATTTCCATTTATGCTTGGGTAGGTCATGCAGAACACAAGGAGAAATTACAGACATAGCACAAATAATGTATTTATAATTGTGCAATATGTTTTTGTAGAGTTGCTGGCAGTCTGGATTTTGCCATATTATACGCTGTGATATGTGAGCTTTCCATTATACTCTCACAATAGAATCTGAGAAGAGAACATTTAGTTAAGATGTATCTTCACACTTCTGGAAAACATGACACCTCTTCCTTTTACTCTCTCCCTTAAGGCGATAAACTCTTTCAATACCAAAGCAGCATTATACGCAAGCATATTTCATGTCCAAAACTACTTACTCTGTTACATCGTTGTGTATAAAATATATAATAAATATTTTGAGGATACTTGCATTGTGTATGTAGCACTGCAGACCCCCATGCCTTCAATGCAATAATAAAAAAACTTTAAAAGGCAATTTGCTTGTCACAAAGTCTGGACATCAGAAATGATTTCATAGAACAACACTTAAACATAACAGTGAAACATTAAAACAAGTAAGTAGTGCATTTGAAAAATGGCAAGATCTAGTAAAAATTCTTAAAGGTACATTACTCAATTAACGATTAACCCTTGATCGTGTTTACACGATCAGCAGTAATAGACACAGCTGCCCGATATAATGCTATAATGTTCTGGAGCTATGCTGTATCATTACAAATCAAACGCAATTGTTACAAACAAATTTTGTTTGCATCTGGGCTCCAGAATATTTCCCAAACGATTTAACAGTTTAGCAATGACACCTAAGATGCTGCAACACTGGTAAACATTGCTTGAAACGCTGGGAATCTGTGTGTAAGACACAGATACCCTGCACATTGTAATCAGAGCCCCAGGTGTAGTGAACCGACATGGTCAGCAGATGGCAAAATATGTCAAATTGGTTTACTACAGTGAAACATACATTGAGAATTTTCCCAATGATGTTTTAAAGTGTCACTACCACCAAAATTGAAATTTCCTTCTTTTGTTTATTGTATGTTGCTGATATCTGACATGTGCTTTGTTTTTCTCTTGTACGGTTAGTTAAGAAATTATTTTACCCAAATGCTCGGTCTCCGTATGTCCCCGCTGGACATTTCCCATGAACCAATCTACTTTTCCTTTTTATGTGATGTGAGTCCCATATTAAATATCTGAGCATTTGGTTCTCGAAAGCCCCTAGTCATCTTTTTGATCTCAACTATAGCCAATTGCTGTGGACTTTCCATACTGATCTGTGCTCTTGCACTCATCTTCCTCTCTCATGGTTGGGCAGAGTCAGCGTTCTTAAGATGAACGTGATGCCTCGCCTCTTATATGTCCTACAGACGCTGCCTCTGTCCCTTCTGCGCTTGTTTTTTCGTGACCTAGACTATTTCTTACCTTTGTGTGGCCTAAAGGCCGTCCGAGGGTGCAGATGACCCTTCTCCTCCGCCCTAAGTTGGAAGGCGGTTTGGCCCTGCTATATGGGAAATTGTACTACTATCCAGCACAACTTCCGAGACTCCTCGCCTCGATGCTTGATCGATCTGACAAGCTCTGGTTGGATATTGAGGAACTGATGGCTTGCAGGCTCCTGCGGACCGCTCCGTGGCTGCCATCTTGACTCTTACGGCCGGGATTGTCCCCCTATGGGCTGTATCAGGACACACTACTGGTGTGGTGGAAGATCAGGGGACTGTTTGACCTCTCCCTTTTTATTATCTTTCATAGGTCCTTATATGTAAATTTCAGGCATTTTTGTTGAGTAGTTTTTTTGCAAACAGCGTTTCAATTTTACACTTTTAAATCTTTTTTTTTTACCCTGTATGTCAGCTTGTAGACTTTTTCCGGTGGCTGGTCTGTGGTGTGCTCAGCGGCTTGTTGGCTTTTTCTGACATGTTCGTTGTGTATTTTGCGGCGGTTCTGGTGGGGTTTTGTTGAGATTTTGGTGGGTGTTCGACAGGTTTTTCTTGCACTCCGGGGAGCCTGTGGTGAGTGCTGAATTCACCACAGGGTGGGGAACTTTGATTTCCCAAAGTGCTGGAATGAGGGAGCACTGAAATGTCAGCGACATTTCGGTGCTTTTTGAATAACCCCTTATATGCGTATCTATTTTGTGATTTTTTTTTATGTGTTGTAAACTGCCCCTCAGAGTGTTTCCATCATTTATAAAACATACCAAGAAAAAAGATTGTTATTTGCTCTTATTCCTATGACTCCATGTTAAACAAAAATAAAGGCTTTTAGTTTACTTGAATGGCCTCTGTTTTTCCTTAACATGGAGTCATAGGAATAAATGGAAAAAGACAATCATATTTTTTGTTATGTTTTATACACAAAGTGGGTTGATTACTCCTGGTTTACGCAGTCACCCAGGTAGGGAAAGTCTGTGAAAGAGCTTTTTCTGTATCTTTCCATCATTTGCTCCTCCCTATGTGGCAATGACCATAGAATGGAGTCTATGGGTCGATCTCTCACTCAAATCTCAATGTATTGTGTGGGATGTATTCAAAGTACATCACAAGGGGTAGATTCGAAGTCTTTTAAGTTCCCTGTTTCATCTCAGTCAGCTCCCAGCTCTTATCTTGAGCAGCTTAGAAAATAATAGAACTCCTGCAGCCTCTTCTAAACATTCTCTCTTGCACTTCATTAACTGTCACGTACTGTAGATCAGGAAAGCCACAGAAGTCAAGAAAACCATTTGCACAGATTTTGGTAATTGTTGCCTCACTAGAAAATCTACTAAACGGAAACGGGAGATAAAGAAACAAATTTTAGTTTTCCTTTTACGTGCAATTACTTCAAACAAAGAAAAACAAAGCAGCATGCATTTTCTAATGTGGCTATGTTTGTAATACACAAGTAATTTATAGTTTGTTAGTGGTAGTGTCCCTTATTGTTTTGTCAATGAAAAGTGATTTTCAAATAAATCACTGGTTCCTGATGGTATTTTTTCAGAAACTTACTCGGTAGTGTGAAGGTTTAAAGGAACCCTCATCCTTCACCCAATTTTTAGATCAAAGCAGGTTTGGCAAAACCTGTGCAAGCTGACCATAAACCCAAGAACGCTGGCCATCAGGAGCTGATTTAGAGCCTTCTGTATAGCCTTCTGTATAGAGTGGAGCCTTCCACTTTGAAACCAGGGATGTGCAATTTGTTTCATACGGATTCGTTTTTCCTACGAAATTTACCATGTTCGTGCTTCCGAGGGCATCCCAAATCCAAAATTTCGACCACACGAAATATCGGATCGATTTGAAATTTCGGATCGATTTGAAATTTTGGGTCAAATTTCGAATCGAAAAAAAAATTATTATTTTTTAATGCTTAAAAGATCCTAAAAAAATCAAAAAATAAAGAAACTTTTTACTGCAGAATATTATAAGCAACGGTTTATTAGACATTGAATTAAAACTGGAATATTTTTATCATTGAAGCCTATGGGATACAACATTTCCCACACTATCGAATTTGATATCAACTATAGAATTTGAAATCAAATTTCGAATTGATATCAACTATCAAATTGATTTTAATTTACAATACAAGTAATAGTCAGCAAAGGCCTTTATGAAACAAATTAATTTCATTTCACTGTTTAATTTGACTCAAGTACAAAATCCGTGGCACAGCTTAATATTTAATAGGGATGTGCGCTTCGATTCGGACCGATTTGTTTTTTTCACGAATCGGGCCGATTCGGTGCTTCGGATTCGTCCGATGTTCCGAATCAGATCGGCACCGAAATACACAGCATCTGAAATTTTTTCTGATCCGAAACAAAATAATTTCGTTATTTCGTATGAACGTGAAATTCAAAAAAGGTCATTTTCGTTCCATTCATGATTTCAGTTCCATTTTGTTCATTTCGGATATCGGATTTTTCGGTTCCGTTGCTGATTCCGTAATTTCGTATTGTTTCGATCAAATTCGATAGTTACTTGATATCCATTTGATAGTTCATTTCAAATTCGATAGTTGATCCATTTGATAGTTCATTTCAAGTTCGTTAGTTGCAGCATATGAATCTTCACACTGCCGGGCAGCATGTCTACAGTATAATAATGCAGCATAAGATTCCGCACACTGCCGGGCAGCACCTCTACAGTATAATTAATGCAGCATATGATATCGCAAACTGCTGGGCAGCACCTCTACAGCATAATAATGCAACATATGATTCTGCACACTGCTGGGCAGCACCTCTACAGTATAATAATGCAGCATATGATTCCGCACACTGCCGGGTAGCACTTCTATAGTATAATTAATGCAGCATATGAATTCTCACACAGCCGGGCAACACGTCTACAGTAGTGATGGGCGGAACAACCCCGTGTTCGGCTCGCATTCAAACTTGAACTTTTGAAAAAGTTCAAATTCGAACGAGAACATGATTCAAAATCAATGCATGTCTATGGGGCTCAAAAGTATCGAATTTTAAAGTGCCCTCCAAGAGGGCATATATGCAAGATATTGGCCATAAAAGGTGTATGGGGGTCCGGGTACTGCCCTGGGGGACAGGAAACAATGAAAATAAAGTAAAAAAAAATAACTTTTTTTAAAAAAAATAAAGAGATGTGCACCGATTTGGATATCAACTAACTATCGAATTTGAAATGAACTATCAAATGGATATCCATTTGAAGTTCATTTCAAACGTTAAAAAATGTGTGGGAAATGTTTTACCCCATAGGCTTCAATGTTAAAAACGGTGTGGGAAATGTTGCATCCCATAGGCTTCAATGTTAAAAGAGGTGTGGGAAATGCTTTACCCCATAGGCTACAATGTTAAAAAAGGTGTGGAAAATGTTTTACCCCATAGGCTTCAATGTTAAAGGTGTGGGGAATGTTTTACTCCATGGGCTTCAATGTTAAAAATGGTGTGGAAAATGTTTTACCCCATAGGCTTCAATGTTAAAGGTGTGGGGAATGTTTTACTCCATGGGCTTCAATGTTAAAAATGGTGTGGAAAATGTTTTACCCCATAGGCTTCAATCTAAAAGTGTGAGAAATGTTTTACCCCATATGCTTCAATGTTAAAAATAGTGTGGAAAATGTTTTACCCATAGGCTTCAATGTTAAAGGTGTGGGAAATGTTTTACCCCATAGGCTTCAATGTTAAAAATGGTGTGGAAAATACTTTACCCCATAGGCTTCAATGTTAAAGGTGTGGGAAATGTTTTACCCCATAGGCTTCAATGTTAAAAATGGTGTGGAAAATACTTTACCCCATAGGCTTCAATGTTAAAGGTGTGGGAAATGTTTTACCCCATAGGCTTCAATGTTAAAGGTGTGGGGAATGTTTTACTCCATAGGCTTCAATGTTAAAAATGGTGTGGAAAATGTTTTACCCCATAGGCTTCAATCTAAAAGTGTGAGAAATGTTTTACTCCATAGGCTTCAATCTAAAAGTGTGAGAAATGTTTTACTCCATAGGCTTCAATGTTAAAAATGGTGTGGAAAATGTTTTACCCCATAGGCTTCAATGTTAAAGGTGTGGGAAATGTTTTACCCCATAGGCTTCAATGTTACAAATATTCCCGTTTTAATTAAATATCTAATAAACCGTTGCTTATAATATTCTGCAGTAAAGAATCTCTTTATTTTTAGATTTGTTTAGGATCTTTTGAGCATTTAAAAAAAAAATCTTTTTTTCTTTTTTTTTATCAATTCGAATCGATCCGAAAATTAGAATCGATCCGAAATTTCGAATTGAATCGAAACGAACACGGACCGAAACGACCCAAAAAGAAAAAAAAAAACACCTGGAAAGAAAAACTAAATGAAACAAAATTTTTAGCGGTGCACATCTCTATTTGAAACGTTCTATGGCACTCCAATCCACAAATTTTCCGTCCTTTCTGAATGGGACCATAGAATCAGCGATGCCTGAACTCTACAATCTTTTCTTGGCAGAGTCTGAACCCCCTCGCAGAAGGCCTGCGAGTGAAATTCTCGATTCCTGGAGTTTTACGTTATATAGTATGTTCAGATTGTACTTCTGAATAAAAAAAGTTAAAGTTTTCATTACAGAGAAAATGCACATATTTTGTATTTTACTACAGGTAACAAATAAATGCTGTACTAATCTGTGCCTTCCCAGGATTCATCTGTTCTCTCGCAATAGTTATTTATTGAAAGACCAAAACCAGTCTTGATGAGATGGTCATGTGTGAAACAGCCTCACTGAAAAATCATGCAATCAGTCTTAAGAAATGCATCTAGCAATCATTATCTTTACTTCAACCGTTAAGATAGCACAATGCATTCTTTAAAGAAGAAAAATTATGTGTTTAAAAGGAATCCATCACATTGTATGTGTGCTGGGAGAAAAGCACAACATAATATCTTCTCGTCACACTTTATTGTAATTTATGTCCGTTATAATTGTGACTATGGTTTGATGGTAAAATTATTACATAAAGCTGTTTTATTAGAGCATGTACCATTATTCTTTAAAATTACATTTGATGCAAACGGATGAATGATCTGATAATAACAACGATTATTCTACCAGTTTTGAGTGAACTGACCCATAAATGACAAGAGAACCTGAGGTTTATAATGACAGAAATATTATAGTGTTGCAGGGAGATTTGTGCAATCCTTTTGAAGAGTTTCCTGAATGACTAATCAACGAATCGCCACATGGACGAAATGAATGATGAACAAATCACATAAAGGATGTTTTTTTTGTCCAGCGATTTGTTTATTTGTATATGCAGCATTATGTGGTGGCTATGCGACACTTGCTATCCAGCTGATATTATCTCACTTTATTATGTGGAGGTTTTTTTAAAAAAAAATTTGGTGTTGTTGGGCTGTTAGTATAATTTTATTTGACAGATAATCAGATTATTGGACCCTATCGCTATTACACAGATCTTCGATGCCAAACTTTTTGTAGTGTTTGTATTGTATTTTTAGCTATTGAATTCATTAAACACAATAACAACGTCATGTGACAGTTTTTCACAATTTCAATGTTTTGTTACAAAGTATGGATTTCTGCCAACCACAGTGCTTTGCAAATTTTTATATTTTGTTATTTTGAACTTGAACTAGCTTCTATGTTTTATATCAGTAAATTAAATTATATTGAATGTGTGTTAGAAGACATTCACCTCATCCTTTCTCTTTCGAGGATTCTGAAAGGCGAGACTCTTGTGGTGCTCTGCGTAGTGTAGTCAGCTGTGAAACATGGCTAGCTGTGGATGTGTCCATACGCCAGATAACTAACCTTTTGATTTTTTGCAAATAAACATATTCAGAACTGACCACACAATCCAACATACTGCCAATGATAGTGGAGACAAATCTGTATGTGGTGCAGAAAATCTGAAGTCATTTTTGCACTCAGCAGCCAAAATTCATATTCAGCTACTATAAATTTAGAAAAAAAAAATTAAGACCATCAACTGCACAGTCCTATGTTGGCTAGTTTTTTTTTTTGGTGGGGGTGAGTGACTAGGAGCATGGGGACCCAAGCCAGAGTGGGGGTAAATTTCAGGCGATGGACAAAGACATGTCCATTCTGGACTTGAATATCCTCCCAGCCACTGGCCATAAGTGTGAGACGGGGAGGACAATAGCATATCTCTGTGACACTCTCTAATAGACATGTGCACAGCACAAAATTTCGTTTTGAACTAATGCATTAGTCCTAAAATGAAATTTATTTAGTTACTAAAGAAATTCGTTTTCAGTTCTTTAGTATGAAAACTAATTTCATTCATCCGAAAACCAGTGGATACAATTACTATTGTAGTGGCTCCTCAGAGGGCTGAGATCGCTGCTTGTTACAGTATCTCTCACTCTCAGCACAATGTGTCAGGCAAAGCTGTTACAGTAACTGACTGCTGCTCATCACAGCGCTCAGAGTCTCAGTAAAACTAGTAAGAGGTTAGAACAATATTATTTCCTTGTTTTACTGAAACTCTGAGCGCTGTTAGTCAGTTACTGTAACAGCTGAGCCTGATACATTGTACTGAGAGATAATATAACAAGCAGCCAATCTCAGCTCTCACAGCCACTGGATTTAAAGGGCTAAAAAAAAAAGGCTCCCCTCTATATAATGTATAGAACAACCTCCTGCATTAATTAATACCCCTCTCTGTATAATATATAGAACATCCTCCTGAATTAATTAATTAATGTCCCTCTCTGTATAGAACATCCTCCTCAATTTATACCTTTCTCTGTATAATGTATATAACATCCTCCTGCATGAATACCCCCTCTGTATAATATATAGAACATCCTCCTGCATTAATTAATGCCCCTCTCTGTATAGAACATCCTACTGCATTGGCATGTTGAGGGTGCAGAACTTCGGATGTTGCGATGTTGCGCTCTTCATTGCTGGTCTCATTCAGTCATCAATGTAATATCACAAAAAGGACTGAAACTAAAATGTAGTGCATTTTATTTTAGTTTCTTTCGTTTTTTGTACTGAGCAGTTTCGTTTCTCTTGAGTCATAAGAAAACTAAATTATCCCAAAATTCGGACTAAATCGTTTTAGTACTAAAACGAATGCACATGTCTACTCTCTAATAGTCTTCCCCTGCCGTGGGCAGGGTCTGGAAAACAGATATACCACCTCCCATATATAATCTCTATCCTTCCACCTGACACTCTTGGGTAGAGCTACTGGGAGGGGAGATTATGGCATGTCTCCTCCACCAGTTTTAATTTAAGCACCCACCTTTAATGGGTAGCGGCTACTGGGAGGATTGTGGCATGTCCAACCCCCATAGACTATGCTCTGTACTCAGTCACCACAGTTGGGGAATTATTACCTACTGGCAAGCATTTAGTTGCCTATTCACTAATATTTAATCCCAGCAGCACTGGAAAGATAGCTGCAGATGGCTGCTTCCTGTTTAGCGGATAGTCCCCCACCCATACCATGTGTGCTGATATGCTCCACCCACCCCACTCTGACACCCATATTTTAAAAAATATTTTTTTTTTATTTAGTGGCCTACTGCATCTTTCTTTTTTTGATTCCTTCTGTTTCAAACAAATTTATTGGCCGAAATGCAGACATACCAAGGTGAGACAGGAACAATGATTGGTCGATCTGAATCATCTGAAATTTGTAGACAAATAAATAAATACATACAAACAAAATCTTTTTGCCGTGAACAAGTCTAGTTGCAGGGAAACCAGAGTTCAAGAATACATGTTCAGTACTCAGTTTTGGTGTAGCTTAAAACACATTTAATATCTCCAGAAATTTTACATTGACAATCTGTTCAATAAGCTGCTTTTATGAACCAGATTTTATACCCAGAGAGGATAAAATTATCACCTCAATGGCATGTCTTTTATAACGAAAAACATTAATCTTGTCACTTAGCTTTCCTCTCCCATTCTACGTTATAATTTCTCTTCCTGTCTCCTGAGCCTATCCAGATCCATGAAGCCTTTTTATGATCTGGTGTTAAAACCATGACATGCTTTTATCCTTTTTAATGCTCAGTAATATTTTACTTGCTATTCCTGTTGGTACAGATTTGCATTAAGTAGGGTTTAAAAAAATCAGACAGTTACAAAGGAAGACATATTAGAAACATGCCATTAGTAAGTAGTGTTAAAAGAATCCTTATAGCGTAAATTCAAGTTAAATGAAACTCAGCAAAAAACGTGTAATAGTGCAAATATTGCTAAAACATTATGTAGATGGGATAAGGCCATATATTCTTAGAATCACTTGGTTTACAGTCTGTTTTAAGAAAAAATGGCTCTTTATTTTTAGCAGTGTGCCAATCTGGGTGCCCGCCCCCCCGTCCTCCCGATCCTCTCGCTCTCCCACCCATGGTACTCCCCATTCCAGCTAACACGTCACATTCCCCGATAATGCTACAACGTTGCCTCCCCGTCCACCTTCTCCAGGATCACTGTTTACCAGGTTAAAGATGGAGTAACACGAGATTACCATATACCTACTTACCTCACTAGAGAACTTTATTATTGTAAAAAAAATTATTGCGACTATAACCAATGCACAAATCTAAATTACAAGTTAAAAAACGTTTTCGGCACAATTATAACCAACTTAAATAATTGAAACGAGTATGGTGCAAAAACTATGCTTTTATGAGAAAAAATGAAGCTAGTATGAGAAAAATTGATGCTAGTATTGATGCTGACATACGTTGTGTTAAGAAATTGATGCAGGTGCCAGGTATGGTGCAAACAATGCCTAAGAGGATTTTTCAAGCTAGTAACTTATTATTCAATGACACTCCCATATAAAGAGTAGTCTTTCCTAGACACTGTGACTACTTTGTTTCAGCATTCTATCCTACATGGTTTTTTGCAAAGCACTTATCTTCTCAGGCTTTGCTTATGTCCAATAACTCAGGGTGTTGTTTTGATCATTACAAACACTTATTGAGGTTGATGGATGTTTTTTGGATGGGAGCGGCAGTAAGACATATAAATTGAATTTTCTGGATGCCATGAGCTCTGGTATACGTTCATCACAGGTTTATGATTTACAGTTTTTGAAAAAGGTTTTAACTTTTGCATAAGTGAATAAAATCAAGTATTTATTTATTATAAATACATCTTGGTCTTCGGGTAAGACAGAGCAATGCCTTCTTTTAGCCACAGCAGGAAAAAAAGTGGTACATGCGCTGAATAGGTCTTACTCTACTTGAGAGGTCAGTAACCTTGTCCTTCCAGATGTTTTGGAGCTATATCTCCCATGGTACTCAGCCACTCTTTGCATTGACTGAACAGCATGGGAAATGTACCTCCAAAACATCTGGAGGGCCAAAGTTGCTGACTCCTGCCATAGTCAATTGCTTTATGGTTTCCTAAATTCTGAAAATGCCAAGAAAGGTCCCAAGATAGAGTTTCAGATTTAAAGGGCACATAGGCTTATTCCCTGGCAATTTCTGTAGCTTTACAACATCTGTCATGATTATTCAAGGAAGAAATGTAAATTTAACAGTTTTAAAAAAATGAACATTCATTATTATTTCTCTTGTAAGCTGTGTTGAAATAATTCTTCCTAACCATTTTGTATTCTCTGATCTTATATAAAATGATTACTGTTATCCCATAGTAACTAATAATATGCAGTTTATTTTTCTTATAGCCCTCTGACTCTGACAATGTATTTATTGATAAAACTTAGAGTGTGTTTAGCACAGCTAATGGCCATAGTTAACTTGTATAAATAGGCTTACCCGCCAGACTGGTGTTTTGTTTTTTTGTTTTTTTCCTGCAACACATGGCTTTGTTCTGAAACCGAATGTAATTAATGATTCAATCTTCCACACCATGGTGGCTGTAAGCAAACCAATTGCTAGTAGTGTTTTGCGCCTGACCTTTTCTGTGCAACATGCTTGAAGAGATTGCTTTGGTGAGATAGTGAATGAAATGACACCCTGTAAATAACCTTCTATCTGCCATACATTTCCGTGCACAGCATTGTTTTGCAGCGAAGAGCTATTCCAAATAATATCCTGATTTTCACATCCTTATAGTTCAGGGGAGGAAATGGATGGCTACTATTTCGGACTGAAATTTAGAAATCAACTGTATTAAAAAAAGTAATTTACTAGCAGAAATGTTACAGTATAATTAAATTTTTGACTAAGTGAATAAAAGACTCACATTCCACAATGTTATCACCAACAGAACACATTTATGCAATTATTCTAACCCTATGTACATACACAAACACATGCACAATTTGCAGTGCAAAGTAATAGAAAACAAAATACACCTATATATATATAAATACAACAGATGTAACTTTTTGAACAATCTTCAACAAAGTTACAACTCCATAACTATAAAACTTTGGCGATAGTTCAAATGCTATTTTATCTGTATATGTATATCAGCTCACTCTTTCATCCTCCGACTGCACTTTTCCTAATCTATCTCCTACACAGACGACATGTACCAAATTACATCTCATAAGCTATTTACCCTCCCTTCTGTGTGTCACCACACACTTTTTAGGAGGGTCTTCTTTTCCTATTGTTCTTTTGTCAAACTTGTTTGTTGATTTTATGTTGGTTTTTCTGTTGAAGCTTTATAAAAAATTATATATCTATCGTCTATGAAAGGTCTTTTTCAGGGCAAAATGTGCAGGTTAGGCACGCGCTTTAATGTTTTGATAGATTAATATTATCATTTATATATAGCTCAAACCGTTTAATCGGTACTTTACAAAAAAAGAATGTGAAATTAAACTACCAAAATTAAAATATTACAAACATATATAGGAAGCGGAAACAAGAGGTATAGAAGGCCCTGCTTAGATGAACTGGAGGAGTTGGGATGAAGGAGAACAAGAGGAGTTGCCATCTTAATAGTGGTCAGGATCACTAGTATTAAGGGGTTATTCAAAGAGAGCCGAACTTGCCACCAAATTGCACCGAACTGTGAATTTCCCCGTACTGTGCAATTTCGGGGCAATTTGGCTATTAAAAAATCTGGCAATTCGCCAAATAATGATGATGAACATTGGCAATTCGGCAGCAGTGAAATTTACCTTAGAGAAGTAATGGTTAACCTATTCAGAGACTGCCAAATAGCACCAAAAAGTTTGCGAAATGCCCAGATTTTCAGTGGTTTCGTACGACAGATTTAAAAAGGCGAATCCCATTGGTTTCAAAGTGTAAAAAAAGTCCCTGTTTTGTTTTTAATCAACTGTTTATTCTTTTTCATTTGCAGCAAAAAGTCTCATTATTAAATTATCTTTTAGAATTTTTTTAGGCATTTTTCAGTATTTTTTTGGTGACATTTTTATTCCAATTCTCTTTTAATGCTGTTTTTTTCTAATTCTGTAACACTGCCAGGGGTGAGCCTGAAACAGGGATCCTTTGGACCCTTCTCCTTCTTGAATGGTTGCAAGTTAAAAAAAGAGAGGAGGCACTGCTGGAAAGGGCACAGTCTGGCACTTCTGGAAAGGGCACATTCTGCCCTTTCCAGAGGTGTCTCTCTTTAACCCCCGTAGGCGCCAGATATCAGTCCTCTCCTGGAGGTGGCGGACATCTTGGATGTCAGCCAAGTCTCCAGGGCCTCTCCAACTGCTGTCGTCGCCATATGCGCAATGACATACTTTCGGACAGACAATAGTAAAATCGCATGGTCACTATGGGGTTAAGGCGGGTGAGGAGGCTACATAATTTTTTGCTGCAGGATTGATTTGCAGGTTCTGCGGGCTGTTTTTTTGATGGCTGTTCCATAGGAGCTTCGTATATAAGAGCTTAATACCCCTTCAAATTCCGTTGTCGAGTGCACACCTCATATATGTTTTAGACTTAGCTTTTGCAGTTTAAACTATTCTACCTTATCTTGCTATATTTCCAATGTATTATATAATTTGAACATTGCACATTAGAAGACATTTGGAAGTTGTTAAGCCAGATTTCTACCCAATTTTTAGAAAAGTATATCAAACAATAGGGAAATAATGTCATAATTTTCAGCAGTTATTAGGATAAAAAGACTCCAGTGCATTACTTTTATTCCAAGTCGCTGAGGGGAGTAATACATTCATGTGAACAGACATGAAAGGAAAATTCCAAGAAGTAGATATTCATTATCATGGTTTACAATCATCCATAGAAGAATTACACCCAGATAGATAGATATTAATAAAGGTGAGATATTGCAAAATCAGATGCTAATTTAAATGCTAAATAGATTAACTTTTAGTATGACAGAAGTCCGATAACCAGCTGATTGCCTTGATAGAACGTGATGACGATAAAGCTAAGATGGCTATTTAAACTGTCAGATAACACAAGAGCCTCAGCTACACAAGATGTTCACTTAATAAATAAATTATCAATCCAGCCGGACCATGCTAAATGCATAACTTGATAGGCATTGGCTGACATCTATTTTCCACCGTAGACAAGTAACACAAACGTAACAGGATGAGCCTTAAGGCTGGTGTCAGACGAGTACACTATGTGTGCCCGTACTGACTTCCCTCCTGGCGTCCGTCGCAGCGCTGTGCACTCTACAGCAGGCGTGCTGCGTCCGTATAGAAAGCCTCCCCGTCTAAGCACTATGGCGTGCGTTCGACGGGGCTGCAAAGCGCGATCCTCCATAGGAGGAGCGAGCCTTGCAGCACTGAGCGCACTAACTGCGCTCAGCAATGTGGTCAGACAGGAGTCAGACGGGTGTCAGAGAGGAAGGAACATCCACTCTCATGGACGTTCCTTCAGCTTGTAAAAATGCTTGTCTGACACCAGCCTTAAATAAAAGAGTGGAGGGCTTGGGAGGGTTCGGAGTTTTACAAAAGGTCATTATTATCCAGCATCAATTGTCTACCTTAACATTTTAAAGGCATACACCTACCAATACCCTTTCCTTGAAATGTCTAAAAGTCACAAAGAGCTTAAAGGGCCATTACCACTAAAGATGAAATGTCCTTATTTTGTTTATTTTATGTTGCTGATATGTTACATGTGCTTTGTTTTTATCATATATGTTTAGTTTAGAAAATATTTCACTCTATGGCCCCTATTACATTCCTCGCGCAGCACATTTGCGTGAGGAAAAAAACATTAGCGCATAACGTCGTATTACGACATTCGCGCAAACGATGCGCGTTAACGTCCAATGCGAGTGACTCTGCGCGAACCCAGCACGAGTGCAAGTTCCTGCGCATCCTATACTTAACATTGTGAGCGCCAATGCGTTAGTACGCATATGCGCGCATGGTATCTTAGCACGAAATTTAACGCACAACGTTTGCGCGCATCATTTTAACATCTTTGAAAACCTGGTGTTAATTTACAATCTGAACGTTCTGGCCGAAACGAAATGATCCTGCACATACAAAAATACAGCACAGTACAGTTACACATTCTACACATACCCAAACAATAACATTTGTAAATTGTTTAATTTTTGTTGCAGCACATATACGCAGATTGACTTTGACAGGCCCAACAACCGAAACCTAGTAAATGGTGGTTCTTAATTCTGATTGGCTGAATCCCGCGAAAAAACAGTCTGCCCACCGATTTCTGCACGCAATGGTCATTTGTGTCCGGCTTTGCGCGTCGGGTTTGCGCTCAAAAAAAGTTGAAGGCTGAAAAATGCGCTCGGATCGTAATACTGCATAAATTTGCGCGCGCTAACATTTTTATGCGTGCACAAAAAAAATTGCGCTGCACGACCGCATTTGTGCGAAGAGTGTAATAGGGCCTATATGTGTCACTGAGTGCATTCATTTTGTTCTATTTTGTGTTGTAGACTGCCCCTCCCCCTAGTATCTTTACAGCACTTGTTCCACACAATCTAGCATTGGGCATATAATGGACTCTATTGGTCAAAATCCAGAAAATCAACCTTTTGACTTGCTTTGTGTGGCATATATGTAAATAATATCACAAAGGAGTACCGTCATCCTTTTGCTTCCACTTCAGGCATCTAGCTACATGAAGCATCTGTAACGTCTGCACGTTCCTAGTTTTCTGAGGTGCTCTGGAAGAGGATATTCCAACTCACCTTTTCACCTGTTGATCCAGTCGGTTAAAGCCCAGTTTGTGAAAAATGTGGTGTGCATTACCCAGGGCACACACTACCCTAGGCATGGGAGATGTGCACCACAAGTTGCAATTGTCACTGATCGGCAGAAACAACAGGCCCCAGAATCTAAAACCTCTAGTCCCACGTTGTAGTCTGTGACCCAATACCTTCTCTTACAGACTTTTTACTGGACAAGCCATTAATTATACTCGCTTCTGTTTGCAGTGGGTAAGGAGTCAATCAATAGAGAGTGGGCTGCTGGGAAGCCTTCCTGCTTCTGAATCACATAACAAACAAGTATAGGTTTTACTCTGCCCCAGTGTAGCCCCCCCCCCCTATGCTCAGCAGAAGAGAGGCAGCCCATCCACTCTTGATTTCTGTGTCATAGTCTGTGTGGAATATAAGTAAATAGGGAGACTTCTATCCCCTCTATGCTCTTGCACCCACAGCTTGTGGATGAGGGACTAATTAAGAGGAGGTCATACAGTCTACCCTGCAATGATTTATTTCTTCACCAGCTACCCAAGGGTCGGTATGTATTTTTGAAGGAAGAAGGTGGGCTGCCAATTGATTTCAATTTAAAGCCATCCATCGGTAAATTGTGCTCAACTACAAGAAAAGATTAATGGTGGTAGGGTGGTAGGTGGTAGCATCTGTATGCATATACTGTAGATACACAATATTTAGCTGCAGCTAAAAGGTGATTCCCTATACTGCATCTGTTAGAGGGTAGTACTTCACAATGGAAAAATAAAGAGATGACACCTCCAATGCTACCTTGTTGTGCACTAGTACCTTAACTTCAATAGAAGAACAAAGACTGACAGATGTTTCGGGGACACAGACCCTTCCTCAGTGTGCAGGGCACTGCACACTAGGGAAGGGGCTGTGTCCCCAAAACTTCTGTTTTAAGGCAGTGCCATTATGTGCTTTTACTTGTAAAGCAAACAAAGCCACTGCACTAACTCTCCTTCTCATTTCCCACACTGGGACAAAATGTGGCGGTGATGGCGCAGAGCATTAGTACACATTGGTTCATCTAAATCACAAGCCACTTCACTGCTGCAAGAAGTGTGGGGGTCCTTGGAACCTCTGTACTTCCATTCCTTTTAACCCACAAAGACATGTTAGGTTAGGTGCCATTGGACTGGTCAGAGTCTAGCCTTTCTAATGATACCAAGCATGACAATGTGACGTGTCATGTAAAAAAACCACACAAACAAACATAAAATGTAATTTAACTTTTTTTTTTATTTTGTTCCAAAGCAATGGAATTGTCCATTTGTCACATATACTGTAAAATGAGCAATACAACTACCGTTATACACCTTCTCATTTCCCACACTGAAGCAAGTTCAGTGTTTTATACCTAGTCATATTATTCATAAAACACAATGTCCCAAAATAAAATTTCTACAGGGTTATTCAAAGAGGATCGAAAATTAATTGTATGTTCGGTGACTTTTCGCTCGCTTCAATTCGGCGCGATTTGGCGAGCCTATTTCGGCGACCCTGCAGTGTATTTAGCAAGCACCACAGGGTCAAGTGCAAGGAAAACCTATCACAAACCCGACGAATACTCACCGCCAACCCGCCGAACACTCACCGCAAAACCAGCCGAACACTCACTAAAACCTGCAAAACAGCTGGATTAACCCCGCCGAACACACCGGAGAAACCCGAGCAGCCGACAATCACAGCGCAGAGCAGCCACCGGATAAAGCCGACACCTCAGACGAATGGAGTGAACGAACAGGCACCGTATGTGCAGGCAATTCGCCAACATTTGGAGAACTGCCTGCTCTCTGGATAGCCGAATGGCCATGAAAGGTAACCATACGCTGAATATAACTGTTTGGTTACCTTTCTGCCACATCTCTTTGAATAACCCTGAATAATTTTACTTGCGGTAAATGTTTGAAATCTGAATAGAAATCTACTTTTTAAAAAATATTTTTTCATATAGCATTCTGAAAGGACATGACGTATGCACATAATAATGATATATTTTGAATCTGCTGAAAATAAGGTTATATAATTTGCCTTGGTCTTATAATAAAACATGATTTAGACGATTAAAAACGGTCAAAATGAGCTCAGCACACCGGGGTGAAATCGCTCAGCAGCAATAGGGCTAACTATTATCAGACAAATAAGGGCAAACACACAATCAACATTGCATAGTTTGTAAGGTCACACAAATAACAAGGATTAAGGACTTCTTTATGTGAAGAAGTAGTAGTAATGTTTCTTACTAGCTCAGAAAATAACAATAATTAAACCCATTGATTGCGCTGGAACATCTGTCTTGGTTAAAAACAGCCTGAGGGAATTTTGAATATTTTTGCCAACAAAATTAAATGGAGATTAAAACAAAAGTTGATCTTTAAATAAAATTACAGGTTTGGCTTTTAAACTGTCAGATAGATTAAAAACCACTTTAAAAAGTCAGACTGAAAAATGTTAATTTATGCCTCAGAATGAATTTGTTTGATATTATTTTATGAAATTCAGTGCACTGTTTAAGGAGAAGCATTTCCATTTCTCTGAACACCATAAATAATGATAGAAATTAACTATGACTTAAATGACGACATATAAAGTGCATTTCACACTTATTTAATTTTTTTTTACTCAGGTACTAAATCTCAAGCATTACCAATCTAAGCTAATGTACCTTTATTTCCTTACTTCATTTTCAGAAAATACTGTACTGTATGTCAATACCACCATTTTAATATAGACCTTTTCTTGCATGTTCAAGTGCTTATTTTTAATATAATATAATAATCTATATAAAATTATATATATTTATATATACTCTCGAAATTCCACTACTCAGAGAATACTCAATAGATTAATTGATGATTTTTATTAAGGTCGTCAGCATTTCAGTCCCACTGGACTTTTCTCAGGACAATGAACAAAGCACAAAACATCCTTCTTATATAGTCAGAAAAACTAATTCGCTACAATGTACAGGTGAGACCAGAGAGAACACCGGAAACAAAAAAGGTTTCGGCACTACACCCAGGTCCCAGACCACATACGTTTGCCCAGCAGCAGGTCTGTTTGAAGTCACAAGCTACTCTGTAGCGTACTGCGTCCATTATAAAAAGTAACTATAGCAAATACTGCATATAGGCAAAGAAAAGTTTTCTAACGAGGGTCTAGGAAACAGTGAAAATTGTTCTTCTCATCCAGCCCTTTCAAGGTCATAGTATTTAAAGTGAAGATCCAAAATGATTCCCATTTAAGGGTTCCAGTGCTCTGTCACCCCCCCTCGATAAAGGGGGATGTGATCAATTCCCACGAGTCGTAGAGAAAAAGTGGATGCCGCATTTCCTGAAAGTGTCGTGCCACCGGCTGCGGATTATCCTTCCCTGATAGAGCCGCCCGGATTGCTGCCCGGTGGTTAGCCAAGCACTCACGTAAGTTATTATTGTTTTTTCCAATATACCACAGTCCAGAAGGGCAAGACAATCGGTAAATAATAAATTTTGTGGTACAACTAATCCGATATCTGATTGTATATTTCTTGCCACTATATGGATGATGGAAGAACTTTCCGGTAATCATGAAATTACAAATCAGATATACGATCAGATATCAGATTAGTTGTACCACCAATTTATTATTTAATGATTGTCTTGCCCTTGTGGACTGTGGTATATTGGAAAAAACAATAATAACTTACGTGTGTGCTTGGCTAACCACTGGGCAGCAATCCGGGGGGCTCTATCAGGGAAGGATAATACGCAGCCGGTGGCATGACACTTTCAGGAAATGCGGCATCCATTTTTTCTCTGAGTCATGGGAATTGATCACATCTCCCCTTTATCTAGGGGGGTGACAGTGCACTATAGAGTAGCTTGTGAATTCAAACAGACTTGTTGCTGGGCAACCGTGTGCATTCTGGGACCTGGGTGTAGTGCCGAAACCTTTCCGTTTCCGGTGTTCTCTCTGGTCTCACCTGTACGTTGTTGCAAATTAGTTTTTCTGACTATATAAGAAGGATGTTTTGTGTTTTGTTCATTGTCCTGAGGAAAGTCCAGTGGGACTGGAACGTTGACGACCTTAATAAAAATCATCAATTCATCTATTGAGAAGACTGAGTAGCGGAATTTCGAGAGCATATTCTATATATACCTGATTACAGCACCTGAGCAATATATTTGAAGTACAGGGTGTGCGGGGATCGAACATTTTCACTAAAAGGTGAAACTCTGGAGAACTGGAAAAGTGATAATTCTAGGTCAAAATAGCCAGACCAGAAAAATTCTCCCATTTATCTCACTTTCCAAATTGGCTATTTTGACCCAGAATTTTCTTCTCCAAACGTTCTCCAAAGTTTCACCTTTCTCTGAATAAACCTACTAGTTACCTATCAATCTTTAACTCTAACTCTATCATTATACACTGTATCTATAACTTCCCTTTGTTACTCATTCACAATACTTATAACGCTTCACTAACTGCTTCTCATTTAGCCTTAGTGTCTCACCAGACCTCACACCATCACTAAGTAACACATATTGTTTTAGCTACTTTTTTTTGCAACTTGGTATTTGTTGTTTGCGTATCACTTATACCACATATCAAATGTATCCATCCAGTTTGTTGGGTCATGCTGTAATCCCCACCTCATGCATAATGACATGCACAAAGAAGGTGCCTACTGCTGTATCAGTGGTTGCTGGTGAAATTTTAAGATTGTCTGGTGCTGGAATTCGACTCCATGTCTATGGCTTTAAACCCATCCTTTGCTCTAGACCAGCAATTGAAGCGTTACAAAGCAGAATGTTTCAAAACAAGAATATGATGAGTTAAAGTGTCGGGATGATCTAAATCAGCATTCTCCAAAATGTTCCATGCATCAGAATATATGGATTTAGCTCCTTGCTCCCGGGTGGGTTGTGCCCGGCGGAGGGGTGTTAATGTCGAAGGGTCATACTGGTGTGCCCTGCTAGCCAGCTGCTGCAGTGTGCCCCTCCTATGAGGCTGACACACGGCGCGCATCATTGGTTGCATGGGGACAGCCTGAGTTCAGGCCGTCCCGCGGCAGCCAATGGCGCTCTCCACATGCCAACTGGTATGTGGGAGCACAGTGGCCCATTTAAGCCAGAGGGGCTATGCCACCCATGGCTTCAAAGCCCGCCCACCTCAGGGACAACATAGTATGCCCCACGGCAGAAACAGGTTAGACATAAGTATGATAGCTAATAGATTCTAATATTAATCCTTTCGATGACCCCATAATAAATGGTAAATAATATGTCCCTCATCTAGCACCAGCTTTTTCTCAAGAAAACTAAATTCTGCTGAGTCTAAACTCTTCCAGCCATTGGATTACATCTAAGAGTTATTCACTATTCCTCTGTTGCAGCTCCAAGGAACTTCAACTATTCACAGAATACTTATTCAACAGCAGTAGGCAAAGTTGATTGAAACAATGGCGAACAAAGCAAAACACAGTTACCAAAGTTGTTCTTCGGTAAAAGAGTTAAGCTAAAAATAGCTATTCTCTATTTGGCATTGTCACACTGTTGTTTGTAACAGTGGCGACTGGTAAAGTTTAAACCTGGGGGACCTTTAAACACTCCCCTTTCTTTAGGCCCCACCCATATTCACATTTTAAGCACACCCTATAATCCACAGAATTCCACTTACTGAAAACCATGGGCTGTATGCACGGCGATGAAACTAACTGCATGGAAAATAGATACACACTGCACCGAAAGAGTTAGATCCAATCACTTACATTAAAAGGTTAAAAAACAAAGTGCGCACCGCTCATTACTGTGAGTTTTACTGTTGTGGAACTCTGTAAAAAGCTCATACACAGCATTCATTACTGTGAGATATATTGCTGTGGAGCAATGTGATACATTCATACACATCACTGAAACTGGAACTGGTGTGTTTGGGGGTGCATGGTACTCCCCACACTTCCAGAAAAACACTACTGAAGGGGATACTTTCTGTATGTAAGAAGAACAAGCTCTGAAGAAAAAAAGTGTATATATATAAGTCATCAGAGTATAGCAGTAGTAGTGATACCTTTTTATTGGACTAACGTTACATTTAAAAGTCAAGCTTTCGAGAGTGTACCTCTCTTCCTCATATATAGCATCAAGACCTGATGAAGAGAGGTACACTCATGAAAGCTTGCCTTTTAAAAGTATTGTTCTAATCCTCCCCTCATGTCTCATGACCATTTGCTTACCAAAATATAAAGGAAGAGAGGGACATTGCCTCTGTTCTCTCAGTTTTTTTCTTTACACAAATTTATGCTAAGTTTATGCTCCTGATGACGCTGACAATACAGCGAAATGCATAGAGCTATGAAGCACTGAGAAGAATATTTATTTGAAAATGACTCTACCCCTTAGGCACATTCTGTTTATTCTTCTTTGGCTTAACTGGTCTGTTATGAGCACTCACAGACAGGCCAGACAATCTAGTCTCTGACTATAGCCTGAGTTTCTCTTTTACAGTGAATGTGTGTACGGGTGGTGGCGCATCACCAGTTTTGGGATACAGAAGAGTCTCTCTTTTTTCCTCTACTTTTACAATACCTACGGACCCCTGAAGGCCCGTTTCCATTTGCTTTAGTTATAGGGATACCCAGTGCTTTTTTTCTGGAAAAATAGGTGGTGATACTCTCACGCCCAGGGAAAAACTGATTATTATGACGATTTTTCGTGTCCTAATAAATACTCCTTTATTCACACTGGATATATTGCCCCCAGTTCACACTCGATATATTGCCCCAGGCCAGCTCACATGGATATATTTAAAAGAGAGAGATGCACTCCAGTGCGCAAACCTGTACCTAATGAAAGAGTGAGAGGAGAGGTCTTTTCTCTCTAGGTGTCGTAATGCTCAAAGGTTGAGTCTATGTGTACATATATTCACACAAAATTGCATACATTCACACAAAATTGCATAAGCAAAGATGTAAGCATACATATATCATATAAAATATAAAAACAGCATGGAATATATGGTCTGATAGATATAAAAGATCCTTTGTAATGCAGTATTGGTGGTATATCGCCACCTAGTGTCAATATTTCAAAAAGTCTTTCAATTGAAGAAATCTGTAGTAAATAAAAGTTCTTTCTGATCTGCGGCACGTCTCTGTCTCTCTTGTACCTCCGAGAGAACAGGAGAGTGTGATTAGAATTGTGCCAAGCAGGGGCGTAACTACCAGGGATGCAGAGGGTGCAACCACACCTGGGCCCTTGAATCCGGGGAGGCCCACACTCACCTGCCTGGGCCTGGGGGCTTGCCTATAATATATATATAATTCTTTTTTATATTTCTTTTGTACTTATTTGTGAGTTTTATTGTTGTGGAGCTCTGTGATACACTCATACACACCGCACATTGCTGTGAGTTTTATAGCTGTGGAGCTCTGTGATACGCTCATACACACCGCACATTACTGTGAATTTAGTGAGATACAAATAGTGCACATTACATTAAAAATGGGATGGACTGACTGAAAATGAAAATGGTGGACCTGGAAAAAATGGGACACTGATTGTCTGGAGTCAACATTGTGGACCTGGAGAGGACCAATGCATGTTGATGGAAGGGGGGACAAAATATGTTTTGCCTAGGGTGGGGGGGCCCTGTCATGGTTTCTGCACCTGGGCCCTGAGGTTTCTAGTTACGCCTCTGGTGCCAAGCACTGTATATTAATGGTCTGAATGATGGATGCACACTTACGCAGGTTTAGTCCTCGTGCTGCAAGCGGCTGGTCTGTGAATCCACTCTTCTTTTGGTGCTTACTCCACTGTTCCTTTGGTGATCGGTCCCAGGGCCCAGCAGATCCAGGACTTCCCTTCTGGGGGTGCTAGGATTCTTTGTATGGTGCCTTGGTCGAAAGTAATGCCAGAAGCAGGGATGGACAATAAAGAAGTGGATTTTATTCACATAAGTATAAAAAAACAATAAAATGGGCTTGGTGGAGATATAAAACAAATTAAAATAAATGGTGTCCTTTAAAACGCGTTTCACCGCTCAGGTGGCGGCTTCATCAGTCATGGATATATTGCCCCAGCACACATGGATATATTGCCTCAGGCCAGCTCACATGGATATATTGCCCCAGACCAGCTCACATGGATATATTGCCCCAGACCAGCTAACATGGATATATTGCCCAGACCAGCTCACATGGATATATTGCCCCAGGCCAGTTCACATGGATATATTGCCCCCAGCTCACCTCTGCCAGGCCCCTCTGAGTCATTGCTGTCCTCTGCGTTCTTTCCTTCTACGAGCGGCTGCCTGCATGGATATCTGCCGCTCGCCTGGGATCCATCCACTAGGCAGCCGTGATCTCGTGAGATCGTGGCATTCTTGTGAACTCAGCGAGATCGCGGCTGGCTGGTGGATGGATCCCAGGCGAGCGGCAGATATCCAGGCAGGTGGCCGCTCGTAGAAGAAAAGACTGGGGATAAAGCCCTGGGGATACCCTATGAGTTGTTCTATAGGGACTTAAATGTATACAGTGGCTGCCATCCCATTATCTTGAACACAAGTTGATGTGCCTTTTGGTCTATTTTAGACAGATGTACACATAGACGCAATATTTTTTATGTGTCCTGTGCATGTTTTTGTGTTTTCTTTATTTTAGTATTTTTATTTTTTGTATGTTGTTTCTTTTTGCTTGCTGTTTCAATCATGTTTCGGTGAATACCTGGTTCACGTGCAATGCACTCACGCTACTGGAACCTTCTGTATTTTTATGCCAACTGATTAAAAGTAAAATTTTAATAGATATACATTTTACGACATACCTTAACATCTACAATCTCATTATCTTTAGTTCTCATGAAGAGAATAATGTGTGACTTTGGAATCGCTTGCTATTCTCTTGATGGCCGCAAATTAACGCCTCAGTAAAATTTGCAGCTCGGCTGGAATATAGGGGAGCCCTTATGGTTAAAACATTAGCCAGGTGGACAGGTTGTGAAGAGTTTCCCTCCTTCATCCCCTATCAGGTAATATAGCTGGGGGAAGTGGAGGGGTTTTCTACACCTACACCAATGTCACCAGCAGCTGGGATTTTTAATTTTCCAGCTGCCTGTCACCAGATTGGTCACAAGTGACATCAGCCCATTCTGTGTGCTGGTTTCACCTACTCAGACCAACGAGGAAAGTTGGCCCCCTGATAGAGGCAGCTGATGGATTGGTTCTACCCATGTGCCTGCATCTCCAATCCATCGTTCTGAACAGGCGCTAAATAACTTGCATACAAAAAAAATGCATGTCCTGAGCATTTGCAATTTGGGGTCCCTACACTTGCACATAGGTGCGAAATTTGTGTAGAAAAGCTGCAAGAACTTCTGAAGTTGATGGGGACAAGTAGCGGGCGCCAAAGGAGAAAAGGTAAGAAAGGTAAGTATTTTTATCCCCCAAAAAAAGATTTCATAAAAAATAAGTGGTTTACCTTACTTAAAAGAACATCTAGCTAGATGAGTCATATGAACGTATACCTGCTATTGTGTATATCATTATGCTTACGGAATTTGAAAATGGAACAACTGCTTTTATAAAAATAACTAATTTAATGGATGATTTCACATATTATTTAAATTATCACCTTTTGTGAAAAACAAAAAAAAATCATTATCTTTGAGTCTTTGAAGAAACTTCCTTATCTGCTATCATTTCACTCAATCAAATGCTGTGGCCCTTTATCATACAAATTCCATTTTCCTAATCACGGTATCATCTTATTACAGGCAGAAAGCTTCCGGATTTCCTTTAATCTGTTATCATCAGTTAACGGCACCAAATCTTATTTAAGAAACATAATTTCAACAGATATACTGCAGTTATTATACTAAATACAAGAGAGGGCAAAGAGTGCATATTCAGATGTCATTGCTGATTGGATATCTGCTGAGCAATATTTGTGTTAACAATGGGATATGGGGCCCAAAACGCTATATTAATAGTATATATTAATATGTATCACTATAGGGGTTATTCAAAGAGAGCCATATTGGCCATTGAATTGCACCAAACAGTGAATTTCACTGTACGGTGCAATTTCGTGACCATTCGGCTACTCAAAAAGCTAGCAGTTCGCCAAATATTGACAAATTGATAGTGAAATACAGTGATCTTCGACGGTGGTGTACTCCCCATAGAGAAGTAATGGTTAATCTATTCAGAGAACACCAAACAGCCCTGAAATGCCCTGATGTTCTGTGGTTTCATAATCAGATGAATCCCATATGTTTCAATGTAAAGAATATTCCCCATTTTTACTAAATATTTATTCATCCGTTTATCCCTTGCAGCAAAAAGTCTCTTTATTTATTTATTTTTTGGGATTTTTTTCTCCGAATTTTTTTTTCTCCAATTTTTTAAAAATGGCTTTTTGTCTTTAACAGACCTTTTCATTATTATTCAAAGGACCTTATATATTATTTCCAGGCATTTCCCTGCCGTAGTTTTTTTGCAAACAGGAGATTATTTAGGAGCCCAAACTAATGGAGTCCTATGGTAGTTACTGAGCTGCAATTACCTTTTAGTTTCAAGACTGCAAACAGGGGATAACCCTACTAAATGATACAGAAAAGAGCCTATACAGAGGCTGTTAGTCAAGAAAGCAAGTAATTTTATACCTTTTATTATGAAATTTCATTAAAATCCACTGTACGAAAATTCAACTTCGATAAAGAATAATAAAGAATAAAAAAAAAAATTGTTAACACTTTCTATCAAAAAAAGAAAGATCCACCCCATGAATGGTAATTACATTGAGGTTGGTAAGTATATAATTATAATCCTTGTTGTCACAGCGGTGCCCAAATTGGCCAAGTAGGATTACAACCACAATAAAGATTCTATTGATGCCACCAAGGTTCAATTAGATCCCGTAAGAATGATCTAAAAAAAAACAATTCTACAGTATCCGCTCGTCAATATATTTAAATAATACAGTGCTCTATCATTCCAATCATTGAATTGGTTGATGTTTTTTATCCTCTTATGCTGTTATACTCGATACTGGGCAACACGGATCAGTCGATATGTTCATCTTATTTTAAAATACTGCTCAATTGTAAACATGTATGTAAAGAGTTAATCTTCCGGTAGGTCGTCAGTAGGGATGAGCTGTTCGTGTTCGGACGGTTCGGGGTTCGACCCGAACTTAGCCTGTTCGAGCAGATCACGAACCCCGAACATTTCCGGGTGTTCGCCGCATGTTCGACCACAATGGACCACAATGCATTTTCCCACTGCCTGAAGCTCGTAATTGGCTACAGCCCTGCACCTGACCACAGGTCTGGCGCAAGACTGGTTGAACACTATGCCAATCACCGCTCAGAGTCCTGATTGGGCAAATTTTGCCCAATCATGGGCTCACAGAGCTAAGTCCCGCAGCACACTATATAAGGTTTCAACGCAGCGCTTTCTGCACGCATTTCAGAGGAGATTTCAAAGAAGATAGTTGTGTGTGTTGTTACTGCCGGTCTGCCACGCTACTGGGGGGGTCTGGGGGTCTCATTTCGACCAAATATCAGGGAATTTAGGTGATGTGTGTCTTGTCACTGTGCCAGCAAGTTTTTTGGGGTTTACAACTTTATTTAAAACATTTGTGTATTGAGGTGATTTTCTGGGTCTTGTCACACTGTGCCAGCAAGTCTTTTTGGGTCTCATTTATACCAAATATCAGGGAATTTAGGTGATGTGTGTCTTGTCACTGTGCCAGCAAATTTTTTTGGGGTTTACAACTTTCTTTAAAACATTTGTGAATTGAGGTGATCTTCTGGGTCTCGTCACACAGCCAGCAATTATTTTTGGGGCTCACTAATTTCTTTAAAACACTTGTGAATTAAGGTGATCTATGTCTCGTCATACATACAGTACCACGCTGTATTTTGGGGCTCACTAATTTCTTTAAAACACTTGTAAATTAAGGTGATCTGTGTCTCGTCATACAAAAAGTACCACGCTGTATTTTGGGGCTCACTAATTTCTTTAAAACACTTGGGAATTAAGGTGATCTGTGTCTCGTCATACAAAAAGTACCACGCTGTATTTTGGGGCTCACTAATTTCTTCAAAACACTTGGGAATTAAGGTGATCTGTGTCTCGTCATACAAACAGTACCACGTTGTATTTTGGGGCTCACTAATTTCTTTAAAACACTTGGGAATTAAGGTGATCTTCTGTGTCTCGTCACACAGCCAGCAATTTTTTTTGGGGCTCACTAATTTCTTTAAAACACTTGTGAATTAAGGTGATCTGTCTCTTGTCACTGGCTGCCAGCTATCAGGGTGTCTCACTGAGTTATACCAGAGTTATTTAAATCTTTATACCAGAGTTGAATCAGAGTTCTGTATATATTAATCTATATATCCCTCACCATGTCTGAAAGAACAAAAAGGACAGGCAGACGCTCCCAGCCACAGATAAGAGGTCAAGCAGCCCCTGTGTCGGGAGGCTTTGTCTCTAGACTTGTGCACTTGTGGAATTAAGGTGATCTGTGTCTCGTCATACAAACAGTACCACGCTGTATTTTGGGGCTCACTAATTTCTTAAAACACTTGGGAATTAAGGTGATCTGTGTCTCGTCATACATACAGTACCACGCTGTATTGGGGCTCACTAATTTCTTTAAAACATTTGTGAATTAAGGTGATCTGTCTCTTGTCACTGGCTGCCAGCTATCAGTGTGTCTCACTGAGTTATACCAGAGTTCTTTAAATCTTTATACCAGAGTTGAATCAGAGTTCTGTATATATTAATCTATATATCACTCACCATGTCTGAAAGAACAAAAAGGACAGGCAGATGCTCCCAGCCACAGATAAGAGGGCAAGCAGCCCCTGTGTTGGGAGGCTGTGTCTCTGGTCGTGGTGGACGTGGTGCATCCTCTGCAGGGGCACGCTTGTCCTTTCTAACTGGTGCTGGCCGTCTTAAGCAGCAGCAGCAACATACAGAGGACTTGGTAGATTGGCTAACCAGGCCATCCTCATCCTCCAAGTCCTCTGCCAGCCAGGCTTCTAGTGCTTTACAGTCCACCTCAGCTGCCAAAGCATCTAATGCAGCCTCCATGTCCACAGCTACTCCTGCTGTAGCCTCGCTATCACACACGGAGGAGTCAGCTGAATTGTTTGACTACAATGAGAGTGACATGCTGCTTGAGGATGTGCAGCAAGTACAGTGCTCTGATTCAATCTCTGAGGTTGAGCAAGGGAGTATAATCAACCAAGAGGAAGGGGGTGCCAGTGATGACACACAAATAACTGGCACTCATGTTGCCCAGCAACTGCAGCATACTGCCAAGTTGGCTCCAGTGACGAGGAGATAGGGGGTGAAGATGACATTGATGATGATGAGGTCACTGACTCCACCTGGGTGCCAGATCGAACTGAGGAATCAAGTGAGGAGGAGGGGGAGGAGGCACAGCAAACACGAGGCACAACATCCTCTGTGACCAACTGCAGCACTAGCCAGTCCAAGGCATCACATGTCAGAGCTGCTCCGGTGCAGAGCGCTGTTGTCTCAAAGAACACATGCAGGAACTCTGCTGTCTGGGAGTTCTTTACGAAATGTGCAGCAGATCCCACCGTTGCTATTTGTAATCTATGTCAGAGGAGGCTGAAGCGTGGGATAAACACCGGACGCTTGGGTACCACGTGCTTGAGGCGACATATGAACAAGTGCCACACATCCTGTTGGGGCAAAACTTTGCGTAGGTCCTCCTCCTCCTCATCTGTCTCTATCCACACTGTATGTCCTGCCATGCAATTGCCTACAACCTCCACCGACAGGGACGATGCTACAGTAATGGATGTACCAGCAGGTCCTTCCTCACAATGTGACATCATCCCAGTAGCTGAAGATTTACGCAGTCAGATTACGTTGCCGCAGCTGCTGCAGCGAAAGAAAAAAATATAGTCCCAACCATCCCCAAGCTCAGCGTCTAAATGCCAGCTTAGCAAAATTACTCGCATTGCAGCTGCTGCCTTTCTAGCTGGTGGACTCTGCTCCCTTCCATGAATTTGCTGAATGCGCTGTACCACAGTGGCAGGTTCCAAAACGCCATTACTTTTCACGCAAGGCCATTCCAGCACTATACCAGCACGTGGAAGACAATGTTATCCAGTCATTGGGAAAGGCAGTCAGCAGCAAGGTGCATGTCACTTTAGACACGTGGTCCAGCAAGCATGGACAGGGTCGTTACATTTCCTTCACGGCACACTGGGTAACTCTGATTGCAGCTGTAGGGATCCAAGACGGGGCTCTGTGCTGGAGCTTGTTCATACACCATGCCTCCAGAAAGCTGCTTGTATGAGGTCTGTCTGCTCCACCACCTCTTCCTCCTCCTCCTCCTCCTCCTCCTCCTCCTCCTCCTCCTCCTCTTTCTCTGTATCTGGTGAAGTGGCAGTTAAACCCACGCCTGACAGGGTCTACGCAATGGCTCAAGAAAAAAGATGCCATACTGTGCTTGAGCTGGTTTGTTTAGGGGACAGGAGTCACACCGGGTCCGAATGTTTGTCAGCTCTGCAGGGGCAGGTGCAGATATGGTTTACACCACGCCAGCTTGAGCTGGGAATGATCGTCTGCGATAATGGCAGCAACCATCTCTCCGCCCTACGCAAGGGTAAATTGACGCATGTACCATGCCTAGCACACGTCCTAAATCTGGTGGTACAGCATTTCCTAACCAAGTACCCAGGGCTGCCAGAGCTTCTCATCCAGGCCAAAAAAGTCTGCAGCCACTTCAGATGGTCATTCCCAGCAAGCGTTCGCCTGGCAGAAATTCAAAGAGAATTCCACCTTCCCACAAACTGTCTGATCTGTGACATGCCCACCAGGTGGAACTCGACATTAGCAATGCTGCAGCATCTGCACAAGCAGCAGAGGGCCATCAACGGGTACCTGTGTGAGTATGGCACAAGGACAGGTTCAGGTCAACTTGTTTTTTTTCCCCCCGCAGTGGCTGATGATCAAGGATGCATGCACTGTACTGTCACCATTTGAGGAGGCAACGAGGATGGTGAGCAGGGACAGTGCATGCATCAGTGACACAATTCCTTTAGTGTTCCTGCTGGAGCACACTCTGCGGGGAATTATAGATGTGGCTCTAGAGGCAGAGCAGCGGGAGGAAGAGGAGGCCTTCCCTTGCTCTCAAGGCCCCAGTCTTTCCGCAGACAGCATTCCAGCGGGTCCTACTCAGATCAGACAGGAGGAGGATGAGGAGGAGGAGGACTATTTAAGTAGTGGGGGCATTGAAGGTGGGGATTCCTAAAGGCAGGGTTTTGTGTGCCCAGAAACAGAAGGGCTTGTGCGTGGCTGGGAGGAGGAAGTGCATGATACGGTCATCCTCATTAACCAGGAAGACTCAGCAGCTAATGCCACCTCCAACCTACGCTGCATGGGCTCCCTAATGATGCAAAACCTGCTAAAGGACCCCAGGATTCGTGCTATCAAGGAGAGGGATCATTACTGGTTGGAAACCCTTCTTGATCCACGATACAAGGGGAAAGTTGCAGAGCTCATCCTGCCCGCACAGAGGGAGCACAGGATGACAAAACTTGAGGACGCTCTAAAGCGAAACTTGTGTAACACCTTTCCAGGCACTGTTAGATTACCAAGTGCTGACACACGTGCTTCTGAGGCTGCAGGTGATCAGAGGAATAGCGGTGAAGGCCAGGGCCGCTTGACTGATGCATTTTTATATTTTTTTAGTCCTTGATGCCCAGGGACGTCAAATGTAGGCACCCATTGCCAGCGTCTTCACCATATGGTGCAGGACTACCTAGGGGCAAGGGCAGACCTGGATACCTTCCCAGCAGATGATCCACTGGCTTACTGGGTGTTGAGATTGGATCACTGGCCAGAACTTAGCCAATATGCTATGCAGCTACTAGATTGCCCTTCATCTAGCGTGCTTTCCGAAAGGATGTTCAGTGCCGCTGGAGGTTTTGTCACAGACAAAAGAGTGCGTCTGTCCACCGACTCTGTAGACCGGCTGACATTTATAAAAATGAATCAGTCCTGGATCAGCAGCTATCAATCCCCTGATCCTGAAGTAATGGAATAGATAGGGGATGTCCTCTTCTGCATTCACAAAACCTCCAGCACTGAACTCTTCCACAATACCACATAAGGGTTACAGTGTGAAGGCACTTGCTGCCATGAAAGGCACAATATCTGGGTGCACTGACGCCCATTAACAGATAAAAAAAACACTTTACAATATAGGACCGCATGGTCCACCCCTGCACTCTTTCACAATACCACAGAGGGGTTACTGTATGATGATACTTGCTGGCCTGGCACCAAAGGCACAATATCTGGGTGCACTGACGCCCATTACCAGATCAAAAACTTTTCAATAAAGGACCACATGGTCCACCCCTGCACTCTTCCACAATACCACAGAGGGGTTACTGTATGATGATACTTGATGGCCTGGCATTAAAGGCACAATATCTGGGTGCACTGACGCCCATTAACAGATAAAAAAAACACTTTTCAATATAGGACCGCATGGTCCACCCCTGCACTCTTCCACAATACCACAGAGGGGTTACTGTATGATAGTACTTGCATGCCTGGCACTAAAGGCACAATATCTGGGTGCACTGCCATTGACGCCTGTATCAGATTCATATCCTCAGAGGGGTTACGGTGTGACGACACTGTTGCCGACGCTAAAAGCCCAATTTTAAAGCACCTATTGTTACTTTCATCCAAAGCCTGCATAAGTTTCACAATAATTTAGCCGAAAAAAACACTAAACTTTTTCTGTGCGTCCTAAAATGTCTTTTCATACAGGCTGCCGCCCCAAGCAGTTGTTTATGGATAGATTAAAGGAAAAGCATTTACCGTCATATGAAATGTCATTTATTTGTTTTTAAGTGTTTCTATACATCCTAGAAATCTGCCACTCCACGGGCAGGTTATGGGGACCTCCTAGGCACGATATTTGAAGGAATTTTTTGTTTTTATTTTTAACCCTTATTTCATGGAAAACTCACTGTCCCTTTAAAAACGTTTTTTTTTAAAACTTTTTGTCCTTGTTTCCTGTCCCCCAGGGCACTACCTGGACCCCCATACACCTTTTATGGCAAATATGTAGCATATATGCCCTCTTGGAGGGCACTCTAAAAAACCGAATTTTCAGCCCCATTGACTTGCATGGGGGTTCGGGTTTGGGTTCGGGTTTGGTCCCGAACAAATGGGAAGTTCGGGTTCGGGCTCGAACCGAACTCGGGGAGTGTTCGGCTCATCTCTAGTCGTCAGCTTTTTCAGATTGATTCAATGTTTTTTCTTCAGTTTTTCAAATTGGTTCAGGGGGTTTTCGGCAGTTTTTTGGATGCGTTCAGTGTTTTTTTCTGCATTTTTTCCAGTCGATTTGCCGGGTTTGTGGTACTTTTTTCAGATGCATTCAGTGGTTTGTTCCTTGCACTTTGGGCACCCTGCGATGTATGCTGAATTCACTGCAGGGTCGCCGAATCAGATTAGCTGAAGTGCGGGGAAGGAGAGAGCACTGAAATATCGGTGACAGTACGGCGCTCTCTGAATATTATTTATTTATAAAGTATTTTACCAGGAAGGATACATTGAGATTTCTCTTGTTTTCAATTATGTCCTGGGCTCAAGAACATTGAATTGTTACAGTCATTACAGAAATACAAAGTGATGAAATGCAAGATATTAAAAAACAACACAAATATACAGATTAACACAGAAAATAAATATGTAAGTAATATATTCACTATGTTACATGTTTACACTATGTTACATGTTTACAATTTGCATTCTGTATTGAGGTATGTTAATAGGGAGCTCTTAAGTGACTTTAGACTGGGGGAAGATTTGATGGCGGCTGGGAGGCTATTCCAGAATTGTGGTGCTCTGTAGGAAAAGGAGAATCAAGCCACTTTCTTTTTGTATTGTGGTTTTGCAAGTAAGGTGCTGGTCCTAGATCTGAGGTTATAAGATGAGGGAACTGCTGGGGGAAGCAGTCTATTCAGGTAGGGTGGCAGCTTCCTAGAAAAGCTCTTAAACACCAGGTTGGAAAGGTGAAGGGTGCGTCTAGATTTCAGCGATGGCCAGTTTAGTTCTTTTAACATGACGCAATGGTGGGTCATGTAGTTACATTGTAGCACAAAGTGGCACAATGAGTTATACAACGTAGTAAGTTTATGAAGGTGTGTTTGCGGGGTGGCTGCATACACTACTGGAAGGGCAAATCGTAACACTGAGGCAGATTGACAATCTTGAAAGGAGCCTGCTTCTCACGGAGCAAAGTATAGTTGAGGAATCTAGGGGTGTGGGAGGAGTGGAGTTAACCGGGGAACAGGTTGGTAGCTGGGTGTCAGTGACACGTGGTAGCAGGGGGGGAGGGAAGAGGAAAAGGTTGGCTAGTCCTGATCTTGCGCACACCAACAGATTTGCCCCCTTGAGCGAAGATGTTGGGTGCAGCAGCTCAGGTGTAGCAGTACTGGAGGCTGCTCCCTCTAACAGCCGAGGGATCAGCCCACCAAGTAAGGGAGGGATAAAGAGGGCAAGTAAGCCTAGACAGGTTGTGGTGGTAGGGGACTCTATTATTAAGAGAGTAGACAGGGTAATCTGTCGCGCTGATAGCCTTAACCGGACAGTTTGCTGTCTGCCGGGTGCCCGTGTTAGGCATGTGGTTGACAGAGTTGATAGATTATTGGGAGGGGCTGGAGATGACCCAGCTGTCATGGTCCATATTGGTACCAATGACAAAGTAAGCGGAAGATGGAAGGACCTGAAGAATGATTTCAGGGAATTAGGAAGTAAATTGAAGAAGAGGTCCTCCAAGGTAGTATTTTCTGAAATCCTACCTGTGCCACGTGCTACAGTGGAAAGGCAGCGGGAGATTAAGGAGGTCAATGCGTGGCTTAAAGCTTGGTGCAGGAAGGAGGGCTTTGGGTTTTTAGAGCACTGGGCTCATTTTGCACTGGGGTACAATCTGTATAGTTGTGATAGATTGCACCTGAATGGAAGAGGGTCTGCTGTGCTAGGGGAGAGGATGGTTAAAAGGTTGGAGGAGACTTTAAACTAGTGGAAGGGGGGAGGGATACAGTATCTTACAAAATAGAGACAGAGCAGATAGCGCAAGGGTTTCAGTTCAGACTAAGGGGGGTGGAGCCGGGGGGATGGGTAATGTCAGAACAGTGGAGGCATGTAATGTAAAGTCGCATTCAGCATGTGTGGGTAGAGACAACATTAAATGTATGCTCGCTAATGCAAGGAGCCTCAATAACAAGATGGGGGAACTAGAGGTAATAGCATACACTAAGCAATACGACATAATAGGAATAACAGAAACGTGGTGGGACGAAACGCATGACTGGGCTGTAAACTTAAATGGTTATACATTGTTTAGAAGGGATAGGAAACATAAGAAAGGGGGTGGAGTGTGTTTATATGTAAATCAGGATTTAAAGCCTAATATTACACAACTGGAAAGCGATGAGGGAAATGTGGAATCCTTATGGGTAAATATTTCCTTAGGGAATAAACAGGGAAGTCAACTATTGGTTGGCATATGCTATAAACCACCTAATATAGATAATGATGAGGAAGAACAACTGTTAGAGCAAATTAGGAAGGCTGCAGATCATGGTAGCACTTTAATTATTGGAGATTTTAATTACCCGGACATTAATTGGGATAGTGGGACTAGTAATTCAGCAAAGGGAATCCGGTTCCTGAACATTTTAAATGATACCTTCATGTCACAACTGGTAGAAACACCAACTAGAGAGGATAACTGTCTGGACCTGGTTATAACAAATAATGTGGATCTTTTCTCAAATATTAATGTAAAGGAACAGTTGGGAAATAGCGACCATAATATGGTGACTTTTGAAATAAACTCAAAAAAACACATTCATAAGGGGCATGCTAAAATATATAATTTTAAAAAGGCCAACTTTATTAAAATAAAGGAAGCTCTCAATGTCATTGACTGGCAGAAACTCTTTCACGGAAAAACACTGAGGATAAGTGGAATATCTTTAAACTAACACTAGAAAAGTACACGTCACAATATATTCCACTGGTTAATAAATATAAAAGAAACAGACTGAAACCAATGTGGCTTAGTAGGAAGGTAACTAAGGAAATGAAAAATAAAAAGAAGGCATTTAAAGCTTTTAAATTTGATAAATCTGAGGCATCCTATAAAGCATATAGGGTAGCCAATAAAGCATGTAAAAATGCGATTAGATGGGCTAAACTAGAAAATGAAAAAGAAATAGCCAAAGAGAGCAAGACCAACCCTAAAAGATTCTTTAGGTACATAAATTCTAAAAAACCAAGAGTGAAAATGTAGGTTCACTAAAATCTGAGTCAGGGCTATTGTTAACTGAAGATCAGGATAAGGCAGAAATTTTAAATGATTATTTTTCTTCAGTATTTATCAAAGAGAAACCTATAACAGGAGACATGAAATTCATTAATAAAAACTTACTAATACAAAGTGACTGGTTGACTCAGGACAAGGTTTTACAGAAATTAAACAATGTGAATGTTAATAAAGCCCCAGGGCCAGATGGAATTCACCCGCGAGTACTGAGAGAGCTATGTGTTGAAATATGTAAACCTCTGTTCTTAATCTTTCAAGATTCTTTTATTTCAGGAATAGTACCAGAGGATTGGAGAAAAGCTGACGTGGTCCCTATATTTAAGAAAGGTTTAAAATTTGTGCCTGGGAATTATAGACCTGTGAGCTTAACATCTGTGGCTGGGAAAGTATTTGAGGGGTTACTAAGGGATAATATTCAGGAATTTATTGGGAGGTATAATGTAATTGGCAAAAATCAGCATGGTTTCATGAAACACAGATCATGTCAGACTAACCTAATTACGTTCTATGAGGAAGTAAGTAGAAGTATAGATCAGGGGGTCGCAGTGGATGTGATTTACTTAGATTTTGCCAAAGCTTTCGACACAGTTCCACACAAAAGGTTACTATTTAAATTAAGAAAAAATGGTCTAGATGAAAATACTTGTTCTTGGATAGAAAACTGGCTAAAAGATAGGGTACAGAGAGTGGTAATAAATGGTACATTTTCAAGATGGACACCAGTGGTAAGTGGTGTCCCTCAGGGGTCTGTTATAGGACCAATACTATTCAATTTATTTATAAATGACCTTGAGATAGGCATTGAAAGTCATGTATCAGTGTTTGCAGATGACACAAAGCTAGGAAAAGAAATACAATGTGAGCAGGATGTTACTTCGCTGCAGAGGGATTTAGATAGATTGGGGGACTGGGCACTTAAATGGCAGATGAAATTTAATCTAGATAAATGCAAAGTTATGCACTTTGGAGTGAAGAACACACAAGCAATTTATACCCTAAATGGTACGGAGTTAGGGAAATCCAAGCAGGAGAAGGATTTGGGAATAATCATAGACTTCAAACTAAGTAACAATGTGCAATGTCAAACAGCAGCCGCCAAGGCCAGCAAAGTACTGGCATGCATTAAAAGGGGAGTTCACTCACGGGATGAAAACATAATTTTGCCTCTGTATAAATCAATGGTCAGGCCGCACCTTGAATATGCCGTGCAATTTTGGGCACCTGTCTTAAAAAAAGATATTATATCGCTAGAAAAAGTGCAGAGACGGGCAACTAAATTAATAAGGGGGATGGAAGGGTTAAGTTATGAGGAAAGACTAACAATCTTAAACCTGTTTAGTTTAGAGAAAAGGCGCCTCAGAGGGGATCTGATAACCTTATATAAATATATACGGGGCCATTATCAACCATTGTCTGATAACCTATTCATTAACAGGTCTATACACAGGACACGGGGTCATCCATTTAGACTGGAAGAAAGAAAATTTAGCTTAAAGCATAGGAAGGGTTATTTTACGGTGAGAACAATAAAGCTGTGGAATTCTCTGCCTGTTGAGGTGGTTGGGTCAGAGTCTGTGCAGACTTTTAAAAAATGACTGGATGACTTCCTGCAGACACAGAATATTAAGGGTTATAATATTTAATATGTGGGTAAAAGCTTCTTGATCCAAGGAGAAATCTGACTGCCATTCTGGGGTCAAGAAGGAATTTTTTCCCAGTATGTTGCATATTGGCGAGCATTTCAGACTGGGTTTTTTGCCTTCTTTTGGATCAACAGCAGTAGGTTATGTGGGAGAGGCTGAACCCGATGGACGCATGTCTTTTTTCAGCCTATATAACTATGTAACTACATCTCCTCATTCAATACCCGGCATAAGCATTTGTTGTACAATCTGCTTTCTTCCCGCGGGGCTCAGGCAGGATTTTATTCTGGGTACCTAGTTACAGGGTACAGTTTAGATGAGAGTTTTTCAATGTGGGGCCACAGGATAGATTTGGGTCTAACCACATACCTAGATATTTGAGAGAAGTGACTGTGGTCAGCGCGTCATTTGATTTTGCTCTGACACATAGATGGGGAGTTTGCAATTTATGTAGTTTAGGTTCTGTTTCAAAGCGCATCGTAACAGTTTTGTCAGAATTTAGATAAAGTTTGTTATCTGCAATCCACTTTTCTACCTCTGTGAATGGTTCTTGCAGCACAGCCTCCAGCTCCGGGAGATTTGGTTTGCTGATATAGATTACATTATTATTCAATAGGAGACAGTGTCTAAACACATCTGTAAAGTACAGATTATTATAATTACCTTTGTTCTTTGCACTTTCATGGACAACATAAGACACTGCAAAGTAGGCTTGCGCACAGATTTTTTTTTCGGTTCGATTCGGTTCGATTTGTTCGGATGTTTAAACTTTTCGATTCGGCTTGTTTCGACCGATTGCTGTTTCGATTCGGTTCGGTTCGGATCGTTTTTCGTGTACAATTTTTTTTTCGGAATATCGACCATTTTTCGTATTTTCGGGTCACTTTGCTCGTTTTTTGTATCGACTTTTCGGAAATTTCGGAAATTTTCGTTTTTTCGGAACGTCTGTTCTCCTCGTTTCAAAGTGTCTACGATAATTCTGGCGATTCTATCGTGTTTTTTTTATTAAATAAAGATCCTTTTTTTCTTATGAATAATTGAATATACATTTCACAACTTTATTTAATCATATTAAAATGATAAATTTCGATTTGACACATTTCAAGTCCATTCGAAAACTCAGAAAAAATTTCGTTTCGGCTCGGAAAACTTTTCGGATCTGCCATTTTCGGATCTAAAAATTTTCGGAAAATCGGCCGCATCCGAAAACACGAATCTGGAAATTTTGTGAAAATTCCGAAATTCCGAAGCCCGAAACGCACATCCCTACTGCAAAGTGGCGGAAGTGATTTAATGATGTTATCAGTCAGACCCATACTCACCTTCTGGGTGATAACATCACAGCATCACTTCTCCTTTTTGCTGTATCTAAAGCTGTCCATGCTATGTTCTGCAAGATTGATAAATAATGCATATCACTTATTCTAAAAAGAAAGTCACATTATTTGTCAGTCCATTTAGTAAATTAAGTAAGGCATTATGTTATGTTGCAATATATATACAGTATATCTATCTATCACATGAGCTCTGTAAACAGAACAGTTATCTGTATTGCTGGGATGTGTAAATGTACTCTGAAACTATAAACTTTATATAAACTCACCAAAAAAAGGGTCCCTTATTCGGTGAACTGTATGTTAAAGATAATTTGATAAAATAAAAATGTATTCTGCAGATCTTTATTGGAAAGGGCTTAAACAATCTTTTCCATGCTTGTACAATAAATCATAGCTAATTCATGCACCTGTAGAATGGTCATTAAGACATTAACAGTTTAGAGATGGTAAGCATGTAAGGTCACTGGTATAATAACTCTTTTTGCTGTCCTAACTTAGAAAAAAAAACAAAATAAAGATGCTTAGGGTGCCTGCTCACCTGCATGAACATGCCATAGGCATGCTGCAGAAAAGCATGCAGACTGAAAAGGTGGCCAGGGCAGTAAATTTAACTATTTGCATTGAGCGATGTTTAAATGGGCACATTAAGTGTGTCCGTTGTGACCCCATTTCCCATCGTCAGTCGTAATATTTGATGGATCAACTAGTACAGGGGTCAGCAACCTTGGCTCCCTGATGTTTTGGGAACTACATTTCCCATGTGGCTCAGTCAGCCTAATGATTGACTAAGCATCTTGGGAGATGTAGTTCCCAAAACATCAGGGAGCCAAGGTTGCTGACCCCTGAACTAGGAGAACCACATGATGTAACATACACACTTTTATCAGCCGTTACAACGGATGTGGATTTTCCCTCCCCATTGAGCCACTTCCACGGACAGCAGTCCGGTCCACAAAGCACAAGCCTCTATAGGAGGATCGTGCTTTGTAGAGCTGTGCGCACAAACATCCACACAAAGAGGTGGCCACATGGGCGTCTGAGCAGAAAGCATATCAAATTCTCAAAGATGTTCTTTCAGCATCCGTGAGTTCCACCAGGAATGCACAATACTTTTCAGTTAATGTCTCAGTTAGTGAAACATTTTATGTTCGTGCAAATATTAACATACGCGAGGTTTCCTGGAGATAAAAGCAGAAAAGCAATTGAACTGTAAGTGCGAGATTTTTTTGTGTATATACATATAAAGCACAACATAAATCTGCAATGCGCACAGTTTGTACAATAGCCCACAGAAAAGCAGGACATCTCCTGTACACTGACAATCTCCAAGGCAAATTAATAGCAGTCGGAATATTTGTTTCCACAGGGATCTTCAATACATTGCTTTGCAATGCATTGTCTGTTCCTCTGGTGATGAAAGGATGTTTAGAAGGGAAAAAAAAGCCTTTAGACTTCTGTTAGTGTACTGGAGACTATTATAGTTGTGTTAGATAATAAGTGGAATGCTTTAAGGCAGCCTTATAACCTAGACAGGCCTCTGGCAATACTATTAATACTATTGCAACTTTCACAAAATCCAATTGTCTGCAGCAGCAAAAAATGTTGCTCGAACTGTCATTCTAAGGGTTTTAAGATTTTTCTTTCCCTGAGATCTAACCATTCTACACAGAACTCGAATGGCCTTTTGTCTAAGACTGTGCCTTTTTTTTAAAACAGCTGCTTTAATTAATTTTAATGCTTCTTGTAGGCAAGGAGGTTGATTTATTTAACTTGCTCTACTACAAGAAATTAAAAAAGTTTAATAGCCGCAATGCGCTTCCCGTGCAGGGTACATTTAGGACATAAAAAGAAATAGTACTGAAACATATATTTTTGAGTGTTTTTTCCTGAATTTTGAAGCACTCCTCTGGGTCTACTTGTTATTGCATTCTTAGGGTTTTGACTTTTTTTTATAATATGAGATATCCGTAAATAATTTTTTACAATCATAAACGTGATTTGGGGTGAATAAACTACTTTTGAATTCATTGAAAACTGTGCAATATCAAACCAAGAAAAATAAATAAATTAGAAAGACTAATTATAACGGTTCAGTAGCACTGAGGTTAATATATGGAAAGTATATTTCACAGACGTAACACTATATCTTTAAACCTTATATGAAATGAGACATTAGTGAGAGCAAAGAGTCAAGTGGAAACACTAATGGAGCTGGAGAAGTCCTCTGTGGAAATAGAACAATTACCCTCTCCCCACGGCCACGATAACGATGGAAGAGTTAGCAATACGACATCCACGTACCATTTTATTTTCCAATTAATTGTGTTTAGCACGCTAATAACAGAAAATATTTATGCAATGATATTATTAAGGCATATTAGCGGCAATGATTTCTTTTACGTCTTTCATCAAAATGTTATTTGGTCAGGTATGAAAAAGCCTTTGTGCACCAATAGTTGTGCATGACTTTTTTTCTCATTTCATTTAGGTTTTTTTGGGGGTGTTTTTTTTCATTTCAGATCATTTCGGACACTTCTTTCGTTTCGGATCATTTCAATTCGGTGATTCGGTTCATTTCGGGTGATTCGGATCAGTTTGTTTTTCGCTTTTTTTATGAGTTATTTCGTTTTTTATTGATTATTTAAGAATGGAAAGTAGATTACTACCAATAGAATGTAAGTTTCTTTACTTAGCTATTCTTTTAGGATTTTTTAGGCATTGTTTGGGTGAAATTTTAGGTTTCCAAACTTTTTTTAAAGAAACAAGGCTTTTTAACCCATAGGTTTCAAGGCAGCATATGAATCTGCACACTTCCGGGCAGCGCCTCTCTGCAGTATAATTAATGCAGCATATGAATCCGCACACTGCCGGGAAGCGCCTCTCTGCAGTATAATTAATGCAGCATATGAATCCACACACTGCCGGGAAGCGCCTCTCTGCAGTATAATTAATGCAGCATATGAATCCACACACTGCCGGGAAGCGCCTCTCTGCAGTATAATTAATGCAGCATGTGAATCCACACACTGCCGGCAGCGCCTCTCTGCAGTATAATTAATGCAGCATGTGAATCCGCACACTACCGGCAGCGCCTCTCTGCAGTATAATTAATGCAGCATATGAATCCGCACACTTCGGGAAGCGCCTCTCTGCAGTATAATTAATGCAGCATGTGAATCCACACACTGCCGGAAGCGCCTCTCTGCAGTATAATTAATGCAGCATGTGAATCCACACACTGCCGGGCAGCGCCTCTCTGCAGTATAATTAATGCAGCATGTGAATCCGCACACTACCGGGCAGCGCCTCTCTGCAGTATAATTAATGCAGCATATGAATCCGCACACTTCCGGGAAGCGCCTCTCTGCAGTATAATTAATGCAGCATGTGAATCCACACACTGCCGGGAAGCGCCTCTCTGCAGTATAATTAATGCAGCATGTGAATCCGCACACTACCGGGCAGCGCCTCTCTGCAGTATAATAAATGCAGCATATGAATCCGCACACTTCCGGGAAGCGCCTCTCTGCAGTATAATTAATGCAGCATGTGAATCCACACACTACCGGGCAGCGCCTCTCTGCAGTATAATTAATGCAGCATGTGAATCCGCACACTACCGGGCAGCGCCTCTCTGCAGTATAATTAATGCAGCATGTGAATCCGCACACTACCGAGCAGCGCCTCTCTGCAGTATAATTAATGCAGCATGTGAATCCGCACACTACCGGGCAGCGCCTCTCTGCAGTATAATTAATGCAGCATATGAATCCGCACACTTCCGGGCAGCGCCTCTCTGCAGTATAATTAATGCAGCATATGAATCTGCACACTTCCGGGCAGCGCCGCCCTCTCTGCAGTATAATTAATGCAGCATGTGAATCCGCACACTGCTGGGCAGCACCTCTCTGCAGAATGATTCAGCATATGAATGTGCACACTGCCGGGCAGCACCTCTCTGGAGATCAATTCATTGATTCGGATCGATTGATTTTTTGATCCGTTAGTTTTTTGTTTTTTATGAGTTATAATTAATGCAGCATATGAATCCACACACTGCTGGCAAATTCCCGGCAGTGTGCGGATTCATATGCTGCATTAATTATACTGCAGAGAGGCGCTGCCCGGCAGTGTGTGGATCGCCGAAATTAGCCGGATTGGCGAAATGAGCCGTATCGGCAAAATGATCCGAATCACCGAATGATCCGAATCAACGAATCGTTCCGAAATTTCGGGTGTTCAATATTTCGTTTTTGGAAATCCTTCCGAAACACGAAAATGGTGAATTTCGTCCGAATTTCAATTCGGAGCGAAACAAATTGCACATCTCTACCAATAATATCAATATTAATAATGGTGTAAAATATGCACTGTATCATATAAGTGGCATCTCATCCAATTTCTTAGGTATGCACTTTGGTCACTATGGACACAATTATTATTATTATTATTATTATTCTTTATTTATAAAGCGCCAGCATATTCCGCAGTGCTGTACAATAGGCACAGTATAGACAGGGTTACAATACATTGAACAACATTTGACAAACAGTACAGGAGGAGATGAGGGCCCTATTCCCGTAGGAACTCACAATCTAGGAGGGATGGATAGTAATGTCCTCTGCACCATGGGACAAGAGGTAAACAATGGATTTTTTGTGTTCTTTTTGTCAACCCCTTTGGAGCCCTCTCCCTCCCAAACAGCTCCACCTAGGCAAAAAAGAAAGGTACCGCTGGAGAGAGCAGAATCTGCCTTTTTCAGCAGTGCCTCTCTTTAACTCCTAAGGTGCCAGATCACTATTCATGCCGAATCGCGATTCACACCTGGAAGTGGCTTACATTTTGCATGTCAGCCAAGCCTCTGGGTCACCCCCACCCACTGATGTCGTCGCCATATGTGCGATGATGCCAGTGGGCCAGTTAACCCCCTAGTTGCAAAGTGGAGATAGGGGGGTCTAAAGAATCCCCCTATCTCCCGATCTGCGGCAGATAGACAGTCATGTTTAATATCATTGGAAAGGCCTGATCATGGCTAGGTTTGGTGTAAAAATAATTTTTTGTTGTAAAAAAATAATAATTAAAAAAGGTTTTTCTTTTTAAAAAAAATAAGTATCTGGGGATATAATAATATAGAACTTCAATTGGCGTTTAAATATGATGAGCATAAAACGGTCAAAATGAGCTCAGTGTACATAGATGAAATGGCTCAGCAGTGAAGGGGTTAAAAAGCAAAAACATGTAAAAATTGGGTATTAACCTCCCTGGCGGTCTAATTTTTTCAAAATTTCGTGTCTAAAAGCATCTCAATTTTTTTTAAAGGAAAGGTGTTTTTGTACATAGTTAGCCTGTAATAATTAGGAATCACGCACTGAAATCCGAGCAATCAAGAGTCCTTATTGGTAAAATCCTTTATAAATAAATAAATAAATAAAAAAAATTAGTAAATACACTGAGTCCGATAAAGTTTGAAACACGACATAATAATTTATTATCCCAAAAATAATTATCCAAAATAATGCAAATAAATGATATTCAATAAAATACAACAAAAAACACTGAAATCTGTCTTGAAAACAAGGGTGAGAGGATGTATGGTCTATTTCTTATCCTGTACTGCCACCTAGTGGCCGTTCATAAACATTGCACTTATCATTTTACACTGTAGAATCCAAATTTTCTAAGTTTGCTACTAGTCCCACCCCCCTGCATCGTGTGACTCTCAGGGAGCCTTCCAGGAAGTGGCTCGCCGCTATCACACTGCGGGGACAGCGAGGGAGCCGGGAGTAGGTGAGTAAACATCCAGCCCGAGTGTTAAAGTGATTTTACTAAAGCAAGATCATGTAATATCAGGATTTCTGAGCTAGGATTCTCCTTTGAGTCAAGAATAATGAATGATCTTGGATTTACTTGTTATTCATGGCCAAGATGATAAAGAGGCCCAACACGCAGAGGACAGATTCTGCACAGAGAAACCCTAATCTGAGAACCGGTCCTTGTAACGGCTGGGTAACTATGTAGGAGGATAATCAGACAAGTCGTGGTCAGGCTAAGAGAAGTACATAATAAAAATGAAACAGAGCCATAGTCCCGGGCAGGAGAGACACAGGGTCAGAGAGAAAGCCAAGGACTGGTAAGCAGTAAGGACAATAGAGAACATACAGCACCCTGGGGGTAAGTAGAACTATGACAGGACAATGAGACAACTGAGAAAGCACAGCTAAATACCCCTAGGTTGGCCGACATTGGCTGGTGCTAATTGAAGTGAGATGCTGAGAGGACTTAAACACATATGGTGGAAAACAACGAATGAAATGAAAGCTGCCTTCACAGACATATCAAATGTAGGGGTGCACTAAATCAAAACTTGGAAAATCACAGGTGTACATGCAAAATTGCTCTAGTCCCTATTGTGCAGTGAGGATGGAAAATCTTGGCCTATAAGAGGTTGAAATAAATTTATTTAAAAAATAACTTGAAGCAAGGGGGGGTGTTTGTGAGGGTCCTGAGAACGAGCAACAGCACAATGGCCTGCTCTACGGTGGGTGCCCGCTCAAGTCTCACAAGCAAGGTTTTAGCTTGCTTGTGCCATTACAGAGACGAATTTTCCATATGCAAATCAGCCTGCTCTCACCCAGAAAGGGTGGCCAGTGCTGACTGCCAAGGATGTCATCCCTGCACGAGAGGTGCAGCAACCCCCGACGATCGTTTCGGCCTTCTTGGGCCTTGTCAGGAGGGTATAGCTGACACCCCTCTAGGCACATCAAGCAAGGGGTCCACGTCTGGATGACCCTTTACAATTATAGTGAGAAGCAAGGGGGGGTGTTTGTGAGGGTCCTGAGAACGAGCAACAGCACAATGGCCTGCTCTACGGTGGGTGCCCGCTCAAGTCTCACAAACAAGGTTTTAGCTTGCTTGTGCCATTACAGAGACGAATTTTCCATATGCAAATCATCCTGCTCTCACCCAGAAAGGGTGGCCAGTGCTGACTGCCAAGAATGTCATCCCTGCACGAGAGGTGCAGCAACCCCCAACGATCGTTTCGGCCTTCTTGGGCCTCGTCAGGAGGTATAGCTGACACCCCTCTAGGCACATCAAGCATGGGGTCCACGTCTGGATGACCCTTTACAATTATAGTGAGAAGAGAAGCAAGGGGGGGTGTTTGTGAGGGTCCTGAGAACAAGCAACAGCACAATGGCCTGCTCTACGGTGGGTGCCCGCTCAATCACAAACAAGGTTTTAGCTTGCTTGTGCCATTACAGAGACAAATTTTCCATATGCAAATCAGCCTGCTCTCACCCAGAAAGGGTGGCCAGTGCTGACTGCCAAGGATGTCATCCCTGCACGAGAGGTGCAGCAACCCCCGACGATCGTTTCGGCCTTCTTGGGCCTCGTCAGGAGGGTATAGCTGACACCCCTCTAGGCACATCAAGCATGGGGTCCACGTCTGGATGACCCTTTACAATTATAGTGAGAAGCAAGGGGGGGGGTGTTTGTGAGGGTCCTGAGAACAAGCAACAGCACAATGGCCTGCTCTACGGTGGGTGCCCGCTCAAGTCTCACAAACAAGGTTTTAGCTTGCTTGTGCCATTACAGAGACAAATTTTCCATATGCAAATCAGCCTGCTCTCACCCAGAAAGGGTGGCCAGTGCTGACTGCCAAGGATGTCATCCCTGCACGAGAGGTGCAGCAACCCCCGACGATCGTTTCGGCCTTCTTGGGCCTCGTCAGGAGGGTATAGCTGACACCCCTCTAGGCACATCAAGCAAGGGGTCCACGTCTGGATGACCCTTACAATTATAGTGAGAAGCAAGGGGGGGTGTTTGTGCAGGGTCCTGAGAACGAGCAACAGCACAATGGCCTGCTCTACGGTGGGTGCCCGCTCAAGTCTCACAAACAAGGTTTTAGCTTGCTTGTGCCATTACAGAGACGAATTTTCCATATGCAAATCATCCTGCTCTCACCCAGAAAGGGTGGCCAGTGCTGACTGCCAAGAATGTCATCCCTGCACGAGAGGTGCAGCAACCCCCACGATCGTTTCGGCCTTCTTGGGCCTCGTCAGGAGGTATAGCTGACACCCCTCTAGGCACATCAAGCATGGGGTCCACGTCTGGATGACCCTTTACAATTATAGTGAGAAGCAAGGGGGGGGGTGTTTGTGGGTCCTGAGAACAAGCAACAGCACAATGGCCTGCTCTACGGGTGTGCCCGCTCAAGTCTCACAAACAAGGTTTTAGCTTGCTTGTGCCATTACAGAGACAAATTTTCCATATGCAAATCAGCCTGCTCTCACCAGAAAGGGTGGCCAGTGCTGACTGCCAAGGATGTCATCCCTGCACGAGAGGTGCAGCAACCCCCGACGATCGTTTCTTCTTGGGCCTCGTCAGGAGGGTATAGCTGACACCCCTCTAGGCACATCAAGCATGGGGTCCACGTCTGGATGACCCTTTACAATTATAGTGAGAAGCAAGGGGGCGGTGTTTGTGAGGGTCCTGAGAACAAGCAACAGCACAATGGCCTGCTCTACGGTGGGTGCCCGCTCAAGTCTCACAAACAAGGTTTTAGCTTGCTTGTGCCATTACAGAGACAAATTTTCCATATGCAAATCAGCCTGCTCTCACCCAGAAAGGGTGGCCAGTGCTGACTGCCAAGGATGTCATCCCTGCACGAGAGGTGCAGGCAACCCCCGACGATCGTTTCGCCCTTCTGGGCCTCGTCAGGAGGGTATAGCTGACACCCCTCTAGGCACATCAAGCAAGGGGTCCACGTCTGGATGACCCTTTACAATTATAGTGAGAAGCAAGGGGGGGTGTTTGTGAGGGTCCTGAGAACGAGCAACAGCACAATGGGCTGCTCTACGGTGGGTGCCCGCTCAAGTCTCACATTATTAAAAAATAACTTATACAATACTATAACTATTAATACTATTATATATATTGTGACGTTTGGGGGCCCACAGAGCACGTGCACAATGTCTTTCACAAACAAAACAGTTTTATTCACCCTTTCAGGGCAATCAAAAAGGCAACATAATAAGTACACGCTTTGGTTCAGCGAAATTAAAGCAAAGTCCTGATCTTCAGCACAAATAAACAGAGAAATAATAGTGGCTCACCAACGCTTTAAACCGTCCCAAACCTAGGGAATCCTTTCCCCAGTATGTAGAAGCCTCTCCAGCAAGGCACAGCACGTCTCCTGCTTTTGGAACACAAACACACAGCTTCCACTGATTACTTTCCTTTTCCTGAAATCCCACACTCCTCTCTGGGAGCTGCTGGCTTTAAAACTCTTCCTGGACAGGAAGATTAACCCTGTGGTTGCCCTTAAAGGGTCCACAACCCAAATAGGGGTGAAACATATTGTCCATCCAGGACCCAGCCCTGCCGACCTCTACATATCCCCCCCTCTGTCTCAACGCGGAGGTGTTTGAGGCAACAGTAGACAGCCCACAATGCATCCGGGACAGGGCATCAGCATTTTGGTGCTGTTTCCCAGGCCTGTGTTCCACCACAAAGTTAAACTCCTGGAGAGACAGGAACCACCTGGTAACCCTGGCATTAGCGTGGCGGTGCTGCCTCATCCAGGTCAATGGGGCATGGTCAGACACTAAACGGAACTTCCTGCCCAACAGGAAGTATCTCAAAGAATCCAAGGCCCACTTTATGGCCAAGCCCTCTCTTTCCACCACAGCATAGTTTTTCTCCGCTGCCGTCAGTTTCCTACTAAGAAAAACCACGGGGTGCTCTTCCCCATTGACTTCTTGGGATAGCACAGCCCCCAAACCCTCACTTGAGGCATCCGTCTGTACAATGAACTCCCTCATGAAATCAGGGACTACCAGCACTGGGTGCTGACACAACGCATTTTTAAGCTTCTCGAAGGCATCTTCAGCATTGGCATTCCATTGAATCATCACTGACTTCCTACCTTTCGTCAGGTCAGTCAGTGGTGCAGCAATAGAGGCAAAATTGGGGACAAACCGCCGGTAATACCCCACTATACCCAGAAAAGCACGAACCTGCTTTTTCGTGAGGGGGCGTGGCCAGTTCTGGATAGCCTCTACTTTGTTAAATTGTGGCTTTACCAGACCCCTGCCTACGACATATCCCAGGTACTTAGCTTCCTCCATCCCTACCGCACTTTTCTCAGGGTTAACAGTAAAGCCCGCTTTTCTCAAACCGTCCAAAACTGTCTGAACCCGGGGAAGATGGGACTCCCAATCTGGACTGAAGATGACAATGTCATCCAGGTAGACCGAGGTATATCTCAGGTAGGGGGCGAGCACCCTATCCATCGCTCGTTGGAAGGTGGCCGGGGCTGAGTGTAACCCAAAAGGCATCCGCTTATAATGAAAATGACCCTCTGGAGTGGAAAAAGCAGTCTTTTCCCTGGCTTCCTTAGTCAGGGGTATCTGCCAGTATCCCTTAGTAAGGTCCAGGGTGTGATATAACGGGCCGGACCCAATTTCTCTATTAATTCATCCACCCTTGGCATGGGATACGCGTCAAATTTTGACACCTCGTTAAGTTTCCTGAAGTCATTGCAGAATCGCAGAGTGCCGTTGGGCTTCGGTACCAACACGATGGGGCTCGACCATTCACTCTGTGACTCCTCAATGACATCAAGCTGAAGCATTTTTTTAACCTCTTCAGAAACAGCCTTTCTATGGGCTTCTGGGATGCGGTACGGCTTTACCCGAACCTTTACATGGGGTTCCGTCACAATATCATGTTTAATCCCGGACGCGTGTCCCGGTAGTCCTGAAAACATGCCTTTGTTTCTTTGCAGAAACTCCTTAACTTCTTGGGTTTGGGGTTTGGACAGGGTGGCAGCAATGTGTACTGCGTCAACACCATCAGACTCTATACCCACCCCAACCATGGCGGACACCTCTCGGTCTCTCCAGGGTTTTAACAAATTTATGTGGTAGATCTGGTATGGTTTTCTTTTCCCAGGCTGATGCACTCGGTAGTTTACTTCCCCTACTTTTTCAACCACCTCATATGGTCCCTGCCACTTGGCTAGGAACCGACTTTCCACCGTGGGTATAAGTACTGCTACCCGGTCCCCCACCTGAAATTGCCGCAGCTTGGCTGACCGGTTGTACACCCTTTTCTGGGCCTCCTGAGCTTTCTGCAAATGTTCCTGTACCAAAGGCATCACTTTAGAAATTCTCTCTCTCATCTGAGAGATATGTTCAATGAGCGATTTGTGTGGAGAGGACTCACTTTCCCATGTCTCCTTTACCAAATCTAGCAATCCCGGGGTCTGCGACCATAAACCAGCTCAAAAGGTGAAAACCCCGTGGAGGCCTGAGGAACCTCTCGAATTGCAAACAGCAGTGCGGGAAGCAAATGATCCCAGTCTCTTCCATCTCTCTGCACAACCCTTTTAAGCATCATTTTCAGAGTTTTGTTGAATCTTTCTACCAGACCATCCGTCTGAGGGTGATAAACAGATGTTCGCAACTGCTTGATTTGGAACAACTTGCACACATCTGCCATCACCCGGGACATAAATGGGGTCCCCTGGTCTGTCAAAATTTCCCTTGGCAGGCCAGTTCTCGAAAACATAAAAAACAACTCCCGCGCAATGGCCTTTGATGTAGGGTTTCTTAAAGGAACCGCCTCTGGATACCTTGTGGCATAATCAAGAACCACCAGGATATATCGGTGTCCCCGAGCAGACTTCTCTAAGGGACCCACTATATCCATAGCGATGCGCTCAAAGGGCACCTCAATTATTGGCAGAGGCACCAAGGGGTTCCTATAATGGGGTGCTGGGGCAGTTAACTGGCAAACAGGGCAGGAGGAACAGTACCTTTAACTGCGGCACCAATCCCTGGCCAGTAAAACCGGTCTGTTATCCGGGCCTCGGTTTTCTCAGCTCCCAGGTGACCACCTAGAGCATCATTGTGAGCCAGATCCAGCACCATTCTCTGGTAGGGCTGGGGTACTAGTAATTGTTCCACAATTTCTCCCCGAATTTCTGATACCCGGTAGAACAGATCATTATTGACCGCAAAGTGAGGAAATCTTTTCTCTGCATCTGGTGCTTGAGGTACCCCACTGACAACAGTTACCTGTTCGCGAGCATTTATCAACATCGGGTCACCCATTTGAGCCCTGCCAAATGCACCTCTGGACACCTCTAAGTCAGGGTGTACTGGATAATTAGAACCCTCCCCCTCATCCACCCCAAGTGTAATATCTACAGGGGATAATTCCTCTTCATCCTCTCCTACCATAACCGGCACGGGAGAGGATTCCCCTTCCTTGGGTGTCAACTCAGGTTGAGGAGCTAGGACACTCACATCAGTTACAACATTCTTATTTTGAACACATTTGAGCAACTCCTCATCAACAGTGTCCACAGTCATGTTTGGTGGGGTGACCCTGAATTGTTCCCCAGTTCGATGGGCAGTTCAGTTTGTGCCAAGCACCACAGTTCAGCAAACAAGGGGCAGTCCCGTCCCACAATCACATCATGTATCAGAGTACTCACCACCCCGACCTCTTGGGTGACCGAAGTGTTCCTGGCGGAAATGGTGACAGGGATCAGCGGATACTCCCGAGTATCCCCATGGATACAGACAACCCGGAGGGTTCTTTGTACTGGACCGAGCCTTCCGACTACCCGGGCATGCACCAGGGTGACCATACTCCCAGAGTCCAGGAGAGCTTTGGCTGGGCGGTGATTCACCCACACAGTACATTCAAACTGACCCCCCTCTAGGTCAAGGTGGGTAGTGCACGTGTTGTGAGGGTGTAGAAAGACACTCTCCGAGCGGATCCACACTCCATGGGCTCCTCCTGTAGCGGACACTGTGCCCGGGTATGGCCCCAGGCGCGACACCTCCAACACTGTATATCGCCAGCAGTTCGGGTAGCGACAGGCCTCTGCAGAACCGAGGAAGATGATTTTGGGGTGCTGGTTCCCGGATCCAGTGACGCTTCCCTCCGAGGAACTGAAGCAGGCCTCACAGGCGGTGGCAAGACTGGTCCTCGACGACTGGTTGGTCTGAGCAGGTCCTCCACCACGGTGTATCTCTCCACCATCTCGACTACCAGTGCTGCAGTCTTGGGGTCCCCATGGCTGACCCAGCGCTGTAGATCCTTTGGTAGAGACCTCAGGTAGTGGTCCATCACAACCCTTTCGACCATTTGCTCTCTAGTCAGGGTCTCTGGCTGCAACCACTTTTTAACCAGCTGTCCTAAGTCATGCATCTGGGACCGGGGTGGCTGGTCAGGGCAGTACTTCCAGCAGTGAACACGTTGAGCCCGGACAGCAACAGTTACCCAAGGCGGGCCAGAACCTCAGCTTTCAGCCGGTCATAATTCTTTGCATCTTCTAGGGGCAGGTCAAAATATGCCTTTTGAGGGTCTCCTGTCAGAAACGGGGCAATGAGACCGGCCCATTGGTCTTGGGGCCACCCCTCTCTCTCAGCAGTCCTTTCAAACGTGGTAAGAAATGCTTCCACATCATCACTGGCAGACAGTTTTTGGAGGAAATGACTGGCCCTTATGGAGACATGGTTACCAGTAGTGACCACTGCTTGATCACGTCCAGGTGCAAGTTGCTGCATGGCCTCCCGCAGGGCATTGATCTGCGTCTGTGTGGCTACCTGCTGTGCTGCAAGTTGTGCAGCCAGCAAATGGGTGCTTTCTTGTTGGGCAGCAACAGCCTGTGCCAGGGCTTGTTGCTGCTGAGCCATTGCCTCTTCATGGCGAGTCTGGGCCTGCACACTGACAAAAACCATCTGCTTAACGAGCTCCTCCATAGCTGTGAACTTCAGTGCAGCCTTAGCCCAGGACATGCAATCAGAACACTGTCCTTTAAAAATGTCAGTTTTTTTTTTTTTTTTTTTTTCTTTTCACAAAAATTCCTCTTGCTTGGCGTGTGAGGGGTAGCAAATTGCCCGCATTCTCCACCAGTTGTGACGTTTGGGGGCCCACAGAGCACGTGCACAATGTCTTTCACAAACAAAACAGTTTTATTCACCCTTTCAGGGCAATCAAAAAGGCAACATAATAAGTACACGCTTTGGTTCAGCGAAATTAAAGCAAAGTCCTGATCTTCAGCACAAATAAACAGAGAAATAATAGTGGCTCACCAACGCTTTAAACCGTCCCAAACCTAGGGAATCCTTTCCCCAGTATGTAGAAGCCTCTCCAGCAAGGCACAGCACGTCTCCTGCTTTTGGAACACAAACACACAGCTTCCACTGATTACTTTCCTTTTCCTGAAATCCCACACTCCTCTCTGGGAGCTGCTGGCTTTAAAACTCTTCCTGGACAGGAAGATTAACCCTGTGGTTGCCCTTAAAGGGTCCACAACCCAAATAGGGGTGAAACATATTGTCCATCCAGGACCCAGCCCTGCCGACCTCTACAATATATATATATATATATATATATATATATATGTTTATTATTCCATCACAAACTTAAAATACAATTATTTTACATTATATTATTGTATATTTAAAAAAAATACAAATATATTAAACTAGTATTGCATGCAGTGGCAACACAACAAAAAAGCAGGAAATGAACAGTACAGTATCGGCTCATCTGAATCCTTCCAACAAAATTAATTTTTATTATGGAATTCTGATGAACCAAAATACCATTTGTCCGAAATTCAGTTCGCCCAAATCAACAAATACGATTCGGACATCAGGAGAACAACATTTTTTCTTCATCCACAAGTTTCATTTTTTTTGTGAGGTTTTCAATCAAACTCCTATGATTTCAAATGACTTTAGTGAGAGGAATTATGTACGGTTTTCTTTGCAAGAAATACAGCAAATAGCACAGAGGAATCCTCTAGTCAACTCTACATCACTATTAAGTTGTCATAACATTACATTACTGCTCTGGCTTTTATTATTTCCTGTGATATTTGTTGGAAATTTGTGATGCAACTCCAAGAGCCATCACACTAAAACAGAACATTGATTACTCCATTCAAGACACACTAATTGATTTGTTTTGCGCAATATAGGTGACAGCTGGGTATTAAGCTGCTCAACTGCAACAATAATAATGCATTGGAACGAATGGACTTCTTTGCATATCTATCTCCATTAAAATCAAAAGATTAGGTCAAGCTTTCAGGAATGCACACATATTCAAATATAATGAACAATATTGGCCTGTTAACAATCTTTTGTGAAAGAGATTTTGTGGATTTTTACTCAATATTCAAGTCTCTAAGAGTCTTTAAATTATTACCTTATGCCTGTATTGTACAACCTGATGTGTATATACTCTGAATGCTTGCATATATGACAGGAGATAATAATTTAATGTAACTCACATACTGTAGTATGGTTTTCTGCAGAACATCTTAGCTTAATAGTGAGATTATTAAACTGGTTCAAACAACAGCTGATTTGGTCAATAAAGGAAGGGAAATATTGAATAAAAGGAAAATTGGATACTTGGGAGGCTTATCAATAACAATTTGTTCAATTGTAGTAAATTAAAAAAACAAGTCAAACCCATCAAAAGATCATTATGACGATAGTCCCATGGGGTATTTATTGAAACATCATTCAGGTCCTACACTTTTCAGCTTTTCTTATTAGTATTTAAGGTGTTTATAAGCTGTTTATGTAAGGGGTTATTCAAAGAACATCGAATTGGCCACGAAATTGCACCGAACTGTGAATTTCCCCATACAGTGCAATTTCGTAGCCATTCAGATATTCGTCAAATATTGGTGAATTGCCAGCGAAATACAATGATCATCGGCAGCAGTGAAATCCCCATAGAAAAGTAATGTTTAATCTATTCAGAGAACACTGAACAGCACCGAAATGTCAGTGAAATGCCCTGATTTTCGAGGTTTCGTTCGACAGGTATAAGCATGCGATTCCCATAGGGTTCAATGTTAAAAAAATCCCCGTTTTCCTCAAATATTTATTTAACCATTTATTTTTTTCATTTGCAGCAAAAAATCTCTTTTTTTTATTTTTTAGGATTTTTCAGGACATTTTTGATGACATTCATTCTTAATTATTATTATTATTCGTTATAAAGTGCCAGCATATTCCACAGCGCTGTACAATAGGCACAGTATAGACAGGGTTACAATACATTGTACAACATTTGACAAACAGTACAGGAGGAGATGAGGGCCCTATTCCCGTAGGAACTCACAATCTAGAAGGGTTGGGGTTGCAAACAGGAGTAGAGGACTGCAAGGTGAGAGTGATTGATGGTTGTGTCAGTGAGTTGGGTGGTAGGCTTCCCTAAATAGGAATGTTTTAAGGGAGCGTTTGAAGGAAGAGAAATTAGGGGAAAGTCTGACCGTACGAGGGAGAGTCTTCCAGAGAATGGGGGCTGCACGTGAGAAGTCCTGCAGTCTATCATGGGAAGAGGTGATGCAGGGAGACGCTAGGCGCAGGTCGCTGTTTGACCTTAGGGAGCGGGCTGGGGTGTATTTGGTGATTAGTGAGGACAGGTAGTGGGGAGCTGAGTTAGTGAGGGTTTTGTAGGTCAGGGTAAGGATTTTAAATTTAATTCTGCAGTGGATGGGGAGCCAGTGATGGGACTCGCAAAGGAGAGCGGTAGAGACAGAGCGGCGGGTGAGGTGGATTAGTTTGGCGGAGGCGTTCAGGATGGATTGTAGGGGGAGAGGCGGGAGAGAGGGAGGCCAGATAAGAGATTATTGCAATAGTCAAGTCGGGAGATTACCAGGTCGTGTATGAGTCGTTTTGTGGTGACAGTGGTAAGAAATGGCCGAATTCTGAAAATATTACGCAGTTGGTATCGGCAGGAGGAGGAAAGGACTGGATGTGGGGGATAAAGGAAAGAGCAGAGTCAAGTGTAACTCCAAGACAGCGAACTTAGTTTGATGGGGAGATGGTGATACCCTCCACCATGATAGAGAAGTCAGGAGGTGGGGAGGCATTAGAGGGAGGAATAGGTAGGAGCTCCGTCTTGGACATGTTGATTATTATTCTTTATTATTATTCTTTATTTATAAAGCGTCAGCATATTCCGCAGCGCTGGCGTTGATCTTTAGGTGGTGGGAGGCCATCCAGGAGGAGATGCCAGATAAACAGTCGCTGACTTTGGAAAGGACAGGGGGAGAGAGATCAGAGGTAGAGAGGTAGATCTGGGGTAGAGAGGTAGAGAGTTTCATCAGCGTAGAGGTGGTAATTAAAGCCAAAGCTGTTAATGATTTTGCCCAGGGAGGAGGTGTAGATGGAAAAGAGCAGAGGACCAAGGACAGAGCCTTGAGGTACACCAACAGATAGAGGCAATGAAGAGGAGGAGTTACCAGCAAAGGACACAGAGAAGGACCTGTTGGATAAATAGGAGTCAACCCAAGCGAGTGCAGTGTCACCGAGACCAAGAGAGTTGAGGGTCTGTAGAAGGAGGGGGTGGTCAACAGTGTCAAAAGCAGCCGAGAGGTCAAGCAGGATGAGAATAGAATAGTGGCCGTGTTTTTTAGCAGTTAGGAGGTCATTGGTGACTTTAGTGAGGGCAGTTTCAATTGAGTGTAGGGGACGGAAGCCAGACTGCAGGGGGTCAAGTAGGGAATTGGTTGACAGGAAGAGGGAGAGATGGTTGAAGACTAGTTTTTCTAAAAGCTTAGATGTGAAGGGAAGCAGGGATACAGGACGGTAGTTGGATGGAGAGTTGGGATCGAGGGATGGTTTCTTTAGTAAAGGGGTAACTAGCGCGTGTTTGAAGGTGGATGGGAAGGAGCCGGTGGAGAGAGATAGGTTGAAGATGTGTGTGAGAGCAGGGGTGAGGGAGGAGGAGAGGGGAGGAATTAGATGTGAGGGAATGGGGTCGAGCGGGCACGTGGTGAGATGTGAGGAGGACAATAAGGATTTGACTTCCTCATCAGTGGCTGGGAGGAAGCGGCAGAGGGTGGCAGAGGGGGCTTCTGGGAGTGGAGGTGGCAGATAACTATCTTGTGTTGGGATGTTGCTTCTGATAGAGTTTTACTGAGGAAGAAATCTGCCAGGTCTTGAGCGCTGAAGGCAGCTGAGGGGGTAGGGGCGGGTGGGTAGAGGAGGGTGTTGAAGGTGGACCACAGCCGTTTAGGCTGATTTAATTTTTTTTAATGTGGCTTTTTAAAATTCTGTAATAGATCTTTTTATTGTTATTCATAGAACTTTATATATTATTTTCAGGCATTTTCATGCACTCATTTTTTCTAAAATGCTTTTTAAAAGTTGAATTTTTTGGGGGTTTTACCCCTATTCGGCAGCTTTTTGGCTTCTTCCAGCGGCTGGTCGACGGTCTGTTCGGCAAGTCGTTGTTTTTTTTCGGATCAATTCGGCAGTCTGTTAGGCTAGGGTCAGACTAACGCATTTTTCGCGTTGTCTGTGAAAAAGTGCGTTCGAACGAATGGACGCATTTTTCACGGAATACGCGATAGCGGTCATACGATGCGCCGTTTCGTCCGTGATTTTGTACGGATCATCAATAAAACACTTTTTGTGTCTGGACGTTATGTTGGCCGGACATTAGCAGCGTCTGACGTCTCCCAATCACGCACACACGCCTCTAGCGGACGCAGCACACTCTGTACGTCCGTACTAGAGGTTTGACGTTCTCGAAAAAATGCGTTCGTTTGCCACTTGCGTTGCGTGGACGAACTTTCGTGCGGCCGCACTTCGTGTGTTCCCCGGCATTGGACGTCATTTGCTGCTAGCACGGCCGTGATTCGTGCGTCTAAACGCACGTTAAAACTGCTTTCGTCTGACCCTAGCCTTAGGCGGATCGCTGGATGCATTCAGTGGTTATTCAACTGTTTTTCAGAATGATTCGGTGTTTTTTTTGGATCTAGTTTGCAGTTTTTGGGCGTTTATTTGATTTGTACGGCAGTTTACCAATTCGGCGGTTTTGAGGTGTTTTTTGGATGCGTTCGGCGCTTCAGAGACTCTGAATTCACCGCAGGGTCGGCGAATCAAAAAATAAATTATATATTTTTTTTTACATTTTTTAAATGGCTTTAATTATTATTATTCATAGGACCTTATATATTAATTCCAAGCATTTTCCTGCAGTAGTTTTTTTGAAAACACCTTTTAAAAGTTGCGAAGTTGTGATGTTTTTTTTTTCATCAGCTTGTCGGCTTTTTCCAGCGGCTGGTTGGCGCTGTATTCAGTGGGTCAACGGCAATTTTCAGATCGATTTGGCTGTTTTGTGGTGGATCGTTGTGTGCATTCTGGTGGTTTTCAGATCAATTCGGCTGGTTTTCGGTGGTTTTTCGCATGCGTTCAGTGGTTTTGTGTATGCATTCGGCTGCATGTTCCCTGCACTATAGGGACCCTGCAGCGAATGCTGAATTTACCGTAGGGTCGGCGAATTTGATTCCCCGAAGTGAATAATCTCTATTGTCTTCTGATTGCGGTGAGAGGAGGAAGCAGCTCGCACATTCCTCTGAACTGTGGGACCAGAAGTGACTAAGGAAATGTTCAACAAAGTATAGGAAGCTTTAATGTACTCTAGGCAGCCATAACAACTGAACTACTAGAGCAATTTGTGGCTTGGCTGGGATAAGAGGGGAGCAATTAGCCTTAACAAGTGAGGCTGTTATACTTAACAACTTACTCATTAATCATAATGGCTTAGCAGGAATGGGTCCCTGCTTTGCATCAATCCCCATTTCTGTAATAAAGTTCAAGCAAACGAGTCATTCAGATGTATCTGAACACAGTGGATCGGTATAGATAATGTAAGATAAAAGCATAACATACAAATACACAAACTATTATAAAACGGATTAATATTTCAACCCACCAGCCTGGACACACATACTGTATTGATAAAGGCTTATTGTTTTAATAGTATTATAGCACCTCGCAATTGTGTCTCTCCGTTTATCTGTCTATCTTTCCATCTGTGTGAACTTGTGTAATTTTTCTATGGATAATTGTAGAGTGATAATGACTGTGTTAGCAGATTTCCTATGTAACAAGAGATGCTTTTTGCCATCATGGAAAATACGTCTTGTAATTTTCCTTTTCTTCATTTTTGCTAACTTTCTGTAACCTACTTTGAAATAAAAGCACTGAGGTAATTTTAACCTAATAATTGCTGAAAATTATGACAAAATATACGCTTTTGTCTGGCGTTCATTTTTCAAAAATGGTTGGATAGCAAAATAGGAGAAATTTCAAAAGCTATGTATCATCCAAGAATTTTTATCTTTGCAGATAAGTGTAATGTGAATTTGTGAAAATGATTATTTGCATCCTTTCTTGATTTCCTGTTTACTAAGTTTGCATCTATAATGTTTTCATCAGATAGTGCAAATGACTTGCCAATGACTTCAACAGAAATAGTTACAGCTTTCTTTTCCTATCTGATATCAAATATAACGGAGAAGAACATGCAATAGTCAGCTTAGAAGTTTGCCAAGACTGTAGGAAGTTGGCATTTTTATGTGTGTCTCATTTTGTGTAGGATGGTGAGTAATGTATCCATTTTCTTTGACACGCACATTTCTTTCCTGTTGATATAGTGTTATGCGATTCCGGAGAACCGAAATGCTAAGGTTTCTAATGAATATATTAAAAATACATAATAATTTTAAAAATAAAGTAATTTAGGCAATTAAATGATTAAGCTAAATGGAGCTATATTATTTTAACAGAATCTTTTGTTAACAAAATCCCTATGCAAAAACTACACATTGTTCTGTCATGGTGGCACCCAGCATACTCCATGGTGGAATCCATGGGAGAGATATGGCAAATAGGGATGGGCCGAACACCCCCTTGTTCGGTTCGCATACGAACTCGAACAATTTAAAAAGTTTGAATTTGAACGCGAACACGATGCGAGCTCAATGCAAGTCAATGGGACTCGAACGTTCGAATTTTAGAGTGCCCTCCAAGAGGGCATATATGCAAGATATTGCCCATAAAAGGTGTATGGGGGTCCGGGTAGTGCCCTGGGGGACAGGAAACAAGGAAAACAGTAAAAAAAATTTTTTTTAAAGGAACAGTGATTTTTCCATGGCATAAAGGTTAAGAATAAAAACAAAAAATTCTTTAAAATATCGTGCCTAAGAGGTCCCCATAACTTGCCCGTGAAGTGGCGGATTTGTAGGATGTATAGAAACATTTAAAAAGAAAAAAATGACATTTCAAATGACGGTAAATGGTTTTCCTTTAATCTATTCATAAACAACTACTTGGGGCGGCAGTCTGTATGAAAAGAGGAGACATTTTAGGACACGCAGAACAAGTTTAGTGATTTTTTATGGTTATTATGGTGCCTCTTATGCAGGCTTTGGATGAAAGTAACAATAGGTGCTTTAAAATTGGGCCTTTAGTTTCGGCAACAGTGCCTTCACACTGTCCGTAACCCCTCTGAGGTATTGTGGAAGAGTGCAGTGGTGGAGATTTTAGGAATGCAGAAGAGATCCCCGATCTATTCAGTTACATCAGCATCAGGGGAGTGATAGCACCATATGGTGAAGACGCTGGCAATGGGTGCCTACATTTGACGTCCCTGGGCGTCGTGGACTAAAAAAATTTCAAAAGGCATCAGTCAAGCGGCCCCTTTCACCGCTCTTCCTCTGAAGCACCTGTGTCAGCGCTTGGTAATCTACCAGTGTCTGGAAAGGTGTTACACAAGTGTCGCTTTAGAGCGTCCTCAAATTGTTTCATCCTGTCCTCCCTCTGTGAGGGCAGGATGAGCTCTGCAACCTTACCCTTGTATCGTGGATCAAGAAGGGTTGCCAACCAGTAATGATCCCTCTCCTTGATAGCACGAATCCTGGGGTCCTTTAGCAGGCTTTACAGGATAAGGTAGCCCATGCTGAGTAGGTTGGAGGTGGCATTAGCGTCCGAGTCTTCCTGGTTGCTGAGGATGACCCTATCGTGCACTACCTCCTCCCAGCCACGGGTTTTTGGGGACACAAAACCCTCCCTTGAGGAATCGCCACCTTCAATGCCACCACGACTTAAATATTCCTCCTCCTCCTCATCCTCCTCATCCTCCTGTCTGATCTGAGGACCCGCAGGAATGCTGTTTGCATAAAGACTGGGGCCTTGAGAGCTAGGGAAGTCCTTCTCTTCCTCCCGCTGCTTTGCCTCTAGTGCCACATCTATAATTCCCCGCAGAGTGCACTCCAGCAGGAACACTAATGCATGCACTGTCCCTGCTCACCATCCTCGTTGCCTCCTCAAATGGTAACAGTACAGTGCATGCATCCTTGATCATCAGCCACTGCGGAGAGAAAAAAAAACAAGTTGACCTGAACCTGTCCTTGTGCTATACTCACATAGGTGCTCATTGATGGCCCTCTGCTGCTTATGCAGAAGCTGCAGCATTGCCAATGTCGAGTTCCATCTGGTTGGCATGTCACAGATCAGACGGTTTGTGGAATTCTCTTTGAATTTCTGCCAGGCGAACACTTGCTGGGAATGGCTATCTGAAGAGGCTGCAGACTTTTCTGGTCTGGCTGAGAAGCTCTTCCAGCCCTGGGTACCTGGTTAGGAAACGCTGTACCACCAGATTTAGGACGTGTGCTAGGCATGGTACATGCATCAACTTACCCAGGCGTAGGGCAGAGAGAAGGTTGCTGCCATTATCACAGACGACCATTCCCAGCTCAAGCTGGTGTGGTGTTAACCATCTCTGCGCCTGCCCCTGCAGAGCTGACAGAATTTCTGGCCCGGTGTGGCTCCTGTCCCCTAAACATACCAGCTCAAGCACAGTATGGCATCTTTTTGCTTGAGCCATTGCGTAGCCCCTGCCACACGTCGGTTTAACTGCCACTTCACCAGAGACAGAGAAGGAGGAGGAGGAGGAAGAGGAAGAGGTGGTGGAGCAGACAGACCTCATATAAGCAGCTTTCTGGAGGCATGGTGGATGAACAAGCCCCAGCACAGTGCCCCGTCCTAGATCCCTCCCAGCTGCAAGCAGAGTTACCCAGTGTGCTGTGAAGGAAATGTAACGGCCCTGTCCATGCTTGCTGGACCACATGTCTAAAGTAATGTGCACCTTGCTGCTGACTGCCTTTCCCAATGACTCCATAACATTGTCTTCCACGTGCTGGTATAGTGCTGGATTGGCCTTCCGTGAAAAGAACTGACATTTTGGAACCTGCCACTGTGGTACAGCACATTCGGAAAATTCACGGAAGGAGGCAGAGTCCACCAGCTGGAAAGGCAGCAGCTGTAATGCAAATAATTTTGCCACGCTGGCATTTAGACGCTGTGCAAGGGGATGGTTGGGACTATATTTTTTCTTACGCTGCAGCAGCTGGGGCAATGAAATCTGACTGCGTAAATCTGCAGTTGATGGGATGCTGTCACATTCTGAGGAAGGACGTGGTACATCCATTACTGTAGCATCATCCCTGTCAGTGGACTTTGTAGACAATGACATGGCAGGACATATAGTGGGGGTAGAAACAGATGAGGAGGAGGACCTATGCAAAGGTCTCCTCGTCACTGGAGCCAACTTGGGAGTATGCTGCAGCTGCTGGGGAACATGAGTGCCAGTTCTTTGTGTGTCACTGGCACCCCCTCCCTCTAGGCTGATTTTACTCCCTTCCTCAACCTCAGAGTCAACATCAGAGCACTGGAGTTGCTGCGCATCCTCAAGCAGCATGTCACTGTCATTGTAGTCAAACAATTCAGTTGACTCCTCTGTGTATGATTGTGAGGCTACGGCAGGAGTAGCTGTGGACATGGAGGCTGAATTAGATGCTTTGGCAGCTGAGGTGGACTGTAAACCACTACAAGCCTGGCTGGCAGAGGACTCTGAGGATGAGGATGGCCTGGTTAGCCAATCCACCAAATCTTCTGTATGTTGCTGCTGCATAAGACGGCCAGCACCAGTTAGAAAGGACAAGTGTGCCCCTGCAGAGGATGCACCACATCCATGACTACCAGGGGCACAACCTTCCGACACAGAGGCTGCTTGCCCTCTTATCTGTGTCTGGGAGCGTATGCCTGTCCTTTTAGGTCTTTCTGAGATGATGAGTGATATATAGATTAAGGATATACAGAACTCTGATTCAACTCTGTTAAAAAGATTAGAGATATGTAGAACTCTGATTCGACTCTGGTATATAGATTGGAGATATGCAGAACTCTGATTCAACTCTGGTATATAGATTGGAGATATGCAGAACTCTGATTCAACTCTGGTATATAGATTGGAGATATACAGAACTCTGATTCAACTGTGTTTTCTAGATTAAAGATATTCAGAACTCTGCTAATAGTCAGCGATTTCAATGATATTTTCCCTGCAAGGCTGCCAATGTCCTCTACTCTCTCTCTGATTCACTTCCTCTCCTGGAGGCTGCAACACCCTGATAGCTGGCAACAAGACCCAGATTCAAGTCTGAATAGATAAAGATGAACTCTGATTCAACTGTGGTATTCTATGGTATATAGAATTAGATTAAAGATATACAGATTTTCCAGAACTCTGCTATAACAGTGATACACCCTGATAGCTGGCAACAAGACCCAGATTCAAGTCTCAATAGATAAAGATGAACGCTGATTCAACTGTGGTATTCTATGGTATCTAGAATTAGATTAAAGATATACAGATTTTCCAGAACTCTGCTATAACTGTGTGTGACGATGTGCAGGGGTTGGGTAACAGGATGTCTGAGAGAGTAATCGAGGGAAGGTATATAGGACCCAGAATCCTGCACAGCCTCTACCCTCTCATACACGTGTTGCCAATTAATCAATTAAAGCCACAGGTAAAGTCCCAGGCTGCTGACTGCTAGATCGAAGTGTGTTTAATCAGACTGCTCAGAGCAGGGTGTGGAGCAGTTGCACTTCTAAAGAGATGCTGTGTTTTTTTCTTTTGTTTGAGATTATGGTTTTGTGATAGTTAGGAGTGCTGGATGTTTTGTAAGAACTCTCATTTGATTTAGGTTTTCTTTTGTAGTTTTCTTTTCGCTGAATCACCAGCAATAGTGATTCCAAAGCCTTGTCTGCTGTTTGCTGCTATATGCTGGAATAAAAGACCTCCAATTTGCACAAGTTTCAAGTCTGCAGCTGTTTCTTCCCTAGAGGACCGTGTTGTTTGTATGGAACCAGGGAACCCGAGCTGTTTCTATACTACAAGTGATACACCCTGATAGCTGGCAACAAAACCCAGATTCAAGTCTGAATAGATAAAGATGAACTCTGATTCAACTGTGGTATTCTATGGTATCTAGAATTAGATTAAAGATATACAGATTTTCCAGAACTCGGCTTTAACAGTGATACACCCTGATAGCTGGCAACAAGACCCAGATTCAACTCTGAATAGATAAATATACAGATTAAAGATACAGATGAACTCTGATTCAACTGTGGTATGATAATTCACAGCCAGGCTCCAAGTTCCCTGCTATCTGCCACTGCCAGCTTGTCCCTTCAAATCCAACAATCTCCTCTCCTATCTGATTCACTCCTGCAACACACATGCTAGGTCTGCAGGGAAGCCGTATATAGTGTGCTGCGGGACTTAGCTCTGTGAGCCCATGATTGGGCAAAATTTGTCCAATCAGGACTCTGAGCCCTGATTGGCATAGTCTTGCACCTGTCTTGCACCTGACCTGTGGTCAGGTGCAAGGCTGTAGCCAATTACAAGCTTCAGGCCAGGGCACAGTGCATTGTGGTCTATTGTGGTGCATTGTGGGTGAACACGCGGCGAACACACAGAAATGTTCGCATCGAACCGGCAGCCCATCCCTAATGTCAAACCCTTCAGTCAAGAATACTCTAGAATTGGAGTGGTAAGGGTCAAAACTTTTTTGTATAGCACAAGGACAAAGGTGAAGCAGGGTTGAGATGTGGTTCAGCTGAGCCGATACGCACTACATGAAAGTGAACCACAACGGAGGTCATGCAGCGATGATAGGCTGGATTCTGTCAGACGTCAGTCAGACGTCCCGCAGGTCCCCCAGTGTCCTCTTCTGGACCTCCGGGACACTCAGCCTACCATGTGCCGGGGGTCGCAGTGTGTTTGCTAGCCGGCAGTCTTTTATGCGGTTGGCGACCCGTCTCACATGTGACAACATCGCGCATGCGTGACGAGCATACGCACAATCTGATACTCTCCAATGATGCTGGAAATCTGAAAAATGGCACCCTGTTTAAAAAGAAAACTTCAATTCACAGGTGCCCTTTCATGGTTTCAGCATTTCTGACCCATTATCACATATACATTTATTTCCTTGACTGTCTACCTGTGTTTGACCTGGCTTTGATTAGTACATATACCTCTGTCTCCCCTTGACCTAGATAATTTTGGATTGCGAGTATTTCTATGTTTGATGTGGCTTGGTAATAGGATTACGTGTATCTCTTGTTCCCTTTGACCCGGTTTGCTCTCTGGACTACAAGTGTATTTGTCACTAGGGATGAGCTGTTCGGGTTCGGACAGTTCGGAGTTCGACCCGAACTTTGGCAGTTCGAAAGTTCGCGAATTTCGAACTTTTTGGGCGTGTTCGGTTCGGGTTCGAAAAAAAAAGAAATTTTGAAAAAAGTATAGAAAATGCTTAAAAAAATACAAAAAAATCTAGAAATAAAGAGACTCTTTACTGCAAAATATTATAAGCAATGGTTTATTAGATATTGAATTAAAAACTAATGTGTACGTGGAAAGATTATCAACTCTAAATGACCTCTGTTCACAAACGGGCATAACACCAGGTGTTTTTAGTCTGGTAATCAATTTGATACATTGTACACCATACTGAGGGTGGGGTGGTGTCTGCTTCTGATTGAGATTTGAGAATTAATTTCCTTAAAACATCCTAATATGCTGCATTTAACCCTTTTGCTGCTGAGGCTTTTCACACCTCTGTGCTGAGGTCATTTTTACTGCTTTCATTCATCATGTTTAACCGCGTTTTGTAGCCATATTTTGATATATGACCCAGACATATTATATATCGTTCTTTCTGGCAGACTTGGCAGATTCATAATATGTCATTATTATATGTATACGTTATGTCATGTCTGTATATTATAACAAAAAATGCAATAAAATTAGAATTTTCAATAATTTATTATGTGTAAAGTGTTTTTTTTCACATTTTAACATGCGATCGTTTGCGGTTATATTTTGTATGGGGTGCGCTTGTTAAAAAAATTAGAAATGGGGTCTCGTTACATTTTTTTTTTGGAAAATTTCGCTTTTTTTAACAAACGCACCGAATACAAAAATTGTTAGTGCAGCATTTTTGTTCACATTATGATTGAAATGGGAACAATATTGCTGCATAAACAAAACAAAAACAAACAAAAAACTTGTTTATTTTTCTTTTTAGAATTTTTTTTTTAAATATTTTTTTTTTTTTATTTTTATTTTTTATTTTTTTTAAAAAACATTTTTCATGCTCATGTTTAGTATCCTTGGAAAGGCCATGCTCTAGCCGATCCAACGATATCAAACATTAACCCCTAGCTGCCACGGATCGGGAGATAGGGGGTTCATTGGAACCCCCTATCTCCACCATTGGTGGCAGCTAGGGGTTAACTCCAGGACTGGCGTCATCGTGCTATGCATGATGACGCCAGTCCTCAGGGGGAGTTCCTGGAGGCTTGGCCGACATCCAAGATGTCGGCCAAGATGTCGGCCAGCTCCAGGAGAGGATCACGATCCAGCCCTTTTCAGCGCCGATTCGTGATCCGGCTCCCCAGGGGTTAATCACAGACACCGTTTGGAAGGGCAGGCTGTGCCCTTCCAAACGGTGCCTGGATTAACCCTCTGCCCCCGGCGATCGGGAGGGAGAGAGGTCCGAAGGACCTCCCCCTCCCTTTCAGGCGCTTCCTCCGCACATGCGGGGGGGCGCCTGAATTAGATGTCATCGCGCTGCCGCGGTCTAGAATTTTCCATTCTCCAGTCATTCTCCTGCTTTTCACCGCCAAAAAATCAGTAAACTTTTTCTGCGTGTCTGAAAATGTCTCCTCTTTTCATACAGACTGCCGCCCCAAGCAGTTTATGGATAGATTAAAGGAAAAGCATTTACCGTCATTTGAAATGTCATTTTTTGGTTTTTTGGTTTTTACATATTTCTATACATCCTAGAAATCCACCACTTCACGGGCAGGTTATGGGGACCTCCTAGGCACGATATTTGAAGGAATTTTTGGTTTTTATTTTTAACCCTTATTTCATGGAAAACTCACTGTCCCTTTAAAAACTTTTTTTTTTTACTTTTTGTCCTTGTTTCCTGTCCCCCAGGGCACTACCCGACCCCCATACACCTTTTATGGCAAATATTTAGCATATATGCCCTCTTGGAGGGCACTCTAAAAAACCGAAATTTTCAGCCCCATTGACTTGCATGGGGGTTCGGGTTCGGGTTCGGTCCCGAACAAATGGGAAGTTCGGGTTCGGGCTCGAACCGAACTCGGGGAGTGTTCGGCTCATCCCTATTTGTCACTATCCCAGCTTCCATATTGTGTAGCACTTTTCTTTCTATCCTCTCAATATTTAGCAGCTATCTAAGGACTGGTGGTTTCTTTGCTTTCCTTATTTGCTTGCCGTGCGTGTTAGGTCTACCCTTTGTTGCACCATTTTGAAACCCAGCTGCCTAAAAGACTGGTATCGCACCTGAGTTAAGGGCTTCCTTGTTCTGCATATTGGCCTGTCCCGGAACATACTCCAAATCCCAAAACCCCAAACCTTACAAATGCTTTGCAAAGGACAGGACTGGATCAGGGGTGTAGCATGTGGGGAGACACGGGGCGTTTGCCCCGGGCACAAAATTCTTAGGAGCGCAAAATTTCAAAAGAAATTTGCACCCTATTTACACTATATGGGTTTTTTTTTTTTTTACCGGCAGAGCAGACGCTCTTCTGCTACGATGCACAGGACCTCTGCAGTCCATGGTAGAAATTACGCTGATCAGCGCCAGCCTGACCTATCCCCACCCACTGACCTCATCGCGCAATGATACCAAACATGATGAGGTTTCATGTAAAAAATAAATCAATAAATTCCTTCTCCCCCTTTATTTCCCTAATGCAGCACTATTGCTCACTTTTCAATTACAAAGTATCTGTGATACACTCATACAAACCACATAGTATTGTGAGTTTTCTTACTGTGGAGCTCTGATATGCTTACACATACCACACTTTGCTGTGACTTTTATTGCTGTGCAGCTATGTTCTACTCTCATTCACATCGTACATTGCTGTGAGTTTGATTTCTGCGGAGCCCTGTGATATCATCATAAACACCTCAAATTCGTGTGAATTTTATTGCTGTGAAGCTCAGCGATACACTCATACACACCTCACATTACTGTGACTTTTAATGTTGTGCAGCTCTGTGATACACTCATTCACATTGCACATTGCTTTAAATTTTGTTGCTGTGGAGCTCTGTGATAAGCATGGGTGTGTTTTGATGGTAATAGTTTGAGGGGTTGGCAGCAGCATTTAATCTTTGGACCCAGGCAACACAATGTCATGGCCTGGCCCTGGCTCTATTCATTGGCTGCACGCTGGCATGCGCCCTCTATAGCGTCATGCGAGCTTACGCCATCTTTTCTTTGGCTACTCGCTGCCTGTCACTTTATGACGCTTCATATTGAGTACCTCAACCTTTTTTTTCTAGAAAAAAAGCACTGAGTACCACGTTGGGATTAGATACAGAACCTGCCCATTGGCAATATGCCAGCGAGCGAGCACCCTGAACTGAGTGTGACTGGTGTGACTGGTGTGACTGTGTCAGAGGTATGGTTGTGAAAGGCAGGTATTTGGGACCTAGGATTCTGCATAGCCTGTATCCACTACATGGGTGAACTACATTTCCCAGCAGGCCGCTCTGCAGGTGTGGGATTACTCAAGCCACACCTAAGGTTAATTGAGGGAAAAAAATTAGTTTTAAAAGTTCAGAGCAGGAACTGCTCATGGCCTTGGTCTTCCTGATGGTGAACAAGAGAGGACATAGCTTTCAAGGTGAAAAGACTGAAAGGTGTATATATATGTGTTTCCATGTGCTGAGAGTTTTGTTTTACTGGTAAATGGAGTTAGCCATCCAGTGTTAGTCAGGGATTGACTGTGTTTAGTTATTGCTCTGGTGAGAGCGAGGATTTGTTTTCTGTTTAACTTTATTTTGAATTGCATGTGAGACACATTTACCTGAACAAATAAAGTTGTCTTAAGTATTTCCAGTCTCTGTCAAACTTGCCCTAGAAGACTACGCAGACTGATCCCTAATTTGTGACGGTCAATCACATAGGCATAGCTCTCCCACAGTATGGGCTCCCTAATCTGAGTGTGTGGCTGGCTCCACTGTCCCACAGCCCACAGTCAGCGGGTGGGCTACTGGACTGAGCTGAATGGGGCTTTTTATGGCCCGCTCCCTCCCAGTGCTTTCCCACACTACAGCACAGTGCTGGGAGTGATTCTTGTACCTGGGTTCTGGTGAACCAGATGCTCATCCCTATAGTCTTCCCTCCTGTCCGGCCTCCCTAAAGAGGGTTCTATGGAAGCCATGCAGAGGGGAGCGAAGGCTATAGACAATCCTGTTCACCAGACTCAAGGTAAGCGCATGGTAAATGATAGGGAGTGGTGTGTAAAGGAGAGTGTAAATATTGGGCAATGGGCATATAATATATAGGGTTGAATCATTTTATGTACATTAAATATAGGGGTAATGGGAATGAAAATATAAAAATTTGTTTAAGTTAATGCAGATTTTAAATAAAATTGAATATACTAGCATTAAATGTGTTTTTTTTTTCTTAATTATATCTGTATTTTGTTCAGATATAATACATGTGCGTGTGGGGTAAGGGGCTCAATACTGTACTGGTGGAAGGGAATTAGAGCATGCTAACATGTCCATAGGTTGGGTGGGGCACAATAAGTGCCCTGCTTTTGGCGCGGACAACCCACACCACAGGGCTGCATGCTTGCAGAGGACAGGGATGGATACTTGCAGGGTTCACAATGGAAGGGAAAAAGGCTGGATTCAAAGCTGGATAGTTTCAGGGTTCACAAAGATTGGATACGAGGATCATGCGTAGGAATAGCAGTGCTTACTCCACACTGGCGACTCAGGGAGCTGAAGCACTGCCCGTAAATAGGGAGTGGGGCAGTGCTTAGTCAGGTGAACGGAGACAAGGCACGTTAAAGGAAATTCCTAGGCTGGACAGATGGGCTAGGAGTGTAAGGACAGGCCTGGATTGGCTCAAACAAGGAGATTCCATGGGTCTCCAGGCTAGTTGCAGGACACTATTGTTGAAAATTGGTATGCTGTAGGATGGTAAAGACGTAATGTGGCACCACACCAAACAGCATGTGTTGTAAGTGTGTAGTCTAAGCAGTTAAGAAAACAGAAACTTAATGAGTAAGGCAACCTATGATATCTCTCGTATCAGTTCAAAGGCGAATGAGCTAACTTATACATGGTTTATAAGCGTTTCCCTACCTTTATGGTTCATAAGCAACCTCGCTTTTCCTACTTTTTCTATGAAAAATAATTCTCCTTATATTTGGACCATTTTACACTGTACAATGACAAATGCTTGAGGCATTTAACTTTAAGCATCCATTTGCGTAATGCTCGAAGAGCCCAGGTATATTATTAGCTTGTATGGATTTTCAGAAACAATGACCGTTGCGTCTACCTCAAGACAAGACTTTCTTCAGCCTCTCCAGACCCTCTTGTTAATGTCAGGGAGGATATTCCAGCTTCTTCTAACAATATAAAAGTCTTCTGGGGTAAACAAGTCAAAACCAAGTTGAGTAAACAAGCAATTTTGAAAGGCATGTATGGCAGAGATAATAAGTTGCATTATATAATAATTGCTTTATTAGGAGTTATTTGGGGAGTAGTAAAACTTAGCAGTTGTAAAATAAAAAATGGTACCTGTGAGTATATGAAGACGGCGTTCAAAGAAAATTCAGATCTTTTAAATAATAATAATAATAATAATTAATTCTGTGTTGTCAATTTTGTTTTCAGCTCACGTGCAATATAATCAGTATCATTCAGATTTGAATGATGCAAAGAATGTACGCTGACAATTTAATAATGCAAATTTTAGCAGACTTTGCTAAAAGCAATTCTTTCAGAGCAGTTGCTGACCTAAAGAACCTTGATAAACCAAAGTAAAACAAAGTGAGACAAAATCAGATCTCATGGAATCAGCCTAACGTTATAATTGGTATTCGTAATGTCTATTTGTGACAATAATGTGTGTCTCCTCAAGTAGAAGGTTGAATGTAATCAAGATTCTTATTCTTTGCATGGCTGCTGACCTAGGTATTGAAACATTCAGTTGATTTCCACTCTCTCTGTCCCAAGAAAACAATCCAATAAGATGTTTTAGGTATTCAGAAAAATCTGGCCAGCGAGATAGTTCTCAGTGGCAATCCATCATTATTTCCTCTTAGTGTCTCAAAGGAATTGTGTTCCAACGGAGAAATCAACAGATGAACCTAAAATGTAATCTTTTTTAGCTAAATCACATTATGATTGAGTTGCTTATTTTGACATGTTTGTTGCTATTTATCACTTATGGAAATACGAATAGTCGTACTACCCAATTGCACTATAACCTAGAAGGTATTCTGTTGACTCCCAATGATGACCTTTATTTAGTTATCTGTTTAATAAATTGTTAGGCTTTAATTAGATCAACTCAATTTATAGAGATTCATATTTACCATTAGAAGAAGGGGCTTTAAAGACCACAAGCTCAAATACAGTTAAATCTAACCCTAAAGGGGGCATTTTCAACAGAGCCATTATGATGGATGTTTTAGTAATACAGCAGTTTAAACATGTCATTTTAAGAGTTCTCTGAAATGGATATCCATATTGCTCGAAAATTACAGTCTGTTGGTATCCTTAAGACTTACAGGGTTATTCAAAGAGAATCAAAGTCACCGCACGTTCGGTGACTTTTCGTTCTCTTCAATTCGGTGTAAATCGGCTTTCCCACTTCGACCACCTTGCGGCGTATACAGCAAGCACCACAGGGCTGTCGAAGTGCAGGGAAAAGCTGCCGAAAACCCGCTGAACACCTGGCGAAAACCCAGCGAATGCACGCCGAAAACACGTAAAAACATCTGGATTAACCCGTCGAAGACACCGGAAAAACCCGAGCAGGAGCCGATCACACGCAGCGAAGCCTCCGGAAAAAGCCGACACCGCAGAAGGCAGTGAATAAATTAGGAAAACAGTTTGCATGAATGTTTGAAAAGTGAAACGCTGTTTGCAAAGAAACTAATGCGCGAAAATGTCTGAAATTTACATATGAGGTCCAGGGAATGATAATAAAAAGGGCTGTTACAGAAAAAATAAGTAAACTTAAAAAAAAAAAACATCAGCCTTTTTAAAAAAAAAAAAAAAAAATGCTTCAAATTTCCTAAAAAATCTATAAATAAAGAGACTCTTTACTGCAGAATTTTATAATGAATGGCTTATTAGATATTGAATTAAAACGGGAATATTTTTAACATTGAAGCCTATGGGATTCTCCAGAATAAACCTGCCAAATTAAACCACCGAATGGCAGGGCATTTCGGAAACCTTTCACTGCCGGTTTGTGTTTTCTGAATAGCCGAAGCAGTGCTTTTTTATGGGGATTTCACTGCCCTCGAACAGGCACCGAATGTACAGGCAATTCGCCAGGATTTGGCGAATTGCCTGCTCTCTGAATAGCCGAATGGCCAAGAAAGGTAACCGAACGCTGATTTTCAGCGTTCGGTTACCTTTCTCCAGCCATTCGGATCTCTTTGAATAACCCTGTTCATTTTTTTAACAATTTCGGAAGAACAATCTTTGTTCAAAATTGTTTCATTTATACCTCATTTAAGTGTTTACTATGCATCTCGTGTACCAAAAAAATTGTTGTGCAGATAGATTAGAAACAAACAGTTCTTGAAAATTAATGGTTTAATTTAGCAGTCCAGGCGAGTTACAAAAAACACTGGTTTCTGACATTTTATATACTCAATATAAAATAATTTTAGAAAAATCTAATTCGGCAAGTTTTTTAGTTCCCATGAATAAAATGGGCCACAAAGTAGTGGCAACTTTTATTATGGTGACCCTTAGACAACTGATTCAGTCCACAATATCTTTAAAGTGAACCAGTCATGGTCCGGTCACCTTCACTAAAAGTGTTATGAGATCAAATGCTGTCATCACTTATGATAAAAATATGTGTTTTAAAATTTAGGTTATTCACCACCTGGGTCAATTTATTCTGTGAGATAAAAGTTTAGGCTGACGGCATAGTCTTTCTGTTGAAGCATGAATAAAGGCAGGTGACAGAACTAGTAGTGCTCCTACCTAGAGCAAGCAGAGATATTCATTTGAAGACATACAGGGTAATTCAAAGAGATCCGAATTGCTTGAGAAAGGTAACCGAACGCTGAAAATCAGCGTTCGGTTACCTTTCTTGGCCATTCGGCTATCCAGAGAGCAGGCAATTTGCCAAATCCTGGCGAATTGCCTGAACATATGGTGCCTGTTCGGTGCCTGTTCAAGGGCAGTGAAATCCCCATGAAAAAGCACTGCTTCGGCTATTCAGAGAACACAAACCAGCAGTGAAAGATTTCCGAAATGCCCTGCCATTCGGTGGTTTAATTCGGCAAGTTTATTCAGGAGAATCTCATAGGCTTCAATGTTATTATTATTATTCTTCTTCTTTATTTATAAAGCGCCAGCATATTCCACAGCGCTGTACAATAGGCACAGTATAGACATGGTTACAATACATTGAACAACATTTGACAAACAGTCAGGAGGAGATGAGGGCCCTATTCCCGTAGGAACTCACAATCTGGGAGGGTTGGGGTTGGAAACAGGAGGAGAGGACTGTAAGGTGAGAGTGATTGATGGTTGCGTCAGTGAGTTGGGTGGTAGGCTTCCCTAAATAGGAACGTTTTAAGGGAGCGTTTGAAGGAAGAGAAGTTAGGGGAAAGTCTGACAGTACGAGGGAGAGCGTTCCAGAGAGTGGGGGCTGCGCGTGAGAAATCCTGTAGTCTATCATGGGAAGAGAAATGGAAATGGAAGAAATGATGGATCTCCAGTGGATAAGAAGTGTATGATTAAGACCTCAGGGTCGAAACGTCACTGATTTTTTGAAGGCTGCTGTTCCATGAATAAACCGTTTGGCACTTCTTATCCACTGGAGATCCATCATTTCTTCCATTTCTACTTATCCAGGGGGCTGGTGGCATCCCCATCTGATTGGAATCTCGTGGAGACGGTTGGTTTATCAGGTTTCCCACCGTGGCGTTGTTCGTGGCGCTTCTATGTTGTATCATGGGAAGAGGTGATGCGGGGAGAAGCTAGGCGCAGGTCACTGTTTGACCGTAGGGAGCGGGCTGGGGTGTATTTGGTGATTAGTGAGGACAGGTAGTGGGGAGCTGAGTTAGTGGGGGTTTTGTAGGTAAGGATAAGGATTTTGAACTTAATTCTGCAGTGGATGGGGAGCCAGTGAAGGGACTCGCAGAGGGGAGCGGCAGAGACAGAGCGGCGGGTGAGGTGAATTAGCCTGGCGGAGGCGTTCAGGATGGATTGTAGGGGGGAGAGGCGGGACAGAGGGAGGCCAGATAAGAGATTATTGCAATAGTCGAGTCGGGAGATTACCGATTATGTTAAAAATATTCCCGTTTTAATCCAATATCTAATAAACCGTTGATTATAATATTCTGCAGTAAGGAGTCTCTTTATTTATAGATTTTGTAGGATATTTTAAGCCTTTTTCTGATTTTTTTTTTTTTTTAAGTTTACTTATTTAACCCTTTCGCTGCTGAGGCTTTTCCCGCCCCTATGCTGAGGTCATTTTTACCTGTTTTGCGCATCATGTTTAAACGTGTTTTGAAGGCTTATTTTAGTATATGACCCAGACATATTATATATCGTTCTTTCCGTCAGACTCGGTAGATTCATAATATGTCATTATTATATGTATACGGTATGTCATGTCTGTATATTATAACAAAAAATGCAATAAAATATGTATTTTCAATAATTTACAATGTGTAAAGTGTTTTTTTCCACATTTTAACATGCGAGCAATTGCGGTTATATTTTGTATGGGGTGCGCTTGTTAAAAAAATTAGAGATGGGGTCTCTTTACATTTTTTTTTGGGGAAAATGACACTATTTTTAACAAACGCACCGCATACAAAAATCGTTAGTGCAGCATCATTGTTCACGTTATAATTGAAATGGGAACAATATTGCTGCATTAACAAACCAAAAAAAAAAAAAAAAGGGTTTAATTTTTTTTTTTAATTTCTTTTTCTTTTTCTTTTTCATTTTTTTTTTTTTTTTACAACATTTTTCACTGTAGTATTTGGTATCGTTGGAACGGCCATGCTCTGGCCGATCCAACCATACCAAAATTTAACCCCTAGCTGCCACGGATCGGGAGATAGGGAGTTCATTGGAACTCCCTATCTCCACAGTTGGTGGCAGTTAGGGGTTAACTCTAGGACTGGCGTCATCGTGCTACGCACGATGACGCCAGTCCTCTGGGGGAGTTCCCGGAGGCTTGGCCGACATCCAAGATGTCGGCCAGCTCCGGGAAAGGATCGCGAACCGGCGCTTTTCAGCGCCGATTCGCGATCCAGCTCCCCAGGGGTTAATGCCAGGCATCATTTGGAAGGGTAGGCTGTGCCCTTCCAAATGATGCCTGGGTTAACCCCCTGTGCGCCGCCGATCGAGAGGGAGAGAGGTCCGAAGGACCTCACCCCCTCCCTTTCAGGCGCCTCCTCCGCACATGCGGGGGGGGGGCGCCTGAATTAGGTGTCATCGCGCCCCCGCGATGACACCTAATTCTGGCGGCTGCTGGTCCGGATGCCGGGCTGACATCCAGGATGTCAGCCCGCACCGGAGGGGCCAGCGATCGGCCGGAACCCGGCCGAACGCTGACCCCAATGTGAGGACGCGCTCAGCGCGTCCTCAGCACACCAGCGTGACTGCTGAGGACGCGCTGAGCGCGTCCTCAGCAGCGAAGTGGTTAACAGCCCTTTTTATTATCATTCCCTGGACCTCATATGTAAATTTCAGACATTTTCGCTCATTAGTTTCTTTGCAAACAGCGTTTCACTTTTCAATCATTCATGCAAACAGTTTTCCTAATTTATTCACTTCACTCTGTCGGCTTTCTCCGGAGGCTGCGCTATGTGTGAGATCGACTGCTGCTCGGGTTTTTCCGTGGTTTTCGGCAGGTTAATCCAGATGTTTTTGGGGGTTTTCGGCGTGCATTCGTTGGGTTTTGCGGTTCGTTTTCGTCGGGTTTGCGGTAGATTTTCCCTGCAATTCGGGGACCCTGTGGTGCTTGCTGAATACGCCGCAGGGTCACCGACACGGGATCAGCAAAAGGAACCGAATTTAAGAGAACGAAAAGTCACTGACCGTGCGGTGACTTTTCGAATCTCTTTGAATTACCCTGATACTGTATGTTAGAACAGCCATATAGAGACTTTCAATGCAAGTGCATTGACACCAATTGACTGTTTGAAAATATATAGAGCTGTACATTCTGGAACTAAAGTCCAAAAGGCTGATCAGCTCAGGTTGACTGTTAGTGGCCCCCATTAAGAAGATTGCATGAGACTGATGGGACACCCAAAGAATAGAAGTTTGGAGGGAAGTACTGTACATTTAGTCACCCATGACCATTTAAATGATATTATATGTTCATGGTGGCTAGTGGGATCCTTTAATTTATAGATCTGCTGCAGTCTTAACATAATCATCCATCATGGGAGCCATCTGGATAGCAGGAGCCACAACATTCATCATACAGATGTAATTGTTATTCCTATTGGTCTCTTAACCACAGTGTTCATTCTCTGCCCACAGTACCAAAGCATCTGGATGCTGTGACCTGTGTTTCTAAACAGTATATCTAATGCATGACTGACCAATGTCTTCTCATAACAATATTTCATTATTGCTCAGCATCACCAGGACTTACTGGATTAGGTTTTCTAACTATCAAACATACAGGGTTGAGAGCTCCAGACACTTTAACAGAAGAGGAAGATTTATGCCCGGAATCCTGCTTGATTTTACTCCTATTGGGAGTCCCTGCACGGCTGGACACCAGGAGACCTGCTCTGGAGACTGTTTTGCTTCCCCCCTCCAGGGCAAAGCCCGACGGGTGGCAGAAGGTTGGCGGCTACGTGGATGGTGAGGGCCCGTCCACCGGCTACGCCTTCTGCCCCCATAGCAGACACATCGGAGGAGCAGGTGTGGTGGTGTTGCTTGGAGCATTGCCCCCCCCGGCTGGAAGTATGGAGGCAGTATTTGAGACCCTTGAGGCCTGTCTAGACGAGTTACCAGTGGAGGAGGACAGTTTGCTCACAAGTGGCATGTGGCGGCGGCTGATGGATGTGCTGGGAGCTAACCGGGCGGATGCAGAGGGATCGAGGAGCTTGCCAGCCAGAAGCGGTGAGGTGGCTCTTGATCCGGCAGCGGATTGTGATGACGAGGATGAGCTGGTACGCATTGTGCTGGAGCACACGACACTCCTGCGGAGCTCCCCCCAGAGAGAGGTGCGGTGGTGGAGCGGCCAGGCGGGGCTGTTTTGCCAGTTATGGTTCGGCACCAGACAGGGGGGCACCTTCCCTTGCTGACCGTGCAGCGGCTGCACGTTGGATCTCTCACTCCACCCTCTGTGGTGCGGCGACTCGGATTCCTCCTGGGAGGTCGACCACAGGAGCTATCCTGAGACGCGGCCGCGGATGGAGAGGTGGGCCCTGTCTACAACCGAGAAGCCTGCGGGAGCTACAACCTGTGACAGAGTACTGATGTACTGGGAATCGGCTGGCTGCGCTTTCTACGATGTGCCTAGGCATAATGGATCTGCCCGTGTGGCTTTCCCATTTGACACGGGCTGAAGATGACTACATGACTTTCTTTACCTCCTGTTGCCGACGTGTATTTTTTGGAAGAGTCCCACTCTCTTATGTGGACATTTTCTCTCCCCCCGCTGCGTGTTTTTTGCATTGATCTTTTGTCAGGGTTATTCAGAGAGAGGTGAAAACCAGGAGAATTACCAGGAGAATGAAGAGTCTAGACCAAATAGCTGATTTGGAAAATGAGATAAATGTGAGAATTTTTCTGGTTTGGCTATTTTGACCTAGAATTTTCACTTCTCTATTCATTATCCTGGTTTTCACCTCTCTCTGAATAACACTGATAGCTTTTACAGATTCAGCTGTGCTCTAAGCGATGTATAACATGTTCAAGATGCAAGTGTCTGCTCACTCACATTTGAGCAGACGTGGACAACATAATTCTGTTTACTGACATTAACAAAAGTAATGACTAGTCTTTGGCATTTTCCACATTCATCGTGGCATTTTTCATTATGAAATACAGCAAATACTTTGTCCTGGCTGATAACACTGGAACAAACGGAATATAACATCAGTGTTTCACTTTGTATCAGTCAGTTTATAGATCTATTAAACAAGGCAAAGAAAATAGTTGTTACATTAACTCCATCCATCTTTGATATAAAGACTACAATGCTCTAATAAAATTCCCATCCCTTAAAACATTAGTAAAACTGGTTTTAACCTAGATGCATTATTCTGACTTTCATTAGGAAATTATAAAAAGAGAACTCTGTCATTCTCAAGATGTACTTAAATACATTGTAATAGACAAATGTAATCATAGCTCTCAATAAGAAAGGGAAACAGCTTTATACTCCTGGAAACATTAGCTAGCATTTCATTTTCATTTTAATCCAGACAGTTACATTGTGCAAATGGAACATTTTAAATTGTAGCGCCAGGTATATTATTATGAGATTAAAAGGAAAAAAGGATGAGACATACAAAACATTTTCTAACATACCCAACTACTTTTCTCTTATAAGAAGGGCAAGAAAGTTCTTTCAGGGTAATTATTCAAGGTTTCAGAGCACATCCTATTTATTCCTAGAAAAATCATAGGGGTCAGCATACAATGGCATTGCATGGATTTGTAGAAGCAGTAAGAGTATAAGGCAATGTTGTTACTACTAATCCAATAATGCAGAACAGTTTGTTGGCTAATATTGTACACGTTTCATTTTTCAGTTATTCTTTATAAAAGATTGATTTGTTTCATAATCCAATGGGTTGAAATTGAGAAAATGTAGAAATGACACTGAATAGGCTACTAATCTAGATGTGCTCAAGAAGATTTCCACTCACTTAGATACAAAAACAGGGCCCTATCGGCTGCCCCTCGCTAAAACCGTGATGCTATGGGGAAATATTAGCGGTCGCCAATTTCCCCTTTCTGTCCCAGTTTCACCAGAGGATTACGAAGCAGGCGCTCAGTACAGCAGCCTGTCTCGTAGGGACCACTAGGCTCACGGATGCTTGGGACAGAGCTAAAGCGCCGTCCTGAGCATCCCCTCCATGGAGTCGATAGAACTCCATGGAGGCTTCTCCTGCCGGTCACATGATTGGCAGGATCTCGCCTCTCTCAAGATCCTGCTGGTCAGCGGAGTGATCGATGAGGGAAACTGAGTACTTTTTCCCTCAGTCTCCCTATGCTCCCGGCAGCCAGAAGCAGCTGATCATGCCACCATTCTCACCATGGGTAGAGAGGTGAGTATTTGATTTTTTTTTTAAGTGGTGGTTGACTTGCAATCACTGGCCAGCCGCCACTGTTTTGGCGCCAACTTCATGCAGCAAATAGGTTTGTCCAAAATTAAGCATGGTACACTTTCGATATGAGCCAAATCACAGCATAAATGATATTTATAATGAAGTAAATCATTTATTAGGAATAGATTGTCCAGGGACAAGTATACACCAATGGCACTATCACCTGGTGTGAGCTAACCCTAGTGTCAGCATGTATTTGCATTAGCCCCAGGCAAAATGAATGTAGCACCTGACCAACAGATCCTTTGCCTTTTGTTATAGATGGAAAAAAATCACTCAGAACATGTTAATTTGCGATTCGTAGCGTGAGTTTACTGTACTTACCGTGTCCTATACTTAACATGGGGATCGCTAGAGAGCCCTTGCGCTTTTGTAACGAACAGATCACTTGGTGCCAGCGCTAAGTATTTTATGGACACTAATCACAAATATTTACCTACTGCTCAAACATGGGGGGGAAAAGGAAAAAAAGTCAAAGATCCTTGCCCAAAATTAACAGGCAATTGAAAGGAATGCAGCGCAGGTGTTCTCTTGGCCCCATACGCCATAGTAATGGATCTGGTCAGCAATGTCATTGCTGTTGCAGTGGGCTCTATTATGATATATATGTATCCTTTATTGACATATATCCTAATTCTAATATATTGGCTAATTTTAAAAGAAAATTGCTGGGGGTTATTCATAATGCGTAAGCGGATGATTATTAGGGTGACCGTGTGGACCATGTTTAAAGGGACACATGGATAAGTCTTGCCCTGAAACCTGTAATATTTATATGCTGCAGCAGGGAAATTATTGTTGCTCACCTGACCTTCCTTTTGGATCTATTAAATGCAGTGTAATGATTCTACATGCTGTTGGGTGGAATTTATCATGCAATGCCCATCAGCCTTAATTAATATATGTGTGCATATAAATATGGATAATATGGCCACCTTGGAGGATTTTAATAATGCAGGGGTGTGAGGGCTCTTTGCTGGATGTGTTCATACTTATACAAGCTTGTGAGGGCAGGGTATAGGTATGGCCCGGCACTCTGCACTGGAAAAAAAATGTTCTATCCTGTGCACAACAGCATTAGCGTTGGGTCTCAGCCCGGGACTTAGCTTTTCTCTAGCATGCGCTAAACGACCTTGAACACAGACTACCGCGGACAAGGTGATCAGTTGGTGGATCGACAGGCGTTACTCTTTTGCAACTCGCGCTAGATTTTTTATGTAGATTTGGTGGTTTAGCTCACATCAGGTGATAGGGTTCCAAGCCTTTTGGTCTCAAAAAAGATGGAAACCTGTGAGTTGACACATTGGTTATGTAAGAGAAAGCAAACACAAGTTGTATATTTTCATATTAAATAACACTGGCTGCTTATGCTATAATTAAAATTAATGAAAGCAGTAAAAGAAAGAAGGATGATTGCTATCAGATTGCATTTCTACTTAGTTTTTACTCCCAATAATCATAGTTTTACGGATATCTATATTCAATTTGAACCAGTGGTCTTGGCAAGCTCTCAAAAAACATATTTCCAGAGACATTGGTTGAAACTTAAATAGTTTTATTGATTTTAAAATTGTTCTTTTTCTCTTCGGAGTGACCTTGGTTGCCTGCTATAAAGATTTGTTTTCTTTTATTTCATAAAAAAACTAATACATAAACAGGATATTGCTTGTGGGCAAACCTCCTGGTCTATAGCATAAAAGGAAAATACAGTACGTGGTTCACCATCTCTTCACTGTAACGCTGATGGTTACAGTTGTTTAAGTTACAGTCTATCAGAAGAACTTTTGTCAGGTACTGGCACAGGTGGTACCGGGACAGCAAGGAACTGAACTCAAGATGCGTTAATACTCTAGTCCAGGGATGTGTGGAGAGTGCTGAGTTGCAGGATGCAGGGAAATAAATGGTTTGAAGCAGAGGGGCAGGACACGTACGGGACTGACAATGGGGAATGCAGGGAACTGACCAGGACAAGAGAACCTTGGACACGCTGGATACTGAGGGTTATGGAGACACGGGAAAGGCTGGGAAACACGGTAGGGTTGAGGTCCAAGGTATAGCCGGAGAGCCACAGCATGTAGGTCCTCTCTCTTTGGTTAGAAGTTTGACAAAACTGAAGTAAGGAGGATAGGGGGCCGTAGCCCTGTTTTCAGGTCAGGCCATGTGGTGTTTATGATTAACTGACTTTGTACTGGATCTCAATGCTGGTGATGAGCAACACGAGAATGAAGCTGCCCTCAAGTGCATGCATGGATCGGGAACCTGCTATCTGTGAAGTATGGCATGAAAAGGTGCAATTAAGCAAAAATACATTTGGAAAGAAAAGCGTTAGTTGTAGTTATATAAAAAGGCACTTTATTTTGATCACTGTAACTAATATGGTAGTATTTTGTGAACAAACTTCCTATACAGGAGTTTTTGTACACTGAGACATGTACTTCGTCCACTTGCAGAATGTTACACTTGGGTCATCAGCCCTGAGAATTCACATAATGATAGCTAAGTGTACATTTTAGACATGGGCGGGAGTATTTGACCTTGACCGCTCACCAATCTTTGGATGGTAGAACAAATGGCTAAATCATTATGCTGGTTCATGTATGTGTATCTACAAAGTGTACAGGCCATATCACATATATATCACTCAAAATAAATAGCTTTCTCCCCAATCTCATTGAAAATGTGTTTGCAGACCAATTATGTTGTTATCCTTGGTATTCAAGCAAATATATCTTTCTCATTAAGACTGTTGGGTCTGAAAACACTGCTCTGCAGTCAGTAGCGCACAGGACCTAACTCAGAATGTGTTGACTTTAGGTCATGAGGCCACAGCTTTCTTCATTTACCATGCTATCACGCTGTCTCTATTAGCTGACATAAGCTCACTATTGGAATAATTTCGGAAGAATAGAAGCTTGATTGCTTGAAACCAAAATTGTGCTCTCCATGCTCTATGGGTTTCCACAGTGTAATTATTTTAGCTATATATAGGAATATATATATATATCTATATTAACTGCAAATTGTATAAAGTAAAGCTGCAATGACATCCTGTATATTTCACACAAATAACTCATAACTTAGAATGTGACAGTATATGACACACTGACTGTCTTTTGTTTTGTTTCTCTTATTGTTTTTTGTCTATTCTAACCAACATCTTCCTGTACGTTTTGATTCTGCATGATGCCACAATGTGACAGATGGTAGAAGGGTGTGTAATTGTCACGCATCCCATAACACTAATTTATGTTGATTTGTGTAATACTGAACAAAAACCGACTGCATGATATTTGATTAAGACAAGACACAGGCAAGGAGAATGTCACTGTTCCATTTATCTCTCTAGTTAAATTGAAAAATATCCAGCACTTTGACCCTCTCTTTGTGAAACCTTAAAATGTATGAACTAGTTTTTTTATTTTGCAAAAGTTATATTAAATCACACGTGATGACTTCATCATATTTCAAATGACCTATATGTGGCTGCTAAGTAGTGAATGCGTTTGAAAACCTAAAAGTTACAAAACACAAGATGTTAAAAACGATGTAAGCTCTGACCAAGCTGAAAAGTAGCTAATACCGTTTTTGACGGGAGTTAAATGTACTCAGTAGGCTACATTTCCAGTGTTATTTCTGCCTGTATGATGATAATGTAGACTCTGTGTTAATTTTTTCAAGATAAGGGACACCATCTAGAACTTTTCAGCGATATAATAATTCTGTTAATGATGAAAGACTAAAGGAAAAAAATTTAAATGAATACATTTACAGGGTTATTCAAAGAGAATCAAAGTCACCGCATGTACGGTGACTTTTCGTTCTCTTCAATTCGGGCCGATTCGGCAATCCTATTTCGGCGACCCTGCAGTGTATTCAGCAAGCACCACAGGGCCATCGAAGCGCAGGGAAAAGCTGCCGCAAACCCGACGAAAAGTCACCGCAAAAAAACGGCGAATGCACGCCGAAACCAGCAAAAACATCTGGATTAACCCGCCGAAGACGCCGGAAAAACCTGAGCAGGAGCCAAGGAGGAGCCGATCACACGCAGCGCAGCTGCCGGAAAAAGCCGACACCGCAGACGAGTGAAGTGAATAAAATAGCAAAACAGTTTGCTTGAATGTTTGAAAAGTGAAGCGCTGTTTGCATAGAAACTACTGAGCGAAAATGTCTGAAATTTACATATGAGGTCCAGAGAATGATCATAAAAAGTGCTGTTACAGAAAAAATAAGTAAACTTTAACCCTTTCGCTGCTGAGGCTTTTCCCGCCCCTATGCTGAGGTCATTTTTACGATTTTGCTCATCTTGTTTAAACGCGTTTTGAAGGCTTATTTTAGTATATGACCCAGACATATTATATATCGTTCTTTCCGTCAGACTCGGCAGATTCATAATATGTCATTATTATATGTATACGATATGACCTGTCTGTATATTATAACAAAAAATGCAATAAAATATGAATTTTCAATAATTTACAACGTGTAAAGTGTTTTTTCACATATTAACATGCGAGCAATTGCGGTTATATTTTGTATGGGGTGCGCTTGTTAAAAAGATTAGAGATGGGGTCTCGTTACATTTTTTTTGGGGAAAATTACGCGATTTTTATAAACGCACCGCATACAAAAATCGTTAGTGCAGCATCATTGTTCACATTATAATTGAAATGGGAACAATATTGCTGCATTAACGAACCAAAAAAAAATAAAAAAATTGTTTATTTTTTATAATTTTTTTTTAAATATTTTTATTTTTAATTTTTAAAAAAAAACTTTTTTCATACTCATGTTTGGTATTGTTGGAACAGCCATGCTCTGGCCGATCCAACAATACCAAACATTAACCCCTAACTGCCACGGATAGGGAGATAGGGGGTTCATTGGAACCCCCTATCTCCACCATTGGTGGCAGTTAGGGGTTAACTCCAAGACTGGCGTCATCGTGCTATGCACAATGACGCCAGTCCTCAGGGGGAGTTCCCGGAGGCTTGGCTAACATCCAAGATGTTGGCCAGCTCCGGGAAAGGATCACGAACCGGCGCTTTTCGGCGCCGATTCGTGATCCAGCCCCCATGGGGTTAATTCCAGGTACCGTTAGGAAGGGCAGGCTGTGCCCCTCCAAACGGTGCCTGGGTTAACCCCCTGCACGCCGCCAATCGGGAGGGAGAGAGGTCCGAAGGACCTCCCTCCCCCCTCCCTTTCAGGCGCCTCCTCCGCACATGCGGGGGGGTGCCTGAATTAGGTGTCATCACGCCCCCCCGATGACGCCTAATTGCTCCGGCGGCGGTTCTGGGTGCTGGGCTGACAACGAGGATGTCAGCCCGCACCGGGGGGGCCAGCGATCGGCCAGAACCCGGCCGAACGCTGGCCCCAAAGAGAGGACGCGCTCAGCGCGTCCACCGCAAGGAACGTTACCTGCGGGTGGACGCGCTCAGCGCGTCCTTAGCAGCGAAGTGGTTAAAAAAAAACAAAAAACATCGGACTTTTAAAAAAAAAAAAAATCCAGAAAAATGCTTAAAATTTCCTAAAAAAAATCTTCAAGTAAAGAGACTCTTTACTGCAGAATTTTATAATGAACGGTTTACTAGATATTGAATTAAAACGGGAATATATTTAACATTGAAGCCTATGGGATTCTCCTGAATAAACCTGTCGAATGAAACCACCAAATGGCAGGGCATTTCGGGAACCTTTCACTGCTGGTTGGTGTTCTCTGAATAGCCGAAGCAGTGCTTTTTCATGGGGATTTCACTGCCCTCGAACAGGCACCGAACAGGCACCGTATGTGCAGGCAATTCGCCAGTATTTGGCGTATTGCCTGCTTTCTGGATAGCCGAATGGCCAAAAAAGGTAACCGAACCCTGATTTTCAGCGTTCGGTTACCTTTCTCAAGCCATTCGGATCGCTTTGAATAACCCTGTTCATGTTTTTAACAATTTCGGAAGAACAATCTTTGTTCAAAATTGTTTTATTTATACCTCATTTAAGTGTTTACTATGCATCTCGTGTACCAAAAAATTGTTGCGCGGATAGATTAGAAACAAAAAGTTCTTGAAAATTAATGGTTTAATTTAGCAGTCCAGGCGAGTGGACCCTGTCCCCACTTCCTCGCAACCTATAACAGATTTTCAAATCAAAAATTTTATCTCAACTTTCCAACTGTTAATCAGCATCATTCGGAAATTAGTTGTGGCAGGGAAATTGGGGTAAAGGGTCGGCATAAGTCCCGTTACCACAATTGCTCTGCTACAAATATTTTGCAAACTTATTTCTGACTACGTATTGTCTTTAAAGGGCTACTCTCTACTTCTGGATGAGGTTTACATGTTTTTTGTTGTATAGGTATTGTTTTTAATCAATGCTTTCCTGGGAGTGTGGTTTTATGTTGTATCAGTAAAGGTGGTTATTAGTATCCTAGTACTCTTCAGGTCTTTTGGCGAGCTCCAATAGATGTATGTGTATCTACTAGTAATTAGATTTAGTCCTGTCAGTTAGGAGTGCTAACCCCGGTTTTGGGGTGGGGTGATCGGTTTCTGCTCAGAGTATTATCTGGGGTTCTTTTGTGCTATCCACAAAGCAGCAAAATTACGTGCAATTGCTGTAGCTTGTTTTTTGCCGCATTCAGGCTATTCAATTTCACTGAAAATAAGGTAAATTCTCAATTTCGCACAATTTCACCTTTTGCTGAAATTGGAGTTGCCGAAGCAGTTATCGGACATCTGCGAGCTCTGCCTAACCAAAAGAAAAGGAAAAAGTTTCCTATTCTCCTAATCTATATCTATAAAACCGTTTGTCCATCGCCGCATATCCGGTTTCTGTTGGCTGCGCGCGCAGCCAACAGAAACCGGATGTGCAGCATCGGACAGACGCCAGATGCGCGCGCAGCCTCTACCCGTTGGCTGTGCGCACATCCAGGAGAGTCAGAACAGCATCGTTGTCACTGGCTCCGGCAGCAAAACCTCCCTCCCTACTTGAGTTTTGGGAGGGAGATGATGCTGGGACGGCTGCTTTCCTCCCTCTCCCAGTGTTTCTGCGGGTGGGGGGGTGCGGAGTGCTGGGGCACTGCGGCCGGCTTGCCAACTCCCTCCCGGCAGGGAGGGAGTTTGCAAGCCGGCCGCAGCGTCCCAGCACCCCCACCCCCTGCAGACACACTGGGAGAGGGAGAGGGAGGAAAGCAGCCGTCCCTGCGTGTGACTGGGGGGCGGAGTGCTGGGACGCTGCGGCCGGTGTTTTGCCCCGCCCACTGTTGTCACGTGACCCAACCCTGCTGACACACAACCCCCCCACGGCTCTATATAACACACAACCCTACTCACTGTGACAGTGTCTATTTAGACTTCCTCTATATATTCAGGGTGTGCGGGTCACAGTCAGTAGGGTTGTGTGCTATACAGAGCCGTGGGGGGATTGTGTGTTATACAGAGTGCCTGCGCCAGTGAGCTTACAATTTAAGGGGTATGTGTGCCAGTGAGCTTACAATCTAAGAGGGACCTGCGCCAGTGAGCTTACATTCTAAGGGGTACCTGCGCCAGTGAGTTTACAATCTAAGGGGGAAATGTGTCCGAGCTTACAATCTAAGGGGGACCTGTGTCCGTGAGTTTACAATCTAAGGGGGACCTGCGCCAGTGCGTTTACTAAGGAGTACCCGTGCCAGTGAGCTTACAATCTATGGGGTACCTATGCCTGTGAGTTTACAATCTAAGGGGTACGTGTGTCTGTGAGTTTACAATCTAAGGGGGACCTATGTCTGTGAGTTTACAGTCAGCTACACGCGCACCCATCACAGCTGCTCACTCGGCCTTTGCGGACGGGGCGGCGACAGACACGTTACAAACGCATTTATATAGAGAGATACTCTTGGATAGGACATTGAAAAAAAATTTGAGGACATGGATTCTGAGCTGGCAACAACAACAATAGACTGCCCTCCGGGCAGGCTTAGCAACTAGTAGGAAAATAAAAAAAAAATGTAGCATAAAGGTGTCCAAATAATAAAAAGGGTCCTTTAAAAAGTAATAAAAAGGTCTGTTACAAAATAAAAATCTTTTAACCTCCCTGGTGGTATTCCCGAGTGTGACTCGGGGTTAAATTTCACTACCGCGAACGGTAACCCCGAGCCATACTCGGTCTGGATGCATACTCACCTCCTCCTGCACTCCCTGGCTGTCCCCCGCAGTGTGATTGTGGCAAGTTGCTTACTGGTAAGGCTCCCTGCAAGTCACCGAATGCAAGGGGGCGGGACCAGCCAGCAAACTTAATTTTTTTTAATAATACACTGTTTTCCAATGTACAATGTTTATGAACGGCCAATAGGTGGCACTACAGGATAAGAAACAGACCATACAAACAGGGTTATCCAAAGAGATCCGAATTGCTTAAAGGTAACCGAACGCTGAAAATCAGCATTCGGTTACCTTTCTTGGCCATTCGGCTACCATAGAGCAGGCAATTCGCCTAATCTTAGCGAATTGCCTGAACATACGGTGCCTGTTCGGTGCCTGTTCGAGGGCAGTGAAATCCCCATGAAAAAGCACTGCTTCGGCTTTTCAGAGAACACAAACCAGCAGTGAAAGGTTCCCCTAATGCCCTGCCATTCAGTGATTTCATGCGGCAAATTTATACAGGAGAATCCCATAGGCTTCAATGTTAAAAATATTCCCGTTTTAATTCAATATCTAATAAACCGTTCATTATAAAATTCTGCAGTAAAGAGTCTCTTTATTTATAGATTTTTTAGGATACTTTAAAAAAAAAAAAAAAATCAGAAAAATGCTTAAAGTCCGATTTTTTTTTTTGATTTTTTTTTTACATTTTTTTTTAAGTTTACTTCTTTTTTCTGTAACAGCCCTCTTTATTATCATTCCCTGGACCTCCTGTGTAAATTTCAGACATTTTCGCTCAGTAGTTTCTTTGAAAACAGCTTTTCATTTTCACAGATTCATACAAATGGTTTTGCTAATTTATTCACTGTCTCCTCTGTGTCTCAGCTGCTTCGGCTCTGTGTGATTCGACTCCTGTGGCTCCTGTTCGGCTGCTTCGCTGCGTGTGATCGGCTCCTGCTCGGGTTTTTCGAAGGTTAATCCAGATGTTTTTGCTTGTTTTCGGCGTGCATTCGGTGGGTTTTGCGGTTCATTTTCGTCAGGTTTGCAGCAGCTTTTCCCTGCAATTCGGGGACCCTGTGGTGTTTGCTGAATACACCGCAGGGTCACCGAAATGGGATCGGCAAAATGAACCGAATTGTAGAGAACGAAAAGTCACCGAACGTGCGGTGACTTTTCGAATCTCTTTGAATAACCCTGATAGTCTAACCCTTATTTTTGGGATAATAAATTATTATGTCGTGTTTCAAACTTTATCGGCTTCAGTGTATTTACTATTTTTTTTTATTTATTTATTTATAAAGGATTTTACCAGCAAGGACTCTTGCTTGCATGGATTTCAGTGCGTGATTCCTAATTATTACAGGCTATGTACAAAAACACGTTTCCTTTAAAAAAAAAATTGAGACGCATTTAGGCTAGGGTCAGACGAACGCATTTTTCACGTTGTCCGTGAAAAAGTGCGTTCGAACGAATGGACGTATTTTTTCACGGAATACGCGATAGCGGTCATACGATGCGCATTTTCGTACGTGATTTTGTACGGATCATCAATAAAACCCTTTCTGCGTCTGGACGTTATGTTGGCCGGACGTGTGCAGCGTCTGACGTCTCCCAATCACGCAAACACGCCGCTATGCGGCCGCAGTGCACTCTGTACGTCAGTAGTAGCGGTTTGACGTTCTCTAAAAAATGCGTTCGTTTGCCACTTGCATTGCGCGGACGAACTTTCGTGCGGCCGTTCGTCGTATGTTCCCCGGCATTGGACATCATTTGCTGCTAGCACGGCCGTGATTTCGTTCGGCTAAGGCTAGGGTCAGACGAACGCATTTTCGCTTAGTCTGTGAAAAAGTGCGTTCGAACGAATGGACGCATTTTTTCACGGAGTACGCGATAGCGGTCATACGATGCACATTTGCATCCGTGATTTTGTACGGATCATCAATAAAACACTTTGTGCATCTGGACGTTATGTTGGCCGGACATTAGCAGTGTCTGACGTCTCCAATTCACGCACACACGCCTCTAGCGGACGCAGCGCACTCTGTACAACCGTACTAGAGGTTTTACGTTCTCGACAAAATGCGTTCGTTTTCCACTTGCGTTGCGCAGCCGGACTTTTGTGCGACCGTACTTCGTATATTGGCCGTCATTGCCTGGCACTTGCTGCTAGTGCGGCCGTGATTAAGTGCGCCTGCACGCGCGTTCGCACTGCGCTCGTCTGACCCTAGCCTTAACGCACGTTAAAACTGTTTTCGTCTTTCGTTTTGAAAATTATACCGCCAGGGAGGTTAAAAAATAAAAAAAAATGCTGTCTACAAAAATGGTATTTTACAAAATAAAACAATAAAAAGGGTTTTTGCAAAACATAAAAAGAATAAACGGTCTCTGGAAAAAAAAAAAAGGATTTAACCACTTCGATGCTGAGGACGCGCTCAGCGCGTCCTCAGCATTCCCGCTGGTATGCGGAGGACGCGCTGAGCGCGTCCTCCCATTGGGGTCAGCGTTCGGCCGGGTTCCGGCCGATCGCTGGCCCCTCCGGTGCGGGCTGACATCCTGGATGTCAGCCCGGCATCCGGAACAGCAGCCGCCGGAATTTGGTGTCATCGCGGCAGCGCGATGACACCAAATTCAGGCGCCCCCCCGCATGTGCGGAGGAGGCGCCTGAAAGAGAGGGGGGGGGAGGTCCTTCGGACCTCTCTCCCTCCCGATCGGCGGCTCTGCGGGGGTTAACCCAGGCATCATTTGGAAGGGCACAGCCTGCCCTTCCAAATGATGCCTGGCATTAACCCCTGGGGAGCTGGATCGCGAATCGGCGCTGAAAAGCGCCGGTTTGCGATCCTTTCCTGGAGCTGGCCGACATCTTGGATGTCGGCCAAGCCTCCGGGAACTCCCCCTGAGGACTGGCGTCATCGTGCGTAGCACGATGACGCCAGTCCTGGACTTAACCCTTAACTGCCACCAACTGTGGAGATAGGGAGTTCATTGGAACTCCCTATCTCCCGATCCGTGGCAGCTAGGGGTTAAATTTTGGTATGGTTGGATCGGCCAGAGCATGGCCGTTCCAACGATACCAAACATGAAAGTAAAACATTTTGTAAAAAAAAAAAAAATGAAAAATAAAAATAAAAAAAATTAAAAAAAAATTATATAAAAAAAAAAATAAACACTTTTTTTTTCTTTTTTTGGTTTGTTAATGCAGCAATATTGTCCCCATTTCAATTATAATGTGAACAATGATGCTGCACTAACGATTTTTGTATGCGGTGCGTTTGTTAAAAATAGTGTAATTTTCCCCCAAAAAAAATGTAACGAGACCCCATCTCTAATTTTTTTAACAAGCGCACCCCATACAAAATGTAACCGCAATTGCTCGCATGTTAAAATGTGGAAAAAAACACTTTACACATTGTAAATTATTGAAAATACATATTTTATTGCATTTTTTGTTATAATATACAGACATGACATAACGTATACATATAATAATGACATATTATGAATCTACCGAGTCTGACGGAAAGAACGATATATAATATGTCTGGGTCATATACTAAAATAAGCCTTCAAAACACGTTTAAACATGATGAGCAAAACCGGTAAAAATGACCTCAGCACAGGGGCGGGAAAAGCCTCAGCAGCGAAAGGGTTAAAATATATTACATTTATTGCATTGAAACCTATGGAATTTGTCGATTTAAACCTGCCGAATTGAATCAGGGCATTTTGTTGCACTTTTGGTGCAATATGACATTCAGTGAATAGAAGACACAATAGTCTTCTGTGGTACAATTTCGATGTCGCCAAATTGCAAAGGATTCCGCTGTCAATTCGCCAATCTTTGGCTAATTGACAGCTTTAGTGAATAAACAAATTGACCTGAAAGGTGAAATTCACCCATCGGTGCAATTCTCGCCCAATTTGGAGGTTAGTGACTAACCCCTTATGTATTCGTGCATACTGGTATCATGAACGCATAACAATATGAAGCATTTGATGGGAAGCATGCACGGGATCCTGCAAGTGTGTATTTTGTCGTATAGTTGCTTTATTAAAAATTGGATAATCAAAATGCTGCATAACCATACCTTACAAAACACATGCTCAGTAGAAGATTGTCTGAGCAATAAGGAGTAATTCTGTTTTTTCAGACTCCATTAATTTTATAGCTTTTTTCTTTTTGCTGATAGTTCTATTCAATGTTATAAAAGTGGTGCTTGGAGCAACCTACTGAAAACCTGTCTATAGATTTCATGTTGGAAAATAGCCTTTCGAGGAGGATAGTAACGAGTGGTTGGCTGCTTGCTTTAAAGGGAATGGAGATTCAATTTGATGGCTTTAATGACATGCATTTTAAAAGTCTGTGTTATTCAGTATCTCTGTATAAGCAAAGAAAATGACGAGTAGTTATCCATGAAGAGAAAAATTAAATTCACAATGACAAATATATATATATTTTTTTTTTTTGAGAAAGGATTTTACCAGGAAGGATACATTGAGATTTCTCTTCTTTTCAAGTATGTCCTGGGTGGCGAGTATGTACCATTAGGTGTCTTGCCCAAGGACACTTACTGGAGAGGAGCTCTTGTTGGGATTGAACCCATGTCTTCACAGGCTCTCTCCCCGCAGAGCGGTGATATTACCTCTACTCTAGGGATGTGCGTTTCGGGTTTCGGAATTTCCACGAAATTTCCCGATTCGTGTCTTCGGATTCGGCCGAATTTCCGCATCGGATCGGACCCGAAAACCGATAGATCCGAAAAGTTTTCCGAGCCGAAACGAAAAAATTTGGGATTTTTCGAATGGACTTGAAATGTGTCAAATCTAAATTTATTTTTGCTCTATTCATGATTTCGGTTCCATTCGTGATTTCGGTTCCATTTCGGTAATTCTGGAAATCGTATATTTAACTATTATCGGTTATATCGCTGATTCTGTAAATTTTGTATTTAAATGCGTATCACTTGTTTCTTGTGGCATTCGGGTCAGTTTAGCGTTTTTTAAATCGTTTTGTTCATTTTTGTTCCTTGGCATTCATGCCATTTTAATATGATTAAATAAAGTTGTGAAATGTATATTCAATTATTCATAAAAAAAAAGGATCTTTATTTAATTAAAAAAAACACGATAGAATCGCCAGAATTATCATAGACACTTTGAAACGAGGAGAACAGACGTTCCGAAAAAACGAAAATTTCCGAAATTTCCGAAAACTCGATACAAAAAACGAGCAAAGTGACCCGAAAATACGAAAAATGGTAGATATTCCGAAAAAAAAATGTACACGAAAAACGAACCGAACCGAATCGAAACAGAAATCGGTCGAATCGAAAATTTTAAACATCCGAACAAATCGAACCGAAAAAAAAAAAAAAAAATCGGTGCACAAGCCTACTCTACTCCACCCAGCCGTCTGAACAAGAAGCCAGTATGGTACTGGAAAATACTGTAGTTACACAAATATGTTAGGAAACATGAGCTGGCTGTAAAATTATCAACATTTTAAAATAAAAATAATAATAGATCTATGCCCAGCCAGGAAATGTAGGTCGTCATTCTGTAGAGCTTCCCTTAAATAATCAATGAAACTGCTGAGGAAATTGTTAGCTCTAAGAACAAGTAATAATAATAATAAAGCATTTTTACAAAAATGCAGCAATACTTGTTTAAGAAAAAGGTGGAGATAAAGGACTTATTTAAAACTGAGGTAAAGATGACTAGATCGTTCTTCCTGGAGTTAGAGATTTGGGAAAATATACTGGCTAGTGGAAAAGAAAAAATATAAGATAATAGAATAAAATTATCATTATTATTCTTTATGTAGTGCCAACATATTCCATAGCGCTGAACAATAGGTACAAAATAGACAGGGTTAAAATACATTGAGACTGAGCAACATTTTACAGACCAACACAGGAGGAAACGAGGGACCTATTCCCGTGGGAACTTTCAGTCTAGAAGGATTGGGGAGTGGGAAACAGGAGGAGAGGACTGCAAGGTGAGAGTGATGGACTGGTTGGGATAATGAGGAGTATTAGCGAGTCGTGGTGGTAGGCTTTCCTGAATAGGGAAGTCTTAAGGGAGCGTTTGAAGGAAGAGAAGTTAGGGGAAAGTCTGACAGTTCAAGGGAGAGCGTTCCAGAGAGTGGGGGCTGCACGTGAGAAATCCTGCAGTCTATCATGGGAAGAGGTGATGCGGGAGAAGCTAGGCGCAGGTCACTGTTTTACCTTAGGGAGCGGCCTTGGGTGTATTTAACGATTAGTGAGGACAGGTAGCTGGAGCTGATTTAGTGAGAGCTCTGTAGGTCAGGGAGAGGAATTATTCTGCAGTGGATGGAGAGTCAGTGAAGGGACAAGAGAGAGCGGCAGGTGAGGTGGATGAGCCTCTTCATTTTGAAAGTTCTGTTTAGGTTCTTTACTATACACTTAAAGGAATTGGGTAACCTTATTTTGAGATAAATATTCTGCAGTGTAGCAATTTACACAAATAATGGAATAAACCACTAATGAAACATTTTGAAGTGTCCTTTAGTATGCTGGTGCGCCATACACTTAGTAAAGCTTAATCCCAGCAACCAGGACTATTGTTAAGACTTAAATTACATACAGTACAGTATAGTTCCCCTTTGTAAATTGCAATGTATAGTTCAACATACAGTACATCCAGCTGATATCTTAATGGCAAGAGGGGAATGGGGTCCCAAGATGGTACATCGTTTGTATAGTCTCAGAATAGGCATGCGTAGACCATATTTTAACCCCTTCACTACCAAGTCAACAAATATATATTTTTTTTTAATAAAAAACATTATAATTAATTATACAGTAAGAAATATTTGGAAATATTTATTACTTTGTTTGCAACATACAAATTTCATTTATTTTGTCCTACTCAGCTGCAGATCAATATAACTTGATATGAGGCACCTGATGGTGCCTTTGGAGACCCGAGTTATCTCAAGCTCAGGAGTGAAGGGGTATAGGTGTGCACGCATAATACCTTTGTTACTTACAAGCTGTAAATAACCACAAACTAATTCTATTAAAAATAGAGTTAACCCGTAAATAAGAGTTGCTCCTAACCTAAATATTTGGGTGGATGCTACTGACAGCCTCTGCCCAATTATTTTTTATTTAGGTTATTTTGTTCATGTTTTCTCTCTTGCCACATTATTCTCCTCATCTTCAGCTCAGGGATTTCCAAACCCAGAAGTCTCTGAAGTTTTACTAAGCAATTTGCGCTCCTAGTGTAGGAAACACAAATTGTGCACCGCTACAGACTCGAGCACTTTATCACCAGCAGTAGGTGATGTGTGAGAGGCTGAACCTGAAGGACGCATATCTTTTTTCAGCCTATGTAACTATGCAACATGCGTATGCACAGACCTAACCCATCGGCTGCCTCTGAAACCGCCCGCTATTGTGGGAAGTCTCAAAGGGTGACAAAAGCACACTCTCTGCATGCTGATATCACTAGTGACCGATTTAGTTACCAGCAGGAGGGAAATTCAAAATCTCAGCTGCTGGTGGTGCTGGGTGGGGTGGAGTAAACTCTTCTACTTCACCCCACCATTTCACCAGATTGGGGCAGCAGGAAGGTGGGGGGTTAGAACAGGGTGCACTCCCATATCCTGACCACTTTGAAAAGATAAAGTGGTCAGGATCAGAGCCTGATTAACATAAGGACTGATGGAGCAGGAGCTCCAGACCCATGCCCCAGAATAGGCCCAGAGAAAAGATAATTATTTCTGCATTGAGGGGCATTTGAATCCCTGTATCTCTATCTGCATAGCTACAGGGTCATGGCCTTTCCAATGATACCAGACATGACCAGGTTTTATGTAACATTAAAAATAAAATATTGTTTATTTTTTCTTTCTAACACGGCAATATTTTTTATTTCCAGTTATAAAGTGAACAATGATGCTGCACTAACTTACCATCACATTTCTCATGTCACTAACAAGTTTGGAGGTGATGGCACAATCCGTTGTTACGAATTATTACATAAAAAAACCTAAAACGCTGCACTGGAGCGTAGAGCACGGGGGGGGGGGGACTTTGGACCCCTGCGTCACTAATCTTTACACCTCATAAGGTTAGGTTATGTGACCATGTAAAATCTAAAAGAAGAAAAAAACTTTATTTTTAGTTCCAAAGCGATGGCATTGTCCATTTGTCACGTATTAATTGAGCAATACCATTGCTATTACTTACTTCTCATTTCCCACGCTGGGAGCAAGGTCAGTGTTTTATACATAGTCATATTATTCATAAAACACCATCCTCCAAAACACAAGGGAAATATAAATTTTTTTTGTTAAAAATTGTATATTTTCTGCAGTAACAGGTTTCCGTTTCACATTTTATTTTAACAAGAATTCCCTATAGAATATATAACCACAAAGGTTTGGATGATAAAATTGGAAAAAAGTATTTTACATTCTTTAAATGATTGAAATCTGAATGAAAAATTAATCACTCAGTTTCTGCCTGGTTAGATATACCTGTATCTGCACTATTAAATAACCGAAAATATGTTTTCATTTCACTAAATTCCAAAAAAATCCCACCAAAATCTTCAGCTCCCTGACCACAGAGATCTTAATACGGCTCTGGTCAGGATGAGCATAGTGTTCCTTTAGCTTTATACATAAATTTATAATTTAGCTATTTTTTCTAATTTAGCTTTTATTGATGTTTCTTTCATAATTCTTTATGTGTGAAAATTCTAAAATAATCAAAGTATCACGAAAATGAGCAAGACAGGACCGCATATAACAAACAGCAATAGGCATCAGACAATAAAGGGACGTGGCTGGATGCCGAGGTGAGAGGACGCAGGCTGAAGGTGCTCTGTCCTGCTATGGCAAACTTTTAGGGATTTACCCACTTTTTGATGAGAATTGTATCCCTCGCCTCGGGTCTGTAGCTGAGCATTACTTCCTGCATCCTACCGGTGTGTGTTTTCCGGCTGTGCGAGAGCTTGTGGAGCCAGTGCTGTTTCTGCTGAGGTGGGTGGTGGTGGTGGGAGGACTGATCTCCTTGGCGCCTAGCCGAGTCGCATCCCTATTCCTCGGTGGGTTTTACTGAACCCAGCAGGGCGCAGCTGTGATAATGTTGTGGTGGCGGAGGGCCCCTGTCCCTTGACAGAGTGACTTACAACAGACAGCAGCCCAATGAGGAGTATTGGGGCCTACAGTGCCCTGGTTTCTGTGACTTCGTTTCTGGGGCCATGGTACTGGACCTGGTATCATGGCTGGGTTATGCTAGGGTTGCAGGGTCAAGCCAGGTGCGGTAACAAATGCGAAGTGAAACAGAAATACGGGGTAAATTAGGTAAGTGGTTTATTATATGAGGAAAACCACAGCAGGGATAAACCAAAAGGGAGCACTAAACAATGTATAAATTATAAAGTTTGCCCAGGACATACTTGAAAACGAGAGAAATCTCAATGTATCCTTCCTGGTAAAATCCTTTATAAATAAATAAATAACAGGTGGCTGGGCAAGACAGGAATGGGACTGATGTATCCTATCCTGTGTCTTGTGCCTTGTACAACATGTGGACAGACAGAGACTGGACTGAATATAAACAGAATGCTTTAACAAGAGACAGAGGGGCAGGACATGAAGAGGGCTGACTGCAACTGACAGAAACACAGGGCAACGGGAGAAACACAAGGAAACGTACTGGAAAGATAGAATAGAGGAGGGGCCCGAGAACCAGGAAACATGATGGGTAAAAGTCCAGGCAATATGGGGAATCTGGCAAGGTCTAAAAAAGCAGTAATCCAAGTGGCATGGTCAACGTTCAAGCATTGGTTGAGGCAAGTGGCAGGCAAGAAAATATCAGAGTCGAAAGCAAGAGGTCATACACGGGTGTCCAAAGGCAAAAGGTATTGTTAAGCAGGAGCTTGGTACAGGTCTGGTAAGGGATGTGCACAGCACACTGGTACAATGGAACTGAGGGACTTAAGTGAATGCAGAAGCACTCCATCTAGGGTGGAGTGCCAAAATAAAAAAGACCCAGGCCCACTCACACCCAAGGTTGGGATTCACAGGTAAAACCTGTCGTGGCTTCTTGGGCATCTGGGCACGGAACAAGGGAAAACACGGTTTGGAGTGTCCATGAAGCTGGAGCGGCACCTTATTTGGCATTTTCACAAAGCTGGAGGCAAGGGGCATGACACCTGGAGGTGAGCGGGGGCCAGTGGCCATTGTGTTGGACCAGGATTATCAACCCTTGACCAAAGGTGACCTGAAGCTTTTCTTGGAGGAGCTGCAAATCCCTTGACCAAAAGGTGACCAGAAACATTTTGTGGAGGGCTGAAATCCCTGTGGGGCTCTTCCAAGCAGACGCTTATGATATTGATGTTTCAAGCTTTTGCAAGACATAGAAAGAAAACGTGGAAGTGCAAATACAAATCTGACACATCATCAGCAGATGTTGTTCATCAAGAATGACTCAAACAAGAATGAACAAATGCACAGTTAAAATGTAGACTTTAGCGCTGTCATGGATATTGTAATAAGCCATTGTGTTATTGGCTGTGCTTTGTCATTTGGGGATCTAGCAATCTGAATGGTAGTTGGGATGGAGATGGATCCTGGAAAGGACCATGATAGCATTGTCTGCCCAGGTAGCATAAGATGTCGCAATGTTGAAATATTAAGAAAATGTTCCACACCTGCCATCTGATTTTGCTATATTTTAAATAAATGTTTCATCTGTTTCATTTGTTACGTTTGTTATAACGATTCTTTCTTTACATTTCTTGTTCACTGCTCGGTTGTTGGGTTGTACATCACATAATAAACAATCAACTGCATCCCAGCCAGTCCTCCCACCTGAAAAAAGGATTACTTTATTTTTCACTTGACACTCAGTAACGACCTATATTGCCTCTGGGTTTATCTATCTGCATTTTATATTCTTGGTTTGCATATTTTTTGTCAAGTTATCCCAAACAGTTTGAAATTTCTTCTGATTTAGTTGTTGCACTTAGCGAAAGCAACGACTGGTTTTCTGTAAATAAATAAACATTCAAAAACAAATAAATAAAAGATATATATATTTCCTTTTGATATATAAACTTATGTTTGACGGCTATATAAAATATACCCACAGTATTTTAGGTTACAGCTTTCCACAATGCAAGCATATGCTGCTAAAAATATTGTATACATGGGAAGAGCATCTTTAGTATCGCAATCCTTTTGACAGACTCTGGTCTACAAATCATTAAATGCAAATTTCTAAATATTGGACTCCTAGTAAATGCCTCTTAAATGCAACAGTTTAATGAAAATAGAAGATTGTTTATTTCCTACTGAGGAATTGAGAAATAAAATATGCACTTTGTAGGCTATTAATTTTTGTTAGTGTGAGCGGGTGAAGTTGTAAAGTTTGACTTACCAGTCTCGTAATTGGTTATTCAAGCTAATGTTTTCTTCATATTTTTGTCAAGTTGGCAAAGCCCTGCAACTGCAAACATCAATTTCATAAATTGCTTGGCTGTTTGTATGTTTGTATGCTCATCTGTGAGAAGTGCTAAAAACACCTGAGCCTCCAGTTTTTGATAAATCAGGCTGTGCTGTCCTGATCTGCACTTAACTCTTGATCTGCTGCTACCCACATTGTAATGCTTGTTAAACGTTCGTTGACCTAAAATTGAAGAGGTTGTTTACCCATAGTAAACGCAATTTGAAGTTATTCTTAGCGATTTTTTTTATACAAATTATGTTTCCCACAAGCTAGTCCACCTGATCAGCTAATTAAACCACTCTACCAGCATCACTATTGAACATTTTGAGATTCATTAAGATGGCAATAAAATGAGCAAATGCTTATCCTTCTGCCAGATAATGACCTGAAAAACTCATCAATGTTGATCAATATTTTTTAAAATTGACTCTGAATGCATATCTCAGAGGCTTGGAAAAGCAGGTCAATATAATTGTCCCTCGCGTTTTTCTGAAGCACCATTCTTGACCATTACATTGACATTCATAAGTGGTTATTTATTAACCACCCTAGCTTATGTTTTTTGCAAATTAAGTTGCATATCGCTATTACTGCAATGATGATAAAAGTCTGCATTTACTAAAGGGAAATTAAAATAGAAGCAGGAAAAGCTTCATTAATGCATCTTCTCCTGCTGCTGTTTGGATTTCCATTATGGGAAATAACAAAGTTTATCGTTGTTTCAACAACACTAATAATATGTAACGTAGAGCGCAGTCACAAAAATTATATGGATCACTTCGCCGTACCAAATGGTGCAATCCCACGATACACCAACACATGCAAAACACGTTGCAAAATTTCATAAAAATACTGGTGCATACGGAGTCCGGTGGTGCCACGCACATTTTGTTTTAAAACTATAGCGCACAATGTGTTAAATTGCGCGCACGTCCTATCAGAATGAGGGAACGTTTTAAGCCTTCACGTGTGCATTAGAAAACTCCGTACACCCACCTCAGCCAGAGCTGCAGCCACTCACAGCTCTCCCTGGCCGGCTGCAGGTAAGTGTTAAGAGCCCTGAAAGACCCCTGCCTTAGCAACCAGAGCTGGTGGCTCAGCCTGCTAACATTCCTGTTTGGCAAGCACGAGGTCCCAGGATAGATACCCTACATGGCATAGTATTATTATTTTTTTTAAATATACTTCTCCCTGTGCTTTTATACATATTTATAATGCTGCTGTTTTAAGAAGATTGTAATATAAATAGTAGCATTATAATAATATTAGGATTGTTAAGTAAATAAAAAAACTTTAAAAAAATAAAATAAGGTGTTATTTACTTCATAATCCTAATATTATTATAATGCTGCTATTATTATTTTTATTACAATCTTCTTATAATAACAGCATTATAAATATGTATAAAAGCACAGGGAGAAGTATATTTAAAAAAAATAATAATACTATGCCATGCAGGGTATCTATCCTGGGACCTCGTGCTTGCCAGACAGGGATGTTAGCAGGCTGAGTCACCAGCTCTGGTTGCTAAGGTAGGGGTCTTTCAGGGCTCTTAACACTCACCTGCAGCCGGCCAGGGAGAGCTGTGAGTGGCTGCAGCTCTGGCTGAGGTGGATGTACGGAGATTTCTCGTGCGCACGCAAAATCTCATTCTGATAGAATGTGCGCAGGATTTAACGCACCGTGCGCCCAATTTAAAAAATGTTGCACGTGGCACAGACGGGGCTCCGTAGGTGCACGCAACCTCCTCCCTGTTTGCCTATGTGACCCAAAGAGGTCTCTTTGGGTCACTTGGCTAACCAGTTGTGCTGCATTGGTTGTGCGGCACCAGTTGTTTCAACAATGTCAATATTTACCATACCATTAAAACCTTGCTATGGTTTTAATTTTATTTGTTTTATATGATCAGGACATGTCTGATTATTTCAAGACATTGCTGTAAAATATTGCCACTAGTGAAATAAAGTTTGTTTTGGGTAGGTGTTCTCAAATCTACTACTTTGAAGTACTTTTCACCCATCCTCTGCCACGTTTTCTATAAAACCACTAGCATGAACCAATAGTTTTATGGGAAACAACTCCTTATTCAAACACACATACACAATTAGCTTTACCTATGCATTTACAGATTTTATGCTGTAGTTTTTTATAGAAAGGATTTGACTAGACTTGTGCAAAATTATTTTTTTTTTTCGGAATATCGACCATTTTTCGTGTTTTCAGGTCACTCTGCTCGTTTTTTGTATCGACTTTTCGTGATTTCGGAAATTTTCGTTTTTTTTCGGAACGTCTGTTCTCCTCGTTTCAAAGTGTCTAACTATTCATTTTGACGTAAACTACTATGGTTTACTTTTTTTATACTTTATATATTTTTTTATAATTAATTTTTGGTTTGTTTTTCGGATCCGATAATTCATTCTGTCGATACGCATTTACAAATACAAAATTTACAGAATCAGCGATATAACCGATAATAGTTAAATATACGATGTCCAGAATTACCGAAATGGAACCAAAATCACGAATGGAACTGAAATCCTGAATAGAGCAAAAATAAATTTCGATTTGACACATTTCAAGTCCATTCGAAAAATCCGAAAATTTTCATTTCGGCTCGGAAAACTTTTCGGATCTGTCGGTTTTCGGGTCCGATCCGATTCGGAAATTTGGCCGAATCCGAAGACACGAATCGGGAAATTTCGTGAAAATTCCGAAACGCACATCCCTAGATTTTACCAGGAAGGATACATTGAGATTCATCTTGCTTTCAAGTATGTCCTGGGTGGCGAGTATGTACTGTTGGGTGTCTTGCCCAAGGACACTTACTGGAGAGATGCTCTTGCCAGGATCAAACCTGTGTCTCCAGTCTCTCTCCACGGTTATAGAGCAGTGATGTTACCTCTACTCCACCCAGCCGGTGACAAGCAGAGGACTCCCTTTCCCTTGTCAGATCCCTTTACAGATAAAGTGTCTGCGAGGCAATGGAGGATCATTCAGGGTCCATTCCGGAGACGAGCAGATCTGGAAAAGACAGTACATCGCTCATGCTATGTCTGGTGTACTCCAACTTTTTGAACATATTTTGGAGCCATATGCAAATGACTTTCTTTTGCAATAAACAAAATGTGTTTATATTCCTACAGTATATATACAATTTCACTAATCACTGGCACCTTCCCACAGAATGAAATGATAGAAAGGTGCTTTCGAGGCACGCGCTACCTCAACAGTGGCAGTGCAGTGGTTAGTTTAAGATGCAGTCTTCAATAATCACAGGATCTTGTGAATTAATAAGTCAGCATGGCTGCACTTGTTTTTGGAAGCAAAGGGTGAGCCCAAATAGTTATTTAACATAAGAAATCAATGCACTGTCAGTCTTTCCCACTGATGGCTTTGAGTTCTCACTGGTGGCATTTGATTCCTTGCCAATGTGAGCTATTTATTTGAAGTTATCTGAAACCTTTGAAACTGAAAATATGAGAAACTTTTGATCCTGGGCTTTCGCTGCTTTAAATATATGAAAATTATTTGTGTTATCTAATCAAAACTTGAGGTTACCTTCAAAATGACTTTGCTCTGTAAATTAATCATATAATGAATTTGTAATGGAATATTTTTCCCTCTGAAACATTTTCAAAGTGGTCTGTTTTAGCAGCGTTGGTTGGCTACAGTTAAGGCTAGGGTCAGACTAGCGCACTTTAAACGTGCGTTCTGGCGCACTTAATTACGGCCACACTAGCAGCAAATGACGGGCAATGACGACCAATATACGAAGTACGGTCGCACGAAAGTCCGGCCGCGCAACGCAAGTGGCAAACGAACGCATTTTGTCGAACGTCAAACCGCTAGTACGGTCGTACAGAGTGCGCTGCGGCCGCATAGCGGCGTGTTTGCGTGATTTTGAGATGTCAGACACTGCTAATGTCCGGCCAACATAACGTCCAGATGCAAAAAGTGTTTTATTGATGATCCGTACAAAATCACGAACGCAAATGCGCATCGTATGACCGCTATCGCGTACTCCGTGAAAAAATGCGTCCATTCGTTCGAACGCACTTTTTCACAGACAACGCGAAAATGCGTTCGTCTGACCCTAGCCTAATTGTGTTTAAAATTTAATTATTTACCATTTTTGCTTCAGCATACTTTTTACATTACAAATATAAAAAAAAAAGTCTACTGCAACCCACATTCCCAGCCTGGCCATGTTTACAGTGCCACAACGGCCATCATGACTTTGCAGTTCACTAACATCTTACTACTGACTATTTTTCCAGCAAGGAAAACTATACAGGTCTGTTCAAAGAAAGGTGAAGCTCAGGAGAATGACTGGAGAAGTAAAAATTCTAGGATAAAATAGCCAAACTAAAAAAATTCTCCCATTTATCTCACTTTCCACATCGGCTATTTGGTCTATATTGTTATCTTCTCCTGCCAGTTCTCCTGGTTTTCACCTTTCTCTGAATAACTCTGATATGGTCAATGGCACTGTAGTCCACTGCTTTATCCACTCCCGTGGAGCTTGGGAATCCATGAAGAATCACAGGAGCCTAGTGTGAGATCTCATTAATGTGAATTCTTGCTTTTACAATATATTTGAGACAGAATATCTTACTTAGAAGAACTCAGTTACCTGTAAGTCCACTAGTGTAGCCCAATTTGATTGCAGAGCAACCAACTTTATCAATGTGTAAGTTGTCCATGGAGGAAAAAAAAAACATGGCGGGCACAGTAGTAAATATGACCTGACTGCAAAATGGCCAGTAAAATTTTAAACCTCCCTGTCAATGTCAAGGCAAGGTTGAGAATGAGGAATTAACTTTTAACTATCAATTATATTTTATGTAATCGTAAGTGGCTTTGATGTATGCAATTTAGGGTTTTATACCCAGGACTTAAGGGTCTATTCACTAAAGGGTGAAACGTGGAGAATTGGCAGGAGAAGAGAACAATCTAGACCAAATAGACAATATTGAAAGTTAGATAAATGGGAGAATGTTTCTGGTTTGCTTATTTTGACCTAGATTGTTGACTTCTCCAGTCATTCTCCTGAGTTTCACCTTTAGTGAATAGACCCGTTAGTATTTTTATGAACATGAAATAATAGATTTTATTTGACTGACCCTCCTACTTCAAAGGAATTAATGGAAACTGTAATGATTACTGATTTTATTCTCTTTATGCCTAAAACAAAGAGTAATTCTTTAGGTAATGGTTCCCAAGATGTTTCTCCCACACTGCTTTTTGTCTCTTCTGAATGGTGAATAATGGCTCTTGGTGAGTTCAGAACAATCAAATGTTAGAAACATAGAAACATAGAAACATAGAAACATAGAAAAATTTCGTCAGATAAGAACCTTTCGGCCCATCTAGTCTTCCCAATTACATGGATACTTGACCTGGATTTATCTTTTGTTTAGGATAGCCTTATGCCTATCCCATGCTTGCTTAAATTCAATTACTGTTTTGGCCTCTACCACTTCTACTGGAAGACTGTTCCATGTATCCACCACCCGCTCAGTAAAATAATGCTTCCTGATGTTACTTTTAAACCTTTGCCCCTCTAATCTAAGACTATGTCCTCTTGTTTTGCTAATTTGTTTCCTTTTAAATATACTCCCTTCCTCTACCTTGTGGATTCCCTTTACGTATTTAAATGTTTCTATCATATCTCCTCTGTCTCGTCTTTTTTCCAAGCTGTACATGTTAAGATCATTAAGCCTTTCTTGGTAACTTTTCTCCTTCAAGCCGTACACCATTTTAGTAGCCCTTCTCTGAACTCTCTCTAAGATGTCTATATCCTTCTGGAGATACGGTCTCCAGTACTGCACACAGTACTCCAAGTGAGGTCTCACCAGTGCTCTGTACAGTGGCATGAGCACTTCCCTTTTCCTACTGCTAATACCTCTCCCTACACAACCAAGCATTCTGCTAGCATTTCCTGCTGCTCTATTACATTGACTACTTACCCTTAGATCCTCTGAAATAATGACCCCTAAATCCCTTTCCTCAGATGTTGAGGTTAGGACTGTATCAAATATTCTATATTCAGCCCTTGGGTTTTTACGTCCCAGGTGCATTATCTTGCACATATCCACATTAAAACTCAATTGCCACAACTCCGACCATTTTTTTAGTTTACCTAAATCATTTGTCATTTGGCTGATCCCTCCAGGAACGTCAACCCTGTTGCAAATCTTTGTGTCATCAGCAAAAAGACATACTTTTCCATTAATACCTTCTGCAATATCACTAATAAAAATATTAAAGAGAATGGGTCCAAGTACTGACCCCTGAGGTACGCCACTGGTAACAAGACCTTGCGCCAAATAAACTCCATTTACCACAACCCTCTGTTGCCTGTCACTCAGCCACTGCCTAATCCATTCAACAATATTGGAATCCAAGCTCAAAGATTGCAATTTATTGATAAGCCTTCTATGCGGAACAGTATCAAAAGCCTTACTGAAATCTAAATAAGCAATGTCTACTGTGACCTCTAGGGCACATCATCTCAAACTTATTTCAGATATTCATAGTAAATGTTATCCTAAACAATAATGTTATTTAAATGATTAAGGTGGTTATTCAATAAAAGCCATTGTTTTCCAAAGTTTCAAACAACAGCAAAAATCGTTGTAAAACTGACACTTGCCAGCATTTCACAAAACAGCAGCAGAAAAGGTTTCAGTGAAATTTACCAGCAAACACCTAGCAGTGATATACCAGTGCCAAAAGTAGTGATCAAAGGCACCTGTTGCTAGCAGTTAAACAATGCCATTTTCTACAAACCAATATCGCAACAAAAGAAATACACCTTTGTGCCATGCCCAGTAGGAACATATAATATAGAAAATAATAATACATCTAGCAGTTCTTATGTCAACATTATTCTCCAGACTGCATATAAAAACTAGAAAGAAATAAGTGCAAAACATAGCATGCTTTCTCTCACGCTTCTACTCTTTACTTCTACCTTTCTCCTTAAATGGAACTCCTGCCCCTCTACCACCGACCCCTACACTATCTGCATCTCTCCCTCCCTCCTCTCGTCCCACATGATGGCCTCACATGAGCTCCTTTGTTTCCTCAGAACATGGTCTCCCTCTAACTCTCGTGCTGCCTCCCACTCCCACAAATCCCATTCCCACCTTCTCTTTCTCACCCTCCTGCTGTTACTCTATTCAGGTGACATATCCCTAACCCTGGCCCCACAACACATCCAATACTTCACTCTCATCCTATCTCCATCGCACATAAATCACCTCCCTGCAAGCCAGCAACCTCATTCCCATCATCCCTCAGCGCCTGTCCTCTTTCTCCTGCGCACTCTGGAACGCTCGCTCTGTGTGCAACAAACTCACAGCCGTCCATGACCTCTTCCTTTCAAACTCCTTCAACCTCCTAGCTTTAACTGAAACCTGGCTAACTCTCTGACACGGCCTCCGTTGCTGCTCTCTCACATGGCGGTCTACACTTGAGCCATACCCCCAGACCGGGTGAGAGAAATGGTGGCGGGGTCGGGCTCCTGCTCTCTCCCACCTGCACCTACCAGCATCTCCCTCCACCCCCATCCCTCTCCTTCTCCTCCTTCGAGACACACTGCATCCGCCTGTTCTCTCCTCTGGCTCTCAGGGTGGCAGTCATCTACCGCCCACCGGGACCAACCTCCCAGTTCTTTGACCACTTTGCTACCTGGCTTTCTCACTTCTGTCTTCTAATCTTCCATGCCTAATTCTCGGGGACTTCAACATTCCCATTGACGATCCTTCCGCTCCTGCTGCCTCCAAACTTCTTTCACTCACGTCCTCCCTTGGACTCACACAATCCTCCCTCCTCCCTACCCACCGCGATGGTCACGTTATTGACCTGGTCTTTTCCAACCTCTGCTCCATTTCGGAGTTCAAATGTCGCCCTTTCCCCATCTCTGACCACCACCTTCTCTCTTTCAACCTATCTGGACTTCCTAAACACCCTGCTCCCACCCCGCACACACACTCGCAGAAATCTACATGCTGTGGACCCCCATCAATTCTCCAACCTACTTCACCACCTCCCTCACACCTCATCCTTCACCTGCCCTGATGCTGCCACTAATCACTACAACACTACGCTTATCTCTGCTCTTGACACTCTTGCTCCTCTTCGACTCTGCAAGGCCCCACGCCGCCAGCTTCAGCCCTGGCACACCCTCCAAACTCGCTACCTGCAAAGATGCTCCCGCACTGCAGAGCGTGCCTGGAGGAAATCCCGCTCTGAAGCTGATTTTGTTCACTTCAAGTTTATTCTCCGGTCATACACCTCTGCCCTCCACTTGGCCAAACAATCCTTCTTCTCATCTCTTATATCTACGCTGTCCTCCAACCCTAAACGGCTCTGGTCCACCTTCAACACCCTCCTCCACCCACCTGCACCTCCCCCCTCAGCTGCCTTCAGCGCTCAAGACCTAGCAGACTACTTCCTCAGTAAAACTTTAACTATCAGAAGCAACATCCCAACACAAGATAGTTATCTGCCTCCTCCACTCACACAGGTCCCCTCTGCCACCCTCTGCCGCTTCCTCCCAACCACTGAGGAGGAAGTCAATTCCTTATTGTCCTCCTCACATCTCACCACGTGCCCGCTTGACCCCATTCCCTCACATCTAATTCCTCCCCTCTCCTCCTCCCTCACCCCTGCTCTCACACACATCTTCAACCTATCTCTCTCCACTGGCTCCTTTCCATCCGCCTTCAAACATGCACTAGTTACCCCTTTACTAAAGAAACCATCCCTAGACACCAACTCTCCATCCAACTACCGCCCTGTATCCTGCTTCCCTTCACATCAAAGCTCTTAGAAAAACTAGTCTTCAACCGCCTTCCCCTCTTCCTGTCCTCCAATTCCCTACTTGACCCCCTGCAATCTGGCTTCCGTCCCCTACACTCAACTGAAACTGCCCTCACCAAAGTCACCAACGACCTCCTAACTGCTAAAAAACACGGCCACTATTCTATTCTCATCCTGCTTGACCTCTCGGCTGCTTTTGACACTGTTGACCACCCCCTCCTTCTACAGACCCTCAACTCTCTGGGTCTCGGTGACACTGCACTTGCTTGGGTTGACTCCTATTTATCCAACAGGTCCTTCTGCGTGTCCTTTGCTGGTAACTCCTCCTCCTCATTGCCTCTATCTGTTGGTGTACCTCAAGGCTCTGTCCTTGGTCCTCTGCTCTTTTCCATCTACACCTCCTCCCTGGGCAAAATCATCAACAGCTTTGGCTTTAATTACCACCTCTACGCTGATGACACTCAGATCTACCTCTCTACCCCTGATCTCTCTCCCCCTGTCCTTTCAAAAGTCAGTGACTGTTTATCTGGCATCTCCTCCTGGATGGCCTCCCACCACCTAAAGATCAACATGTCAAAGACTGAGCTCCTACTTATTCCTCCCTCTAATGCCTCCCCACCTCCTGACTTCTTTATCACGGTGGAGGGGATCACCATCTCCCCATCAAACCAAGTTCGCTGTCTTGGAGTTACACTGGACTCTGCTCTTTCCTTCATCCCCCACATCAAGTCTCTTTCCTCCTCCTGCCGATACCAACTGCGTAATATTTCCAGAATTCGGCCATTTCTTACCGCGGTCACCACAAAACAACTCATACACGCCCTGGTAATCTCCCGACTCGATTATTGCAATAATCTCTTATCTGGCCTCCCTCTGTCCCACCTCTCCCCCCTACAATCCATCCTGAACGCCTCCGCCAGGCTAATTCACCTCACCCGCCGCTCTGTCTCTGCCGCTCCCCTCTGCGAGTCCCTTCACTGGCTCCCCATCCACTGCAGAATTAAGTTCAAAATCCTTATCCTTACCTACAAAACCCTCACTAACTCAGCGCCCCACTACCTGTCCTCACTAATCACCAAATACACCCCAGCCCGCTCCCTAAGGTCAAACAGTGACCTGCGCCTAGCTTCTCCCCGCATCACCTCTTCCCATGATAGACTGCAGGATTTCTCACGCGCAGCCCCCACTCTCTGGAACGCTCTCCCTCGTACTGTCAGACTTTCCCCTAACTTCTCTTCCTTCAAACGCTCCCTTAAAACATTCCTATTTAGGGAAGCCTACCACCCAACTCACTGACGCAACCATCAATCACTCTCACCTTACAGTCCTCTCCTCCTGTTTCCAACCCCAACCCTCCTAGATTGTGAGTTCCTACGGGAATAGGGCCCTCATCTCCTCCTGTACTGTTTGTCAAATGTTGTTCAATGTATTGTAACCCTGTCTGTACTGTGCTTATTGTACAGCGCTGCGGAATATGCTGGCGCTTTATAAATAAATATAATAATAATAATAATAATAATAATAGCATAGTATTGTTACATAATCCTCTCTAAACATGAACGGTTCCATTCACAATTAGAGCCTGAATTGCTCTTACAACCTGCTGTCTGAACTATTTGCCGGCTGTCATTAGCCACTTCTGAATCAGTTTTTTTTTTCTCTTCTCATTATAAGGGATATGTCTTCAGTATTAATTCATATATAGCCTTAGGACAAAAATACATAACATAAACCAATATGGTGAAAATTATAAATATTGTGAAAGATTAAAAACATTTAATACATAAAAACATGGGACTGCAACAAGATATAGGCCTGGGCATTTTGGAATGAGCAGCCAACTCTTTTTCAACAGTGCACATTACTGTGAGTTTTACTGCTATGGAGCTCTGTGATACGCTTATACACACACACACCGCATATTACTGTGGAGCTCTGTGATATGCTTATTCACAGACCGCACATTACTGTGGAACTCTGTAAAAACCCATACAACACTGCACATCATAGGGGTGTCAGCGCCCCACAGTAATAAAACTCAATGTAATTTACAGATATCAAATTCATTCATATATCCGCCCCCCCAGCACATCAAATTCATTCATGTCTCCCCCAGCACATCAAATTCATTCATGTCTCCCCCAGCACATCAAATTCATTAATTCCCCCAGCACATCAAATTCATTAATTCCCCCAGCACGCCAATTTCATTAATTTCTCCCCAGTTTACCAATTTCATTAATTTCTCCCCAGCATACCAATTTCATTAATCCCCCCAACACACCAATTTCATTAATCCCCCAGCATACCAATTTCATTAATTCCCCAGCACATCACATTCATTAATCCCCCCGCATACCAATTTAATTTATCCCCCAGCATACCAATTTCATTAATCCCCCAGCACATCAAATTCATTAATCCCCCCAGTATACCAATTTTATTAATCCCCCAGCACACCAATTTCATTAATCCCCCCAAGCACATCAGATTCATTAATCCCCCAGCATACCAATTTTATGAATCCACCCAGCACACCAATTTCATTAACCCCCTAGCACATGAAATTCATTAATTCCCCCAGCATACCAATTTCATTAATCCCCCCAGCACACCAATTTCATTAATCCCCAGCACACCAATTTCATTAGTCCCTCAGCACATGAAATTTATTAATTCCTCCAGCATACCAATTTCATTAATCCCCCTAGCACATGAAATTCATTAACCTCCCTGACGGTATTCCCGAGTGTGGCTCGGGGGTTAACTTTTTGTACTGAAAGCGGTATCCCCGAGCCACACTTGAGCTGGATACTTACATGTCCTGCGCTCCCTCGCTGATCCCGCAGTCTCCTCCAGCTGTTCGCAACGTCACACTGCCTGGATCTCTTCTCGCGAGGAGTGAACCAGGAAGTGTGACATTGCGATCGGCTGCAGTGTGACTGCGGGCACAGCGAGGGAGCGCATGGACATGTAAGTATCGGCCCGAGTGTGGCTCGGGGATACCGCTTTCAGTATTGAAAGTAGGGATGAGCTGAACACCCCCGAGTTCGGTTCGCATTCGAACTCGAACTTTTCAAAAGTTCGAATTCGAACTCAAACACGAACTCAATACAAGTGAATGGGACTCAAAGTTCGATTTTTAGAGTGCCCTCCAAGAGGGCATATATGCTAGATATTTGCCATAAAAGGTGTATGGGGGTCCGGGTAGTGCCCTGGGGGACAGGAAACAAGGACAAAAAGTAAAAAAAACCAGTGAGTTTTCCATGAAATAAAGGTTAAGAATAAAAACGAAAAATTCCTTCAAATATCGTGCCTAGGCAGTCCCCATAACCTGCCCATGAAGTGGCGGATTTGTAGGATGTATAGAAACATTTAAAAACAAAAAAATGACATTTCAAATGACGGTAAATGGTTTTCCTTTAATCTATTCATAAACAACTGCTTGGGGCGGCAGCCTGTATGAAAAGAGGAGATATTTTAGGATACGCAGAACAAGTTTAGTGATTTTTTGTCTAAATTATGGTGAAATTTATGCAGGCTTTGGATGAAAGTAACAAAAGGTGCTTTAAAATTGCGCCTTTAGTGTCGGAAACAGTGCTGTCACACCGTAAGGGACAGTGAGTTTTCCATGAAATAAGGGTTAAAAATAAAAACAAAAAATTCCTTCAACTATGGTGCCTAGGAGGTCCCCATAACCTGCCCGTGAAGTGGCGGATTTCTAGGATGTATAGAAACATTTAAAAACAATGTCCGGGTCTGGGTAGTGCCCTGGAGGACAGGAAACAAGGACAAAAAGTTTAAAAAAATAAGTTTTTAACCCCTTCACTGCTGAAGACATGTGGGACACGTCCTCAGTTACTCCCGCTGTATGCTGAGGAGGACGTGTCCCACACGTCATCAGCTTTGCGGGACCCCTGGCGGAGATACTCACCTCTCTGTCCGGGGTCCCACAGCGTGTTGAAGTCAAGCTCCTCCTGACGTAAATGACGTCATCGCGCCATGCGCGATGACGTCATTTCCAGACGAGCCCCCCAGCAATGCCAGGAGATCGCCTGGAAGGGAGGGGGGGTCTGTTCGGATCCCTCCCGATCGGGAGGTCCTGCAAAAAGAAGCCAGGCACCGCTTAAAAGGGGAGAGTCTCCCCTTTTAAGCGGTACCTGGCTTTAACTCCTTAGGCACCGGGTCGCACTTCAGCGCCGAAGTGTGGCCTAGCTCCGGTGCGGGCCGCCATCCCCCGGGTCCCCCCTTACTGCCTGACGCCCTCACGCATAGCGTGATGACGTCAGATACCCGGGGAACCCCTAGCTGCCCAGAATCCCCTGGTGGAGATAGGGGTTCATTTGAGCATGGCCTTTCGAATGATACCCAACATGACCAGGTAGAAAGTAAAAAAAAAACATGTATTTTTTTTGTGTTATTTTATTAATGCAGCAATATTGTTCACATTTCAATTATAATGTGAACAATGATGCTGCACTAATGATTTTTTTCTATGGTGCGCGTTTGCTAAAAATCACATAATTCCCCCCAAAAAATTTAAAAAGTCCCCATTAATAATTTTATATAATAAATAAATATAATAAAAAAAACACTTTACACGCTGCAGATGATTAAAAATTCAAGTTTTATTGCATTTTTTGTTATAATATACAGGCAGAACATAACGTATACATATAAAAATTATATATTATGAATCTGCCGGAAAGAACGATATATATAATATGTCTGGGTCGTATAATAAAATGTGGCTTCAAATCGCATTTAAACATGATGAGCGAAAGCGGTAAAAACTAGCTCAGCACACAGCGGTGAAATGCCTCAGCAGTGAAAGGGTTAAAGGAACAGTGAGTTTTCTATAAAATAAGGGTTAAAAATAAAAATGAAAAATTCCTTCAAATATCGTGCCTAGGAGGTCCCCATAACCTGCCCATGAAGTGGCGGATTTGTAGGATGTATGGAAACATCGCCATCACAGACCCACTCACGACACCTAGCACTTCCAGTCTGCATACAATGTATCAAAGTCATGAGACCAGACTAATTAGAACCACATGTTATTTCCAAACACTAATTAAACACCTGTTGTTTATGCCGTTTGAGAGCACAGGTCATTTAGAGGTGAGAATCTTTGCACCTAGACATTAGTTTTTAATTCAATATCTAATAAACCGTTGCTTATAATATTCTGCAGTAAAGAGTCTCTTTATTTCTAGATTTTCTTTTAGTATTTTTTTAAGCATTTTTTATACTTTTTTCAAATTATTTTTTTTTCGAACTCGAGCCGAACACGCCAAAAAGTTCTAAATTCGCGAACTTTCGAACTGCCGATGTTCGAATCGAACTCCGAACTGATTGAACCGAACAGCTCATCCCTAATTGAAAGTTAACCCCCCGAGCCACACTTATACCACTAGGGGGCCAAAATAAATAGGACCGATTCTGACATATAAAATATGTCAGAATCGGACTGCCAGGGAGGTTAATTCCCCCCAGCACAGCAATTTCTTTAATCCCCCAGCACACCAATTTCATTAATTCTCCAGCACAGCCATTTCTTTAATCCCCCAGCATACCTATTTTATTAATCCCCCGGCATACCAATTTCATTAATCCTCCCCAGCACATGAAATTCATTAATTCCCCCAGCATACCAATTTCATTAATCCCCCAGCACACCAATTTCATTAATCCCCCCACACACCAATCCCCAAACTTCACTTCCACCATGATCCTCCTGCAAGAAACATCCCTGCAATCACAGCCCAGGAATCCAGATCTCAACACGATGGCCACCATCGCACTCTGCAATATTCTATCATCGCAATTGTATTTTGTGTCTGCATTTATTAATTTCTGACTGATTATCCTCTAAAATCCTGCATTTTCAGATAATTATTTAGATAGTATTTCACCAGTGCCCCTTCCCCCATTACAAAGGCCTCTGACACCTAGACACTTACCTGAACTAATTTCCTTTTTCACACAGAAACACACTGACCAAGCTTCACTTTCACACTTGGCAGTAACCCCCCCCCCCCAGGGCCGGCCTCTAAATTCAGGCATCCTTTTCAGCTGTCGCCACTTCTCTCTCTAATTACTCTTACTAATCCTAGGCTTCTGGTCTCTCCCACACAAGCTCTGCAGTGTTTTTCTGGCCACCAGCTCTCCCTCTCCTCTGCTTGAGTTAGGGACAATGCTCTCCCTGTCTCTTCAACTCTTTTACTCTGCATTCATCCTAAAATGTAACTACTGCCTCTGTGCCACCAACTCCTCCACTATCTACATCTCTCCTTCTCTTCTAAGACATTCCTATTTAGGGAAGCCTACCACCCGACTCACGAATACACCTTACTGCCCCAGCCTGTCCATCACTCTCACATTGCAGTCCTCTCCTCCTGATTCCAAACAGTCCCATCACTCTCAGCTTGCAGTCCTCTCCTCCTGTTTCCAACCAGTCCATCACTCTCACCTTGCAGTCCTCTCCTCTTGTTTCCACCACCAAACCTTCTAGATTGTGAGTTCCCACGGGAGTAGCGCCCTCATTTCTTCATTTACTGGTTTATCAAATGTCGTTCAGTCTCAATGTATTGTAACCATAGGCTTCTCTACAGGGGGACAAGGGGGCAATTCCCCCCCCTAGGTTATTCCTTGCCACCCCATGTGCCCCCTCCACCGGAAATCCGTATCCGGCTTCCTTAAAATATTTAGACCCCGATATCTCTGTCCCTGTGCATCGCATATGGACGGTTTAGGTGTCATTGGAAAGGTTTCTGGCCTTTCCAACGATATCCAACAGGACCATATTCAGTATAAAGTAAAAGTCATACATTTTTTTATAAAAAGGTGTACGTAGTAAACGTTTGCACACGGTTGAAATGGTTCAGAAGTGAAGGGGTGAACATTCAGACTATATATTATATTGTGTATTGCATTCATTTTTGGTTTAGTGGTGTCATCCCTTACGGTATACATTTTATTTTTTGCCTTGATTTTGGCATTTTATGGGTAGCTACATGCCACAATGTTTATTATTTTTATTGTATTTTCCTGGGTTTATGGAAGTTAGAATCTAAAGGGTCTATTCATCTTTCAATCCTTTGCTTTTCGTCACATTTTGGGTAATTAATTTCACCGAAAATATTTCAAATTCCTTATTTAGCGAACGGTCACTGTAATTTGCTAAAATTGGAGTCGCTGAAGCAGTTATCAGACATTGGCGAACACCACCGAACTGCGCCAAATAAAATACTGAATTTATGTATCAGGTTAGTACAATAACAAGGTATCATTGAATCACATTACTCTGGGGTTTTGGAATCATATTTATATATACTTATTTAGGGCTCTATCACCTGGTGTGAGCTAACCCTAGCGTCTGCATGTTTTTGCGTTAGCGCCAGGTAAATTCAGTCTAGCACCGAACCAACAGATTGTTTGCCTCCCGCTACAAACAGGAAAAATCATTTAGCACATCTTTATTAGCGATTTATAGTGCGAGCTTACTGTACTTACCGCGTCCTATACTAACATGAGGAGCACTAGAGATCTCTAGCGCTTTTGCATCTAACAGATCACTTTGGCCTGTGCTAATTTTTTGAGGGAAGCTAATCACAAAATTTTACCAACTGCTCAGCCATGGTGCTAACTCCAAAAAAAACAGAGAAAATAGATCCTCGCCCAAAATTAACAGGCAATTAACAGGCAATTAACAGGCAATTGAAAGGAATGCAGCACAGGTGTTATCTTAGCCCCATACACCAAGTAATGGATCTGGTCAGCAATGTCACTGCTGTTGCAGTAGGTTCTATTATAAATGTATCCTTTATCCACATATATCCTAATTCTAATATATTGCCTAATTCTAAACATTTTATGCTGGGGGTTATTCATAGTATGGAAATGGTTGATTATTAGGGTGACCGTGTGGATCATGTTTAAAGGGACACATGGATAAGTCTTACCCTGACACAGATATTATTTATATGCTGCAGCAGGGAAATTACTGTCACTCACCAGACCTTCTTTTGGATCTATTAAATGCAGTGTATTGATTCTACCTGCTGTTGGGTGGCATTTATCATGCAATGCCCATCAGCTTTAATTAATATGTGTGCATCGAAACATGGATGATACGGCCACCATGGAGTATTTTAATAATGTAGGGGTGTGAGGACTATTCGCTGGATGTGTTCATACTTATACAAGCTTGTGAGGGCAGAGGATAGGTATGGCCCAGCACTTTGCACTGGAAAAAAACAGTTCCATCCTGTACACAATCGCATTAGCGCTGGGTCTCAGCCCGGGTTTTACCGTTTCCCTAGCGTATGCTAAACGACCTTGTACATGGTCTCCCACGTACAAGGTGATCTGTTAGTAGGTCATCAGGTGCTAAGTTTTAGCGACTCGCGCTAAATTTTTCCTTTAGCAATGGCATTTTAGTTCATACCAGGTGATAGGGCCCTCAGTTTTTTCAGTGGTATGATTTAGTGGCGAAAATTATTAGTGCCCCCCCAGTTTTGACTGTGGTATCTTATGTGCCCCCCTAAATATTGTTCCTAGAGTCGCCACTGATTGTAATCCTGTATATATCATGCCCATTGTTCAGCGCTGCAGAATATGCTGGCGCTATATAAAAAAAGTATAATAATCCCCCCAGCATACTAATTTCAATAATTCCCCCAGCACACCAGTTTGGTTAATCCCACCCCACACCAATTTCCTTAATCCCCCAGCACACTAATTTCATTAATCCCACCCCACACCAATTTCATGAATCCCCCCAGCACACCAATTTCATTAATTCACCCAGCACATCAAATTTATTAATCCCCCCACATACCAATAAATTTAATTTGTCTCTCCCCAGCAAAAAAAATAATTTATTTATTTCCCCCGCATACCAATTAATAAATAAATTAATTCATTTATTTATTTCTCCCCCCAGCATCATGCTTCATGGCTGGGGTCTGGTGGTGCACACCGGTGGGAGCCAGGAGAGACGTCCTTTCACACGCAAGATCCGGCCGCATGTGTGGTGGGCACGCCCTGCTGTGATCAAATCAGTGGGAGCCGGCAGTCGACCCCTGCTGATGGCGGCACGCCATGTGACCTAATCAGTGAGGGCCGATGGCTGATTAGGTTATAGGGCTCGCCGCTCGCCAGATGGCCGGCCACCTTCCCTCTTCAGTTGGCCTAGGTTGCCATGTCAGGTGGCTGGCTATGTCGGCCGGCCGACCGGCCAGGAAAGCTAGCGGCCAAGCGGCCCAGAAGACTAGTGACCAACTGGCCAGGAAGGCTAGCGGTCGAATGGCCTGGAAGGCTAGCGGCCTACAGGGCAAATGCCCGATGGCCAGTCCAGGCCTGCTCCTGTGTACCTTGTCTCTTTCTGCCCTGTGTAACTTTGTCTTTCTATGCCCTGTTGCCAGGCTTGCACATGGTATCAACCATGGTGAGAGCCATAGGTTCAGTATTATCCCAGGCGCTGGGGGTAAACAGGTAAATCATGCACAGGAAATGTGCAATGATGACAATACACGGCAATGGATTGAGCTACACAGTAATCCTCACAGTAATGATATTTTTCAGCCACAGATAAAGTCATTGGCACACTGGATAGTGGGCTATACAGTGTAGCAGTAGTGAACAGGATAGCCGGGAGCCACAGATATACAGGGTTATTCAGAGAGCGGTGAAAAGCTGGAGAATGATTGGAGAATAGAAAATTCTAGGTCAAAATAGCCGATTTGGAAAGTGAGATGAATGGGAGAATTTTTCTGGTTTGGCCATTTTGACCTAGAATTTTCCATTCTCCAGTCATTCTCCAGCTTTTCACCACTCTCTGAATAACCCTGATAGTCTTTAGGCAAACTGGATAGTGAGCTATATGGTGCAGGGTAGCAGCACTCACTGATTGTTGGATCCAGGAATGCTAGAAACAGGAGCTCAAGGAAACACCTCTATTAACAAGGTCGGATACAAACAAAATAATCGAGCACAGAGGGAAGGGCGAGGCCACTAGATATAGCTGGCTTCACAGGTGTTCAGCAGAATGCAGCCATCATGGATGAGACATGGAAAAAGCTGTGTCTCAACCTGAACCACACGTCTTTCCCTGAATCGTGCCGTCTTTGTTGTGGGGCTAATATTATGAGTGTGGGTAAGGCAGGAGCCTGGTTGTCCTTTGATTTCTGTCTTTTTGTCCTTAAAATGTCTCCTGCAAGACTCAATTCTGATTGGTCAGTTAGAGCCTGTACTGTTACTAGGTAGTTTTAGAGAGAGGATAATGAATTTTCAATTAATAAAACCAAGAATCATCTGATGTCCATTGCAGTAGATGCAGGGTCTGAAGGGGTCAAGGTAAATGCCATCACCTGCACTAAGTGTGTGTGTAAAAAATTACAAGGAAATTAAATGCATTTTTTTTCTAAAAATTTATTTATTTATGTGAAATGGTATCAAACAAAAGCCCTTTTGCTATCTAACATGCATGGGGGCACAGCAGAATAGATATTTCACTTGCAGAAAATGACTGAAATCCAAATAGAAATTTACACTTTTTTTTACAATTTTTGTTATAGCATTCTGAAGTGACATGACATATACACAAAGTAATGTGCCGAGTCTGGTAAAAAACAAAACAAAACTAACAATATATAATTATAATGAATAAGGTAATTATAATTCACTTTTTTTAATTGTAACAGTCAAGAATTTCAAAATGTACAATGTTGTTTATCCAGGAATAAACATTCTTTTTTCAAGGTCAATGATAAGTAATCTTCAACTTGTAGCGATAATATTTATTTTTATTTTTTCATTCCACAGCAGAAAAAAAACCATTCATTGCATTCTCAGCCACAATGTTGAACTCTTTGGCTATGACTGATTGTTACTGGTAATGAAAAAGTGTTTTGTGCTTGTTTACATAGAAAATGAAGGCGTCACACTGTTATATCTGAACTGCTAAGGATTGATTAAATGCAGTTAATCTGTGGGATGAAATGTTTTAGTTCTTTTATATGGGAATTTTTGCAAAATTAAATATATGTCACAATTTGTTATCATACAAATAGTGATGCTGAACATGGTTTATAGATGTAAAAAGGCATTATTACACATTCACTCTTTTTATATATAATAAAAAAAAGAGTGAATGTGTAAGATACAAGGCTTGGTTCTAACTCTATCTACTAATATATATATATTTATATTATATTATATTATATAATTAGAGTTACAATCAAGCCTTGTATCTTAAAACATATGTTTTTGCTTATTGTGAACAGTATATACTTATATTTATATATAGTAAATTACATAGGTAGACACATATACATAGACAAAGCACTCCAGTTTAATATATCTTTAAATGTTTTAAAAACACCTGACTTAAGAAGAAAAAATATTTCCGGAATTTACAGTAAGATATGCATTTACAAGATTTACACCAAAAAAAGTCACATCAGCCAGTATCACGAAGCGGCAATTCTTGCACTGCTGGCAGGGCACTGATGGACAGGCTAGGATTCGCAGCACATGGGGGCCCTTCGATAAGGGACACTGCTCTCAGCTCCAACAACAGCCAGATCACGGAGCGCCCTCCTTCACCGGCATCCCAGATAAGGCCCGCCAACAGCTCCGCATTAGAGGATGGGATGAGAGTCTCAGATCGCGGTCGGTTCTTGGCTGACAAAGAGCGGCACTCCACCAGGCACTGATCGGGGGCTCCAGGCTCTAACAGCGCGTCAGCCAGCACCACAGTGTCCGGCGGTCCGCAACCATCAAAACACCCTAGGACAGCCCGGCAGTGAGGTCCCCTCCTCCGCCATGGCCGCTTGAGTGAGGCGGGGCTCCGTGGTACCTCCCTTATTCCGCGCGGCAGTAGGGCCCTCCGAGACCATCTTGTCGTTGCTCCCCGTAGCAGCCGATATACAGGCCGCAGCTGAGCACCTGGCCGATGCAGCCTCATCCTCTGTCTGTCTCGGGACCTCCTCCTCCCGGCATCCCTTCAAAGCGGACATCACCTGGCACCAGATGCCTCTGGTAAGCAGTCCGTCCATGTCCTCCCCGTCCAGCAGCTGCAGACAGGCCTCCAGGCCTGTAAGAAAGGCATCTGTACCTCCTATGGGGGAGAGGGTCCGTCTCGTCGAGCACCTGTCGGTCCGCCCACCTCTTCCTTCCAGCATCCATCCCAGGTAGCAGAGAGACGTGGGCCCACCGTCTCCCCAGCAGAGGCCCAGATTGGGCAGAGGCGGCAGGAAACTCGGGCAGAAAGGCTGCAGGAGCCAATACGAAGGCCCAAAATGGCAACCAGCACATCGTGCCATCTACAGTCCATCGGATGTAAAGGGTGTCTCTGGTCCGGAGGGGGGGACAAAGCGGCCTCCGGACAATTCAATTCCGATGGCCAGCTATCCTGAGTCCCCAGAACAAAATTGCACAGCGGATGGAGTGTTAAATGGACCCCAAGAGCAGCAGACGTGCGGAGCTCCACCAAAACACATCTGCTCCCATAGACAGCCGGCCACGCCTCCCCCCCAGAGTGCATTTTATTTTTAACCAAACACTGCCTTAGCGTTGGTTTTCAGCCCGGGTCTTAGCGTTTCCCTAAGGTGCGCTAATGAATCTTGTACACAAACTACCGCAGACAAGGTGAACTGTTGGTGGGTTGTCAGGCGCTACCTTTTAGCGACTGGCGCTAGATTTTTCATGTAGCGTAGGCGTTTTAGCTCTCACCAGCTGGTAGAGCCCTAGCTATGGGTTAAAGCAAATGTATCTGCAGTTAAAAAAAAAAACCACAGTAGCTGCTGCTTTTTGATAATAACTCTCCTTCTAATAACTACTTTGTAACATATTTCAAGAGAATTCTCAGGCAAATAGCAAAAAATGAATTCCTATATTTAACAGATGAAAATCCCGCTGGAGCTTATGTTACTTATACCATGTTAGCGTCCCCTGCATATATTGGAGAAGGATCAGGCAGATTTCAGGATTGAGTTATAAGACTCTGACATAAGCTTCTAATTAGAGTTTATGCCAGCAGGTGATGATTTGCAACAAAGTTATCTCCGTCGGTTTTGGTTCTGTAGTGCTGGCAATCTTGTTAAACTCAGTTTCTGTTGCCTGAATAAGGGCTGCTGACAAACATAATATTCATAATTATCAACAAAGACTGTCAGGAAATTAATAACATTGATTGCCATTTGTCCCTATTGAGAATATGGAAAATCCAATTTGGATTTGATATCAAATGTACTGTCACAAACATTTAATACCTTTTTTTTTAAACAAAGTGATGTCATAATCATTGCATAACATAGATGTTTTCATTTAGGCATGCAACCAACAATATTTACACGATGTGTTTTAAAAACATAATAATCTCTTTTAATGGACATATGCATTTTGTTTCGCTCAGATTTGAAATATGGCTGAAATTCAGCGATTAAGAAATTTGTAATCATCAAATATTCGAACTCGTTGAACCAAAATGCATTTGGATCAATTTGTTTTCAGTCAGGTGATGAAACATAAAAATTGCACTCACTGCAATGCACAATGTCCAACTGTAATTATAAACCAAGCAGAAATAGTAACCCCAAACCTGATCCCTAATACTAAACCTAACCCTCACCCTTTATCATATAACAAGCAGAACTAGTAAAGGTAATCATAAAACAGTGGTTCTCAACCCTGTCGTCAAGTACCAATAACGGGTCAATAACAGGTCTGAAGCACAGCACAGGTGATATAATTTTCTACTCAGTGATTGCAGGATTCAGTCTGCATTTCCCCAAGGTGATCCTTAACCCCTTAGTGACCAAGCGGTTTTACGGTTTTCAGTCTGAAAGTGCCTGCTGCTGTTTTTACGTTTCTGCGTTGTTTGTGTTTTGGTTTAATTTTCCTCTTACTCGTTTTTGGAACCCACACATATTATACACTGCTTTTCTCTCCATTAAATGGACTTTCTAAAGATACCATTATTTCCATCATATCGTATAATTTACTATAAATCAAATTATGAAATATGATGAAAAAAATGGAAAAAGCTCACTTTTTCAAAAATTTAATCCCCAAAATCTACAACCGCCAAAAAAGACCCCGGCTAAATAGTTTCAAAATTTTGTCCTAAGATTAGAAATATCCAATTTTTAAATGTTTTAGCTTTTTAACCCCTCCGCTGCTGAGCCATTTCACCTCTGTGCGCTGAGCTCATTTTGATTGTTTTATGCTCCTCATGTTTAAATGTCAATTGAAGTCCTATTTTATTATACCCCCCAGACAATTTAAAAAAAACACTTTTTTATTATTGTTATTTTTTACTTTTACAACAAACCTAGTCATGTTTGTATCATTGGAAAGGCCATGATCAGGCTGGCCTGTCCAATGATACCAAACATGACCCACTAGCTGCCATGGATTGGGAGATACGGGGATCCAAAGGATCCCCCTAGCTACACTTGGCAACTAGGGGGTTAAGTGGCAGACTGACATCATCCCACATACAGCGACAACATCAGTGGGTGGGGTGTGACCCAGACATCCAAGATGTCAGCCACTTCCACATGCGAATCGTGATCTAGCGCTGATTGGTGCTGAATCGTGATCTGGCTCCTAAGAGGTTAAAGAGAGGTACCTCTGAAAAGGGCAGACTCTGCCCTCCCCAGCGGTACCTTTCTTTTTTTTATAGCCTCAGCAGTTTGGGAGGGAGAGGTATCCAAAGAACCCACCCTCCCCTCTCAGGTTCCCCCTGCAGGTGTAGGGGGACGCCTGAAAGTGACATCAATCGCACAAAGAGATGACGTCATCGCCATGGCTGGGGCCTACAAAAATGCTGGGCAGACTTCAAAGAAGTCATTCCAGCATTGGAGCCCAGACAGAGAGGTGAGTATAGGGAGGGAGGGGGAAAAAAGGACCGTGACGTACATAGTATGTCTTTGGTCCTTAAGGGGAGTTTTCCACAGGGTGTACTATGTACGTCAGTGGTCCTTAAGGGGTTAAAATCTGACATGTCAGAGGTACTTGAGGACAGGGTTGAGAACCACTGTCAATGTACGATTTTGCAGACCCGTAGGTATAAGATAAAAACTAATACTTTATTCAGAAAAAAGGTTTAAAAAGAAATACATATAACAGACACATGGAGTGTCAGCCCTTAAACAGGGAGCTAATGTAACACAACAAGGAACTCCAGTGAGAGCCTTTAGGAGTGTGTATCAGAAACAAAAACGCAAATGTAGAGCAGACCAGGTACGAAAAAGATATACGTATACCAAAAAACAATAACAGAAAAAAGGGGAACACAAAACAAACAAATGGCCCAGGCAAAACCAGTCCGATCATGACCATTCTTTAATTTTTTTTAAAAATTAAAACAAATTTAGGCACACTACCAAGACAAGGGAGTCCCTTCATTAAGGCTGCGGGCACACGGGCACACTGAGTGCGTGCGTGTGACCACACTTCCCTGCGTCTGTCACAGCTTTGTGACGGATTGACGGGAAGAGCCACACGGGGTTGCTCGCGCACAAATTGCGCGCGCTACCACCAGACGGCAAAAAGCCCTCCCTGTTAAAAAGCTAGACGGACGCTGACGGGGCTACAAAGCGCGATCCTCCATAAAAGGATCTTGCTTTGTAGCGCTGAGCACACTAACTGCGCTCAGCAAGGTGGCCACACGGGCTTCAGAGTGGAAGGAACGTCCACTCTCACGGAAGTTCCTTCCGCTCTGAAAAATGCTCATGTGCCCGTAGCCTGTGGGCTGAAAAGACTGCAAAACAAGTCAGATAAAATCCTCAAGCTGCACTTGTCAGCCCGGCTATCGGTGAAGCTTCTCCTTGTTGTTGTTTGGAAAAAAAAATTGTGACAGCCTTCCTCCCCGTCCAATAATGCCGTTATTTTACTGAAATTTTAAACATTGACAAACACATGCGCTTTTTGAATAACTCCCTATATGAACATGAACAAAATAGTAGAGGTGTGCACAGCTAAAAAAATTGTTTAGTTTCGCTTGAAAATAATTTCATTTTCGTAATTTCATTTTGAATGGTTTTGATTTGAAATCGAATTTCAGATCACTAAAAAAAAAAAATCAATAAATCAAATCCTGCTTAATTCCTGTTATATTAGTGTTAAACATGAAGGTTAAAAGGCAAACTAGGGTTAAATATTGTGCTGTCCATTGGCCTGTGGTGCTGAATACAACAGATTCTGCAAAAGTACAGTAAGCTCGTAGAAGCGAGCTCATTCTCCAATGGGTTTATAAACCATTAACATTCGGAATGTAAATGAAGTGCATGTGCTAGACTCACTTAAGCTAGTGTTAACGCTCACATATCTGAGCGCTAACGCTAGCACTAAATTTTTAACAGTGCCATGTATCAGCCATCCCCCAGCCGATATGGAACCACGAGCTGCAGTTCTATCTGCAGTAATTTTATTTGGTGAGTAGATGGCAACATTTGCTGTAACCTCAGTCAGTTCATTTTTGCTGCTGTTCCTTTCCATGTTTTTGTTTTTAACCCCAAAGTGGAAGTATTTGGTGGTATAAATAAAACTCAACATTTTGTCTCTTAGCTGAAAAGCAGCATGAGAATGTGCGTTTGCTCAGAGGAGCGGCTCTTGGTTTCATTAAGTAGGACTCGCCTTACCAGAGGTGCCTTGATGGGGCAGGAGAGCTTACACTTTAATGGCCATTCAAGTAAACAAAAACCTCTGTGTTTTGTTTCACATGGAGCTATATGGATGAGCGCAGATAACACCTTTTTTTTCTTGCTATGTTTTCTAGATGGCAACATATGCCTGCCAAATAGTTTATCACAGTAAGAAACATAACTGGGACTATCCCCAAATGCAATTGGGGTACACAATTTAAACCTCCTACCAAACTAGCATGAAACAATATAATATTATTCTTGGTATATTACAAGTAAATGTAATTAGTCATTATATATCTATTTCGTTGCATTGTTTAGCACAAATCTATCACAAATAATTATTTTTCATGTTAAATATCGCTGGAAAGTGATTGCCATCATTTCAGAAGGAAGAAATGTATGTGTACCAAAGGATGCCTTGCATGTACAGTGAATACAGAAAATAACCTCACTTTCATGCGTAGATTCCTACTCAGGACACTTAAGGAAATAATCCAGATGGGTCACCAGCTGTGTTTAATTAAAATGTCTATTTTAATAAATTAAATAAGTTATTTTTTTTATCAAAAGACCAGTATCTATTGAAGTCGATCATGCTGCTACCATTTACCATTTCTTCTCTACAATACAGTTTTTTATAAAAAAAATGACTTAATGCTGCGTTGGAAATTCAGTGAACTCCCAGCAAAATAATAAAGCACACATACAATGAAGTGCTTTTCTTACGAGGAAATTAGTAAAACCAAATAAATCTTTCACCAAGATCTCCTTAATATGTATTCGAGTCAATCTGGGTGTGTTTGAGCACACTATGGCCCTTTTTTCAACGTAGCATGTAACAGGAAGCCAGTAAATGAAAATATTGTTTTAAGCCGATAACCCATAGTGGCTCCCCGTTACCGGTTATATTACAACCAAACTGCTGTAGATGTGGCTCGAGTTGTAAAAAGCGGGAGTCGATAAAGAATACTGGCAGTAACGCCACCACTAGTATCGACTTGTAGAGTCCATAGGCCTCCTGTCACAGCACAAGCAGGCGACTTGGCAGGAAGGTCCAAGCTGATGCTGCTCCTCCATGACAACTGTGGCAGCCCCTTTCTTACTATGTCTTGTGAGTTCCACACCAGGTCTTGTAATTACTCTAGTTCTTCTGCAGACAACCACAGGTTCTCCCTTTTAATGAGCCTCTGTGAACCCCTCCATAGGGTTGAGGTCCCAGAATCCTATGCTTCAGTATTGCCAAGCCTTGTGGTATGTTGCTCCCTGAGAAGCCTGCTCCCTTCAAGTCCCCTATGTGCCCTCTGCCTTCTTTTCCTTTCCTGCCTGTCTGTCTCTAAACCTCTTGCAAGTTCCTGGTGTGTTGCCCTCTGTCTTTTGTTCCTCCATGTCCTATCTCCAGTTTAGAGAAAAAATGGCGTTGCGCCCCTACTCACCGGAGCGGCAGCAACTGCCAGGAGTAACAGCCCAGTTAATGTATAAAACATAACAAGGAAAAAAGGTGTCATCTGCGCTCGTTTCTATGTGTTCCATGTACAACAAAACTGAGGTTTTTCTTTGTTTCAATGGCCATTGCAACGTAAGCTCACTCGCCACTTCACGGCACCTCTTTACAGAGTGAGTACCTAACATGTACCAAAAGACCGCTCTACTGAGCAGCTCTAAGCCCCTCCTGCTGCTTTTCAGCCAAGGAGAGGCAGAGATGGTGGGTTTTATTTATACACGCACCAAACACTTCCCATTTGGGATTAAAAACAAAAACATGGCAAAAGGAACAGCTGCAGAACGACGGACTGGTGTTACAAGCATGATATACATAAATACAGAAAAAATGGCGTCGCGCCCATACTCACCGGAGCGGCAGCAACTGCCAGGAGTAACAGCCCAGTCAATGTATAAAACATAACAAGGAAAAAGAGTGTCATCTGCGCTTTGGTTACATTTGTTAGGTACTCACTCTGTAAAGAGGTGCCTTGAAGTGGCGAGTGAGCTTACGTTGCAATGGCCATTGAAACAAACAAAAACCTCATAGTGTTTTGTTGTACATGGAACACATAGAAACGAGCGCAGATGACACTTTTTTTCCATCTCCAGTTTACCCTGCTTTTGTCTCTCCTCTCTGCCCTGTCCAACGGTCAGTCCATTACCTGCCTTGCCCTTTCCATTGCCATTATCTCTATATTCATTACAATAAATCCCCATTTGGACTCTACTCCAGTGTGTGTCTGTTGTGTGAATACATCCTGGGCTTATACCTAGGTAGACCACCTGCTACAACTCAACAGAGAAGAGCTCAACCCTGTATGATCCCCAAACATTGTTGCTGTGCTGGGCCAGTGGAATGACACTCTGAACAATTTGTTCCCAGTGTTCTACCGCTTACAGCCAATGAAAGCTGCGAATCATGCTGTCCTCTGCAGCATGTGACTAGAGATCTGTAAGTGATTTCTGCATATATATTTTGCAAACGTGAAAGCACTTAGCACCAGGGTTTCTGAGTCAATATTTTTTGAACAATGTCTTGAGGTAGGAATAATGAGCTCCCATGGAACAGAGTATTATTTTCCAGCTGGCCAATTGGTAACACAAAGTAAAGGCAGTGTTAACTTACAGTAAGTAGCTGCAGCATGAGCTGAGTTGATAACCAGCATATCATGCCCATGTTGATGCTTACTGAATCCAGCCCTAGGGATGAAATAAAACCATAGAGGAATGCTCAGGAGCAAAGGTATAAAACATACATTTTCCAAGCCTTGATGGGAACACTTCCTAGAAGATTATGACCCAGTAGTCCAGAGTGGACTCCAGAACATTGAGTAGAGACCATAATTAACAGTAAGCAATAATAATTGCATATGAAGTTCTCTGATACAAGGCAAGATTAATAATTGTGAATATGGTTATTGGCAAGCAAATGTACTTATTTGGCAACTTAGAGGGAAAGAAAAACCTGATTAAAGAACTCATTGGTATATTATAGAATCCAGATTAGTAGCTAGTAATTAGAAAGCGTAGAAACTAGATTAGCAGGGTTATCCAAAGAGCACTCAATTGGCCCCAAAATTGCACTGAACAGTGAATTTCCCAGTACGGTGCAATTTTGTGGCCATTTGGCTATTCAAAAATCTGGCAATTCGCCAAATATACGGTGGCCTTCGGCAGCAGTGACATTCCCCATAGAGAAGTAATGGCGTTTTTGCAGCGGTTTTTGAAATTGATTCGGTGGGTCGATTCGCCGCAGTGTCTAGAGAATCTAACTCACCAAAGTGCAGCGAACACGACATTTCAGTGCTCTCTGAATAAACCTGTAGGTTTCAATCAGGTCCTGATGATTACTGCTGAGATACGTCTATGCCTGCTTTGATAAGGCAAGTGTTAAACTCAAAGAAGGCAAGACGGTCTGATAGCTGCAGGAGAAAAGGAAGGAACATTTATGCATTACATATACGAATTTTAAATAAACTGTAAACCTTTCTTTACACAGTTCCATAGGGACAAGGGGATGCAGTGACTTTTGAAGCGCTCCTGGAGTCTGTGCTATGTTGACACACACAAACATATAAATATTAAATCTTTTAAATAAACATATGCCTATTATGCATATTTTTATACACTACATATATATATATATTTACAGAGTGACATTGTATGAATTAGTATCAATATATAAATAGTATTGTGTTCAGTGTCATATGGAAATATCATGGTCCCTCGTCTCTGTCTACCTGCACATAAGTGTATCAATATTAGAAAAAATAAGTTTGTGGGTGACTTTACGCTATGTATGTTCATATAGATATTCTGCATGAAAAGGTTTCTCAGATATACTCTGTACAACGTCCAAAGCGATAAGTACTCTCACAAAAAACATGGAAGCCATCTTTAACCCCTTCACTAACGATACTGAGATATCTCAGGCTTCAAAGGGACCATCTGGTGGCCAATATCAACATATCTCGATATGCTGATCTGCAGCCCAAAAGCAAATGAAATTAGTTTACTGCAAACTAATTTTGTTTGCTTTTGTCCTACAGAAGGTGTCCCCAAAGTTTTAGCTCTATGGGCATAATGCCCAAACATAGATCTGCTGCTCAAACCTCTGTAACTCAATTTGGCAGTAGATGGTGCCATCTACTGGCCAAATAGGTTATTTACAGTAAGAACTATTTATTAACCCTTTCGCTGCTGAGGCATTTCCCGCCTCTGTGCTGAGGTCATTTTTACCGATTTTGCTCATAATGTTTAAACGTGTTTTGAAGGCTTATTTTAGTATATGACCCAGACATATTATATATCGTTCTTTCCGTCAGACTCGGCAGATTCATAATATGTCATTATTATAAGTATACGTCATGACCTCTCTGTATATTATAACAAAAAATGCAATAAAATATGAATTTTCAATAATTTACGTGTAAAGTGATTTTTTTTTAACATGCGAGCAATTGCGGTTATATTTTGTATGGGGTGCGCTTGTTAAAAAAATTAAAGATGGGGTCTCGTTACATTTTTTTTTGGGGGAAAATTACGCGATTTTTAACAAACGCCCTGCATACAAAAATCGTTAGTGCAGCATTATTGTTCACATTATAATTGAAAGGGGAACAATATTGCTGCATTAACGAACCAAAAAAAGAAAAAAAAACTTGTTTATTTTTTTAAAATTTGTTTTTTAATTTTTTTTTTTTAAAAAACTTTTTTCATTCTCATGTTTGGTATTGTTGGAACGGCCATGCTCTGGCCGATCCAACAATACCAAACATTAACCCCTAACTGCCACGGATTGGGAGATAGGGGGTTCATTGGAACCCCCTATCTCAACCTTTTTTGGCAGTTAGGGGTTAACTCCAGGACTGGCGTCATCGTGCTATGCACGATGACGCCAGGCCTCAGGGGGCATTCCTGGAAGCTTGGCTGACATCCAAGATGTTGGCCAGCTCCGGGAAAGGATCACGAAGCGGCGCTTTTCGGCGCCGATTCGTGATCCGGCCCCCATGGGGTTAATGCCAGGTACCATTTGGAAGGGCAGGCTGTGCCCTTCCAAACGGTGCCTGAGTTAACCCCCCTGCACGCCGCCGATCAGGAGGGAGAGACCCCCCCTCCCTTTCAGGCGCCTCCTCCGCACATGTGGGGGGCGCCTGAATTAGGTGTCATCGCGCCCCCGCGATGACACCTAATTACTCCGGTGGTGGTTCCGGGTGCTGGGCTGACATCGAGGATGTCAGCCCGCACCGGGGGGGCCAGCGATCGGCCGGAACCCGGCCGAACACTGGCCCCAAAGGGAGGACGCGCTCAGCGCGTCCTCCGCAGTGAAGTGGTTAATGTATAAATAATTAAAAATGATTTTACACAAAAACACAGATTTCGTACAATGTTTTTTGGAAAATCACTTGGTAGTGATTGAAGGGATTAGTGGCTAACTCACCTCTGGGTATAGGCATTAGCTGCAAAACTGTGTTGTGACAATTAGATATGTTTTTTTAAAAAAAATATTATATTTATTATATGTGCTTTCATTGACGCTCCTTTTCAGATTTCTCATTGGAATGTGAACATTGGATATCCTTTCTGGGCAACCTTTAATAGGTTATAGTGATCCTATATAGCTTTAGACTGGGTGGTTACTTTCAAAAACTGTAAAAAAAAAAAAAGATAAATTATTACATTTTTAGCAGAGAATCATATTTTTTATTTACAAGAAAGGTTACATAATTATTCAAGAGAAATTGTGCTTATCTCTACTTTCTTAATTGGACCTCTTCAGAGATGGAGTTGATTTGTCTGTTGAACATTGGTCCCACTGACAGTTCACATAATTTTGCAATTTTTGTGGCTGATGCACATGTGGTTCAATTAATAATTGGTCTTTTTAGGTAGTTTTGTATCATGCCACATTGAAACCATCTATATCAAAGCACAGATTGATAGAAACGTATTATGATGAATATCTATGAGTGTATTTGCAACTTACATTTAGATGTGTCCAAGTTGATATGTTTTCATTGGGATGTTTCCTTTGCTATACCTTCATTTTTATATAGGTATATGCAAAAGGGACTAAATCACTGACACAACAGCTACTAAATACGTGAATTTCAAAAACTGCTTCTATATATCCTTTCTTACATGGATCAGAAGTCCCATGAGTGATCCAGAAGTCTGTTTTATATTGATGTTACACGTGTAAAAGATTACAGAGACCATAGCCATTTGTCTTTTGGTCAGTGTTAAATATATGGAATTTCAGGCTATTTGATCATTGTCACACAGTTTTCTAACAGAATACAAAGTGATGTGACCAGAATCAAGTCAAGAAAGAAGTAAAACTCCATAGGTCATTGAAAGATGAATAAACTGGCAGTGGGTAGAAGGGAAACGTGCCCCAATACTGAATGAATCAATGTAGTTCATAGATCACTGCAGAATTGTTGAATTTGTGACATTAAATGCAGACGATGTCCCTTTAATGACACAGCCTTGTTTCTCTTGTTTGGTACCTAAAGACCCAAGCCATCATATGCCAATGATTTTATTTTATCTTAGTAGTTATATTTGAGAGAAAAAAAGAGCGGAAGAGGCAGTTACAAAGCACGTTTCCACTCTGATTGGCTGATGATAACTGTGATAATGACAACTGATAATGATAACTGTGCTGGGAGTGGGACATTGTGTTTTGCTGCTAGTGGTGAGCCTCGAATGCCGAGGCACCCAGCAACAGCATTAACCCAGCAGATTGCTACACATCATGATTTAAGCCACATGAAGGAATTCGTTATGGGTCATCAGCTCTAGAAGACCCATGATGGAATCATTCCAATGTGTGGCAGGAAGGGGTTAGTAGTCTAGTAACCAATATGCAGTAGGATTTGATTTATTTTGTACATAATCAACATTATCAAAACATAAAAAATGTTTAGTACCCATTTGGTATTCATTTTTCTGGTTTACCTATACATAAAATATTAACGTTATAGAGATAAACAGTGTAAGATATCTACGCCTTTGCCTTTTATTTAAGAGCCTCCACCAGTTTTATACACATATAAATTTAAGAAATTTCTTCAATAATGCATTGCCAAAAAGGGAATTGTCACTTTCTTCACATATCTCTTTAATAACGCTATAGACTCTTATCATAACATTTTATGTTCATGCAGACGTTCCACTGGTATGTTGAAGTGCCATTTCAAAAGGAAGCTTAAATGGTTATTCTAGCCATGTTCAGCTTACCTTAAATATATTGTACTACCAATTGAATTATGATTATCTTTAATTCTTTGACAAGATTGTCCATATAATGTTATTTTTATAATTTGTAGCTGAAAAATCGAGCGATGGATGTAGTCTTTTCTGTTTCACGCCTTATCTGTTTATTTTTCTCTATGCTTAGTTTGGATTCAGAGATCAGCGTTCCCTTTAGTCAGAACAAAATAAAAATCCTTCCTCTTATTCGAACATGTAGGATGTGTAAACTCACTCCCAATTGTTAATCACCCTATTGGAAAAGGTCTTTCTTTTTAACTTTTAACTAAAATAAAATTATTGATTGTTCATAAATTTCACAGAAACAGTAAAGTATTTTTATAGCTATTGTGGAATGAGATTGATTTGCACTTCGACACTCAGCAACAGTTCCATTTGTTAACTCATATGAATGGAACTAATGAAGGAGTTGCACTCTTGCAGACCTGACCATTCATAGTTTTCCAGTAAAGCTACAAACCCATAGACTATCAGGGTTATTCAAAGAGAATCGAAAAGCCACCGCATGTTCGGTAACTTTTCGTTCTCTTCAATTCGGTGCGATTTGGCAATCCCATTTCGGCGACCCTGCGGTGTATTCAGCAAGCACCACAGGGTCGTCGTAGTGCAGGGAAAAGCCGCCTCAAACCCACCGAACACTCACCGCAAAACCCGGCGATCACACACAGAAACCTGCAAATAAATCTAGATAAACCCCGCCGACCACGCCGGAGAAACCTGAGCAGCCGCCGATCACAGTGCAGAGCAGGCACCGGAAAAACCCGACACCGCAGACGAATGGAGTGAACAAAAAAGAATTGCAGGGAAAGGTCACCGCAAACCCGCCGAAAACTCACCGCAAAATGAAGGCGAACACACACTGAAACCCGCAAAAACATCTGGATTAACCCGCCGGAAAAACCCGAGCAGGAGCGGATCACACGCAGTGCAGCCGTCGGAAAAAGCCGACACTGCAGACGAAGGAGGTGAATAAATTAGAAAAACAGTTTGCTTGAATGTTTGAAAAGTGAAACGCTGTTTGCAAAGAAACTACTGAGCGAAAATGTCTGAAATTTACTTATAAGGTCCAGGGAATGATAATAAAAAGGGCTGTTACAGAAAAAATAAGTAAAGTTAAAAAAAATCCGAAAAATGCTTAAAATATCCTAAAAAATCTATAAATAAAGAGACTCTTTACTGCAGAATATTCTAATCAATGGATTATTAGATATTGAATTAAAACGGGAATATTTTTAACATTGAAGCCTATGGGATTCGCCTGAATAAACCTGCCGAATTAAACCACCGAATGACAGGGCATTTCGGGAACCTTTCACTGCTAGTTTGTGTTCTCTGAATAGCCGAAGCATTGCTTCTCTATGGGGATTTCACTGCCCTCAAACAGGCACAGAATGTGCAAGCAATTCGCCAAGATTTGGCGAATTGCCTGCTCTCTGGATAGCCGAATGGCCAGGAAAGGTAACCGAACGCTGATTTTCAGCATTCGGTTCCCTTTCAGAAGCCATTCGGATCTCTTTGAATAACCCTGTATGTGACATAGGGATTACTTATGACTATGCACAAGTTAGCCGGAAGTATTAGCACCTTGAACTGAACCAATTGTTCATCCCAGACGGGAATTCTTACATGATATGGCTCTGTCACAAAGAACGGTTCCACACAACCTAAAGCAACAACCCTAGAAGACCAGAAAATGTCTAAAGAGGCCCACCACACCATCAGACTTAGAATAGAGCTTTTACTGAAAGTTGATGTAATGCTTTAGTTCTGTACAATTGTATTTTTTTTTTTTTAGAAAGCATTTTACCAGGAAGGATGCATTGAAATTTCCCTCGTTTTCAAGTATGTCCTGGGTGGTGAGTATGTACCATTAGGTGTCTTGCCCAAGGACACTTACTGGAGAGGTGCTCTTGCCAGGATTCAAACCTGTGTCTCCACGGTTTAGAGCAGTGATGTTACCTCTACTCCACCCAGCCAGTGCATCAAAACCAAATTCTTGTTCTAAGTCCAAGACTGATCTCTTCAGGGATTTTATCCTTGAAAGAACTGTCAGTGAGATGAAGACTTGAATAATGCAAACTCAGCATCTGTATGCCATACAGCTGTACGAACAAGCACGAAACATACCCTCCTTTGATGTCTACCATTAATAGGACAGACTTATAGCTTCATTTTTGTTTTCAAATATTGCAAATAAAACCAATAGTGTGCAGAAGGACAGGAGCAAGAGTCCACTTTACGGTTTAGTAGAAGTCATTTTAGTGATTGAAATGTCCTTAAAATTTTTAATTCCACACCATTCCTAAGATAATGAATATTGACAGCAGGCAAATGATGAATAATGAATTCAGAAGTGTTTATTCATAAAAATGGGAACTGTGGAGGATTCAAAGAGAATTGCAAACTTGAAACTTTAAAGGATAAGCTGGAAAATAACAAAATTTCTTTGTTGGACCTCAAAATTCTGTTAAATTCTGTAGAATAAATCACATTATATTTTTTAAAATCTAAAAGCTGAAACATAAAAATATGAAGTCATCAAAAATACATTTGTGCCAATTTACTTCTACATGTAAGTAAAAATGGTTAGCTATAACACAATACTGTAAACTATATATCAGAAAATTGTATTGAATGGTTCCTTCCATTCATATATTTTAAAAAAGGAAGATTTTCATAAGCTCATAGCACAGATTTTCATACAGGCTAAAAATACAGCAATTGTCAACATCTGGTTAAAACCAGTAAAACGTTATATCGGAGATGGTTTATTTATGCATGCTGTACCACATACTGTAGCAATTGTTAATAAGCTGTAAACAAACTGCTGTTCTTTGACTTGGTGATGCCAAAAACAAGCAAAGCAAGTGCATAAGGTTATTTAATCTAATCGTTAGTAAATGAACGTAAGTTAGAATTGCATTAAAGAGCAGCATTAAAGTGCACCTGTATTTGACTGAGCATTGATGCATTGACGTCACCATTGAGGGCCAATGCTGCACAATGACCCTCACTGTGTGCCTCCCACTGAGGAGGATGATTGTAGCACCTAGCAATATGATTGGGCAAGTAGCAGTCTGTGATACCTCATCAACGGATGAAATATTGCATTGAACTTCATGATTAATGTAGACAAAAACTTATGAGGTAAAATACTTATGAGGTAAAATACATATGAGGTATTCCCACATCCAGTGCAAATATCTGAATCTGTCCTGAGTTACGCTTACGTATAATATACACCATGGGTCAGCTTCCTTAGCCCCCTGTTAGTTTGGAAGTCTTTGATGCCCATTCAGCTTAAAGGATGTCTTAGAATTATGGGAAATGTAATTTCAAAACAATGATGCACCAAGGTTGTTGCCCCTGCTATGCATTAAGGTTTGAATTCCCAACCTGATGTAAACATAACTAAAGCTGTTGCACTACTTCCTACTTCATAGGGTCCTATTCCCTTGTTGACGCTAAAATGGGGATGCTAACGGGGAAAACCTTCACCTGCAGGTTTCCCGTAGCATCCCCATTTTAGCACCATATTCTGGGGCAGGTGCTAATTCAGCAGCCTGCCCCGGAACACAGTGTTACCCTTGGTGATACTCTCGATAGCAATTCCGCGCTGCCGTGAGTATCACCTCCTGGAGACCGTAGGACTCCATGGAGGGCTGCGCTGCTGAGCTGCTAGCCCTGCTCAATCTCACTCATGCGAGATCGCACATGGCTGCGGAAGTGATCGCGGAGCCAGAAGCAGCAGAACGGCCCGACGGTCTTACCGGGGGATAAGAGGTGAGTATCTGATTTATTGGGGGGGTTAGCTGGTGCTGACTGATTCTGCAAAAGCGGAAACAGCACTAGCTTCTTGATGATGATAACATTTTTGTTCCCACTTTGGTGTGGTAATTAGCAATAGGACTCTGTAATACCTTACTTATCTTTATGCATATTACCGATTGTGCATCCCATACTTACCATGGGGAGCGCAAAGTACAGTAAGATAGGGTAATCACCGATGCGCTAAAAGATTTTTCCCTTATTTCCATTAGGAAGGTAATATGGGGTGAATGCATTAAAGTCCATTATCCTGATGTTACTGCTTACTCACCCGAACGTTACGGTTAGCATTCACTAGGGAATAGGGCCCACAGACTTTATTGGCTCTGTGAAGTTTACAACAGGTGTGGTTAAGCTTGCACCAGGGATAGAATAAATCTCTAAATGTGTACCAGTGGTGGATGGTGACTTTCAAGTTGGTGGGGTGCCAAACTGTAATCATGAAGGTATTTAATTATGAATATGAATATGTCTATATGGCACTACTACCTCCAAAATATGTGGATGATCCCATATAGGGAAATAAACCAAATATAAATATTTATATTGAGTTGAAATGGCAATTTTGAGGCGACATTCAAATTACAAATGTAATCCAGAATATAGCCATAAAACGTATACAAAACACATTACTCATCATAAAAAAACTAAAAATTAAAGTGATTTTATTATTAAAAAAATAAGTAACTAAACACTAATCCTTCCCATTTTACACTAGTATACAAATGTCAGTTTGTGAAAGTAATATGAAACTGTTTACTATTTCAATTCATCATATTAAGACAAATGTGGCTGTACATTCTCTGTCATTAAGGGATTAAGGCAGGAACCTGGCACCTGGTGTATGAAACAGATAAGATGAACATTAAAGCCTCAAATGCTATCTTTGGCTGGGTTTGTTTGATACCCATCAAGTTCAAACCGCTGGCAGCAGGGAGCTTAAACACAATTGCAGTCTTTGATTCTTAAAACCTCCCATAGAGTCCTTATCAGAACTCTGGATGTTGCTCAAGACGATTGATCAGATTAAATCTTTTTTTTTTAACTCTGCGTAGCAACAGGTGTGGAGGCAAGGATGCTGTTTAGGCTGGAGTCAGACCAGCGCACTTTTAACGTGCGTTCTGGCGCACATAATTACGGCCGCACTAGCAGCAGATGACGGGCAATGTCGGACAATATACGATGTACGGCCGCACAAAAGTCCGGCCGTGCAACGCAAGTGGAATTTGAACGCATTTTTTTGAGAACGCTGAACCGCTAGTACTGACATACTGAGTGCGCAGCTGCGGCATAGCGGCGTGTGTGCGTGATTAGGAGATGTCAGACACTGCTAATGTCCAGCCTACATAACGTCCAGACGCAAAAAGAGTTTTATTGACGATCCGTACAAAATCACGCCCGAAAATGCGCGTCGTCTGACCGTTTTTGCGCATTCCGTGAAAAAATACGTCAATGCGTTCGGACGCACTTTTTCACGTTCGCGGGGAAAAATGCTTTCGTCTGACCCTAGCCTTAGGCTGGGGTCAGACGAACACAGTGCGAACGTGTGTTCAGCCGCACTTTATTACGGCCGTAGTAGCAACAAATGACGTCCAATGACGGACAATATACGAAGTACGGCCGCACGAATGTTCGGCTGCGCAACGCAAGCGGCAAATGAACGCATTTTTTCGAGAACGTGGAACCGCTATTACTGAGGCACAGAGTGCGCTGCGTCGGCATAGCAGCGTGTGTGCGTGATTAGGAGACGTCAGACGCTGCACATGTCTGGCCTATCCTTTGTCCATTTGTTTTTTATAGCTCCGTCAAAAAATACGGAAAAATGCGTTCAGACGCATCAATGCACTTTTTGACGGTAAACGTGAAAAATGCGTTCGTCTGACCCTATCCTTAAAAGGACATAATTTATTTTATCAATCAAGCACATGCTAGATGACACAAAAAGCAGCAGAAAAAAAAAATGTAGTTTAAATTTTTTATCGCAAACAAAAAATGGTAGAGCGCTGCCCCAACTACCCCTACGGGCAGCCTTCCACTGATATGTACAAATTATTACATCTAAAACTGGAAGGAAAAAAAAAAATTTCCCCACTGTTTTGAAAACTTGACTTTTTCATGTAATATTATTAAATATAAGTAAATATCGAACATTAATAAAAAGCTGCATTTGTACTTTGCAGAATAGTATATAACGTGTGGGGGTGCACTAAATAAGAAAGCAGGAAATTACAGGTGAACAGAGCAAAACTGTTATAATTGCACTGATCACGTTCACGAGTCGACCACAAAGCAAGGCTAATAAGCCTCAGTCCTTAAAGGATTAAAATCCTCCAATAAAATGTACCTATTTAGAGAAGCTTACCAACTGTCTCAGCAATGTTCTACCCATTTTTCAGTCCATTTCAGATACTGCCCTTATCATACCAGGTACTATAAATCATTTCCTTTTATCTCCACCCTCCTCCCTTTAGCTTGTAAACTTCTTAGGGGGCAGGACCCTCTCTACTTCACTTCTCTATCAATGTCATGCCCAAATCTATAGTAACCCATATACTCCATGGCATAATTAGTTGTCGCACTACCAATAAAAGAATAATTATAGCCGCCGACTACGGGTTCAGTTTACATTTATTTTATACCGCTAAAACTGCTTTTTATTGTTGTATTTTCTATTTAAACATTTCAGTGCTACCTGACATCCTTGACTCTGATTCCATTTTGTTTAACATTACAATGAGGCCTTTATAGAAGATGATGTGTAAATGTTATTTTTAAAGTATTTATTCTAATAATTAAGCATTTCATGATGCGACCTTAATTGTGCAACATTCTAAGGTGCTTTGCCTTATGCAGCCTTTTTTCCCCTTAATTGCCTTGATGCACTCTTTAATTATAATGATAGTTCTTTGTGCCTATCACTTGCTCCAGCTGCATACATTTTTTATTAACCAGTTTTTGATCATTCGTGAAAACATATGCAAAACTACCTCGAGGTTCTCTTTTTCTTTGTATTAACGCATACACAGCACTAAGCAGAATAAATACTGGCTAAAATCTTTAAAAAAAAACAAAAAAACTGTAATTCATAGGGACCTGACCAGACGTTTTTCTGAGCAAACACATCCTGGATGTGTTCAGGGCTGATTTGCCAATACAGAACATTTTATTTGAATTAATTTGGAGCTTTATATTCTCATATAAGATCTAGCACTATCAGGGTTATTCAAAGGGAATCGAAAAGTCACGCACGTTTGACTTTTCGTTCTCTTCAATTCGGTATGATTTGGCAATCCCATTTCGGCAACCCTGCGGTGTATTCAGCAAGAATCACAGGGCCGCCGTAATGCAGGGAAAAGTCGCCGCAAACCCACCGAAAACTCACCGCAAAACGAGGGCGAACGCACACTGAAACCCGCAAAAACATCTGGATTAACCCGCAGAAAACGCCGGATAAACCCGAGCAGGAGCCTATCACATGCAGGGCAGCCGCCGGAAAAAGCCAACACCGCAGATGTAGAAGGTGAAGAAGAAAAAAAAAACAGTTTGCTTGAATGTTTGAAAAGTGATACGCTGTTTGCAAAGAAACTACTGAGCGAAAATGTCTGAAATTTACATATGAGATCCAATGAATTATAATAAAAAGTGCTGATACAGAAAAAAGAAAAAACGATTTAAAAAAAAAAATCGGAAAAAAAAGGTTTGCTAAAAAATCCCTAAAAATGCCTATAAGGTCCTAAAAAATCTACAAATAAAGACTCTTTTTAGTGCAGAATATTATAGCATTGCTATTCTATGGGGATTTCACTGCCCTCAAACAGGCACCGAACAGGTATGTGCAGGCAATTCGCCAAGATTTGGCGAATTGCCTGCTCTCTGAATAGCCGAATGGCCAGGAAAGGTAACCGTACGCTGATTTTCACTGTTCGGTTACCTTTCTCCAGCAATTGGGATCTCTTTGAATAACCCTGTATATCAGAGCTAACTCTTTCTAGTGACCCTGAGGACAGGTGTTGGCCACCAGCACTGCTGTAGAATGGCTGTTGAATGGACTATCTAACAAGGTCCCAATGTGTACTTTTTTCTGCAACAGGAAAGAATAGGATGTTATATCATTGGATAATATGTTATGTTGTCGAAGGCGTTGGCTCTTATTTCCAAATCCTTTCCTGTCATATAGGGTAATAAGAGGGAGTCTTAAATAAAAATGTAGTTTCTCCAGCTGGAAGCATTTACTCTACAGTACTTTCAATAGCTATGCAAGTGGAATTTCACGGGTTAAATTTGTTTTGTTCCTTTTGACTGGTTTTCAGTGCAATAATATGCATACATGGTTTCAGTAGTTAAACATGTTAAGGATTTTGTTGTGTTTGAAATTGCTGGTTCTAAGTCAGTGGTTCTTAACCTGTTTTCCTTTGCATACCATTTGGCAGACCTTTTCCATAAATCGTATTCCTCATGTTTGTGAAATGTTAAAGTTTGTGAAATTAATAAAGTTGCTTATCTCAAATCAGAAAGGGCATATCTATTGATTTTCAAAAAGCAAAATATTCAATGAATTCAAATAAATTTATCACAGATGACTTACAAAAACTGCATTAACTCTTGGCTGTGGAAGATGTACCGAATGTGTCCTCTGCTTTCGCACTAGGGTGCGGAGGATGTGCTGACCACGGACTTCTCCCACAGAGGACTGACATCTTGGATATCAGCCCCAACTGTGGGACCTCCCCTCACCCACTGACATAATTGCACATGGGTACAATGATGTCAGAAATGGGACATCCCTCTGCCTTGCAGGGAATTCCCTGTTGTCACGTCCAGTTAGGGGGGGCATGGTATTTTGGGGACAAGGAACCCAATGGCAGGTTACTAGGAGACCTCTCACAAGTCTTAGTCAGATACGTAGTCGGAGACAGAGCAGGAGTTGGTAGCCACATGGTCAATCCAGGAGCAAGGCTAATCAGTTGAACAGGAGCGTCTGGTCACAGGTACCAGAGTATCCGAATAATCAAGCACTGAGCAGGGAGAGTGTTTGGTATTTATAGGGAATGGTGATATGGAAGGAGATTCAGGTATGGGATGGTCCTTCTCTGTGTCCATTTGGGAGGTAGGGATCACAGTTGAAGGTATAGTCCCTTCAGAGCCTGGTAACTGGCCTGGACTAAGGATGTCATCAACGCGCTGCCTGCATCATTCTTGCAGGGCCTATTGGAAATGCATCATCTCTGTGAATCATATTTATCATGGTGTGGATGTTGTGGCATCAGGATGGTGGCCACCTGTGCATGTAGTTGTCCATGCTGTTGCTGCAATGGAGTAAAGGCCTGGTCAGTCCTTGTGGATCATGACACCTGTACAGGAGATACAGGGGTCATTTGGATCCCTGTATCTCTGGAAGTGTAGGGCCTAGAGGGTCCAAAAAAAGCTACAATGGGAAAGGTCAGAGGTACCAATCATAGCAAACCTGTTCAGGTGTGATGAAAAACATATGTAAGGCAATGGCAAAATGTGTTATTACGCCTTGTTTCATCAAAAACAGGGGGGTGAGGGGTGTTGGGGATACTTTGGAAGCCTGAATCTCACATTTTACAACACACAGGGTCACAAAGGATACCATTGAAAAGGTAGGAGCCTGGCCTTTCCAATGATACCAAATATGACCATGTGATGTGCAAAAATAAAAAGCAAAATGAAAACAAATTGCAAAATTTACCTTTTTTTCTAAGGTGTTGGCATGATGTGCTTTTACTTTTAAAGCAAACAATGCTGCTGCAATAACTCACCTTCTCATTTCCCATGCCGAGTGCAAATGTGGAGATGATGGCACATTGCCTTTTTACGCATTGGTCCAACTAAACCTCAAGCCGCCGTATTGCTTCGAGGAGAGCGAGGGTCTATCGAACCTCCATATCAGAGTCTGACCTTTCCAATGATACCAAATATGACTATGTACGGTGAAGAAGAAAATAAATAAATAGAAAAGAAAAGCAAACAAAAAGGATTTTTTTTGTTCCAAAACATTGGCATTGTCTATTTGACCCATATATAAAATGAACAATAACTATGCCATTACTCCTCTTCTCATTTCCCAGTGGGAGCAAGTTCAGTGGTTTATAAATAGTCATATTATTTATAAAACATAATCCTCAAAAATACAAGCAGTTATTGTTAACCTTGTGTATTGTATTAGAAAAAAATACAGCAACAGGTTCCCATTTCTATTTTTTTTTAAACAAAAGTACCCTATAGATTAGAATATATATTCTCAAAGAGTTGGATGATAAAATGTCAGAAAATAATTTTATGCGCTGCAAATGATTGAAATCCAAATGAAAATTTTCATTTTTTGTTATTGCATTCTGACAGGACATGACATATACACATAATAAGGATGTATTTTGAATTTCCTGAGTCCACTTTAAAAAAGGATATTTAATTTGTTTGGGTCTTGACTCTTCTGCATTCTAACACCTGACTGTCCTTCCTCACTGAGGCAGAGTGCTGCCAAACCATTCAATGAAAAAAGTACCAGGAGCTATGATTTTTCAATCATTGGATGCATCATATACGATTCATACTATACAAGAAATAACTGGGAGTGGGAGGTAGCTATGAGCTCAGCATCACCTCTGCATGCTCAGCCTGTAAGAATGAAACCGGGTGTAGCAACTCCCCTATTACTGTGGTTACAGGCACACCCTCCAGTTTCGACAGATTGCATGCATGGAGGAGAGGCTTTCCAAGCCTTTATTTCTTTAAGAGCTGGATGACACAACACTGGTGACAGGTGAAGCTCTGCCTACCTATTTTCTGGCGGTTATAAATTTTGGGGGTTAAACTTAAAGTTCGAAAAAGTGTTTTTTTCCATTCTTTTTATCATATTTCATAATTTATTTATAGTAAATTATATGATATGATGGAAATATTGGTATCTTTAGAAAGTCCATTTCATGGCGAGAAAACCAGTATATAATATGTGTGAGTTCCATAAACAAGTAAGAGGAAAATTAGACCTAAATACAAACAGCGCAGAAATATAAAAACAGCAGAGGGCACTTTCGGACTGACAACGGCCAAATCACCAGGTCACTAAGGGGTTAAATTATTTAAAATCCAAGGGCACTGCCAAAAAGGTGATCCATTTAGAGCAGTGGTTCCCAACCCTGGACTCTGTACCCCTAAAAGGGCAGATTTTAAGGATTCCCTTGGAGAAATGCAGACTGAATCATTCAATCACTGAGCAGCAAATCATATCGCCTGTGCTGTGCTTCAGATATCCTGCAAACCTGGCCTGTTGGAGGTACTTCAGTACCAGGGTTGGGAAACACAAATTTAGAGGAACAGAAAGGTGATAATTGTATTAAAACCACATAAAAACCCCTGCATTCTTATATTAGTCAAATGTATGTGAATTAGCAATGTAAAATCAGTAACATTGTCAAAGTTCTCCATGTGGAATACTTTAATTTAATGTGCTAAAACTTGTGAAAACAAATGCCAATGCAATTTGCCAACCAAATATCCTCCATCCTCATGAAAATTTCATGAGTACAGTAAATTGGGTTGACATCTATGTCGAAATGGAATGTATTTCTTTTGTAAAATGTATCACTTACTGAGAAGTTATGCAGAAGAATGGACGTAAAGAGCTTGCAGGTGGACTCTAAGCCCTTCTCTACTTAGTAAGTAATGACTTTATTTTAATATAAAGAAAGCTATATATTTCCCAGAAGCGAGACCGACCAAGAAACATCTTTGCTAAGGGAAAAAAATATAGCTGCTAACATTTTAAATCTCCATTAGAGAACTGTCATAAATAAAAGTATACACGGGAGTAAATTGGGACGGTTGACGACATGCTTCTTGATGCTGGCATTTCACATCCTGAGAGAAGGACATAATAAACTCCTCTGTTAATTGTAAGAGTATCCTCCATGCCTTAGCTTGAAATATAAACAGTGTGTTGTTAGTGGTCTCCTGTAAAACTGTATTTATCTATAAAAGCAGTCATCTGGCCTTAAAAGCTTTTCGGAGGAAGAAGAATTTTTTTATTTTTTTTTAAAGGTCCCCTGTGTTTTAGCTAATAATAACGAATCACTTTGGACATTAGTTTTATAATGATTGTGCGATTGTAACATATCATTTTCAGCTTACCACACAAAGGTAGATAATGTTATTTCCTTCACACTGCCCACACTATTTCTGTGATCAGATTTCAATGCTGAACACAGTGATTTCCTTCCATCATATTTCTAAAACGCCATGGGGGTTGTCAAAATTCTGGACACCAGGGTGGTACAGAAGTTTACTGATATCGGCTTTGCTGCATCTGAAGATATGTCTGTGCTTTCACTGTAATTGTAATCACATGATTGCATGAGTTAAAGTATATTCTGGGACTTGGCCGGCAACCTGCATTTTGGGATAAGTATTGATTATGTTGTTGTTCATTGCAAAAAAGGAAAACTATTAGGGTTATTCAAAGAGATCTGAATTGTGGGCGAAAGGTAACCGAACAGTGAAATTCAGAGTACGGTTACCTTTCCTGGCCATTCGGCTATTCAGAGAGCAAGCAGTTCGCCAAATGCTGACAAATTGTCTGCACATACAGTGCCTGTTCGGTGCCTGTTCGAGGGCAGTGAAATCCCCATAGAGCAGCAATGCTTCGTCTATTCAGAGAACAAAAACCAGCAGTGAAAAGTTGCTGAATTTCCTTGCTTTTCTGTGGTTTCATACGGCAGATTTATTCAGGCAAATCCCATAGGCTTCAATGTTAAAAATATTCCCGTTTTAATGCAATATCTAATAAACCATTGATTATAATATTCTGCAGTAAAAAGTCTCTTTATGTATAGATTTTTTAGGATCTTTTAGGCATTTTTGCGGGATTTTTTGTGAAAATATTTTTTTTTTTATTTTTTAAATAGTTTTTCTGTAACAGCCTTTTTATTATCATTCATTGGATCTTATATGTAAATTTCAGACATTTTCGTTCTGTAGTTTCTTTGCAAACAGCGTTTCACTTTTCAAACCTTTAAGCTTACTGTTTTCTTTTTTGTTCACTCCATTCGTCTGCGGTGTCGACTTTTTTCCGGTGGCTGCTCTGTGCTGTGATCGGCGTCTGCTTGGGTTTCTCTGGTGTGTTCGACGGGGTTAATCCAGATGTTTTTGCAGGTTTCGGTGTGCATTTGCCGAGTTTTGCAGGTGAGTGTTCGGCAGGTTTGCGGCGGCTTTTCCCTGCACTACGACGGCCCTGTGGTGCTTGCTGAATACACCGCAGGGGGCGCTGAAATGGGATCGCCAAATCGCACCGAATTGAAGAGAATGAAAAGTCAAAAAAACGTGCGTTGACTTTTCGATTCTCTTTGAATAACCCTGTTTATTGATGAACTGTCATCCTGTTGGTGCCTATATGGTATGCATGTTACATTAGTGATGTGTCAGTATATTTAAAATGCCATCTAATTTGGTATTTTTTCAATTCATTTGAATGATTCCAGTGGGGACCTTCAACATTAAAAAAGAGAACCCCAAACTATATTTGCCCAACTCTTAAATGTTTAGAGCTCAACGACCATTTCCAGAGTTGTGCAAAACCAGTGGGTGACTGTACATTTATGCTTTGTATACTTTGTATAGGAAGCACAAATGTAGAAGAAGCCAGAGAATGAATCATGCCCTCATTATTCATGTTTGGAGCTGGGAAAAAGCAAACGTCTCCAAATCTCCAAAGAGCTGGTATTAAGGGATTTTTGCAACTGCATCATACAAAAAAAAATAGCATTTTGGGGCAAAAAGAAGGCATTGTTATAAATAACTACTCCTAATATTCCCTTGCATTTTTCTACTCAACTTCAGTGCACTGATCTGGCTGTCATGGCAGTAATTTAATTTCAACTTTATTTATACTGTACGTACTAACTATTTGTATATCAAAATATATTGATGGCATTATATTTCCTGTAAAATAACATCATATTTCATTGAATCTTGAAGTAGAAGAATATAACAGAAAACACACGCCATTGCATATTTGTATATTAACAACAATTCAACATTCATGCAATGAAATAATTACTATTAGGAGAACTATTACATCTTCCTTAATTTGATCTTCAAGATCATTTAGGTGGCATCTCAAGAACTTGCACATATATATATATATATATAACAGTTAAAAAATAAATAAAATTTTAAATTTTGTATTGTTGAAGAAAGTATCAACATACTATTGAATTTCTAAGTAATAACCATGTCTCTTTTCTTTGTTCACAGATTGGGGGAATTCTTCTATGAGATTTTCCAGATAGATTTTAGGATTGGTAGTGTAAGTGACCCATCCGGAGTCCATATAATCACCTGGCAGGTTGAATACATTGGACAAAGCACATCAGAACTTGGTGTATCCAAATTATATGTCACCGACAAAGACATTGTAGGCGTGATACCACTGTCAATGGTAAGAGGATATTTTTTTGCCATTATGATTTAAAATACTGTATTGTTTAGTTGGCAATTCTTTGATCCTCTATCACCGCAAGCAATGCTAGGTCATGACTTGTTGATTGTAATGCATTCTGTATAAAAACATTATATTCTTGAAAGTATGTTCTTTGTGTTTAAGACCTTCTGCTTTAACAAGCTTGACATGCTCTCATTAGTTTTATAGTATTTGAATTGTAAGGTTTATTTGTTTAAATAAATATAAAAACAGCTTGAGCAAATCTAGACACACAAAAAAATTAACACAGCATAGCGTTATACAGCAAAACAAGGCAATACTCAATTAAGGCCCCCCGAGTGGATCGCACTCACAGGATATTTATAGTATTTAGGCACATCAATAGTCTGTAGTTACCCCACTCTGACCATTCATGGAAAACTCTGGATACACCGGGTAATTAGACATGGATCTCCAGAGCAGCTTTCCTGATGATTCGAGGCTTCAGCTTTCAATGGTATTAACAGCCACTCAGTACTTGGTCAGTGAAGGAATATAGGCACTGCCATGTGTTTACCAAAAATTTATTGGCAATATAAAAAAGAATTACAATACAAAGATAGATTCAACGCGTTTCGTGGTGTATAACCACTTCTTCAGGAAGTTGTGGAGGGTTGTCACATTTTTTGTATTTTGTTATTTGTTTAAGGTCTGCGGAATATGCTGCGGAATATGCTGGCGCTTTAGAAATAAAGAATAATAATAATAATAATAAGGTCTGGATCCTTCACTTATAGTTACAGTCACAGGTATATACTTCTGAATCCCAATTATATCACTTTTAATGACTGCGGAAGATCGAGGAGAGCAGAAATTCCACAAACTGACTTGTGACAAAGATGTCACCCATTGTCAATGCCATGTTTAAAAACAAAGTACCTGTAGATGTATTAACCACTGATTTACTGATTATTCTGTGTACCAAACTCAACTAGTTCTCCTGACTATACTCTGTGCCTTATCCCTTGTTATATTGTATAAATCCAGTGTTCTGACCTTGGTTATTCCTTCAGACTATGTCTGTGCATTAACCCTTGTGCTATTGTAGTACCACATACTGTTCTCTCTGTGTACCTATCCTGGCTATTGTTAGTGCTCTGTCTTTGCATAACCATCCAGTGCCTCATGTTACTTCCCGCTTCTCTATTCCTAGTATAGATCCAGCCACTTCAAGAACTGGCCTGTCAGATTTGGGCTTTCTTTTATTTAAGGTTGTTTCTGTCCAGGGAGTCACTGCCCATCCTAGCGGTACCTTCGCAATCCTACCTGCCTCTATACTGTTTGTCTGCATTCAGCCAGTGGTGTCTCCTGCTCTTTGGGCTTTTAACCTCATATATGAGTCCCATCTTGGCTCATGATGGGTGACATTGTGACTTTATACCCCAGTCACTCTTCTATAATGAGGACAGGGTGTGTGACTCATGGGAGAGTAGGGATGTGCGTTTCGGGTTTCGGAATTTCGGAATTTTCACGAAATTTCCCGATTCGTGTTTTCGGATGCGGCCGAATTTCCGAAAAATTTTAGATCCGAAAATTTCAGATCCGAAATGTTTTCCGAGCCGAAACGAAATATTTTCGGATTTTTCGAATGGACTTGAAATGTGTCAAACGAGGAGAACAGATTTTCCGAAAAACAAAAATTTTCCGAAAAACGAAAATTTTCTGAAAAACGAAAATTTTGTAAAAACGAAAATGTCTGAAAAACGAAAATTTTGTAAAAACGAAAATTTCTGAAAAACGAAAATTTTTCGAAAAAACGAAAGTCGATCCAAAAAACGGGCAAAATGACACTAAAAATACGAAAAATGGTCGATATTCCGAAAAATGTGCAATTCCGAAAAACGAAAATTTCCGAAATTACGAAAAGTCGATACAAAAACCGAGCACAGTGACACGAAAATACGAAAAATGGTCGAAATTCCGAAAAAAAATGTACCCGAAAAACGTGCCGAACCGAATCGAATCGAAATCGGTCGAAACGGGCCGAATCGAAAAGTTTAAAAATCCGAAAAATCGAACCGAATCGAACCGAAAAAAAATCGGTGCACAAGCCTATGGGAGAGGTGCTTAGAGTGCTCTTTGTGATAACTGTTGTGTGATCTATATCCAAGGGTGGTAGCTGACCTCTCCCTTACATGTAGGAAAACAAGAGATATGCCATTGTTTTTTGCCTGCTGGTCCTATGGGAGTCTGTCTACCCTTTGAAAGACTGTTAATTATACGTCTGTGTGAATAAAGTTGATTCAATCCTGCTTCAAATCACATCTGTTGTTTGGAAAACCTGAATTCACTTGGTGGAGCTTGATAACAGCTGTAATTACAGACACTCATTTGTGAGGACCATTTGTGAGGACCAACAGGAATTTTATTGTGATATTTCCAACAGCAACGTTTTGGTTGAAGGTTCATCAAGTCTTGACAAAGGATGACTCTTCAGCCAAAACGTTGCTGTTGGAAATGTCACATTAAGGTTCCAGTTGATCCTCACAAAGGAGAACCTGGTGTACCATTTACTACATGTATTTACTACTGGGAATAGAGTATCTGGATCTCCATGACCATCCAGTGTGATATATATACAACTGTTGAGTGTAAGCTGGTTGAGTGCATAACCCATTTGATGTTGCCTAATAATGCTGCCACAATTAAAGACACTTTATGAACCATTACACTGCCAGTGCTTATCTATGAAGATTTCATGGCTATATGTTGGATTTGATACACCTATCAATAATATGGTGTGCCTGAAACCAATAATTATAAGGGGTCTTACCGTCTTCACATACGTCTGTCTAGTTTTTGATTTATATTATTTATTAATCTATAAAGTATTTTACCAGGAAGGATACTGTGAGATTTCTCTCATTTTCATGTATGTCCTGGGTTCAAGAGCATTGAATTTTTACAGTAGGTACAGAAATACAACGAATCGAGTCTTAGGGTACACCGCACGTGACTGGGAGAGGGTGGGAAGCACTGTCAGAAATGGACACATATTGCGATTGATCCGATACATATGATTTAAACCAGGTTAGAGTGCGATCCCCAATACCTGAGTTTTTAAGTTTTTGTAATAGGATGCCACAGTCTTCTGTGTCAAAGGCATTGGCAAAATCAAGGACGTTGGCTCCAGTTAGGCCTCCTTGTTCCATGCCAGCTTGAATATCATTGCAAACTTTTAAAAGGGCGGTTGTAGTTGAATGATTTGGATGAAAGCCTGATTGATCTGGGGTTAAATAGTTCGAATATTGATAATAATCACATAATTGCATGTAGACACATTTTCCCAATTTTTGACATTACAGGGAGCAATCATATTGGACAGTAGTTGGATACCAAAGTATTGTCACCAATTTTATGGATAGACAGCTTGTGTATGTATCCAGTCGCCAGTATCCAGTCGGTTGTTTACTTTGACAGTGGCTGGTTGGGAGTGGACGGCGGGTGATTGTATGTTACTTACAGTATAATTTTCCAAAAATGTTTTGGGTTTGATATGTTATTGTTTAGATTTTAATTGAAGTATTGGGCTTTAACCATTTTTGTTTGTTTTGTGCATGCATTTTGTCATTTTCTGTAAGCACAGTGATCATTCATGAAACCAGTACGTATGAACTTTGACCACAGTGAATCTCTAAACTGGTACATTTGCGTGAGGTTAGCTGTAACCCAAGGGAGATGTGCCCCTTTTACTTGCACTTTACGCAGCAGGGCATGGGACTTCCAGAGTTGCAGGAGCTCAGACTGAAAGTATTCAATTGCACAGTCCAGATCTTATCACAAGCATATATATTATATAGATATGAATGTGCTACCATTATCCCTCTCTCGTGACGCAGAGTACAGTATTTGTGTAATATTTTTGAAGCCTGCAATGCACACCTCTATTATTATAATGGTTTCAGGGTAGTTTAATCAGGGTGATAATAATAATATGGCAGCAATAAGTGAACACATACAAGGTTAGTCAAAGAGAGCCGAACTGGCCCCGAAATTGCGCGATCAGTAAATTTCCCTGTACGGTGAAATTTTGGTGCTTTCCAGCTATTCAAAAGCTGACAATTTGTCAAATATTGGCGATTTGACAGCGAAATACCGTGATCTTCAGCAGCAGTGAAATCCCCATAGTGAAGCAATGGTTAATCTATTCAGAGACCACCTTACAGCAGAGAAATGTAAGTGAAATGCCCTGATGCTTGGTGGTTTCATTCGGCAAGTTTAAGCAGGCGAATCCCATAGGTTTCAATGTTAAAAATATTCCTATTTTTAGTAAATATCTATTAAACTGTTTATTCTTTTAATTCTGTTAAATTTTAATTTTTTTGGGATTTTTAGGTATTTTTCAGGATTTTTTTCCTGTTTGTTTTAAATAGCTTTTTTTTAATTATTATTTATTATTATTCATAGGACCTTATATATTAATTCCAAGCATATTTTTGCAAACAGCTTTTCAAAGTCGCGTTGTTTTTTTAATTTTTTTACCCCATTCGTTGGCTTTTTCCGGCAATTGTTCGGTGCTGTGTTCGGCGGATCATCAGCTTTTTTTCTCAAATGTGTTGGACGGGTTTGCGACGGATCGTCTGGTGCGTTCGAGGGGTTTGCGGTGGCTTATCGGATAAATAGGGCACAGTCAAAAAAAAAAAGAAACTTTTGAACAAAGGTGCTACCATAAACAATTTCAGGAGGACTCTGTTGGCCTGATGTGAGTTTCTATTTAGTGTGGGAACTGGTCTTGAGTAAGTATTAGACTCTATTTAGAAATGCCTCCCATAGCTTGATCTTGACATGGGAGGGATCTCTAAATCCAAACTTACATTATGATAGGCCTTTTAAATGCGTGTATAATAAAAAACAGAAAAGAAGGCTAATGCTAAATTTTTATTTTAATTAAATTCAAACTTAATCGCTCTTGATAGTTCCCTGGTATAACTGATGGATTACCTACACACACATATTATAGTATGGTCTTTAAATAGTGTTTACTATTTCATATAAAGATCACTTAATGCATCAGCGTACTACTAAAACACATGGGGCCACATTACAATCTATGTGCTAACGATAAACGCTCAGAGCATTAACGTTAGCCGCGGTGTCTACCGCATATTACAATCCAAACGCAAATGGGTTTGGTAACTTGCACTTTTCAGCGTGAGATTACTGTACTTTGCACTCCCTATATTTAACATGGGGAGCGCAAAGTGTTAGTCAGCGTTAGGATTACAAAGTCCTAACGCTGATTAACATCCGGCTCTGGTTAGCGGAAAGTTAACCAAAGCCTGGACTTGGTGTTAACAGATTCTGCTTCTGCAGAATCCGTTAACACATCCAGAAAAATTAAAAACCAATTCGTATACTAACCTCCTGTCCCGCGAGGCGAGATCTGGCAGGTCATGTGACCGGCGACGTCTGGCTCAATGGAGTCCTATGGACTCCATCGAGTGGATGCTCGTTGCTGCGCTCAGCGATGCCGCGAGAATCCTGGGTTGTAGCGCCCGCTACAAATGCAGGCAGCATTTTTTGCACCTGCATTGCAATCCCCCGTTAAAATGGGGGCGGTAGGGGTAAAACTGCGGGAGCAGTTGTTTTCCCTAGTGCCCCCATTTTAACGTGAGGATTGTAATTTAGCCCATGTTGTGAAAGTCAGGGATTTTTTTAATTTGGTTTTTGCATGTGTCAACTGGGCCAAGGTCTACAGCAGCAGACTTTTTTTTACTAATGTCCTTTCTTTTTCCATAGAGGTCCAATATCTTTGAGTTGTATAGGTGTTTAACAGAGCTGTAAAAACAATAAATCTCCCAGCAATGAGCCTCTAAACTATAATAAATGATGCTAGAAATTGCCTGTTCTAAATTATTGTTATTTATGACCCAGATAGGTCATGAATGTCATCTAAATTTTATGTGACAAGGGGGAAGCCGAATTTGGAAAGCCTGGGACAGCATCAAACCTAAATATGCCACTGGTGACGATACAATGCTTGCCTCTAATGTACACTAATAATTTACTGTAGATGAAAAAAGGGGAGTAAAAAATAGTTTGAACAGCATATCCTAAATAAGTCAGCTTAATTCAAATACATAATAATCAGAAGCAAATTTATAAAGGTCAGTCCTCTTTATGAACATATATTCCATCCATTGCTTAGTGCCACTGGAGTCCACCATGGTTTTAATCTTTATTTCCATTATTAGTTTGTATATTGCTAACCTAGGTTTCGGCAGCTTGTACGACTGGCCAAATTGGTTACACAGGGCCAAAATACATGAAACCAATCAGAGAGGAGTCCTTTCACCTCTTCTCTGATGTGATGTAGAGTGTCCATGTTTACACAGCTGTCCACATGGAGAACAGGGAATGTCCAAAAGTATAGCCATTCTACTACAGTCATTGAGTGGAGCTCCATCAGTAGAGGTCACTCATCAGCTGAATCCATTCTGGTTAAATAAACCGCAGCCAATGAGGTCTATTCCAAAAGAAGACTATGGCCTGAAAGGACCTTGTGGTTATTACGGTTCATCAGATGGTAAGTATAATGTACTAAGGCGATTCTATTTTATTTTAATGTTAGATTTTGTTTTTTATAAGTTCTAGCTATAGGTTAGCAATGGGGGTAAAAAGGGATTATACTTATGATAGGGTTAATGGGGAGTTGATATTTATTTAAATTAATGATTACAGTTATGTTATGGGTGGTAGGTAGATAGTCCCATTTAATTATATTAGTTTGGGGAAGATGCGTTTTTATTAATGTGGGATTAATTGGACATAGGGGGACCTGGGGGTATCTAACTCCTTAGGCCCCATGGGTTTTGGATGGGATGCAGGTGGACTGTGTTGCAGCCTACTTGCTCTCCATATTAACCCTTCAGTGGTCAGAATAGGGACACATGGTCCCCCTTATGCCGGCAATCCAATGTGCTGGGTCAGACCACAATACATCATAGCCATGTAATGTTCCACATTACTACGCGACTCTCTCCTCGAAGCTGGGCTGATCCAGGTCTTCAAGGCAGGAACAACCCACTGTGAGGATTTGAAAGGCACTGTGCTGTGGGTAAGTTTCAGTACCACCCAAATACTTTGTGACAGATTTAGAATACTTCTCACTGATATTGTGCACATCACGTCCATATAGACACTTAATGAATCCCACCCATAGAACATGTAAATTTCCCCATTGTTTCTAGTGTTGTTTCAGGTGAAGTTGTCCCAGTGTTTCTTATGGAGCCCGCCACCTTAAAATCACTTACGTTTATCCACTGTTATTTCAAACATTGGTGGCACAACGATAAAGGTAGAACAGCTGCAGTTTATCCATTCTGTGTAAGAACACCACTGGTACCATTTTTAAGTGTTGTTATCTATTGTCTGATGACACTTTGATTGCAGTTTTTTCAGTTTTTGTTTTCTGTTTCTCTGAAGTTCAAAGTTGTTGTTTCAACGGTGCTTAATGAATAACAATTATAAAGTGTGGCTTACTAGTGCACTTGCTTTAAGGGTAGTGTCTGTGAACCTTTCCTTCACATGATGGAATTTAGAACTTTATACCCTGTAGATGGAGGTACTGCCCATGCAATGTAAGCTTTCAGCTGGGGATGTAATCAGATAAGCACTTAGATCAATAGGACAGCACAAGGGCACAAAATGTTGTAAACGTCAGCACATGTACCATGGATTTTATTTAGTTGGCAATGGACTGCAAAAGGAATTGCTCTTTTAATGACATAATGTTCTATCGGCAACCTGAATTATAGGTCAATTTAAATACTCCGTTTTGAGTAAAGTGCAAGGATGGCATGCTGTGGGTAAGACAAGTTAACGGCAGCGTGTGAAGAGGTAGCTGTAGTTTACAAGCAATCGGTGTATGCCAAGATTTGAGTTAGAAATAAACTGAAACTAGATGTCAATCTCCTGATTCAAACTGTACATAAAGCTTCCGTGTACTTTTTTATAGTAAAACTGTCAGCAAACCTGTGTTTTTTATGATCAAGCACAACTTTGCAAAATAACTTTTCACACTTCAAGGAATATTCAGATGAGGTAATCATAGAAAGCCTTGACTGCCGTGATAATATCCAACCAGTATATCAGTCTCCCACAGAAGCCTTCAGTAAAAAGAGGGATACATTATTAACCTCTGTGCAACATGAGGATTGCCTATACAGTTATACAAACAAGTGACTGATTCCCATGAATTGGTTAAGAAATATTTAGACAACATTTGAAACAAAATCGATTTAAGGATTGACCTTGTCTTTAAAGTAAATAAAGATTTTTTTTCCATTAATTCAGGAAAAAAAGGACTGATTAAGGTTGCTGCCTGTTTTACAAAGAAAGGTTATCCTTCACAGATATTTTTCTTAGTTCTACAAGCTACATCCTAATAAGTCATATTAGTTATACATACATGTTGTGTGTGCATGATGACCTTCTCTCTCTCTCTCTCATATAATTATCAATATACAGCATCTAACAGAAGTGAGTACACCCCTCACATTTTTGTAAAAACAAATATCTTTTCATGTGACAACACTGATGAAATGACACTTTGCTACAATGTAAAGTAGTGCGTGTACAGCTTGTATAACAGTGCAAGTTTGCTGTTCCATCAAAATAGCTCAACACACCCATTAATGTCTAAACCGCTGGCACCCCTAAGTGAAAATGTCAAAATTGGACACAAGTAGCCATTTTTCCTCCCTGGTCATATGACTCATTAGTGTTACAAGGTCTCAGGTATGAATGGGGAGCAGGAGTGCTAAATTTGGTGTTATTGCTCACTCATACTGGTCACTGGAAGTTCAACATTGCATCTCATGACAAAAAACTCTGAGTATCTGAAAAAAAAGAATTGTTTCTCTACATAAAGATAGCCTAGGCTATTAGAAGATTTCCAAGACCCTAAAACTGAGCTGCAGCATGGTGGCCAAGACCATACAGCGGTTTAACACGACAGGTTCCACTAAGAACAGGCCTCGCCATGGTCGACCAAAGAAGTTGAGTGCACATGCTCAGTGTCTTATCCAGAGGTTATATTTGGGAAATAAACATATGAGTGCTGCCAGCATTGCTGCAGAGGTTGATGGGGTGGGGGCTCAGCCTGTCACTGCTCAAAACATTGAATCAAATTGGTTTACATTTCTGTCGTCCCAGAAGGAAGCCTCTTCTAAAGATGATGCACAGAAAAGCCTACAAACAGTTTGCTGAAGACAAGCAGACTAAGGGCATGGATTACTGGAACCATGTCCTGTGGTCTAATGAGACTAAGTTAAATGTCTTTGGTTCAGATGGTGTGTGGCAGGTGAGGAGTACAAAGACAAGTGTGTCTTGTCTACAGTCAAGCATGGTGGTGGGAGTGTCATGGTCTGCATGAGTGCTGCCGACACTGGGGAGCTACAGTTCATTGAGGGAATCATGTAAGCCAACATGTACTGTGACATACTGAAGCAGAGCATGATCCCCTCCCTTCGGAGACTGGGCTACAGGGCAGCATTCCAACATAACAACCCCAAACACACCTCCAAGATGACCACTGCCTTGCTAAAGAAGCTGACGGTAAAGGTGGTGGACTGGCCAAGCATGTCTCCAGACCTAATCCCTATTGAGCATCTGTGGGACATCCTCAAATGAAAGGTGGAGGAGCTCAAAGATCTCTAACATCCACCAGCTCTGTGATGTTGTCATGGAGGAGTTGAAGAGGACTCCAGTGGCAACCTGTGATGCTCTGGTGAACTCCATGTCCAAGTGGGTTAAGAAATGCAGAAAAATAATGATGGCCACACAAAATATTGACACTTAGGGGTGTACTCACTTTTTGTTGCCTGCGGTTTAGACATTAATGGCTGTGTGTGGAGATATTTTTAGGGGACAAATTTACACTGTAATACAAGCTGTACACTCACTACTTTACATTGTAGCAAAGTGTCATTTCTTCAGTGTTGTCACATGAAAAGTTATAATATTTACAAAAATGTGAGTGGTGTACTCAATTCTGTGAGATACTGTATATAAAATATGCATCTTGTTTGTGTCAATGAGATAAAGTCACTAAGGCAGCTGAGATTGTGATAGTTTGCTAGGCACAAACAGTCAATGGCTTTAATTCATTCTCAGTTCTCTTGAGGAATAAGGTGCCTCCATGTGCTTTTTTTTACTGGGAACCTGAGACATGGAGTGATATACAAATCCAGCTGCAGCCACATACGTTATCTGATTGCCAAGTTAAAACATGAGGAAATTTTAATTTGGTATAAAACTGATCACTTGTCACGGCATTTCAAACAATTTAAAAAAATATGTTTATAAATTTAAGATACATTGAATAATTAGCTTTATATTAGTAGTCTTAGTTGGACTTGCAAGAGAACGGACAGAATCATTTTTTTGGTGTTTTCTACTTCTCTTTGAAAATTGCTCACAGCAAGGTGAAGGATTCACTATGAAGCAAGGAATGATGTCACGCCTCTGTAATGCACCCAAGTAGCGTTGGTTGGACATGCAATGTCACAGCATATTTACACTTTATCCAGATATCCTGCAATTGTTTGCATATTTAATACATTGAAGTTGTATTATGTTTTTCTTTACTATCACAGTCAAAATTTAGCTGCTGTTTCAGACAAAGGTGCAAAACCTTCCCTAAAGTCTAGCCCCTGCTTGGTGGGTTTGGCTGAATTATATATGCACCTCCACCTTAGTTTTAGGTATCAACTACCACTCCATATTGAAAAAATTGAATTTAACCCAACCATGCTTGTAGCTTCTGTCAGACAAATTAACCACTTCAATGCGGAGGACGCGCTGAGCGCGTCCTCCGCATTACCGCTGGTGTGCGGAGGACGCGCGGAGTCTACCCTGGCCAGGATTCTCCCTTTCAAGGACAGAATGCATCCCGGTGGCGGTGACTATATGGATGATTAATTATGCTTATTTGCACACTTATTTGTTAACGTGTGCCACGTTCCTTGTGAGTTGCTCCTTTGTTAAATTTTATACTATTAAATGTTATACAGATTTATGCTATGAGAGTGTATTTATCTTTTTTAGCCACTGGAATCCACCTTATTTCTGGCTGCTATCAAAGCTATTGACCATTGTATAAAGGTTGTACATTTTACTGCAGTTCATATTTTGTTTTTGTGTAATGAGAAAGCATTGCTTGATAGGCGTGGTCTGATTATATGCAGGAGCATTAAGGGGATTTAAGCAACACCTGAGCATTGCACAGGTAGAGGGGAGTATTGTGAATACTATTGAATGTCCCATCACTACGAGGCGGCACTGGATATAGACTTTCTACTACGCCGGCGGCGACTTTCCTTACACTGAGGCTTAGCGCAGGATTACGGGGCAGGCTGCTGAACTAGCGCTTGCCCCATAATATTGAGCTACAACGGGGACGATAAGGAGAAACCTGGTATTCCTTCTTAAAGTCCCTGTTTTAGCAGGCACAATGTAATAGTGCCCTATGAGAATTTTCGGTTTTAAAAGTAATTTTTGATTACTTTTTTCCATATACTTTTTTTCCCTTTACTGTCTTTAGAGTCTAGTTATTGTAACATTTAATGCTTTAATTTTCAGATTTATTCCTGCCTTATTTTTTAGTCTTTTTAAGTAGGATGTAAGGGTTTGATGGGGGATATAGGAAAGGTGGGTGATGTAGAGGTAAGGGTCAAGGGAATTAGGGTAGACTCCCTATTTGTTAACTATGTAACCCATCCTACCAGATGACTTTACCATTTCTATGTTAATTCTTAAACAACCACGCAGACATGGGTTTCGTCATCTGTATTGTCTTGTTTTACAGGGTAGAGGTTTATAGAGGTTGCTCCCTGGTGGCCTGTCTCCTCTCAAATGTAACATCCTACTAGACATGTGCATTCGTTTTAGTACTAAAACGATTTAGTCCGAATTTTGGGAAAATTTAGTTTTAGTATGACTCAAGAGAAACGAAACTGCTCAGTACAAAAAACGAAAGAAACTAAAATAAAATGCACTACATTTTAGTTTCAGTCCTTTTTGTGATATTACATTGATGAGTGAAGGAGACCAGCAATGAAGAGCGCAACATCGCAACATCCGAAGTTCTGCATCCTCCACATGCCAAAGCAGTAGGATGTTCTATTCAGAGAGGGGCATTAATTAATGCAGGAGGATGTTCTATACATTATACAGAGAGGGGTATTAATGCAGGAGGATGTTATATACATTATACAGAGAAAGGTATAAATTGAGGAGGATGTTCTATATAGATAGGGACATTAATTAATTCAGGAGGATTTACTATATATTATACAGAGAGGGGTATTAATTAATGCAGGTGGATGTTGTATACATTATACAGAGAGGGGTATTAATTAATGCAAGAGGATGTTCTAAACATTATACAGAGAGGAGCCTTTTTTTTTTTTTAGCCCTTTAAATCCCTTTAAGCCCTTTAAAGTGTCTGTGACGCTGAGATCAGCTGCTTGTTACATTATCTCTCAGTACAATGTATCAGGCTCAGCTGTTACAGTAACTGACTGTAACAGCGCTCATAGTTTCAGTAAAACAAGGAAATAATATTGTTCTAACCTGTTATATCTAAAAATATTATTTACTAGTTTTACTGAAACTCTGAGCGCTGTGATGAGCAGCAGTCAGTTACTGTAACAGCTTTGCCTGACACGGGGCAGTATTACAATGTTGGTGCTAACTTAACCAGAGCTGTTGTAAACTGAAAACCTCCATAGACTATAATGGCTCTGGGAAGTTTACAACAGCTCTGGTTATGTTAGCACCAACTATGTAATATGGCCCACATTGTGCTGAGAGTGAGAGATACTGTAACAAGCAGCGATCTCAGCCCTCTGAGGAGCCACTATAATAGTAATTGTATCCACTAGTTTTCGGGTGAATGAAATTAGTTTTCATACTAAAGAACTGAAAACGAATTTCTTTAGCAACTAAATAAATTGCATTTTAGGACTAATCCATTAGTTCAAAACGAAATTTTGTGCTGTGCACATGTCTACATCCTACACACTAAAAATGAATGTGAATTTGTTTTGGTATTCCCTACCGGCTGTTTGGCCCACATTACTTGAGATGTGCAATTTGTTTTGTTCCGAATTGAAATTTGGACGAAATTCACCATTTTCGTGGTTCGGGAGCATTTCCGAAAACTAAATATCGACCACCCAAAATTTCGGATCAATCCGAAATATCGGATCGATTCGATGATTCGGATCATTTCGGCGATTCGGATCATTTCGGCTATCCAGATCATTTTGGGTGATTCGGATCAGTTGGTTTTTCACTTTTTTATGAGTTATTTAATTTTTTAGTACTTATTTAAGAATGGCACGTAGATTACTACCAATCGAATAAAAGTTTCTTTACTTACTTATTCTTTTAGGATTTTAGGTTTTCTAAAGAAACAATGCTTTTTAACCCATAGGTTTCAATGCAGCATATGAATCCACACACTGCCAGGCAGCGCCTCTGCAGTATAATTAATGCAGCATATGAATCCACACACTGCCAGCCAGCACCTCTCTGGAGAACAATTCATTGATTCGGATCGATTAATTTTTTGATCAGTTAGTTTTTCATTTTTTATGAGATATAATTAATGCAGCATATGAATCCACACACTGCTGGGAATTTCCCGGAAGTGTGCAGATTCATATGCTGCATTGAAACCTATGGGTTAAAAAGCCTTGTTTCTTTAAAAAAAGTTAGGAAACCTAAAATTTCACCCAAAAATGCCTAAAAAATCCTAAAAGAACAATTAAGTAAAGAAACTTACATTTTATTGGTAGTAATGTACTTGCCATTCTTAAATAAGCAATAAAAAATGAAATAACTCATAAAAAGGCGAAAAACCAACTCATCCGAATCACCCGAAATGATCCAGATCGCCAAAATGATCCCTATCGCCAAAATGATCCGAATCCCCGAATCAAAATGATCCGAAACGAAAGAAAAACTGTCCGAAATGATCCGAAATGAAAAAGAAAAACCTGAAAAAAACGAAAGAAAAAAAAAGCCATGCACATCCCTACACATTACCGATGACACTGCATACAATCTGTCATTGCAGAATGATGTAAAACAATGAAGAATTGTGTCACCCAAACCACACAGGTCTTGTAAATTATCTGTATAATCCCATTGCCATCTCTGTCAAATACAGTGAGAGGGTCCAAGGAGATTGATGGATTCCTTCTTTCATCATTTAGGATACAAATTGCTTCAATCCTTTTGGCATTTCCCAAAGTGTACGAGTGATTGTGTTAGTCCTGGTCTGTATTATGGTCTCCACTTAACTCAGCACACTAGTTTGTTGAACATCACCAAAATATTAATTTCAAATAAGACAATTATATATGTCATTTATGGTTAATAAAAGTGTTCGGGCCCTATTACATTCTTCACGCAAAAATACACGGTAAACACGTGATTTTTTGTGCGAAGCGTTAAACGTTAACGCGTGTAAATTAACGCTGGTATTACAATCCTCGCGCATTATTTCATCCGTCAAAAAATAACGTGTGTAAAAAAGTAAAAGCGCAAAAACGCGCGCGCATTAACGTTGCGCGCAGAAATCGGTGTGCGGACTGTTCTTTCACGCGATTCAATCAATCTGAATTAAGAACCACAATTATCTCACGTTAAGTTTTTGCACCTGTTAAAGTCAATCTGCGCATATATGCTGCAGCAATAATAAAAACACGCACAACTTCACAATTTTATTGTTTGGGTATGTGTAGAATGTGTAACTATACCTTGCTGTATTTTTTTTTCGGGCAGGTATATTTGGGAACCGCCAGGACGTTCAGATTTGCCATTACCACCAGCTTTTAAAAGACGTTAAGATTATGCGTGCAAACGCTGTGTGTTAAATTTTGCGTATAGATTGTAATACCATCCACGTACCAGCACACAAACGTATTTGTGCTCGCAATGTTAAGTATAGGACGCGTGAAGTACATTACGCTCGCGCAGGGTTCGTGCAGGTTCACCCGTGGTAGACGTTAACGTGCATTTTGTGCGCAAAGGCTTTTGCCCCTCACATTAATGCGTTAACGTTTGCGCGAAGAATGTAATAGGGCCCTTCTTGTTTTCAGAAAATGCAGACTACACAGAGAGCACTGAAAATTGTATACAGCTTGTTATATATTGCTGACACACGTACTTGCAAAAGCTTTAAACAAATTCAACAACTGGGCTATCTTTTTCAGATAAAATATGGCATGTTTTATGGCATCTGTCATTAAAATTTCACACTATTCCAGGTAGACAATATAAAAAAAAATAGTTGAGTTACTGGTTTGTTGACGACAGGGGGCTGACTCATTGACATTCAGAAAATACAATAAATGTATGTATCTTCCACTGAACTGTGGAGTTGCAGTAACACATTAGTTTAGTTTGTAACACCCAATCAAGTCAATGATCTATTTGTAACAGTGTGCCATGAAAGACAGACTTTTGTCAAATTTTGTTTCTTCAATACAAAAATGAATCCTTGACTACATGGACTACTCCAATACTAAAGAAGCCACATTTAAGGCTCTGTTCCAGCAGATAAGAATGAGCCCCTAAAGGGAAAGATCAACGCAAGCTAATGTCCCTTAGCTGCTCTCTGTTACTAGCTCTTTTACAACAGAGATGCTTTATTAGCAGCTCCAGTTGCACTGGAAGTAGTTACATGATACCAGAAGTGGCACCATTGCTGGTAATGGCTTTTGGGCTCTCTCTTGTTCCCAGTGTTCTCCTGCATATGGCCAATGGAGGCACTACCCTCTACATTGTGGTTCCAGAGGTAAGTATGGGATTTTTTTGGGTTACACAGGCTGAAAAAAGACATGCGTCCATCAGGTTCAGCATTTCACACATCACATACTGCTGTTGATCCAAAAGAAGGCAAACAGCCCAGTATGAAGTCGGTGTTATTTTAGTGATTTTGCTCCTGAAAACAAAAAATTAGGGTCTTTGAACAGGTATTAATTTTTGAATACCACCTTGCGGCAACAATAACGAGATGTTGGGGGAACACCTAGTTATTTGCTGGGTAGCTGATAGTTAAGGCTTTCTATGCAAAGTATAGGAACCGCTAGATTACAGTAACCACTGGCAGCAGCTAAAGCTGAGCCACAAGCAAAGGCTTGGCTGGAATGGTGACTTGAGTCATTTACAATGAACAGTAACCTCGCACTGAAAAGTGAAAGATTCCAAACGCTATCACGTTTCTTAACCCATTAACATTTGGACTGTAATGTGCGGTGGCTACCTTGGCTAACGTTAACGCTCACTAAGGTGAGCGTTAACATTAGCACCAAGTGTGTAATGTAGCCCTAAAGGCTTTAGATAGTATTGTAATGGCTACATTTAAATAAGGCAACTAGAAGTCAGGATAATTGTAGCTTCCACAAAACAGGGTTTGGTGTAGGGATACTTTCTTAAAAATGGAAATGCAGAATGTGACGATGAAAATCTGCCTATCCAGTCGTCACGTGTGGAGGGAGAGTGTACAAGGGGTTACAGCTCCAAGCCTCTGGACTTACTAACTCTACCCTGCTCTCAGGGCCCCAAGTTATGCCAACCTAACCCCCTTAAACCATACACCCTGCTGACTATATGCTGCCACCACGAAAGTAAATAGGGAACTTTTGAAACCCCCAATAGCTGTACACCACCCCAATCCAGGAGCCTAACCATATACAGCTAATATATCTACCAAATGTTAAATACTACAGTAATGCTACACCGAGCTATCAGAAGCGTGAAGCATCTAGATCAAAGCAGTACTGGGTTTTAAAGTTTAAACGGAAAAAGATACAAATACAGACTTTACACAGTGCCAGTATCACATAAAAACAAGACCTACAAAAATGTAATGAAAACTTGCGAATACAGTTCTTGAAATAAAATGGGACTTGCATACAGAACCTAACTTGCATTAGACACCTCTTTTCCATGGGTATTTCCATATTTCAAATGTTCCAGAAGGTTCTTAGATGTTCATCCACCCAAGCCCTTGGAAAAAATACCAATTGTACTAGTGGGTGCTGGCTGTTTGTCCAACACTCCAACCAACCGCCAACCCATCTGCCTGATCAAGTTTTCATTCAGCCCAAAAGAGCAGATCAGATAAGGGATTGTAAATACAGAGGTCTTGCCTTGCAAACTCCTTTGCAAAGACCGGAGAAAAAAAAGACAAATTCTGCGTTTAAAATCTGACACACTACGCAGAAAATGATGCCTGTGTGTGACACAGAAGATAGGAAGTCCGCAGTCCTTTTTATTTATTTATGTTTTTGCAGTATTTTTTTATGTGCCTGAACAACAGCACATAAAAGACATAGGTGAATGTATAACTTAACATCCAGTGTAGCAGTAAAAGAAAAGTAGCAATGTCAAGCTTGCACATCAGCTTCGTCTGGTCTCACGTTTCATGTGTTTCACATGACCTGCCCTCATAGAATAAAGGAGCAAGTTGTGCTTTTATGTGCTGTTAGTCTTTGTCTACAATAAAAAGAAGCTTGATACAAATTTATATAATACACCAATAGACGAAACCAGAATGTTAGTTAGAAAAATATGCATTATTCGTCCTATTGTGGACTCTGGGATTTTGTTGGGGAAAACTATGAGATACGCTGTAGGTTTTCGATGCATGTGAATACTGGGTGTCCTTTGGGCCAGAAGCATTTTCATCCAGAGCCACCTTTTATTTACCATTCTCCCATATTTTTGGAATTTTGATGATAACATGTTTCATTTATCTGATAGTTTCTAGAGGTCCAGATGTTAAGCATATGTTAAAGATATATATGTTACAGGTAAAGCCCGAAGTGCAGTTAATCCTAGGATTACCTGGGTAATCCCGACATTACTCAAAACCGCTGGGTAAAGCTTCAAAAAAATGAAAATTTTAGACTTTACCCTGGTAATTTTAGGACTAACCAACTGCCCTTGGGTAACAGTCTGGAAGAGCTGAAAAATTCACACTTTACCCGAATAATGTGGAAATCTGAAGCTTCACCCGGGTAATCTGAGGACTATCCACAGGTTCCCGCTTGGGTAAAAGTGAATTTTGCTATTATCTATGGATATTATCAACGAAAATGACAAAAGACAAACATTAAAATGTATTAAGGATATAACGAATATACAGAGTAACAGGATATGTTTCTGATATGAATGTGAAAAAGTTACATGATCTTTATTATGTGTCATATGTGCTTATATTTCATTTATAAAACATAATAACCATCAGTTTATTCTTTATATAATATCTTTATCTTCATAAAATAATTTTCAGACAATTAACGCACAGTTACATGATCGTTATTTAGTGTGGTTTGTGACTGGATACAATTTCGTTAACAAAATTGTGGTTTTTGTTATTTTTATCAGTCAGATAAAATGCAGCTTTACCCGGGTAATCCTCAGAATTCAGTCATCAGTAACCTGCTGAAAACCCAAGAAAAGCCGAGTACCCAGAGGCGTTTGGATATTTTGCAGATTACCCGGATAAAGTCCGATGTTTCGTTGCACATCACACTTTATCCAACAACACTAGGTAATGTGCGAATTACCCAGTTAAAACAGTGCAGAAAACCGGATTACCTAGAGGCCTCTGGATACTTTGCAGATTACCCGGGTAAAGTCCGAAATTTCATTTCCCTTCGGACTTTTGCTAATGACGCCTAGGTAATGTCAGGATTACCCGAGTAATCCTAGGATTAACCGCACTTCGGGCTTTACCCGTAACGTATATATCATATATACAAACAGGTCTATATATTTGGACACAGGCACAATTTTAGTTTTTTCAGGTATTTAACAAAACATATTAAAACTATAGTTAGTTATATAATGGATATGGGCTGAAAGTGCACACTCTCAGGTTTAATTTGAGGGTATGTACATCCAAATTGGAGGAAGGGTTTAGGAATTACAGATTTTAAGAGTAACCACCCCCCCTTTTCAAGGGACCAAAAGTAATTGGACAATTTAATCAAAAGCTGCTTCATGGCCAGTTGTGGCTACTCCTTCGTTATTTCTTCATCAATTAAGCAGGTAAAAAGTCTGGAGTTGATTCTAAGTGTGGTTTTTGCATTTTGGAATCTATTGCTGTGCACCTACATCATGCCTTCGAAAGAGCTGTCTATGCAAGTGAAACAGGTCTATGTAAGGCTTCAAAAACAAAACAAATCCATCAGAGAGATAGCAGCAACATTTGGAGTGACTAAATCAACAGTTTGCTACATTCTGAGGACAGAAGAACACTCTGGTGAGCTCAGCAACATAAAAAGGCCTAGATGTCCGCAGAAGGACACGCCTACTGAAGAAGCAAACACATTGCGAAACGCATTTGGATGCAATTTATAGCTTTGATCTTTATTTTACCAATATATTTTAATAAATTGCATTTATTTAACCCAACTCTGGTCCTGGTTACTGCCAAACCGAAGAGGAGGTGGTCGAGTGCTGAGTGGAGATCCGGTGCTCCTGCTACTGCCGCCAGCTGCAAAAACATCTGGTGTCTGATTTAAGAAACCATTAAATGTGAGTGTACTCCTTTATCCTTTTTCATCACCAGTACATGTTACACTATGTTGCCTTTATGCTTCATTTGAGGTCCAAGCACTAACACATCAGAGGTGAATGACTGAATTGAACAACGGGACACAGACATAATTTTGAAGGAAGCACTGATCGCACCACATCAAAGGATCTTCTCTATGGTAACGAAAAAACAATTCACAACATCCAGACAAGTGCAGGACACTCTCCAGGAGATGGGTGTATCATTGTCAAAGTCTGCAATCAAGAGAAGACTTCACAACAGCAAAGACAGAGGGTTCACCACTAGGGATGAGCCGAACACCCCCCGAGTTCGGTTCGGACCCGAACCCGAACTTTCCAAATGTTCGGATCCGAACCCAAACCCGAACTCGAACTCAATACAGGTCAATGGGGCTGAAAATTCGGTTTTTAGAGTGCCCTCCAAGAGGGCATATATGCTAGATATTTGCCATAAAAGGTGTATGGGGGTCCGGGTAGTGCCCTGGGGGACAGGAAACAAGGACAAAAAGTAAAAAAAAAACGTTTTTAGAAGGACAGTGAATTTTCCATGAAATAAGGGTTAAAAATAAAAACAAAAATTTCCTTCAAATGTCGTGCCTAGGAGGTCCCCATAACCTGCCCGTGAAGTGGCGGATTTCTAGGATGTATAGAAATATGTAAAAACCAAAAAATGACGTTTCAAATGACGATAAATGCTTTTCCTTTAATCTATCCATAAACAACTGCTTGGGGCGGCAGTCTTTATGAAAAGAGGAGACATTTTCGGACACGCAGAAAAAGTTTACTGATTTTTTGGCGGTGAAAAGCAGGAGAATGACTGGAGAATGGAAAATTCTAGACCAAATAGCCGATTTGGAAAAGTGAGATAAATGGGAGAATTTTTCTGGTTTGGCTATTTTGACCTAGAATTTTCTCTTCAGTCATTCTCCTGAGTTTCACCTTTCTCTGAATAACCCTGTCAGGGTTATTCAGAGAGCGGTGAATAGCAGGAGAATGACTGGAGAATGGAAAATTCTAGGTCAAAATAGCCAAACCAGAAAAATTCTCCCATTTAGGCTAGGGTCAGACTAGCAAATTTTTAACGTGCGTTTAGCCGCACTTAATCACGGCCGCACTAGCAGCAAATGACAGGCAATGACGGCCAATATACGAAGTACGGTCGCACGAAAGTCCGGCTGCGCAACGCAAATGGAAAATGAATGCATTTTTTCGAGAACGCAGAACCGCTAGTACGGACGTACAGAGTGCACTGCGTCCACTAGCGGCGTGTGTGCGTGATTTGGAGACGTCAGACCCTGCTCATGTCCGGCCAACATAACGTCCAGACACCCAAAGTTTCCTGTTTTGGATCCGTAAAAAATCACGCACAAAAATGCGCATCATATGACCGTTTTCGCGCATTCCGTGAAAAAATACGGCAATGCATTCGGACGCACTTTTTGACGGTCGCTGCGAAAAATGCGTTAGTCTGACCCTAGCCTTATCTCACTTTCCAAATCGGCTATTTGGTCCAGATTGTTCTCTTTTCCTGCCATTCTCCTGGTTTTCACCTTTCTCTGAACAACCCTGAGAGAGAGGTGAAAGCCAGGAGAACTGGCAGGAGAAGAGAACAATCTAGACCAAATAGCCGATTTGGGAAGTGAGATAAATGGGAGAATTTTTCTGGTTTGGCTATTTTGACCTAGAATTTTCACTTCTCCAGTTATTCTCCTGCTTTTCACCGCTCTCTGAATAACCCTGTGAATGTTTAATCCCGAGGTGAGAAATAACATTGCTTTAGATGTTAAAAGCGGGAAATGAGGAAATTTTGTATTTTTTTTCTACATGATCGTGTTTGGCCTCATTAGAAAGGCAGGATATTAGATTGAGAGAAATTAACACTTCTCAAAAGCAGACACCACACCCCTCAGTATAGTCTACATACATACAAAGTATCAAATTCATTAGAACAGACTAAAAACACCTGGTGTTTATGCCGGTTTGTGTTTTTCGAACTCGAACCGAACACACCCAAAATGTTCGAAGTTCGCGAACTTTCGAACAACCAAAGTTCGGGCCGAACCGTCCGAACAGAACAGCTCATCCCTATTCACCACAATTATTAAACCATTCATAAGCCTGTTTTGTGTCAAGTGTGAGTCCAATTATCGATGGTGTCTGCATGACACTATGTTAGCAAATAAATAACTATATATATATGTCTTTATTGGACTGTGCACCCAGGCATGTTGAGTCTTTACATGGCACAGCAGGTTGCCGCTGTTTTTGTTATATATATATATTTATTTTTTATTTTGCTACTGTTAAAAATGTTAATTTGGCTTAAAATATATATGGATAAACTACTCCAAGCCTGCGTTGTCTTTTGAATTATGTATATGAAAAGGACTACGAAACTTCAAATTTTAAAGCTAAAGCCATATTGGACCTTTCACAAATTCTAGTATTTGTGTCTATGATCTTAAAAAAATGTGCAAAATTTGTTACAAAATATTAAATTACAGAAGAACAGCAAGATGTGAGTGGCATGTTTAAAATATGGCATTTTTATAAATAAGTATAGATTGTAACCTCTGTGTAATATTATTTGGTTTTAATGATAAATTATTTATGAAAATGCACTCCGATGAAAAGCAGAAAGAGGTGCTAGAAGATTATCTTCCATTAAATATAGGTTATAATCTGCAAGTCTATGTAAACACATCTGACTACAACATATGAAAAGAGTTTAATTTTTCCTTCCAAAGTGATGCTATTAATTATAAATCTGAAGTTGTCTCTGAAAACATAGCTGTGTATATAAGAAGTGAGAGGCATATTTATGTCCAAGTTGACAGTATGAATATTTAATTATAGGCTTTTTGGCGCTGATGTAAACACGGGCATCAAATATATCAGAGTGATTATCACGTAAGGATGATTTTTAAGAAATAGTGCGAATCTAACCTTGCAAAAGGAAAGATCCTTCCTAGCGTTTGAATACTATTTCTATCACTTAGGTTGTTGCACATTCATGCCTGTGTTTTCTTCATGTCGTAGAGAATTCTCTGCAGACTATGCTGATGGCTCCAGGAGTGGAATCCAAAAATGTGTTCTCAGGAACATAAAGACAGTCCTGGAACAAATAAAATGGCCTGAAGCATTCCAAGTTATTTTGCTTGTCATTGTGTAAATGGAAATTTGCTTTTTTCATGACACACAGTGTATAATTAGAATATCCCTGATGTGTTAGCATTAAAAAAGTTGATCACAGGCTAACAGGTCGAGTTGTTACGCCATTGGCGTTGACAATAGAAATGCTTCTTTCTTTCTCCTTTTAAAAACATAGAAACATAGAAAATGTCGGCAGATAAGAACCTTTCGGCCCATCTAGTCTGCCCAATTACATGGATACTTTACCTGGATTTATCTTTTGTTTAGGATAGCCTTATGCCTATCCCATGCCTGTTTAAATTCAATTACTGTTTTGGCCTCTACCACTTCAACTGGAAGACTGTTCCATGTATCCACCACCCTCTCAGTAAAATAATGCTTCCTGATGTTACTTTTAAACCTTTGCCCCTCTAATTAGATTATAAATACAAGCATTGAAAATGTAACTGGGTACTAGTGGCATTATCCAACAGAACTCATTTGATGAATCTATTTTTAGCTTTCCATCTGTTGTTAATATAGAAATTATTCCACCTATGCTTTTCTTGATATAGTACAGTGTGTGGTGGCTCTGGCAGATGATATTGGGGGTGTAACAGACATTAATCATAACAGTAATTTAGTCATTTGTATAACAATGCCAATATTCATTTCTACAACTGGTACCATAATATACACAGCGAAACTAAACATACAACAACTTGAAGCTGTAGTGGAACAGGATAGGTTGGAAGTTGAGAAATTGACCTCTAGAAATAAACAGTTATTTAACAGCGAAAAGCTGTCTCCATGGTTTTTGTAATAAACGTTCAAATTACAAAAATGAAATGATCTCCAACTAAACATTAAAACCTTTTCAAATGGTAGCCTGGCCTTGTTAGCTCATATAAATACCCGGGCATGTACCTTGATCCCGCTATGTCATTTGGACTTTATATATTGATAAGCTGCTGGCCAAACTGAACCATAAAGTTGGTAGTCTGTACAGAAATAAAATCTGTTTAACCCTTTCGCTGCTGAGGCTTTTCCCGCCCCTGTGCTGAGGTCATTTTTACCGGTTTTGCTCATCATGTTTAAACGTGTTTTGAAGGCTTATTTTAGTATATGACCCAGACATATTATATATCGTTCTTTCCGTCAGACTCGGTAGATTCATAATATGTCATTATTATATGTATACGTTATGTCATGTCTGTATATTATAACAAAAAATGCAATAAAATATGTATTTTCAATAATTTACAATGTGTAAAGTGGTTTTTTTCACATTTTAACATGCGAGCAATTGCGGTTATATTTTGTATGGGGTGCGCTTGTTAAAAAAATTAGAGATGGGGTCTCGTTACATTTTTTTTTGGGGAAAATTACACTATTTTTAACAAACGCACCGCATACAAAAATTAGTTAGTGCAGCATCATTGTTCACATTATAATTGAAATGGGAACAATATTGCTGCATTAACAAACCAAAAAAAAAAAAAAGTGTTTATTTTTTTTTTTTACAACATTTTTCACAGTAGTGTTTGGTATCGTTGGAACGGCCATGCTCTGGCCGATCCAACCATACCAAACTTTAACCCCTAACTGCCACGGATCGGGAGATAGGGAGTTCATTGGAACTCCCTATCTCCACCGTTGGTGGCAGTTAGGGGTTAAGTCCAGGACTGGCGTCATCGTGCTATGCACGATGACGCCAGTCCTCAGGGGGAGTTCCCGGAGGCTTGGCCGACATCCAAGATGTCGGCCAGCTCCGGGAAAGGATCGCGAACCGGCGCTTTTCAGCGCCGATTCGCGATCCAGCTCCCCAGGGGTTAATGCCAGGCACCATTTGGAAGGGCAGGCTGTGCCCTTCCAAATGATGCCTGGGTTAACCCCCGCAGAGCCGCCGATCGGGAGGGAGAGAGGTCCGAAGGACCTCCCCCCCTCCCTTTCAGGCGCCTCCTCCGCACATGCGGGGGGGGCGCCTGAATTAGGTGTCATCGCGCAGCCGCGATGACACCTAATTCCGGCGGCTGTGGTCCCGGATGCCGGGCTGACATCGAGGATGTCAGCCCGCACCGGGGGGGCCAGCGATCGGCCGGAACCCGGCCGAACGCTGACCCCAATGGGAGGACGCGCTCAGCGCGTCCTCCGCACACCAGCGGGAATGCTGAGGACGCGCTGAGCGCGTCCTCAGCATTGAAGTGGTTAAACCCTGAGGTTGTGCAACAAACGTTGGTGCCAGCCATTGATTACATATAGTTACATAGGCCAAAAAAAGCCGTGCATCCATCGAGTTCAGCATATCACACAACACCTACTGCTGTTGAGCCGAAAGAAGGCAAAAAACCCAGTCTGAAGCGCATGCCAAAATGCAAAATACTGGGAAAAAGAACTCCTTCTTGACCCCAGTCGGCGGACAGATTTTTCCTTGGATCAAGCAGCTTTTACCCACATATTAAATATGATAGCCCTTATTGTTATATTTTTGCAAGAAGTCATCCAGTCGTTGTTTAAAAGTCTGTACAGTCTCTGACCCAACCACATCAACAGTCAGAGAATTCCACAGCTTAAGTCGCCTACTGATGACCGAGTCGTACGCAAGGAGACAATAAATACACAAAAAGACATGAACACTTGATTGTGGAATAATATATTTATTATATATATATATATATATATATGTGTTTAATATTGCAGACGCCACCTGCACATCATAGCAATTCAAAGAACTGCATCCCAGAGCTCCTGTGCCACATTCCCCATATGCAGCAAGGAATTCTGGGTAGGATATGCAAATGACCTCTGTCTCACTTATATATATAGATCGGCCACAGATAAAAACTCCACACAATATCCCCATCACCATGACATAAAAATTGCCATAACATAAAAACACATCATAAAACAGTGCTGCCAGGGGACTCCACACAACCACCACACACCTCCAAAACAACAACTACAAATTCCTCCCATCACCCAACCAACCGATCCACAATTAACCTAAATAAAAGGAACCCCTACCCCAGTACTGCCTACAAGCCCCCGCTGTGACAAAGGGGAAACATACAAAACCAACCCAAACTAAAACAACCCTTCCCATAACAAAAATAGAAAAAAGGGGGGAGGGTGGGGATTTCTGTCAGCTCTACCTCAGGAGAAAAAGGGGCGCAGAGCCTCCCTGCACGCGCCTTAACTACCCTCCTGGAAATCTGTCCCCACATCTCCCACTCAAACCCCCACACGCACACCTCTCTTACCAGTGTTTTATGCACTTCTCTGGGAATCTCCTGCACTACCTCCACAGAATGCTCACACTGTCCCCCCACGCCTCATAGAGCCTAAGGTCCTCCTCCAGCACTTTAATTTCCATTCACTGCTAAAACAAGCAAACCGGTAAAGACGGGTCGGCTTTTGAGCTCCACAATTGTGGAATAACCTTCCCGGAAAGCATCAAATCCTCAAGCTGTCTGCAATCTCTACAATTCCATTGTATTTCTTCCTAGTAAAATAATTTAGAGGTAAATAAATAAAAAAATATTGCAATTTTTCTGAATACCTCTGCCTCATGCCCAATTGAATTCAAGGATATTTACATATTTTCTGTGTACTGGATATCTGAAAACGAGCGAAATCTCTATGTATCCTTCTTGGTAAAATACTTTATAAATAAATAAATTAATTTATTTATTGCAGATTCCTTTGTTAGGGCAGGTAGTTTTTAACAGATTTTTTTAAGTTGGGCATCCTGATCTGTAGAGTGCAGGGTCACTTATTCATTTATTTTATAGTGAATCGTTTAGAATTCTGTTTGTTTACACATGTTATATGTGTTATTCACCTTCAAGGGTCAACCCACTACAGATTATCTGTGTGATGTAGGTCCACTTTATCCCCAATACTCTCTTTCACTAATAGTTTGGCCATTTATAATTTTGTTGTCTTTTGATGCTGTGATAAAAGTCCTCAACCCCTTCACTGCTGAGCCATTTCACCGCTGTGTGCTGAGCTAATTTTTACCGCTTTTGCGCATTATGTTTAAACGCGTTTAGAAGCCACGTTTTATTGCATAACCCAGACATACTATATATCGTTTTTTTCGGCAGACTCCGCAGATTCATAATATTTAATTTTTATATGTATACGTCATGTCCTGCCTATATATTATAACAAAAATGCAATAAAATTAAAATTTTCAATCATTTACAGTGTGTAAAGTGTTTTTTTTTTACATTTTTTCACATGAGCGTTTGTGGTTATATTTTCTATGGGGTGCGCTTGTACAAAAATTATAAATGGGGACTCCGTTACATTTTTTGGGGGGGAATTACGTGATTGTTTGCAAACGCACCCCATAGAAAAAATCATTAGTGCAGCATCATTGTTCACTTTATAATTGAAATGTGAACAATATTGCTGCATTAATAAAAACAACACACAAAAAATGTTTTTAATTTTTTTTTTTTTTTTAAATTTTGTTTTACTTTGAACATGGTCATGTTTGGTATCATTCGAAAGGCCATGCTCAGGCTATGCTTGAATGACACCACGCATGACCCCCTAGCTGCCACGGTTCCAGAGATATTGGGGTTCCAATGAACGCCGTATCTCCACCAGGGGAAAACCCTCCCAATCGAGAGGGAGAGGGATCCAAAAGGATCCCCCCTCCCTTTCAGGCGATCTCTCAGCATTTTCTGGGGGTCACCTGGAAATGACATCATCGCGCAGGCCACGAATTTACGTCGGGGCCAGCCTATCTTCAGCGCCTGGCTTCCATGAAGCCAGAATGCCGCGGGACCCCGGACAGAGAGGTGAGTTTCTCCACCGGGGCTCCCGCAAGCGGATGACGTGTGGGGCACGTCCTCCACATATAGCGGGAGTCAATGAGGACGTACCCCACACGTCATCAGCAGTGAAGGGGTTAAGAAGGACAGGAACCTCAACAATGCTTATGTGTATGTTGTAAAAGTAGCTGAAGCTTTGTTGAAAAGTCCACTGGAGTGATATATATATAATGTGTCTCAATATTTATACATAAACTTCCAAAATGTCATGCATGTCCTGCTTGAAAATACAAATATGCCTTCTGCCTGTCACTCGGCCCAAAAATAATCACATAAGCAATGTGACGGCACTCAGGGGGTGAAGATCAAACATTTATTGCTCCATTAAAATCACAAAAAGTCAACGTTTCAGCTCCTGTTAGGAGCTTTTTTCAGGATTGGAGTGCACTTCTATTTATATACTCAAACACACAATACAACGTGTATCAGTATTTCTGCATATACAGTAGCTCACAGAAGTGAGTACACCCCTCACATTTTTGTAAATATTTTATTATATATTTTCATGTGACAATACTGAAGAAATTACACTTTGCTACAATGTAAAGTAGTGAGGGTATAGCTTGTATAACAGTGTAAATTTGCTGTCCCTTCAAAATAACTCAACACACAGCCATTAATGTCTAAACCACTGGCAACAAAAGTGAGTAAACCCCAAAGTGAAAATGTCCAAATCGGGCCCAAAGTGTCAATATTTTTTGTGGTCACCATTACTTTCCAGCACTGCCTTAACCCTCTTGGGGGGGTTGCCACTGGAGTTCTCTTCCACTCCTCCACGATGACATCACAAAGCTGGTGGACGATAGAGACCTTGAGCTTCTCCACCTTACGTCTATTTCCCAAAGACAACCTCTGGCTATGACGCTGAGCATGTGCACTCAACTCCTTTGGTCAACCATGGCGAGGCCTGTTCTGAGTGGAACCTGTCCTGTTCAACCACTGTATGGTCATGTCCGCTGTGCTGCAGCTGAGCTTCAGGGTCTTGGCAATCATCGTATAGGCTAGGCCATCTAAATGTAGAGCAACAATTCTTTTTTTGAGATCCTCAAAGAGTCCTTTGCCATGAGGTGTCATGTTGAACTTCCAGTGACCACACTGTGAGAGTGAGAGCGAGAACACCAAATTTAACACACCTGCTCCCCATTCACACAGGAGACCTTGTAACACTAACAAGTCACATGACACGGGAGGGAAAATGGCTATTTGGGCCCAATTTGGACATTTTCACTTAGGGGTGTACTCACTTTTGTTGCCAGCGGTTTAGACATTAATGGCTGTGTGTTGAGTTAATTTAAGGGACAGCAAATTTACACTGTTATACAAGCTGTACACTCACTACTTTATATTGTAGCAAAGTGTCATTTCTTCAGTGTTATCACATGAAAAGATATAATAAAATATTTACAATAATGTGAGGGATGTACTCACTTCTGTGACATACTGTATATATATTCTTATAAAATAACCTTCTGTTTTTCTATGGTTCTGTATTATTGTGCACTATTTCCTATTACTTACGGAGATTGCATTATTCAGTAGATAGCATACCAAGGTTTGGGGTTTCTATGTGAACATGCTGCCACTAAACAAAAGGAACAGATACTCTCTCCTACTCTGGCCAATGATTACATTATCTCGCTTTTAGTATTGTTCAGGACCCTGCTGCCTGACCTTAATTATCTCTGTAAATACTGTTAACATCTTATGGTGCATGTTATTGGACAAGAATCCGTTTCTCACTTCAACAGCTGCTCAGAGGGTATGTCTGAACTGATTGAGCATTGCTACATTTGACTCACATAACAAGGACAGGTTTCTTTCATGCTTCAAAAATGAATTGACCTAGACAGCCTTGTAAAGGTAATCATTGTGAAACAAACGGACAAAATGTATGGGGACTTCTGATACTTTTTTGCCAAGTCTTTTTAAAAAAACAATAGTGAATGTACCTTGAAACACACATTTGAAAAAATGTAAGCTAATCATTAAAATAAGATCATTTTGTAGAATGCCAAAATAGGCAGTGAACAGACATGTAGAAAACATAGTAAAACCCCAAATTATATTTAACTGAAGCACTGTTTAACCTCTTCTCTGCGGATGACATGCGGGGAACGTCCTCATAGATTCTCGCTGTATGCGGAGGACGTTCCCCACACGTCATCCGCTCGGCAGGAGCCCGGAGAGATACGCACCTCTCTCCTCCAGGGTTCTGCAGCGTTCTGACTTCCCTGAAGTCAGATGCCGCTTTTAAAGCCCTCCTGACGTAAATGATGTCATCGCGTTGGACACGATGACGTCATTTTCAGGCGACTCCCCAGCAACGTCGAGAGACCGCCTGAAAGGAGGGGGGATCCTTTTGGATCCCTCTCCCTCCTGTTGGGAAGGACCTAGCAGGATAAGGCAGGCACCTCTTAAAAGGGGAGAGTCTTTTGTACTAACTATTTTTTCCTATAGGGGCTTTGCTAAAAATCTTGTAATCCCCCCCAAAAAAATGTAACGAGTCCCCATTTCTATTTTTTTTGGCAAGCGCACCCCATAGTAAATATAACAGCAAAGGCTCGGATGATAAAATTTGAAAAAAAACACTTTACATTATTTAAAATTCAAATTTTATTGCATTTTTTGCTATATTCAGGCAGGGCATGACGTATACATATAATAATGATATATTCTGAATCTGTCGAGTCTGCTGGAAAAAAGGATGTATAATAAAACGTGACTTCGAATAGCGTTGCAATATGATGAGCAAAAGCGGTAAAAATGGGCTCAGCACACAGAGGTGAAATGGCTCAGCAGTGAAAGGGTTAAACATATACTGGGGGCATAGTGATAACTTATGTTGTCAATAGGTTCATCATGCTCAAGAATAAAATGTGATTTTATGTAATATAGTTTAACACTGATAGAGCACAGGGTTATTCAAAGAGAATCGAAAAGTCACCACAAGTTCGGTTAATTTTCGTTCTCTTCAATTCGGCACGATTTGGCGATCCCATTTCAGCGATCCCATTTCAGCAAGCGCCACAGGGCTGTCGTAGTGCAGGGAAAACCCGCCGAAAACCTGCCGAAAACTCACCGCAAAACTCAGGCGAATGCACACCGAAACCCACAAAAACATCTGGATTAACCCTGCCGAACACGCCGGAGAAACCCGAGCAGGAGCCGATCAGAGCGCAAAGCAGCCACCGGAAAAACCTGACACCGCAGACGAATGGAGTGAAAAAACAACTAAAACCGTACACTTGAATGTTTGAAAAGTGAAACGCTGTTTGCAAAGAAACTACTGAGCGAAAATGTCTGAAATTTACATATGAGGTCCAGGGAATGATAATAAAAAGGGCTGTTACAGAAAAAAGAAAAAACGTTTAAAAAAAAATAAAGATAAAAAACGGAATTTTTTTTTTTTTTGCAAAAACATCCTGAAAAATGCTTAAAAGATCCTAAAAAATCTATGAATAAAGAGACATTTTACTGCAGAATATTATAATTAATGGTTTATTAGATGTTGGATTAAAACGGGAATATTTTTAACATTGAAGCCTATGGGATTCACCTGAATAAACCTGTCGACTGAAGCCACCGAATGGCAGAGCATTTCGGCAACTTTTCACTGCTGGTTTTTGTTCTCTGAATAGACAAAGCTATGGGGATTTCACTGCCCTTGAACAGGCACCGAACAGGCACCGTATGTGCAGGCAATTCGCCAACATTTGGCAAATTGCCTGCACTCTGAATAGCAGAATGTCCAATAAAGGTAACCGAACGCTGATTTTCAGAGTTCGGCTACCTTTTCGGCAGCCATTCGGATCTCTTTGAATAACCCTGAATATATATATATATATATATATATATATATATTACACTGTGTGTATATAATGCCTAAAAGATGTATATAATAAGAGCCAAACATACAAGCAAGTTAAGGTAAGGAATAGAAATGCTGCGTAAGAAAACCTAGGAAGAATTAATGTGCAGGATTCTTAATACCAGAGCACAATGTAATTAGAGCAGAGTTTATATAAGTTGCTCCAGGCTTTTAATCAAAGGATAAACTTTTGCAATTTATAGCTTGTTTCGTGCTTGTTTAAACAGAACTTTCTTGTGTTTGTTTACTTTATATTAGGGCTGGTAATGATTAAAATTTTCGTGTTCGATTAATCGATTTTTTTTAATTGATTAATTGACTAATTTCGATTTAATTATAACGCATATACAGATCCAACTACTTTTAGCTGATCTGCATGCATTGCATCTCTGCATTAGTCAGTGGTAAATGTGGTATACACTATATACAATCACACGACACTTGTTAGTTTCAACAATCCATGACTTTACTTCACAGTTCACGCAAATACGTCTTAAATTCAAACTGTAGCATTGACGTAAATTATTATATTGCCCCAGCTCACACATGGCTATATTTGCTCCCAGCTCATGCATGGATATATTTGCCCCCAGCTCACGCATGGATATATTGCCCCAGCTCATACATGGATATATTTGCCCCAGCTCACACATGGATATATTTTCCCCCAGCTCTTGCATGGATATATTGCCCCAGCTCATACATGGATATATTGGCCCCAGCTCACACATGGATATATTGCCTCCAGCTCATACATGGATATATTGCCCCAGACCAGCTTATACATGGATATATTGCCCCAGGCCAGCTCACACATGTATATATTGCCCCCAGCTCACACATGGTTATATTGCCCCCAGCTCACACATGGTTATATTGCCCCAGCTCACACATGGATATATTGCCCCAGCTCATGCATGGATATATTGTCCCAGCTCACACATGGATTTATTCCCCCCAGCTCACGCATGGATATATTGCCCCAGTTCTCACCTCCTGCCACAGCGTGTTTGGCTCCCTATGAGCGTCCGAAGGCATGGAGCTTGGTCGCTGGCCTGGGGGAACCACGAGACCAGCCGCAATCTCGCGAGAACGTGGCTGGTCACGTGGTTCCCCCAGGCGAGCGACCAAGCTCCATGCCTTCAGACTCTCATAGGGAGTCAAACAAGTGCTGCAAAGCTTGCTTGCGCCGCCGGTCAATTAAAATCTATTTAATCGACCAAAGAAATTAACGATTAATCGCTGATTTAATCGTTAATTTCCGCAGCCCTACTTTATATAAGATATTTGTATGTTATGTTCTGAACATGTGTTCCCTTCAATACCTTTGATTTATCCAATCAATGTGCTATGATTGTAGAGTATCCTTTAGTCCTCTTTCAGCTGGTTCTAAATTATTCAGCCAGAAATGTGTGAGTATACCTATAGAAATAAAAACAAACAAAAAACCTACTATCTAAGCGAACATTTTAGGATTCCACATGCATCCCATGGAATATACAGTCAGGTCCAGAAATATTGGGACATCGACACAATTCTAACATCTTTGGCTCTATACACCACCACAATGGAGTTGGAATGAAGCAAACACAATGTGCTTTAACTGCAGACTGTCAGCTTTACTTTGAGGGTATGTACATCCAACTCAGGTGAACAGTGTATGACTTACAGCGGTTTGCAGATGTGCCTCCCACTTTTTAAGGGACCAAAAGTAATGGGACAGAATAATAATCATAAATCAAACTTTCCCTTCTTAATACTTGGTTGCAAATCCTTTGCAGTCAATCACAGCCTGAAGTCTGGAACGCACAGTGTGTTTAAAACTGAGGGATGCCTATGTAACACCTTCATTCTTCACCATGCAAGTCAACAGAATCACAAAACAAAATGTGTATGAACTTTCAAGGGAATTTAACATAAAGATAATATATCTAATACAAATTTAATGGACATGAGAACATTTACACAAGCATCCCGACTCTCACTGCAATCATTGGGCTAAACAATCTAGTGTGCGCACCACTTTCCTGGCAGTTATGACCATTAGTGATTAGCCCCTTCACTGCTGAGCCATTTCATCTCTGTGTGTTGAGCTCATTTTGACAGTTTGTTGCTCATTATGTTTAATCGCGATTTCAAGTCATATTTTATTGTAGGGCCCAAACAAATTATATATATATCCTTATTTTCAGCACACTCAGCAGATTTAAAATATATCATTATTACAGGTATACATCATGTCTTGTCAGAATGCTATATCAAAAAATGTAAAGAAAAAATATAAATTCCCATTCAGATTACAATCATTTACAGCATGTAAAATTATTTTTTTCACATTTTATCATTCAAACCTTTGTAGTTAGATATTTTATCAGGCACTCTTGTTAAATATAAAATTATAAACGAGAACCTGTTACTGCATTTTTCTGAGAAAGTATGCAATCTTAGCTAAAACTGAAAACATTTTTTTTCACTTGTATTTTGATGCATTGTGTTTTATGAATAATATGACTGTATAAAACACTGAACTTGCTCACAGTGTGGGAAATGATAAGGTGAGTAATGGTAGAGGTATTGCTAATTTTATACGTGACAAATGGACAATGCCATCGCTTTGGAACTTAAAATAATAAATATAAATTTAAAAAATATATATTTTATGTTTATTTGGGTGGGGGGTTTTTTTACATGCCATTTTACATGGCCATGTTTGGTATCATTAGAAAGGCCAGACTCTGACCTGTTAAATGACATCTAACATGACTTTGTGGGGTGTAAAGAATGGAAATGCAGAGATTTGAAGGACCCCCCACTCTTCTCGCAGTGGAGAAGTGACTTGTGTTTTAAATGGACCAATGTGTAATAATGCTCTGTGCCATCACCTCCACATTTTGTCTCGGCATGGGAAATGTGTAGGTGAGTTAGGGCAGTAAAAGTAAAAGCAAACAGTGCCGCTGCCCTAGAAATGAGAAGAAAAAAAGGACATCCTTTATTTTTTTTTCATAGATTATGTTGTCATATTTGGTATCGTTGGAAAGGCCAGACTGACCTTTCCAATTATACCTCACTTGACCTAATGCATTGTAAAAATCAGAGACGCAGGGATCCAAAGTGACACTTGCAACCCTAGCTTCATTGACTATTTAGGTTTTCAATGAACCAATACAGTTGTGTTCAAAATTATTCAACCCCCACTGAAATTTAGTGTTTTGGCCAGTTTGACATTGATTTTGATCATTCAGGCTAGGGTCAGACGAAAGCATTTTTCCCCGCGAACGTGAAGAAGTGCGTCCGACCGCATTGACGTATTTTTTCACGGAATGCGCAAAAACGGTCAGACGACGCGCATTTTCGGGCGTGATTTTGTACGGATCGTCAATAAAACTCTTTTTGCGTCTGGACATTATGTAGGCCGGACATTAGCAACGTCTGACATGTCCTAATCACGCAAACACGCCGCTATGCCGCAGCTGCGCACTCAGTACGTCAGTACTAGCGGTTCAGCGTTTTCAGAAAAATGCGTTCAAATTCCACTTGCGATGCACAGCTGGACCTTTGTGCGGCTGTACATTGTATATTGGCCGTCATTGCCCGTCATCTGCTGCTAGTGCGGCCGTAATTATGTGCGCCAGAACGCACGTTAAAAGAGCGCTGGTCTGACCCCAGCCTCAGTCATCTTGCTTACAATTAAATCAAAGAGGCACGTGTAGGTCAGACAAATATAACATAACATTTATAATGAAATAACCACAAATGTCTTTTCTGTGCTCACATCATTATCAGTTTTATTCAACCTTCGTACTTAGTACAACATCCTTTTACAGTTATAACAGCTTTTAAACGTAAATCATAGCTTGACACAAGTGTCTTGCAGCGATCTACGGGTATCTTCGCCCATTCGTCATGGGCAAAAGCCTCCAGTTCAGTCACATTCTTAGGCTTGCGCACTGCAACTGCTTTCTTTAAGTCCCACCAGAGGTTCTCAATTGGATTTAAGTCAGGTACTGCGATGGCCACTCCAAAATGTTCCAGCCTTTAATCTGCAACCATGCTCTAGTGGACTTGGAGGTATGCTTGGGATCATTGTCCTGTTGAAAGGTCCGACGTCTCCCAAGCCTCAGGTTTGTGACGGACTGCATCACATTGTCATCCAATATCTCCTGGTACTGAAGAGAATTCATGGTACCTTGCACACGCTGAAGCTTCCCTGTACCTGCAGAAGCAAAACAGCCCCAAAGCATGATTGACCCCCCGCCATGCTTCACAGTAGGCAAGGTGTTCTTTTCTTCATAGGCCTTGTTCTTCCTCCTCCAAACATAGCATTGATCCATGTGCCCAAACAGTTCTAATTTTGTTTCATCAGTCCACAGAACACTATCCCAAAACTTCTGTGGTTTGTCCACATGACTTTTGGCATACTGCAGTCGACTCTTCTTATTCTTTGGAGACAGCAAGGGGTGCGCCTGGGAGTTCTGGCATGGAGGCCTTCATTACGCAGTGTGTGCCGTATTGTCTGAGCTGAAACTTCAGTACCCACCTCTGACAAATCTTTTCTCAGTTCCTCAGCAGTCACACGGGGACTTTTCTCCACTCTACACTTCAGGTAGCGCACAGCAGTCGAAGTCAGCATCTTCTTTCTGCCACGACCAGGTAGTGTTTCAACAGTGCCCTTTGCATTGAATTTGCGAATGATGCGTCCTATGGTCTCTCTTGGTATGTTTAACATCTTTGCAATCTTCTTATAGCCATTGCCCTTCATGTGAAGAGTAATCACCTCTTCTCTTGTCTTCCTGGACCATTCTCTTGACTTCACCATGTTTGTAACCACACCAGTAAGGCTAGGGTCAAACGAAAGCATTTTTACACGCGAACGTAAAAAAGTGCGTCCGAACGAAGTGACGTATTTTTTCACGGAGTGCGCGAAAACGGTCATACGATGCGCATTTTCGGGCGTGATTTTTTACGGATCTGCAATTAAACGCGTAATCTAATTTACCAAATCAATAGGTGAATCAAAAATTAAGGTGAAGGGTATAAAAAGCCATTTCGTGGATGGTGGCATTTCACCAAGATGGATGCACTGCAAGTGTTTGTGTTTGCTGCAACGGGCTACCTGTACCTCCAGCACAAAAGACAACGGCGAACATGGGTTCATCCCATCAACGCTGCCAGACACACTCATGGCCACTTTGTGACGCTGTACAGGCCACTGCGAGAGAGGGACCCCGTGAAGTTTTTCAACTACATGCGGATGTCCATCCCCTCATTCGATGAACTGTTGTCACAGTTACGGGAGCCGCTGACCAAGAGGGACACCAACATGAGGGATGCCATACCACCGGAGGAGATGCTGGTCATCACTTTGCGGTAAGTACTTCCAAACACCTGTATGCATGACTTCGCTGGCAGTCAGCAGACATTAGGGATGTGCGTTTCAGGTTTCTGAATTTTCACGCAATTTCCCGATTCGTGTTTTCGATGCGGGCCGAATTACCGAAAATTTGAGATCCGAAAACGTCAGATCCGAAACGTTTTCCGAGTCGACCCGAAATATTTACTGAATTTTCGAATGGACTTGAAATGAGTCAAATCGAAATTTATTGCTTTGAAACGAGGAGAACAGACGTTCCGAAGAAACGAGAATTTCCGAACTTACGAAAAGTCGATACATAAAACGAGCTAAGTGACACGCAAATACGAAACATGGTCGAAATTCCGAGAAAAAAGTACACGGCAAACGAGTCGAGCCGAACCGAATCGAAACAGCGATAGGTAGAAACGAGCCGAATCGAAAAGTTTAAAAATCTGAAACATCGAACATAATCGACCCGAAAAAAATAAAAGGTGCACAAGCCTAGCAGACATGTGCTCGGTGTCCCTATTGTCGGTCTGTAGTGACATGTACGCAAGCACATTCATACCCACCCACACGCAGGCATCACATTTCAAGACACGTCCAAAAAACCTCTGACACTGACAAGAATGTATGGAAATAGAAATATATTGTAATAAACAAGAAAATAAATGAATTACATATTTGTAACATATATACAAAAGAAAATAACATGAAGGACAAAACATAACAGTGACAACAGGAACAGCATGTCAACCCAAACATAAAACAGACAAGACACCTCACAAATCCTCGTACAGAGGAGCATCTGGCTCATGAGGACCATGTGTGGATCCGCGGCGGTAGCCAGACTCTGGGGGAGGCCCAGCAACATGGGACATGGGTGGGTGGGTGGGTGGCGCCTGGCTGTGGCTGGCATAACCAGTGGCCTGATGGCGTTGTGGCACCGCACCATAGTAGACCGCAGCCTGTTCTGGACGGGACAGGATCTCATGGATGAGGTCCAGGGATCTGCGGCGGTACTCCACCTTCTGCGCCGGGGTCATCTGGTCCAGCAGGGATTGACAGGAATGGACAAAGGACATGTCCTCACTGTCAGTGATGGTGCAGCGTGGAGGTTGTGGATTGTGCGACCCCATGAACCTGACCATGGCCTGCTCGAAGTCGCTAGGCGGTCCCCTCCTCCTGTTGTGAGCCGGTCTGGTGCTGTCTCTCGGTGCTGCAGCTGGCACCGGTCCGGTCTCCACCTCCCCCTCCACCTGCGAGTCCGTGCCACCCTGGTCAACCTCCTCCTGCCAGCTGGCAGAACCCCCTGCCGGCAGGTGTTGCTCCTGTGACCCAGAGGTGGATGGCTGGTCAATGCTGCTCGCAGTTGGCCTTGGCTCCTGGGTCCTCCTGAGGAACGACAATTGTTCGGCGTAAAGATAGCTGTGCACCTTCCTCCTTGCCCCAGCTCCAGAGCGCGCAGCTGCCGCTTCCTTCTTCAGGACCCGGGTGTAGTTGTCCCTGATAGTGCGCCACTTGTTGCTAATTTCATGTGCTGCAAAACATAATGAGAGTGACATTAGGGTCGGTTCATATGATGTGATCATAACACAGATTTAATTCATATTTCCCAGGTATCTTGCTAGTGGATGCAGTTTGAAGGATCTGCATTACAACTTCCGCATTGGCAGATCAACAGCTGGTGAGATCGTCCGCAAGGTGTGCCAAACAATATGGGAAACCATGAAGAAGCAATGTTTACCAACACCCACGGATGAGGCATGGGTAGCAATTGCAGCAGGATTTTGGGGGAGAGCCAACTTCCCCAATTGCCTTGGAGCCGTGGATGGCAAACATGTCCGCATAGTGAAGCCACTACACAGTGGCTCACTGTATCAAAATTATAAACATTTCTTTTCCATTGGCCTACTGGCGGTGGCAGATGCCAACTATAATTTTGTGTATGTGGATGTCGGATCATACGGCAAAGACTCTGACTCCACACTGTTCAGGAACTCTACACTGTGGGATGAGCTCGAGAGTGGGACCCTGCACATACCCAGACCCGCACCATTGCCTGGCAGTGACGTGGTAGTCCCCTATGCCTTCGTGGGTGACGAAGCATTCGGCCTATCCACACATCTCCTACGGCCCTACTCAGGGACACACCTGACTGTGAGGAAGCGGGTGTTTAATTACAGGCTGTCGCGGGCGAGACGGTATGTGGAGTGTAGCTTTGGCATACTGACCAACAAGTGGAGGATTTTTCATAGACCGCTTGATGTAAATGTGGACTTCTGTGTGGATATAGTGAAATGCTGTTGCATCCTACATAATTATGTTCGTGCGAGGGATGGTTTTAATTTCGCTGATACCCTCACAGTTACGGTTCTGGATGAATATGCAAACCATGACATAATAGCTGTGAATAGACACAGCAACAGGTTTCGCGATGCTCTGGCTAATTATTTTACTAGCGATGCAGGGCAGGTGCCCTGGCAGCTGGGGAGCATTTAACATGTGACGGCACTTATTATGTTTGCCTTTACTTTTATTGTACATGCAATTTACATGTGATTATGAATTAAATAATCATGTACTCACTCTGTAGCTTCTGCTCTCTGTCAGACCACGTATCATAGTCCAGGTACACCTCCCTCGAGACTGCAACCCATGCGCTGGCCTTTCTCAGTTTGTCCTTGTACAGGTCACAAGCCGTGTCCCAAATCTCGGGATGCTCCGCCACTGCCGCTATCAGACGCTCCACACCAATATCCACACCAGCCATCTTCTGCAATTGCCAGGTACAACAACAGCCACCACAGGACACTTTTTTCGTCTGGACGTTATATAGGCCGCACATGTGCAGCGTCTGACGTCTCCTAATCACGCAAATACGCCGCTATGCCGCAGCTGCGCAATCTGTACGCCCGTACTAGCGGTTCGGCGTGCTCGAAAAAATGCGTTCGTTTTCCACTTGCGTTGCGCGGCCGGACTTTCGTGCGACCGTACTTCGTATATTGGCCGTCATTGCCCGTCATTTGCTGCTAGTGCGGCCGTGATTATGTGCGCCAGAACGCGCGTTTAAAGTGCGCTGGTCTGACCCCAGCCTAAATGTCTAGAAGGAGCTGAGTATCACAGTCATTTTAAAGCTGCCTAATTGGTGCTTATTATGCTTTATTGCTGCTCCGTGACATCCACAGGTGTTTTCAATACCTGATTGAAAACACTTGAATGAACCTCTGTTCTTCAGAGTGGTAGTCTTTAAGGGGTTGAATAATTGTGTCAATGAAGAATTCACAAAAGAAACATTTACTACTGTATTACAAAACCAATTGATGTCATTTTAGTTGCATATGGTTCTTTAAAAAGTCCTTGTAGGATTTCATTCTGAATACAATTACAAATGTACACTAAATTCCCTAAAACCCTTTACAGCATTGGGGGTTGAATAATTTTGAACACAACTGTACGTAATAATAACAAATTGTGCCATTGTGTAATGATAGGCCCCCTATAGGGTGATGGGGAGCCTTTAGGCTGTGTAGTCTGAAGTCTTTAGGGCAGGCATATGGTTTGTTGCTTATAGCAGAATCCAGCACACACTTGCAGAACTCGAAAACAAGACTAGAATGTATTCAGCAGCCTGCAGGGCAGAACTTGGTACTTGAAAAACACAACAATAAAGACTGCTGATACTAGCACTCCCAGCCAGGGAGATCTGACAAAGACCCTGAGTACACCAAATGGCTTTGTGGCCAAATGTCTGCTGAGTGAAACAGACTTAACTACAAACAGGCAGAGAAATCCTTAAACAGACAAGATACATACAGAAGAGAGGTCCAAGAAGCCAAGTCAGGTCATACACGAGATATCAGAATGCAGAATCAGAACTTAGGGAACAGACAGAGCATAAACCGGGAACCAAAGCCACGGAGTCATACACAGAAATTCAGAACAAATAATCAAAGGCACTGGGGATCTTCAACAGAAATAGGTCTATCCTGATCCAAGGATCAAGAATACTACAGGCCCTATATATAGGGCTGAGCAGGTCATGTGACCACAGACCATCAGCCCAATAGGAATGGTCTGCAGAGCCTGAGCATGAAAACCAGCAAACTGGCAAATCCCCGCTCCCACCACCAGGGGGCAGGTTCGAGACGTGACACATTGCCTTCAAACTTGCTGGCATCATGGGAAATGAGATGGTGAGTTAGTGCAGCATAATTGTTTACATTATACAGTCAGGTCCAGAAATATTGGGACATCGACACAATTCTAACATCTTTGGCTCTATACATCACCACAATGGAGTTGGACTGAAACAAACACAATGTGCTTTAACTGCAGACTGTCAGCTTTAATTTGAGAGTATGTACATCCAACTCAGGTGAACGGTGTAGGACGTACAGCAGTTTGCAGATGTGCCTCCCACTTGTTAAGGGACCAAAAGTAATGGGACAGAATAATAATCGTAAATCAAACTTTCCCTTCTTAATACTTGGTTGCAAATCCTTTACAGTCAATCACAGCCTGAAGTCTGGAATGCATAGACATCACCAGACGCTGGGTTTCATCCCTGGTGATGCTCTGCCAGGCCTCTACTGCAACTGTCTTCAGTTCCTGCTTGTTCTTGGGGCATTTTCCCTTCAGTTTTGTCTTCAGCAAGTGAAATTCATGCTCAATGGGATTCAGGTCAGGTGATTCACTTGGCCATTGCATAACATTCCACTTCTGTCCCTTCAAAAACTCTTTGGTTGCTTTTGCAGTATGCTTTGGGTCATTGTCCATCTGCACTGTGAAGCACCGTCCAATGAGTTCTGCAGCATTTGGCTGAATGTGAGCAGATAATATTGCCTGAAACACTTCAGAATTCATCCTGCTGCTTTTGTCAGCAGTCACATCATCAATAAATACAAGAGAACTAGTTCCATTGGCAGCCATACATGCCCACGCCATGACACTACCACCACCATGCTTCACTGATGAGGTGGTATGCTTAGGATCATGAGCAGTTCCTTTCCTTCTCCATACTCTTCTCCTCCTATCACTCTGGTACAAGTTGATCTTGGTCTCACCTGTCCATAGGATCTTGTTCCAGAACTGTGAAGGCTTTGCTAGGTGTTGTTTGGCAAACTCTAATCTGGCCTTCCTGTTTTTGAGGCTCACCAATGGTTTACATCTTGTGGTGAACCCTCTGTATTCACTCTGGTGAAGTCTTCTCTTGATTGTCGACTTTGACACACATACACCTACCTCCTGGAGAGTGTTCTTGATCTGGCCAACTGTTATGAAGGGTGTTTTCTTCACCAGGGAAAGAATTCTTCGGTCATCCACCACAGTTGTTTTCTGTAGTCTCCCGGGTCTTTTGGTGTTGCTGAGCTCACGGTGCGTTCCTTCTTTTTTAGAATGTTCCAAACAGTTGTTTTAGCCGCGCCTAATGTTCTTGCTATCTCTCTGATGGGTTTGTTTTGTTTCTTCAGCCTAATGATGACTTGCTTCACTGATAGTGACAGCTCTTTGGATCTCATCTTGAGAGTTGACAGCAACAGATTCCAAATGCAAATAGCACACTTTAAATGAACTCTGGGCCTTTTATCTGCACATTGTAATTGGGGTAATGAGGGAATATCACACACTTGGCCATGGAACAGCTGAGAAGCCAATTGTCCCATTACTTTTGGTCCCTTAACAAGTGGGAGGCACATCTGCAAACTGCTGTAAGTCCTACACCGTTCACCTGAGTTGGATGTACATACCCTCAAATTAAAGCTGACAGTCTGCAGTTAAAGCACATTGTGTTTGTTTCATTCCAACTCCATTGTTGTGGTGTATAGAGACAAAGATGTTAGAATTGTGTCGATGTCCCAATATTTCTGGACCTGACTGTAATTGAAAAGTGAACAATAGTGCTGCATTAGTAAAAAGGAAAATTTTTTATTCTCCACCATTGGGAATTCCCTTCCCGGCCAGGGGGAGAAGTCCCTTTCTGACGTCATGCACAATGATGTTAGTGGGCACTGGCAGGGGGGAAGGTTCCAGAGACAGAGCTGACATCCAAGGTGTTAGCCCTCACTGCTAGAATACTGCAGTCGGCACCAGATTGTCATTGGGCCAGTGGGCTGTGATGACGTGCTGATCGCTTCCTCTGCAACCAATCGAGAAAGCAGAAGACACGCTCAGCTCGTCATCCGCAGCCAAGACTTTGTATTTTACTGTAATCAGATACATAATCATTTGGAGTGTCACAAGGATGATTTCAATTGTTTATATAATGACCATTAGAGAATCTAGACCATTGTAGAAGAAAGAATTCTGGCAATTAAAAAATAGATTTTTTTTTTAGAACCGCAGAACTTGTGAATGTACAGCAGTTTAAATATTAATATTTATTTTAATTATGAATGACTTCATCCACGGTGAAATATGATTGCCAGTTTTGAAAAAAGAAAACCAGGAAGCAAGGTAAAAATGAAAACTCAGTTCAACATGTAAGGCAATGCTGCTGCTGCTAACTAATGCATATAGGTCTTTTATTTTAAATCATTCTGTGTGAATGAGTTTAAAAAAAAATATCAAACAAGCTCTAAATTAGAATATATAAGTAGTATTGTGTTAGAGTTGGTATTGTACAAGGTGAGCACAACAACAGTCCTTGATTTGCAACAGATATAGAATGTAACTTTATTGGAGTAGTCTTACACATTGGTGGCTACGGTTGCATCAACACAGGAAGTCTCATGTGGTATCGATTGGAATCACACACACTCATTGCAGGCCCCTCCCATTACTCGACAAACATCCAATCCGATAATCTAACTCGAACCAGTCTCTCTGCAGCATATCTGGCGTCATTTAGTTTTCAGCTTCAGTGTGTCACGGTGACCCAGGGGATGCGGCGCCTGGCAGCAGCTTCCTCGCTGCTCGCTGGCCAGGCGCCGAATGTAAGCGCTTCCGGGCCCGCTCACGTGGGACGCCGAGGGGCGGGGCCTGGCGCTGTGACGCGGACCCGCCGGGTTTAAAACTCAGTCTCTCCCATACACCGGTGCCCTGACGTGGTATTCACCTCCCGCAGAGCTCTTGTGTGATTTTGGCTACCTCATGTGTATAACCCTTGGCATTGGCAAACGAACCCTCCTGTGTATGACCCTTGGCATTGGCAAACGAACCCTCCTGTGTATGACCCTTGGCATTGGCAAACGAACCCTCCTGTGTATGACCCTTGGCATTGGCAAACGAACCCTCCTGTGTATGACCCTTGGCATTGGCAAACGAACCCTCCTGTGTATGACCCTTGGCATTGGCAAACGAACCCTCCTGTGTATGACTCCTGGCATTGGCATTTACTCTGTTCTAGGTTCTGCCCTTAACGTTGGTACCGAGGTCAGTCTATGTGGCATCCTAAGCACACATCAGACTACCTCTGCTATTACTAAAGTCCTAGGGAGGACTTGTGATCTGGTCTGTACCCCTGTCTGGTATTTCCCTTTCTTTGTCTGTTACCTGTTTCGTTGCCTTATAGCTTTGCCGACCATTCAAGGATCGGAAGAGTAGAAAGGGAGCTACATATAAAGAGATCAATATCTTGGTAGTCAGAAAGATTCGTGACGATACTCTATTCCATACCTCTGTCTGGTGTTACCCCTTGTTTATATATTGTCTGGTTATTTGTCTGTTTAGTATCGCCGACCATTCAAGGATCGGAAGGGTAGAGAGCGGTCTGCGTAAAGGGACCACACTTTTGGTAATCAGGGGGATCCGTGACATTACGTCAGGGCCAATGGATCCCGCAGACCTCTCTAACCAGCTGGCACGTATCGCAGCCAGACAAGAGGAACAGGACCATAGGATGGACCAGATTTCTCTCGCTCTGCAAACCCTGTTAAATCGGTCCAATACAGGTACCACAAACCCTCCAGATCCAGTGTTACCTAGGGTCAGTCGGTCTCCCCTGAAGGACATAGGCTTAGTATGAAGGCACCCCTACGCTATGATGGTACACCAAGCCTATGTCGGGTTTTTGACTCAACTCGAGATTCTTTTTGAGAACAATCCAGGTTCTTGTATATCTGATAAAGCCAAAGTAGGATATCTGATTAATCATTTAACAGAAAAAGCTTTATTGTGGGCTACGCCGTTGTGGGAAAATAAGAAACCCATCATTTATGACTATGAGGGTTTTACCTCTGAGTTAAAACGTACCTTTGATCCCTCTAGAAGGGCTACCAATGCGGGTAGGTCCTTGTTTCATATCAAACAAGGTAATAAGAGGGTTGCCGATTATGCCATAGAGTTTAAAACTTTGGTTTCTGAAGTACTTTGGCCGAACGACGTTTTAACCTTAGCCTTTACCGAAGGCTTGAACGAGGCTTTTATGTTTGAACTGGCTCCCTTAAAATTACCAGAAAGTCTGGACCACCTGATAGATTTCTGTATAGCCATGGACGATCAAATCAGGGAAAGGAGACACACCAGAGATAGACCCAGAAGGGTCTTGCCTCCTTTACCCTCGTTACCCAGACACCCCAGTACATCAGGTGGTTCGGAGAATGTAAAAACAGATTTACCAGTCGTTGAACCCATGCAAATAGGGAAGACAGGTATTTCAGAAGCAGAAAAAGCTCACAGAAAAGAAAAGGGGCTCTGCTTTTATTGTGCAGGGGCAGATCACTTCCGCCTTCAATGTCCTCAGAGACCCAGGGTTGGCAGGGTTGAACATAGCAGAGTGGGATTCAGAACAGGAGACACCCAGGTTGTCGGTTCTCTGTGTGCCTCCTTTGTGGATAATGAAAAAAAAAAATCCAGGATTCTGTTACCGGTCTCCCTAACCTGGGAGGGGGTTCACCTCAAGACTGAGGCGTTTTTGGACTCTGGGCCTCAGGCAATTTTATGGATAAGAGTTTTGCTGCCAAAAACCTCATACCACTGGTTCTCAGGGAAAGGCCTCTAAGGGTGGAGGCCATAGATGGTAACCCCCTGGCATGTCCTCATATCACTCACGATACAGTCGATGTATGTATGAAAATAGGAGTTTTGCACCAGGAGACAATAAGATTTCAAATCATTGAATCACCCTCATGTCCTGTCGTCCTTGGGTTTCCATGGCTAACAGAGCACAACCCAGTAGTCGATTGGGTCCAGAGAGACATAAAATGTTGGGGTCAGAGTTGTCAGTCTAAGTGCCTAGGCACAGTTAATGTGATTGGTAGCCTCAATATTGCCACAGCCCCTCCTTTGTCCACAGAGGTCCCTGAATGTTACCTGGCATTAAAGGAGGTGTTCTCTAAAGCCAGACTGAGGTTCTACCACCACATCGTCCATATGACTGTGCCATTGACTTGCTCCCCGGTACGATGCCTCCTAGGGGTCACGTATACCCTTTGTCACAAAGGGAGAACGACATTATGGAGGAATATATAAGGAGAATCTGGAACGAGGATTCATTAGACGGTCCTCCTCTCCAGCAGGAGCAGGTTTCTTTTTTGTCTCCAAGAAAGAGGGAGATCTGCGACCTTGCATCGACTATAGGGTTTAAATAGGATCACTATAAGAAATGCATATCCCATACCTCTCATAACAGAATTGTTTGACCGATTAAAAGGGGCTCGTGTCTATACTAAGCTTGATTTACGCGGAGCGTACAACCTGGTCAGGGTTAAAAAGGGAGACGAATGGAAAACGGCTTTTAATACACGTAGCGGGCATTACGAATACCTGGTGATGCCTTTTGGGTTGTGTAATGCGCCAGCCGTCTTTCAGGACCTTATAAATGACACTCTAAGGGAATTTCTGCAAGAATTCGTCATAGTATATCTGGATGATATCCTGATATACTCTCCTGATGTGGACACTCATCATGTCCACGTAAAACAAGTGTTGAAAAAACTATTGAAGGCTGGATTGTACTGTAAGCTAGAAAAATGTCTATTCGACATAGTAACTGTGCAATTCCTTGGTTATATTATAACTCCTGGGGGTTTCAAATGGATCCTAAGAAGCTCTCAGCTATTCTTGACTGGCCTTTACCCCAAGGACTTAAAGCCATTCAGAGGTTTCTGGGGTTTACGAACTATTACAGAAGGTTCATTAAAGATTTTTCGGCCTTGGTGGCCCCCCTCACGGCTATGACAAAGAAAGGGGTGGGAAATCAGAAATGGACACCTCAAGCCACTCAAGCCTTTGAGACACTAAAGCAAGCCTTTACTACTGCCCCTGTTCTCCGGCATCCAGATCCGGCTCTGCCTTTCCAATTAGAAGTTGACGCCTCCGAACTAGGTCTTGGTGCAGTCTTGTCCCAAAGGGAGGCTCCTGACAAACCCTTGCATCCATGCGGCTTCTATTCTCGAAAGTTGTCCCCGGCAGAGAAGAACTATGACATTGGAAATAGAGAATTGTTAGCAGTCATCGCGGCCTTGGCCGAATGGAGATACTTATTAGAAGGGTCTAAGGACCCCATTGTTATCATAACCGACCATAAGAATCTCACGTACATTGGAGATGCCAAACGTTTAAACTCCAGACAAGCGAGATGGTCATTGTTTCTTTCAAGTTTTAATTACGTACTTACCTATAGACCTGGGTCCAGAAACATTAAAGCAGACGCATTGTCGAGACAGTATGAGTCTTATGAACATAATATCCAAGATCAGCATCCCATTGTACCCCAGGAGAGGATTATAGCCGCTACCACGATTAGTGTTTCGTCTCCTCTAATGAAAAGGTTGCAGACCGTCCAGGGTGCAGCTCCTGGGGGAAAACCTCCTGCGAAACTCTTTGTACCTGAGAACGAAAGAGAAAGGGTACTCAACATCTATCATGACAATAAAACTTCCGGGCATATGGGTATCACCAAGACTGTGTCTAGTATCAGTAAACTCCTCTGGTGGCCCACGTTGCGCCGAGATGTCAAAGATTACATTGCCGTGTGCGAAGTGTGCACAAGGCAGAAAAGTCCCAAAACAGCACCCATTGGCTTACTCCAGCCTTTGCCGATCCCCGAACGACCCTGGTCACATGTAGCCATGGATTTTATAGTAGAGCTACCTGAGTCAAGAGGGAATACAGTGATACTTACGATCATAGATCGATTTTCCAAGATGGGTCACTATGTTCCTCTTCAGAAACTACCTTCGGCAGCTGAACTGGTGCCCATATTCATTGCCAATGTGGTCCGCATTCACGGTGTCCCTCGGGAGATAGTCTCTGATAGGGGGACCCAATTCATCTCCGGATTCTGGAGAGGGTTTTGTAAGAACGTGGGGATAGACCTCTCTTTCTCTTCGGCCTATCACCCCCAGACCAATGGAGCAGCAGAACGAGCAAACCAAAACGTAGAGAAATATCTCAGGTGCTTCATCTCAGAACAACAAGATAACTGGTCAGATCTGCTACCGTGGGCAGAATATGCTATTAACAGCGCAGTGAGTGAATCCACAGGTCATTCTCCTTTCTTCACTGTTTATGGCTTTGATCCTCCCGTGCTCCCCGCCACGTTTCCTGATACCACGATTCCTGCTTTAGATAAACAACTGGCATCATTGAAAGAGACTTGGGGGAGAGTGAGACGGGCACTGGAGGAAAGTAGTGCCATCCAGAAAACTAAGGCCGACAGACACAGGAGGCAGGCACCCGTGTATCAAGTTGGGGACAGGGTTTGGCTGTCTTCACGTAATATCAAGCTCTTAGTGCCTTCCATGAAGTTGGCTCCTAGGTATATCGGCCCCTATAAGATTCTACGGCGACTCAACCCTCTCCTATGCTTTGGCGTTACCCCCCCATTTTAAAATACACAATGTGTTCCATGTAAACCTTCTGAAGCCGCTGTTATGTAACCGGTACACCAAAGTCCATGCTCCACCGCCTCCTGTCTCTGTGGAGGGCGAGGAGGAATTCGAAGTTAAGGCCATTCTGGGTGCCAGGCTGTCTAGGGGGTCCTTGCAGTATTTGGTCGATTGGGTGGGGTACGGTCCAGAGGATCGTTCTTGGGTACCGGCTGCGGAAGTCCATGCTCCTAGGCTAGTGAAGGCCTTCTATTTGCACACCCCCGTGCCCCTGGGGGTCGTCCAGTGGCCGCCCCTGGAGGGGGGGGGTTCTGTCACGGTGGACCCAGGGGATGCGGCGCCTGGCAGCAGCTTCCTCGCTGCTCGCTGGCCAGGCGCCGAATGTAAGCGCTTCCGGGCCCGCTCACGTGGGACGCCGAGGGGCGGGGCCTGGCGCTGTGACGCGGACCCGCCGGGTTTAAAACTCAGTCTCTCCCATACACCGGTGCCCTGACGTGGTATTCACCTCCCGCAGAGCTCTTGTGTGATTTGGCTACCTCATGTGTATAACCCTTGGCATTGGCAAACGAACCCTCCTGTGTATGACCCTTGGCATTGGCAAACGAACCCTCCTGTGTATGACCCTTGGCATTGGCAAACGAACCCTCCTGTGTATGACCCTTGGCATTGGCAAACGAACCCTCCTGTGTATGACCCTTGGCATTGGCAAACGAACCCTCCTGTGTATGACCCTTGGCATTGGCAAACGAACCCTCCTGTGTATGACTCCTGGCATTGGCATTTACTCTGTTCTAGGTTCTGCCCTTAACGTTGGTACCGAGGTCAGTCTATGTGGCATCCTAAGCACACATCAGACTACCTCTGCTATTACTAAAGTCCTAGGGAGGACTTGTGATCTGGTCTGTACCCCTGTCTGGTATTTCCCTTTCTTTGTCTGTTACCTGTTTCGTTGCCTTTATAGCTTTGCCGACCATTCAAGGATCGGAAGAGTAGAAAGGGAGCTACATAAAGAGATCAATATCTTGGTAGTCAGAAAGATTCGTGACGATACTCTATTCCATACCTCTGTCTGGTGTTACCCCTTGTTTATATATTGTCTGGTTATTTGTCTGTTTAGTATCGCCGACCATTCAAGGATCGGAAGGGTAGAGAGCGGTCTGCGTAAAGGGACCACACTTTTGGTAATCAGGGGGATCCGTGACACAGTGATGCGTTCCTGCAGATCATCCAGGGTTGTGGGGAGTGGAGGTACATACACCGTGTCCTTCACGTACCCCTAAGGAAAAAGTCACAAACCGTTAGGTATGGTGATCTAGGGGGCCATTTGCACAACACCTGGTCATTTTGTCCTGCGCAGCTAATCCATCTGTTTGGCTGGTGCTCGTTGAGAAATTTGAGGACAGCAAGATGCCAGTGTGACTAACCTGAAACAGGTTAGTCACCACTCTCAACAGCTAATTCTGGAATCAACCAGTTGGTTAGTATTTCCAGGTAACTTTGGCAAGTAACAGTTTGTCGCTCAAAAATAAACGAGCCTCTCTGACATGGCAAAAAAAAACCACGTTAATTGTTGGAGAGTCACGTTCAACCTCTATGGTGGCATGCAAATTCTCACAAACCAATATCCTCACATTGTGCCTGTTGATCTTTGTCAGCAAGTTATCATCATTTTCCATTAAGGCCTGGAGCAAATTGCAACATGCACTAGTTGTGTTGCTGTGGAGTGAGCACCATCTTGGATTTCACTGCCCTCTGGTGGTGGGAGGAATGCACATAGATTCCACGGGAGAGAAAATAGTTGTTTTGAGTTAATGCATCTGTGATCATCATATTTATTAACAGATTCTAATAAGTTTTGATTTCATAACTACTTGAAATCAAGGAGTGTTTGTCTTCAGCCTGTACAATGTTTTTATTTTAATAATTCCCGTTGTTCAGTATATTGAAACTATGGTGAACAACATTTTCATTGTAGCTTAGTAGAAAAGTACCAATAGGATTAGGGTTAAGGTTTTTAATTTTAGTGTTAAACTAAACCTATCCCTTACCTTAACCCAATCTAAACTTATTTGACTAAACTACTCCAATACCACTGTTCACCGTAGTTGCAATATACTGAAACTAAGACAACATTCAATACAAACAGCAGTCCCATTATGTGAATAAATCAATTCAAAGATATGTCAGTGCAAAATTAATAAAAAATAAATGACGATATCTATATAATAGGAACAATTTATATGTGAATCATAAAAAAACCCGAATATTTATTATATACAAAGCATTTAGTCTCTTTAAAGGAAAAAAAAGGATAAGATCTTCTCTACAGTCTATATCAGTGTAGTACATTGAGGATAAATCCCCAACACGGACACGCCCCCATCCCCCTTCACATTATCCCTGACCCTTACCCCTGATAATGTCCATGGACTTGCCCATTCCCCCTATATAAAGCCCAATACTCCACCCCCTCCACCCCATATAACCTCCCCATATGCTTTGGCAATGCTAAAATGTATTTGGTCCTGCAAATAAAGCTTATTTTGATTTGATATAAGCATAAATACAAGACCTCATAGAGCAACATCACAATGTAAACATACAGGGTTATTCAGAGAAAGGTGAAACTCTGGAGACCTTTTGGAGAAGTGAAAATTCTAGGTCAAAATAGCCAAACCAGAAAAATTCTCCCATGTATCTCACTTTCCAAATCAGCTAATTTGACCTAGAGTTTTTACTTCTCCAAAAGTTCTCCAGAATTTCTATGAATAACCCGGATATTCTGTAGCTGTTAATATAGTAAAGCCTTTTACACATAGGTGTTGTGAGTACTGCTCATCTTTGACAAGTCTCACTAAACAGCTTATGACAGACAGGTTATCTAGAACGTATCTCAATGGCAGTTCGTCTATGTGGGGGAACCAAATCATCTGGCCAGCATACAGAAAAATGTGTGAATAAACTGCAGTGATCTTCCTTTCAAACACTGGTACTACCATTGTTTGAAGAGTAGATTTTTATTCAAACAATGGTTCTACTGAAGGAAGCTTTGCTTGACTATTTTATGTACTTTGATGCCTGAAGTGCCAAAAACCCGAATCCGAAGAGAAGGAAATTAAATTGAAGTGGAAAGTTATACTTTAGAGTAATCGACATAAAGATTGTACTGAAATCCTAAAAAAACGAATGAGCTTTCCAGGAGAAGATGTGTAAATTGAGAACAGGAGTCCAAGGACCGAACCTTGGGGAATCTCAACAGAGGTAGAGAAAATGAGGTACCAGGGAAGGAGACACTATACGAGTGATTAGTAAGGCTAGACTCACACCAGGATAGGGCACTGCCTTGTAGACTAAAAGGAGCGAATGTTCTGTGACACTTCACATATCAAAAATTAAATCATTGTTAAGTTGAAAACAAAATCTGTACTGTCAAAAGCATTACACGCACTGCTGTTTCCAGAGACAGCATTGATTATAAACACATTACACATTTCTATAAAAGAATTTTCCCTTTTATACTACAGGCAAGTATATGAACGGAAACCTATTCTTTTTCACATCTTTATCGATATGCTGGTTGTATAGACTTATGCTTGTTTTCACTGCAATTTTGTAATAACTGTTTATTTGGTCTGGGGATAAACAGAACTCCAGCCAACTATGGATTTTTACATATTTGCTACGGTCCTCTGTATTAAATAATTGCATTTCCTGCCGGTTGGATTCGTAAAGTTGTTATAACACTAAAACAATATCCTGTAGTTCCACATCACAATATAGTTAATCCATGAAGGTAAATTAAACAATATTATTTCAAACCAGAAATAATTACTTAAAAATTTAATTAAGAAATTAGACTTAAAAGCAAAGAATACAAGAAAAAGGGACAATTGGATTGATATGAATATTATTAACAAGTGATGATGTCGTACTCGAGGCTGCCATCAGAAATCTTGGGGCCCCTTAACGAACGACTGGATGGGTCCCCCCTCTGAAAAATCCCCTGCAATTCACTTTCAATTGCCCCTGCAAGCACATACGTCGTGCGTTACATTTTGCACTAAGATTGTAATACAATGCACGCATACGCGTACTAACGCATTGGCGCTCACAATGTTAAGTATAGGATGCGCGCAGAAACTTGCGCTCGCGCCGGGTTCGCGCAGGGTCCCTCGCGTTGGATGTTAACGTGCATCGTTTGCGCGAACGTCGTAATAAAACGTTATGCACTAATGGTTCTTTCCTCGCGCAAATGCGCTGCGCGAAGAGTGTAATATAATTTAACAGATAAATAACAGGCTACATGGCGACCTCTGTACTGCTTTGGTCATGAACACAGGCAGAAAAACCAGAGCAGTGATGAGGAGGAGATATGTTTTTTCTCCATGATCTTTAACACTTTGCATTACATTATAAAATTACAAAGAAATCAAATTTAATTTGACCATATGTGAATGTAATGAGCAAAAAGCTATCCCTTTGGTGCCATTTAAAGCATTTCATTGCCAGTTACATGTTGTCTGCTGCCTTGCATTTCTCTCACTCATACTGTTTGACGGTTATATTTTCATTAAAATCTGAATAAAATACTCTCCTGGATGAATCCAGTAGGGTTTTGCTCACTGTTAAAATAAGATGTTCAATTACAAACTTACTAATGGATGGAGAGCAATTAACATTGTCTTGAGGCTAATTTTCATTTATACCGCCATTCGTCATAAACCGAGCAGCATTCTCTGCAAAAAAGTCAATGTGTCACTTTTATTAGCCCAATTTGCACTCTAACACCCAGCAAATTAATTCAGGCTACATTAACGCACTTGAAATCCTATAAAATGATCTAATGATAAGTTTTACTTAACGTGTACTTTATGAAGTCATGCCGGTTTGCCACTATATCTTTATTAATTGCTTGATAATTATCCCCATAAATAGAGCTAAATGTGTAGCGAGAGCAATGCCTGACAAGGAGACGACAGGTTAAAAGATGGAATGCTTCAGTATTTTAAGATAATTGCTCAACGCTATCATTTCTTTTTTTGGTTTATATCGGTGCTAGGCTGATATGGGAGACTAACTGAAAAAGCAATATTTTACAAGAGAGCTCATGTTTTAATCATCGCAAATAGGTTGGATTCATTCATCTGTCGGAAACAATTAAGATTGCATATTAATAGGGTATGCATCAGATAGACTAATATCGAATTAGGAAACATGACATAATTACAGATTTAGAAATTAAAACCTAAACACTGCAAAAGTAGAACTACATTGTGAACTACATCAATATTGGCAATCAAAATGTCTTCCAAGCAAAAGAGTCGTTTGGTATTCATAAAACTGCACTTGCTTTTAAAAAAAAATTGCTTTTATCAAAGAGACCTCAAATCAAACAGATCCATAATGTGCCACTGATTACATGTTTTAAAAGAAAGATTCTACAGAGAATATATTGCAGAGTATATACATTCTTGCAATCTACAGATTTGACAGTTTAAAGGACAGTATTTCATAGGTAGAACATACTACATCTAGATACATTTTAATAGATGAAGAAAAACAGATTTGCTACGAATCTTCCAGAAGCAGAAGGCGGCCATTGAATCTGATTCGTACTAGATCGATTTATTATTATTATTATGGGCTCTTTAATGTGCCCAAAATGTTTTAGCACCTCAAGCATAAAAGCTGAAGAACATGGATCCTGTGGAAAGCTGTGTCAAAAACATGGATCCCCAGCAAATTCAGAATAGAGCCCCAGCTGCAGTAGCCCTTTTTGGTCAGCAGATAGGGACATCTGCCTGTCACATAGCCACCATGAATGAAAAATTATTAAATAAAACTGGGTCCTGACAGAGGTTTTATGAAAAATTACATGGTAGCGAAAGAGGAAGAGTTTGGAATTAAACTAACAAAATTACAAGAGGCTCCTGTTCAGATGACATGGAACATAATTGGGCTTTGAAGTGTGAATGTATACTAATTGCGTAAACATACACAGTACACTAAAAGTATACATGGTTATTCAAAGAGAATCGAAAAGTCACCGCACGTTCGGTGACTTTTCGTTCTCTTCAATTTGGTGTGATTTGGCGATCCCATTTCGGCGACCCTGCGGTGTATTCAGCAAGCACCACAGGGCCGTCGTACTGCAGGGAAAAGCCGCCGCAAAGCTGCTGAACACTCACTGCAAAACCTGGCGAATGCACACTGAAAACCGGCAAAAACATCTGTATTAACCCCGCCGAACACGCCAGAGAATCCCGAGCAGGAGCCGATCAGAGCAGCCACCGGAAATATTCGACACCGCAGACTAATGGAGTGAAAAAAAGAAAAAAACAGTACACTTGAATGTTTGAAAAGTGAAACGCTGCTTGCAAAGAAACTACAGAACGAAAATGTCTGAAATTTACATATGAGGTCCAGTGAATGCTAATAAAAAGGATTGTTACAGAAAAAAGAAAAACCTTTAACCCTTTCGCTGCTGAGGCTTTTCCCGCCCCTGTGCTGAGGTCATTTTTTACCTGTTTTGCGCATCATGTTTAAACGTGTTTTGAAGGCTTATTTTAGTATATGACACCGACATATTATATATCGTTCTTTCCGTCAGACTCGGTAGATTCATAATATGTCATTATTATATGTATACGTTATGTCATGTCTGTATATTATAACAAAAAATGCAATAAAATATGTATTTTCAATAATTTACAACGTGTAAAGTGTTTTTTTTCCACATTTTAACATGCGAGCAATTGCGGTTATATTTTGTATGGGGTGCGCTTGTTAAAAAAATTAGAGATGGGGTCTCGTTACATTTTTTTTTGGGGAAAATTACACTATTTTTAACAAACGCACCGCATACAAAAATCGTTAGTGCAGCATCATTGTTCACATTATAATTGAAATGGGAACAATATTGCTGCATTAACAAACCCAAAAAAAAGAAAAAAAAGTGTTTATTTTTTATTTTTTATTTTTTTTTTTTAATTTTTTTTTATTTTTCTTTTTCTTTTTTTTTTTTTTACAACATTTTTAACTTTCATGTTTGGTATCGTTGGAACGGCCATGCTCTGGCCGATCCAACGATATCAAAATTTAACCCCTAGCTGCCACGGATCGGGAGATAGGGAGTTCATTGGAACTCCCTATCTCCACACTTGGTGGCAGTTAGGGGTTAACTGTAGGACTGGCGTCATCGTGCTACGCACGATGACGCCAGTCCTCTGGGGGAGTTCCCGGAAGCTTGGCCGACATCCAAGATGTCGGCCAGCTCCCGGGAAGGATCGCGAATCGGCGCTTTTCAGCGCCGATTTGCGATCCAGCTCCCCAGGGGTTAATGCCAGGCATCATTTGGAAGGGCAGGCTGTGCCCTTCCAAATGATGCCTGGGTTAACCCCCTGTGCGCCGCCGATCGGGAGGGAGAGAGGTCCGAAGGACCTCCCCCCCTCCCTTTCAGGCGCCTCCTCCGCACATGCGGGGGGGGCGCCTGAATTAGGTGTCATCGCGCCCCCGCGATGACACCTAATAATGGCGGCTGCTGGTCCGGATGCCGGGCTGACATCCAGGATGTCAGCCCGCACCGGAGGGGCCAGCGATCGGCCGGAACCCGGCCGAACGCTGACCCCAATGTGAGGACGCGCTCAGCGCGTCCTCAGCACACCAGCGGTAATGCTGAGGACGCGCTGAGCGCGTCCTTAGCATTGAAGTGGTTAAAGAAAGTGAAAAAAAATTTGCAAAAAAAACCTGAAAAATGCCTAAACGATCCTAAAAAATGTAAAAATAAAGAGACTTTTTACTGCAGAATATTATAATGAATAGCTTACTAGATATTGAATTAAAACAGGAATATTTTTTAACATTGAAGCCTATGGGATTCTCCTGAATAAACCTGTCGAATGAAACCACCGAACGGCAGGGCAATTCGGCATCTTTTCCCTGCTGTTTTGTGTTCTCTGAATAGATGAAGCATTGCTTCTCTATGGGGATTTCACTGCCCTCAAACAGGCACCGAACAAGCACCATATATGCAGGCAATTCGCCAACATTTGGCAAATTGCCTGCTCTCTGAATAGCCGAATGGCCAGGAAAGGTAACCGTACGCTGAATTTCAGCGTTCAGTTACCTTTCGCCGGCAATTTGGATCTCTTTGAATAACCCTATGAGTCTTTTGATGCCTAAACTTAACATACATTTGTGATGCTATCTTTGCATGTTTACCATGAAAATGTGAATTTTTAGGCATAAGAGGCATGAGTAAGGTTTAAGTTCATCAGTTCTGAGTGGTCCAGCCAAAGATAAGTGCAAGAAATTAACAGTCTTTCATCTCTGTTTCTATTTTGGGTCATATTATTTTATTTTTTAACTAACTTTAACAAAATTAAAGAGTAAATTTATAATTTCGGAGGATATGTGTTATGATGTTCAAGCTATTTGAAAGTCTGTTAGATTTTTTTATCCAAATTCTAGGTTATTCAAACACCACACAAGCAATGCACAATAAGGGTATTATTGCCTTAAGCTCTCTTAAGTTCCAAATATTTTCATTAAAAAATGTACTTAACGATTTGAGTTGTAGGAATTAATGTTAATTAGGTAATGGAATTAATTGCGATATTTTTTTGTAATGGTGGAAATATCACGTGTTTTATAAAGTTATGTGTAAAATTGTGTCATTTTCTTTCTGCCTAGAATCAGAAACCTACATGTTCGTATCTTTAGATGATGATCTTTCTTATTTGTTCAATCCATGTATTGTTTTCCTATGATCTTATTTCTGTATTCATTGAGCATTTAATGTGACACTCCACTGCTAACGTTCTCTCCCGTTCATTGTTAAAAAAAAAACAATTTAGAAGATTATTTTCAGAATTCATAACAGAACTTCACGACATACTCATTCCTGCATGAAAATGATAACAGTGGGTGCGTAAGAGTTTGTGGATTTAACAAATTGAGAATTATCTTACTATTACACATAATATTCTAATATAATATACTAATCTTGCAGACATGGATTAAAGGCATATTCTTATAATTCTCATTTCAGTCAATTGTATCCTATAGAGATTCTATCTACTTGCAGCTCCACTATGATTCTCTTTAAATCTTTAAAAATGCTTGCCTACTATTGAAAAAAAAGTACCTCTCATATTTGACTATTTGCAAACTTTTCACAGGTTGGTCCACCACTTAAATCTCTGATGGGCTCACCTTTATATCCTCTTGAAATGTAGTTTAACATTAAGTTTCTGTGGAGGCAGAAATTGAAACCATTAACTTATGGATACAAGCAGCTGCTAAAGTTAAAACTTGTCATATATTTTTGTCTCTTGAGTGTTCTATACTGAATTTCCTGTGCTCCACATTTACATGATCTCCTACTGCAGGTCACAGAATTAAAAGAGACACTCTGTGCATTGTGACCAATGAATGTTATGAGTGGTCACAGTGCTGTCATCCCCCCAGGGGTCTTAGAAAACTGGTGCAATCCTTCAAGTGCAAGGACTTAGCCCTGCTTAGAACCTGAGCACAGAGCTCAGGTTACTGACTGTAAGGCTCCTGATGAAGGGAAATTATTGAACTCACAAAACCTATTGAGTTGGTATTTCCTGGCAATTGCAGAAGATTGTTGGGGGACCTGTATTCAGTACAGCTCCAGTTGATCTATGGCCACCGGCACGTGGATTATGAATAGAGTTGGATGCTAAAATTGGGAGGTCTGAGCCACTGCGGCACATGAGTATATACACATTTTGTGAGTGTGTTTTTGTCTTTCACTACAATTTTAATTATATTAAATACTGCACTATGGTTGGTGCTTTCTCTCTGTTTATTCCTTCTAGAATCTGAAGTGGAGGTGGAAACTCAATTTTGAGTACCCAACTGTATCTGGGATATTCCACGGGTAAATTTGTATGTGAGATTTTTATGCACAATCTTTGCGTCACTTTATACAATTGTATACTGAATGTTGGGACCCTTAGGACCAAGATCCATTCAGTGGCTCTTCGTGTGCTTGGCATTGAGAACTATTGGATTGACATTTGAATCCCCTCCATTTGCCCCTTTCTGGGTTTAACCCTAGAGCCTATACTATAGTATCCCCTAACCAAACTAATAGATATATTCTTCCCTTTGGATGTCACAAACCTTTACAGCAGATCATGGCTTCTCCTTGTATTGATCCTGTTTTCCCCAGGAAAATGTATTTTTTGCTTATTTGTTATAGTTACCATCCTTTAGGCCGGGGTCAGACGAGTGTCGTTGGAGAGCGGAAGGAACGTCCGTGAGCGTGGACGCTCCTTCCACTCGACGCCCATCTGGCCACCTCACTGAGCGCAGTTAGTACGCTCAGCGCTGCAAGGCTCGATCCTCCTATGGAGAATCGCGCTTTGCAGCTTCGTCAATGCACGTCCTAGCGCTTTGACGGAGAGGGCTGCTGCACGGGCACAGCACGGCCACTGTTGCGCGCACAATTCGTGCTTGCGCAACTGTATGTTGCTGGCTTCGTCGCAGCATTTCAATACTGCAACAGATGCCAGAAGGCACGTCCGTACGGGCGCACATAGTGCGCTCGCCTGACGCCAGCCTTAATCTTGATGATGCAGAAATTTCTACACTCTACAGACAAATATGCAAAGCTCCAGTAACTGTGTTTTTAAATCATACTGATTAGTTTTAATATTTACTACTATATCTGTAATCCTACTGCAGAGGTTGTTCAAATCATGCTTTTAAATCAATATTAACAAATGTTTCATATTATTAAGTGCTAATAAGTATTAAACTGCAATTATTATAGTGCATAAACCATCAAACAATGTTTCACATGCAAGCTCAACAAAGAAACAAATGCAAAGCAGCCATGCCATTATGTGCTGTAAAATGAAAGAATTATGTACATTTTGCTTAAATATTCGCATCGTGTGATCATGGAGCTGTCAAAGCATTCATTTTTTATTAACACAAATTGAATATATTTAAATGAAAAAGTTAGGACCAAGTGCTTTAGGGTAGTATAAATCCTTCATCAAGCTTTTGGCAATCATTACTTAAGACTCGTATAGGTAAGAGAATAAATAAAAATGTCTGTCTTATATAACAGGGATTTTTTTTAAATACCCTTGGACAGCAGTCAATGACATCTGTATGTGATTCATAAAGACTCCTATTAAATTGGCAAAAATAGTAATGTTTACTTTGAGTTAACCAAATTCATAATAGATATGCAGATAAAATTACCTGACAGCCAACAAAAGTGCTCTTTTAGGAGGAAAAGTACAGTTTTTGGTCTAAAATCCTCTTGTTCAACATTTTTGTACCACAGTCCCTCGTTCACTGGGCACCAAATATCTGTATGAGTGGGTAACAATACATTTTGGATTGCATAAATAGTCACCTATTGGGTCTCAAAATCTCAGAATAGTCACGTCTCCACCAATAGTATATTAAAGGAACACTACACCAAAAAATTAAATGTTCTTATCTTATTCCTCACTGTGGGACATTGGACATAGAATGGATTCTACGGGTCAGAAGTCCAGAAAACCAACCTACTGACTTGCATTGAGTGGAATGCATGTAAGTCACATAACTAGGGGGGTATTCCTTCAACCAATTGCCTTTTCTCTACTGTTTCGTCCTATACCACACCTGTAAAGTGAAATTTGCGATATTATTTTGGTAAATGTTGCATCATGGGAAGAATCCACAGAATGGAAACAGGAGATAAAACCTAACTTTACTTTTCCTATTAATATGCAATTAATTCAAATGAAGAAAAAATGTAGCAGTTGTTTTATATTGTGTGTTTTTTGTAATGCACATGTAGTCTAGTTACAGTTTATGTCAATGGTAGTGTTCCTTTAAAGTGTTTCTCTTTATCTACTATGTGCCTCATGTCTTGTGGTCTCTGACTTTTCTTGAAATGCATAGTGGTTGAGACTAGAGATGATGCTGGATAAGGCGCAAGAGCCACAGTCCTTGCAAATCTCAGAGATGAGAAGTTATGTTCTTGAGACGTTCTTTAGAGGCTGCACTTCCCTGTACAGTTTAAGATCCTACTTATACCTGTCCTCACTCAACTACCCCCACATCATGACTGCGACCACTTCCATGGCCTCAACTATTCCTAAACCACTAGTGCTAGTGATCCTGATGATGACCAATAAAACTGCTTTTGTCTTCCTCCACCCCAATCCCTCTAGATTGTAAAAGCATCTGAGCAGGATCCTCGGCACCTCTTGTTTCCGTTCCTATGTTTAATTTTGTTTTGATCCCATTGGTTATTGTAAAGTGCTGAAGAAACTGCTGGCGCTAATAAAAATTATGCCCAAAAATTGCAACCACCTAAAAGTCAAAGTGAAAATAGTATTTTGCAGCCAATCCATAAAATATGTTAACCAAAAAACTCTCTGGTGCACTATTGACTCGGCTGAAATTGACGAGTTGTATTAGACCGCACAGGCTCAGCTAATCATGTTAAAAACAAAAAATTGGTTGGTCCAGGAGTATAAACCAATGTTTCTTTACATGATTACAGATTAATTGCATTGTCGGAGGCAACTTGGTACTTAGTGAATGGTATGTGTATCAGGAACATGTTGGGGTTCTGTCCAAGGATCACACCCAGACTGTAACATTGTCTGTCTCTTCTCATACCCAGAAACACTCAAGGGAATGGCATTCAGCACTCAGGTACTGTAGCGATGTTACCCAAAAAAGCAGAAACACACTTGTTGGGGTGATAAAAGAAATATGTTTAATTGTGGGCAAAATGTCACTTATATAGACAGTCAGTGTAAACAAAATCAGGATGACAAATGGTGACAAAACTAGTATATACCTTTACCATGTAGTCTGAACTAACTTTGACAAAACAGAAGAACATACAAGGATGCAGCACAATCCGCTACTAAACATGACAACATACTGGGACGGAGGAACTGTATATCACACAAACAGCCTCCACACCTTATTCACTCCAATCAAAAGGTAAATTCAATTATTATAGTTGCTATCCAGTACACTATATGTGGATCATGATTTTCTGAGTTAACACCCTCACTGGCTGTGAGTTGCTTTCAGTGCATTGGCCTGTGGTCCCTTGGTAGGTGACTGGTATCCACACTTCTCCAAGGAGCAAAATGTGTGTTTTCAGTAGGGGGAAGAGAGGGAAAGGGTCCTTTATAGAGGCTTTCGTGAAGCTCTGGCTCCAGCCCACAGACTTCAGGAAAGACTATAAAAGGGTCAAAATGTTGTTGTTTTTTATCAGCTCATAATAAATAGCACAGAAGAGGTACAGGAGTGCTCATTGTCTTTTTACATTTTGCAATTTTTACATTGTAGTGCACTGGTTGGCTTGGGTTCCAGTGGCAGCTGGTTTGATGACCACTATATACATACAGAGACTGCACCCTAATATACTATTGGGTCTATTCAAAGAAATGTGCAACTCAGGAGAATTGGCAGGAGAAGAGAACAATCTAGACCAAATAGCCGATTTGGAAAGTGAGATAAATGGGAGAATTTTTCTGGTTTGGCTATTTTGACCTAGAATTTTCACTTCTCCAGTCATTCTTCTTAGTTTCACCTTTCTTTGAATTGACCTGCAAATCTTGCATTTAGTTTGGGAAAGGTTATTATTGACTGTACCCACCAGTGTGTCAGGACATGTGAAGTGGGAGTCTATTTTTAATGTGGAGAGGACTTCCATAACGACTCCAAAAGTCTTAAAACCATCCCCCTCCCCACTTATCTCTGCTCAAATGTAAATATGAGTGTAAGATCAATCATGTTAATCGATTTAAGGAGAGTATTGCTATGTTAAACATATTTAATTAGAAATTGGATGTTTAGGCTAGGGTCAGACGAACGCATTTTCACGTTGTCTGTGAAAAAGTGCGTTCGAACGAATGGACGCATTTTTTCACGGAGTACGCGATAGCGGTCATACGATGCGCATTTGCATCCGTGATTTTGTACGGATCATCAATAAAACACTTTGTGCATCTGGACGTTATGTTGGCCGGACATTAGCAGTGTCTGACATCTCCAATTCACGCACACACGCCGCTAGCGGCCGCAGCGCACTCTGTAAGTCAGTACTAGCAGTTTAACGTTCTCGAAAAAATGCGTTCATTTTCCACTTGCGTTGCGCAGCCGGACTTTTGTGCGACCGTACTTCGTATATTGGCCGTCATTGCCTGGCACTTGCTGCTAGTGCGGCCGTGATTAAGTGCGCCTGCACGCGCGTTCGCACTGCGCTCGTCTGACCCTAGCCTAAATGATCCTCAATTGCTTCCACTACACCCTTAAAAGGATCTTTTCCTGAATAGCCCTTGTTTTTAATGATAATTTTGTTTAACATAAAATATGCCGGTCAGTAACCTTGGAGTATATTTCAGTGTGTGGCAAGAATGAGAAATTAAATTTTCTGACTGGTGCTACTTTGTCATAAATGAGACTAGAAAACGGCATTAAAAGCTACCTGGTAGTTATTTCTATTATATAATTATACACAAACATTGCAGCAAAATTCCTATCAAGCAGCCTTTCTCATTTATATCCTTTGTCTACCCTTCAAGAAACAGAGAACCAAATAACTTAATCAAGCGAGTTAGTTTAAAAATGATAAAATGTTATTCCCAGCTGTCATGCAAAAGTTAAATTAAATAATTTGCTATGATCTTCTAGGAAAGTTGTCCTCGATCTATACTACAGACAGAAAACACACAAAAATGGCATTCATAAGTAATGGACCTATCCCAAATTGTTAAAAGAAATAGCACATAATTACCAAAACTTAACAGCCTATAGACTACATAGCAATTCTTCTTTTTGTAAATCTCACTATAACTTACATGTGGATTATTACATCTGCATTGGCTGGGTGGAGTAGAGGTAACATCACTGCTCTATAAACGCAGGTTCGAATCCTGGGCCAGAGCACCTCTCCAGTAAATGTCCTTTGGCAAGATACCTAATGGTACATACTTGCCTACCCAGAACATACTTGAAAATAAGAGAAATCTCAATGTATCCTTCCTGGTAAAATACATACAAATACATTCTAAAATATGTATAAAGTGTCTCTGTTCCTTGTAGGTCCACTTATAAGCAGTCTTTTCTATTTTATGTGGCTCATAATCTAAACCTGAACCCACAATGGCATATGTTTTTTCTATATTCCATGTGATATTCATGGAATAACCGCAACCTTTCCCTACAGCTGTGATTCTTAGGGGAGATCAACAGCTCTTTCCAATTTTTAATAAGACCGGGATTACTGCTGCGAATAATTAATACTCTTTTCATTAACTGCTGTTTTTTCATATACAAAGTTAAGTTTACATAAGTTGGGGGCAGGGATTGATAACCAGACCAGTGTGAATTGGTACCAGAGGTGGTAAGTCTTTAAATGAATATTTAAATATAATATACCATGTATTACGGTCAATGCATTACATTTAGCTAGTTTCTGTTTGGATAACTATTTTTCTAACAGTGTTGTATGTTGCGTCTGTGGCTCATGTTGTATGTGATACACAAGCTGTCACGGCGAGGGAAAAGCAGGCTTAAGCAAATCACTATCCGTCTACCCTAGACTCAAAATTATGACTACGTGGCCCACAATCCCCCGCGCGAGCTTGCTTAACTGTCACGGCAAAGCCTTCACTCCAGAAGGGCACGTGACGTGATAAAGTGGCCACAGGGTTGCAACGCAATATCCATCTATGCTCGACCCGGAATACTGACTACGTTGCCCACAATCCCTGTACCCACTCTCCTTATACTATTCGTCACACTGCCACCACAAATAGACTTTTTATCCAAGAGGTTTACTGTCTGAACCAGAGCCGGTTTGAGCCTCTGGTCCTGCATCCCAAAATAGAAAAACTGTCCTGCGACTGCACCCCACCACAACTCACTGTATAGTAGATAGACTTGAGCTTAACAAAGGCAAATCTCTATGATAATCCAGTCCTTCAGTTAGCGTGGATCGAATATCAGGCAGAAGCAGATCTTAATAAGTTTTGGATTTTATTATGATAAACCAAAAAAATTATATATCATGGTGCATTTGGGTTACAGAAAAATAGATATGATAATCAATAATTACACACACAAAGCAGCAAAAATAAAAGGGTTAAAACACAGAACTTACTCACACGTCAGCAAGCTAAAGGACATCTGGGACTCCTGGGGCTGGAGATTGGAAACATGGCAAATCATCACTTCTTACGTGAGCCCCAATTGAAAAGCCCTGAGCCCTTGCTGGACTCAGAATATATAGGTTTTTCTGTTCATTCAAAAAGAACAGCCCATAGATGGTACAGCCCGCCCAATACAGTTTCCCAGAATTCCCCCTCCTGTTAGTGGGCATGCTCAGTTCACTGATTCTCTAATTTTAATATCAATCATCCCCAAATTTGTCTCTGCGATCAAAGGATATGATCGCTTCTTTGAAATTCATGTTTTGGTCACAATGCCGCTGGGTCTGGGATGTGCTCTTGGAGGTGTTTTTCCATTTGCTCAAGGTGTGAAAGGCATGTAGACTGGACAAAGGACATTCCATTGGCACAGATGTGTAATTTCCACCCTGATCATGCAGATCAAAGAAAACCTATTTTGCGACAGCCTGTGATATCCCTCCCAGGGGAAAAGAGACAAACATTTTAATTACTTTTTTAGAACACACTAGATGGCCACTGGTATATAGATAGATATAGATATATATATATATCTATATCTGATATGTATATATATATATATATATTAAAGCAGCGGCAACCAGCTGTAGCCAAGTAAAAACTCAAAAGTGCCTGGGTGCAAAGCCCGATGGAAAATATGCAAACCAAAAGAGAGAAGGGCGCACACCAGGGTTTAGGAAAGGATAATAAAAATAATGTTTATTGATTAAGCATTAAAAAAGATGCCCAAATGCATCAAAAACAGAAGTTTCGGCCCTCACAGGGGCTTTTATCAGGGGCCTTGATAAAGGCCCCTGTGAGGGCCGAAACGTCGGTTTTTGATGCATTTGGGCATCTTAATAATAATTAATCAATAAACATTATTTTTTATTATCCTTTCCTAAGCCCTGGTGTGCGCCCTTCTCTCTTTTGGTTTGTATATATATATATATATATATCTCTAACCGCAACACAAGCTGCTACCATGATTCCCAGAAACCATGCAGCTCTTTCTCAGCTCCGCTTACGAGTGTACCATCTTGATGTCATGACGTGGCCCTCGTTGCGGCCTTCGGCTCTGGTTTTCTCAGCCCATGTAAGTTGGTGTATACATATTCGTGAGTCATTATCATGAAAAAAAATCCACGGGACGAAAATGATATTTGCTAATAATAAAAATGGACTCACTCCAGGTTTTTTCTTTTTTTGTTAAGAAAATTTGTTTATCAGGTATCTGAGCCTTGATATTGTATGATCAAAATGAACAACAATTTATTGTTTATTTAAGTGTCACATACCAGACTGAGTCATTGCCCCATTGGGACTATGGTACGTAAAGTGGAATATTATGTAAACTTCCTATATAAGGTTGTCCTCCCCATGAATCACAGCTTCTGCATTCATGCTATGTTCTGCCCTGAAGCACTCTGTGTTACCTTCTGATTATCTGAAGCCTGTACCTGCTCTCAACAAATACCCTGTACCTGGTTTCTAGCTTCATCATGTTCCTGTAATCCCCATCTGCTTCCATCATGATATGCTCCCTGCTTTGTGTATATTGCCAATCCATTCCTGCATTGTCCATTTGCCATCAATCATCCTTGTTTTCTTGTCTGTGTATCATGCAACCTGCTCTGCTGTGATTATGACCTTTGAAAATAAACCCCCTTACTGCAAATATCTACCAGCCTGTTGTGCTTTTAGCTACCATTGCCAGGCTCCTATCTGCTTACCTGTTGGACTACCATGACAAAAATAGAAAAATATGTTGTTTGTTTTGGGCTATTTAAAAGCAATACTTAAAATAAATGTTCCTGAGATGCAATTATAATAACATGCATGCTTTTAAAGCAGCCATATTTTATATGCAACGTAGAGTTGCAATGCTTTGTGCAGATAAATTTTCAAGTTAAGTTGAATTTCGTAGCCTCCAGCAAAAGCAATTACACAATATTGTTTTTTTGTGTTTTGCAGCTAATCTGCTTTCTACCACTTTGTAAATAAAGGGATAAACATTTTTTATACCGATTTTTAGTTTTGACTTTCAAACTGTAAATACACTCTTGGTATTTTACTGCTTCATAAAACATTTTAGCTCCATATACTGATGCATGCACACATACAGTTGTGTTTAAAATTATTCAACCCCCACTGAAATTGAGTGTTTTGGCCAGTTTGACATTTATTATTATTATTATTATTATTCTTTATTTATAAAGTGCCAGCATATTCAGCAGCGCTGTACAATAAGCACAGTATAGACAGGGTTACAATACATTGAACAACATTTGACAAACAGTACAGGAGGAGATGAGGGCCCTATTCCCGTAGGAACTCACAATCTGGGAGGGTTGGGGTTGGAAACAGGAGGAGAGGACTGTAAGGTGAGAGTGACTGATGGTTGCGTCAGTGAGTTGGGTGGTAGGCTTCCCTAAATAGGAACGTTTTAAGGGAGCGTTTGAAGGAAGAGAAGTTAGGGGAAAGTCTGACAGTACGAGGGAGAGCGTTCCAGAGAGTGGGGGCTGCGCGTGAGAAATTGATTTTGATCATTTAGTCATCTTGCTTACAATTAAATCAAAGAGGCACGTGTAGGTCAGACAAATAAAACATAACATTTATAATGAAATAACCACAAATGTCTTTTCTGTGCTCACATCATTATCAGTTTTATTCAACCCCCAAGTGACATTCAATCTTAGTACTTAGTACAACATCCTTTTACAGTTATAACAGCTTTTAAACATGAAGCATAGCTTGACACAAGTGTCTTGCAGCGATCTACGGGTATCTTCGCCCATTCGTCATTGGCAAAAGCCTCCAGTTCAGTCACATTCTTAGGCTTGCGCACTGCAACTGCTTTCTTTAAGTCCCACCAGAGGTTCTCAATCGGATTTAAGTCAGGTGACTGCGATGGCCACTCCAAAATGTTCCAGCCTTTAATCTTGTCAGGGTTGCACGTAGCGGTGACATACCGCTAGGCGGTATGATAGCGTAGTCATATATCCAGGCAGAGGTCGAAGGGTTAAAGCAGTCAACGTAGTCATATATCCAGGCAGAGGTCGAAGGGTTAAAGCAGTCAACGTAGTCATATATCCAGGCAGAGGTCGAAGGGTTAAAGCAGTCAGCGTAGTCATATATCCAGGCAGAGGTCAGAATCACGGTCTCAGGAAACAAGAAAATATTCAACGCAACAGACTAGAACAAACTAGTATGGAACTATCAGCCAGGTGGCTTTTTATGGGGAACCTCCCGGGCGGTGTCTGATGACGTGCGGACTGCCGTCGGCCGTTCTGAGCGTCCCTGCGCACAACGTTCTTTGTTAGCCCGGGAAAACGTGCGCACGCGCGGTTCACTCTGCAGCTGAGCCACGAGGGAGGAGGATTGATAGACGCTACGAGCGTCGGAATGCCCGCCAGCACCCGGGACCGGAGCGCAACCCAGGATCGGCGGTAGGGATCCCTGACAGAGCCCCCCAACAAGGCAACCACTCCGGGGGCGCATCGGGTGAGCCGTGTGGAAAGCACGAACAAGGTCAGGAGCGCGGACATCAACGGCGGAAACCCAGGAGTCCTCCTCAGGGCCATAGCTAGTCCAGTGAACCAGATACTCCAGGCGACGACGGCGGAAACGGGAATCCAATATCTCCTGCACTTCATACTCATCATCGCTCACAGCCACTACAGGACCGGGACGGGAAGGAGTGCGATTAGGGAATGGATCCGGCTCTGAAGGATGGAGAAGAGAGACGTGAAAAACCGGGTGGATCTTGTACTCATCAGGCAAGCGAAGCCGTACTGCCGAAGAAGAAACAACCTTGGTAATCGGAAAAGGACCCAAAAAGCGAGGCCCCAACTTTCGCGAAGGACAATTCAGCGTCACGTGCTTGGACGACAGCCACACCGAATCACCCACTTTATATAAGGGTGCAGGATCCCGATGGCGGTCGTCATAACGCTTGTAGGAACGTTGAGCTGTGAGAAGAGCAGATCTGACTTGTTTGAAGCCGTCGTGTATACAGGCCATACGATGATCCAAGGAAGGAATATTGCTAACTAGAGGTGAACCAGGAAACATCACCGGATGTCGGGTAGTTGACAAAAAAATGGAGAAGAATTGATAGAACAATGGATCTGATTGTTGTATGCGAATTCTGCAATGGGTAAAAGATCTGCCCAGTCGTCTTGAAGATGGGAAGTGAAACACCGTAAATATTGTTCCAGGGTGCCATTACTTCGCTCGGTCTGACCGTTGGTTTGAGGATGATATGCCATGGATAGGCTCTGCTGCATATGGAGATTTTTACAAAAGGCTTTCCAAAAAAGAGAAGTAAATTGAGACCCTCTTTCTGATATAATGGTAGAGGGTAGTCCATGTAACCGGAATACTTCTCGAATAAACAATGATGCGGTTTGTGCTGCCGTAGGCATTCCTGCATGGGGTAAAAAATGAGCCATCTTCGAAAATCTGTAAATTACCACCATTATGGTGTTATATCCGGTGGAGGCGGGTAGCTCGACTATAAAGTCCATAGATATATCCTCCCAAGGAATCTGAGGAACAGGCAACATAGTTACATAGTTACATAGTTATATAGGCTGAAAAAAGACATGCGTCCATCGGGTTCAGCCTCTCCCACATAACCTACTGCTGTTGATCCAACAGTTGAAGCAAACCCTGTGGACGCTGATGGGAGACTTTGGCTCTGATGCATACTGGGCAATTCTTCACATATGATACGGTATCCTTCTGTAGACGAGGCCACCAGAAGAAGCAGTTTATTAGATCCAGTGTCTTATGTATACCCCCATGACCCCCTAGGGGGGAGTCATGACAATATTGAAGGACGGACAGTACTGCTGTAGACGGCACAAATACCTTCTGATGGTGGAATAGAAATCCGTTCTGCGCGGTCAGTGCCATTGAAGGAACCGCTTGATTGATAGGGGGTGTATTCTGTTTTATTACGTCCCAGAGTGATAATTTAATCGTGGCGAAACAGGTTCTGGGTAGTATGAAATCGTCATTGATTACTGGGACGTTATCTTTAGCCCTTGACAAGGCATTGGCTTTCCCGTTTTTGCTACCAGGTCTGTATGTGATATGCATGTTGAAACGACTGAAGAAAAGAGCCCATCGTGCTTGTCTTGGTTTCAATCTGCGTGCTTGCTGTAGGTATTCCAGGTTCCGATGGTCAGTAAGGATGGAAACTGGGTGACGAGCGCCTTCAAGGAGATGACGCCATTCTTCCAGAGACAGTTTGATTGCCAGCAATTCTCTCTCTCCGACATCATAATTTTTTTCGGCTGCGGAAAGGGTTTTGGAAAAAAATGATACAGGATGCTTTACTTCCGTTTCTTTTTGTCTTTGAGATAAAAAGGCTCCAACAGCGAAGGCCGAGGCATCTACCTCTAGAGTATATGGATGAGAGGGATCTGGAATTGAGAGGATGGGTGAGGTAGTGATAGTCCTTTTTAATAGATCAAAGGCGTCTTGAGCTGCTATAGACCAAGAAAAACGGGTATGGATACGGGTTAAGTCAGTCAATGGTTTCGCTATCTTAGAGAAATTCTTTACAAATTTTCTGTAAAAGTTGCAGAACCCCAAAAAACACTGGACCCCCTTTCTGTTGGCAGGAGCTGGCCACTTTGTGACTGCTTCTATCTTGGCTGGATCCATCTGGATTTGCCCGGGGGTGATGATGAAACCAAGAAAGTCAATACGTTGTGTATCGAATAAACATTTTTCCAGCTTTACATACAGTTTGTGTTTCAATAGACGTAGCAATACGGTTCTTACATGCTTTCTATGTGTTTCAGCAGTGTCAGAATAAATTAATATGTCATCCAAATATACTATTACGTAACAGTCCAGTATGTCTTGGAAAATATCATTGAGGAATCTCTGAAACATGGCAGGGGCATTGCAGAGACCATATGGCATTACCAAATATTCAAAATGTCCATACCTGGACCTGAAGGCCGTCTTCCATTCATCTCCATCTCGTATTCTCACCAGATTGTACGCACCTCGTAAATCAAGTTTAGTAAACACTGACGAGGTTTTTAGTCGATCCATGAGTTTGGATATTAAAGGCAGAGGATATTTGTTTTTAATCGTAATATTATTTAAGGCACGGTAGTCCACACAAGGGCGAAGACCCCCGTCTTTCTTTCCTACGAAGAAGATGGGTGCTCCTGCAGGAGATGTCGAAGGACGTATAAAGCCTTTTTTCAGGTTCTCTGAGATATATTCTTTGAGGGACTCTAATTCTGGTTCGGACAACGGGTATATTCTGCCGTGAGGAATGGGGGCACCAGGAAGAAGATCAATTGGACAATCGTAGGCTCTGAATGGTGGTAGATCGTCTGCTCCTTTTTTCTCGAACACACTATGCAAGTCCTGATAAGCTTTGGGTATTTCTGTGCACATAGCTGCAGTATGGATCTGTGTTTGAGGGATTTCTGAGGTTGTAGAGAAGTCTTTCTGGTTGAAGGTAACGGTGCCACTAGTCCAATCGATAGCAGGATTTTTTCTTCTTAACCAGTTAAGACCAAGGACGGCTGGGAACGCTGGTGAAGGCACAATATCAAAGATGAGCATGTCTTGTGGTTGCTCCCCTATGGTGGCTAGGAGAGGTATGGTTTCTAGGGTCACAGGACCTGATTGAGGAGAGCTTCCGTCTAATAATTGGATGGGGTAAGGCTGCTTTTTAGAAGTAGTGGGTATTCCGAGGGACTGTTACCTCAGTGTCCAAGAAGCAGCCGCTGGCCCCGGAATCAATCATGGCGTTGAGCGTGGTTATACGACCGTCCCACTGTAAAGACAAGGGTACTATGAGGTGGGTGGACATGACAGTGCGGATGCTTTTAACGGATACAAAGGCGGGAAGGGCTAAAGGCTTACCCATACGGGTGTTAGGCTTCTCGCGACATTCCCGAACTTGATGCCCTGCACGGCCGCAGTACATACATAGGCCTAAAGAGCGTCTCCTTGATTTCTCGGCTTCTGTCAATGGTCCTCTAGCTGCCCCGACTTGCATGGGTTCTTCATCATTATCGGTAGGCATGGAGGACATGGAAGGTGGCGGAAGGACGGATTTTCTGATAGGTGTGGATTGATGACTGCTGGCGCGTTCAGCGCGCCTTTCTCTTAATCGACGGTCGATTTCAATACATAAGGACATAGTCTTGTCCAATGACGGAGGTACCCCGGTTCTTGATAGCTCGTCCTTCAATGCTTCAGACAATCCTTTCCGGAATTGAGCTATAAGAGCTGGTTCATTCCACTCTAATTCAAGGGCCAAGTGTTTGAAGTCCGTAATGTATTCTTCTACATCATTTCTCCCCTGTTTTAGGTTGTCGAGAGCCTGGGCCGCATTGGTCACCCGATGGGGGTCATCATACATCTCTTCCATAGCTTTATAGAAAGTGCTCCAGCTGTTCAATAGGGGATTGTGGGTTCATAACAAATGATGAGCCCATCGTGTGAGGCCTACCCGTTAGTAATGATATCACTGATCTGACTCGTGCGAAGTCGGTGTTATAGGTACGTCTCTGTAGGGAAAACATTATTTGACATGACGTTATGAAACAGCGGAACTGTTTTCGATCTCCATCAAATTTCTCTGGTGGGGACACGTAAGGTTCTGGACCCATAGCAGCAGTATCCAGAGGAAGCGTTGGGGGCTCAGCCACAGGTCGTGAGGTACTGCTGCTCGCTAATCCTTGTTCCAGACGATCTTGGTGCACCTGCATCGCTGTTTGATTGCCTTCCAAAGCTTGCACAGATTGAGTCAATATATTAAGCTGTTGGGCAATGGCGGCCAGAGTCTCTGGTACACTTGCTGGTTCCATATTAGACTAGTTTGTTATGTCAGGGTTGCACGTAGCGGTGACAGCGTTGGAACCAATATGCAAGACGTACCTATAGCTAGGCGGTATGATAGCGTAGTCATATATCCAGGCAGAGGTCGAAGGGTTAAAGTAGTCAGCGTAGTAATATATCCAGGCAGAGGTCGAAGGGTTAAAGCAGTCAACGTAGTCATATATCCAGGCAGAGGTCGAAGGGTTAAAGCAGTCAGCGTAGTCATATATCCAGGCAGAGGTCAGAATCACGGTCTCAGGAAACAAGAAAATATTCAGCGCAACAGACTAGAACAAACTAGTATGGAACTATCAGCCAGGTGGCTTTTTATGGGGAACCTCACGGGCGGTGTCTGATGACGTGCGGACTGCCGTCGGCCGTTCTGAGCGTCCCTGCGCACAACGTTCTTTGTTAGCCCGGGAAAACGTGCGCACGCGCGGTTCACTCTGCAGCTGAGCCACGAGGGAGGAGGATTGATAGACGCTACGAGCGTCGGAATGCCCGCCAGCGCCCGGGACCGGAGCGCAACCCAGGATCGGCGGTAGGGATCCCTGACAAATCTGCAACCATGCTCTAGTGGACTTGGAGGTATGCTTGGGATCATTGTCCTGTTGAAAGGTCCAACGTCTCCCAAGCCTCAGGTTTGTGACGGACTGCATCACATTGTCATCCAATATCTCCTGGTACTGAAGAGAATTCATGGTACCTTGCACACGCTGAAGCTTCCCTGTACCTGCAGAAGCAAAACAGCCCCAAAGCATGATTGACCCCCCGCCATGCTTCACAGTAGGCAAGGTGTTCTTTTCTTCTTAGGCCTTGTTCTTCCTCCTCCAAACATAGCGTTGATCCATGGCCCAAACAGTTCTAATTTTGTTTCATCAGTCCACAGAACACTATCCCAAAACTTCTGTGGTTTGTCCACATGACTTTTGGCATACTGCAGTCGACTCTTCTTATTCTTTGGAGACAGCAAGGGGGTGCGCCTGGGAGTTCTGGCATGGAGGCCTTCATTACGCAGTGTGCGCCGTATTGTCTGAGCTGAAACTTCAGTACCCACATCTGACAAATCTTTTCTCAGTTCCTCAGCAGTCACACGGGGACTTTTCTCCACTCTACGCTTCAGGTAGCGCACAGCAGTCGAAGTCAGCATCTTCTTTCTGCCACGACCAGGTAGCGTTTCAACAGTGCCCTTTGCCTTGAATTTGCGAATGATGCTTCCTATGGTCTCTCTTGGTATGTTTAACATCTTTGCAATCTTCTTATAGCCATTGCCCTTCCTGTGAAGAGTAATCACCTCTTCTCTTGTCTTCCTGGACCATTCTCTTGACTTCACCATGTTTGTAACCACACCAGTAAATGTCTAGAAGGAGCTGAGTATCACAGTCATTTTAAAGCTGCCTAATTGGTGCTTATTATTCTTTATTGCTGCTCCGTGACATCCACAGGTGTTTTCAATACCTGATTGAAAACACTTGAATGAACCTCTGTTCTTCAGAGTGGTAGTCTTTAAGGGGTTGAATAATTGTGTCAATGAAGAATTCACAAAAGAAACATTTACTACTGTATTACAAAACCAATTGATGTCATTTTAGTTGCATATGGTTCTTTAAAAAGTCCTTGTAGGATTTCATTCTGAATACAATTACAAATGTACACTAAATTCCCTAAAACCCTTTACAGCATTGGGGGTTGAATAATTTTGAACACAACTGTAAGTTGTGTTCTATGACATCATTTGCAGCCATGAAGTGGAGAGAGCATGGAAACACTAATATATAATATTAAAGTTTTACCAGTCGTAAAAAAGCTGAAGTAGCTCTTTAGTATTTTCTTGCTGGGGACCCTGGGCACCACTAAGTATCAATAGGTGACATACAGCTAGAATGAAAATTACTAATGGAGTAGTCACCACTTATTTGAGAATGGCATCTCGGCATGGCTTATGTTACTGGCATTGGACTTTTTTGTTCCCCACAATAATGAGGAAAGAACCAATGTCCAACCTACGATTGCAGAGGTTTTCAATTTACTTATTTATCTTTTGCTGTTTAAAATAAAGTGTTAAGTGATTTTGCAAAAGCAAAAGGTCTGAAAGTTGGTATTCTTTCCAAAATACCAGCTCAAGTTGAGAAGAACAAGCTATGTTGGCAATGCTCATTCTTCCCCTAGTTGCCATTCCTATTAACTGCACCTAAACAAAATATGGTTGATTCATTGCCTTCAAATTTTTCATAAGTCCGAATTTTATGTGCAAAGGTGGCAATACAATTTTATCACAGTCAACTAAGGCCGTGTTCTGGATAATCTTTTTTCCGGGCTCCATCATTTCGCTTTCAGGCAATTTTTTTGTGTAGTGTGAAGACCTATCCCGAGTGTCCCACTCAAAAAGAAAACAGCAATACTTGGTATATTCCAACTGCATTCCAAACATGATGGCAATAACCTACAGATCTCCACATATCTGCCATTGATGGTCTTCATATTAAATTTTTTTCAAGAAACAATTTAACATTTTCATAACTCTCCTTCATATGTACAGGGTGACCTACAGAGACTGATGGCAGTACATTTCAATAGTGAAGCAAAACAGCTAAGTCTCCAGTATTGTGGATTATGCTCCATTCTTAAAGATGTCATCAGACCATTTACATCACTGGAGGCAAGAAGGTTGTTTTCCATTTCGAAGAATGAAGTTATGTCTTTTTATCAGTATATATATATACTGGGAAATAACTGAAGAGTCACACAATTTAGGTTTCCTTAAGCATAATAAAGGACCTTTATGTAATGAAAATGTCTTCTCTAGGAATAAAATATAGTTTACTCAGTGGTGCCAACGTATATTTCAAGCTAATAATTTATTTACCAAAATTCGAATATTTCACTCAATCATAAAGTCAATTCCTGTTGAAGAAAATAAGCGCTAACTAAGCATTTCAAACATCATATTCCCTTATTTCACATATAAATGAATAGGAATTTACTATTTTTAAGATGGAAAGATTTTGAGTGCTAACCAGGGTAATTGGATGTAAGCAATGCTGAAAAGTCTTCAATGAATTTTTCTCATGTGGGAAATTTAGGCTAAAGTTGTCAGGTTTAATACCTTGCAGGTACTTGCCTTTCAGGTTATGAGCCCAATATGCAGGTCTTGGGGATGCACACAGTTCGTGGGAGAGGAGAATCACACAGGAGGGCTGTGGGACAGGACACAATGAGACTCACAGGTTGGCTGAGGGTGATGGGGAAAGCAGTCCTTGTGTCCAGGTATGAAGATAGGATGGTTGCTCCTGGGAGAGCATGTGGGATTAGGGAGGATGGATGGGTCGTTGCTCCTGGGAGAGCACGGTGGGATAATAGGGGGGAAATACAATGAGTGGATAAGGAAAGCAGGTTTCTGGAGCTTGGTCTTGCAGGTCTTGTTCATAAGAACAGCAGACAACAATGAAGCATTGGACAGAGGGTGTGTGGAGCCTTTATTGATTAGGCAGAGGGGTGTGTCATGTGACCTGTGGTGTGTGTGGTTTTAACTGTTTATACACTGGTGCTGAGCAGAAGGGCAGCACCTTTCATGCAGCTGCCACTTGCATGGAATGACACAGGAACGGACAGGTACGGTCCTGACAAAAGTCTGGCAGTTGCAACAGTCCCTTAAATTTCCTTTCTTTGGAAGTGAGATGAACCCTGATCTTTTCTAAACCTGTGGCCACCTCCTGGTTTCCCAGATCTTCTGGAAGACCACTGTGATAGCCATTGATGGAACGGACCTCAGAATTTCCACCAGAATGCAGTCTGTACAAAGAGCCCTGTTTGTCATTAGCTTCGGTGCCCATACAGCTTCCTCATTTAGAATAGCTGGCTCAAATTCCACTTGGTCATTGTAAAGTGGCACAAGGTTGCTAGTACTTGGGTGCAACTCTTTTAATGTATTCATGCCATCGGTTTCTGAAGTCCTGCTTAAAATCAGGACCTTCCCAGTCTTATCTGTTATCTCTCCTTTAGGGGCAGTGAATTGAGTATGAATTTTCCTAGCCCTGCAGAAGACATCTTTGTAATGTCCTCTTTGAGAATAGTCCTTCATCTACCAGCAATGCTGGTCCCAGTTTGCTTTCTTTTTCTTCCTTGCTGCTCTTTGGAACTTCATATTTAGCCTCCTAACCTCATCGTCGTCCTCAGAGCTTATAATTACAGTATTCTACAGCAACAGGCAATTGGAATATGATTTAAGCTGTCAAGCTAATGGCTGGAGCCATTAAGTATCACAGCTTGGTTAGAATTGGGTTCAACGTGTCTCAAAGTACATTTTACATAAGTATATTTTAGCAGAATCATGACTTTCCTCTCTGAGCAAGCTGTTGCAACTCTTTGCAGTAATAAGCACTGGCAAATTAAAAGCTACACAGGCACATTGTTCCTGTAAGGGACTTATATTGTGAACCCAGGTTGCAGAGGTAGATGTAGTGATGAGGTTGAAATAGCCTCTAAAAAGAAAAGAGGTCAAGGTCAAAAAGCAGAGCACTGGTCAGGACAGGTAGCAAGAAAGAAAGGGAAAAGGCTATCAGATATCTGCCAATGGCAAACATACATTATGCAGGAGGTAGAGGTGGAACAATCTACCACATATAAGGTTGAATGGGACATCATCAAGCAAATCCTGGATTTGTCCCTTAAAATACAGAGTGAACCAGCACTTGAGAGCCTAGGGAGAAAATCAAGCATCAGAATTTTAAAACACAAGTAAGCCAGACCAAACTCGAAATTCTTTAGTCAGTGCCACCAACCTGGGCAGCTCTACCATAGGCACAAAGCCAGTAGGGTCCAGGAGGAGGTTAGACCTTTGATGTAGCTTAGTCAGGAAGGCTAAGGACCTCTTAGACCTCTTTCCAAACTCTCATAAATTTGTGCCTCTATCCAATGTAGCTCTCCTCGTTTTTTTACTTTTGGATAAAGGATACTACATCACATCATTGCCACACTATACTGTAGCTCCCTTGCTTATTCTCTGTGATAAGGTAAATATCTTAGATTCGTCTCTACAGCCTTTGTTCCTTTGGTTAAAGATACTTGGTACCTTAATAGTTAACTTTTTTATAGACATATTTGAGGCATGGCCCTGGAGTTTTAGCTCTCATAGCCTCTATTTTAATCCAGCCCTGGAACAAGATGATATATGCATGCGACAAGAAGAGAGGACATGGCTTTTGGCTGTTGGAGTGAATATTTAAATCATTAAATGCATCTCAGATTTTTTTTTTCCAAATGCTATTCCCTTGAACCTACAAGGTAAGCAACAATAGAAATGTTTACCACTTTGATTTTCTTAGTCCTTAATGAATTAATAAATGTTTGGGAACCTGAAATTTAAATTTGACATCAACTCTAAACAAGCCTCCACTTGCCAGTAGACTTGTGCACGGCCAAAGATTTCAGTTCGGATCGAATTCAGAAATTTTGGAATCAAAATATTTTCTTACTGAACATTTATTTCAAAAGGATTCGGTTCATTGGCTTTGCGATTCGGAATTCGGGGTCCCTTCAAATCGACGATATTCGGACAAATTTGTGTTCTGTCCGAAACAAATAGCACAAGTCTAGCGGCAGCAGCTCTAGGAATGCTCAAAGAAAATATTTATATCTTTCTAACACTGCATCACCCGGTATTGAGTGAAGCGGTGCTTTGCTTTAATGATATTATATTTTGAAGTAATGTTTTTCATGTTCAGAGTTGACTGCACCTATAATGAAAAGGACCCTTCAATTGTTCTTGCTGCTTTTTCAATTTCATCCTTCTTTATAATTGCTCTAGTCATTTCTTCTGTTTTCTTTTATATTGTTTCCATCATCACATCGCTCGCAATGTATATCTTCCGTTTGTAACCTAATTATTCTTTCTGCGTAGATTGCATGTTACTCTGGGGCTAGAAAATTAGCACTGATATGTTTTTTTCCAATCATTTTTACAAAAATAAAAGCATTTTTCATAAGCATGAGAACAATAACCTTATAGAAAGCTATGAATATTATACTCATTTACTGAATTTATGTTACATCCTGTGGATTAGAGAACTCCTTGCCCTATATAGATAGCTATTGTACCCTTAGGTTGTTTGAGCTGGGAACACACTTTTGTATTGTGTGCTACAGGATTAATCAATAGTAGTTATTGCATCCATTCCATTATTTTTTGAGTTGTAAGCACAAATGTTAAACTCTGATCTATAAACTCACTTTTCTAGTAGCAATAACAGGGAAACATTTAAACTGTTATGAGGTTAACATGTTTTCTGACATTGGAGGAATTTTATGTCAGGGGATGGGTGAAATCAAAACAAAACAAACCGTAAAAAATAAAAATATTCAGGGAGAAATTTCACTACGTGTCATCAAAAAATATCTTAAAACTGCTAGTTGCCCGAAATAATATATTTTTCTTTTTATTATTATTGTGCTTATATAGTTGCAACAAAAAACACAATTTTTTTAAATTAATAAGTGTACTGTATGTATCTATAATGTCACACAAAATCATACGACATGCGTCTTTAGTAACCACTGCAAGTTGTAGACAGTGTCGATTCAGCATCAAATGTCTTTATTTCTGAAGTAATTGCAACAAGTGCATTAAATAGTCCATTAAGAGCAGAATGGTTTTGCTTTCTGAGCAATGTACTAGACACAGGCAATTCTTCTCTGCTGTAAAGTGTCTTATCTTCCCAATAGCAGGTTCAGCAAATTCAAAGCTTTTTCTTTTCAGCTTCAAGCCCCCCTAACTAGATAAAACTGTATCAACTAACTAAGGTTCTCTTTATAAACCCACTATAATGCAATTCTGGGTCACACGAGAGGATGACTTGGCTCCCTCCAGGCCAATGTTGGCCTTCTTTACTCTCTATATACTCCACTCCAGGGACACAATTTACAGAAGACACCAATTACACAGGTACTGTTACCTGGGGCTAAATGTCTGTAATGGGAGACATTCTGGTCTAGTTACTAAATTAGGAGTTATGATGAATTGACAAGAGATTTTCAAGCTTATTTCCAAAAAAGCCACTATGGATAAAATAGAGAGGTTTGGACATGTTCAACTATTTGCCAAATATTTACCAAATTCACTCCCGGGTACAGTTCCCATAACTCATGAAAAAAGTGTTTTGTCCTAATTTTAGTCTAGTACTTCACCCACTCTGTGCTAAACTATACTGTCTTCCATATCTCGTCGAAGCTTACAATGCGTTAAACTGTACGTGAATAAAATCTCAGTGCTTTTCTTAATATATACAAGATATGTCATTTTTATGGATTTTGTATTTTTTCATGTTTGGATTGCTGATAAATGCAATCCAACAGTGTACAGTGTGGATCAATTTTGTACTGTACAAATTCACTGTAAAACCTTTTTTCTGCTTCTGTGCTTGCCATTTCCCATTTACAATATAATATTTTACTAAATTGATGTGAACTAAAATGTCTGTCTAGCCTTAAAAATGACCTTGTCACTAGGGATGAGCTGTTCGGTTCGATCTGTTTGGAGTTCGCATCGAACATTGGCCGTTCGGCTGTTCGCGAACTCCGAACATTTCCACGTGTTCGGTTCGAGTTCACCCACAATGCACAACAATGGACCACAATGCACTTTTCCACTGGCCTGAAGCTTGTAATTGGCTACAGCCTTGCACCTGACCACAGGTCAGGTGCAAGACTATGCCAATCACGACTCAGAGTCCTGATTGGGCAAATTTTGCCCAATCATGGGCTCACAGAGCTAAGTCCCGCAGCACACTATATAAGGCTTCAAACAGACCCAGCACGTGTATTTTGAAAGGAGATTGTTCTGTTAGTGTGTCTTCTCAGTGCCACCAGCTATTGGGGGGTCTCACTTCTGCAAGATATCTGGGAATTGTTGTAATCTGTGTGTTCTCACTGCCAGCAGCTATTGGGGGGGTCTCACTTCTACAAGATATCTGGGAATTGTTGTAATCTGTGTGTTCTCACTGCCAGCAGCTATTGGGGGTCTCACTTCTAGCAGATATCTGGGAATTGTAATCTGTGTCTTGTCACTGCCACCCATCAGGGGGTCTCACAGACTTGTAGCAGATATCTGGGAATTATAACCTGTGTCTTGTCACTGCCACCCATCAGGGGGTCTCACTGGTTTATAGGAGGTTCCTGGGAATTGTAATCTGTGTCTTCTCACTGCCAGCTATCAGGGGGTCCCACATACAGTTGTGTTCAAAATTATTCAACCCCCACTGAAATTGAGTGTTTTGGCCAGTTTGACATTGATTTTGATCAGTCATCTTGCTTACAATTAAATCAAAGAGGCACGTGTAGGTCAGACAAATATAACATAACATTTATAATGAAATAACCACAAATGTCTTTTCTGTGCTCACATCATTATCAGTTTTATTCAACCCCCAAGTGACATTCAATCTTAGTACTTAGTACAACATCCTTTTACAGTTATAACAGCTTTTAAACATGAAGCATAGCTTGACACAAGTGTCTTGCAGCGATCTACGGGTATCTTCGCCCATTCGTCATGGGCAAAAGCCTCCAGTTCAGTTACATTCTTAGGCTTGCGCACTGCAACTGCTTTCTTTAAGTCCCACCAGAGGTTCTCAATCGGATTTAAGTCAGGTGACTGCGATGGTCACTCCAAAATGTTCCAGCCTTTAATCTGCAACCATGCTCTAGTGGACTTGAAGGTATGCTTGGGATCATTGTCCTGTTGAAAGGTCCAACGTCTCCCAAGCCTCAGGTTTGTGACAGACTGCATCACATCGTCATCCAATATCTTCTGGTACTGAAGAGAATTCATGGTACCTTGCACACGCTGAAGCTTCCCTGTACCTGCAGAAGCAAAACAGCCCCAAGGCATGATTGACCCCCCGCCATGCTTCACAGTAGGCAAGGTGTTCTTTTCTTCATAGGCCTTGTTCTTCCTCCACCAAACATAGCGTTGATCCATGGGCCCAAACCGTTCTAATTTTGTTTCATCAGTCCACAGAACACTATCCCAAAACTTCTGTGGTTTGTCCACATGACTTTTGGCATACTGCAGTCGACTCTTCTTATTCTTTGGAGACAGCAAGGGGGTGCGCCTGGGAGTTCTGGCATGGAGGCCTTCATTACGCAGTGTGCGCCGTATTGTCTGAGCTGAAACTTCAGTACCCACATCTGACAAATCTTTTCTCAGTTCCTCAGCAGTCACATGGGTTCTTTTCTCCACTCTACGCTTCAGGTAGTGCACAGCAGTCGAAGTCAGCATCTTCTTTCTGCCACGACCAGGTAGCATTTCAACAGTGCCCTTTGCCTTGAATTTGCGAATGATGCTTCCTATGGTCTCTCTTGGTATGTTTAACATCTTTGCAATCTTCTTATAGCCATTGCCCTTCCTGTGAAGAGTAATCACCTCTTCTCTTGTCTTCCTGGACCATTCTCTTGACTTCACCATGTTTGTAACCACACCAGTAAATCTCTAGAAGGAGCTGAGTATCACAGTCATTTTAAAGCTGCCTAATTGGTGCTTATTATGCTTTATTGCTGCTCCGTGACATCCACAGGTGTTTTCAATACCTGATTGAAAACACTTGAATGAACCTCTGTTCTTCAGAGTGGTAGTCTTTAACCCCTTAAGGACAGGAGTAATTTTACAACTTCGGCGCTGTTTCGGAAGTAGAAGTTTGCTGAGCTCATTTTGACCATTTTTAAGTCATGTATTATTATACCACCCAGACAAATTATATATCGTTCTTTCCGGCAGACTCGGCAGATTAATAATATATCATTATTATATGTATATGTCATGCCCTGCCAAAATGCAATAACAAAAAATGTAAAAAAAGTAAAAAAAACTTGAATTTTCAATAAAATTTCAATCTTCCACAGTGTGTAAAGTGTTTTTTTTTTAAATTTTATTATCCGAGGCTCTGCGGTCATATTCTATGGGGTAGATTTGTTAAAAAAATTAGAACGGGGAACCCATTTATTTTTTTGGGGAGAAATTGCGTGATTTTAGCTAAACCCCCCCAAAAAAAAATCATTAGTGAAGCATCATTGTTCACATTATAATTGAAATGTGAACAATAGTGCTGCATTAAAAAAAAAACAAAAAAACACCTCGTATTTATTTTTTTATTATTTAATTTATTATTTTTTTATTATTTTTATTTTTACTGTTTTTAAACTTTTATTTTACTTATAACATGGTCATGTTTGATATCATTGGAAAGGCCATGCTCTGGCCTTTCCAGCAATATCATACATGACCCCCTAGCTGCCACCGATCAGGAGATAGGGGGGTCCTTTGAACCCCTTTATCTCCTCTAAGGGATTTCCATAGGATTTTTTTATTTATTTATTTATTTATAAAGGATTTTACCAGGAAGGATACATTGAGATTTCTCTCGTTTTCAAGTATGTCCTGGGTTCGAGAACATTGAGTGGTTACAGAAATACAAAATAGTAAAATGCAAGATATTAACACAAGACCAAATATACAGATTAACAGAAAAATAAATATGGAGGAAATAAAGTCATTATGTTACATGTTTACAGGTGCATTTCGTATTGAGGTATGCTAATAGGGAGCTCTTAAGGGACTTTAGACTGGGGGAAGATTTGACGGCGTCTGGGAGGTTATTCCATATTTGCGGTGCTCTGTAGGAAAATGAGGATCTAGCCATTTTCTTTTTGTATTGCGGTATTGCAAGTAAGGTGCTGGTCCTGGATCTGAGGTTATAGGATGAGGGAACTGCTGGGGGAAGCAGCATATTCAGGTAGGGTGGTAGCTTCCCAGGAAAGCTCTTAAACACCAGGTTGGAAAGGTGAAGGGTGCGTCTAGAGTCCAGCGATGGCCAGTTTAGTTCTTTTAACATGTCACAATGGTGGGTCATGTAGTTACATTGTAGCACAAAGCAACAGAATGAGTTATACAATGTAGTAAGTTTCTGGAGGTGTGTTTGCGGCTTTTGCAGCTAGGGGGTTCCCCGGTTAACTGACATCATCTCGCATGGCGCGATGAGTCAGTTGAGTGGGGGGTGACCCAGAGGTGGGGGCTGCCATCCAAGATGGCGGCCCCCGCCGGAAATAGGCCGCGATCAGGCACAAATTAGTGCCCGGTCGCGACCTGGCAACTAAGGGGTTAAGCCCCCATACATCGCTGGAAAGGTCAGGCTGTGACCCTTGTAGCGATGCTGGCCACAGCCGCCTGGTCCCCAGCGATGGGGAGATAGAGGGATCCAAAGGATCCCCCCCTCCCCTTCAGGCGCTTCCCCTGCTCCGGCGGGGGGACGCCTGAAACTGACGTCATCGCGCCACCGGCGCGATGACGTCAATGCGCCGGAGGAGGGATTCACACTGATCTGACTCCGCGGGAGTCAGAGCAGCGTGGGAGCGACCGGAGGAGGTTAATATTAACGGAGGGGGACTGTAAACGCCGAGGACATACATTTACGTCCTGCGACGTCAAAGCCCGCCTAATGCAGGGCGTAAATGTACGTCCTCTCGGCGTTAAGGGGTTAAGGGGTTGAATAATTGTGTCAATGAAGAATTCACAAAAGAAACATTTACTACTGTATTACAAAACCAATTGATGTCATTTTAGTTGCATATGGTTCTTTAAAAAGTCCTTGTAGGATTTCATTCTGAATACAATTACAAATGTACACTAAATTCCCTAAAACCCTTTACAGCATTGGCGGTTGAATAATTTTGAACACAACTGTACTTCTAGCAGATATCTGGGAATTGTAATTTGTGTCTTGTCACTGCCACCCATCGGGGGTCTCACTGACTAATAGGTGGTTCTGGAAATTTTAATCTGTGTCTTGTCACTGGCTCAGAAATACAATCATCGTGCATTATATCTACATTAAAAAGTGATATGCCCCCTTGATACTGGTCGCACTCACAGAATGCCAATTCTTTAAAGCATATATATGAATATATGAATATACTCGCTGTTATCCCACTGCTCCGTCCACTGGAAAGTCTGGATACTCAGCTCGGTAGCTCCCGCCGCCACAGGAACACAAGCGAGGCTTATCAGTGGATGGTAGAAAGTTTAATAAAAGGGTAACAAACAAGTACTCCAACGCGTTTCGTGCATATACTGCACTTCCTCAGGGATTAATACATAAACATAATGGATCAAATAATATAATAGGACTATTATTTGATCCATTATTTTTATGTTTATGTATTAATCCCTGAGGAAGTGCAGTATATGCACGAAACGCGTTGGAGTACTTGTTTGTTACCCTTTTATTAAACTTTCTACCATCCACTGATAAGCCTCGCTTGTGTTCCTGTGGCGGCGGGAGCTACCGAGCTGAGTATCCAGACTTTCCAGTGGACGGAGCAGTGGGATAACCGCGAGTACATTCATATATTCATATATATATGCTTTAAAGAATTGGCATTCTGTGAGTGCGACCAGTATCAAGGGGGCATATCACTTTTTAATGTAGATATAATGCACGATGATTGTATTTCTGTGTTATTATTCTTTAGACATCCCAATTTCTGTTTTACATTGATTGCTGTACTTGGACGTTTGGGAAGAACGACCCGGGAGTACTAAGGATAATTTGTCTTTACCTAAGGTGTCACACCACATCTGTGCTCTTGTCACTGGCTGCCAGCTATCAGGGTGTCTCACTGAGTTATACTAGAGTTCTGGAAAACTTTACTCTAGATAACACAGTTGAATCAGAGTTCTGCATATCTCCAATTTTTATAACAGAGTTGAATCAGAGTTCTGTATATCTTTAATCTATATATCACTTACCATGTCAGAAAGACCAAAAAGGACAGGCAGACGCTCCTAGACACAGATAAGAGGACAAGCAGCCTCTGTGTCGGGAGGCTGTGCCTCTGGTCGTCGTGGACATGGTGCATCTTCTGCAGGGGCACACTTGTCCGTTCTAACTGGTGCTGGCCGTCTTAAGCAGCAGCAACATAGAGAGGATTTGCAGAATTGGCTAACCAGGCCATGCTCATCCTCCGAGTCCTCTGCCAGCCAGGCTTGTAGTGGTTTACAGTCCACCTCAGCTGCCAAAACCTCTAATTCAGCCTCCATGTCCACAGCTACTCCTGCCGTAGCCTCACTATCACACACGGAGGAGTCAGCTGAATTGTTTGAGTACAATGACAGTGACATGCTGCTTGAGGATGTGCAGCAACTACAGTGCTCTGATTCAAACTCTGAGGTTGAGGAAGGGAGTATAACCAACCTAGAGGGAGGGGGTGCCAGTGACCCACAAATAACTGGCACTCGTGTTGCCCCAGCAGCTGCAACATACTGCCAAGTTGGCTCCAGTGATGAGGAGATAGGGGGTGATGACGATGATGAGGTCACTGACTCCACCTGGGTGCCTGATCGAAAAGAGGAGTCAAGGGAGGAGGAGGAGAAGGAGGCACAACAAAAAGAGGCAGACCGTCCTCTATGACCAATCGCAGCCAGTCCAAGGCATCAGAAGTCACAGCTGCTCAGGTGCAGAGCGCTGTTGTCTCAAAGCACATGTACAGGAAGTCTGCTGTCTGGGAGTTCTTTAAGAAATGTGCAGCAGACCGCACCGTTGCTATTTGTAATTTATGTCAGATGAGGATCAAGCGTGGGAAAGACATCCCACGCTTGGGTACCATGTGCTTGAAGTGACATATGACCACCTGCCACGCATCCCATTGGCACAACACTTTGCATAGGTCCTTCTCCTCCTCATCTGTCTCTACCCCCACTATATGTCCTGCCATGTCATTGCCTACAACCTCCACTGACAGGGATGATGCTACAGTAATGGGTGTACCACATCCTTCCTCAGAATGTGACAGCATCCCATCATCTGAAGATTTACGCATTCAGATTACGTTGCCCCAGTTGCTGCAGCGTAAGAAAAAATATAGTCGCAACCATCCCCAAGCACAGCGTCTAAATGCCAGCTTAGCAAAATTACTCGCATTACAGCTGCTGCCTTTCCAGCTGGTGGACTCTGCTTCCTTCTGTGAATTTTCTGAATGTGCTGTACCACAGTGGCAGGTTCCAAAACGCCATTTATTTTCACAGAAGGCCATGCCAGCACTATACCAGCATGTGGAACACAATGTTATGGAGTCATTGGGAAAGGCAATCAGCAGCAAGGTGCACATGACTTTAGACACGTGGTCCAGCAAGCATGGACAGGGCCGTTACATTTCATTCACGGCACACTGGGTAACTCTGCTTGCAGCTGGGAGGGATCCAGGACGGGGCTCTGTGCTGGAGCTCGTTCATCCACCACGCCTCCAGAAAGATGCTTGTATGAGGTCTGACTGCTCCACCACCTCTTCCTCCTCCTCCTTCTCTGTCTCTGGCAAAGTGGCAGTTAAACCGACGCGTGGCAGGGGCTACACAATGGCTCAAGCAAAAAGATGCCATACTGTGCTTGAGCTGGTTTGTTTAGGGGACAGGAGCCACACCGGGCCAGAAATTCTGTCAGCTCTGCAGGGGCAGGTGCAGAGATGGTTAGCACCACGCCAGCTTGAGCTGGGAATGGTCGTCTGTGATAATGGCAGCAACCTTCTCTCCGCCCTACGCCAGGGTAAGTTGATGCATGTACCATGCCTAGCACACATCCTAAATCTGGTGGAATAGCATTTCCTAACCAGGTACCCAGGGCTGGCAGAGCTTCTCAGCCAGGCCAGAAAAGTCTGCAGCAACTTCAGACGGTCATTCCCAGCAAGTGTTCGCCTGGCAGAAATTCAAAGAGAATTCCACCTTCTCACAAACCGTCTGATCTGTGACATGCCCACCAGGTGGAACTCGACATTAGCAATGCTGCAGCTTCTGCACAAGCAGCAGAGGGCCATCAATGAGAACCTGTGAGTATGGCACCAGGACAGGTTCAGGTCAACTTGTTTCCCCCCCCCCACAGTGGCTGATGATCATGGATGCATGCACTGTACTGTCACCATTTGAGGAGGCAACGAGGATGGTGAGCAGGGACAATGCATGCATCAGTGACACAATTCCTTTAGTGTTCCTGCTGGAGCACACTCTGCGGGGAATTATAGATGTGGCACTAGATGCAGAGCAGCAGGAGGAAGAGGAGGCCTTCCCTAGCTCTCAAGGCCCCAGTCTTTACGCAGACAGCATTCCTGCGGGTCCTCAAATCAGACAGGAGGAGGATGAGGAGGAATATTTAAGTAGTGGGGGCATTGAAGGTGGGGATTCCTCAAGGGAGGGTTTTGTGTGCCGAGAAACCCAAGGGCTAGTACGTGGCTGGGAGGAAGAAGTGCACGATGGGGTCATCCTCATTGACCAGGAAGACTCGCAAGCTAATGCCACCTCCAACCTACGGTGCATGGGCTCCCTTATCCTGCAAAGCCTGTTAAAGGACCCCAGGATTCATGCTATCAAGGAGAGGGATCATTACTGGTTGGCAAGCCTTCTTGATCCACGATACAAGGGTAAAGTTGCAGAGCTCATCCTGCCCGCACAGAGGGAGGACCGGATTAAATCACTTGAGTACGCTCTAAAGCGACACTTGTGTAACACCTTTCCAGGCACTGGTAGGTTACCAAGTGATGACACAGGTGCTTCTGAGGCTGCGGATGATCAGAGGAAGAGCAGTGAAGGCCGGGGCCGCTTGATTGATGCCTTTTTAAATTTTTTTAGTCCACGACGCCCAGGGACGTCAAATGTAGGCACCCATTGCCAGCGTCTTCACCGGATGGTGCAGGACTACCTAGGGGCAAGGGCAGACCTGGAGACTTTTACAGCAGATGATCCACTGGCTTACTGGGTGTTGAGATTGGATCACTGGCCAGAATTTAGCCAATATGCTATGCAGCTACTAGATTGCCCTTTCATCCAGCGTGCTTTCTGAAAGGACGTTCAGTGCCGCTGGAGGTTTTCTCACAGACAAAAGAGTGCGTCTGTCCATCAACTCTGTAGACCGGCTGACATTTATAAAAATGAATCAGTCCTGGATTAGCAGCTATCAATCCCCTGATGCTGACGTAACTGAATAGATCGGGGATCTCTTCTGCATTCCCAAAACCTCCACCACAATACCACAAAGGGGTTACGGTGTGAAGACACTTGCTGCCACCAAAGGCACAATATTTGTGTGCACTGACGCCTGTACCAGACTCATATCATTTTAATATTGGACCGCAGGGTCCAACCCTGCACTCTTCCACAATACCACAGAGGGGTTACTTATGGTGTGAAGGCACTTGCTGCCACCAAAGGCACATTATTTGGGTGCACTGCCACTGACGCCTATACCAGATTCATATCATTTTAATATTGGACCGCAGGGTCCAACACTGCACTCTTCCACAATACCACAGAGGGGTTACGGTGTGACAGCACTGTTGCCGACACTAAAGGCCCAATTTTAAAGCACCTTTTGTTACTTACATCCAAAGCCTGCATAAATTTCACCATAATTTAGCAAAAAGATCACTAAACTTGTTCTGCGTGTCCTAAAATATCTCCTCGTTTCATACAGGCTGACGCCCCAAGCAGCTGTTTATGAATAGATTAAAGGAAAACCATTTACCGTCATTTGAAATGTAATTTTTTTTTTTAAATGTTTCCATACATCCTAAAAATCCGCCACTTCACGGGCAGGTTATGGGGACCTCCTAGGCACGATATTTGAAGTAATTTTTTGTTTTTATTCTTAACCTTTATTTCACGGAAAACTCACTGTTCCTTTAAAAACTTTTTTTTTTAAAACTTTTTGTACTTGTTTCCTATCCCCCAGGGCACTACCCGGACCCCCATACACCTTTTATGTCAAATATCTAGCATATATGCCCTCTTGGTGGGCACTCTAAAAATCAAGCTTTCAAGTCCCATTGACTTGCATTGAGTTCGGTTCGTGTTCGCATTCGAACTCGAACTTTTGAAATTGTTCGAGTTCGAATGTGAACAGAACACGGGGTGTTCGGCTCATCACTACTTGTCACACTTTGTGCAAAAACCTGGTAGTATGAGGTTAAGCAAAGTGCATGATTACCATTGCATGCCTTAATGACAGCCACGGTAGACCTCTTTGTAGATGGCTGTAGAGGTTATGGCATTGACTGACATCCCACCAGTGATACAGGTCCCTGAGCTACCTCAGGTACGTGAAAGCTTTAACACCACAGAGGTTATTCAGAGAGAGTTGATCTGGCCCAGTAATTGCATCGAACAGTGAATTTCCCCATACGGTGCAATTTTTATGGCCATTCGGCTATTCAGAAAGCAGGCAGTCTGCCAAATTTTGGTGAATTGCCAGCAAAATACAGTGCCTGTTTGACGGCAGTTACAGTTACAGGTACTTATACAGCGTCAACATATTCCGTGGCGCTTTACAATGGGGTAAACACAAACATGAGACACAATAAATAAAGATGCATTAGGTGCAGACGACCCTGCCTGTAGGATAATTGTCCTGCTAAGGCCAGGTGCACAGTAGCGTTTTCTACTGCGCACTAGCGTGCGTTATGATGCTCTTCATGACGTCCGTTGTAGCATATAATTTCGCGGATAGAGAAGAACACACGTAGTACGCGCGCAACGCATAATGCGCACTGAAGACGTCCGTCATGGAATCACCAAGGCTTTTGCGCTAGGATTGACGCCGTATAGACGATGTTGGCCGCGTGCTGAACGTCAAATGAGAGCACCTGCGCACTTGAACGTCCGAGTTCAGTTTTTACGACGTGCGTCAAAATTAACGCATCGTCTGGCGTCTACCAATCTCTTCCATCATAAAGTGCGTGCTTTTTAATGCACGCTAGTGCGCAGAAGAAAACGCAAGTGTGCATCCGGCCTTAAACAGCACTTGAAACAAGTGCTCAAACAGACATCCCGTGAGCTTTATCTAAGGGACAGAGGTATGTGAAACAAGAGGTAACAGGGGGAGTGGAGTTGATAGCCAGAAATAAGATTTATTGGATGTTGGTTGGATGGGGAGGGCAGTTGGGACAGCAGAGTCCAAATGCAGGCCCTGTGGCAGAGGGTAATGGTAAATGGATGCTGTGTGAAGAAAGAGGTTGCAGAATTAAAGAGTGTGGGCTGTGTATGCCAGGTATTTACAATATGGGAAGGGGAGGGGGTGGGGAGGCAATATGATAGCAAGGGTTTAACAAAGCAGAGCAAAAGGATAACAAGAAAACAATCTGCCAAAACATTAATATATAGATACAAGCATAAACTATGAACAGTAGTATTAAAGTAGAAATTGTGCAGTAGAATTGCAGAAGACATGTTGATCGCCAATACCTTATGTTCAGAGACCAATTGCAGGCCCTGTGGCAGAGAGTGATGCTAAATGGATGCTTAGGTTCAGAGTCCAAATGCAGGCCCTGTGGCAGAGGGTGATGGTAAATGGATGCTTAGGCACTGAAAACCCCATAGAGATGCAATGGTTAACCTATACAGAGAACACCGAACAGCAGAGAAAAGCCAGTGAAATTCCCTGCTGTTCGGTGGTTTCATTCGGCAGGTTTAATCTGGCGAATCCCATAGGTTTCCACAATTAAAAAATATTCCTGTTTTTATTCAATATCTATTAAACCATTTATTCTTTTAATCTGCATCAAAAAGTCTCTTTATTTATTATTTTTTTAGGCACTTTTCCAGCAAAATTTAGCATTTTATTTTTTTATAACAACATGAGCACAAAGGAGGACGTTTCCTACATGCGTTCCCTGCACGTCGTCATGCTCATGCCCCCCTTCCACCAATACTCCCCTCTGGCATCCGGAGTCCCATGCAAATCTGACTTCCTTGAAGTCACATCTGCATATTTGCACTGACTTCATCACAACAGCCGCAATGACATCAGTTTCAGACGCCCCCCTGGGGGGAAGAGAGTCTGAATGGAGGGGGAGAGGTCCTTCGGACCTCTCTACCTCCCAATCAGGAGATGATTAAGTTAAAAGAGAGGCACTGCTGAGTCTGCCCTTTCCAGCGGTGTCTGTCTTTAACCCTGAGGTGCCGGACCGCGGACCTCTCCCGGAAGTGGCTGACATTTGCTTACATTTTTTGTTATAGCATTCTGGCAGGGCATGACGTATACATAAAATAATGATATATTATGAATCTGCCAAGTCTGCCAAAAAAAAAGGATATATAATTTGTCTGGGTTGTATAATAAAACAAGACTTCAAATCACATTTAAACATGATGAGCACAAACGGTAAAAATTAGCTCAGCACACAGAGGGGAAATGACTCAGCAGTGAAGGGGTTAAATAGAATTTTTTTCTTTCTGCACAGATCTTTTTATTATTATTCATAGGACGTTATAAGTTAATTCCAGACATTTTCGTAGCATAGTTTTTTTGCAAACAGCGTTTCAGATTTGACACTTTTAATCCTTTTAATCCTAAAACAAAAGACTGTTTTTTGGACTTTTTGGACTTCTTGCACAGACTGATCATTCAGAAAGGATAACAACTGATAAAGCGCGTTTTTGTTGATCCTACTTAATTAGTATTTTAACAATTGATTTTATAGTTGAAGGTCTACCTTTTTATTGATTAATAAATGCATTTTAATTGAATTATCTGCCGCTCTGCTGCCTTTTTTTACATCAAGTGGAGAAATACCCTCCCCCTCCTTTTCTCTTGGGATACCGAACAGCTACATCGCAGGACCCCATGCTGAGAGAAGGGGAAAAAAAGAAACACCACTGAAATATAAGTATTCCTTAAGTTATACACATTTATCATAATATAACCACTGTTTTGTTTAAATATTAATTCATTTGATGTTTGCACATTGGCCATTTTTGGTTTTAAAAAAAGTGGAAATTTTAGTAAGGTGCGCCTGGAAGTGTTTTTTCTTTTCTACTATTTACTATTGTTCACTTTTCAAATATAAAATGAGCAATGATGCTGCACTACAGAACTCTTTTGATACGCTCATACATACTGTAAAATACTGTGAATTTTATTGCTGTAGAGCTCTGTGATAAGCATGGGTATGCGTTGGTTGGCGTAGTTTGTCATGGCCCAGCCCTGGCTCTATTCATTGGCTGCATGCCGGTGTGCGCTTTCTATACATTGGCTGTTTGCGAGCATATGCCATCTATTCATTGATTGCTCGCTGCCTGGCACTTTTGGAGGCTTCATAGTGAGTAACCCCACCTTTTTCTCCTAGAAAAAAAGCACTGATTTTAACTGTTGATGAATAGTTACCTTTGTCAGAAGATAAATATAAATTAAAATTTGCTACAAATAAATCTTGTTTTAGCTCAGGAGCTGGTATCTTAAATGATAAAATGTGCCTATAATATCATTGCAGTCTTGGTGAAGTGAAGCATTCTCTGGTACTAACCATTCACTTTGATCATCAAAAGGAAATAGTCTCTAGTATCAAATACTAATGTGAAAACGTACTTTGAAACAGAGATTTTGGTTGAGCTACAAGCTATGTTAAAATCACTGTAATTTTATAATTATGTATAATTATGTCTTACGTAATTGATGACGTAGGGTGCCTGAAAAAGAGTATTTTGCTGATGCCCATATTTATTCATAGTTGCATGATTGAAAAATAGTCTATTTGCAGAGTACTACTGCACATGAATAAAAATCCTAATCTAGCTTTGCTGAGCTGTAAACTGGTATATGGAAATTCAAATGTAGAGGTTCTCTTTTATTTTGGAGCATTATGGGAAAAGTAGTTCCCAAATTGAGGCTCGGGTCAGACGAGCGCATTGTTCACGTCCGTGTTGCCGCACATTTTAACGTCTGTAGCAGCATACAATTATGATCAATAGAGACCCACACACGAAGTACGTCCGCACAGGCGGATGCACAACGGACATGGCAAACGGACGCAAGTTAGGCAAGAAAGTAAAACTGCTAGAACGGACGTGCGGAGTGCGCCACGTCCGCAACGTCCGCATAGCATTGTGTGTGAGTGATGGAACGTAGTCAGACGGACTGCATTTTTGACATCCAGCATTTTTGACGGACAAAATGGTTTTTCATATTAATTTTATTTCCCATCTACATCAGTCAAAAAAAACGTCAGTCACAAAAACGGACCGTGTGGCCACTACCTTGTCGTCAGAAAGTATGTCCGTTGTGCACGGACGCACAGTCCGCACAGAATGCGCTCGCCTGACCCTAGACTAAACTGTTGCGTTGTTAGCCATCATTCTCTTTTCCACTGGAGCTTGTAAAAGGCTTAACTGAATTTTTTTTTGTTCTTCAAGGTGTACAATTCTCTTTAAAAGAGATCTCTGTAGGAAATTTTAGTAAGCACCGGTATACAATTTAACCTTATTACTCAGACAGGCGTCATGTCAGCCTTTACACCATAGGGAATTTGTAGCAAGCAGATTGGCATCAAACTGGTGCAATTTTCTGTAGCCCTGTACATTATATAATAATACTTTTTTCAGAAACCTAACATCTAAGAGATTTTTTTTATTTTTTACAAAGGATCTTAGCCAGTTATGCGAGCATTGTTTATTTTTTTTATTATTATTATTATTATTATTATTATTATTACACAAAAATAGCCAACTTCCAAATAGTGGACATATTTAAAATATTTTAAAGGGTGCTATTTAGGCAAAGGTTATTTCTTTTGTACATGCATTAAATTGATATAAAAAAACAGGTCCAAAAGGTCAGAATTCTTTATTATAAGGTAGAATTCCTTATTTTATTTGACCATGCTCCCAAATGGGGCATGTCACACTGCCACAGGTGCAGCAGGGTGGTCAGCTGCCCTGCTAAGTAACAAAGTCAGGGCTGCTTATACACAAGCGCTGCTTGCAGGCTTAGGTTGGGGGCTGTGATTTTATCTAGGGATGTGCATGACTTTTATTTTCATTTCGTTTCATTTTGGGTTTTTTTTTTGAGTTTTTTTGTTTCGGATCATTTCGGACAGTTTTTTCTTTTGTTTCGGATTCGGATCGATTCAGTGATTCGGATCATTTTGGCAATTCGGATCATTTTGGCTGATTTGGATCAGTTGTTTTTTTGTTTTTTTATGAGTTATTTAGTTTTATATTGCTTATTTAAGAATGGGAAGTAGATTACTACCAATGGAATATAAGTTTCTTCACTTATTTATTCTTTTAGGATTTTTTAGACATTTTTTGGGTGAAATTTTAGGTTTCCTAACTTTTTTTAAAGAAGCAAGGCTTTTTTAACCCATAGATCTCAATGCAGCATATGAATCCACACACTGCTGGGAAGTGCCTCTCTGCAGTATAATTAACCCCTTCACTGCTGAGGCATTTCACGCCTGTGTGCTGAGGTAATTTTTACAGCTTTCGCTCATCATGTTTAAACGCGATTTGAAGCCACATTTTAATAAATGACCCAGACATATTATATATCGTTCTTTCCGGCAGACTACGCAGATTCATAATATATCATTTTTATATGTATACGTCATGACCTGCCTGTATATTATAACAAAAAATACAATAAAAATTGAATTTTTAATCATCTGCAGTGTGTAAAGTGTTTTTTTTCACATTTTATCACATGAGCGTTTGCGGTTATATTTTCTATGGGGTGCGCTTGTACAAAAAATTTGAAATGGGGACTTGTTACTTTTTTTGGGGGAATTACGTGTTTTTAGCAAACGCACCCCATAGAAAAAAATCATTAGTGCAGCATCATTGTTCACATTATAATTGAAATGTGAACAATATTGCTGCATTAATAAAAACAACACACAAAAAAAAACATGTTTTTTTTTATTTATTTATTTTTTTAAATTTATTTATTATTATTTTTTTTTTTATTATTATTTTTGTTACTTTTTACCTAGTCATGTTGGGTATCATTCGAAAGGCCATGCTCAGGCCTTTCAAATGACACCCTCCATGACCCCTATCTGCCACGGTTCTGGAGATATCGGGGTTCACAAGAACCCCCTATCTCCACCAGGGGATTTCCTTGGGAAATCCCCGGCAGCTAGGGGTTCCCCGGCTATCTGACGTCATCACGCTATGCGTGATGACGTCAGACAGCGAGGGGAGTCCCGGGGGCGGAGCCGCCATCCAAGATGGCGGCCCCCACCGGAGATAGGCTGCACTTTGGCGCCGCAAGGCGCTGAAGTGCAACCCAGCACTTGAGGGGTTAAAGCCAGGCATCGCTTAAAAGGGGAGACTCTCCCCTTTTAAGCGGTGCCTGGCTTTTACCGCTGCTCCTTCCCGATCGGGAGGGAGAGGGATCCGAACGGATCCCCCCCCTCCCTTCCAGGCTATCTCCTGGCATTGCCGGGGGGTCGCCTGGAAATGACGTCATCGCGCATGGCGCGATGACGTCATTTACGCCGGGAGGCGCTTGACTTCAGCGTCTGAGGACGCTGAAGTCAGAACGCCGTGGGACCCCGGACAGAGAGGTGAGTATCTCCGCCGGGGTCCCAAACAGCTGATGACGTGTGGGGCACGTCCTCAGCATGCAACGTGCATCAATGAGGACGTGTCCCACACGTCTTCAGCAGTGAAAGGGTTAATGCAGTATATGAATCCGCACACTACCGGGCAGCACCTCTCTGGAGATCGATTCATTGATTCGGATCGATTCATTTTTGATCAGTTAGTTTTTTTGTTTTTTTGAGTTATAATTAATGGAGCATATGAATCCACAAACTGCTGGGAAGTTCCCAGCAATGTGCGGATTCATATGCTGAATTAATTATACTGCAGAGATGCGATGCCCGGCAGTGTGTGGATTCATATGCTGAATTGTACTGCAGGGAGGCGCTGCCCGGCAGTGTGCGGATTCATATGCTGCATTAATTATACTGCAGAGAGGTGCTGCCCTGCAGTGTGCAGATTCATATGCTGCATTAATTATACTGCAGAGAGGTGCTGCCCTGCAGTGTGCAGATTCATATGCTGCATTAATTATACTGCAGAGGTGCTGCAGCTTATGAATCCGCACACTGCTGGGCACTGCAGCACCTCTCTGCAGTATAATTAATGTAGCATATGAATCTGCACACTGTAATCTACTTCCCATTCTTAAGTAAGCAATAAAAACTGAAAATAACATATAAAAAGCGAAAAACCAGCTAATCCGAATCACTGAATTGATCCGAATCACCGAATCAAATCGATCCGAAATTTCAGATTGATCTGAAATTTTGGATGGTCGACATTTCGTTTTCGGAAATGCTCCCGAAATACAAAAATGGTGAATTTCGTCCGAATTTCAATTCGGAACAAAACGAATTGCACATGTCTAATTTTAACCATGTAAGCAACATGAGCAAAATTAAAAAGGTGTTGGTGGTGCATTTTTCCTCAGGCCTTTCCCGAAAACCAGGTGACCACCCTGGACTGCCGGTTGATCGAGAGGTCTGAGAGCAAATCGCGTGTGAAATGACCAGACCATGTGACTAGTCAGGTGTGCTATATATACATATTGTGGAGGCCTATCTTAATAACTTAATGCTGACAAATGCCAAGTGTGATTTTCCTGTTGGGATCGTAAACATAGATACGAAGACAAATTCCTCTGTCACTGAACCTGCACAAATTCATTCAATATTTATATTGAGCCGCACAGATTGTGCATCGGGATTACATGGCAAAGTCTATAACCAAGCATTTTACATGATGTAAAAATGCATAAATCACTTTGGCTGATCCAGATCATTCTCACTGCTTCTGATTAAGTAAATAAATCATGTGCCAGTACATTTTACTGTTTGGAGGGTAAGCAGGAGCCATGCATTGTGTTCTAGTGTTTGCAGACAATAAACAGTCAGTAATTAGTTTTAACCAGCAGTTTAAACGTGTTGTAATTCATTTGAACATCGCTGTATCATTGATGCAGAAAGAAAACTTGAAAAATAGCCATGCCTGTAAACAGAGCCAAGTGTGCTGGGCTCTGATAAATGCATTGAGGCTTTTATTCCGTTTATCTACAAGGGAGATTTTGATGGCTGGGATTTAGGTCATTGGGTAATTCAGTGCTTAAAGCAGCTGATCGAAAGGGATGAGAGGAATAAAAAAAATCATGTGTGATAAAGCCATGGCGTATGAACCGAAGCAGGAGGGGCTTTTTTTTCCTTTTATAAATGTGGTAAGCAGCTGGCTCAAAAGATCAATGATAACTGAAATGTGAAGAATTGTCTGCCATTTTTTAAAATATAAATAAAAGAAATATATTGCTTAAACTTAATTTGTTAGATGCCTGAATTTTTATCTTATATTATTAAACTGATTTGTTTTCAATATTTATGGTAAGAGACAGAATTTGAAAATCAGTGGTGCTATCTAAGGTGACATTGGCACCTTAGCACCACTCTGCATTGCAGAACTGTGCATTGTATACCTACTCAACCCACACAAATTAAGCCCTCCACTACCAAGATCGAGTATACTATCGGGGTTATTCAAAGAGAATCGAAAAGTCACTGCACGTTTGGTGACTTTTCGTTCTCTTCAATTTGGTGCGATTCAGTGATCCCATTTCGGCGACCCTGCGGTGTATTCAGCAAGCACCACAGGGACGTTGTAGTGCAGGGAAAAGTCGCCGCAAAACCCGGCGAACGCACACCAAACCCCGCAAAAACAACTGGATTAACCCCGCCGTACATGCCGAAGAAAGCTGAGCAGCCGCTGATCACAGCGCAGAGCAGCCGCTGGAAAAAGCCAACACCGCAGACGAATGGAGTGAATAAAAAAAAAACAGTACGCTTGAATGTTTGAAAAGTGATACGCTGTTTGCAAAGAAACTACAGAATGAAAATGTCTGAAATTTACATATAAGATCCAATGAATGATAATAAAAAGGGTTGTTACAGAGAAAAGAAAAAAACATTTAAAAAAACACGCTAAAACATATCTGCTAAAAAATCCCAAAAAATGAATAAAAGATCCTAAAAATGTATACATAAAGAAACTTTTTACTGCAGAATATTATAATCAATGGTTTATTAAATATTGCATTAAAACAGGAATATTTTTAACATTGAAGCTTTTTGGATTCGCCTGAATAAACCTGTTGAATAAAACCACCGAACAGCAGGGCAATTCGGCAACTTTTCACTGCTGTTTTTTGTTCTCTGAATAGACGAAGCATTGCTTCTCTATGGGGATTTCACTGCCCTTGAACAGGCAATGAACAGGCACCGTATGTGCAGGCAATTCGCCAACATTTGGCAAACTGCCTACTCTTTGAATAGCCGAATGGCCAGGAAAGGTAACCGTACACTGAATTTCAGTGTTCGGCTACCTTTCGGCCACAGTTCGGATCTCTTTGAATAACCCTGTTGGTCTTCAAAACACCTGCTTATAACCCAATATTGAATATAGACGATTTGGTGTAATTCTGGATCAATGTAAAGGACTTTTGTTTACTGCCAATGAAATTTGTTTCCAATTGGGCTCAGAATGTATCAGTGAGGTTTTAGCACCTCTTGCATGACAATTGAGGTCCTAAAACAGTTTGGACGGCTGGGAATCTATGTCTAAAACACAGAGCCCCAGCTGCAGTATCTCTCTTTGACCAGCAGATGGTGACATCTACCTGTGAAATAGGGATACTATAGTATGAAATACACTGAGAAAATGTTCAAATATTGGTTTCTGTATACTGCATGAAAAGTGGTCCTTGAAAGAGGTTTTATGGAAAATCACAATAAATAGTACTGGCTGGGTGGAGTAGAGGTAACATCACTGCACTCTAACCGTGGAGAGAGACTGTGGAGACACAGGTTTGATCCTGGCAAGAGCACCTATCCTATAAGTGTCCTTGGGCAAGACACCTAACGGTACATACTTGCCACCCAGGAAATACTTGAAAACAAGAAAAATCTCAATGTATCCTTCCTGGTAAAATCCTTTCTAAAAAAAAAAAAAAAATTGGTTAATGCAAGCACCTGTTATGATGAGTTACAGTTATGGGGAGCTCTTATATATATATTTATATACAGTATCTCACAGAAGTGAGTACACCCCTCACATTTTTGTAAATATTTTATTATATCTTTTCATGTGACAACACTGAAGAAATGACACTTTGCTATAATGTAAAGTAGTGAGTGTCCAGCTTGTATAACTCCACACACAGCCATTAATGTCTAAACCGCTGCAACAAAAGTGAGTACACCCCTAAGTGAAAATGTCCAAATTGGGCCCAATTAGCCATTTTCCCTCCCGGTGTCATGTGACTCGTTAGTGTTACAAGGTCCAAGGTGTGAATGGGGAGCAGGTGTGTTAAATTTGTTGTTATCGCTCTCACTCTCGCAGTGTGGTCACTGGAAGTTCAACATGGCACTTCATGGCAAAGAACTTTCTGCGGATCTGAAAAAAAGATTTGTTGCTCTACATAAAGATGGTCTTGGCTATAACAAGATTGCCAAGACCCTGAAAGTGAGCTGCAGCACGGTGGTCAAGACACTACAGCATTTTAACAGGACAGGTTCTACTCAGAACAAGCCTCACCAAAGTCAACCAAAGAGGTTGAGTGCACCTGCTCAGCATCATATCCAAAGGTTGTCTTTGGGAAATAGACGTATGAGTACTGTCAGCATTGCTGCAACGGTTGAAGGAGTGGTGGTCAGCCAGACCATACGCCGCACACTGCATTAAATTGGTCTGCAAGACTGTTTGGTGTCCCAGAAGAAGCCTCTACTAAAAATGATGCACAAGAAAGCCTGCAAACAGTTTGCTGAAGACTAGCAGCCTAAGGACATGGAGTACTGGAACCGTGTCCTGTGGTCTAATGAGACCAAGATAAACCTATTTGGTTCAGATGGTGTCAAGCATGTGTGGCGGCAACCAGGTGAGGAGTACAAAAACAAGTGTCTTGCCTACAGTCAAGCTTGGTGGTGGGAGTGTCATGGTCTGGGGCTGCATGAGTGCTGTCGGCACTGGGGAGCTACAGTTCATTGAGAAAACAATGAATGCCAACATGTACTGTGCCATTCTGAAACAGAGCATGATCCACTTCCTTCGAAGACTGGGCCGCAGGAAAGTATTTTGACATAAAGACCCCAAAAACACCTCTAAGATGCCTTCTGCCTTGCTAAAGAAGTTGAGGGTAAAGGTGATGGTCTGGCCAAGCATGTTTTCAGACCTAAACCCTATTGAACACCTGTGGGGCATCCTCAAACAGAAGGTGGAGGAGCGCAAGTTCTCTAACGCTCCGTGATGTCGTCATGAGTACTCCAGTGGAAACCTGTGAAGATCTGGTGAACTTCATGCCCAAGAGGGTTAAGGCAGTGCTGGAAAATAATGGTGGCCACACAAAATATTGACACGTTGGTCCCAATTTGGACATTTTCACATAGGGGTAAACTCACTTTTGTTGCCAGCGGTTTAGACATTAATGGCTGTGTGTTGAGCAAATTTACACTGTTATACAAGTTGTACATTCACTACTTTACATTGTAGCAAAGTGTAATTTCTTCAGTGTTGTCTGAGGACGCTGAAGTCAGAACGCCGCGGAACCCCGGACAGAGAGGTAAGTATCTCCGCCGGGGGTCCCACAAAGCTGATGACGTGTGGGACACGTCCTCCTCAGCATACAGCGGGAGTAACTGAGGACATGTCCTACACGTCGTCAGCAGTGAAGGGGTTAAAAATGTCTTTTTTTAAACTTTTTGTCCTTGTTTCCTGTCCCCCAGGGCACTACCCGGACCCGGACATTGTTTTTAAATGTTTCTATACATCCTAGAAATCCGCCACTTCACAGGTAGGTTATGGGGACCTCCTAGGCACGATATTTGAAGGAATTTTTCATTTTTATTTTTAACACTTATTTCATGGAAAACTCACTGTCCCTTTAAAAAACGTTTTTTTTTTTTATTTTTTGTCCTTGTTTCCTGTCCCCCAGGGCACTACCCAGACCCCCATACACCTTTTATGGCAAATATCTAGCATATATGCCCTCTTGGAGGGCACTCTAAAAATCGAACTTTGAGTCCCATTGACTTGTATTGTGTTCATGTTCGAGTTCGTACCGAACTCGGGGGTGTTCGGCTCATCCCTAGTTCTATCTAACTTGACCCAGTCTGCACTTACAGGAGCAACTCATCCTGGAGCTCCCCGGCTGCTCGAGGCCTTTATAGGCTGTCATGGTGGAGCACCTGTGAACAGGGAGGGGTGCATACCAAATCAGAGTTGTCAGCTCTCTATATATAAATTACAAAACAGCAAAAGGTTGCACTCAACTTCAAAACTAAGCGGGTGCAACAATGTTTCAGTTAGCTTTGTTATGATTTAACATTATATCATTATATATGGGGTTAGTCACAGTGGGTTGAAAGATTAATATCCCTTTTGAGGCTCAGATACATTGTGCATTTTTTAGAAGTATTTTGGATTTTTTCGGTGATCTGCGTGTATGTATTTGTACATGCGATTTTTCATTCTTTTGCAAGTCAGTGCGGATACAGTTGGGCTTTGCTGGTTGTCCTGAGCGCGGTAATGGGCTACATTTTTTTCATAACGTTGCTCTGTATGTGTATGTGCCAAAAAAAAATTCCATAGCAACCATCGGTAGAGTTTATTGCGGGGCTTCCTATAAGATCCTTTTTCTCTTTTTGATATGGCGGCCCGTTTTCTGAGGGTTAGGCCAAATGGATTCATGAGAAATGGGGAAGCTTGGAGATCTTTATAGCCTTTTGCATATTTTTTAATTGTTTTTTAGGGGAATGTTTTCACGGGGTTAGCATCATATTGCTATGGTGATGGGTCACGGGGTAGAGACCTGCGCAGTGACGTCATCCTGAGTGGACGGCGTCTGCCTGGCGTGGAGATGGGAGGGTTCGGATCACATCGGTGGTGAGTATTATTTGCGTTATTTAAATGTTCTTTTGTGATTGATTTTTGTATTCCTGATGAAAGTCTGCGGTTAGCAGACTGAAACGTCGAACTTTTCATTAAAGTAATCTGTTTGAAAGACCAAGAGTGCCACCAGCGTATTCTTACGCACGGATTGCTATATTGGCCAGGTGCGGCACCGGGCGTTGGATTAAGGTTTTCCGAGTGCAGAAACTAACGGTATATATATATATATATGTATGTGTGACGGTGTGCAGGGGTTGGGTAACAGGATGTCTGGGAGAGTAATTGAGGGAAGGTATATAGGACCCAGAATCCTGCATGGCCTCTACCCTCTCACACACTTGTTGCCAATTAATTAATTAAAGCCACAGGTAAAGTCCCAGGCTGCTGACTGCTAGATAGAAGTGTGTTTAATCAGACTGCTCAAAGCAGGGTGTGGAGCAGTAGCACATCTATAGAGATGCTATGTTTTTTTTCTTTTATTTGAGATTATGGTTTTGGGATAGTTAGGAGTGCTGGATGTTTAGTAAGAACTCTTATTTGAGTTAGGTTTTCTTTTGTAGTTTTTTTTTCACTGAATCACCAGCAATAGTGATTCCAAAGCCTTGTCTGCTGTTTGCTGCTATATGCTGGGCTAAAAGACCTCCAATTTGCACAAGTTTCAAGTCTGCAGCTGTTTCTTCCCTAGAGGACCGTGTTGTTTGGCTGGAACCAAGTATCCCGAGCTGTTGCTATACTACTATATATATATATATATATATATATATATATATATATATATATATATATATACAGTATATATATATATATATATATATATTCTACTGCATGTCTGTCACTTTATTTAGTGACTTTAAATGTTGTCTTCTCAGAGGACTCTTTGAAGTAAAACTTGGAGGACAACCTTCTCTGCATGAGAAATGTGATGCACGACACACTTCTTTATCAATGATATATCCACTCTCAGCAGCTGGATGAATAAACACACACTTTTCATTATTTCTCTTATGTGTACAAATGCTCAAAATACACGCAGGTCATAATTTTCCTCAAGGTCCTGAACCCTGAAAAAGCTCTTCAGCATTTTAACCCCTTAGTGACCGGGCGGTTTTACACAAATCCGTCTTTTAGTGACCGCTGCTGTTTTTACGTTTCTGCGCTGTTAGTGTTTAGGACAATTTTTCCTCTTACTCGTTTATTCAACCCACACATATTATACACCCTTTTTCCCGCCATTAAATGGACTTTCTAGAAATACCATTATTTCCATCATATCGAATAATTTACTATAAAAAAAAATATGAAATATGAGGAAAAAAATGGTAAAAACACACTTTTTCGTAATTTAATCCCCAAAATCTACAACCACCCAAAAAGACCCCGGCTAAATAGGTTCAAAATTTTGTCCCGAGACTAGAAATACCCAATTTTAACATGCGTTTGCTTTTTAACCCCTTCACTGCTGAGACAGTTCACCTATGTGCGCTGCGCTCATTCTGACCATTTTGTGCTAATTATTTTTAGATGACAGCCTAGGTCCTATTTAATTAAACTCCCCCCAGACAAAAAAAACGTAAAAAAACAAACATTTTTTTATTTTATTTAATTTTTTTATTATTTTTTTTTTATTTAATTTTTATTTTTTATTTTTTTTTAAAACCAAACCTGGTCATGTTTGGTATCATTTGAAAGGCCATAATCAGGCCTTTTAAATGATGGCAAATATGACCATCCAGCTGCCATGGATCGGGAGATAAAGGGATCCTTAGGATCCCCTTATCTCTACATGGCAGCTAGAGGGTTAACTGGCCCACTGACATCCTCACACATATGGTGAGGTTGTCAGTGGGTGGGGGGGACCTGGAGGCTTGGCTGACATCCAAGATGTCAGCCCCCCTCCAGGTTTGAATCGCGTTTTGGCGCCAATTGGCGCCGAAAAGCGATCCGGCGGCAAAACTGTTAATGCCATACACCGCTGGAAAGGGGAGGCTCTCCCCTCTCCAGCGGTGCAAACTGCATCTCCCTAGCTTCAATGGTTGGGGAGATAGAGGGCTCTGAAGGAGCCCCCCCTCCCCTCCATTGAAACACATGGGGGCACCTTCTGATGACGTCACCACGCAGCGTGGCGACGTCATCAGCCTCGCCTGCCCATGTAAATCACATGGGCAGGCTTCCTCCCTGCCAGATCGCCGTGGGATCCGACGAGGGAGGTGAGTATCGGGCGGGAGGGGGATTTGGCGCCGCTGACGTACCCTGTACGTCCGCGGGTGTAAGGGAGACCCGAGGACAGGACGTACAGGGTACGTCAGGGGTCATTAAGGGGTTAAAAAAGGAGCAATTAACTCTTAGCCTCATCATAAAGTTATCATACCATGCCTCCACGGTAAATTCTTTAATTTGGGTGATCAAGAGCAGGATTGAATTGCTTATATAATCTGATGTACACAATACAGATAGCCGCCTCAATACAAAATACCAGTTTCAACCGAAAACACTAAAATAAATGAATGTGTAAAGAAAAAACAATCATTCAATATTGGCTCTAAACATTTCCTTACTATTTAGACCTCTGGTAAATGTAGTTCTTGCAATTGTTAGTCTGAGGTTCGCATACAGTCACAGATCATTCCTTCGGATTGTTTATTATCTAATTACATGTGTTTCTTGTGACCACTGTCGCTAACAGCCCGTAACATTAGGGTGTGCACCCCATGAAACATATACTAATTAAAACCATATGTTTAGAAGATTTTGCACAACATGCACATTTTTCATTAGCAATAACAACCATATAATCAGGGATACAATCAGTTTTTATGCTATTCATCAGGAACAAATATAACAACAAAGGTGAGAAAATGGTCCCACCTAGAAAACAATCACCTGCCCACGTAGCAAAAGGTGGACAACACTCCCATCAACAGGATTAAACCTTTATTATTATATACAAAAACAAAAGAAAATAACCAGTATAACAGGCAACAGGACCCATCTTCAGATGATCAGGGAGTGGCTAGTACTTAATGAACTTTATTAACCGAAAAACACTCTCAGATCCCAAACTTTAAAATACATATACACACACAGCATCGTAGGGTAAATTGGACAACTAACCAAGCATAAATAGGCTGAGTAATGGGCCGAATGGAAAGCACTAGAAGGCACTAATACTGTGTAATAATACAGTCCACATAGGGAAAATAAAGCAAAAAAAAAAGACCATTAAGCTCACTCAAGTGCACCACAATTGATTGAACAGCCAAAACTTGCCCTAATGCTGATAGAGCTCATGCTCATAAATTCTATCCTGACCCTAGTGATGCTGACACAACATAGACAACTTTAAAATAAAAAGTTGGACATTAGCTCAACATATGTTTCGCCGGCTGCACGTCGGCTTCATCTGGAGCAAGAAAATATTGCCCCCAGCTCACATGGATACATTTATTTGCCCCCAGCACACATGGATACATTTATTTGCCCCAGCACACATGGATACATTTATTTGCCCCGGCTCACATGGATACATTTGCCCCCAGCACACATGGATACATTTATTTTCCCCAGCTCACATGGATACATTTGCCCCAGCACACATGGATACATTTATTTGCCCCAGCACACATGGATACATTTATTTGCCCCAGCTCAAATGGATACATTTGCCCCAGCTCACATGGGTACATTTGTCCCAGCACACATGGATACATTTATTTACCTCAGCACACATGGATACATTTATTTGCCCCCAGCTCACATGGATACATTTGCCCCCAGCACACATGGGTACATTTGCCCCCAGCACACATGGGTACATTTGCCCCAGCACACATGGATACATTTATTTGCCCCCCAGCTCACATGGAAACATTTATTTGCCCCAGCACACATGGATACATTTGCCCCCAGCACACATGGGTACATTTGCCCCAGCTCACATGGATACATTTATTTGCCCTCAGCTCACATGGATACAGTTATTTGCCCCAGCTCACATGGATACATTTATTTGCCCCAGCTCACATGGATACATTTATTTGTCCCCAGCTCACATGGATACATTTGACCCAGCACACATGGGTACATTTGCCCCAGCTCACATGGATACATTTATTTGCCCCAGCTCACATGGATACATTTATTTGCCCCAGCACACATGGGTACATTTGCCCCCAGCACACATGGGTATATTTGCCCCCAGCACACATGGGAACATTTGCCCCAGCTCACATGGATACATTTGCCCCCAGCTCACATGGATACATTTGCCCCCAGCACACAGGGGTACATTTGCTCCCAGCTCACTTGGATACATTTGCCCCAGCTCACATGGATACATTTGCCCCCAGCACACATGGGTACGTTTGCCCCCAGCACACATGGGTACATTTGCCCCAGCACACAGAAGCTGGATACGCATGCAGCCTCTACCCGTTGGCCGCGCGTGCATCCAGGAGAATAGGATGCGCGTGCATCCAGGAGAACAGGATGCGCGCGCATCCAGGAGAACAGGATGTGCACGTAGCAGCCGGGTAGAGACTGCGTGCGCATCCATGAGAACAGGATGCGCGCGCAGCAGATGGGTAGAGTCTGCGCGTGCATCCTGTAGAGCCGGATGCGTTTGCAGCAGACGGCTATAGGCTGCGTGCGCATCCTGTAGAGCTGGATGCGCGCACAGCCTATAGCCGTCTGCTGTGAGCGCATCCGGCTGTACAGGATGCGCGCGCAGCCTCTACCCGGCTGCTGTGCGTGCATCCTGTTCTCCTTGTGCGCGCGTGGCCGACGGGTAGAGGCTGCACGCGCATCCAGCATCTGTCCGACGCTGCGCATCGGGTTTCTGTTGGTTGCGCACGCAGCCAACAGAAACCGGATGTGCGGCGACGGACATTCGGTTTTATAGGTATAGATTTGTGCTACAGCATTTGGTCAATGTTTGGACCAGTTGTACCACTGAATTTGCAATAAAAATAAGTTACATACATAAAGTCTCACCGGGAATTGTAAAGAATTTAAATATCCCAATAGGTAGTTTTACTACACAGGGTTTAGTACCTTTGCGATATGTTTTCACGGAACAAATAAAGCAATGTAAAAACAAATAAAAATTCAGAATGTCCCGGGACCAAATAATGTTTAATGACATTTTCTGTATTTTATAATAGGTTTTAGTAAAAATACTAATATGCACAACTGAATGTACCATCTACGATTCATATATACAAAAAATGATCAGAGATCTTATACTTCTCTCTATATTATTATCTGTATTACATAACTATATTCAGACCTTTTTTAAAGAGTCTTGAATTATCAAGATTTCGATATGCAAGTTTGCACTTTCATGGAGAAAAAGGTTGTTGTGACCACAAAGTGCCGGTGAAATGTGAATTATGCTGTAATACCCAATGTGTTAATTCCCCTTTGCTTGAATGGCAGTTTGAGACTGTGCTTTGGCGCATCCTGATATATTTTAGCCCACGGTGTCTAAAATTATTATTCTGAAGGATGAGCCGGAATAGTGTTTCAGAATAGGTGACATTAGCAATCAGAAGTTCACAAAAAGCTTCCTGTGGGGTAGGACTGGAGAGAATATGAAAGCTGACATGCTGTACCAGAGCTCTTCTCTATAGGTGATCACCAATATGTGAGTTATCTGAATCTTCTTTGCAAAATGTGAATAATGAGTGGAGTCTGCCAATCTATGATAAATATGCTTAGCTTCAGCTCTCATCTTTCCATCATCGCAAACAAACGACTGCATAATTGGCTGCGTCAAATGAATACGGTAGTGTAATATCGCTGACTGAAATTATGAAAAACATTTATCCGTATGAGCAGAATTGAATTTATACTGCTATAAAAGTGCAGTCTATTCTTTTTCAAAACTTGAATTTAATTTTCTCTTTTTTTTCCACATTTAATGAAAGAAAATCCTTATATTGTAGTTAAAGTTTTAAGGTTTCTGCTTACCGTGTTGCTGAAGCGTTTGATTTATTGTATTTGTTTGCCTTCTCCAGATGGACTATAGCGAAATTGCCCAGGTAAATAATGAACAATTACCGGATGCAATTAAATTATTGGCCTTTGTACACTTCTTGGCTTTTTTTCATGGCTGCTTACTGAAAACGGTGTGTCAGATCAGAAACAGCAGTCTGCTAAAAGGAAGGCATTGTGCGCAGCACTTCAAAGTTTATTATGAAATAAGCTTATATTAATGCAAAACTAAATTAATACAAATGTAATGGGCTATTGTTATTTCTCTATGGAACACAAACATGATGCCATTCTGGAAAATCTTACTTCTATTTTAAAAACAAATATATATCAGCATACAATTATTTTCAAACTCTTTCTAAATTCTACTCTTGTATAAAAGCATGACGATTATGTGCAACATGTAAATAATATTTCCATGTTCTCTTACAAATAATACTTGTATAATAAGGCTTGTCAAATCTAAAACCCTTGTATCCACTGATGTGTGATGTCCGTTTCTGTCACATTTCCACCGGTTACAGCCGTGCCCCCTGGTGGTGAAAGGGATCCAGGCCAGCTTTTCCCTGCTCTGGGATAGCTATTCCACCCTGTGCCACTCCTGGGTTTCAATGTGGCAGTTCAGGTCTGGGATCACATGACTCAATTACCCAGAACTGTTCCCTATTGAAATGCCAGCAGCACAGAGGCCCATTGCTCTCGCATGTGTTCTGGTTCCTGTTCCTTTGGGTTCCTGTTTCCTGTGTTGCTGCATTCCTGGATATGTATCTTGGATTCTCTGGTGTATTGATTTTGGCTTTCCTGACTACTCTATCTGTCTGCTCCCTGTAATCTGTATATTTGATCTGTGTACCGTACCCTGCTAGTCTGACATGCCTTCCTAGTTCTTAGTCCTTGGCTCAAGTCCTGACTATTCTTGTCTATTCCTTGTTTCATGTATTTTGTGTTCTTAGTTATAGAGGCCAGTACAAGGACCTCTCTTCAGTTTAGGGCTTCCTGTATATCTGTCTTGCTTAACCATTGCCCTTCCTGTTCTCCTATCTCTGTTATTCTTTGTGGTTTCAATAGATTGAAGACCATTTAAGGATCTTTCCCCAGTGTTTAGGGATTCGTTTAGATTTCTTCTGTACCCTTCTGATCCTCTTGTTACAGTCCTGATTTATCCTGTCTGGTATCTGTGTATCTTTGTGTGCTGTGTTCTGTTCGTGCAGCCAGAAGTTAACCTGCCTCAAGGGCTAATTTCCTTCCTGAACCAAGGCCACATGGCCTAAGCCAAGGATCAGCGTGGCAGTTTCATTAGGGTGTGCACTCATGGAACATTTATTAATTCTGGCTGGGTGGAGTAGAGGTAACATCACTGCTCTATAACCATGGAGAGACTGTGGAGACGCAGGTTCGATCCCAACAAAAGCACCACTCGAATAAGTGTGCTTGAGCAAGACACCTAAAGGTATGTACTCGCCACCCAAGACATACTTGAAAACTAGAGAAATCTCCATTTATCCTTCCTGGTAAAATCCTTTCTCAGAAAAAATTCTAAACTTGCATTTCAAACTTTAAAAAAATTCAACACAAAATACATATTACTGGTAAGGGTATACAGGAATACCGAATATTTTCATACACTTTAGGATGGGACCACAAGAGCATATTAAATGCATCTGCGTTTAACGCAGTTTGTGCCGTCCATCATAGAACTATGATGGGTCATATAGGGAACAAGACAAAACATATGCATGTACTTTTTCACGCACATGGGAATGGTCAATGATTTTTGATTCTAAGGTATGCATAGGGTCGTTTCTATGGATGTGATGCTTTCTATAGGCAAGAGCTGGATAAAATAGTACTTTTACAGTTTGCCATTCTTATACAGTTAAACGAGTAAAATAATGTAAACACATGCATCTTTAATTTTCACCTATTTTTATCATTTACAGAAATATTACTGGGCTAAAAGGTTCTAAAATCTAGATGATGCCCATATCTTGCATAATTTCGAAAAGGAACTGCACAGAATTTTTAGCATAACGTCAGAAAGTAGTGAGCGACTACAGGAAACAATGTTATGTTCTCATTTGCTGGCTCTATTACTGTAGATGCTAAGAACTTTTGAGAAATTCTCCTGATTTTAACGAATTGAGTCACTTTTATAACAACATTGCTGAGTCAGTGAAGTGAGCTGAAGTTAGACAATTTGCACGAAGTGCAACTAGAGTACCCAAGATACGGTTAATTTATTAAATGACACCACAAACAACAATGTAATTGAATAACAAGACACAGTTGGCGGTCATGTGCGTAATGGGTGAAGCGAGGCAACCCCAATGAAAATATACCTGGTTTGCAACAAAGGCATGAGTACAAGGTAGTAGCAAACTATACCTCGGCGGTTCAAGCCGCCTAGATAACCAGTCACTAGGAATTAAAGCCAGGGGAACCGAGCAACATATCAATGACCCAACTTCTAACCAAACCAACAACAAAGCAGTTAAAAACAAACAAGAAGAGGCATAGCTCGACACGTTTCGCCCGTGCGGGCTTAGTCTAGAGCTCAGCCTCGGGCCATATTACATTCTTCACGCTAATGTTAGCATTCAGCTGTGTGAGTGTTAACATTAGGTTAAGTGGCCCTAGCGTGGGCCACCCGTATTACATCCCGAACGATAACAGGTTAAAAAACCCATTAGCGATTCAGAGCTTGCGCTTTTCAACGCAAAATTACTGTACTTTGCACTCCCTATGCCTAAAATGGGGAGCATAAAGAGTTAATTAGCTTAAGGATTACAAAGTTCTAACACTAATTACAGTCCTGCTGCAGTTAACTGAAAAGTTTACCACAGCTAGGAGCTGGTGCTAACTGATTCTGCTTCTGAGGAATCACATACTCACCTCTAATCCGGCGGCGAGAATGGTGGCTCAATCCGCTTCTTCTGGCCGCCGGGAGCAGAGGGAGACTGGGGGAAAAAAGTCACCCAGTCTCCCTCTGTTAATCACTCCACCGACCTGCCGGATCTCAAGAGGCGAGATTCTGCAGGTCATGTGACCAGCAGTCAAAGCCTCTATGGAAGTCCTATGGACTGCACAGAGGGGATGTTCGCGGCAGTGCTTAGCGTTGCCTCAAGCATCCCGAGGCTTAGCATTGCGTTACAGGGCAGGCTGCTGGATTTGTGCCTGCCCCGTAATATCATGCTAAAACAGGGACGTTAAGGAGAAACCTGCAGGTGCAAGTTCTCCTTCTTAGCGTCCTCATTTTAGCATGAAGAATGTGATATAGCCCCTTGTGGGCCACAGTTTGGCAGCCCTGCACTATCAAATACCTATTTTTGTAAGGGCAAAGAAGAATAACTCAGATGCCAATAAGGCTTTTAAATGGATGAAAGGATCTTGTCAAAATTCTGAAAGCCAAGGGACAGAACACACATTTTGCATAATGTACTGGAAAAAAGTGAACTACCTGATAGAATCAAAACCTTGAATGTAGTATTGTATAGAAATGAGTCGTGTTTTCTCCTTCAACCAAGCCTCCTCTGATTCGGTCACAATAACAATAGTTTAAAAATTATATACGTATATTGAAGAATAAAGTGACCTGTAAAATGAAAGAAACACACAATATTGCAGAATATAATGGCCACTGAAAATAATGGCCTGGGGAGTCAATCACAGGAGCATATAAAGTATAAGCATATGAGTGCGCACAGGCACTTTCTAGTCATCACTAGGGATGAGCTGTTCGGGTTCGGACGGTTCGGGGTTCGACCCGAACTTAGCCATTTCGAGCAGATCGCGAACACCGAACATTTCCAGGTGTTCGCCGCATGTTCGACCACAATGGACCACAATGCATTTTCCCACTGGCTTGAAGCTCGTAAATTGGCTACAGCCTTGCACCTGACCACAGGTCTGGTGCAAGACTGGTTGAACACTATGCCAATCACCGCTCAGAGTCCTGATTGGGCAAATTTTGCCCAATCATGGGCTCACAGAGCTAAATGCTTCTGCACGCATTTCAGAGGAGATTTCAAAGGAGATAGTTGTGTGTGTGTTGTTACTGCCGGTCTGCCACACTACTGGGGGGGTCTGGGGGGGTCTCATTTCGACCAAATATCAGGGAATTTAGGTGATGTGTGTCTTGTCACTGTGCCAGCAAGTTTTTTTGGGGTATACAACTTTATTTAAAACATTTGTGAATTGAGGTGATTTTCTGGGTCTTGTCACTGTGCCAGCAAATCTTTTTGGGTCTCATTTATACCAAATATCAGGGAATTTAGGTGATGTGTGTCTTGTCAATGTTCCAGCAAGTTTTTTTGGGGTTTACAACTTTATTTAAAACATTTGTGAATTGAGGTGATCTTCTGTGTCTCGTCACACAGCCAGGAAGTTTTTTTGGGGCTCACTAATTTCTTTAAAACACTTGTGAATTAAGGTGATCTGTGTCTCGTCATACAAACAGTACCACGCTGTATTTTGGGGCTCACTAATTTCTTTAAAACACTTGTGAATTAAGGTGATCTTCTGTGTCTCGTCACACAGCCAGCAAGTTTTTTTGAGGCTCACTAATTTCTTTAAAACACTTGTGAATTAAGGTGATCTGTGTCTCGTCGCACAAACAGTACCACGCTGTATTTTGGGGCTCACTAATTTCTTCAAAACACTTGCGAATTAAGTTGATCTGTGTCTCGTCACACAAACAGTACCACGCTGTATTTTGGGGCTCACTAATTTATTTAAAACATTTGTGAATTGAGGTGATCTTCTGTGTCTCGTCACACAGCCAGCAAGTTTTTTTGGGGCTCACTAATTTATTTAAAAGACTTGTGAATTAAGATGATCTGTCTCTTGTCACTGGCTGCCAGCTATCAGTGTGTCTAACTGAGTTATACCAGAGTTATTTAAATCTTTATACCAGCGTTGAATCAGAGTTCTGTATATATTAATCTATATATCACTCACCATGTCTGAAAGAACAAAAAGGACAGGCAGACGCTCCCAGCCACAGATAAGAGGGCAAGCAGCCCCTGTGTCGGAGGCTGTGTCTCTGGTCGTGGTGGACGTGGTGCATCCTCTGCAGGGGCACGCTTGTCCTTTCTAACTGGTGCTGGCCGTCTTAAGCAGCAGCAGCAACATACAGAGGACTTGGTGGATTGGCTAACCAGGCCATCCTCATCCTCCGAGTCCTCTGCCAGCCAGGCTTCTAGTGCTTTAAAGTCCAGCTCAGCTGCCAAAGCATCTAATGCAGCCTCCATGTCCACAGCTACTCCTGCCGTAGCCTCACTATCAAACACGGAGGAGTCAGCTGAATTGTTTGACTATAATGAGAGTGACATGCTGCTTGAGGATGCGCAGCAAGTACAGTGCTCTGATTCAATCTCTGAGGTTGAGCAAGGGAGTATAATCAACCTAGAGGAAGGGGGTGCCAGTGATGACACACAAATAACTGGCACTCATGTTGCCCCGGCAGCTGCAGCATACTGCCAAGTTGGCTCCAGTGACGAGGAGATAGGGGGTGAAGATGACATTGATGATGATGAGGTCACTGACTCCACCTGGGTGCCAGATCGAACTGAGGAATCAAGTGAGGAGGAGGGGGAGGAGGAGGAGGCACAGCAAACACGAGGCACAACATCCTCTGTGACCAACCGTAGCACTAGCCAGTCCAAGGCATCACATGTCAGAGCTGCTCCGGTGCAGAGCGCTGTTGTCTCAAAGAACAAATGAAGGAACTCTGCTGTCTGGGAGTTCTTTAAGAAATGTGCAGCAGACAGCACCGTTGCTATTTGTAATCTATGTCAGAGGAGGCTGAAGCGTGGGATAAACACTGGACACTTGGGTACCACGTGCTTGAGGCGACATATGAACAAGTGCCACACATCCCGTTGGTGCAAAACTTTGCGTAGGTCCTCCTCCTCCTCATCTGTCTCTACCCACACTTTATGTCCTGCCATGTCATTGCCTACAACCTCCACCGACAGGGATGATGCTACAGTAATGGATGTACCAGAAGGTCCTTCCTCACAATGTGACATCATCCCAGTAGCTGAAGATTTACGCAGTCAGATTACATTGCTGCAGCTGCTGCAGCGAAAGAAAAAATATAGTCCCAACCATCCCCAAGCACAGCGTTTAAATGCCAGCTTAGCAAAATTACTTGCATTGCAGCTGCTGCCTTTCCAGCTGGTGGACTCTGCTCCCTTCCGTGAATTTGCTGAATGTGCTGTACCACAGTGGCAGGTTCCAAAACGTCATTACTTTTCACGCAAGGCCATTCCAGCACTATACCAGCACGTGAAAGACAATGTTATCCAGTCATTGGGAAAGGCAGTCAGCAGCAAGGTGCATGTCACTTTAGACACGTGGTCCAGCAAGCATGGACAGGGTCGTTACATTTCCTTCACGGCACACTGGGTAACTCTGATTGCAGCTGGGAGGGATCCAAGACGGGGCTCTGTGCTGGAGCTTCTTCATCCACCACGCCTCCAGAAAGCTGCTTGTATGAGGTCTCTCTGCTCCACCACCACCACCTCTCCCTCTTCCTCCTCCTCCTCCTCCCCCTTCTCTGTCTCTGGCGAAGTGGCAGGTAAACCGACGCCTGACAGGGTCTACGCAATGGCTCAAGCAAAAATATGCCATACTGTGCTTGAGCTGGTTTGTTTAGGGGACAGGAGCCACACCGGGTCAGAAATTTTGTCAGCTCTGCAGGGGCAGGTGCAGAGATGGTTAACACCACGCCAGCTTGAGCTGGGAATGATCATCTGCAATAATGGCAGCAACCTTCTCTCCACCCTACGCAAGGGTAAATTGACGCATGTACCATGCCTAGGACACATCCTAAATCTGGTGGTACAGCGTTTCCTAACCAAGTACCCAGGGCTGCCAGAGCTTCTCATCCAGGCCAAAAAGGTCTGAAGCCACTTCAGACGGTCATTCCCAGCAAGCGTTCGCCTGGCAGAAATTCAAAAAGAATTCCACCTTCCCACAAACCGTCTGATCTGTGACATGCCCACCAGGTGGAACTCGACATTAGCAATGCTGCAGCGTCTGCATAAGCAGCAGAGGGCCATCAACGAGTACCTGTGTGAGTATGGCACAAGGACAGGTTCAGGTCAACTTGTTCCCCCCCCCCCGCAGTGACTGATGATCAAGGATGCATGCACTGTACTGTCACCATTTGAGGAGGCAACGAGGATGGTGAGCAGGGACAGTGCATGCATCAGTGACACAATTCCTTTAGTGTTCCTGCTGGAGCACACTCTGCGGGGAATTATAGATGTGGCTCTATAGGCAGAGCAGCGGGAGGAAGAGGAGGCCTTCCCTTGCTCTCAAGGCCCCAGTCTTTCCGCAGACAGCATTCCAGCGGGTCCTACTCAGATCAGATAGGAGGAGGAGGATGAGGAGGAGGACTATTTAGGTAGTGGGGGCATTGAAGGTGGGGATTCCTCAAGGGAAGGTTTTGTGCGCCCAGAAACAGAAGGGCTTGTGCGCGGCTGGGAGGAGGAAGTGCACGATACGGTCATCCTCATTGACCAGGAAGACTCGGCAGCTAATGCCACCTCCAACCTACACTGCATGGGCTCCTTAATGATGCAAAGTCTGCTAAAGGACCCCAGGATTCGTGCTATCAAGGAGAGGGATCATTACTGGATGGCAACCCTTCTTGATCCACGATACAAGGGGAAAGTTGCAGAGCTCATCCTGCCCGCACAGAGGGAGCACAGGATGACAAAACTTGAGGACGCTCTAAAGCGACACTTGTGTAAAACTTTTCCAGGCACTGGTAGATTACCAAGTGCTGACACACATGCTTCTGAGGCTGCAGGTGATCAGAGGAATAGCGGTGAAGGCCAGGGCCGCTTGACTGATGCTTTTTAAAAAAAAATTAGTCCACGACGCCCAAGGACGTCAAATGTAGGCACCCATTGCCAGCGTCTTCACCATATGGTGCAGGACTACCTAGGGGCAAGGGCAGACCTGGATACCTTTCCAGCAGATGATCCACTGGCTTACTGGGTGTTGAGATTGGATCACTGGCCAGAACTTAGCCAATATGCTATGCTGCTACTAGGTTGCCCTTCATCTAGCGTGCTTTCCGAAAGGACGTTCAGTGCCGCTGGAGGTTTTGTCACAGACAAAACAGTGCGTCTGTCCACCGACTCTGTAGACCGGCTGACATTTATAAAAATTAATCAGTCCTGGATCAGCAGCTATCAATCCCCTGATGCTGAAGTAATGGAATAGAAAGGGGATGTCCTCTTCTGCATTCACAAAACCTCCAGCACTGAACTCTTCCACAATACCACAAAAGGGTTACGGTGTGAAGGCACTTGCTCCCATGAAAGCCACAATATGTGGCTGCACTGACGCCTGTGCCAGATTTATATCATTTTATTTTTTTTAACATCAGGGTCCAACCCTGCACTCTTCCACAATACCACAGAGGGGTTAGGCTAGGGACAGATGAGCGCATTTTCTACGGACTGTGCGTCCGTGGAGTACGGACGTACTTACTGACTGTGACGACAAGGTAGTGGCCAGTGCCACACAGTCCGTTTTTTTCACTGATGTAGCAGGGAAAATAAATTACAATGAAAGAACATTCTGTCCGTCAAAAATGCTGGACGTATAAATGCAGACCGTCTGACCTTGTTGCATCACTCACACACAAAGCTATGCGAACGTTGTGGACGTGGCGCACTCTGCACGTCCGTTGTAGCAGTATTACGTTCTTGCCTAACCTGCATCCGTTTGCAGCATCCGTCAGCCCCCGCACTTCTGTGCGGACGTACTTCGTGTGTGGGGCTCCATTTAACACAATTGTATGCTATCACGGACGTACTTATGTGCGGGCAACATGGACGTTAACACTGCGTTCGTCTGACCCCAGCCTTACTGTATGATGATACTTGCTGGCCTGGTAGTCTTGCACCAAAGGCACAATATCTGGGTGCACTGACGCCTTAACCAGATGCATATCTTTTTAATATAGGACCGCAAGGTCCACCCCTGCACTCTTCCACAATACCACAGAGGGGTTACTGTATGATGATACTTGATGGCCTGGCATTAAAGGCACAATATCTGGGTGCACTGATGCCCATTAGCAGATAGAAAAAACAATTTCAATATAGGACCAACCACATGGTCCACCCCTAAACTCTTCCACAATACTACAGAGGGGTTACTGTATGATGATACTTGATGGCCTGGCATTAAAGGCACAATATCTGGGTGCACTGACGCCCATTAACAGATAAAAAAAAACACTTTTCAATATAGGACCACATTGGACTGACGCCCATTACCAGATCAAAAACCTTTCAATATAGAACCACATGGTCCACCCCTGCACACTTCCACCATACCACAGAGGGGTTACTGTATGATGATACTTGCTGGCCTGGCAGTCTTGCACCAAAGGCAGAATATCTGGGTGCACTGATGCCCATTCCCAGATTCATACAGTTGTGTTCAAAATTATTCAACCCCCACTGAAATTGAGTGTTTTGGCCAGTTTGACATTGATTTTGATCATTCAGTCATCTTGCTTACAATTAAATCAAAGAGGCACGTGTAGGTCAGACAAATATAACATAACATTTATAATGAAATAACCACAAATGTCTTTTCTGTGCTCACATCATTATCAGTTTTATTCAACCCCCAAGTGACATTCAATTTTAGTACTTAGTACAACATCCTTTTACAGTTATAACAACTTTTAAACGTGAAGCATAGCTTGACACAAGTGTCTTGCAGTGATCTACGGGTATCTTCGCCCATTCGTCATGGGCAAAAGCCTCCAGTTCAGTCACATTCTTAGGCTTGCGCACTGCAACTGCTTTCTTTAAGTCCCACCAGAGGTTCTCAATTGGATTTAAGTCAGGTGACTGCGATGGCCACTCCAAAATGTTCCAGCCTTTAATCTGCAACCATGCTCTAGTGGACTTGCAGGTATGCTTGGGATCATTGTCCTGTTGAAAGGTCCAACGCCATCCAAGCCTCAGGTTTGTGACGGACTGCATCACATTGTCATCCAATATCTCCTGGTACTGAAGAAAATTCATGGTAACTTGCACACGCTGAAGCTTTCCTGTACCTGCAGAAGCAAAACAGCCCCAAAGCATGATTGACCCCCCGCCATGCTTCACAGTAGGCAAGGTGTTCTTTTCTTCATAGGCCTTGTTCTTCCTCCTCCAAACATAGCGTTGATCCATGGGCCCAAACAGTTCTAATTTTGTTTCATCAGTCCACAGAACACTATCCCAAAACTTCTGTGGTTTGTCCACATGACTTTTGGCATACTGCAGTCGACTCTTCTTATTCTTTGGAGACAGCAAGGGGGCGCGCCTGGGAGTTCTGGCATGGAGGCCTTCATTACGCAGTGTGCGTCGTATTGTCTGAGCTGAAACTTCAGTACCCACATCTGACAAATCTTTTCTCAGTTCCTCAGCAGTCACACGGGGACTTTTCTCCACTCTACGCTTCAGGTAGCGCACAGCAGTCGAAGTCAGCATCTTCTTTCTGCCACAACCAGGTAGCGTTTCAACAGTGCCCTTTGCCTTGAATTTGCGAATGATGCTTCCTATGGTCTCTCTTGGTATGTTTAACATCTTTGCAATCTTCTTATTGCCATTGCCCTTCCTGTGAAGAATAATCACCTCTTCTCTTGTCTTCCTGGACCATTCTCTTGACTTCACCATGTTTGTAACCACACCAGTAAATGTCTAGAAGGAGCTGAGTATCACAGTCATTTTAAAGCTGCCTAATTGGTGCTTATTATGCTTTATTGCTGCTCCGTGACATCCACAGGTGTTTTCAATACCTGATTGAAAACACTTGAATGAACCTCTGTTCTTCAGAGTGGTAGTCTTTAAGGGGTTGAATAATTGTGTCAATGAAGAATTCACAAAAGAAACATTTACTACTGTATTACAAAACCAATTGATGTCATTTTAGTTGCATATGGTTCTTTAAAAAGTCCTTGTAGGATTTCATTCTGAATACAATTACAAATGTACACTAAATTCCCTAAAACTCTTTACAGCATTGGGGGTTGAATAATTTTGAACACAACTGTATCTTTTTAATATAGAACCGCATGGTCCACCCCTGCACTCTTCCACAATACCACAGAGGGGTTACTGTATGATAGTACTTGCATGCCTGGCACTAAAGGCACAATATCTGGGTGCACTGCCATTGACGCCTGTATCAGATTCATATCCTCAGAGGGGTTACGGTGTGACGGCACTGTTGCCGACGCTAAAAGCCCTTTTTTAGAGCACCTATTGTTACTTTCATCCAAAGCCTGCATAAGTTTCACAATAATTTAGCCAAAAAAAACACTAAACTTTTTCTGCGCGTCCTAAAATGTCTTTTCATACAGGCTGCCGCCCCAAGCAGTTGTTTATGGATAGATTAAAGGTAAAGCATTTACTGTCATATGAAACGTCATTTTTTTGTTTTTAAGTGTTTCTATACATCCTAGAAATCCGCCACTTCACGGGCAGGTTATGGGGACCTCCTAGGCACAATATTTGAAGGAATTTTTTGTTTTTATTTTTAACCCTTATTTCATGTAAAACTCACTGTCCCTTTTTTTTAAAACTTTTTGTCCTTGTTTCCTGTCCCCCAGGGCACTGCCCGGACTCCCATACACCTTTTATGGCAAATATGTAGCATATATGCCCTCTTGGAGGGCACCTTAAAAAATCGAATTTTCAGCCCCATTGACTTGCATGGGGGTTCGGGTTCGGTCCCGAACAAATGGGAAGTATGGGTTCAGGTTCGAACCGAACTCGGGGAGTGTTCGGCTCATCCCTAGTCATCACCTACAATATCGGGTCTCACCTGCCTTCAACTTCTCAGCAGGTATTGTCCCTTGGCAAAATCAATGCTCGGGAGTCTGGAGTGACAAAGGTAAATATGTTTAATAAAAATATAACAACAAAAACATAAAAGCTGGAAGATACAGGAAAACCTCTGCCAAGGCATTTCCTTGCTGGCAGTCGCGACTTCTTCAGGGCAAATGTGTGAAACTAGCCTGTTATCAATAAAAACAATCTAATATATAAATCTGTTAAAAGAAATAAAAGAATGTTTTCATATGTGTGTCTGGTTAAATTTATACGTGACTTGTAATCCATCTTATAATTTTTTTATACCGTTTAATTATAGTCGTATTATTGGTCTTCTACTTAATTATGCTACAAATACACAGTCAAAAATATGCCACTACAACTATTAATATAGGGATTTTGTGAAGTCAGATAACCAATTACATCAGTGTTTCCCAAACCTGTCCTCAGGACCCCCTAACAGGTCAGGTTTTCCAGGTATCTGAAGCACAGCAGAGGTGACCTAATTTGCTTGTCGGTGATTGCAGGATTCAGTCTGCATTTCCCCAAGGTGATCTGCAAAATCTGGCCTGGTTGAGGGTCCCGAGGACAGGTTTGGAAAGACTGAATTACATATTGCCACACCTTTGTTTGCAACATGTGAGGTTATCAGTTTTGCGGCTTATTACACTTAAAATAAAAGCTTCAATTTGCCAGGGGCTTTCTTCTTTGTAAATGCATTCTTGCACAGCTTTTCTAATGCTGTCTGATCAGCTTATAAAGCTAATTAAATCATTTACAGTAGGTTCTTTTCTTAGAAATGCAATGCTCAAGTGCATTTCAGGCAAACTAAAACTCTGAATAGCTAAGGCGTAGTCATGTAGATTTTCAATTTATTTCTTGAGCCAAATAATCTATATCTAAGTGATAAAGGAATGCATGCTTGAAGTATGTGTATAAATATATACATATAACATGCGTAAGCTGTTTGCTGTCTCAAGACTATCAGGGTTATCCAAAGAGATTCGAAAAGTCACCGCACGTTCGGTGACTTTTCGTTCTCTTCAATTCGGTTCCTTTTGCCGATTGCATTTCGGTGACCCTGCGGTGTATTCAGCAAACAGCACAGGGTCCCCGAATTGCAGGGAAAAGCTGCCGAAAACCTGACGAAAACTAACCGAATGCATGCTGAAAACAAGCAAAAACATCTGGATTAACCTTCGAAGAAGCCGAACAGGAGCCGAACAGGAGCCGAATCACACAGAGCCGAAGCAGCTGTGACGTAGAGGAGGCAGTGAATAAATTAGAAAAACCATTTGTATGAATCTGGGAAAAAGAAACGCTGTTTGCAAAGAAACTACTGAGCGAAAATGTCTGAAATTTTCACAGGAGGTCCAGGGAATGATAATAAAGAGGGCTGTTACAAAAAAAATAAGTAAACTGAAAAAAAAAAATCGGACTTTTAAAAAAAAAAAAAAAATGCTTAAAGTATCCTAAAAAATCTATAAATAAAGAGACTTTTTGCTGCAGAATTTTATGATGAACGGTTTATTAGATATTGAATTAAAACGGGAATATTTTTAACATTGAAGTCTATGGGATTCTCCTGAATTAATTTGCCAAATTAAACCACCGAATGGCAGGGCATTTCGGGAACCTTTCACTGCTGGTTTGTGTTCTCTGAATAGACGAAGCAGTGTTTTTTCATGGGGATTTCACTGCCCTCGAACAGGCACCGAACAGGCACCGTATGTGCAGGCAATTCGTCAGGATTTGGTGTATTGCCTGCTCTCTGGATAGCCGAATGGCCAGGAAAGGTAACCGAACGCTGATTTTCAGCATTCGGTAACCTTTCTCAAGCAATTCGGATCTCTTTGGATAACCCTGTTTATATCATTTTTAGGTAACCATTTGAAGATCTTAGAGATGTATTTTTAACCCCTTCACTACCAAGAACATGTATACTCTCTTTTTAAAGCACCTGCTGGTTCCTGAAAATATCAAGTAACCTCAATTTGGGCTCATTCTGTAGCAATGCAAAGTATTTCATTTATTGCAGTTGAAACTTGTTTTCAACTGGGCTCCATAATGTGCCCCAGACATTTTAGGAGCTCGGGCCTCACAGTCGAGGTGCTAAAACATGTCTAACACCTGAGACTCTCAGGGTGATTCAGAGAAAGGTGAAAATCAGGAGAATTGGCAGGAGAGTGAACAATCTAGACCAAATAGAAGATCTGGAAAGTGAGACAAATGGGGACTTTTTCTGGTTTGGCTATTTTGACCTAGAATTTTCACTTCTCCAATCATTCATCCGGTTTTCACTTCTCTCTGAATAACCCTGAAGGTGTCTAAAACATGGATCCCCAGCTGATCATAGAACCCCAGCTGCAGTAACACACATTGACCAGCAGATGGCAGAATCTCCATGTCAAATAGGGTCCATACAGAAAAAATAAATTGTGAATATTCACAATGATTTTTTACAGTGTAATTAATGAACAGTGATTTTCCAGAAAAAAAACCGCTGGTGCCTGCCTTGGGTTTTATGGATAATCTCTTACAGGGTTATCCAAAGAGATTCGAAAAGTCACCGCACGTTCGGTGACTTTTCGTTCTCTTCAATTCGGTTCCTTTTGCCGATCCCATTTCGGTGACCCTGCGGTGTATTCAGCAAGCACCACAGGGTCCCCGATTTGCAGGGAAAAGCTGCCGCAAACCTGACGAAAAGTAACCGCAAAACCCAGCGAATGCACGCTGAAAACAAGCAAAAACATCTGGATTAACCTTCGAAAAAGCCGAACAGGAGCCGAACAGGAGCCGAAAGGGAGCCGAATCACACAGAGCCGAAGCAGCTGTGACGTAGAGGAGGCAGTGAATAAATTAGAAAAACCATTTGTATGAATCTGGGAAAATGAAAAGCTGCTTGCAAAGAAACTACTGAGCGAAAATGTCTGAAATTTTCACAGGAGGTCCAGGGAATGATAATAAAGAGGGCTGTTACAAAAAAATAAGTAAACTGAAAAAAAAAATCAAAAAAAAATCGGACTTTTAAAAAAAATAAAAAAAAATAAGAAAAATGCTTAAAGTATCCTAAAAAATCTATAAATAAAGAGACTTTTTGCTGCAGAATTTTATAATGAACGGTTTATTAGATATTGAATTAAAACGGGAATATTTTTAACATTGAAGTCTATGGGATTCTCCTGAATAAATTTGCCGCATGAAATCACCGAATGGCCGGGCATTAGGGGAACCTTTCACTGCTGGTTTGTGCTCTCTGAATAGTCGAAGCAGTGCTTTTCATGGGGATTTCACTGCCCTCGAACAGGGACCGAACAGGCACCGTATGTTCAGGCAATTCGCCAGGATTTGGCGAATTGCCTGCTCTCTGGATAGCCGAATGGTCAGGAAAGGTAACCGAACACTGATTTTCAGCGTTCGGTTACCTTTCTCAAGCAATTCGGATCTCTTTGGATAACCCTGTTAGTAGTGAATGTGGTAACGTTTAGGTTTAAGGTAAATGCAAATCAAATCTGCACTCACTAGTGCATACAATCTATTTCATAAGGGTGTGCATTCATGGAACATTTATGAATCATATGTATATATATATACTAAGCACACAATACATGTTTTTGATTTACAGTTATAAAGTGCCCAGAGATACAGACAATTTTTTTTTAATTTGGTTATGATGTTAAAAAGTGTGGATAGAGACCTAAATGAGGGTCAAGCAGGATCATGTCAAACCCCCTACACATGTCTGTTGAATTGATACAATATGCAAAGTCCATGACCCAAAATATATAAGGCAGCACTATTTATGTGAATCAAACGTTTTTTATTCTAGTCTATGACACATCTCTCGACAGTTCCATGTGTGTAGCAGATTTCACCTCAATAGGAGATCGTTGATGTCTAGTGAAAGAACATTGAAGGGTTTTAAAATATTCTATCACAGGACTATCCATTGTTAAAAAGAATAAAATTCCTTTTTACTATGTCTCAGATATTCCTGCTACTGAATTTTAAAGGTTAACGGGGAAAAAAATCATCTCTTGAGTTTTGATTCTATCAGGTAGTTCACTCTTTTCCAGTACATTATGCAAAATGTGTGTTCTGTCCCTTGGTTTCTGGAATTTTGACAAGATCCTTTCATCCATTTAGATGCCTTGTTGGTGTCTGAGTTATTCTTCTTTACCCTTAGAAAAATACACTATATTGCCAAAAGTATTCGCTCACCTATCCATATGCGAGTCAAGGCAGGCGAGCGAATACTTTTGGCAATATAGTGTATGTATACGATAGCGCAGGGCTGACAAACTGTAGCCCCCCCAGGTTTTCAAGTTACAACTCCCTTGATTCCCTATTACATTAAAAAAATCTGGAAAATGTAGACCATTAACCTGTGCGGGGGGGGGGGGTGACGTTTGACATCCCTGTGAAACTGTTTCTTTGAGGTGTCTAAAGGGAAAATATTATTGATCTATTGACTATGTGCCATTGTTTTAATTCAGTAAGGGGTGAGTTTCTCCAGTCAACTTCGGCTCAATTCACTAACTCAACAATGTTGTTATAAAAGTGACTCGATGTTGAAATGGTAAATGAAATGAATGTTAAAATGAATAGAATTTAACAAAGATTCTTCGCATCTACAGTAATAGAGCCAGCAAATGAGAACACAACATTGTTTCCATCTTTTATCTCTCACATTCCTCACGTTAGAGTAGATTCTTAAAGTAAGCATGCAATGCATGGTCAAGGATCATGTATAGTCATAACATCTCATACAGAAAATCATAAGGGATTATTCAGAGATAGCCGATCCGGCCCCTGAAATGTCACCGAACAGGGAATTTACCTGTACAGTGACATTTCAGGGCCATTCGGCTATTCAGAGAGCAGGCAGTTCGCCAAATTTTGCAACATTTCGGTGCTCTCTGAATAACCCCATAGTGCCATACTGCTAGCTATACATGGGTCAAATGACCAATCAGACATTTGCCCAGTCTGCCAAATTGTCAATCCAGATCTATCCTGGAGAGGGTAAGAGATAATTAGCTAAGTATGTTTTTTGTTAGATAGTGGAAACCACTTTTTTTCCCCACTAGGGGCCCTATTACATTCTTCACGCAAAAATGCACGGTAAACGCATGAATTTTTCCGCAAAGCGTTAAATGTTAACGTTGGTATTACAATCCTCGTGCATTATTTCATCCGTCAAAAAATAACCCGCGTAAAAAAGACGTGCAAAAACATGCGCGCATTAACGTTGCGTGCAGCAGAAATCGGTGTGCGGACTGTTTTTTCACGCTATTCAGCCAATCAAAATTAAGAACCTTAATTGTCTCACGTTAAGTTTTTGTGCCTGTCAAAGTCAATCTGCGCATATATGCTGCATAAAAAAACAAACATGCACAACCTCTCAAATTTATTGTTTGGGTATGTGTAGAATGTGTAACTATACTGTGCTGTATGGTTTTTTTTGGGCTGGTGTATTTGGTTTCGGCCAGGACGTTCAGATTTGACATTACCACCAGCTTTTCAAAGACGTTAAAATTATGCGCTCAAACGCTGTGCGTTAAATGTTGCGCATAGATTGTAATACCATCCACGTACCAGCGCACAAACGCATTTGCACTCACAATGTTAGGTATAGGACGCGCAACGTACATTACGCTCGTGCAGGGTTTGCGCCGGTTCACCAGCGGTAGACGTTAACGGGCGTTTTTTGCGCGGACATTGTAATACGACGTTCAGCGCAAAGGGTTTTGCCCCTCGCGTTAATGTGTTTTTGCACACGCGTTAACGTTTGCGCGAAGAATGTAATAGAGCCCTAGATGTCTTAGTCAAAGGAACTTAAAACCTAGTAGTCTCTTTAGTCCAACACGTTACTGTAATCTCTATTCTCAGCAGTAAAATTTGTGCAGAATTGGCGCTCTTTGCCAGAAATTTGAACAGACATCTTGAATCACCCCTAGTGAGATACAATGTGAAAAATCTGGGTTTTTATGATTGATCAGGTAAAAACCAACAAAGCAATCACTAATCATGTCACCCACCTCAAGGACGTGTAAAATTATAACTTTGAAAATGTCTTTTAAACCTCCATAGCGTTTTAGTTTATGTCTATGTATTGAGTAAAGCTTCATCACTCGTTAATAATTACTTATTACCAGTTTCATGTCATCCAAAGTTTTATGTAGCAATTTTATTTTTGCAAATGTTTCGTAAAATTTAGGATAAAATCTCACAAATATTAATAAACATGTCAAGACATTGCCATTAACTAGACTACTGGATTCACCTGAATCCTGTCAGAGAAACTGAAGATGCGAGAGAGAACATATTACTAGCTGAAGGCATTTCTTTATACAGGAGCACAAAACTTAGGAAAATCTACATTAAAACTGCAATCTGATGGAACAATTTACTTGGCTTGAAGCCAAGTAAAGTAAATTCTGAAATATACCAATAATAAATTGGAATATGACTGTCTGGACTATATACACCACAAATGTATAGTATATGACAATTATTTCTAGTAAGTTCATTTTATAATCGTCACTTAATTTATAATTGTATACTTTGATTATGGATTTGATAGTTAGACGAGAGCTTTTTCTTCTTCTGATCTATTATATTTCAATAAAATATTCTCAAATATTAAAACAACACAAATCCTGGCATGGTGATATATGTCACCATCAATAATGTTAAGGTGCTGTGTGTCTCAATTTTTTTTCCCCATTGATCATGCTCTACCAGAGCTTTAATTATATATAAAAATGTTATAAGGTTTTTTTCTCCCCACTAACTACCATTGTTACAAAGTTCACCATAGTCACAAACAATGCTAAAAATCATCGTCATGGAGACTATGGTGAGCTTCGGCTATCAAGAGAAGAACAATTCAAAAGTAAAAGTTAATGCAAACAACAATTAACAACAGCAATCGATGCTGACATGATGTGCCACCATTATTCATCCATAAAATGAGTAAGCTATTGTTTCTCTCCGTGTAGCTTTGTTCTACCCTTGTAGAACAATGCTAAACAAAATTTAAGAATCTTGGCTCGGCTCTCATGATAGACAGGTGTATGTGAATATTGGAATATATACATAATTTGAAGCCCCAGTGGCAGTGAAGCCTTAGACAGCCACCTATAGACAGCCTAGTGCGGCCTACGCTTGAATTTAAACTATGGGAAAATCTATTCTGAATGTCAGCAAATTTTCAGTGGAAAACCCATTAAAAATTAGAGAAAGAACTACACTAGACAACCTCATCAAAAATGACAGTGGAAGTTCCCTGAATGGAGAATTCACTGTAGTTCCAATCTAGACCTGACCCATTGTCTTTCCCCAAAGTTTACTGAATTAAATCCACTATTCTTTCAGTGAAAAAACAGTGATTAGCTAATAGCACCTATAAAGTATACAGAAGAATATAAAAGATTCCTTCAGTATAAAAGCACAAAATAATTCAATTAAAATATTTACCAAAGATAACCCACCTGTAAACCACGGCTTTCCCTTCTACACTTCATACAATATCCCTGTAGGTCTATGCCCAGGAGCCTTTGTCTACCCTCACGGGCTGTAATCTTTCCCACATTCGAGACATGTTCCAAGACGGGACTATTGTACCATTGACTCCCTGGCAGGCAGGACCACTCTGTTACCTCAGGAATTTTTCCGATACCTACAGCTGCGTCATTTTGTGGCCCGGAGGGAGATTCTTTTGTGGCGGAGTCTTGTCCTACTTTCTTTGAACGTTTGTGCATCGGAGGGACTGCCCTCGTTGCCTGATCTCCCTTCTCTACAAGCACCTGTCGGGCACGGCGGCCACTACAGCTCTCAGCTATATGATGGCTTGGAAAAAGGATCTTGGCTCGGAGATTGATGGAGATGATTGGAGGATTTATGGGAAGCCAGTCGCAAGGTGTCCATTTGTATCACCATTCAGGAGCAAGCCATAAAAATGCTGATGAGATGGTATACCACCCGGAACTCCTACACAGAGCCGACGCATCAATCCCTGATCTCTGCTGCAGGTTATGCGATTATGGCACGCAGGCCCATATATATGATGAAGTTGTCCCAAGAGTGTTCAGTATTTGGAAGAATTGAGCACCTTGTTGGGCCAAGTTTTTTGAAACATGATTCCGTTTGACCCTTGGGTCTAAATATTTTTGCTAAACTAGTGATGGACCTTTCAGCAGGCCAGGACCGCCTGTTGGCTAAAATTATTTTAGTGGGCAGGAAAGCAGTTGTGGAGCAATTCCATTCTACCGCATTACCGTCTCAATCTTGAGTGTTACAGATTATGAACTATATCAGGCTTATGGACGAACGTACTGCTATTCTTCATCGTACCATGTCTTCGTATCAGAAGACATGGGAAGCTTGGGAGTCCTTTGAGGAGTGGCACCATGCGGCAGCGAATGTCGATAGCATTGGGAGGGATACAGGTTGTGGTATGTATTTAGAAGGGATATGTTGTTGTGGATATAAGGTGGCTGCTTGCCTGTGGAGGTACCCCCCCCCATCCCCTATTATCTATCTATTTTTTTTTCTCCTCTCCTCTCTTCTTTTCTCTTCTTGGTCTCTCCTGTTTTTGTTATTTCCCCACTTTCTCAGGAGATACTTGCATTCAAAATTGGAAAATGAAGGTGAAAGGTGGTTATTTTATTGCAGCTGATACTTCTTTTGTCTGTACCTGCCTGTTTGACCTTAAATAAAGTCTTTAAAAAAATATTTACCGAATAAGATTCAGACTGATCATTACGTTTAATATTGAATAGGATAATCAAGTATAGCATGCTTAATTGCCACATTCAATCAAATATCTAGAATTTATATCTAGATATCTATCTTCCAGATATCTGTCACTCTATCTACCCGCATTATATTTGTCTTCCTTAAAGTTCATAAATAGTAGAAAGGTGTCAAGGTTTAATGACTTTTTTTAAGCAGCCATGCTTAATGTTCTCTAACCATGGCTCGACAGCAGGAAAAAATTCTATTTTGAAGTCTTTGAGCTGCACGGAGATATTTCAGACCAGCTGTGCAAAATATCATTTACTTTTGTGTCGGTTATCATTTTAATATATCTAAAGATTATTCCCATTTTTTATTTCCTAAGTCTGATGGAGGTTTAGTCAGCTTTTGGAAGACTTTTTTTTCCATCTGCTTTCTTTTTTTTTTAATGCATTCTAAAGTGCAGAGGGGAAAAAATTCTCTCAAGATTGCAGTCAAAAGTCAGCTTTTCTATTCCTCACAAAACATTACTTTGATTGTTTGAGAAAAGGATTGCTTCTTTTAATAGAACAAAGAGTGCTCTTTGATCCAACGCCTTTGAATGCTAGCATGTGCAGCCATTTTGTAAAGGGAAAGCAGTAGGGGGAGACATTCCCAGCCGACTATGGTCACATTGTCACTTTGAAGGAAGGTTGTGGGCTCACGGGTGGATGTTATACATTGCTCTGTGGAATGTTTCTGATATGTTAAATGCAAATTAGCTGTAAATCACAACTATCACTCAGTGTTCTTTTATGGCATTTTAGTTATTCTTTTGGAGGTTACCTTTGGAGCAGAGTTCAAGAGGTATACAAGAAACATGACAAATATATTTATTGCTAATTTAGAATAACTGATTTCAGGTATGAAACTGATCACTTTCTAAAATTTCTAAGCAAATTATTTACACTTTAATAACATTGCCCTCAATATAAGCAAACATATAGAGCAGTGTTTCCCAAGTATCCCTAACGGATTTTATGGATTACATCGCGGAATTACAAACTGAATCCTGCAATCAATGAGCAGCAAATCATTTCACTTGTGTTGTGCTTCAGACATCTGTCAAACCTGGCCTTTTAGGGTACTTGATGACCAGGGTTGGGAACCACTGACATATGAAGAGAACTTTATCATAATTGTCATACTCTTTATATTAGAGGCAAAAGCCTCTATGTAGTCCGAAAGACTTCAGGAGGTGGTGCGTGTGGGTATTCAGTGGCCTAGCGCTGCATTACGGGGCAGGCTACTGATTCAGCGCCTGCCCCCTAATAGGGTGCTAAAACGGGGATGCAAAAGGGAAACCTGCAGATGATGGTTTTCCACCTCGGTGTCCCCCTTTTAGCACCAACTTTGTCATAGTGCCCAAGATGTCTAGGGAACTAGAATTATGGATAAAGGCAGAAAAATGCAAAAGCTTGCATAAAAGACCTGGCAATTTATAATGAAATCAGCTGACTTGGCACATAAACTAATTAGTATTAACTAAGACCAGGCCACCATTTTTCCCTGCTTCCAGTGGAAGGAGCCCTTGTAAGCGCAGTAATTGGTGCTTTCATGCGTTAGTTATGTAGTTTTGAGGCACTTGGTTTTGCAGTTCTGAGATTTCACAGACCGTAAGAAATAAGCATAACGTTCTTAGATCCATCGTCGCAAAAAAGTGTAGATTCCCATATTTCTTCAAAAAGCTGAATGCAGTTTAAAAATGCTGCAGTCAGCAAAGCAATGCTAAAGGAAAGCGCTCACAGCCATGGATGAGATTTTAAAGCTGAGACAGTGTAACAAGAATGACATGACCTCAGCAGTCATCGTAAAAAGATGTAACCAGTATCTGGTTAGACAAATAATATATGAAAGTATGAAAATTGATAAAAATGATACTGCTTTGCTTATGGTGTACCCAAATAATCACATGCTTTCAGAATATTACTTACAAAGTAAGAGGTATTGAAGTGTATGTTGCTGCAACAAACACAGTTAGAGGCTAATGTTCTATCCATCAGGTCTACAGACTTTATACAATGTGCGATTCAGATAAGAAATATTTTCCAGATGCAGTGGATGCCTTTCAACCTCTTTTCATGCTGGGGATTAGTCGAACGACTACTGATCACTACGAACGTACTGTTAGTAATTCGGCTACAGATCCAGTGTAATTTTCCAATAAACTCCAACCAGAATAACTTACAAACAAATGGCATATTCAGACTTAATAGTATTAAACATTCTATGAGGACTGAGATAGGCCCCATCAGGGAGTTAGGCTGAGCATCACATACATGGCCATTTTGAAAACCTTCTAGGCATTAGACATGTGCGTTTTGTTTGGTCCGAATTCGAATTCGTTCGAAAATCCACCATATTTCATTTTTTAAAGCATTTCTGAAAATGATACTCGGCCGTCTGAAATTTCGAATCGGTACGAAAGAACGAATCGAAACAATCCGAAATGATCCGAAATGAAAAAAAAAATCTATGCAATTTAAGACAAAAGCAACGAGTTAATGGGCATTGGGCATCTCACAGGGCACAGAGTATATCCCAAGCAAAGGGTTAATGGGCATCGGGCATTTCATAGGGCACAGCGTATGTCCCAGCAAATGGTTAATAGGGACATCTCACAGGGTCCCCTGTATCTTTTTGGGGTTTTTTTACACTCAGTTTTTGTTTTTAATCATTATAAAATGATATACAATGGAAACAGATCGATCCGAAATTTCAAATTGGTCCAAAAGAACGAATCGCAACTGATCCGAAATGATCCGAAATCACCCCGAAACAAAAGGGAAGTCAATTCGAAATGATACGAAACGAAACCCCAGCCTGAAAAGATCTGAAACGATCCGAAATGAAAAATACCACCGTGCACATGTCTACTAGGCATCTGTGGATAAGTATGTCACAAACACGATCGAATATTCCGTTCTTGTTTCTTCATTGTAAGACAAAAACACAAGACTTAGCAGATACTGTGTAGTTTTTTATTTCTAGATTGACAGATTGGGAAAGTGAAAAAATGTGGATGGGTTGCATGCATGTGCGCCCTGTGGGCAGTTCAACGTCATACATCATGAATTCTCGTGATATACATTTGAAAGAGTGGCTGAATTTCTCTTAGGATTCAATGGGTACAATAGAGATACCAGTGCTTGACCGGTTTTCAAAGACAATTGCCCACTGTACGTTTTTCTGTGAGACTACAGCAAAATAATAAAGTCTAGTGTTTTCATAATAGGCCCTCCAAAAGCAATTCTGGCTAATCAACACATCAGTGTTATAGAGCGTGCTAGGCGGTTACATGGACAATGGAAGCTCTTAAATGTTATTTGCTGAGCAGATTTCTTTCCATGGTTACAAATCAGGCAGCACAGAAATGATAGCAACAGATAAGAACAAAATATTGAGAAATATTGTGAATTGTATAGTGACATTTTGACCATCAAGCAGCCATTATTACAACGAGCAACAAGCTGATGATTGGCTGGGAAATGCTAGCATATTATTTCTGGAGCATGAAAATTATGCTGCAGCTAAGTCATACTCCAGTCATATGCTGAAAAAGGGTATAAACCAGTGGATGAAAGATGCCGTCAATATAGACAACTGTTACTATAAATGATTTATGTCTTCTGATTTAGAAAAAATGGAAACCATAAAGTTGTATAAGCACTCAAAGGGCAGGATTCACAAAAGGTCGAGGTGGCTGTGATTGGGGTCAACCACCTTGTGAGCAGACACAGCCAAATAACTACACATCGCATTTTGACATTGCACAAAAAGATCACTAATGTGCAGAACAGCCATAAAAAAAGCTGTCTGCAAGTTATGTGAAAACACGCATAAATTCAGATTTTCGTATGTGAACAATATTAAGGGATTATTCAAGAAAAGCCGAACTTGCCACCGAATTGCACCGATCGGTGAATTTCACAGTACAGTGCAATTTCGTGTTAATTTGGCTATTCAGAAAGCTGGCAATTCGCCAAATAATGGGGAATTGCAAGCGACATACGGTGAATTCACCTCAGATCCGCTGCAATTCGGCGACCTTCTGTCGCAGTGAAATTTTCCCATAGAGAAGTAATGGTTCATCTATTCGGAGAACGACCTGCACCGAAATGTTGGGGAAATGACCATATTTTTGGTGCTTCAGTTCGACCTTATTTATTATTTTCATGTACTTCCATGCATTTTTATTGTTTTAAACACCTTTTTAAAAAATGTGCCTTTTTTATACCCCCAGTTTGGTGGCATACAGTGTAGAATAAAAATCATAAATAATAAAATAAAAACGTAACCATAATTTTTCACAGGATTGAAATGGCTCAGCAGTGAAAGGGTTAATGGTTAGACTATATTACATTGTGTATTACTTTCATTTTGTCTTGGTTTAGTTGTATATTAAGGCTTCATCCCTCACAGTTTACATTTCATGTTTTCCCTTGATTACTGGCATTTAAGGGGTTAACCTCCCTGCCGGTATTCCCGAGTGTGACTCGGGGTTAAATTTCGCTACTGCGAACAGTAACCCCGAGCCACACTCGGGCTGGATGTCTACTCACCTCCTCCTGGCTCCCTCTCTGTCCCCGCAGTGTGATCGCAGCGAGCTGCTTCCTGGATGGCTCCCTGCGAGTCACATGATGCAGGGGGGCTGGACGCAGCAAATTTCATTCATAAAACTCACTGAATACAAATGGAAAAGTTTATGAACGGCCACTAGGTGGCAGTACAGGATAAGAAATAGACCATACATCGTCTCACTCTTGTTCTCAGACAGATTTCAGTGTTTTTTGTTATATTTTATTGAATATCATTTATTTGCATTATTTTGGGATAATAAATTATTATGTCATGTTTCAAACTTTATCGGACTCCGTGTATTTACTATTTATTTTTTATTAATTAATTAATTTATTTATAAAGGATTTTACCAGTAAGGACTCTTGATTTCACGGATTTCAGTGCGTGATTCCTAATTATTACAGGCTAACTATGTACAAAAACACGTTTCCTTTAAAAAAAAATTGAGACGCTTTTAGACACAAAATTTTGAAAACATTAGACCGCCAGGGAGGTTAATGGTTAGGCTACATGCCTCACAGTCTATTCATTTAATGTTTTCCCTTGACTAATGGCATTTTAGGGGTTAATGGGTAGGCTACATGCCTCACAGTGTATATATTTCACATTTTTCCTTGATTATTAGCATTTTAGGGGTTAATGGGTAGGCTAAATGCCACACTGTTTGTTTTTATTGGATTTCCTTGCTTTACTGGCATTTTAGGGGTTATTATGGAAGTTCGAATCTTAAGGGTCTATTCATCTTTAGATCCTTTGCTTTTTGTCACAATTCAGGGAATTAATTTCACCAAAAATATGGTGAATTCCCCATTTAGCTAATAGTCACCGTAATTTGCAAAAATTGGTGTCGCTGAAGCAGTTATCAGAATATAGTACTGTATAGTTATCAGAAAACTGCTGAATTGCAGCAAATAAAATATTGAATTTATGAATCAGGTTAGTACAACAACAAAAACTTATCATTGCACCACATTACTCTGCGATTTTGGAAACTTATTTATATATATATATACTGTATATATAGTACAGTTTTGTTTCACACGGAGTTATAGGCATAAGCGCAGATGACACCTTTTTTCTTATTTATATACAGTCATGGCCAAAATTGTTGGCACCCCAGAAATGTTTCCAGAAAATCAAGTATTTCTCACAAAAAAGTATTGCAGTAACACATGTTTTGAAATATACATGTTTATTCCCTTTGTGTTTATTGGAACAAAACAAAAAAAGGGAGGAAAAAAAGCAAATTGGACATAATGTCACACAAAACTCCAAAAATGGGCTGGACAAAATTCTTGGCACCCTTTCAAAATTGTGGATAGATAAGATTGTTTCAAGCATGTGATGCTCCTGTAAACTCACCTGGGGCAAGTAACAGGTGTGAGCAATATAAAAAATCACACCTGAAAGCAGATAAAAAGGAGAGAAGTTCACTTAGTCTTTGCATTGTGTGTCTGTGTGTGCCACACTAAGCATGGACAACAGAAAGAGGAGAAGAGATCTGTCTGAGGATTTGAGAACCAAAATTGTGGAAAAATCTCAACAATCTCAAGGTTACAAGTCCATCTCCAAAGATCTAGATTTGCCTTTGTCCACAGTGCGCAACATTATCAAGAAGTTTGCAACCCATGGCACTGTAGCTAATCTCTCTGTGGGTGGACGGAAGAGAAAAATTGATGAAAGGTTGCGACGCAGGATAGTCCGGATGGTGGATAAGCAGCCCCAAACAAGTTCCAAAGAAATTCAAGCTATCCTGCATGCTCAGGGAGCATCAGTGTCAGCGCAAACTATCCGTCGCAATTTAAATGAAATGAAACGCTGTGGCAGGAGACCCAGGAGGACCCAACTGCAGACACAGAGACATAAAAAAGCAAGACTACAGTTTGCCAAAATGTACTTGAGTAAGCCAAAATCCTTCTGGGAAACCGTCTTGTGGACACATGAGACCAAGATAGAGCCTTTTGGTAAAGCACATCATTCTACTGTTTACCAAAAACGGAATGAGGCCTACAAAGAAAAGAACACAGTACCTACAGTGAAATATGGTGGATGTTCAATTATGTTTTGGGGTTGTTTTGTTGCCTCTGGCACTGGGTGCCTTGAATGTGTGCAAGGCATCATGAAATCTGTGGATTACCAAAGGATTTTAGGTCGCACTGTAGAGCCCAGTGTCAGAAAGCTGGGTTTGCGTCCGAGATCTTGGGTCTTCCAGCAGGACAATGACCCCAAACATACGTCAAAAAGCACCCAGAAATGGATGGCAATAAAGTGCTGGAGATTTCTGAAGTGGCCAGCAATGAGTCCAGATCTAAATCTCATTGAACACCAGTGGAGAGAGCTTAAAATTGCTGTTGGGAAAAGTCGCCCTTGCAATAAGCGAGACCTGGAGCAGTTTGTAAAGGAAGAGTGGTCCAAAATTCCGGGTGAGAGGTGTAAGAAGCTTATTGATAGTTATAGGAAGCGACTGATTTCAGTTATTTTTTCCAAAGGGTGTGCAACCAAATATTAAGTTAAGGGTGGCAAGAATTTTGTCCAGCCCATTTTTGGAGTTTTGTGTGACATTATGTCCAATTTGCTTTTTTTCCTCCCTTTTTTTGTTTTGTTCCAATACACACAAAGGGAATAAACATGTGTATAGCAAAACATGTGTTACTGCAATACCTTTCTGTGAGAAATACTTGATTTTCTGGAAAAATGTCTGGGGTGCTAACAATTTCGGCCATGACTGTATACTTAGTTTCTTTCCGTGGTATGATTTAGTAGCGAAAATGATTAGTGCCCCCCAATATTGACTGTGGTATCTTATGTGCCACCACCTATATATTGTTCCTAGAATCGCCACTGTTCCCAGCACCATTTAGGCCACTACGAAAGCCTGCTTGTACAGCCCACAACTGCAAGTTACTTCCTATACGTATAATGGAATATATATATATCTTGTGGATCCACTGGGTCGGTTTAAATTTTAGCGAGTTTCCTTACTTCTCAAGTTGGGGTACCTTGCTTACACTTTCTAGAAAAATTGATTAGTGAAACCATCCCATAGTTTCCCTTACCCTGTATGTTACCATACCATAATACCACATAAAATAACTGTTAATACTATGTGACTATACAACCTATTTACTAAACACGGAATAGAATGAGGGTATGTATGCTAGAGTTATTTTGTTTTTGTGTGTTTTTTGGCTCCACGAAAGCCAGGTAAAAAAAAACAATATGTAAAATTGGCATCATTGATTTGTGAAGAGAGGAGGTTACTGCAAGTTGCTTATTCTTTGGGGAGCCAAAAATGTCAAATGTCAACCCCATTGGGGCTAGAATGGCTATGATAAAGCCAGAGAGACAGAGCATAATTCTAGCATTTTTGTTATTTCTTCTGCATAAATATATTCTTTTTGCTAGTACGAATCTGGCAAGATTTAAAAAGCAATCTCATTCAAGTTGGTTGCAAATGGCACTTTATTGAGTATCTGACTTATTGTGCCAGTCAACCAAGTGGTAAACAGACTCCTAGTACATAACTTGCAAAATTGTCTGAGTGTCCTTTTTTCCCAGACAGTAACCAACTAAGGGCTTTATTAAATTCATCGCGCAAAAGCTCACGCACAGCGCTATTTTTCTTGCTCGCAGCGTTAAACGTTAACGCGCAAAAAATAACGGTGGTATTACAATCCGAGCACATTTTTTCATCCGTCCAAAGATGACGCGCGTAAAAAGATGCGCAAAAACGCGCGCGCATTAACGTTGCGCGCAGAAATCGGTGTGCGGACTGTTTTTTCACACGATTCAGCCAATCTGAATTAAGAACCACAATTGTCTCCCGTTTTTGCGCCTGTCAAAATTTATCTGCGCATATATGCTGCAGCAATAATAAAAACACGCACAACTTCTCAATTTTATTGTTTGGGTATGTGTAGAATGTGTAACTATACTTTGCTGTATTTTTTTTTTTTCGGGCTGGTGTATTTGGGTTCGGCCAGGACGTTCAGATTTGCAGTTTCCACCAGCTTTTAAAAGACGTTAAAATTATGCACGCAAACGTTGTCCATTAAAATTTGCGCATAGATTGTAATACCATCCGCGTACCAGCGCACAAACGCATTTGCGCTCACAATGTTAAGTATAGGACGTGCAACGTACATTACACTCGCAAAGGGTTTGCACAGGTTCACCCCCGGTAGAAGTTAACGCACATTTTTTGCGCGGACATTGTAATACGACGTTCTGCGCAAAGGGTTTTTCCCCTCGCGTTAATGCGTTTTTGCGCACGTGTTAACGTTTGCACGAAGTAGTTAACAGAGCCCTTAGCCGGTCACAAACCCTTAACTATTAAAGGAGCTAATATATTTTAGTGAATGCAACATTTCAGCTCCTTCCCCGGAAGGAGCCTAAATTTTGCATTCTCTAAAATATATTAGCTCCTTTAATAGTTAAGGACTGTATGTCACTTCCTATGTCCCCCCCCGTCCATTGAATAGTTGTCTCCCACTCCCCTTCTTCTACCCCCCTTTTCTATTTTACTTTTTCTCTTTTACTTTACCTCTTCCCTCTTTTTTCTAGCTCTTTTTGTTTTCTCCTTCCCTGATGCTCTGTTCGTTTTCGCTTCTGATACTGTCTACTCTCTCTCGGCCTTACCATTTGCCATTAGCCTTGAGCTCCATCGCGCTGATGGATGGTCGACGTGCTGGGATATTAATGCTTGGCTGTGCCACGTACGTGTGGGGATATGTCGTGTTCGCTCATTTTTCGTTTTAATTTTTAACCTGCAGTTGTACAGCGTTATATTATACTGGTTCAGCATGTAATCTGCCACGCAGGCTGTTGCGCTTTCCTTCTGTCTGCTACATGCTTCTCTGTGGTATATACGTCAATAAAAATTTTGAATATAAAAAAAAAAATATTTGCCTTTTTTTGTATCATATTTCAATACATGAGTGTAAAGATCTAATTCATGAGGACATTTAATCAATAATTTTAGCTTATAAAGGTTAAGCATTAGCAGAGAACCAAGAAAAGTTATTGCCATCATTATCTGTCGGGTGTATATCATGCCTGGTTGTTTTCCTTTAGCTGTAAAAGTACAAGCATTACTGTCTCAAAGTTTACGTCATCCATTATTTTCACGTTGAGAGGTCATTGGTATAAAAAAAAAGTGAGTAGAGAGTAACAATTTCAGTTAGGGGGGAAAATGACACATTCTGTAACATCTTAGAAATGTCACTTCAACACTTCATGTAGATAAGAAAAAATTAAATTGTGACATATTTTTAATATCAACATATCAGTAATGTAAACCCTTCACTACCAAGTTGTTTTCCATAAAACCACTGCCAGGATCCAGTAGATTTATAGAAAACAACTTTCCATTACAGACAGTGTAAAAATTACTGTACAATTCATAAAATACATTTTAGAGATAGTATTTTGGAGGAGCTCAAGGCCTGCCATTACTGGCCAAAAAACACTACTACGTGTATATTTATACAGCTGGAACGCCCTCTTTTGGTACAAGAAAAGCTTAGTTCTAAGCTGTTCTAACAGCTGCAGCATCTTGGATAGCATGTCCGATGTCCAGAAACTTTGGAGGCATATTTGCTAATTAATTTAATTTGCAGTAAATGAAATTCCTTGGCATTGCTCCGGACTATGACCCGACGAGGTTTACTCGATGTTGGGCTCATGCAGTAGCTTTTGAACATCGAGTATGCTCGGCCATGTCAGAGAAGGGCTGAGCAAGAAATTATGTGATCACGCTTTGGGTGTGTTAACGTGTAAATATATGTTTTTAACATTTCTGAACAGCATTGTGACATACAAGAGTGTAAACTATAATATTCTAGTGTGATCAATCGCTTTTTCCTGAGAACCATGTATTCTTCACAAAAAACTAAGGTTTCTGAAAACCCATAGAAATTTTTAGTAGGAACCCCATAATTCAAGTCTGAATTTCTAAGTGGTTCCGATTCTGTTTTGTTTGTTGTTATCCTTAATAGCTTTCTGTATCAAACTCTCTAAAAGCCTATTGAGAAAGTCTACTAATTTATAAAGCGCTAAGCCAAGAAGACAGGAAAATAATGTATCATTAATCGAAAGTTAAATGGTCTATGAATTGACACTGCTACAATGTAAAAAAGATCAATCAACCACTGTTGAGGCTTGGCCTGAGCTGAGAGATCATGTTCTTTGGCACAACCCAAATCTGTGAAGTTATCCAACTATACACACTCAACGGCAGTAGTGATTTACCACAGGCTATATCTCTGTTGCACTTTGAAGACCAGTATTATCTAACGCAGTAGCTGCAACACGGGGATATAACTAGTTTACTGGTCGTCATACTTGAAATGCCTGATCTTGGCAAAATATTGCAAGATGGCAATTTGTGTCCATGGAATACATTCAAGAAAGCTCATTAGAAGAACGAATCGCTTTACCAGAACTTGAACAGACTTTCAAATTCACTAGGTCCATGTGTTGTGAGAGGAGCATTCACAGTGTATAATATACAGGCAGCTGGGATATGATACTGAGTACACTATGGTTAACAATTCTATAGCTAAACATGGTTTTTATGAGCTTGATTGCTCATTGATATCAGCCATGCAGGTTTCTAAGGGAATTCCTGGGTTATATTCCATGTGTAAATAGATTGCAGCTAAGAAACGCCTTTTTTTGTCACAAGTTCCCTGTAGCCAGGGGTTTTGGAGATGCAGTCACACCTGGCCATGTGACTTAGTGCCTATATATTATAACCACAGAAGGATTGCACCTCACAGACAATGCATAACTTAGTGACAAGTCTGATTAAAGTTAGCATTTTTCACAATGTTAGCCTCTTCCGAGACTTTTCTACTTTATTCTCATCAATGACACTTTATTATACCTAGCCAATCATTTTTGTTTGGAATGTGTTTCCGCATTAATTACATTTGATACATATGTGATAATTATTCATTGTTGAATTCTGAACAGCTGCAATCTTTCTTCCAATGTTATACCAAGACATACAAGAAGATATTATGTGTTGGTATGTCTAGCTTTGCTGGTCAGATTGATGGGATGATTGGGGGGGGGTGTCAGGTACAGTCAGTGCTCATCATCCTGTAGGGATGTACAATACTTTTTTTTTGTTTTGTTTCGGTTTTTTTTCATTTCAGGTCATTTTGGACAGTTTTGTTTCGGTTGGGTGGGTCAATTCGGTGATTCAGGGGATTCGGATCAGTTAGTTTTTCGGTTTTTATGAGTTATTTTGTTTTTTATTGGTTATTTAAGAACAGGAAGTAGATTACTACCAAAAGAATAAAAGTTTCTTTACTTATTTACATATTTTTTTTAACATTTTGTTCGGCATTTTTTTTAAAGAAACAAGGCTTTTTAACCCATAGGTTTCAATGCAGCATATGAATCCACACACTGCTAGGAAGCACCTCTCTGCAGTATAATTACTGCAGCAAAATGAATCAATCCGAATCTATCTGCAGAGAGGTGCTGCCCCACTTTAATTCTATTGGTAGTAATCTACTTCCTGTTCTTAATTATCCAATAAAAAAACGAAATAGCTCATAAAAACCAAAAAATTAACTGATCAAATCGATCCGAATCACGCCAAAATTTTGGATCGATCCGAAATTTTGGATGGCCGATATTTTGTTTTCAGAAATGCTCCTGAAATACGAAAATGGTGATTTTTCGTCCAAATTTGGATTCGGAACGAAACGAATTGCACATCTCTAATCCTCTGGAGGAAGTGCCCTGAAACCAGTAACAGTATGTACCCAGAATGCAAAGTAACATCAACATGTTAAGGAAACTGAATAGAATAATATACTCATTACAGTGCTATATAAATGGCTATACGAGTTGCTGTTACAGAGATGTATTCCAGTTTACATGTCTTACATCCGGACAACAATCAATATCACTATCAATAATGACATGTTGTTACTCGTCTACATTTGGTCAATAATGTCACACTAAAATCACCCATACGTATGGATTAATAGTTACTGAAATGGTTGTATGAAATGTTTGAATGCAAATATGCATTAATTTTTATTCCCTTTGTCACAAGTGATAGTTCAGCTATCATTATCAATATTAAGAACATTACACAGAGGTAATTAGATCTAAGGTTTATGTGAGAAAATCCTATCTGAAAATTACTTACTATAACAAGCGAAATAATGAAATATCTGTAGAACGTGCCTGATGGAACAACATTAAAGGAGATCCAGGGTTATTCAAATTACTGTTTGAACAGAATATAAATGTATAATGAAGAACAAGCTAGGGATAACATAACTTTGCTCTTACATTGACATTTTCATGCCACAGTAAATAATAATTAGAAATATTGTCAGCTTATGAGAGCAGCGGTAATAATTAGGAAAGACTGCAACCTTCTATCGAACAGGATACATATCACATAATAATTTAAACCCTATGTGAATTTCCAATGTAAGAATAACAAATCGTTTTCCGAGAGTTTTTCTGTATGTGTTTTGTTTTCTTTATTATTTTCAAAAGGCAGATAGGGTAGAGATGTCAAAACAATTTGATGCACATAGCCATCTCTAACCATGCTATATGTGCTAATCCTCCACGTTTCCTCGCTTTTCTCAAGCTCTATGTCAGTAATTAATCACCTTTAGCAAAACAGGTTTGTTCTTTTATTACACTTGCCTATGTATTATAGTTGTTCTTCTATTCCGCTTAGGTGAGCATTAATTAATCAGCACTCCCATCCCATAAAGATAGCAATTTGAAATGTCAGTATGCTTTATGCTTTTAATAAATGAAATATGACCTTAAACCTGACCAAAACATAAAATATTATATTAATGGTTATTTGATGTGTGCTGTGTACGCTTTGGTTTTGATAGGAGCCTGTATCTAGATGTTACTCAACAGAAAGTCTTTGAAGAGGCATAATATGTTAAAGGCCAATGCAACGAAGAGACAGTCTTCAGTAGCTCAGAGCAGCGGGTATTCAATAGTTAAGATATGAAACATCAGATGCAAACAGTATGAATTGTCAAATACACATTTAGTTTCCTGGAAAGTAAAATATAAATGATAACATGTATTTTTTGTAATTTTGGTTACAGGTATTTGCGAGAAACGCATCTTTTTGTCTTTTCATTAAATACATATTAGAATATCTTCAAAAATAAACTTTAAAATAATACTCATGGCATTAATGTGTAATGTCATCTAATCTGGCACAAGAAACTAATTTGCTAGTAGTTAGGATGTAAAACTGTTTTGTGTGTTCATAGTTATTTTTAATTTTTTTTATCCAGCTAATGACTTTTAGCCTAGGTTTATTGTGATAGAGCTCTGTGTACGTGTGTAATGTCCCTTTTTTAGAAGTATTTAGGTTGATGGTTCAGCAACCATTGCTTAATTATTGGTAATGGTACCGGCTGGGTGGAGTAGAGGTAACATCACTGCTCTGCGTGAAGAGAGAGCCTGTGGAGTCATGGGCTCGATCCCCAGGAACACCTCTCCAGTAAGTGTCCTTGGTCAAGACACCTAACGGTACATACTCGCCACCCAGGACATACTTGAAAACGAGAGAAATCTCAATGTATCCTTCCTGGTAAAATCCTTTCTCAAAAAAAAAAAATTGGTTCATATATGACTGGAATACATATAAAGTGCTTTTCTCAATTTAAGCATTTGAATTAACGTCTTTCTCAAAAAATATTCTCGCTTCTGCTCCATTGCGGTTAAAAATGGTTCAGATACACTAAGAGCCCTATTCCATTTTTGCCATTCAGATATTGGCTGGAACGAAGATAATGGTTAGCTCCAGTCAATATCTTATCAGCTGGAGTTGACTTTCAGGTCACTGCATCTCCTTACTGTAAATTAACGGACCCTGTGCTTTGAATAGGTGGAGAAAAACTAGCAATTCCGAGGTAGTTTCTCAAAAAAATACCGACTCCCAGAACCTGGTATTAAGTGCTTGCAAACTCACTTAAACAGTAAAATAAAGTAGCCAAAAAATCCCTAATTTACCGCTGATCCCAAGATGAGAGGGTGGTGCGATCCGCTGTTTCTTCTTGCTGTGAGTGAGAACAAATAGTTCCCTGTGTCCCTTCCATGCTTCCCCCAAGTCTCCTGTGTGATCCAGGTAGTGCAAGCTCAAGCAACACTCATGGCAGGGTCACGTTGGGCTTTATCCAGTCCTATGAATTCCAGGAGCCGATACCTGTGTATCACTCGGCACCTCTGTATTATTCTGACACCAGCTGATGATACCGTGGATAGTATAGCACATTTTTAAGAAGCTCCCAAAAAAAATGTTAAACTTGTTAAACAAGGTCTAGGAAGCCACTAAATGCGTATTTGTAAATACAAAGTAAATTTCTGATGACACTCAACTTTTTAATGAGGCTATCAGTGCAAACTATATCATCAATCCTTGATGCAGTGAATTCAAGGGATTCACAGAAAGAATACAGTGTGGGAATTATGAAGCCAAAAGTGCATCACAGATTGTGCACGTAAAAGGCCACATGGAGCCTTTATAACATAATTGATTAAGTTATTGCCAGCAGGTGGCACTGATTAACACAGACTAGAGACTACTCCAATATTAATAAAGCGTGATTGCAGTTACCCGCTGCTGTGATCCTCAGTGTGAAGAGCAGCTCCAGAGGTTCTGAGTTCCGCAATCAAATTCAGTCAGTGTGGGATATAGTCAAACGTACACACAATCACATATAACATGACTTTTTTTTAATTATCACAGAGGAATCTGTCTAACAAGGCAAAGACTTATGAACATTTACGACTGCGCTGCTCCCTGATGAGCTGAGAATCCTATTAAAGAAATTTAATAAAGTACTATGTTGGCACGACTGTGTGCAAACTTCACGGTGAGAGACTGAACATACACAATTTTTACTCATTGTTGAAAATAGATTAAAACTAAAAAAATCTTGAGCAAGCTTAAAATAAATATGTAGTTGCAAAGATGAAGGCTGCAGAAAAAAGATCATTTTCAAGTTTATAGGGAAAGAGTAATACACTGTAAGTGCGCAAACACACATTTTATGAGAGTACTGAGAACAGGCTGCCTCCGTCTGCGTTGCCAGAAGTGTCGAATTGTGGCTTTTGAGTTGGAGTAACTGTTCTTTTCTTTTGTTTCACTTCTTTTTTTTTATGCTGTTTTCTTTATCACAAATCGGAAGATTCGAAAAAAGCAATTGTTTTAACTTAAAATTTTTAATTTTGCTGCATTTGTTACTATTCCACGTGATGGTAATAAAATAACATGAAAAACGGAGAAGGAACAATGCTTAAATAGCAAAAGCAAGCCGTAATGCCTAAATCGGATATTATACAAAGCAGGGAATGTGTCCTTATAAATATCGTTAAGATGCCTTTTGTAATTCCTGCTCTGTATTTTAGGAAGAAGAGATTCTGAACACTGCAATTCTCAATGGCAGGACTGTTGCCGTTCCAGTTAAAGTGGTCTCCGTTGACAGTAGTGGCTCAATAACTGATATTTCTGATGCGGTGGAATGCAGGACTTCTGATGAAGATGTACTAAAGGTATGTTTGTTCTTTTCATGATTAGAACCACGTACATATTTCATTAAAAATAATGTATACCGTAGATACTCGAGTATAGCGCGACCCAAATATAACGCGATGGATACATTTATTATGGAAATGAGAGAATTCGCAAGACTCGAATATAACGCGAGAATTTTTTTTTACTGTACCGGTAAACAATTAAAATCCTTCCAGGTTCTCTTAACACAGTCGATTAGATGGCCGGCAGAGGCGAGCGAGGTGAATGATTGGCTTAAATCGAGCGTGCCCTCTGGCCGTGATGGATCCCACCTCTCCTGAATCTGGGAGTTCCTGAAGTGTTTGCAAGCATCAGGGAGCCTGCATTCACTTCAGCGAGACTACCGGAACTTCCGTGGGACTTTTTTTGTTTTACATGCGATGCAGATGTCTCGAATATAACGAGACCCCTCCAATTTTAAGGTAAATTTAGCGGTATACTCGAGTATCTACAGTTTTCTTTTATTTAGGCATGTTATGATGGAAATGTCATGGCATAAACTGTAGAGGCGTTACATTTCATTAAATTCTACGTGTTTTGTAAATGCTTTCCTAAAGAAACCATTGGCAGGATTCAAATAGGAGTTTTGCTGAAAGAGGGTTTGCTGTGACTCATGCTCACATGTGACTTTTTTGGAAATTGTAGAAAAAGAAGGGAAATTAGAATAAAATTTTTGCACTTACATATTTCCATCTAGGATATTTAAAGCTTATAGCACAACAATCAAGCTCTTCAAAAAATGTTTGGGTCTTTTGAAAAAATATGGGCCCTTAGATTGTAAGCTCTCGAGCAGGGTCCTTCTCTCCTACTGTTCTGCTTGTGTAACGTGTATGTATATTCGTCATTCTGTCTCTCCCATTGTACAGCGCCAAGGAATTTGTTGGCACTTTATAAATACTTGTAACTGTAACCATTCCCTTGTGAACGCTAACTGTAGTTTTCAGTTGAGTAAGGGTTAACGTCAGGATAAGTGACATTAAAGTATGCCACCCATATTAACTCTACTTACCAATGAGAAATCAGTTTGCTCATCGGTGACTGCGATTGCTTGCGCGAGCTTACTGTACTTTGCGCATCCTGTACTTAACATGGGGAGTGCAATCAATAATTAGTGGTAGGTTAAGTAAGGTATTACAAAGTCCTAGTGCTAACGACTGTACCGATGCACAAAACTAAAATTTAGCTACTGCTACAAGCAGGTGCTAGATGATTAAATTTTTTGCAAAATCAGTTAACACCAGCTAAACCACGCCCCAATAAGTCCAATACTCACCTCTCATACCGTGTCGAGAATGGCGGCCTGATCCGCTGCTTCTGGCCTCCAGGAGCAGAGGGAGTAACCAGTCTCCCTCCACGGTCGCTCTGGTACCCTGTATGATCTCGCATTGCAACCCTCCATGGAGTCCTATGGACTCCAGAAGGTGATACTCGCGTGGCGCGGAAGCCACAGGGTAGCGCTGCATTCCGTGGCAGAATGCGGAATAAACGCCTGCCCTGGAATATGATGCTAAAATGTGAATGCTATGGGGAAACATGCAGGCACAGGTTTTCTCCTTCAGCATCCTCATTTTAGAGCCAATAAAGGAATAGGGCACTATGTCTTTGATCAAGCACACTAATACCTTCAACACCAAGTGATTTTCCTTAAAACCCCTGGCAGTACCCAGTGTTTTTTGGAAAATCACTCTTTTCTTAATTAATATTCTCAATGTATATTTACTGTAGTAGTCCTATTTGACAGACAGGTGTCACCATCTGCTGGCCATAAATGGCTATTACAGATGGTGCTCCCTGCTGAATTAGCTGGGAATCCGTGTTTTTATACAGAGTCCCAGCTATTTAACGATTTTAGCACCTTGGCTGTTATGATTGAGGTGCTATACATGTAGGGGCATGTCTTGGAGCCCATTTCCAAACAAATTTAATTTGCATAAACAAAACTCCTTTGCATTGCTCTAGAATTAGTCTAAATTGAGTATGCTCGATATCGGGGCACCATCAGGTGCTTTTAAAGATCAATTCTACTCAATCTCAGTAGTGCAGGCGTTAATGAGAGAAATTTGATCTTGTTCTTGGCAGCGAAGGGGTTGAGGGAAAACATTAAACGCAACAGTTTTCTTCTAAAATCATAACGTGTTCTTTAAAAAAAGTTTAATAGATGGGAGAAAGAAGTGGTTAACCACCATTTATTTTTTACTGCAAAGTTAATCCTATTCAACACATTGAAATATTCATATTCTGGGATTCTAGATGTATATTAAAATTAAAACAAATATTTGCTTAGTTTTTAATTGATACCGCAGAGAGTATGTTTAATATTGAATGCTATTTTCTTGCTATTATTCTATTTTTAATGAATCATGGTTTATGCTATAGGGGATGCTGTGTCTTTGCATGGGGCAGCACAATAGTAGTCTACCAGCTGAAAGTTGTACTTGCAGTGAAACTGAAGAACTTCACCACCTTGAACAAATAACATTGAATTGGTACATTCACAGAATACAAAATATTTTTTCTACACTATTAAAGCTACCCAGCCTGCACGTGGATGCACTAACAACCTGCTTGGGAGTGTCTGTTGTTATCGCATGTGTTATTTTACATCCTAAGGGCTTCTGTGCACAAACTGTTCCCGCTAGCCGCTAGGGCGAAGACGGAGGGTGGGTTAAAGGGTGTTTGGGTGGGAGCTGGGTCTGGTTAGAGAGTATTGGTGTGTTAGTTAGCCACTGTACTGCCTGCCTTATTTTGTCCTTTCACTATCTTCAATACAGAGATATACAGTAGTGTCTTATCACAGTTGGTGTATTGTAGGTATGATTTGTTTTCTTAAATACAGAAAAAATGCCGTCGCGCCCATACTCACCGGAGCGGCAGCAACTGCCAGGAGTAACAGCCCAGTTAATGTATAAAACATAACAAGGAAAAAAGGTGTCATCTGCGCTCGTTTCTATGTGTTCCATGTACAACAAAACTGAGGTTTTTGTTTGTTTCAATGGCCATTGCAACGTAAGCTCACTCGCCACTTCACGGCACCTCTTTACAGAGTGAGTATCTAACAATTGTAACCAAAAGGCTGCTCTACTGAGCAGCTCCAAGCCCCTCCTGCTGCTTTTCAGCCAAGGAGAGGCAGAGATGGTGGGTTTTATTTATACACGCACCAAACACTTCCCATTTGGGATTAAAAACAAAAACATGGAAAGAGGAACAGCTGCAGAACGACGGACTGGTGTTACAAGCATGATATACATAAATACAGAAAAAATGGCGTTGCGCCCATATTTATTTTTATTTGTTTTCTGCCTGGGAGTTCATTCATTATCATGGATGGCCAGTCAGATGGAGGCACTGCCGATTCAGTTATGTATCCCTACTCCCGTAATGCGGACGCTCAGGAAGGATCACCATGTTAAGCAGGAAGGATGTAACCAAGCATGAGGGTCTTAGGGGTGCCAGTCCCTGGGGGTATCATCCGTTACACCTATGTTTGTTTTCTTTAAACAAAATAAACTAGAATAACATCTAAAGGACAGAAATAGAGAAATTGCATTATGCAACAACACATAACAGACAGACTATTATTGAATATAGAGGGACCTTATACGCAGATCAGCATAAAATGATTCATGTTCTGCTGTTTTATAGTTGAAGAAAATGGAAGGAAGCTCTACATCAAACGTATGGTATTCATTAAATAGATTTAGATAAGTAGTCCATTAGTAGTATTAACCATTAGTATGAGACAAGAAGAAACTTTACTGAAGAATGAAGTCAGCATTTCACGGTTAAGAAAAGTATTGAGCCACCTAAGTACAGATATTATGCTAATATGTTGAAAGTCTTTTGAAGGCTCTGCATGCCTTTATCATCCAGAGATGTCTTAATTGAGCATCAAAGGAAACAAGAAGGATATTCGAGTAATACTGTGTTATTCACTCTCTAAAACAAAGTGCATACATTGAGTATTTTATATATTGTAAAACAATGTCAAAGGATTAAACCAAACAATCTCGATTACTTTAATTTTAACTTTATTCCTGCTCTGCAAATAAATTGCTCAGCATGCTAAGACTCCAGTATTTTACTCATTAAATCTCCAATTCCACCATACTTTGGAGATCCTACCCTTCATGATGTGAAAGCCTACAATACACGCACTTTTGGAACCAGCAGATAGATGTTCAAGTCAGTTTAAAAAAGGATTATAAGTAAGTAATCTTAAATGTAATTTCTCCCGTGAGAAACATTCAGTGCATGTGCACCAAAGGGGTTATTCAAAGAGCGCATAATTGGCTCAGAGGTTGCACCAAACAGTGAATTTCCCCATATGGTGCACATTCAGAGTCATTCAGCTACTCAAAAAGCAGGCAGTTTGCGAAATATTGGTGATTTTCCCGGCCGGCGAAATACGTGCTGTTTGACACGGCAGCACTGAACTATGGACCCAGTGGATGGCCAGCCTAAACTCTGCTTCATTGCAAGATGAATGGGATCTTTAGCAAATATAGCAACGGACAGATTCCCTCAGTGTGGAAAGTGAGGAATGCCATAGAATGCCTATGTTATGATCATTTGCAGAGCAATGAAATGATCCCACAACCATCTGCAATTGAGGAACAAGACACTCAGCAAGGGAAAAATGGCTGTTAGTGAAATACGAAACATGTTTTCTGAGCAAACTATCAGGGTTATTCAAAGAGAATTGAAAAGCCACTGCACGTTCAGTGACTTTTCGTTCTCTTCAATTCGGTACGATTTGGCAATCCCATTTTCGGCCACCCTGCGATGTGTTCAGCAAGCACCACAGGGCTGCTGACATGCAGGGAAAAGTCGCTGCAAACCTGACGAAAACTCACCGCAAAATGAGAGGGAACGCACACCGAAACCCGCAAAAACATCTGCATTAACCCGCCGAAGATGCCAGAGAAACCCGAGCAGGAGCCGATCACAGCGCAGAGCAGCCGCCGGAAAAGAAACTACTGAGTGAAAATTTCTGAAATTTTCATATGATGATAATGATAGTGATAATAAAAAAGGTTATTACAGAAAAAAGTAAACGATTTAAAAAAAAAAAGGAAAAAAAATCCCGAAAAATGCTTAAAATATCCCAAAAAATATATATATAAAGATACTTTTTACTGCAGAATATTATAATCAATGGTTTATTAGATATTGCATTAAAACAGGAATATTTTTAACATTGAAGCCTATGGGATTCGCCGGAATAAACATGCCGAATTAAACCACCGAATGGCAGGGCAATTCGGCAAATTTTCACTGCTGGGTTTTGCTCTCTGAATAGCCAAAGCATTGCTTCTCTATGGGGATTTCACTGCCCTCGAACAGGCACCAAACAGCCACCGTATGTGCAGGCAATTCACCAGGATTTGGCGAATTGCCTGCTCTCTGGATAGCTATGAATGGCCAAGAAAGGTAACCGAAACGCTGATTTTCACCGTTCGGTTCCCTTTTGGCAGCCATTCGGATCTCTTTGAATAACCCTGTATATATGCTACACATATGTAAATTTTAAATAAATCCTACATTAGTTATATTGGTTCCCACCCCTGAGCTTGCACACACCGTTATTTTGACATTTGCAGAGACTGGCAGGCTGCAGAGTTTGTCATGGCCATCATGGTCATTTCTTTTTCCCTGGCAATTATGCCTTTTTGTGGTTCACTCCTATGTTACAGCAATGCAATTCCTTGTGATGTTCAACTTGCAGAGTGACTCCCACCATGCCGACATTCATCACAGTCATGAATCTCAGCCACTGACAAGGCTGCAATGAAATAGTGAAAGAAATCCCAGAAAGGTGTTTATCCCACTATGTTCACAAAGGCTATGTTCACAAAGTGATAGGACTGGGAGAAAAGCATTTAACAGGGTAATAATAAAAATATACCTATATTACGTTAAACAAATGGGTAGCAAATTCTGTATCAAATTAAACAAAGTTGTAGGATCACAATCACTGCACGTGGTAACACTCTGGACTTCACAGGCCTCTATTTACTGTTAACATGGGAGTCGCGAACGTTCTAGCAGAAAGACACAGAGGAACTATTTGATCTCTATGTCCTTCTGGTTATGTAACAAGAAAATGGCGGATAAGCACAAGATATTCAGGGATGCCTGATAGGTGAGTATGGATCAGCTCAGACATCCTCACTAGGCCTTAGGATGTCCGGGGTGAATTGAGGGCAGCTACGAGGTGCAGGTGAGGTGATGCAGGCCCCACGATCACGGTAAACCAATCCCAGAGTATGCTCCAATGCCTTTAAGCTCTGTTGGGCGATATAGGAGTGGCATTTTCAGCCACCAAGGGCTGTGTGGATGGTGAAGCTATGTTAAAACATGTACATCTTGGTCGGCCTGCCTCCTGGAAGTCCAGGTGAGTATGGATATGGGGGAATCTATTTCTGCATTCTTTGTAAAGTGATTTTGTCCTTGCAAATTACTTTACACCAGGCTTTTTGTGGTGATATTTAATTTAACTTTTTGTGCTAGTTGCCGGATTAATCAATAAGTGACTTGAAATTACGTTATTCAAACAGCAGTTCCACTTTTGCACTCTTTATTCAAAGTAAATGATGTTCGAAACCAGAATATCTCCAATTTTCTCACTTTACTACAAATACAGCAAGAGTAATCGCAGATACCACGAGCCTCTCTCCAGATTGAGGCCAAAAAATAAAATAAACAATGCTGAAAACATTGTGGACTGACAAAAAAGGACCTAGAAACAATACTTTCAAGCTTGTCTCACAAAATGCAAGCTATACTGTAAAGAAAAGACGTAGGCTGATTGATCGGCATCGACTATATCAACAGCAACAGCAAACATCTGGTCATGTACAAACATTTTATTTCCTTTTCCATTGCTGATGAAATTCCTTTATTTTGTAGTCTTGAAAACCTCAATGAACTTAAAAAAAACAAACATTAGCGTTTGGTATCTTGCGCTTTTCAGTGCGCGCTTACTGTACTTTGCGCTCCCTATGCTTAACATGGGGAGCGCAAAGCGTTAATTACCGTTAGTATCACAATATACTAACGCTAATTACCGACCGGCTGCGGTTAAACCAACAGTTAACCACAGCCTGAACTTGGTGCTAATGGATTTGCTGCTGCAGAATCCGTCAGCAGCAGCCAGACTCCCCCCCCCCCCAATAAAATCATATACACACTTCCTATGCCACGGCGAGGACCGCGGCTCCAACCGCCTCCTCTGTCCGCCAGGAGCAGGGAGAGACTGGGGAAAAAGTCCCCCAGTCTCCCCCTGCGGATCACTGTGCTGACCTACTGGATCTCGCGACTATGTGACCAGCGCCGTCTGCCTCAATGGAGTCCTATGGACTCCATCGAGGGGATGCTCGCGGCGGCGCTTAGCGCTGCCGCACGCATCCTGAGGCGATGCAGGTAGCTTTTTTAGCGCCTGCATCATAATATCGCGCTAAAACGGGGATGCAAAAGAGAAAACTGCAGGCGCAGGTTTTTCTCCCTAGCGTGCCTGTTTTAGCGTGATGACTGTAATGGTGCCCTTTGTTATTTATATATATACTAGGATTTGGAATACAGAGCACAGGTGACTCATTTTTTAGTTTATCTTGTGACAGAAGACACGGCATGGTCCTTAAGGGTTTATATATTTTTCCCAACAGTGCTGCAATGTGGGCTCTGGCCAGATTGCCCCAGGAAGAATATTTACATATAAGGTCCTATGAATGATAATAAAAAGGTCTGTTACAGAAAAAAAAACAGAAAAAAGTTTTGCCGAAAAAAAACACCTAAAAGATCCTAAAAAAAATCAATAAATAAAGAGACTTTTTATTGCAGATTAAAGTAATAAACGGTTTATTATCAATTAAAACAGGAATATTTTTAACATTGAAGCCTGTGGGGTTCGCCTGAATAAACCTGCCGAATGAAACCACCGTATAGCAGGGCACTTCGGCAATTTATCACTGCTGTTCGGTGTTCTCTGAATAGATTAACCATTGGTTCTCTAAGGGGGATTTCACTGCCTTCGAACAGGCACCATACTTGCTGGCAGTTCGCCAAAATTTGGCGAACTGCCTGCTCTCTGAATACCCGAATGACCCCGAAATGTCACCGTATGGGGAAATTCCCTGTTTGGTGACATTTCGGGGCCAGATCGGCTCCCTCTGAATAACCCCTAGTGTTTATGGTCAACGAATTTGAAACACGATTGTGTTACATCTTTTCCCTTCTTACCCAATTGCCGTGAAATAATAATGCGTGTTTTTACATAACTTTACACATAGTTTTTGTAAATAGATATTCAAACGTAATACTAAAAAAATTTGTTTTATGCAGTTTGATTTTAAATGACATTGTTGTGTTGTAATTTTAATTTTGTTTTATATTTAAACAATTATGAAAATAAAATTCCCATTCTGGATGATCAAACGGACCATATCACATTTATACAATTAAGGAGATAAGCGATTCCATATTGCACATTCAACTTCGTACAGTTTTTCTCAATAATCCGGTTCAGAGCCATTTACTCCCTATATTATGTCTTCCTTATGCCCTGTTAGCAGAAAGGCACCTTGCATTTGTATGGAATGTTTAAGCCAGGCTGAGATCTGCATTCATCTGTAATGTATTGCTGCACATTGGTTGGGGACTTAGCTAATAAACCTTGACGTAGCCTCTTAAGAGCAATGTAGGTAACAGAATGTCTCTGTCACAGCTACAAAGTGTCAGGACTTTAATTTTACAAGACAATTAAGAGTGTGAGAACTGAGGTGGCAGATGGCGCAGCTAAGATAGGCAATAAAGAACTAGAGAAATGGTAAAGGATTCATAGACGTCTGCTCAATTAGCTGTGAATGCGTCTTTTCGTGGAAGCTTGAATATTCGTTCCCTGACAAAGAACTGCCTTTATTTCACTAATATTCATTAATATAAAGAATATTGCTGCAAGTTTTCTTCTTCTTATGCAGCCATGTTAAAACACGCAAAAGTGAAATGTAGTATGTGCCAAAATATATTTCCAGGAACACAAAGCAGTATGTCTTCACATCCTTCTAGTATTATTGCTCAAAACTGGAATCTTTGAGTTAAAAAGAGAGTGTGTGTCCCTCCAAGTTGCCAGTTTTGCCTTTATATGGGTTAGACTATCCAAATTTTTTATGTCCTAATACTTCCACATTTCTGCATGACTTTCCACTTATGGCCCCTCTTTGGTTGGAGATTGACATTAGTACATGCTCATGGCCAGGGCCGCCATCAGGGCATTATGCCCCATGCTGCCGTAAGGGGCCCGGCGCCCGAGGGGGCCTGGGCCGCCGTCGGCAGCGCCCTCCTTCAGCCCCGGTCAGGGGCGGACTGACCCGTCGGGCCCTCGGGCACTGTCCGAGGCCCCGCGGGTCAGTAGGGTCCCGTTTTTTGTAGGCATCGCGCATCACGTGAGAGGGCGGCGTCAATCCAGCATGCACTCTTCCTGTTTTAGAACGTGGGGCCCCAGGTAGGCACGCTGCAGGGTCGTGGACGCGGCGGTTAGGTAGTGTGCTGCTGGGCTGGCTGCCACGGACACCCTGAGATGACCTTCCCTGCAGGACTTGCCTACAAAACCGGGCCCCTACCAACCGAACGTGGGGCCCCAGGTAGGCAAGCAGTGATCTGTAATGAAATGGGGGGAATGATCTGTAATGAAATGGGGGGAATGATCTGTAATGAAATGGGGGGAATGATCTAATGAAATGGGGGGAATGATCTGACTAATGAAATGGGGGGAATGATCTGTAATGAAATGGGGGAATGATCTGTCTAATGAAATCTGGGGGGGGATGATCTGTCTAATGAAATGCGGGGGGTAATAATCTGGCAAATGAAATGCTGGGGGGATAATATATGTACCTATATTCAATTACTGAGTTACCTCCTTAAAAAGAAGGACTACTGCTTCTGTCTACTTCTCTGGATACCAATCCTACTATAATCTATCTATACACCGCTTACCTTTTTTGGGGGGTAATAAGATTAAAAATTAAATGATAGGGGGGTTGAATAAATCGGTACATTACTGTGAGTTTTATTGCTGTGGAGCTCTGTGATACGCTCATACACACTGCACATTACTGTAAGTTTTATTGCTGTGGAGCTGTGTTATGTCCTTTTTTTGTTGTGGAAGGGGGCAAAAGAATTTTAAAGGTTGAAGAAGTTTACGGGGGGGCCCCATCGTGAGGTTCAGTAAGGGGCCCCATCATTTCTGATGGCTGCCCTGCTCATGGCTCTGATATACAGGGTAATTCAAAGAGATCCGAATGGCTGCTGAAAGGGAACCGAACGCTGAAAATCAGCGTTCGGTTACCTTTCCTGGCCATTCGGCTATCCAGAGAGCAGGCAATTCGCCAAATGTTGGCGAATTGCCTGCACATACGGTGCCTGTTCGAGGGAAGTGAAATCTCCATAGAGAATCAATGCTTCGGCTATTCAGAGAACACAAACGAGCAGTGAAAGGTTCCCGGAATGCTCTGCCATTCGGTGGTTTAATTCAGCAAGTTTATTCAGGCGAATCCCATAGGCTTCAGTGTTAAAAATATTCCTGTTTTTTAATTCAATATCTAATAAATCATTCATTATAGTATTCTGCAGTAAAGAGTCTCTTTATTTATAGATTTTACATAGATTACAAAGTCCTAACGCTGATAAACGCCTGTCTCTGGTCAGCGGAAAGTTAACCAGAGCCAGGACTTGGTGCTAACGGATTCCATTTCTGCAGAATCCGTTAACACCAGCCTAAAAAATAAATAAATGAATCAGAGACTCACCTCCTGTCCCGCGGCGAGGACCGCAGCTCCAACCGCCTCCTCCGTCTGGCAGGAGCAGGGAAAGACTGGGGGAAAAAGTCCCCCCAGTCTCTCCCTGCGTATCACTACTCTGACCGGCCGGATCTGGCCTCGCGAGATCAGCTGGTCATATGACCGCCGGCGTCTGGCTCAATGGAGTCCTATGGACTCCATCGAGTGGATGCTCGCGGCTGCACTCAGCGCTGCCGCGAGCATCGCGGGGCCATAGCATGCGGTAACAATGCAGGCAGCTTTTTAAGCACCTGCATTGTAATTCCACGCTAAAACAGGGGCTGTAGGGGGAAAACTGCGGGCGCAGTTTTTTTCTGCCTACCTCCTCCGTTTTAGCGTGGAGATTGCAATTTAGGCCATAGATTTTTTTTTAAATAATGTTTTTTATATTTATTTGTTATTATTATTATGGAAAACGAGTTGCTTGGAGTTGCCTTTCCCCAGGGAGAGTTGACTAACTGTAGTGATGATTATTATTTTTATCATTAATTTATTTTATTGATTCATTTTTTTTAATTTAGTATGTTGCTTACAAACATTATATTATCTTTTGTGTTCTATAGGACATTTCTATCCTTCCTATATACTGGTAATATACTACAGTGTCTATGTTTTACTCTGCTCTTATTAAAATGCTGGAAAATGCTTACCACTGAACCTCTACATTTTAACAAGTTAGGGGCTGTATTCCAACCCTTGCGTAAACTGAACTAGGGTTGTTGTAAACTTGGCAACACCACTGACTGTAATGGCTCTGGTAAATTTACAACAGCTCTGGTTAAGTTTATACCAGAGATGGAACAGTGCCCTAGGTCTTTATGACTGCCCACCTTTACAAGTATTCCTCGCGCTCTATAAACACACTTGAGATATTATGTATTAAAGTACATTTCACCAAAAAAACCTCTAAAAGTGACGCATTTTTAAACTTGAGTTATTCAGAGAGAGACGATCTGGCCCCGAAATGTCACCGAACAGTCAATTTCACCGTACGGTGACATTTCGGAGTCATTCGGCTATTCAGAGAGCAGCCAGTTCGCCAAATTTCAGTGAACTGTCAGCAAGTATGGTGCCTGTTCGAAGGCAGTGAAATCCCCCATAGAGAAGCAATGGTTAATCTATTCAAAGAACTCCAAACAGCAGTGAAAAGTTGCCAAAGTGCCCTGCTGTTCGGGTGTTTTCATTCGGCAGGTGTAAGGCTAGGGTCAGACTAACACATTTTCCACGGACTGTGCATTCGTGTGTCCTGATGCACTTTTTGACGGTATATGAGATAGTGGTCACACGGTGCGCAATAACGTCAGATTTTTTTTACGGATCGCAACATTGGGTGTCTGGACGTGATGTAGGCCAGACATGTCCAGCGTCTGACATCTCCTAATCACGCACACACGCCGCTATGCGGACGCAGCGCACTCTGTACGTCAGTACTAGCGGTTCGACGTTCTTGCTAACCTGCATCCATTTGCCGCTTGCGTTGTGCGACCTCACTTCCGTGCGGCCGTACTTCGTGTGTGGTCCTTCATTGGATGTTATTATCTGCTACCACGGAAGTACTAAAGTGCGGCTTCACGGACGTAAAAACTCTGTTCGTCTGACCCCAGCCTAAATCGGGCGAACCCCATAAGCTTCAATGTTAAAAATATTCCTGTTTCTATCCAATATACAATAAACCATTTATTATTTTAATCTGCAGTAAAAAGTCTATTTATTTAGATTTTTTAGGATCTTTTAGGAAGTGTTTTTTCTATTTTCTGCAAGAGAACTTTTTTATTATTATTCATAGGACCTTATGTGGAAATTCCAGGCATTTTCGTTGAGTAGGTTTTTTTGCAAACAGCGTTTCAATTTTCACACTTTCAAATCTTTTTTTTTTTTTTTAACCCCGTTTGTCAGCTTGTTGGCTTTTCAGATGGCTGGTCTGCTCTGTGTTTGACGGCTCGTCGGCTTTTTCCGACATGTTCGGTTTGTATTTTGCTGCGGTTCCGGCGGGTTTAGGTTGGGATTTCGGGCGTTTTTTCAGCGGTTGTTCGACAGGTTTTCCCTGCAATCTGGGGACCCTGCGGTGAATGCTGAATTCACCGCAGGGTGGAGAACTTTGATTCCTCAAAGTGCGGGGAATTAGAGAGCACCGAAATATCAGCGACAGATTATAAGGATTATCTTGGCCTGAGGAAATGCAGACTGATTTCTGCAATCACTGAGCTCTAAATCATATCACCTGTGCTGTGTTTCTGGCAAACCTGGCCTACTAGGGTTGCGTGAGGACCAGGGTTGGGAACCACTATCCTATGCTAGTGAAAATAATTGACATTTGAGTGATACATTTTAAAATGTTCCATTTATTACCTCTATTAAAAAAGATCTTCAAAACAGGGAATGAGTAATCGTACAGGGCCTCAAAATAGTGGCCCACAATGCAAAGCAGATTTTGTTATTCAGTAAGATATAGTGCAAACCTTTTATCCTTTCACAAAAAAAGATTGAACTTTATAAGTATACAAGAACGGATAAGTTTATGCCCATTGAAAATCTTGTTGTATACTTCTCAAATATCCACTGCGACAAATGCATATATGGATACAGTGACATATTTTATTCCCTAAATGTGGTGATTTATTACAGACCGTAATGAACAGCTGCTCTTAGAAAAGTCACAGCATCTTTGGGTTTAAAATAATTTCTAAAGTCATTAATTTTAAGGAACGGTTCTCAAAATGTCAGGGCTTCAACGCATGCTAGTTTAGCAAACTGTGATACTGCCTCTATGGGGGTCCATTGGATAAGCCATGAATAACACAATTGTCTCCAGCTCCAATCTATAACTGTCAGATCAAAATCCCATAAATATTAACTTTCCTAGTCACTAAAGGGAACAAGACTACAGATTTGTGGTTGGACTTTGCAGGACTTCAAGTATGTCACCAAGTCGTAATGGTACAGTAGCTACAAAAATTTAAAAAGTAAAGTCTCTGTTCACTAGACGGGGAGTTGAACCAAGATGGTCTAACTCTGCTCATGTTTCATTTGATCAGAAAAGCAATGTTGGCTAATTTTGACATTCTTTTGATGTTCAAGCGATCAGATGACAAGCAAGAGCAAATGATCTACACTATATTGCCAAAAGTATTCGCTCACCTGCCGTGACTCGCATATGAACTTAAGTGACATCCCATTCCTAATCCATAGGGTACAATATGACGGCAGTCCAGCCTTTGCAGCTGTAACAGCTTCAACTCTTCTGGAAAGGCTGTCCACAAGGTTTAGGAGTGTGTTTATGGGAATTTGTGACCATTCTTCAAGAAGCGCATTTGTGAGGTCGCACACTGATGTTGGACGAGAAGGCCTGGCTCTCAGTCTCTGCTCTAATTCATCCCAAAGGTGTTCTATCGGGTTGAGGTCAGGACTCTGTGCAGGCCAGTCAAGTTCATCAACACCAGACTCTGTCATCCATGTCTTTATGGACCTTGTTTTGTGCACTGGTGCACAGTCATGTTGTAAGAGGAAGGGGCCAGCTCCAAACTGTTCCCACAAAGTTGGGAGCATGGAATTGTCCAAAATGTCTTGGTATGCTGAAGCATTCAGAGTTCCTTTCACTGGAACTAAGGAGCCAAGCCTAGCTCCTGAAAAACAACCCCTCACCATAATCCCCCCTCCACCAAACTTTACACTTGGCACAATCAGTCAGCAGTCAGACAAGTACCGTTCTCCTGGCAACCGCCAAACCCAGACTGGTCCATTAGATTGCCAGATGGAGAAGCGCGATTCGTCACTCCAGAGAACGCGTCTCCACTGCTCTAGAGTCCAGTGGCGGCGTGCTTTACACCACTGCATCCGACGCTTTGCATTGCACTTGGTGATGTATGGCTTGGATGCAGCTGCTCAGCCATGGAAACCCATTCCATGAAGCTCTCTGCGCACTGTTCTTGAGCTAATCTGAAGGCCACATGAAGTTTGGAGGTCTGTAGCGATTGACTCTGCAGAAAGTTGGCGACCTCTTCGCACTATGCGCCTCAGCATCCGCTGACCTCGCTCAGTCAGCTTACGTGGCCTACCACTTCGTGGCTGAGTTGCTGTCTTTCCCAAACACTTCCACGTTCTTATAATGCAGCTGAAACGTGACTGTGGAATATTTAGGAGCGAGAAAATTTCACGACTGGATTTGTTGCACAGGTGGCATCCTATCACAGTTCCACGCTGAAATTCACTGCGCTCCTGAGAGCGACCCATTCTTTAACAAATGTTTGTAAAAACAGTCTGCATGCCTAGGTGCGTGATTTTATTTACCTGTGACCATGGAAGTGATTGGAACACCTGATTCTGATTATTTGGATGGGTGAGCGAATACTTTTGGCAATATGGTGTATGTAACAATTTTTAAAAAAAACACGTTTTGAACTGTTTTGCGACAATTTTCTATCTTGTGCTTTTTAGGTTGTTAAAATATCTTTCAGTTATTGAGACTTTAAAATCTGAGCCAGGACTCAGAACCTGGAAGCTTTTAGAGGTAGAGCAAACATACACAGTGGAAAATCACACTTCCAATACAAGCAGTTGAGAACACAAGCCTTAGTGAACAATGACACTAGGGCACTGTATATGAAGCACCTGAGGAGAGACCGCAATATAGCCGCGAGAGACAACTACTTTGGTAGTTAAGAAGATATGCTATATAGAAAAACAATGATGGATGCTGGATCACTGCATTCACAAGTCCCCAGATGGGCATTCCATGGACGTTCAGACGATTTCTTGCTTCAAGTGAAGGAAGGCTCACATCATTCCCTAAAGAGTACAACTTTGTAGGAAAGGGTTTTCTCTTTCTGATGATGCTTGGCACTTTGGAGATGGTGAGCTGGCCATGTATTTAACCCTTTCACCGCCAAGCAATTTCACCCCGTATGCTATGCCGCCATACAGCATTTGACCCACCTGCCAACCGCAAGAGCCCTGGCGTTAAGGGGCTAAAATACTTTCAAAAACTAGTGTGTGTTAAGCACAATGGTGTATTTTCGGCATTTAATTACCTTTTATTTTGGCTGCAAGAGGCTGTTTTCTGCAGGGGTTTTCTCTGAAGCAACATTTTGGATGCCACATAGGTCAGCTTCCACAGGCTACATCTGCAAGTTCCTATGCTTAAAATAAGCACTATATACCGGCTCGCATGGGTGGGCTTAACTCTTTGAGAATCAGGTGAATGCCTCACAGCAATGTAGTCATAACATATCGCAACACTTGCATTTTTGAAAATGAGATCTGTAGGGAATCCAGCTCCTGATGGTTAATCTGAATACCCATTAAATTGGTGCTGAATTGCAAGAGAACTGCAAATTTTAATTACATATAAATGAATTTGAAAATCTCTCCAATGCATAACATTTTCTACTTGACTTGTTATTGGGGGGGTTTACGCAAAATTTGCAATTCTCCACTCTTAAACATTATCTTTTACATTTTTTTTAGTTCAAGTACAAGTACAGTAGCATTAGTGACCTGGATAACAAACTCGACTAGGTATTAGATTATTCCCTTGGATCCCTTTTCCTTGCAACTTGATTTTTAGTAGTATCAAGACTTCTCTTCTAGCAGTCAAGTAAAAGATATTAACTGGAGATGGGATCAAAGGAGGGTGAAACAATAACTCATACAGACTTCCGCTGCACCTCCCTCACATTTTAACCCATTAGTGGGTGTATAAACTCACCTGTAAGATGCAGTAGTCATGTGACCACTTAGGTGAGTGTACATTCAATCCAATAGATCTCAATACGAATGTACTTCAGGCCATTTGGGGGAGCTGTCAGGGTCACGATGCAGAGTGGAGGATGAGAGCTCAAACTGCAGGAGAAACAAAGCACAAACAGGCCGGTTACAGAGAGGTCCAGGATGATTATTGCAGGTATGAGACACGGCAGGTAGAATAAGGTCAAAAATGAAATTGTTTCTGACTTGAATACTTATTTTGTATTGATTTCAGTATGTTAAATACAAATATGACAATTAAAACACTTAGGCTATATTCCAAAGTTGGCACAAAAAGTATCGCACAAAGCGATTTTTTTTTTTGCGCCAAGCGTTAAACGTTTACGCGCACAAATCACCACTGGAATTACAATCCTCGCGGCTTTTTTCTTCCGCCGAACAATTGCGCACGCAAACAAATGCAAACAAACGAATGCAGGAGCAGTACTGTCTCGCTCAAAAATCTTTGCGCGGGCAGTTTTTTGCACCCATTCAGCCAATCAGAATGAAGAAACACACCTATCAAACGCAACTGAATTGCGCCTGCCAGAGGCATCGGAGACGGGTTCTGCGTCTATGGTGCAAAATGAGCACATATGCTACAGTAATAATACACACCTGCCATCATCCATTATATTGTTGCTGCATTCCTTTTTATGTGCTGTTTTTTTTTTTGGGGTTAGCTAGGTTGTTCAGATTTGCCATTAGCACCAGCTTTTTGCAGTTGCTAAAATTATGCGCGCAAAGGCTATGCGGTAATTACCGCAAACAGATTGTAATACCATTCTCGTACCAGCACACCTTCGCATTTGCGCTCACAATGTTAAGTATAGGACGCGCAAAGTACAGTAAGCTCGCGTAGGGTTCGCGTAGGTTCGCCCGCGGTAGACGTTTGCGCGCAGTTGTTGCGCTGACTATGTAATATGGGATTAGGCGCAAATGGTTTTACCCCTCGCGTTATTGCACCGGCGCAAATGTTTGCGTGAATATTGTAATTTAGCCCTTAGTTAGCTCTCATTTCCGAGATATAGCCCATATATGACATTTTAGGATATGTATATGAAATGAAGCTTTTGGCGCTCCGAGCGGCTAATTAAGGTAGAGCAATTAAAGAGGTTGGCAAACCTGAGAGCACAACAAATGCCAATACGAAATTACTTTTGGAAGCAATTAAGTACAAAGACCACCAATGTCAGATCTGTGGAGACCTGAAAGTGATTTCAATATTGCTGGGCATGCAATTGGGATACAACAAGTACTGCTGTTTCCTATGTGAGTGGGACAGTCAGGCTAGATCCTCACAATACAACAGGAAAGACTAGTCCCCAAGGGAAGCTCTGCGACCCGTGGGAAAAAGTGTCCAGCAAGGTCCTCTGCCTGATCGACGCAAAATTCTTCTGCCCCCTTTACATATTATTATTATTAATCCATATTTATAAAGCGCCAACATATTCCGCAGCGCTGTACATATCAAACTCAACCTTATGAAGAACTTTGTAGAGGGAATGAGCAAGGATGAAGAGGCTTTCAAGTACCTGAGAGACAAATTTCCACAGCTAAGGGAGGCTAACATTACGGAAAGCATCTTCATTGGTCATCATATTCGTGAACTTCTTGTCGATGAAAACTTTATCGTCCATGGCAATGAGCAACCAGCTTGGGAAGCCTTTAAAAGTGTTGTGGATGTCTTCTTGGGTAACCGAAGAGCTGGAAATTATGTTGAGCTTGTAAGCAATCTTCTAGACAAGTATCATTGCTTAGACTGCAACATGTCCCTCAAAATGCACTTTTTCCGCTCTATTTCAGGTAATAACTGCAATTCCTCTATGTTTTTATCATTTTGCTTGTTTTATTTTGTGTAGTTTACGATTGATTGAATGAAAATAACTTTCATTTTCATTGTAGTTGTTGAAATTTGCTTTTTTCTATAATTTACAGTATATAGAGGAATACGTTGTGTATCGCTTAAACTAGAGCTAATAATAAAAAATATTATCAGATTTATTTTTTTCAACCCAAAGTTAGTAAAGTTTAACTTTCATTCTGGAAACATAAAAAAAGTTTTTCTTTCTTTAGTAGTGATACAGGATACAAACACATACAGGTGTATTCAAAGAAAGGTGAAATTCAGGAGAATGACTGGAGAAGTAGAAAAATCTAGGTCAATAAAGCCGAACCAGAAAAAAAAATCCCATTTATCTTACTTTCCAGACTTTGGTCTAGATTGTTCTCTTCTGCGAATTCTCATGATTTTCACCTTTCTTTGAATAGACTTAATAGGCACGGCTGGATGCTAGCAGGATAAAGGGATGACCGGGAACATAGGCAAGGAGGCAAACAATCTGACAGGAGACAAAGTACAGATAGCATCATGAACAGAACCTCAACAGAACCACCAGGCAAAGTCCATAAGGAGGCAACTCCTTTAAATAGAAGTCCATGGTAAAGCAGGCTGGATGGAGAAGGGCCAAGGTTTCCTTCAAGCTTGGCAAGTGAAAATACTGAACTGGGTAGTAAAACAGTGGCAAGAAAGGAAAGGTGTTGCCAGGTTAGGTAACATCAGAAGCAGCTCTAGCAAGGGTCCCTTTGTGGTCCTCGCATTCTCGTGGGCAAAGATCCTGACAGGAACTGAGTCCCTTAAAAAGAGCTTGCTGATCTCAGATTCTGGGTAGCGCTAAAACCCCACACAAAAGGGTTGATTTAGCCCTCTGCCACGTTCCCTGGAGGGGGAAAATGGGTAAGGGCACTCAGATCAATTTGTGAACACTCAAATTGCAATGAGTGATCAAAGTGCCTGGAGTGTTCCTTTTAGGCTGGGGGCACACTAGCAAACATTTTGTGTCCGTTTGACCGTACTGTTTGACGTCCGTCGTAGCTTTATAAAGGAGTCAATTAAACACACCACATGAAGCACCTGTGCACTTGTTCACAGAGGGGCAAAGCATAAAGCTACGGACGCAAAATTAACATTGATGTGAAAAAGCTAAAAAGACGCAGAAACAACGCTGCCATGTATTTTCCTTGGGTGTTGAGTCATCAGTCGTTACGGACGCACTTTACGCAGTACTCACAATATCTCCTGTGAAAAAGTGCATCCGTAGTGGACGCAGTACAGTATGCTCGTGTGCCGGCTGCCTAAGCCAAGAGAGAAATAAATCATAATACTGATTTTACATTCCTCAGGACTGTAATTCAAGATACAGCAGAGGAAGCATTCCTTCTCCTTCCTTATTCTGTGTTCACAGATAATATATGTTAATTCATAACTGTCGCACACCTAATCCAGGACCACACAAGGTCCACAAGAAGACTCATGTCCCAGCTGGTGCTACTGTTACGTGAAATATGGCAGCATCTTTCAAGCTATGTGTTCCATTCCAGTCCTGGCTTTCCACCTGCTCTGCCTGAAGGAAGCCTCAGGCACTACTTTAATTACACCTGGACTAACCATTTAAGGTAGTTGGCCCACATTCACTGATGTCTTGGCATCACAAGATGTTCATGGTGTAACCTGGACATTCATTTCATGCCTGGTCATCGCCTAAACCTTCCTGTATCCCTTGCTGCTGTCTTCGTGTTTCCTGTAATCCCCATCTAACCTGCTTACTGCGTATCACCTGCCTGTTGTAAATAAAGCATCTGATTTCCACCATGACCTGCTTGCCTACCATATGTTACATCCTCAGCCCCGCAGTGCTGCCTGGGGGGTCTGGGTTACCGGGCAGTGTCGCTGGCTGGCCAGGTGCCAGCAGTTAGTAATAGACTTGTGCACCGATTTTTTTTTTCGGTTCGATTCGGTTCGATTCGTTCGGATGTTTAAAATTTCAATTCGGCTCGTTTCGGCCGATTTCTGTTTCGATTCGGTTCGGTTCGGCTCGTTTTTCGTATACATTTTTTTTTCGGAATATCGAGCATTTTTCGTGTTTTCGGGTCACTCTGCTCGTTTTTTGTATCGACTTTTCGTGATTTCGGAAATTTTCGTTTTTTTCGGAACGTCTGTTCTCCTCGTTTCAAAGTGTCTAACTCTATTCGTTTTGACATAAACTACTATGGTTTACTTTTTTTATACTTTATATATTTTTTTATAATTAATTTTTGGTTTGTTTTTCGGATCCGATAATTCATTCTGTCGATACGATAATTCTGGCGATTCTATCGTGATTATTATTATTATTATTATTATTAATTTTTTTTATTAAATAAAGATCCTTTTTTTCTTATGAATATACATTTTTACTTGAACCCAGGACATACTTGAAAACGAGAGAAATCTCAATGTATCCTTCCTGGTAAAATCCTTTATAAATAAATAAATAAATAAATAAATTTCACAACTTTATTTAATCATATTAAAATGGTATGAAAGCCAAGGAACAAAAAAAATGAACAAAACGATTTAAAAAACGCTAAACTGACCCGAATGCCACAAGAAACAAGTGATACGCATTTACAAATACAAAATTTACAGAATCAGCGATATAACCGATAATAGTTAAATATACGATGTCCAGAATTACCGAAATGGAACCGAAATCACGAATGGAACCGAAATCATGAATAGAGCGAAAATAAATTTCGATTTGACACATTTCAAGTCCATTCGAAAAATCCAAAAATTTTTCGTTTCGGCTCGGAAAACTTTTCGGATCAGTCGGTTTTCGGGTCCGATCCGATTCGGAAATTTGGCCGAATCCGAAGACACGAATCGGGAAATTTCGTGAAAATTCTGAAATTCCGAAACCCGAAACGCACATCCTTAGTTAGTAATGGCCGATCGGCGTCTGAGGTGGCGGGGTCTGGCGTGGTCACGAGGAGCCGCCGGGTTTAAAGCAGGGCGCGATATATTGCTCGTCGCCCTGGCGTGGAGTATAGTTCCCGCATCGCCTGCTGTCAAGTATCTTGCTAATCGATTACCCAGTTGCCAACTTGCTTGTACGAGGATCCTGTATATACGTTTTGACCTGGCTATTCCTATTGACGATTCTCTTGCTTAATCCCTTTGTGTTTTGTCTGAGCGGTTCTGTGTTCATGTTTCTGTTTAACTGCATGTTTGCTGTTTGGAGGTCTGCCCGCCAGTTTGGCAAACTCATCTCTCACCCAAGGTCTCTGTTGACTAAACAATCTGGTTTGAGTCCTAATCACAAAGCGTCAGATTGTGTGCCTACCTGTAAGTTCATGAGACCTGATCATTGCTCTAGCTGTCTGGTGTGTGTGTTCATTCTGGTTGCAGCCTTGACCACAGGTTCACTGATTTTGTGACTGCCCTGCAGACTGCACAATTCACCAACCGCGCAGACTACTTGCATGAAAACTAATCTACCATTGATTTCACCAATCTTCTGCCAAGTCATGCTCATGTCTCCAGACAATGTATCTATGTGAATAGAGTTTATGTATTTACACTAACACGTCTCTTGGTCTCGAAACCAACTGGGCTTAAGTGGTATTCAGGATTGTTTATTACCTCCCTGGCTTGGGATACCAGGTATTACAGTCCTCATTGTTTTGAAATCTTGTATCAGACAAATCTGTCCATTAAGATCCTAACAACACTTATCCGGGGTGAGGGCCATAGCACCCATTACACCATGTATCCCCTGCATTTGGGCTGTGCCTACATACCCTGGTACAATGAGCTCTACAATTTCCTATGCAGTTGTTATGCTACATTTTCAAACCGATTGTAGTATCATGGGTGTTTATCATGCAGTTCATTAGCAACATTTGAAAACATTAATTTTGATTTTGGCGCAAAGGACATTCATACTGAGATCATGCTGAGATCATTTTTGCTACTAACATTTAAAAATCTTTAAGTGCTGTAATTTGTAAAACGCATTGATGGATTTGACTTAGTACATTTGCCTGAAAAGGGATCTTTGCTTTAAAAAAGATTAAATGCACTTCACACTAATCTCAAAGTTCTCCAGGCACAACTAAAGTCATCAACCAGAAAGGACAGGATAGTTAATGCACCCTTCCCAGAGAACAATAACGTTTTACTATGCGTTCGATAAATTGTATGTGCATCAAACCAAAATGAAGGTTTTACTGAGAACTGTTGTCAGAAGAAAATATCAGCAAGAGGGAAGAGAGGAATTTGTTTTCTCTTCATGGCCAATATAACGTATCCATGTGTCCTTAATTTCACAAAAGGGTAAAGTGCTAAACCAATGCGCTACATAATATAATGTGTAGTGAACTGAATGAAAGGAAAGGCACCTACATCCATAAAACAGCTATTGTAATTACCATTAATCCCATGACTACTGATTATTTTATAATACAGAACTTCCAGACCGGGGTCCCTGGTTTTAATATTCATTCAGCACTGGATGCATAGCAAATACTTTCATGCCATAATGAAAGAGAAATTGGTCATAAAGTTTAGGACTTGTTGAAAATTAAAATCAAGTTCAGGAACAGGAGAAATATATTTTAATGTATTTCATAATCTCTTGATAATATAGTAAAGTCATATGAATTTTAAGTAAATATAGAGGCTGTCTTGTCTTATGTTGCTGAAAGGTTAGGAATATCATGTGCTAAAATAGGGGTCCCCAACCTCGGGCTGCAGACCGGTACCAGTCCATGGCCTTTTATGTACTGGGCCGCAGGTTTATGCGAGTGATGCGGAGTGGCTGTAACTACAGATGAAGCTTCGCTCGCCTGTCTCCCACCTATCACCACCGGCAGCCGTTGAGCGAGCGAGCGAAGGTTCATCTGTAGTTGCAGCTGCTCCGCATTGTTTGTGTGAACTCCTGAGCTCCACCTCCTGTCATCCTCCAATGTGCTGTCACGAGAGTTGAGGACGGAGCTTAATGTGATGACACGTGTTTGTTAGGAGTAGTGGCAGGAGAGAACACCCCACTCAGAAGCACTGAAAATCAGCAACAGCACCACTCTGTCAGACTTTGCAGCACCACTCTGCCAGACTGTGCAGCAGCACTGCTAGACTCAGCAGCAGCTCTCTGTCAGACTCAGGAGCTGCACTCTGGCAGACTCAGCAGCAGCACTGTGGCAGACTCAACAGCAGCCTCAGACTCCGTAACCCTCAAAATCAGCAGCAGCACTGTCAGGTTCAGCCTCTGCATTCATCCTGAAAATGCCCCCCTCCCTCCTTTCCGGACCATGGAAAAATTGTCTTCCACAAAACTGGTCCCTGGTGCCAAAGAGGTTGGGGACTGCTGTGCTAAAGGACAAATAGTTATTATGCTAAAATATGCAGGAGTTACAGTATGATGCTGTAAAACAGCTCCAAAGCCATACTCTCTACTTCATTTGGGGGTCTATTCACAAAGCACTGAAACCGAATGCAATTTCGGAGCTTTGCCTTTCGACCCATTTTGGCTCACTTCAGAAATTGCATTTTATCGACAATGCGGTGCTTTCGTTTAGGTCTGCAACTACCGATTATTTTTATAATCGATTAGTTGCCCGTTTATTTTTAAATTTAATCAACTCATTGGGGGAGAGTGGTTGGAGGTGGGAGGGAGTGAGTTTAGGCAAGAGACCGGACCTGAGTGTGAAAGGTAGTTTGGGGGAAGGGACCAGAACAAAGGGAGGGATGGCAGCTCCGAACTTGACAGAGGGAGCCAGGGAGGGTGGGGTGGTGGCACAGGACTCCAGCACCAAGTTAGGATAAAACGCAGGTGGTGTAGCTCCTCCATCCAGTGCCAGAACCCCACGGTCTATGCTATAGTTCTGCTACTCTTACTTCAAACTGTTAAAACTGTTGTAAACTAAATAAAAAGGTAAACTGGTTATGCCTGACATAACCCTACAATTAAATCATACAGAGCAAAGTAGCCAGCACATCTCCAATCATCTCTGACATAGATTCTGAGGTTATTAACATTTAACTCAGTCTAACTCTATACTTTGTGTGCTCTATACAAACATACACACACACACGTACACACACGCACACGCACACAGATTAATTGACCAACTGATTAATCGATAATGAGAATAGTTGACAACTATTTTCATTATCAATTAGTTGTCGATTAATCGATTCGTTGTTTCAGCCCTACATTCATTATTCACCAAAGGGTCACCGTGTTTTGCCATAAATGGACTCGCTGAAGAAGTTACTGGACATCACAGAAAAGCACCGAATTGTGCCAATTAACCCTTTCGCTGCTGAGGCTTTTCCCGCCCCTGTGCTGAGGTCATTTTTTACCTGTTTTGCGCATCATGTTTAAACGTGTTTTGAAGGCTTATTTTAGTATATGACATCGACATATTATATATCGTTCTTTCCGTCAGACTCGGTAGATTCATAATATGTCATTATTATATGTATACGTTATGTCATGTTTGTATATTATAACAAAAAATGCAATAAAATATGTATTTTCAATAATTTACAGCGTGTAAAGTGTTTTTTTCCACATTTTAACATGCGAGCAATTGCGGTTATATTTTGTATGGGGTGCGCTTGTTAAAAAAATTAGAGATGGGGTCTCGTTACATTTTTTTTTGGGGAAAATGACACCATTTTTAACAAACGCACCGCATACAAAAATCGTTAATGCAGCATCATTGTTCACATTATAATTGAAATGGGAACAATATTGCTGCATTAACAAAACAAAAAAAAAAAAAAAAAAAGTGTTTATTTTTTTTTTATTTTTTTTTTTTTTTTATTTTTTTTTTATTTTTCTTTTTCTTTTTTTTTTTTTTTTACAATTTTTTTACTTTCATGTTTGGTATCGTTGGAACGGCCATGCTCTGGCCGATCCAACGATATAAAAATTTAACCCCTAACTGCCACGGATCGGGAGATAGGGAGTTCATTGGAACTCCCTATCTCCACACTTCGTGGCAGTTAGGGGTTAATGCTAGGACTGGCGTCATCGTGCTGCGCACGATGACGCCAGTCCTCTGGGGGAGTTCCCGGAAGCTTGGCCGACATCCAAGATGTCGGCCAGCTCCCGGGAAGGATCGCAAATCGGCGCTTTTCAGCGCCGATTTGCGATCCAGCTCCCCAGGGGTTAATGCCAGGCATCATTTGGAAGGGCAGGCTGTGCCCTTCCAAATGATGCCTGGGTTAAGCCCCTGTGAGCCGCCGATCGGGAGGGAGAGAGGTCCGAAGGACCTCCCCCCCCTCCCTTTCAGGCGCCTCCTCCGCACATGCGGGGGGGCGCCTGAATTATGTGTCATCGCGGGGGCGCGATGACACATAATAATGGCGGCCACTGCTCCGGATGCCGGGCTGACATCCAGGATGTCAGCCCGCACCGGAGGGGCCAGCGATCGGCCGGTACCCGGCCGAACGCTGACCCCAATGCGAGGACGCGCTCAGCGCGTCCTCCGCATACCAGCGGGAATGCTGAGGACGCGCTGAGCGCGTCCTTAGCATTCAAGTGGTTAAATATTTTTTTACAATAAAAAACAAAACTGTCTTTTAAAAAAGAAAAATGGTTTCTGCAAAAAGTAAAATTAATAAATGATCTTTAAAAAGATAAATAAAAAATATATTACATTTATTACATTGAAAACTATTAGATTCGCCTGTTTAAAATGGTTGAATTGAAACACTGAAAATCTGGTCGTTTTTGACAAACATTTGGTGCAATTCAGCAACCTGTGAATAGAGAAATCAATAGTTTTCAATGGGACAATTTCGGTGCTGCCTAACGCTGCCGAACTGCGGCAAAATGCACAGTTTTTTGCTGTCAAGTCACCTATATTTACTTTGCTCATAGAACATTCCAGGGTCATGACTGGATTTTCATGTCAGCAAAATTGACATTTTGGCATTCTCATTATTTATTTATTTATAAAGGATTTTACCAGGAAGGATACATTGAGATTTCTCTCGTTTTCAAGTATTTCCAGGGTTCAAGAACATTAAAATGTTACAGTCGCTACAGAAATACAAAGTAATACAATGCACACAAATACAATGTTTACCACAGAAAATAAATATGTAGGAAATATACAGGGTTATTCAGAGAGCGTGAAAAGCAGGAGAATGACTGGAGAAAGAAAAATTCTAGGTCAAAATAGCCGATTTGGAAAGTGAGATGAAGGGGAGAATTTTTCTGGTTTGGCTATTTTGACCTAGAATTTTTCATTCTCCAGTCATTCTCCTGCTTTTCACGCTCTCTGAATAACCCTGATAGTCACTATGTTACATGTTTACAGGTGCATTCTGTATCAAGGTATGTTAATTGAGATCTCTTAAGTGACTTTAGATTGGGGAAGATTTGATGGCGTCTGGGAGGTTATTCCATAACTGCGGTGCTCTGCAGGAGAATGAGGATCGAGACACTTTCTTTTTGTATTGTGGTATTGCAAGTAAGGTGCTGGTCCTGGATTGGAGGTTATAGGATGAGGGAACTGCTAGGGGAAGCAGTCTATTCAGGTAGGGTGGCAGCTTCCCAGAAAATCTACTAAACACCAGGTTGGAAAGGTTAAGGGTGTGTCTAGATTCCGGCGACGGCCATTTTAGCTCTTTTAACATGTCACAATGGTGGCAGGTAGTTACATTACAAAGTGCTTATGATTTTCCCTTCCTTGCATTTACAACTTTGCAACTGTCTGGGTTGTTTCACTGTAATGTTGTCATAACAATATTTAAATTGTGTTTTAACAGTCTAAGCAGCCCACGATGCCCACCTTCACCTCATGGTTTATATCTCGTTGGTGATAGCCATAGAGGTAACATTTGGTAGCCTCCTCATAAGCAGAACACAGAGTTCAAATGTTTCCTAAATCATTTATTCATTACGTTTTTTGACAAATGCATCTCAATTTGCATTTGTCCAAAAGCAAATGTGTATAATTGCATTTATTGGTATAAATATCACCAGCGTATAGCAGTACATAATGATACCTTTTTTATTGGACTAACATTACATTTTAAAGACAGACTTTCGAGAGTGTAACCTCTCTTCTTCAGGTCTGGAAGCTATCCTGAGCAAAATCAAAGAATTGAACAATAAAGTGCCGAACAGAAGGATGAGGGGGGGGGTCGTAAATACTAATAGTGGAATAGTATGGTCAACAAGGGTAAACAAACAGAGAGGACAGATCACAGGCCCATAAAAAAGATATTACTACGTATTGTTATACTCTGGTGATTTTTTCATCTGGACTAACACGGCTTATCCAACCTACACTTGATATAAATACATATTTTATAGCAAAGCGTTATACCACAGTCTGATTCTAATTATCAAAGCCATTTTCATTACATATATAAGTCCCTCGCATAGATTTCTGATGTCACATTTCCTAATCTTATGTCCATAAACCATTCTCCTCTCTACTATTAATGTTAGTCACTGCACTTCTTTATCGATTGTGCAATTAATAAAATGGTTATATAAAGAATGTGCAGAAGGTTGCACAAGATATTAAGCCTAGAATTTTTGTTATACGATGCACAGCATTGTAAATAGTGAGGAGTACAACATTTAAGAATACACAAAAGTGTCACCTTTCCACCTGTCTGATAACAGTTCCCTACAGTATGTTAGGTGTAGGTGAGTGAATTATTATTATATTCTTTACAATGCAAAGTTTCTTTACATTTCCTTTACACCATGCAAACTAAAGTATGCTGACATATTGCTTTCAGATAAATTAGTATGCACTGACAACTCTCTTTAAAATCAACTGCCTGGCTGGGTGGAGGAGTAGAGGTAACATCACTGCTCTACAACCGTGGAGACACAGACTCGAATCCTGGCAAGAGCACCTCTCCAGTAAGTGCCCTTGGGCAAGACACCTAACGGTACATACTCACCACCCAGGACATACTTGAAAGTGAGAGAAATCTCAATGTATCCTTCCTGGTAAAATACTTTTTAAAAAAAAGGAAAAAAAAGAATATGAGAGGCACTCCATGAGAAATATCCCCTTGATTTTATCCCCAACCCAATAAAGATCTGTGTAAACTACACTTGCAGTGCCTCTCATTTTCCAGGAAATTACATCTGGAGCATAGTGGCCCCCTCGGGCATAGCGGCACTCTCATAGCTGGACCCTAATTGCTTGTTGTTTTAAAATCAACTGGGTAGAGGGAGGACATCTAATCCTGTTGTTTATTCATATTCCAGTGACAAAACCCATTGCACTTCCTAGTAACGTATTGTGCTTCTTTACAGACAAACAAGTGAATATGTTAAACATAATGCCCAGTAGTTTATTATCCGTGACATGAGATAGTTGTTGGTATCCAAAGAATCTCATATTCTCTGGGATGTGCCTTAGGAATATTCACTAAAATATAATTGTGCAATCCAAGGTCCAAGCATAAAATTGCTGGTTCAGTTATTAACTACTGTTCTACATTTTAAGCTTAAGTAAACTGTGTACAAATTGTAAAACACAAAGGGCACTATTACAAAGTTGGTGCTAACTTAACCAGAGCTGTTGTTAACTTCCCAGAGCCATTATAGCCTATGGAGCTGTTAAGTTTACAACAGCTCTTGTTAAGTTAGCACCAACTTTGTAATACTGCACAAAGGGTCCAATTCCAACCAAGCTGTTAATAAATGAAAAATTCTGCTCAAGCCATTATCCATTTGTGGGTAGGGATGAGCCGAACACCCCCCGAGTTTGGTTCGAGCTCGAACACGAACTTCGTATATATTCGGGTCCGAACCCGAACCCGAACTCGAACCCAATGCAAGTCAATGGGGCTGAAAATTCGGGTTTTTAGAGTGCCCTCCAAGAGGGCATATATGCTAGAAATTTGCCATAAAAGGTGTATGGGGGTCCGGGTAGTGCCCTGGGGGACAGGAAACAAGGACAAAAAGTTTAAAAAAAACGTTTTTAAAGGGACAGTGAGTTTTCCCATGAAATAAGGGTTAAAAATAAAAACCAAAAATTCCTTCAAATATCGTGCCTAGAAGGTCCCCATAACCTACCCGTGAAGTGGCGGATTTCTAGGATGTATAGAAACACTTAAAAACAAAACAATTACGTTTCATATGACGGTAAATGCTTTTCCTTTAATCTATCCATAAACAACTGCTTGGGGCGGCAGTCTGTATGAAAAGAGGAGACATTTTCATACACGCAGAAAAAGTTTACTGATTTTTTTGGCTAAATTATTGTGAAACTTATGCAGGCTTTGGATGAAAGTAACAATAGGTGCTTTAAAATTGGTCCTTTAGCATCCCCAATAGTGCCATCACACCGTAACCCCTCTAAAGATATGAATCTGATACAGGCGTCAGTGGCAGTGCACCCAAATATTGTGCTTTTGGTGCCAGGCCTGCAGGTACTATCAAGTACACCCTCTGTGGTATTGTGGAAGAATGCAGGGGTGAACCTTGCGGTCCTATTTTAAAAAGATATGCATCTTGTAATGGAGTCAGTGCACCAAGATATTCTGCCTTTGGTGCAAGACTGCCAGGCCAGCAAGTATCATCATACAGTAACCCCTCTGTGGTATTGTGGAAGAGTGCAGGGGTGGACCATGTGGTCCTATATTGAAAGGTTTTTGATCTGGTAATGGGCGTCAGTGCACCCAGATATTGTGCCTTTAATGCCAGGCCAGCAAGTATCATCATACAGTAACCCCTCTGTGGTTTTGCTGAAGAATGCAGGGGTGGACCATGTGGTCCTATATTGAAAAGTTTTTTATCTGGTAATGGGCGTCAGTGCACCCAGATATTGTGCCTTTGGTGCCAGGCCAGCAAGTGTCATCATACAGTAACCCCTCTGTGGTATTGTGGAAGAGTGCAGGGGTGGACCATGTGGTCCTATATTAAAAAAAATTTGATCTGGTAATGGGCGTCAGTGCACCCAGATATTGTACCTTTAATGCCAGGCCAGCAAGTATCATCATACAGTAAGGCTGGGGTCAGACAAACGCAGTGTTAACGTCCGTGTTGCCCGCACATAAGTACGTCCGTGATAGCATACAATTGTGTTAAATGAAGCCCCACACACGAAGTACGTCCGCACAGAAGTGCGGGGGCTGACGGACGCTGCAAACGGACGCAGGTTAGGCAAGAACGTAATACTGCTAGAACGGATGTGCAGAGTGCGCCACGTCCACAACGTCCGCATAGCTTTGTGTGTGAGTGATGCAACAAGGTCAGACGGACTGCATTTATACGTCCAGCATTTTTGACGGACAGAATGTTCTTTCATTGTAATTTATTTTCCCTGCTACATCAGTCAAAAAGTACGTCAGTGAAAAAAACGGACTGTGTGGCCACTACCTTGTTGTCAGTCAGTAAGTACGTCCGTACTGCACGGACGCACAGTCCGTACAAAATGCGCCCATCTGACCCTAGCCTAACCCCTCTGTGGTATTGTGGAAGAGTGCAGGGGTGGACCATGTGGTCCTATATTGAAAAGTGTTTTTTTATCTGTTAATGGGCGTCAGTGCACCCAGATATTGTGCCTTTAATGCCAGGCCAGCAAGTATCATCATACAGTAACCCCTCTGTGGTATTGTGGAAGAGTGCAGGGTTGGACCCTGCGGTTCAAAAAATTAAGATGATATAAATCTGGCACAGGCGTCAGTGCAGCCAAATATTGTGCCTTTCATGGCAGCAAGTGCCTTCACACCGTAACCCTTTTGTGGTATTGTGGAAGAGTTCAGTGCTGGAGGTTTTGTGAATGCAGAAGAGGACATCCCCGATCTACCGAGTCGGTGGACAGACGCACTCTTTTGTCTGTGACAAAACCTCCAGCGGCACTGAACGTCCTTTCGGAAAGCACGCTAGATGAAGGGCAACCTAGTAGCTGCATAGCATATTGGCTAAGTTCTGGCCAGTGATCCAATCTCAACACCCAGTAAGCCAGTGGATCATTTGCTGGAAAGGTATCCAGGTCTGCCCTTGCCGCTAGGTAGTCCTGCACCATATGGTGAAGACGCTGGCAATGGGTGCCTACATTTGACGTCCCTGGGCGTCGAGGACTAAAAATTTTTAAAAAAGCTTCAGTCAAGCGGCCCTGGCCTTCACCACTATTCCTCTGATCACCCGCAGCCTCAGAAGCACGTGTGTCAGCACTTGGTAATCTACCAGTGCCTGGAATGGTGTTACACAAGTGTCGCTTTAGAGCTTTTTTAATTCTGTGCTCCCTCTGTGCGGGCAGGATGAGCTCTGCAACTTTCCCCTTGTATCGTGGATCAAGAAGGGTTGCCAACCAGTAATGATCCCTCTCCTTGATAGCATGAATCCTGGGGTCCTTTAGCAGGCTTTGCATCATTAGGGAGCCCATGCAGCGTAGGTTGGAGGTGGCATTAGCTTCCGAGTCTTCCTGGTCAATTAGGATGACCGTATCGTGCACTTCCTCCTCCCAGCCACGCACTAGCCCTTCTGTTTCTGGGCACACAAAACCCTCCCTTGAGGAATCCCCACCTTCAATGCCCCCACTACTTAAATATTCCTCCTCCTCCTCATCCTCCTCCTGTCTGATCTGAGTAGGACCCGCTGGAAAGCTGTCTGCGGAAATACTGGGGCCTTGAGAGCTAGGGACGGTCTCCTCTTCCTCCCGCTGCTCTGCCTCTAGAGCCACATCTATAATTCCCCGCAGAGTGTGCTCCAGCAGGAACACTAAAGGAATTGTGTCACTGATGCATGCACTGTCCCTGCTCACCATCCTCGTTGCCTCCTCAAATGGTGACAGTACAGTGCATGCATCCTTGATCATCAGCCACTGCGGGGGGGAACCAAATTGACCTGAACGTGTCCTTGTGCCATACTCACACAGGTACTCGTTGATGGCCCTCTGCAACTTTGCTAATGTCGAGTTCCACCTGGTGGGCATGTCACAGATCAGACGGCTTGTGGGAAGGTGGAATTCTCTTTGAATTTCTGCCAGGCGAACGCTTGCTGGGAATGACCATCTGAAGTGGCTGCAGACTTTTCTGGCCTGGATGAGAAGCTCTGGCAGCCCTGGGTACTTGGTTAGGAAACGCTGTACCACCAGATTTAGGACGTGTGCTAGGCATGGTACATGCATCAATTTACCCTTGCGTAGGGCGGAGAGAAGGTTGCTGCCATTAACGCAGACGATCATTCCCAGCTCAAGCTGGCGTGGTGTTAACCATCTCTGCACCTGCCCCTGCAGAGCTGACAAAATTTCTGACCCAGTGTGGCTCCTGTCCCCTAAACAAACCAGCTCAAGCACAGTATGGCATCTTTTTGCTTGAGCCATTGAGTAGACCCTGTCAGGCGTCGGTTTAACTGCCACTTCACCAGAGACAGAGAAGGAGGAGGAGGAGGAAGAGGTGGTGGTGGTGGAGCAGACAGACCTCATACAAGCAGCTTTCTGGAGGCGTGGTGGATGAACAAGCTCCAGCACAGAACACCGTCTTGGATCCCTCCCAGCTGCAATCAGAGTTACCCAGTGTGCCGTGAAGGAAATGTAACAACCCTGTCCATGCTTGCTGGACCACGTGTCTAAAGTCACATGCACCTTGCTGCTGACTGCCTTTCCCAATGACTGGATAACATTGTCTTCCACGTGCTGGTATAGTGCTGGAATGGCCTTGCGTGAAAAGTAATGGCGTTTTGGAACCTACCACTGTGGTACAGCACATTCAGCAAATTCACGGAAGGGAGCAGAGTCCACCAGCTGGAAAGGCAGCAGCTGCAATGCGAGTAATTTTGCTAAACTGGCATTTAGACGCTGTGCTTGGGAATGATTGGGACTATATTTTTTCTTTCGCTGCAGCAGCTGCGGCAACGTAATCTGACTGCGTAAATCTTCAGCTACTGGGATAATGTCACATTGTGAGGAAGGACCTGGTACATCCATTACTGTAGTATCATCCCTGTCGGTGGAGGTTGTAGGCAATGACATGGCAGGACATACAGTGGGGGTAGAGACAGATGAGGAGGAGGAAGACCTACGCAAAGTTTTGCGCCAACGGGATGTGTGGCACTTGTTCATATGTCACCTCAAGCACGTGGTACCCAAGTGTCCGGTATCTTTCCCACGCTTAAGCCTCATCTGACATAGATTACAAATAGCAACGCTGCGCTCTACTGCACATTTCTTAAAGAACTTCCAGACAACAGAGTTCCTGCATGTGTTATTTGAGACAACAGCGCTCTGCACCGGAGCAGCTCTGACATGTGATGCCTTGGACTGGCTAGTGCTACGGTTAGTCACAGAGGATGTTGTGCCTCGTGTTTGCTGTGCCTCCTCCTCCCCCTCTTCCTCACTTAATTCCTCTGTTTGATCTGGCACCCAGGTGGAGTCAGTGACCTCATCATGATTGTCATCTTCACCCCCTATCTCCTCGTCACTGGAGCCAACTTGGCAGTATGCTGCAGCTGCTGGGGCAACATGAGTGCCAGTTATTTGTGTGTCATCACTGGCACCCCCTTCCTCTAGGTTGATTATACTCCCTTGCTCACCCTAAGAGATTGAATCAGAGCACTGTACTTGCTGCGCATCCTCAGGCAGCATGTCACTCTCATTGTAGTCAAACAATTCAGCTGACTCCTCCGTGTGTGATAGCGAGGCTACGGCAGGAGTAGCTGTGGACATGGAGGCTGCATTAGATGCTTTGGCAGCTGAGGTGGACTGTAAAGCACTAGAAGCCTGGCTGGCAGAGGACTCGGAGGATGAGGATGGCCTGGTTAGCCAATCCACCAAGTCCTCTGTATGTTGCTGCTGCTTAAGACGGCCAGCACCAGTTAGAAAGGACAAACGTGCCCCTGCAGAGGATGCACCACGTCCACCACAACCATAGGCACAGCCTCCCGACACAGGGGCTGCTTGCCCTCTTATCTGTGTCTGGGAGCGTCTGCCTGTCCTTTTTGTTCTTTCAGACATAGATTAATATATACAGAACTCTGATTCAACTCTGGTATAAAGATTTAAAGAACTCTGGTATTACTCAGTGAGACACACTGATAGCTGGCAGCCAGTGATGAGACACAGATCACCTCAATTCACAAATGCTTTGTAGAAATTAGTGAGCCCCAAAATAATGCGTGGTACTGGATGTGTGACGAGACACAGATCACCTCAATTCACAAATGTTTTGTAGAAATTAGTGAGCCCCAAAATACAGCGTGGTACTGGATGTGTGACGAGACACAGATCACCTCAATTCACAAATGTTTTGTAGAAATTAGTGAGCCCCAAAATACAGCGTGGTACTGGATGTGTGACGAGACACAGATCACCTCAATTCACAAATGTTTTGTAGAAATTAGTGAGCCCCAAAATAATGCGTGGTATTGGATGTGTGACGAGACACAGATCACCTCAATTCACAAATGTTTTGTAGAAATTAGTGAGCCCCAAAATACAGCGTGGTACTGGATGTGTGACGAGACACAGATCACCTCAATTCACAAATGTTTTGTAGAAATTAGTGAGCCCCAAAATAATGCGTGGTACTGGATGTGTGACAAGACACAGGTCACCTCAATTCACAAATGTTTTAAAGAAATTAGTGAGCCCCAAAAAAACTTGCTGGCTGTGTGACAAGACACAGAAGATCACCTCAATTCACAAATGTTTTAAAGAAATTAGTGAGCCCCAAAAAAACTTGCTGGCTGTGTGACAAGACACAGAAGATCACCTCAATTCACCAATGTTTTCAACAAAGTTGTAAACCCCAAAAAAAATTGCTGGCACAGTGACAAGACACACATCACCTAAATTCCCTGATATTTGGTAGAAATGAGACACCCCCAGAGCCCCCCAGTAGCGTGGCAGACCGGCAGTAACAAGACACAACTATCTCCTCTGAAATCTCTTCTGAAATGCGTGCAGAAGGGCTGCGTGGAAACGTTATATGGTGTGTTGCGGGACTTAGCTCTGTGAGCCCATGATTGGGCAAAATTTGCCCAATCAGGACTCTGAGCGGTGATTTGCATAGTGTTGAACCAGTCTTGCACCAGACCTGTGGTCAGGTGCAAGGCTGTAGCCAATTACGAGCTTCAGGACAGTGGGAAAATGCATTGTGGTCCATTGTGGTCGACACGCGGCGAACACCCGGAAATGTTCGGTGTTCGCGATCTGCTCGAACAGGCTAAGTTCGGGTCGAACCCCGAACCGTCCGAACCCGAACAGCTCATCCCTATTTGTGGGTCACTATTAACAGCTCTAATCCGAACGAGTCACTGTATTAGCATCTTGAGTTGGAGTATTTGGGAGCAAGTATGCAGGGTTGCGCCAGAGCCGCTGAAGGACAGTAGGAATTATTTGTTCTTGGTGTTCTGCCAAATTTATCGAGATAAGATGGTGGATCACGCCATTATCTAGGCTTTGGCTCAAAGACAATAGTATAAAGTGAAAAACCAAATTTACTTAACACCAGGTTCTCCGAGCTGGTAATCATTTCTGGATTAAACCTGTAAACAGCAGATAACAGGGAATAGTTTGTTTTTCTTGAAACTAGTTGTTAATTACAGCTGTAGGAGTCATTAACAACTGGACAACAAGTGGACCGTAAGAAACCAATGGCAGAAGTAATACCAAGCAGAGTGAAAAACCTGTGATTCAGTTGGAATAGCACTTTGAGCTTCTAAGCTAACGGTTGGAAACATTATGAATAACGACTTGAGTTCTTATGAGTTCTGAACAGTTCAGTTGTAATTGGGCCCAAGGTATTTGCAGGATTTTTAAAACTCACTTTGCAAATTAAGCTTGGCATAGACTTTCAATACGAAGTTCACAAGACAGCCACAGGTTCTTAAATACAGAATAATATTCTAACCATTTATAAAATGGTAAAATTCATGTATAACATTGTAATTAATTTCTCAATTGGCCTTAGTTTATTGATTAAAATATTCATGCATGTGTTAATTGGAAATGTACTAGCTGTAATTGGATGTTCTAGGGACACGTTTGGGATTTTCCAATACAAACATCGATAGTCTGTCAATATTCAGAAGATATCGCAAAGGGTTTAACAGTTTCTACAACTTACTTTCGATCTCCATTAGTTGAGGTTTTATTTCTTCTGACTTATTACTTTTTTTGTACTGTAATAATATTCTAAAACAAATATGCCCTTTTTAAACATGAAATTTGCTGGCATGATAGAGGCCTCTATATGTGTTTAAGAGACGATCACAACCTTCATTTCAAGCCATGAATGTCATTTTTTTCAGCTGTGATATCCTTATGTTCACTTACAGCTCTACGCTAGCTCCGTCTTTCAATAGTAAATCTAGACAAATGTGTTGGAATCTGATTATACATATCCATAACTATAAAATCGTTTGTCCGTCGCCGCACATCCGGTTTCTGTTGGCGTGCGCAGCCCTACTCTTGGATAGGACATTGGAAAACAAATTTGTGGACACGGATTCTGAGCTGGCGAAAACAACAATAGACTGCCCTCCGGGCAGGCTTAACAACTAGTTACTTTATAAAATAATTCCATATGATACTATGACTTTAATGCTGGATGTCCTTCTAATGTTGCATCCAGGAATAGCCCAGTTCATGTCATGGAGCCCATAGTGTTGCTTTATAATATTAGACACCCAAAGATTGTCGGAAGGTGGCAGAATGGTGCCTGCCAATATCCTTCAGTGAGATCAGAATTACCAGCAGCACAGAAAATCTTAAGACAGCTGTATCAAGAACATAATTTATGGTCATAATGTACGCTATATTGCAACTTTATTGGTACATTAGATCCACATAATACTGGCACAAATCCATTTCTCACTTCTTCAAGGACTTCTTAAAAAGCATAATATGACATATGACTTGTAGATAAACTTATCAAAGTATTCAAGTAATTTTGTGTGTGATTAATTAACCTGAAATAACAATATCCCTGTCACTAGCCATGAGTGTTTATGCTCTCGTCTCTAAATTAATTGAAGTAACCAAATAAATAATTGCTTACCTCAAGCCTTCTCTGGATATTTCTGTTTCTATAAATGCTATTCGAAGAACCAAACATCTTATCATTGAGTTGTAATTGGCAGTAGAGAATGTCTACTATTTTTAGACTCTCATTCTCTCTTTTCAGTTGCATGAAATAGGCAGAATGTGTCAAGCTTCATTAGACAGTGTATGAAATAGATTAATGGTGATAAATAATCACTCAGATAAGGTTAAAATGAATGCACCAGGCAATGTTAGTAATTGAGAAGTAGTGGATAAGTACTAATCTCCTCCACTGCTTTTTGACATGTGAAGACCTATGTTAAAATACCACAATTATTATAAGCATGACAACTTGATGAATTCATTTTTGAGTCATGTCATAAACTGATATGTGAATGTCTTTTTTCTAGGAAGGTGAGTTGTGCAATACAGGTAAATGAGGCTGAGATAAATCCTGTTCTATAATTATGAGAGTCATCTTAAAAAGACCCAAACTAGTGTTTTGCTCTGTTTTTAATCAGTTAAAAAATATTCCTCCAAAATAGAATGGGAGGCAATATTACTTTTTGCTTGCACAGATCATTTAAGGTAAATTTGTTATACAGTGAACCTGAAAGAAAGGATTTCTGGCATCCAGGTTATGTGACATGACACCGAACAGTAATTCTATTGTAAATGGGGTTCACCTTCTTCCTGCCAGTAAAGGCAACCTGAAGTAATGGCAAAATCTTGCAACCCAGCATTACAGCAAGTAGGATATTGTTATTGCTTTATAGTTTTGCTATCAATCATATCAAAACAAATTCAGGAAAGAGGCTGAGTGTCTAAACCCAAAAGATAAATAGTTTTAAAAGGATATTCAGGATGCAAAATCACCCATCTAATCCAAACTTCTCAAGTTATATAAGATTACAAGCATTGCAAAACTCTTGCAAATAAAAATGGGAAAGAAATCATCCCTCTCTTGATGTACTTCTTCTCATTGCAAAACCTTTACAACCAATGACATCACAAAAAGGATTAATCAATTATCTATTCCTTTAGATTCATCAGTAATACTTTAACTCCTTCACTACAACGTGATTTTCCATAAAACCACTGTCAAAACCCAGTGGATTAATGGAAAACCACCTTGCAGTAGCCATACAGTAAAAATCTACTTGAAATTTTCAAACACTACTACATCTCTATAATACCACTTGACATAAAAAAGGTACAGCAAGCTGTTCAAACTGTTTTATCACCTTGCGTGTCTTGCCCAAGGTTCTAAAACTTTCGGACACATTCTGGAGCCCATTTGTGTCACACTGACCCTTGGCTTGGGCCATCGTGGGGCCTTGGTTCATGGAGGGATGTAGCCCTGGTGGCAGGTTAGCTTCTGGCTGAATAGGCTGATACAGCAAATATAGACCATACAGATTCCAGAAAGGAAAATAACAAGACTGCAACAGGAGGGGCAGGCGGGCAATAGAAGAAATATAAAAGAATCCCTATGCTGGGGAAGATCCTTGAAAAATGGTCTTCTAACTATGGAAGTCTCACAAAGAATGACAGAGTCAGGAGAACAGAAATGGCGAGGGTTAAACAAAACAGAAGGGAGATCCTAAACTGAAATTAAGGTCCTTGTACTGGCCTCTGTACTAAGGAGAACAAAATACATAAAACAAGAAACAAGGAACAGACAAGAATGGTCAGGACTGGAGCCAAAGATACAGAACCAGGAAGGAATGTCAGACTAGCAGAGGTTGGAAACAATCAGTAATATACAAAATAGAGGGAACAGACAGATAGGGTAGTCAAGAAAGAAGGGATCAATACCAGAGAAATACAAGAATACTTTACCTGGATTTATCTTTTGTTTAGGATAGCCTTATGCCTATCCCATGCTTGCTTAAATTCAATTACTGTTTTGGCCTCTACCACTTCAACTGGAAGACTGTTCCATGTATCCACCACCCTCTCAGTAAAATAATGCTTTCTGATGTTACTTTTAAACCTTTGCCCCTCTAATCTAAGACTATGTCCTCTTGTTTTGCTACTTTGTTTCCTTTTAAATATACTCCCTTCCTCTACCTTGTGGATTCCCTTTACGTATTTAAATGTTTCTATCATATCTCCTCTGTCTCGTCTTTTTTCCAAGCTGTACATGTTAAGATCATTAAGCCTTTCCTGGTAACTTTTCTCCTTCAAGCCGTACACCATTTTAGTAGCCCTTCTCTGAACTCTCTCTAAGATGTCTATATCCTTCTGGAGATACGGTCTCCAGTACTGCACACAGTACTCCAAGTGAGGTCTCACCAGTGCTCTGTACAGTGGCATTAGCACTTCCCTTTTCCTACTGCTAATACCTCTCCCTACACAACCAAGCATTCTGCTAGCATTTCCTGCTGCTCTATTACATTGACTACTTACCCTTAGATCCTCTGAAATAATAACCCCTCAATCCCTTTCCTCAGATGTTGAGGTTAGGACTGTATCAAATATTCTATATTCAGCCCTTGGGTTTTTACGTCCCAGGTGCATTATCTTGCACTTATCCACATTAAAACTCAATTGCCACAGCTCCGACCATTTTTTTAGTTTACCTAAATCATTTGTCATTTGGCTGATCCCTCCAGGAACGTCAACCCTGTTGCAAATCTTTGTGTCATCAGCAAAAAGACATACTTTTCCATTAATACCTTCTGCAATATCACTAATAAAAATATTAAATAGAATGGGTCCAAGTACTGACCCCTGAGGTACCCCACTGGTAACAAGACCTTGCGCCGAATAAACTCCATTTACCACAACCCTCTGTTGCCTGTCACTCAGCCACTGCCTAATCCATTCAACAATATTGGAATCCAACCTCAAAGATTGCAATTTATTGATAAGCCTTCTATGCGGAACAGTATCAAAAGCCTTACTGAAATCTAAATAAGCAATGTCTACTGCACCACCTGTGTCTATTATTTTTGTTACCCAATCAAAAAAATCAATAAGATTAGTTTGGCATGATCTCCCTGAGGTAAACCCATGTTGTTTCTGATCCTGTAATCTATGTGTTTTTAGATGTTCAACAATCCTTTCCTTTAACATGGTTTCCATTAATTTCCCCACTACTGACGTAAGACTAACTGGCCTATAGTTCCCGATTCCTCCCTACTACCCTTCTTGTGAATGGGCACAACAGTTGCTAATTTCCAGTCTTCTGGGATGACTCCCGTTAGCAAGGATTGGTTAAATAAATCTGTTAACGGTTTTGCTATTACATCACTGAGCTCTTTTAATAATTTAGGGTGGATCCCATCAGGCCCCATTGACTTATTTGTCTTTACTTTAGACAGCTGCTGTAGAACCTCCTCCTCTGTAAACTGATATGTAATTGTCTCGTTAGTGTTTCCTCCTAACTGAGGTCCCTTTCCTTCCTTTTCATCTGCAAAGACTGAACAAAAATATTAATTGAGGCAGTCAGTGAGACTTTTATCCTCTTCTACATACCTTCCTTCCTTTGTTTTTAATCTAACTAATCCTTGTTTTACTTTTCTTTTCTCGTTTATGTATCTAAAAAATGTTTTGTTCCCCTTTTTTACTGACTGAACTATTTTCTCTTCTGCGTGTGCTTTGGAAGCACTTATAAATTGCTTTGCCTCTTTCTGCCTAATCTTATAGGTTTGCCTATCTTCTTCACTCTGCAGCAAACACAGGAACCAGAACTCACAGGAACAGGTATCACAACTAGAACTCATGCCAAAGCAATGAGCCTCTGTGCTGCTGGCATTTAAATAGAGAACAGGTGTGGGTAATTAGGACATGTGATCCCAGACCTGAACAGTACAGTGAAACCCAGGAGCAACTCAGGGTGGAACAGCTAGACCCAGACAGGGAAAAGCTGGCTTGGATCGCTCCCACCACCAGGGGGCATGACTGAAACCGGTGGAAACGTGTCAATTTGCAAATTAATTTTGTCTGCAATAACCAAAAGTCTTTTACTGTGCTCCAAAAACAAACCAGGTCACCTTTGCTTGATTTTGGGGTCCTGAGGGAGTCTTTGAAAATCAAGCCTACCCAATCATGGTAGTGAAAAGGCTAGTGAGGAGTTAATTGTTGGATTTTGTAGAGTCAATTCTAGATTGTTCTATTCACTCTCTATACATTTCTTGGTAGATTTATATTACTTACAGTTGAGAACAGTGGAACTAGACATAATTATAAAGGGGTTTATATTTTCTTTTCCAATATATTGGGTTTCTCCCTTGTGCCCTAACCTCTCTCTGTTTTCCAAAATCTGCATCTTAAATTGTTCATCCTCTTCTTTACTATCCTGCATAGAACAATAAGGTCAAGGGATAAAAAAGTGAAATTATAAGCACCCTGTGCAAGAGTCTAGATTAGGAAATGTATATAATTTTTGCAGTATTTACAGTTACCTAGTAAAGCCAAGGACTTGTATGTAATGGAACTTTATGACTACTATTACAGCCTGCAAATAAGTAATGAAGCTGATGCTATGTGCCTAGAAACATCCTCTTATTGAAACATCTCAATTTTACTATTTATATTATGATCTAGTGTCTCCTGTAATATCAGTTAATAAAGAAATGTGAATTTCATCACAGGAAGGGAAATTGTTATGGTTAATGGAATAACACATTAAGATGGCCATGTTATATTTGCCTGATGAAATACTTTATATCTGGTGTTGGTCGTGTCTTCTGATCTCACATGGCATGTACAGTAAGCATTGGCAGCTATGATTGTATCTCAGATCGGTGTGCCAAGACTATTACCAAGTTGGTAGTGGCCTGAAGGTATGTATGGTCAGTGAACTCTAAATACATATTGTAACACATAATGGGATTATTCACTAATTGATGCTATACTGTCATAGTTGCAAACAATGAAAAATCAAGGTTATTGCAACTACGACAATTCAGAAAAGGAAAATAATAGTCAATATTTTAAGCTGGAAGCTCCATAAACGCCATACAAACCACAGTCACAATCTTAACATCCCTCCCAGGCACACAGCAGTAAAGTGCTAAACAACGGCAGCTGAAAAAGTAGTCGATTTTGTCGATAGAGACTAATTAGAGCTCTAAGTCAGAAACTAACTATAGTGAACTCCAACGGCAGTTCACTAAACTGAATTCACAGAATTTGTGCCGTAATTTATCACTGAACTCTGTCAAAGTTAAACCACCACCACTGTTCTTTCTATGAAAAATTGTGGTTAGTGAATAACCCTCAATACGATTATCTTGTTACATAGGATTACATGTCAGTTACCAGCCGTGAATTACAAGATTTAATAAATGCATCAAGCAATTAATGGCTAGAAATATTGATTTTAGAAAGTACTTTTAATTTGCTTTCCTTTTGGACTCTCTTGGGCACAATACCAGAGAAATTAATGCAGAAATCAAACCACAGTGTAGATGGAATCACAGTGTAATCTTTTTTGGTTATATGCCAGTGGAATTTTGAACGAAAATTAACTTGATTGCAACTTTAAAACTTTATGTAGATGTAATAAAAGCATGCAAATCCCCATCAGCTTTATTATCATTTTCAATTCTGTGAAATCCCAAGGTGCATTTACTTGATTATTTTGTGAAAAAATAAATACAAAAAAATACAGATATGTAATAATAATTCTCGTATTGTAATTTTAATCTCATTTGATTTATTAGTCAAATCTTCCTCATTTTCCCAAGACATGCTTTTTAATATTATCAAGAGATACTCAAATGAACACCAGAACCTATTTGCAGTTCCTTCATTGAAAAATGTGTATGATGTTTGTGTGCTTAATGAGTCATTATCCACAGTCAGCCTAGAAGAATAGACATCTATATTAAACATATAAACATGTAAATTAAGAATTAATTATACAAATCAAGAACACAGTTTAAGAATATATTGAAAAACAAATTCTTCTCTGAAAACCTGGTTTGTGTTAAAAGTAAATGATTACATCGCTAACCTAAACTCACTCCCCATCTGTAGATAATATTTTTCCAACTCCGATTCTTAGATTTTTCTGAGCTTGCCACGGTTTTTACAAGTATAATATAATATTGCACTAGTATACACAAAACCTCGACTTCACTGGATTTTGTTTTATTTTTTACAGAAAAATGTGGAAACTGGATTAAGGCCTCACATTAGTATATCACGACTATACCAAAAAACTGTAGTGACAAATTGCACCATCTTTCCAAATAGTTAAATAAAATTTTATTTAATAAATAACAACTGCAAACGCTACAATACTTTTACCTCACATAATTTAGAATAATTTATTTAGGATTACCAGGATTGATTTAGGCTTGATTTACATTCCACTAGAATGTCACCATATGAAGGGACGTTACTGGACGTTGCTTCATGATCTTAAAAAGAAGACTAAGGGCCCTATTGCAATGTTGGCGGTAAAAGGCATCTGGTAATGGAAAACCTGAACATCTGCCATTTTCCATTACCGGCTGCCATTTAATACCCGTATTACAACGGAGCCACTGTCTCAGCAGCTCCAGTTGTAATCCTGATGATGGGTTAAGAGCTAAGAGCCACTGGTATTGTCTGTTCCAGGAGTCCAGAGGATTTCCATGGAGACAGGAAGCAAGCTTGCGCAAATGAGAACCAGCCAGGCAGCGGAGAGATATACAGAGGTACACTGGGAACTATTTGTTCCCAGTGTACCTGCCCCAAAGAGTGAAGAAGTGGCAGATAGTGCCACTCTCTGCACCGAGGGATCTAAGGTGAATATGGGATTTTTTTAGGGGGTTAACCTCCCTGGTGGTATTCCTGAGTGTGACTCGGGGTTAAATTTCACTACCGCGAATGGTAACCCAGAGCCACACTCGGGCTGCATACTCACCTCATCCTGCGCTCCCTCACTGTCCCCCGCAGTGTGATCGCGGCGACATGCTTCCTGGTAAGGCTCCCTGCGAATCACACGATGCAGGGGGTGGGACCAGGCAGCAAATTAGCAAACTGTATAAAAGATTTACATTTTACAGCATGAATTGTTCATGAACGGCCACTAGGTGGCACTAACAGATCAAAAACAGACCATACACATTCTAAAACTTGACTTCACTGTATAGATATATGGTTTGAAGATCTTATTTGCATGGATTTCAGTGAGCTATTCCTAATTATTACAGGCTTACTATATAAAACAACACGTTTTCTGTCGAGAAAAAATGAGATGCTTTTAGACACAAAATGTTTGAAAAAATTAGACCGCCAGGGAGGTTAAATCATAGTGTTACGTGATTGTGCTGAAGCGCGGTGACTTAACACCAGGGTCTGAAAGATGTCATTCTTTTCAGAATAACGACAGACGTAGATGGGGAACGTACAGACTGTAATAGCTCTTTCTCCATTCTGCTGAATGGCTCTAGCACTGTGCGTAACGGCAATAGTGGAATAGGACCCTAAATGTTTCATAGGAGTACTCACAATAATAGGATTACAAGAGCATATTGTAACAAAATGGGTATTAACCCCTTCAATATCATGTCAGTCAGGGTTTGTAGCAGGCCCTTGCAGAGAGCAGCTCATTACCCTCATCCAGCTGGACTTTCCACAATGAGGCATCTTGCTTAGAGGCTTCATTCACTGAAGCACACACCCCAAACTCAGTCAGGGTTTGTAGCAGGCCCTTGCAGAGAGCAGCTCATTACCCTCATCCAGCTGGACTTTCCACAATGAGGCATCTTGCTTAGAGGCTTCATTCACTGAAGCACACACCCCAAACTCAGTCAGGGTTTGTAGCCCTTGCAGAGAGCAGCTCATTACCCTCATCCAGCTGGACTTTCCACAATGAGGCATCTTGCTTAGAGGCTTCATTCACTGAAGCACACACCCCAAACTCAGTCAGGGTTTGTAGCAGGCCCTTGCAGAGAGCAGCTCATTACCCTCATCCAGCTGGACTGGCAGAGCTGAGGAGGCAGGACGACAGAAGAGCAGGCCCTGCGCATCCCAAGGCAAGTCGGACAGTTGCCTTAGGGCACGGCTTCCTAGATGATGCATTTGGGGCCATACTTGCCTCTTGCACGTGACCTCCTGCAGCAGGCTGGAAACCCTTCTGTCAATCACAGACGGGTTTTCTCTTCTCTCAAACAGGCACCCCTTCCCATTCGCTCAGTGCCCGTGCTGCTAACAGAGGTCCCGGCCTGTCTGATAAATGGAGCCTCTGCCCAGCGTGAGTTCCGGGTCAGTGATCAGGGAATCACCTCCCTGGAGAGAAGCAGGAGGCTGCTCTGAGCTTTCCTGTGTCCTGGCTGCAAGATTTCTACCAGAACAGGGTGAGGTATTGTAAAAGTGCCCTTTCAATAAAATGTCTGGTATTGCTGCCTTCATAGATCTCCTTGTTACTATGCCTGCATGTCTCTTAATGCCTGTATAAGTGTCTTGTGTGTATATCTAATGCCTGTGTATATAAAGTCTGCCTGGCTCTAATTAATAACCATCTGTAATAAGTGCCTGGAAAACCTTTACAAGTGTGTGTGTGTGTGTGTGTGTATTTCTACATGATGCCCCTCTATTTATACAAATTTATATATGAAAGGTATTTTAATATGATAGGTAGTGTGAATCCACCCCCCCCCCATTATAAGTGTCAAACCCTGCAAGTCTTTTACTTGCATAGGATGTTAGCCTGTGGAATTTAGCCATTTCCTTTGTGTGCAGGAAGGGGTGTGTGAAAAATGTATGCTAGAAAAAGCCATCTCTGAATCAATATAGTAATTTTTGGCTCACTGTTGGTTAAACTCTGACGTAGAAATGTATCTGTATGCTGATTGGCTATAAGTTCTTTGAAATCTAATAAAAGACCTGTCTAAGGAAGGATATTTCAGACAGGACTGACGCTACATTGCTTTGTGGCTGATTTTGTTGTCTCTCATCATGGTGATGCGCCGCGCCCAGTTTTCAACTTTGATATATGAGAAGAAACTAGAAAAGGTTTATTGAAATTTCATAAATGGTAATTATTATAGGGAGTTTGTTTTGTTTGCTTTAAATCCAAATTTATCAGTTGGTGTCAGAAGTGGGATTTGCCATTCAGATGTTATTTATATTTAAGTGTATCTTTACATTTGAATATATCCTTACATTTGCTTGTTCAGATTTTGCGAACTTGCCTCCAGGTTTGGTTTTTTGTTTATTTTCCCTGACGTTAAAGCTATGGTTCAGAGCTTGTTGATTTTTTTTTAATTTTTTTTTTTTTTTTTGGTGCAAGGTTGGACTCTTTGTCTTGATTTGTTTTTGTCATTTTATGTATTGTAGTAAAGGAAAATCGTTTGAGGACCTCACGTGTGTTTGAACTCGCCCGCTGCGTTGAGTATTTGTATTTGCTGGAAATTGAACTCATAAAAAAGAAACGAGATGTTTCTAGTTGTTTTGTCTCCGTTCTGTGTCTATCTTGTACTTCAATTCTGGTGTTTCTGGGTCGTCCATATCTTGTAATTGTGAGAATTTTATTTTAACTGATTGGATTTTCTTCTTGTATATCAACTGCTTTAATCTCCCATTGAGAGACAGTTTTTTTTTCCTCTTAATTTTTTATTTTTATTTTCTTGCGCGCTGCTGCCATTTTATTTTTTATTTTTTTTGCTGCATGTGTTTGCGCGCTGATTCTATAGGATTTGCTAACTGTTTTTTCTTTCAGATTGCATGATTTTTTATTTTGTTATGGCCATTGATTGCGTCTGCTTATTTAAATGTTTGTCTTTACTAACTATTAATATATGTGTTTATCTTTGATGTTTTGTATTTCGTAGTTTTGATATTATGTTTTTTATATGTAATTTATGTATAGGGACTGCTTTTCGTAAACCAGGTTTCTTTGTTTCTGTGTCATTACTGCCTTGCTTCGTGTATAAAAAAAAAAGAAGGGGCACAGGAAATGGAGAAGACAATAGGGCTTTACTTTTACAGTGACTTTCAAAAGCGCCTGCTAACTTTTTTTCTTATACATTCATTCTTTCTCTTTGTTTTTTTTTATTTAATGAAAAGAAACTCTTTATTTGTAATGTATAATGTTATTATGTGTTTGTATAAGGACTTTTTTCTTTGAATGCTAGTAGTCTTTTAGCAGTGCAAGTTGGAGAATGGAATATGTAGTTATTTTTGTTGTTCTGTGAGTATTTGGGATAATTGAACAGTATATACAAATGACATGTGTCTAATGCTTTGAATGACTGTAGTAGCAGTTGAATTCTGGAGCTGTTAGTGCTTTATAAAACTGTAACTGTTGTGGAATTGGGCGCGGTTTGAGTGCTTCGGCGTGCGTACAGTAGTGGAACAGAAGAAAGTAATTATGGGAGCTTTATTTACTGTAAATGGATTATAAATTGATGTATGATATATATATAAAAAAGTAGTGTATCAAGGTGATGGGCTCAAAGTTGTACATTTTCCCAAGAGAGGCGTGGTCGGTTATTTTCCTCTGGTCTTCGTTTGAGTCCAGCACTAAGGGATTGACCGCACCTTAAATATAGGTTATATATTTTGCCAAAATGGCTGACTGAGATCATTTACAGTTTTGTAACTTGTATAATGGAATATATATGTAGGTTCATGTTTAGTTGTTTGGAATCTAAGAGGAGGAAGTGATATAAAGCTGAAGGATTTGAGTGAAAGTTTAAAGGAAAGCGCCTACAGGTTTAGTAGCGCTGTACAAAGGAATTTAGGCAGATTTCAAATAAGAGAAGGTGGTTTTTTGGGTTTTATTTTAGTTGACTAAGGGAGATGGAAGGTTGTAGTTTGGTATCTGAGTATTGTTTGATTGTTTTCTTTTTCTGCAGTGGTAGCCAGATGTCTAGTATTATTTTTTTATTTTTTTTGCTGTCTGATGTTTTTGTCTTTTGGGTGTGAAGTGCAATAGCGTATAACTTTGCCTCTATTGCATATTCTTGGAGGGAATAAAACAGGTTGTAAAATAGCTGCACAGACACCTCACGTTTGAATGTTTGTTTTTAACCAATATCCTTAATAAAGATTATTGATGTTTATTAAATCTTTTCTCTGAGCTTCCTCTGAGAACTTTGTGCTAATTAACGCGTCAAGTTTTAAACATGCCCTTCTATACTTTCTTTCCCAGTTCATGATATTTTTGTTGTGTTTTTTTTATTTGAATTGAAGTTCACATTCTTTTCCTAGTCTCCTCCATGTTGTCTCACTCATGACCCCTCCTCTCCTCCGTGTTGTCTCTCTCATGACCACTCCTTTTCTTTGTGTCCAAAAAATGTGTTGCATTGTTTTTCTCCATTTTAAAAGTATTTTAACCATATGAATTTTAAAGTTTTTGACAGGTTAATAATACATTTTTTCCCAAGTTTTTACTTTAGGTGAAAATTACCCATGCATGCCAACTTTGCTCAAGCTAGATGGAAGATTATGCGATACCAATATTGATAAAGATGTTGGAATTGAAGGAAATTTACTCAAACACATTATCATTTCACATTGCAATGTTACATCAACCGGATAATAAGGAATTATCAGACACCAGGCAATAAAACAATCTGATTATCGACAACTCATCAATAAATCATGCTATTTGTAGAAGATCATTGATTTGGAAATACAACTTAAGACATGTCAGTTTTACAAAACTGTTATTTTCAACCAATAAGACAGAAGACAAAGAAAGAAGATAATGTATTTTTATATTCTGATGTCGTCTAAGTGATAATTATTTTGTGTCTTTTATTATTTTATATTTTGTTATTTTTGTTGTTTAGTTACAATCAATATTGTTCAAAATTCCCTGACACATTTAGGATTATTGAAGATCACATCCAATTAAAATTAGAGTTCATTAATGTTTTTAGGAACATATAATTTAATGCATTTGCATGAATACATTTCAGGACATATATAGTGGTAAATGGGAAGTTTTAATTCGATAAATTAATGCGGTTTTTTTTATGTTTTATTTCATTTGAGGATTGGTGTGTTTTATAAACGCCAGGTTTGTTTCACAACACCGAACAAGACTGAATAGGATAGTAATTACAAAAAAAAAAAAAAAACAATTATATTTAATAAAAGGGTGGAATATGCACTTCGGCTATTTCCCTTTTGAGCCAAAGTTGCGTTATATATATATATATTTTTCTCTAACAATGAGTCAGAAGTAGTATAATTTTTTTTTGCGTGAGGCCGACAGGCTTCGCGGGGACATTTTGAAATTTATTATCTGTGTCTTTTCTTGTGTAAATTAACATTTTTATTGTTTTCGTGCATTTGAGAGTGACAATGAATGAATGGATGTAGATGATTAGGGGTATACCATTTTTCTTTTCTTTTTTATTTTCTTTATTGTTGCTGAAACCATATCATATCATCAAGAAACCTGACAGTCACAATGACTGCATATGGAACGAATCATGGACATTTTGTGTCAAGGTCAAAGGTCACAGGTAATAAGCAACCAGCGCAAAGAGACAGCTTGTTCAGGAGTCCCTATGGTGGGAGCTCTAATGACATTCAATTTATGCGTCTCAAGCTGGGATGTTGAAAAAAAAAAGACCACACCCTGATCTCGCACTGTGGACTATGGTATTAGATTATGGAATATTATTTTTTTTATTTATTTAATCCCCTAGATAAGTTTGAGAAAGGATTTAATTTGTGAAAATGAGAATGTATTTCTGAATGTGTGTATGAATGCAGGTGTATATGCGTTTTGTGGAGTGAAGCTGAACATAGGAAAACACACAGATATAGATCTGACTCATGTTGATTTATTAGATAAATGAACTTTTACATTCAAGTTATTATACTTTTCTTGTTCGGTGAATTATATTTTGGGAAATGGGAATAAATAGTTATTTAATGTCTAGATTAGGTATTTTTGCCTACGCTCCAAATGTGGTTCGCTGGAAGAGTGAATCTAGATAGATAAGTGTATTTTATGCTCATAAAGGGCATCCTTGGGGAATCCTTTTCGTATATCATACAGGTATTAGGCGAGGATACTATGGCCCCAGGTATAATTAGTTTAATTGTCTAGTTTGTTTCATCCCTTTTTGTGATCACGATTGGATATGTGATCAATGAGACGATTGAAAGGTTTTAATATGATAGGTAGTGTGAATCCACCCCCCCCCATTATAAGTGTCAAACCCTGCAAGTCTTTTACTTGCATAGGATGTTAGCCTGTGGAATTTCCTTTTGTGTGGAAGGTGGTGTGTGAAAAATGTATGCTAGAAAAAGCCATCTCTGAATCAATATAGTAATTTTTGGCTCACTGTTGGTTAAACTCTGACGTAGAAATGTATCTGTATGCTGATTGGCTATAAGTTCTTTGAAATCTAATATAAGACCTGTCTAAGGAAGGATATTTCAGACAGGACTGACGCTACATTGCTTTGTGGCTGATTTTGTTGTCTCTCATCATGGTGATGCGCCGCGCCCAGTTTTCAACTTTGATATATGAGAGAAACTAGAAAAGGTTTATTGAAATTTCATAAATTATGAGTTTGTTTTGTTTGCTTTAAATCCAAATTTATCAATATACATATATATATGCATTTATTATATTTGTATTTAGGGGCATTATATCGAAATAAAAACAAACACATGTGTATATATGTGTGTGTGTTATTATTTTGATATAATGCCCCTAAATACAAATATAATAAATGCATACATATATAATTGTATAAATAGAGGGGCATCATGTAGAAATACACACACACATTTGTAGAGGTTTTGCAGGCATTTATTACAGATGGTTATTAATTAGAGCCAGGCAGACTTTACATACACAGGCATTATATATATATATTTACAAAAAATGCTTGATACGCTCATATACAGTGCACATTACTGTGAGTTTTATTGCTGAGATGCTCTGTGATACGTTCATACACACCACACATTACTGTGAGTTTTATTGCTGTGGAGCTCTGTGATTCACACATACACACTGCACATTACTGTGTGAGTTATTGCTGTGCAGCTCTGTTATACACTCATACACACTGCATATTAGTGTATCAGAGCTGCCAAAAAGAAAAAAACACCTACAAGCTAGTAGGTGAAGACAGCAGTCACCTCACCTCATAAACACTATAGGAATCGAGGTGAACACCCTGAACAAGGATTGAACCTAATAAGCTATATACCACCATTATGTTGGGGTATATGAGCAAGGTTTTTCAAAACTGCGTCTGGGGCATGTCTATTTAGACTACCGTTTGATTACTATACTCCTTCCTGAATTTTTTCGAATACTACGTTTAGTCCAATCTTGTGCTGCGAACGCATGTAGTTATGTATCTAACAATGTGGCTACTTGTTGCAATACCCATTGATGGTTTATAATTAGTATTACTGCCAAGTGTGTAAGTCCAAACCATATTCTGCTGTTACATCTCTAAAGCCTAATGGTTTTAAACCTCAGCTCTTTACTGTGTATATGTTTTTTATGTGTCTGTTCGTTTATACTAGTATAATTAATAAAAGTTATGTTTTACAATTCAGCATCCTGATGTTCGTTGGAGGAAGTTTTTCTTTCTCTTTTATCACAGAGCTGCACAGCAATAATTCAGACAGTAATATGCGGTGTGTATGGGTGTTTCACAGAGCTCCACAGCAATAAAACTCACAGAAATGTGTGGTGTGTATGAGCGTATCACAGAGCTCAAGAGCAATAAAGCTCACAGTAATGTGCAGTGTGTATGAGCGTTTCACAGAGCTCCACAGCAATAAAACTTACAGTAATGTGCAGTGTGTATGAGCGTATCACAGAATCCAGAGCAATAAAACTAACAGCAATATGCATTGTGTATGAGAGTGCTGTTTTATTGCTGTGCAGCTCTGATTCGATTCCTTTTCGTTTGCACTTACCACAAAATAGGGCTGGTCTAAAAAAAATTCCAGGGCTGCTTTTTATTCCCAGTCCGGCCCTGGCAGTTTACAACACAAAATGAATGCAAACAGTGACATATATAGAGTAAAATATTTTATTAACTAAACAAACATTAGAAAAACGAAGTACATGTAAGACATAAGCAATAAAAGTTAAACAAAATAAGAACATTTCATTTTTTTGGTGGAAATGTCTCTTTCAGCAATCACCATCAATGAATTCATCAATTAGTCTTTTCCTGCCACTGTTTAATTTTCCATATGAGGTTTTCTGAAGTTTATTGTCATTTCAATAATGGCAATATTTGTTGTTGTTATTAACAGCGATAGACTATGGCGATCAGCGAACAACACGAATGTGTTGTAGTGTAAAAATAATGTGAAACATTACTCCCAGCACATTATTTATTCCATTTTTTACTAGACGAAAACATTGCATAATAACTTTTAATATATCCACCAATATTATATTTATCAGAATCAACATGTTTGCAAGTCTATGTATTTTTTTATTTAATTTGTCTGGTATCATATTATTTTATTGCCGGCGTTCTTTATTGTAAATGGATTTGACTTGTTTGAGCAGTGTTCACAGAAACCTGGATCCCTCCGGATAGAAATGTGATGTATAAATCCCTGCTGTATTAGCAGAAACAGATTTGCACTGTAGAATGTCAATATAAATAGGGAAAAACTAATTATCCTCAGCCGTCACTATAATAACAATGCAAGAAATCCAAAAACTCAAATTTGTCTCAATATTTGTCAAATGTCACAAAAGGCAAAACTGTCATTCTAATGTTTTTAGGGAAGGACAACCTAATATGAATGTCCAATTAGTGCAACTCGTTAGAGCATGATGTGGGCAAAATGTGTTCTTGTGCATATTGTATACTACGTGTGAAATTAGTAGATTGGCTGCGGACAATGAATATCTGTCTGTTATTCCATGGACTGAGGTTTTGCAGCTCTATGAAGGGAACCTAATGTCTTAAAAACTTGCAAGAAATCTTATATTTGTTATCCAATGGAGCTATTACTCCTGCTCCTTGTTTATTATCTCCTCCAAGTAGGAACACTGCTTCCCTCCCCCAGTAATATGGTTAAAACTCTTATATAATACTTATCAGTTATTTCTTTGATACTCATATTGTGATGGACAATCAGGGTTATTCAAAGAGATCCGAATTGTGGTCGAAAGGTAACCGAACAGTGAAATTCAGCGTACGTTACCTTTCCTGGCCATTCGGCTATTCAGATAGCAGGCAGTTCGCCAAATGTTGGCGAATTGCCTGCACATACGATGCTTGTTCGGTGCCTGTTCGAGGGCAGTGAAATACCCATAGAGAAGCAATGCTTCGTCTATTCAGAGAACAAAAACCAGCAGTGAAAAGTTGCCGAATTTCCCTGCTGTTCAGTGGTTTCATTCGACAGGTTTATTCAGCCAAATCCCATAGGCTTCAATGTTAAAAATACACCCGTTTTAATTCAATATCTAATAAACCGTTGATTATAATATTCTGAAGTAAAAAGTCTCTTTATTTATAGATTTTTTAGGATATTCTAGGCATTTTTCGGTATATTTTTCCCAAAAAAAAAATTTCTTAATTGTTTTTTCTTCTGTAACAGTCCTTTTTATTATCATTCATTGGACCTTAAATTAAATTAAATTAAAGGGCCTATAGTCAAGACTATATTTCCCTTAAAATTACCTATTCTGGACCAGGGGCCTCGTTAGTGACTGGCCACAGAAACAGTGAAGGTGATGGCTGACCCTGGCAGTGACACCATGTGCCGGTACAAGTGTCAGCTCCTGGTGGTCGTAGGACTCCTTGGAGTGTAAGCATGTCCGTGCCATGAGCCTGTGTGAGCTCGCACTCTCAGGATTGCCTAGGAGCCTGGGATGACACTCTGAGCGACACTGGGATGAGAGGATGTGGGGTCATGCTGTCTTCTCAACTATGGGATGAGATGTGATTTTTTTTGGGAGGGGGGTTATCTTACCTTGTTAAGTGATTTTGCAAAAACTGTCATGCCCGGCAGAGACCCTCAGCATCTCTGCTGGGCGCCGAGCAGCTGGGAGCAATCAGCACTGTGCATGTGCAAACGTCCTCCCAGCGATGACAGCCGAGGAGCTCCTTGGAGATCTCGGATCTACGCTCCTGTCTTTTCCAGCCCACACATTCACACTGCAGCGACCAATCACAACTGCGGCGCGCATGTAAAATTGGCCCGCAACACTTCAGGGTGCCATGTCGTGGTTACCAATTCCTTGGATCCTCTGCAGCGCATCTCGATTTGTTCTATAGCCTTGTTTATTTCCCTCTTTCATGCCTTCTTTACCTCCTGCCATTCCTTGTTTTATTTTTGTTTCTTGGGTGTCCACTATTTAACCCTTCTGGTACTGTGATATAAATATATACACATATAGAACAAACCAGGAAGAGAGCACTCCAGTCAACACATTCAAAAGACATCAACAGCAGCTTTATACTTTCAAATATTTATAAAGCTTCTGTTGATGTCTTTGAGTGTGTTGACTGGAGTGCTCTCTTCCTGGATTGTTGTATTTTGTTGTCTTGAAAAGCACCCACTTTGTCTGCTAAGTAAAAGTTGAGTGCTACCCTCCCTGTGTAATTATATACTGACCTTATGTGTATCGAGCCCTGCTCTTGCATTTACCTTGTTATTGTTTTTACCCTTTGGATACTTTGTAATACAGATATTTTTGTATTTAAGTGTACCTAATCCGGCTATTTTGTGAACCCTGCTGGTATTTGTGGCTTTCTTCTAGTCTAGACCCGGCCATCTTAAGGACCCGGCCTGTCAGTTAAGGGTCTCTTTTGTTAGAGGGTTGTCCGAGTTTTGGGCCACACAAAACTGTGACACTTAGATAATATCTACATTAATGAATACTAATAGGGAAAATAAATTACAATGAAAGAACATTCTGTCCATCAAAAATGCTGGACGTATAAATGCAGTCCGTCTGACCTTGTTGCATCACTCACACACAAAGCTATGCGGACGTTGTGGACGTGGCGCACTCTGCACATCCGTTCTAGCAGTATTATGTTCTTGCCTAACCTGCATCCGTTTGCAGCGTCCGTCAGCCCCCGCACTTCTGTGCAGACGTACTTCGTGTGTGGGGCTCCATTTAACACAATTGTATGCTATCACGGACGTACTTATGTGGGGGCAACACGGACGTTAACACTGCGTTCGTCTGACCCCAGCCTTACTGTATGATGATACTTGCTGGCCTGGCAGTCTTGCACCAAAGGCAGAATATCTGAGTGCACCGACGCCTTAACCAGATGCATATCTTTTTAATATAGGACCGCAAGGTTCACCCCTGCACTCTTCCACAATAACACAGAGGGGTTACTGTATGATGATACTTTCTGGCCTGGCATTAAAGGCACAATATCTGGGTGCACTGCCATTGACGCCTGTATCAGATTCATATCCTCAGAGGGGTTACGGTGTGACGGCACTGTTTCCGATGCTAAAAGCCCAATTTTAAAGCACCTATTGTTACTTTCATCCAAAGCCTGCATAAGATTCACAATAATTTAGACCAAAAAATCACTAAACTTTTTCTGCGCGTCCTAAAATGTCTTTTCCTACAGGCTGCCGCCCCAAGCAGTTGTTTATGGATAGATTAAAGGAAAAGCATTTACCGTCATATGAAACGTCATTTTTTTTGTTTTTAAGTGTTTCTATAAATCCTAGAAATCCGCCACTTCACGGGCAGGTTATAGGGACCTTCTAGGCACGATATTTGAAGTAATTTTTGGTTTTTATTTTTAACCCTTATTTCATGGAAAACTCACTGTCCCTTTAAAAACGTTTTTTTTTTTACTTTTTGTCCTTGTTTCCTGTCCCCCAGGGCACTACCTGGACCCCCATACACCTTTTATGGCAAATATGTAGCATATATGCCCTCTTGGAGGCCACTCTTAAAAACTGAATTTTCAGCCCCATTGACTTGCATGGGGTTCAGGTTCGGGTTCGGTCCCGAACAAATGGGAAGTTCGGGTTCGGGCTCGAACCGAACTTGGGGAGTGTTCACCTCATCCCTAGTGACTACTATAAAAAAACGAAACGTACACCATTTTGAATAGCCTGGATTGTCTACTTTTCAAAATGGTATGACATGTTGGGGTACTTTTCATACCTTGGCTGCCATAACCTCTCAAAGTCAACACAGGGCCAGGAAACCAATCTGGCAAATTTCAAGTTGTACAGTAAAACGTGAAATGGGCAAACTCTATATTTGACCCTGTAACTTTCCAAAACCTCATAAAACCTCTACATGGGGGGTACCGTTGAACTTGTAAGACATTGCCGACCAGAAATATGAGTTTTTTAGGCCAGTAAAATGTCGAGGGAGCATGATATCATCAGTAAAATAACAATTTTTGTGTGAAAAATGCAAAACACAAACATGAAGACCAAGTTTGCGACTAAGTGACTACTATAAAAAAATGAAACGTACACCATTTTGAATAGCCTGGGTTGTCTACTTTTCAAAATGGTATGACATGTTGGGGTACTTTTCATACCTGGGCTGCCATAACCTCTCAAAGTCAACATAGGGCCAGGAAACCAATCTGGCAAATTTCAAGTTGTAAAACGTGAAATGGGCAAACTCTATATTTGACCCTGTAACTTTCCAAAACATCATAAAACCTCTACATGGTGGGTACCTTTGAACTCGTAAGACATTGCCGAACAGAAATATATGTATTTTATTACATTTAATGCTAAGCGTATAATGTCATTCACACTAAAAATACAATGGAAAACTTTGAAAATAGCTACATTTCCTTTTTTCTCATAGTTTTTAGGGTTTTTTTCATACTATAATATATTTTATATATAAATCTTTGATGGAAAATGAAAGCCCTATTTCCCCTGAACAAAATGATATATAATAAGGGTGGGTACACATAATATGTAAGAGGTAAATTATGGTTGAACAGCGAATAGCTGAAATTCTACTTTTAGAAGTGTTCAAAAGTGTTCCAAACCTGTAAAATTATTCCCATCCTTAAGTGGTTAATACATTTTAATGTTTGTCTTTTGCCATTCTCATTGATAATATCCATAGGTAATAGCAAAATTCTTGGGATTGGATGCTCTGCAGAGTACCCAGGTGAAGCTGTGGATTGTCCTCAGATTACCCAGGTGAAGCTTCAGACTTGCACATTATCCGGGTAAAGTGCAGATTTTTCAACTCTTCCAGACTGTTACCCAAGGGCAGTTGATTAGTCCTAAAATTACCCGGGTAGAGTCTGAAAATTTCATTTTTTTGCAGCTTTACCCAGCGGTTTTGGGTAATGTCAGGATTACCCGGGTAATCCTAGGATTAACCACACTTCGTGCTTTACCCACAACAAATATACAGTATGTCCAAGCGGCCCCGCACTCCACTTACAAGAGTATTCTGCTCCGGTGCATAAATTCTGACTGCATCCAAACATCCTCCAAGTTTCAGATGCACACGGAGACTATCAGGGTTATTCAGAGAGATCCGAATTGCTTGTGAAAGGTAACCGAACGTTGAAAATCAGCGTTCGGTTACCTTTCCTATCCATTCCGCTATCCAAAGAGCAGGCAATTCACCAAATCCTGGCGAATTGCCTGAACATACGGTGCCTGTTCGGTGCCTGTTCGAGGGCAGTGAAATCCCCATGAAAAGCACTGCTTCGGCTATTCAGAGAACACAAACCAGCAGTGAAAGGTTCCCCAAATGCCCTGCCATTCGGTGGTTTAATTCGGCAAGTTTATTCAGGAGATTCCCATAGGCTTCAATGTTAAAAATATTCCCGTTTTAATTCAATATCTAATAAACCGTTCATTATAAAATTCTGCAGCAAAAAAGTCTCTTTATTTATAGATTTTTAGGATACTTTAAGCATTTTTCTTATTTTTTTTTTTTTTTTTAAAAGTCCGATTTTTGTTTTTGATTTTTTTTCAGTTTACTTATTTTTTTTGTAACAGCCCTCTTTATTATCATTCCCTGGACCGCCTGTGAAAATTTCAGACATTTTCGCTCAGTAGTTTCTTTGCAAACAGCGTTTCATTTTCCCAGATTCATACAAATGGTTTTGCTAATTTATTCACTGCCTCCTCTACGTCACAGCTGCTTCGGCTCTGTGTGATTCGGCTCCTGTTCGGCTCCTGTTCGGCTCCTGTTCGGGTTTTTCGAAGGTTAATCCAGATGTTTTTGCTTGTTTTCAGCGTGCATTCGGCTAGTTTTCGTCAGGTTTGCGGCAGCTTTTCCCTGCAATTCGGGGACCCTGTGGTGTTTGCTGAATACACAGCAGGGTCACCGAAATGCAATCGGCAAAAGGAACCGAATTGAAGAGAACGAAAAGTCACCGAACGTGCGGTGACTTTTCGAATCTCTTTGGATAACCCTGTATGTAAAATTTCAAAAAAAAATTATTTAATGTTGCATAATACGCATAGATCGACGTTTCAGTTCCCAAAGGAAAGTTCCCTTGGGAACTGAAGCGTCGATCTATGCGTATTATGCAACATTAAATAAAAAAAATTGAAATTTTACGTAGTCTCCGTGTGCATCTGAAACTTGGATGGTATATATATAATTCCATTGAATCTTCCATGAACAGCATTCTAATCCAATGTTTTTTGATAGTGGACACAAGAACATTGGCTTCCACAGTTTGTTGGGTTTTCTGGAAGTCTTTTGCCGTTAAACTTGGATCTGTCTCATCTCTTTCAGGATTGCAAGTTGTGCTCTTGTAGAGTTTTTTGTAGATACCCAGAACTAGGGAAATTACTAACAGTCATGAATTATCTCTATTTGCAGACAATTTTTTTTACAGGTCTTTAGTAATTCATATTTATCCTCAAATGCATAAACACAGAGCTTCTCTCACTTTTTTGAGCCAGAACTGTGAATTAATGCTCAGTTTCTGTAAAAACGTTAGTGCCCTTTAGTGCCCTGCCTCCAATCTCATGTTGCCTATTGTGTTTAGTCTTTCACCACCTTCACCACTCTCCTGGACCATTTCACTGCCTGATACAACTCTTCTGCATCCTTTCCTGTCTTTCAAGTCCCTTCTCTTTTCAGTCTGTAGACAACCCTGCACCCCTTAGTAGAACTGTTCTTACTCAGTGATCAATGATTTGTTTTTTTCTTTCACTTTAGATCGTAAGGGGGCCTTTCAAGTCCAGATAAAACCAAAAATGCTATCAGTGCAGTTCATTTCACCTTTTTACTGGCCTCTATTTCATCTATTATAAGGAAACACAAAAGCAAACCAAAATCAATAGTAGCAAAATAATTAATGTACAGAAGGATAATGCAGAATACTGTTCGAACATAAGGATATGTCTTCTCATTATCCCTGACATACTCGTTTAATCACATATTTACACTTGGGGCGCACTACTCATCCTGTCCATTTTACAGTTCTAAAGAGGTCAGGATGTGAGGAGTGCCCCCCCCCCCAAGCTCCACCGATCTGGTTAAAACACTACCAGGGTTATTCAGAGAAAGTTGAAAACCAGAAGAAGAGAACAATCCAGACCAAATAGCCGATTTGGAAAGTGAGATAAATGGGTAAATGTTTCTGGTTTGGCTATTTTGAACTAGAATCTTCACTTCTCCAGTCATTCTCCTTAGGTTCATCTTTCTTTGAATAGACCTGTATGTGAAGAGGAGGAGATTCTTCCACCCATCCCAGCATCTTCGGCAGCAGGGATTTTTGAATTTCCTGGCTGATTTCTATGCAGGTGCTACGGAACTTGCGTAGGTAAAGTGCGCTAGTCCCATTGCGGTACGCAATTTCCAGTTCCTATGCTACTCACATTCTTTAGAATGCTTCAGGGACTTCTGGGTTGGGGAGTCCCCTGAATCAAAGAGGAGCAGCGCACAATGAGGGAGAAAAAGTAAGTAAAAAAAACTGAAAAAGAGAGAATAAAAAATAATTAATAATAAATATTTCAGGGCAAAAAAAAAGGAAACTCTATTTTTAAATAATGTTCATTTACTGTAAGTCCATTGTTTGGTAGTCAATTCCCTCTATAAATACTAGTATACTTTCAAAGATTTGTATCACTGCACAGACACGGAAACAAATTCTTGCATCCTTCAATTATGTAATGTTCCATTGCATCATTAAATGTTTGTAGAACTGGACGATGAAAACTGCATTGCCAAAATCCTAAATATCTGTGTCACTGAATCAAATTTGCTTTGTTATAATCTCAAACTGTTTGTGGAATTCCATAATTCATACTCATACAATGACTGGAGTGAATGACAGCTCTGTAGAACCATGTATGTTCTTTTTAGACTTTGTAACAATGATTTATAAAATGGCATAAAATTCTGCAGCACTATACTCTGGGTAGGACAAACAAACAAAATTAACTTAACGATCTGGAAAACAGAACCAGTATGTCACCATGGTAAGATACTTGTACTATCCTGTGGAGGATAAGATAAGGAAAATGTTATTATAACTGTGCTGACATTAATATTTTTACACATTATTCATCCCAGTTATAATCATATGTTTTCATTTTTATTTTTCAATAATCCTGCTTCAGATCATTTCCCAACAAACAGGTCTGTCAGTCTATTAACTATACAGCTCTTTTATTGCCCTTATGATTTTTTTCCCATGTTATTCTTGAATCATACAGTTAGTCATTTACATATACAGCACCAGCAAATTCCATAACGCTTTAGAATGGGGGGAGCACAAACATGAGACGTATATGATAAATGAGGAAGAGACAACACTGCACGTAGGATAACTGTCCAGTTAATACAGCACTTTACCCAAGTGCTCAGCCAGACATCCAGTGAGCTTACAATCTAAGAGACGAGGGTAAGTGAAAGAAATGGGAGCAGAAGGAAGGTGAAGCTGGTGGCCAGAAAGAATATAGCAGGGCTTGCATAGGAAGGACGGGAAGCTTGGGCTTATTAGCAGTAATTTGAGAGAGAGAAGTGGAAACAGCTGGAAAGGAGACCTGAAATTATGGACCAAGGTGAGGAATGGATGGGGAGGGTAGGTGGGGGGTGGATGGGGAGGGCAGGTGGGGGATGGATGGGGAGGGCGGGTGGGGGATGGATGGATGGGGAGGGTGGATGCGGGATGGGTGGGGAGGGCGGGTGGGGGATGGATTGGGAGGGTGGGTGGGGGATGGATTGGGAGGGTGGGTGGGGGATGGATGGGGAGGGTGGGTGGGGAATAGATGGGGAGGGGACGGGTGGGACAGCAGAGTGAAGAAATTTAGTTCTGTCTGAGAGTATGCTGTGTGGAAAAGAGCGAGATTTGTTAAGAGTGCCCAGATTGTTTAAAGTATTTACAGCATAGGAAGAAGGGGGGGGGGAGAAGCAGAGGGGAATATTCTAACAAAAAGAGAGGGAAGAATAAAAGACTGCCAATTAGCCAGAAAAAATAAACGCACGTCGCGCACATAAAATACAATTGCAAGAATAGAGCAGTCTGGAGTATAGTGAAGCTTCCTTCCTTTTTGGGTCTTGTTGACATTAACCCTTTTGTGCTTGATAGCACCCATTAATTAACATTTTTCCATCTAAAACGTGTATACTTATTCTTCCATGGAAAATGCTATTTACATACCCTTTTAATGCATACAGAGAAACATGCTCACTGCAAAAATGTGGTGAAGATGCTTAAGTGATACAAAGAGAGAGGACCAGGGCTCACACAATAATCTGAGTTAGGTTTCAGCTCAATATCTGTATCAACTACAGTTGTGTTCAAAATTATTCAACCCCCAATGCTGTAAAGGGTTTTAGTGAATTTAGTGTACATTTGTAATTGTATTCAGAATGAAATCCTACAAGGACTTTTTAAAGAACCATATGCAACTAAAATGACATCAATTGGTTTTGTAATACAGTAGTAAATGTTTCTTTTGTGAATTCTTCATTGACACAATTATTCAACCCCTTAAAGACTACCACTCTGAAGAACAGAGGTTCATTCAAGTGTTTTCAATCAGGTATTGAAAACACCTGTGGATGTCACGGAGCAGCAATAAAGCATAATAAGCACCAATTAGGCAGCTTTAAAATGACTGTGATACTCAGCTCCTTCTAGACATTTACTGGTGTGGTTACAAACATGGTGAAGTCAAGAGAATGGTCCAGGAAGACAAGAGAAGAGGTGATTACTCTTCACAGGAATGGCAATGGCTATAAGAAGATTGCAAAGATGTTAAACATACCAAGAGAGACCATAGGAAGCATCATTCGCAAATTCAAGGCAAAGGGCACTTTTGAAACGCTACCTGGTCGTGGCAGAAAGAAGATGCTGACTTCGACTGCTGTGCGCTACCTGAAGCGTAGAGTGGAGAAAAGTCCCCGTGTGACTGCTGAGGAACTGAGAAAAGATTTGTCAGATGTGGGTACTGATGTTTCAGCTCAGACAATACGGCGCACACTGCGTAATGAAGGCCTCCATGCCAGAACTCCCAGGCGCACCCCCTTGCTGTCTCCAAAGAATAAGAAGAGTCGACTGCAGTATGCCAAAAGTCATGTGGACAAACCACAGAAGTTTTGGGATAGTGTTCTGTGGACTGATGAAACAAAATTAGAACTGTTTGGGCCCATGGATCAACGCTATGTTTGGAGGAGGAAGAACAAGGCCTATGAAGAAAAGAACACCTTGCCTACTGTGAAGCATGGCGGGGGGTCAATCATGCTCTGGGGCTGTTTTGCTTCTGCAGGTACAGGGAAGCTTCAGCGTGTGCAAGGTGCCATGAATTCTCTTCAGTACCAGGAGATATTGGATGACTATGTGATGCAGTCCGTCACAAACCTGAGGCTTGGGAGACGTTGGACCTTTCAACAGGACAATGATCCCAAGCATACCTCCAAGTCCACTAGAGCATGGTTGCAGATTAAAGGCTGGAACATTTTGGAGTGGCCATCGCAGTCACCTGACTTAAATCCGATTGAGAACCTCTGGTGGGACTTAAAGAAAGCAGTTGCAGTGCGCAAGCCTAAGAGTGTGACTGAACTGGAGGCTTTTGCCCATGACGAATGGGCGAAGATACCCGTAGATCGCTGCAAGACACTTGTGTCAAGCTATGCTTCACGTTTAAAAGCTGTTATAACTGTAAAAGGATGTTGTACTAAGTACTAAGATTGAATGTCACTTGGGGGTTGAATAAAACTGATAATGATGTGAGCACAGAAAAGACATTTGTGGTTATTTCATTATAAATGTTATGTTATATTTGTCTGACCTACACGTGCCTCTTTGATTTAATTGTAAGCAAGATGACTGATTGATCAAAATCAATGTCAAACTGGCCAAAACACTCAATTTCAGTGGGGGTTGAATAATTTTGAACACAACTGTACATATAAACAATGTATTCAAAAGGAAATCGGGCATGCTGCTTTGACATCTTCACTGCCAGGTTATTTTCCATAAAGCCACTGTCAAAAACAAGTGTTTTTTCACTCACTTTTCATTAGCTGTACATTAAATAAATCATTGGGAATATTCAGAAAGTATTTTCCACTGTAGTAACCCTATTTGATAAGTAGACGTCGCCATCTGCTCCCCAAAAAGGGCTACTGCAGCTGGGGCTCTGTGCTGAATCAGTTGGGGAGTCATGTTTTAGACACATAGTCCCTGCTGTTTAAACTGTTTCAGCACCTGGGCTGTGATAGCCAAGGTGCTAAAACATTTAAGGCACATTCTGGTGGCCATTTGCAAACTGATGTAATTTGCAATGAACAAATTTCCTTTGTATGCTACAGAATTAGACCAAATCAAGTATACTCTATATCGGGGCACCAGAAGGTGCTTTGAATTTCACATATACTCAATCTCGGTAGTGTAGGGGTTAATATGAGAATAAAAGGTTAGGTTATAGATCTGCAGTGGTTTCTTACATCATAATGTTCTTATAATATTTGGAGTGTCTTTTTCAAGATTGCCCAAAAACTGTTGATTTTTATCCTAGACTCATTGGTCTTACATTGTTACACCAAAAACAAAAAGAAGTAACATTCATGGCTTCCTTTGACTTTAAAGCATTGATACTTGGCTAATACTTAAGGAAGATGGAATATCTCTGCTCTCTTTCTTTCACTCTATACCGTTCTCTTTTTTTTTTTTTCATCTCAACATCTCTCTTACTGTGTTTCCTTTTCAATCGTATGTCTTGAGATAATTTGTGGCTGCTATTCACATGTTCTTTATGAAGAACCCAGGCAGCATGTAATCTAGCAATACATACCACGTCCTCAATGATTTTCATAAAAGCATCATTATTATGTCCATTTATTTTTTGCTTCCTAAATGTAAACTGACAGCTGATGACATTGCTAAGAAAATGTTATTACTAAGCCAATATAGATGGCATGAGAAAATGAGAATTCCGGGTGGTATGTTGTCATAAAATTGCAATAAGCAGATATATAAATCATTATGGGAGGTTATTTGAATGTGAAATGTTGAAAGGTAGAAACTATTTTGTTAGAAGAGAAAATCTGAAAGGATAATAATTGAGGGGGTGCAATGACCCATTCAGATTAAAATGTGCAGCAACAGAGTTATTAGAGATCATGTGCAGAAAGATGGTTGCTAAGATCAACCAGATAAGATGTTTTATATGCAGCACCAAATATGATGCTAGACCTTAAGGTGCACAGAATACTCAGAAGGAGACAATAAAGCAGCATCAATGTGTAAAATAATAATATTTTCTGAAGACCTTCCTCACTTGAAACAAGATCCAATTTTACTGTTTTACTTTGATATTTGTAATAGATGGAGTATGAACATAATGAATAACCCCCTGTGTGTATATAGCACCATCGAGACATGCAGTCCTTATTTTAGGATTGCACCCATACTTTACTTACAGTATCAATTAATCCCAAAGGGCCCTATTACAATCTTTGCGCATACGTCAGCGCCTGCGCAAAAACGCATTAACGCGAGGGGCAAAACCCTTTGCGCAGAACGTCGTATTACAATCTCAGTGCAACAAACGCGCGTATACGTCTACCACGGGTGAACCTGCGCGAACGCAGCGTGAGCGTACTGTACTTCGCGCATCCTATACTTATCATTGTGAGCGCAAATGCATTTGTGCTCTGGTACGCGGATGGTATTACAATCTATGCGCAGTTTGTAACGCGCAGCCTTTGCGCGCATAATTTTAGCAACTCCTAAAAGATGGTGTTAATGACAAATCTGAGCGACCTGGCCGAACCCAAATACACCAGCCCAAAAAAACAAATACAGCAAAGTATAGTTACACATTCTACTCATACCAAACCAATAAAATGGAGAAGTTGTGTGTGCATTTTTATTGCTGCAGCATATATGCTCAGATTGACTTTGACAGGCGCAAAAACTTAACGTGAGACAATTGTGGTTCTTAATTCTGATTGGCTGAATCGCGTGAAAAAACAGTCCGCACACTGATTTCTGCGCGCAACGTTGCTGTGCGCGCGTTTTTGCACGTTAGTTTTATGCACGTTATTTTTTGATGGATGAAAAAATGCACAAGGATTGTAATACCAGCGGTGATTTACGCGTGTTAACGTTTAACGCTTCTCGCAAAAATTCACGCGTTCTGCGTGCGTTTTTGCGTGAAGAATGTAATAGGGCCCAAAATGTTACTTTCCATGTAGATCAAGAACCAAATAAGAATAAACCAATTAATGTTTATGGGTCCAAGAAAAGTCAAAAGTAATTAACAGCATTTCACTTTGTACACCTATGACATTTTACTGTAGGGCTCAAACACAACTAACACATCTAAAAGTACATTTGGGAAAAAAAACATGAAATTGTTCATAGGGTTTAAAAAATGCATATTTTCTTTAATTAAAGTGTTCAAGAGAGCAGGAGGTTATGATATTTGCATTGCAATCCTACTAACTATAAATCAAGGTGAGCAGCAGGAGAAAACTAAGCTACCTTCAGTCAATTTGGGGAAAAATTATAATATGCAATGCATACATTTTTATTTTACCACATTTGATCCATGATTTTGGCTTTATTTGTTTTATTTCTTCAGAAACCTAATGCAAGATTTAAAAAAGACGAATTCAAGAGCATCAAAAATATGAACTCGGTATATAAGGTTTATCAAAGAACATTATATAAGCGCAACAACAATAGCAAAAACAAAATTGGAATAAAAATAGGAAAAAGAGAAAAAGGGAAGGAAACGTTAACAAAAAAATGTACACAGAAACTAGTGAAAGCGAACATTCCATAGAATCCCTATAATGTAGGAATACTATATGAATACCAACAAGCCCTTAAAAAAAGGCAAAGGTGACAACTACTAAAACCAGGAGGGATTATGTCCCAGATAAAAAATATCCCTGCAGCCCAGAGGGCAGATAAATCTACATATACTCCGCAGGCCACCTCAACATCCCAGGATGCCTACCCCACAAAACATCAGTCAGAGTGTTTATTTGGGCACAGAAACCAAGGGGTCTGCATGGCTGTGAATTAGGCATGAGTATCCATCAGCATGGTGGTCATTGAAGCCATAAAATGGATAAATCCTATTTTTGTAACTACATGTGCATAAGATGGAGCCATAGAATCCACTGTCGAGAAATGCAACATCTAGTGACCACTGACCAACACTTTACTGTGAATTAGCTGATTATAAAATGGGACCAGATCCTGAAGCCTACATCCCAAGAGAGCAACACCAAGGTCAGGGGACACATCTGCACTTACAATTCTCAAAAGAAACCAAAATACATTGACCCAAAGTGGTATAATGAAGGGTCTTGACCAAACCATATGAAGGAGAGAGCCAATGCTTCCACGTCCCATAAAACAGAGGTTGGATGTAGATGAGTAATTTTAATTTTAACCAGCATAAATGGGGGATCATTTTGCATTTTTTATGTATTCGTCACTTAATACATTAAAATGTAATTTATCATTTGTACTGTCCATTTAAAGTATAATAATGATGTTGGGTTAGATTCCAAGCCTGCTATAAACCTTACCAGACCTCTGATAAACTTACCAGAATCATTAAAGTCCGGGCTTGCAAAGTTTAGCAGAGCTCTGGTTATGTTTATTTAGACTTGGAACATAGCCTAACATTTACTCAAGAGCTTATAGTAACCTTTCAAATTTGTCTATACTTTTAGTCAGTGGCATCACTAGGGTTGGTGTCACCCGGTGCGGTAACTTATGGTGTCACCCCCCCCCCGAGTTTTACGGATTTTTTTTAACTACTCTAACTACTAAATCAGTACTCCCATATAACACTGAATGCTCATACACACAGCGCACATTACTGAGACGTTTATTGCTGTGGAGCTCTCTCATATGCTCACACAAATTTTTGCCAACTGCCAGCAAGTACGATGCCTGTTCGAAGGCAGTGAAAGCACACATGGATATATATTGCCCCCAGCAGCTCTGGATATATTGCCCCCAGCAGCTCTGGATATATATTGCCCCCAGCAGCTCACCCATGGATATATATTGCCCCCAGCTCACATATGGATATATTGCCCCAGTTCACAGTTATATATTGCCCCCAGCAGCTCACCCATGGATATATATTGCCCCAGCTCACATATGGATATATTGCGCCTCAGCTCACACATGGATATATTGCCCCAGACCAGCTCACACATGGATATATTGCCCCAGACCAGCTCACACATGGATATATTGCCCCAGACCAGCTCACACATGGATATTGCCCCAGCTCTCATGGATACTGCCCCCAGCTCTCATGGATACTGCCCCCAGCACACATGGATATTGCCCCAGCTCCTTTCATGGATATTGCCCCAGCTCCTCTCATGGAACTGCCCCAGCTCATGGATATACTGCCCCAGCTCCTCTCATGCATATAATGCCCCAGCTGCTCTCATTGATAATGCTCCATCTGCTCTCATTGATTTTGCCCCAGCTCCTCTTATGGATATGCCCCAGCTCATGGATATGCCCCAGCTCATGGATATTCCCCAGCTCATGGATATTCCCCAGCACATGGATATTGCCCCAGCTCATGGATATACTGCCCCAGCTCAAGGATATACTGCCCCAGCTGCTCTCATGGATTTTGCCCCAGCTCATGGATATGCCCCAGCTCATGGATATGCCCCAGCTCATGGATATTCCCCAGCTCATGGATATTGTCCCAGCTCAAGGATATACTGCCCCAGCTCAAGGATATACTGCCCCAGCTGCTCTCATGGATTTTGCCCCAGCTCATGGATATGCCCCAGCTCATGGATATTCCCCAGCTCATGGATATGCCCCAGCACATGGATATTGCCCCAGCTCATTGATATTGCCCCAGCTCATGGATATTGCCCCAGCTGCTCTCATGGATTTTGCCCCAGCTCATGGATTTTGCCCCAGCTCATGGATAATGCCCCAGCTCATGGATATGCCCCAGCAGCTCATGGATATGCCCCAGCAGCTCATGGATATTGCCCCAGCACCTCATGGATTTGCCCCAGCTCCTCATGGATTTGCCCCAGCGGCTCATGGATTTGCCCCAGCTCCTCATGGATATGCCCCAGGCCCCCATGGATATTGCCCCAGCACCTCATGGATTTGCATCAGCACCTCATGGATTTGCCCCAGCTCCTCATGGATTTGCCCCAGCTCCTCATGGATTTGCCCCAGCTCATCATAGATTTGCCCCAGCTCCTCATGGATTTGCCCCAGCGGCTCATGGATTTGCCCCAGCTCACCTCATGGATTTGCCCCAGCTCACCTCATGGATTTGCCCCAGCTCCTCATGGATTTGCCCCAGCGGCTCATGGATTTGCCCCAGCTCCTCATGGATATGCCCCAGGCCCCCATGGATATTGCCCCAGCACCTCATGGATTTGCCCCAGCACCTCATGGATTTGCCCCAGCTCCTCATGGATTTGCCCCAGCTCCTCATGGATTTGCCCCAGCTCCTCATAGATTTGCCCCAGCTCCTCATGGATTTGCCCCAGCGGCTCATGGATTTGCCCCAGCTCACCTCATGGATTTGCCCCAGCTCACCTCATGGATTTGCCCCAGCTCCTCATGGATTTGCCCCAGCGGCTCATGGATTTTCCCCAGCTCCTCATGGATATGCCCCAGGCCCCCATGGATTTGGCCCAGCTCACCTCATGGATTTGGCCCAGCTCACCTCCTGGATATGGCCCAGCTCACCTCCTGGATATGGCCCAGCTCACCTCCTGGATATGGCCGCTCACCTCCGCGCGTGTCGCTCCTTCTGAGCATCCGGCGGCGCGCAGCTTGGGCGCTCATCTGGGGGAGCCACGTGACCAGCCGCGATTGGCTGGTGACGTGTTTCCTCCAGGCGAGCGCCGAAGCTGAATGCTTTGGACGCTCGCAGGGAGCGAACAGGCGGCAGAAGGTGAAACACCAGCCCTTAGGGTGACGGTGTCACCCTAAGGGCGGGTGTCACCTGGTGCGGGCCGCACCCCCCGCCCCCACATTACGACGCCACTGCTTTTAGTAAAATTGGTTTACGTTATCCAGACTGATAAAGGATTTGTTTTCATCGTTCCCTAAACGGGTGCCACTAGACATAATCTGATAATAATATGATAAACCTTCTTAAACACAATCTTTACAGATCAATATACCAAACATATAATTGAAAATAAAAAAAATCTCAATAGCGTGGGATGAATTAATATTGCAAAAAAATTCAAATTACTAGTAGTAGAATATTTTATTCTCCAAAGTTGTCGTCTGATTTCTACATGCTGCGAACACGCACTTGACTTACTAAGAATGGCTCTTTCAGATGAAATAACTTGTTTTGATTCCCTAATTTATTTTTTATAAGGATGAAATATAATTTTTTGATCCTTGAAATTATTGTATCACCAACTCAAACCTAATTGAATTTCTTCCAGACCAATTTAGCAATCACTGCTGCATATATAATGAGTGGAATTAGCATAGGATGAATAGTGTTCAAATGATATACTGTATATAAGGTGTTATTATATATTAATTTATGCATTCACTTTAGCCACTACCCTGATGAGCACTGCACTAAAAACACTTACAGGGTTATTCAAAGAGATTCGAAAAGTCACCGCACGTTCGGTGACTTTTCGTTCTCTTCAATTCGGTTCCTTTTGCCGATCCCATTTCGGTGACCCTGCGGTGTATTCAGCAAGCACCACAGGGTCCCCGAATTGCAGGGAAAAGCTACCGGAAACCCGACGAAAACTAACCGCAAAACCCACCGAATGCACGCAGAAAAGCCACAAAAACATCTGGGTTAACATGCCGAAAACCACAGAAAAACACGAGCAGGAGCCGATCACAGGCAGCGAAGCCGCTGGAAAAACCCGACACCGCAGACAGAGTGAAGTAAATAAATTAGAAAAACAGTTTGCATGAATGTTTGAAAAGTGAAACACTGTTTGCAAAAAAACTACTGAGCGAAAATGTCTGAAATTTGCATATGAGGTCCAGGGAATGATAATAAAGAGGGCTGTTACAGAAAAAATAAGTAAAATTAAAAAAAAAAAAAATCGGACTTTTAAAAAAAAAATTCAGAAAAATGCTTAAAATATCCTAAAAAATCTATAAAGAGACTCTTTACTGCATAATTTTATAATGAACGGTTTATTAGATATTGAATTAAAATGGGAATATTTTTAACATTGAAGCCTATGGGATTCTCCTGAATAAATTTTCCAAATTAAACCACCGAATGGCAGGGCATTTCGGGAACCTTTCACTGCTGGTTTGTGTTCTCTGAATAGCCGAAGCAGTGCTTTTTCATCGGGTTTTCACTGCCCTCGAACAGGCACCGTATGTTCAGGCAATTCGCCAGGATTTGGCGAATTGCCTGCTCTCTGGATAGCCGAATGGCCAAGAAAGGTAACCGAACGTTGATTTTCAGCGTTCGGTTACCTTTCTCAAGCAATTCGGATCTCTTTGAATAACCCTGTTAGATTGTAAATCATTTTAATATTTAGTGTAGTAAGCGTTAGAATACACTATACTATTAGGGATGAGCCGAACACCCCCGAGTTCGGTTTGTATTCAAACTCAAATTTTTCAAAAGTTCGAATTCGAACACGAACTCAATACAAGTCAATGGGACTCAAAGTTAGGATTTTTAGAGTGCCCTCCAAGAGGGCATATATACTAGATATTTGCCATAAAAGGTGTATGGGGGTCCGGGTAGTGCCCTGGGGACAGGAAACAAGGAAAAAAGTAAAAAAAAAACGTTTTTAAAGGTTTCCATGAAATCAGGGTTAAAAATAAAAACGAAAAATTCCTTCAAATATCGTGCCTAGGAGGTCCCCATAACCTGCCCGTGAAGTGGCGGATTTGTAGGATGTATAGAAACATTTAAAAACAATGTCCGGGTCCGGGTAGTACCCTGGGGGACAGGAAACAAGGACAAAAAAGTTTTTAAAAAGATGTTTTTAACCCCTACACTGCTGACGACGTGTGGGATACGTCCTCAGTTACTCCCGCTGTATGCTGAGGAGGACGTGTCCCACACGTCATCAGCTTTGTGGGACCCCCGGCGGAGATACTCACCTCTCTGTCCTGGGTCCCTCGGCGTTCTGACTTCAGTGTCCTCAGATGCTGAAGTCAAGCTCCTCCAGACATAAATGACATCATCGCGCCATGCGCGATGATGTCATTTCCAGGCGACCCCCTGCCAGGGCCGGTGCAAGCATTTTTATCTAGTCGGGCGAAGGTGCATTTTGGTGCCCCCCCATCCATCATGTCAAGCCAATCAGGATAGAGGTGCCATGATAATCTCTATATATATATATACACATATGAGCAACCCTAGTGTGTGTATATATATATATATATATATATAAGTATATTTGCCCCCAGCTCATATGGGTATATTTTTCCCCAGATCACATGTGGATATATTTGCCCCCAGATCACATTTAGATATATTTGCCCCCAGATTACATGGGTATATATTGCCCCAGCTCATATAGAGATATTTGCCCCAGCTCATATGGGAATATTTGCCCCCAGCTCATATGGGTATATTTGCCCCCAGATCACATGTGGATATATTTGCCCCAGCTCATGGATATATATATATTTGCCCCCAGCTCATGGATATATTTGCCCCCAGCTCATGGATTATATATATATTTGCCCCCAGCTCATGGATATATTTGCCCCCAGCTCATGGATATATATATATTTGCCCCCAGCTCATGGATATATTTGCCCCCAGCTCATGGATATATATATATTTGCCCCAGCTCATGGATATATTTGCCCCCAGCTCATGGATATATATATATTTGCCCCAGCTCATGGATATATTGCCCCAGCTCATGGATATATATATATTTGCCAACTCATGGATATATTTGCCCCCACTCATGGATATATTTGCCCCCAGCTCATGGATATATTTGCCCCAGCTCATGGATATATATATATATTTGCCCCAACTCATGAATATATTTGCCCCCAGATCACATGTGGATATATTTGCCCCCAACTCATGGATATATATTGCCCCAGCTCATATAGAGATATTTGCCCCAGCTCATATGGGAATATTTGCCCCCAGCTCATATGGGTATATTTGCCCCCAGATCACATGTGGATATATTTGCCCCAGCTCATGGATATATATATATTTGCCCCCAGCTCATGGATATATTTGCCCCCAGCTCATGGATATATATATATTTGCCCCCAGCTCATGGATATATTTGCCCCCAGCTCATGGATATATATATTTGCCCCCAGCTCATGGATATATTTGCCCCCAGCTCATGGATATATATATATTTGCCCCCAGCTCATGGATATATTTGCCCCCAGCTCATGGATATATATATATTTGCCCCCAGCTCATGGATATATTTGCCCCCAGCTCATGGATATATATATATTTGCCCCAACTCATGGATATATTTGCCCCCAACTCATGGATATATTTGCCCCCAGCTCATGGATATATTTGCCCCAGCTCATGGATATATATATATATTTGCCCCCAACTCATGAATATATTTGCCCCCAGATCACATGTGGATATATTTGCCCCCAACTCATGGATATATTTGCCCCCAGCTCATGTATATATATATATTTGCCCCCAACTCATGGATATATTTGCCCCCAGATCACATGTGGATATATTTGCCCCCAACTCATGGATATATTTGCCTCCAGATTACATGGGTATATATTGCCCCAGCTGATATGGAGATATTTGCCCCCAGCTCACATATGGATATATCTGCCCCCAGCTCTCACCTGCTGCCAAGCCGCCCAGGCTCCGCCGGCGTTCCTCATGGAATGATGCAGCTTTGCCGCTCGACGGGCGGGAACCACATGACCAGCGCAGCCGCGTTCTCGCGAGATCGTGCGTGGCGCTGGTCAGGTGGTTCGGCCCCTAGCGCTGCGACGGGTCTCCCCGGCTGAGCATGGCCTTTCGAATGATACCCAACATAACCAGGTATAAAGTAGAAAAATAAAAAATAAAAAACATGTATTTTTTTTTGTGTGTTATCTTTACTAATGCAGCAATATTGTTCACATTTCAATTATAATGTGAACAATGATGCTGCACTAATGATTTTTTTTCTATGGTGTGCGTTTGCTAAAAATCACATAATTCCCCCCAAAAAATTTAAGTCCCCATTTCTCATTTTTGTACAAGCGCACCCCATAGAAAATATAACCGCAAATGTTCCTGTGATAAAAGGTGAAAATAAACACTTTACACGCTGCAGATGTTTAAAAATTCAAGTTTTATTGCATTTTTTGTTATAATATACAGGCAGAACATGACGTATACATATAAAAATGATATATTATGAATCTGCCGAGTCTGCCGGAAAGAACAATATATAATATGTCTGGGTCATATAATAAAATGTGGCTTCAAATCGCGTTTAAACATGATGAGCGAAAGCGGTAAAAATTAGCTCAGCACACAGCAGTGAAATGCCTCAGCAGTGAAAGGGTTAAAGGAACAGTGAGTTTTCCATAAAATAAGGGTTAAAAATAAAAACGAAAAATTCCTTCAAATATTGTGCCTAAGAGGTCCCCATAACCTGCCCGTGAAGTGGCGAATTTGTAGGATGTATGGAATCATTGCCATCACAGCACAGACCCACACACGACACCTGGTACCTCCAACCTGCATACAATGTATCAAATTCATGAGACAGACTAATTAGAAGCACATGTTATTTCCAAACACTAATTAAACACCTGTTGTTTACGCCTTTTGAGAGAACAGGTCATTTAGAGGTGAGAATCTTTGCACGTAGACATTATTTTTTAATTCAATATCTAATAAACCGTTGTTTATAATATTCTGCAGTAAAGAGTCTCTTTATTTCTAGATTTTTTTGTATTTTTTTAAGCATTTTTTATACTTTTTTCACAATTTTTTTTTTCGAACTCAAACCGAACACGCCAAAAAGTTTGACAGGTTTATTCAGGAGAATCCCATAGGCTTCAATGTTAAAAATATTCCCATTTTAATTCAATATCTAATAAACCGTTCATTATAAAATTCTGCAGTAAAGAGTCTCTTTATTTATAGACTTTATAGGATATTTTAAGCATTTATCCGATTTTTTTTTTTAAAAGTCCGATTTTGTTTTTTGTTTTTTTTAAGTTTACTTATTTTTTCTGTAACAGCCCTTTTTATTATCATTCCCTGGACCTCATATGCAAATTTCAGACATTTTCGCTCAGTAGTTTCTTTGCAAACAGTGTTTCACTTTTCAAACATTCCTGCAAACTGTTTTTCTAATTTATTCACTTCACTCTGTCTGCCGTCTCGGCTTTCTCGGCTTTTTCTGGCGGCTTCGGCTGCGGGTGACCGGCTCCTGCTCGGGTTTTTCCGTGGTTTTCGGCAGGTTAATCCAGATGTTTTTGCGGGTTTTCGGCGTGCATTCGCCGGGTTTTGCGGTTAGTTTTTGTCAGGTTTGCGGCAGCTTTTCCCTGCAATTCGGGTACCCTGTGGTGTTTGCTGAATACACCGCAGGGTCACCGAAATGGGATCGGCAAAAGGAATCGAATTGAACAAAATGAAAAAATCACCGAACGTGCGGTGACTTTTCGAATCTCTTTGAATTACCCTGATAGTCTTAGATTAGAGGGGCAAAGGTTTAAAAGTAACATCAGGAAGCATTATTTTACTGAGAGGGTGGTGGTGGTGGATACATGGAACAGTCTTCCAGTAGAAGTGGTAGAGGCCAAAACAGTAATTGAATTTAAGCAGGCATGGGATAGGCATAAGGCTATCCTAAACAAAAGATAAATCCAGGTAAAGTATCCATGTAATTGAGCAGACTAGATGGGCTGAAAGGTTCTTATCTGCCGACATGTTTCTATGTCCCCATCTGCTGGCCAAAAAGAGCTACTGCTGTTCTGGTCTCCAAGAAATATCAGCTGGGGAGATGGCATTCAGCTGTATTCCCAGTTGGTTTAAATAGTGTGGATATCATGCCCACAGCACTAAAACATAAGGGATGTGTTCTAGAGCCCAAATGCATACAAATTTATTTTGCAATAAAAGAAATTCCATTGCATTGCTCCTGTGGAACACCATATTAACTATACTCAATATCAGTGCACTGGGAGATGTGTTGCAGAACGATTAAAGGAAAATGTATTTGAGTTGGTTTCTGTGGGGAACGTCCTCATTGATTTCTAAGGAAAGATAGGGGTGGAGATAGGGGGTTCCTTTGAACCCCGATATCTCCCGACTGTTGGCAGCTAGCAGGGTCATGTTTGGTATCATTAGAAAGGCCAGAGCATGATACCAAACATGACCATGTTTAAAGTAAAGAAAAAAAAATTAAAATAAAAAGAAAAAAAAGGAAAAATGATTTTTTTTAAGACTTGAAATGGCTCTGCAGTGAAGGGGTTAAATTGCTTCTTGTCTAGTATCTACTCGGCAATCTGCAAAAAAACTAAGGGCGCTATTCCATTGTGGATGCTAACATTAAGATCGTAAGGAGGAAAATCTGCACTTGCAGATTTTCCCTTATCGTCTTCAAGTTAACGTCCTATTCCGGGGAAGGTGCTGACTTAGTACCTCGCCTCGGAAGGCAGTGCTAACCTCCCTGAAACCCACAGTAGTGCTTCCACGCCGCCATGAGTATCAGCTCCTGAAGTCCATAGGACTCCATGGAGGCTTGCGCTTACAGGCTGCGAGTTCTGCGAGATCTCGTGAGATTGCACAGGGCCATGGAGTGATCGTAGAGGCACGCTAGGAAGTATTTGTATCTGCTCCCGGTGAGAAGAAGCGGCGGATTGGGCGACCCTTTTCACCGCAGGATGAGAGGTGAGTGTGGGATTTTTAGGGGGGGGGGTTAAAGCTTGTTAAATGATTTTTTTGCAGAATCCTTTAGCACCTGGTTTTAGGAGTTGTTAAAATTTTGGCGTGCGCGTCCCAACGGTAAATTTGCGCCAGCACTTTGTAAGACCTTACTTATCGAGACGCTAAAAAATAGATTTTGGTCCCTATGTTAAGTATAGGAAATGCAAAGTACAGTAAGCTCAGGCAAGCTGCAAAGCGCTAACTGATATCAGTCCAGTGTAGCGTCAACTAAGCAGTATCAATGCCAGACATTAAACTTACTTCTCCTATCGCTTGAATATCGAGACGCTACATTAGCACCAACTATGGAATAGAACCCTAAGTCTACTGTATATAAAGTATATAAACAGGAACAATACCAAGATGGTCAAAACATCTTGAGGACGTGTGTGTGACAAATTTCATCATGCTGGCATTTGTACAGTGATCTTTGGACTATTATTTATTTGGGACTTTTATTGATATGTTTATAATTTATTTTTGCTGGACTTACTGCTGTACAGTTTCTGTTGGCGAATTAAAATGCCTGCCTTGGTGACACTGTAGCCTAATTTGAGTGGCGTCATGCATAGCAGATTGAAAGAACTGGGTGTTTTTTTATCATTAGGCGCTTTTGCAAAAACATTCATTTTCTTTTGCCATCCTTTTTTGCGAGTGGGCAATTTTATTAAATTGTGGAATTATTATATATGGTTCTACGCTATCAGGGTTATTCAGAGAGATCAGAAGTGTCACCGGACACTGAAATTGAGCGAATGGGGACATTTCGGGGCCATTCAGCTATTCAGAGAGCATGGTTTCATTCGGCAGGTTTATTCAGGCGAATCCCATAGGCTGCAATGTTGAAAATATTCCCATTTTAATCCAATATCTAATAAACCGTTTATTATTTTATTCTGCAGTAAAAAGTCTCTTTATAGATTTTTTAGGATCTTTTAAACATTTTTCAGGATTTTTCCAGCAAAATTATTTTTCCCTTTTTTTTTTTTAAATCGTATTTTCTTTTTTCTGTAACAGACCTTTTTATTATCATTCATAGGATCTTATATGTAAATTCTAGGCATTTTCGTTCAGTAGTTTTTTTGCAAACAGCGTTTAAATTTCGAAACTTTCAAGCGTACTGTTTATTTATTTTTTAAACCACATTCATCTGCCTGTCGGCTTTTTCTGGGCGGCTGCTCTGCGCTGTGATCGTCGGCTCGTCGGGTTTTTCCAGCGTGTTTGGCGGTGTTTTTGCGGCGGTTTCTGTGGGTTTTCAGTGGGTGTTTGGCGAGTGTTCTGCAGGTTTGCGGCGAGTTTTCCCTGCACTACAGGGAGGCCTGTGGTGCTTGTGAATACACCGCGGGGTCAGCGAACTAGAATCGCCCCGAAGTGCGGGGAACGAAAAGGTCACCGAACGTGCGGTGACTTTTCAAATCCTATGAATAACCCTGTATGTATTATGTTTTTCCTTTCATGTACAAATTCGATAACAACTTACTTGTGTGCCCACAGTGCATGTTCGCTGAGATGAAAAGTCCATTAGTATGTGTCAAGGTGTTCTTTTGCACAATATTGTTATTTTTCACACAAAAATTCCATTTGTATGTTGGTATTCATAAATAGAATATTTTAGTGGCACAAAAAAGAATGTTCTTGGTTGTGGGCTGTATTATTAATTTCTTCACAAATGTTACTATTCTCTCAATAATGCTAGAGACCTCCTAGATATCCTTCCAGCGTTCAATTGTCTCCCTACCTTGACATTTGTGTGATATAATTTTTTCCTGTGTCATTTTACTGCATATATTTTAGACTTCATTTGGCCCTGTTTTTCTTTGACGTCATAGAAGTAACATTCCCCATATTTACATTTTAAGAAATTAACACTTCCAAAATGGCTACATGGCCAATATACATCATGCTACACAGAAAAAATACAGGCTGACCACTGTCTACAGATAGATGTGTAAATACTTCTCACTGCCACTGCTATTTACCTCTGTAATATTGTCCTTTGTATATATTTTGCTGCAATATTCTATTGTTCTGTTAAACCTGCTGCTTTTTGTCACCATGGGCGTCCGCAGAATTTTTTCCGGGGGGGGGCAAAATTATAATGGCATCCATATTCTGCCCTTTTGACAATGTCATGAAGGGGACAGTTATAAAATAAAGCGTAGTAATACAGAGGCTGCGAAACATGATGCAAGTCTAATAGAAGAATAATGGTGTAAGTGTCTGATCTGAGCGTTGCATTTTCTAGTCTGTTAACGCCATTCAATGCATCACACTAGTCACACACCCAGGATCGACACACTAAAGGGAGGGTCTGTAACTGGCGTTACCACAATGCTACCACAATGCTCTGCAGTAATACGGCACTGTCTCCACTTGGGATGCATCTGCCATGCTGCAGTTGCAAACTCAGGTGAGGTGACACTACTGCAGGTGAGTTACTGGAGTGCAGTAAGATCCTGCCTGGTGGTGTCATCTGCAGGGTGTCACCCGGGTCCATCCTGTACACACTTTCCCTCAACCCGTTCACTGCAGATGCCCGCAGATAAAAGCTGGAGCAATACTCACAGTTCGCTTGTTCATACATTGCGCAATGCACTAAAATGTTGAATTCTGCGCTGTGGATCACTCTCTCTCCTGTCTGTCCTCAGCGAAGGCAGCTCTACACCTGGTCAGGAGGAGGTGAAACTGAAATGCGTGGCCATAGGGCTAATGATGAGACTTTTACCAAGCATTTTAGATGACGTTACAAACCTATCAGGACCTTTTTTTTCCTCATCTTAAAAAGACACCCGCACACCCTGAATATATGGAGGAGCCCCTAAAAAGACACCCACACACCCTGAATATATGGAGGAACCCCTAAAAAGACACCCACACACCCTGAATATATGGAGGAACCCCTAAAAGACACCCACACACCTAGAATATACGGAGGAGCTCCTAAAAATACACCCACACACCCTGAATATATGGAGGAGCCCCTAAAAAGACACCAGCACACCCTGAATATATGGAGGAGCCTCTAAAAAGACACCCGCACACCCTGAATACATGGAGGAGCCTCTAAAAAGACACCCGCACACCCTGAATATATGAACTCCTAAAAAAAAGACACCCGCACACCCTGAATATATGGAGGAGCCTCTAAAAAGACACCCAAACACCCTGAATATATGGAGGAACCCCTAAAAAGACACCAGCACACCCTGAATATATGGAGGAGCCTCTAAAAGACACCCGCACATGCTGAATACATGGAGGAGCCTCTAAAAAGACACCCGCACACCCTGAATATATGAGGGAGCCCCTAAAAAGACACCCGCACACCCTGAATATATGGAGGAGCCTCTAAAAAGACACCCAAACACCCTGAATATATGAAGGAACCCCTAAATGACACCCGCACTCCCTGAATATATGGAGGAACCCCTAAAAGACACCCGCACACCCTGAATATATGTAGGCACCCTTAAAAAAAGAAAATTCTTGTACTGTCCCTAATTCTAGAATTAACCCAAACTCTAAAATTATCCCTAAGGGTAACCCTAGCACTAGATTTAACTCCAAGATTAACCCCTAATGTTAAAACTAATCCATAGTCAAATACACTCACCCGTCACCTTCCCCCCCAAAAAAAAAATACAATAGCTTTTTGCTTAAAAAAATCTTTATTCATTCTCACCATACACTGATCCAGGAGAGCTTCTCTGTCTCTGTCTCTCCTTGTTCCCGGCAAGCACCACATGCTGCAGTCACGTGACACCCTGCAGCCAGTCACGTGGTGGGAGAGGAGATGGGAGGAGCCTGCAGCAAATCATCCTGTTACAAGCAATGAAAAGTGCCCCCCTTGCCCCATCCTGCGTACGCCCATGATTGTCACTCTGGGTCTCAAATCCGCTATATCATTGGATGGGCCCAGCATGGCTAGAATGTGGTGGTGGGGTAGGTGATCAAGATCTAACTTTTATTGAGTCTCTGGTAGCCTCACCATCAGAGTTTAATACCCTCTTCGTTGACTCTTATGTTACTGAATATAGTAGTATGAAAGTATAGAAGATGACAGTGGTCTCTTGTCAGGACTGGGTTATGCTGGGGTTGCAGGCTCGAGCACAAGTGCGGTGACCGAGTGGAGTGAGGCAGATATTTATGGTAAAACAGATAAAAGTTTATTACAGAAGGAATAAGCAGGGATAAACCAAAAGGAAACACTGAATAATGTATAACTTATAACAGATGGCTGGGCTAGACAAGAATAGGACTGGCGTACAAGGCACAAAATACAAAATAGGATATACCAGGTGGACAGGACAGGAACTGGACTGGACTGAATATAAAGAAGAATACTTTAACAAGAGATAGAGGGGCAGGACATGAAGAGGGCTGACTGCAAAAGAAAAAAACACCTGGGAACTTGGGAAACACAAGGACACTTAATGGGAATGAGACATAACAAAGGAGGGGGCTGAGGACCAGGAAACATGATGGGCAAATGTCCAGGCAATAAGGGGAATCCGGCAATGTATCCAAAAGGGGTAATTCAACTGACACAGTCAAAGTTCAAGCATGGGTCGAGGTGAGCAGCAGGCAAGAGAGTAGTCCACGTCCAAAGCAAAAGGTCATACACGGGATAGCCAATGGCAAGGGTATGATGAGGTAAAGCAGAATCTTTGGGACAGGTCTGGTAGGAGATGTGCACAGCATGCTGGTTCAAGGGTACTGAAGGACTTCAGTCATTGCAGAAGCACTCAATCTCGGGTGGAGTGCCACTATAAAGGAGACCTAGGCCTGGCCCTCACCGGAGCCTGAGATTCACCAATAAAATCTGGCATGGAACCCGGTTTGGAATGTTCATGGAGAGGGGAATGGCGCCTATCTTGCCTTTTTGCAGCGCCGTCGGCGAGGGCCATCACACCTCCATTTGTACAGTGAAGGTGACGATGGAACAGTTGAGGAGAAACTTAGCTCTTCACATTAGGCTGCTCAAACATAGCACTGGTTTACCAGGTCAGCTGATTAAATCTTTAGATCTCCCCATGTCCATTGCAGCACACAAGCCACTGTAAAAGTAAAAAAAAATAAGATTAGATGAGACTTAGAATGATAACCTAGAATGTAATGAAAAAAGAGATATGGGTCAAACAGCTGCACAAAACGTAATGTACAAAACCATTAACAAGATGTGGTAAACCTTAAAACTCAACAACACATGGTGAGAGAGTAATGCAAAGACAGAGGCATCAGAACCAGTAAGTTCATGTCCATTTGATTTTGGCTGCTGATTTTAGAGACTTATCAAACACAAGTGCACATACTTGCATGATGCTATTCTTTTATCAGCTCCACTGGTGTGTCGGGATTCGGAAGTAGTGATGGGCCGAACACCCCCGTGTTCGGTTCGCATTCGAACATGAACATTTGAAAAAGTTCGAATTCGAACACGAACACAATTTGAACTCAATGCAAGTCAATGGGACTCGAACGTTCGATTTTTAGAGTGCCCTCCAAGAGGACATATATGCAAGATATTTGCCATAAAAGGTGTATGGGGGTCCAGGTAGTGCCCTGGGGGACAGGAAACCAGGACAAAAAGTTTTAAAAAAAACGTTTTTAAAGGAACATTGATTTTTCCATGACATAAGGGTTAAGAATAAAAAAGAAAAATTCCTTCAAATATCGTGCCTAGGAGGTCCCCATAACCTGCCCGTGAAGTGGCAGATTTGTAGGATGTATAGAAACATTTAAAAAGAAAAAAATGACATTTTAAATGATGGTAAATGGTTTTCCTTTAATCTATTCATAAACAACTGTTTGGGGTGGCAGCCTGTATGAAAAGAGGAGACGTTTTAGGATACGCAGAACAAGTTTAGTGATTTTTTGGCTAAATTATGGTGAAACTTATGCAGGCTTTGGATGAAAGTAACAACAGGTGCATTAAAATTGCATGAGCATTAACATTTGCTGCAGCGTTCACTGCATATTTGTAACGATTCCCCAGGACAGACCTGGTAGGATCCCTGGTAACAGACCTCTAACCCTCCGATCCTTAGGATGGTCGGGACTCGGGACCACTAAACCTAACCTCTAGCAGCCACACAGGCCAGGGAGACAGCACCAACAATATACACCACAGACTGAGATCAATATATGTTTGTACTGCGCTATAGTATATGGCAGGATGGAAGCGCACCAGCAGTACCAAGCAGCGGAATATACCAGACAGGGGCGCAGAGCGAGAGTAGTTGTTATAACAAAACCGGGTCATCAACGTTTAGGCACTTGTACTGCGCTACTGTATATGGTGAGAATCGGCACACACCAGTAGCAACAAGAGGCAAACACAACAGGCAGGGAGTACACAGAGAGAATAGTCAAATGGCAGGCAAAGCCGGCAACAGATCGTGTCCTCAGAACAAGCAGGGTAAGTAACAAGTATACTTCTGAGAATATACACTATTAGTGTAGCGAGGAAGCCGGCTGCGCATTTTGCATCGCTCCCTCTACACTAATAGCGTATCTTCTCAGAAGCTTCACACAGCACGCCGGTGTATGCAGCGCCTAACAGCGTGGGAGACGGGAGGCTGTGCTTGTTGGTGGATCCAGGAATCAGGTGAGTATTAGAAAGAAAGAAAAAAAAGTTCTATTTTATGTTCCTTGGGACATTTAAAAATGTCCTCGGATTTTATTTTTTTAGAAATGTGTCACCTTACCTTAGCCTGGTGGTCAGTCAGTGGAGGCTTCCTGGATCCTGGTTGTGGGGGTCTGCCGTGGCCACAGGTGCAGTGGCTCCCTCCCTGCGCCACCTCTCACCCTGCACCACATGCACCCGGCCAGCCCGCACAGTCGCAGCTCTGTCATCCGGCGGCCGCATGCTCCTCCTTGGGAGGCCCCGGCAGGCTGCCCTCTACAGTGCCTGATTCGAGGGCCTCGTTTGCCTGATGTTTTAGCAACAAGATTGTTTTATCCCATAGGCTTCAATGTTAAAAATATTTCCATTTTAATTCAATATCTAATAAACCGTTGTTTATAATATTCTGCAGTAAAGAGTCTCTTTATTTTTAGATTTTTTAGGATTTTTTAAGCATTTTTTTAAAAAAAATAAAAAAAATTGAACTTTTTGCGAACGGCCTGAAAAGTTCAAAGTTCGCGAAACTTTCGAAGGCCGATGTTCGATGCAAATTCGTTTGCATCGAACTGCCAGCCCATCCCTATTCAGAAGTACACTGTAAGTACACAAGGCAATCTGCTTTATCCCTCTAAAGGACGCCTGAATGTGTACTTTTCTGCAATGATGGTTTTAAACAAACTTTGACGTCCTGGAGACCTGGCCGGTATTCCACATCAAGAAGCTGCTGAAACAAACATTGTTTTTCTAACACCCTGCAAAATGAAATACTGGCAATAAATCATGTCAGCTCTTAAAATCCAATATTCTGATCTACTTATTTACACCACATCCTTTTTTTATAGCACTTCTTCAAAGGAATTAAAAATTGGGAATCTTTCAAAACGTGGTACGGTACCTTTGCAGGGAAAATTTGTCATTTCTTCAGATGGTAGAAACGGCTAAATTGATTATACATTGGTTCGATGGAACCGGTCTGTTGAGAGTAGTGCTTTAAAATGATTTATGTAAAGACAATTCCAGGTGAAACAGCCACTTTTAAAACAAGAGGAAGCTCATTACATTGAATTTATGCGACAAAATACCATACATCATACATCTTGATAGTTCAGACTCACTCAAGTTTAATCTTTGGAGAGTGAAAAGGTCCACAAATTAATTTGAAGAAAATACTTCCCATCAGACAAACTTTTACAATTCTGTAGAAAAGTTTTGTTTGTAGCTGCTAATGATAATGACATGCTTACTAATTGGCTTATTGGCTTTCTCGGCCATGATATGTACAGAACCGGTTGGAAACGTAGACAATTCCTGGAGCACATGATATTTGAAATGGAGCCCATTTATTATCTATTAATGATGATATCATCCTTCCATTAAAATGAGTACAAAGATGGATTTGGTCCTGAGATCATATTAAAGATGTAGATAGAAGCAAAATATATTTTCTGCAACATTACTCTACAACACCATTATCTTGCTTCAAATTCCCTCTCTACCAGTACAAACACCTGTTAAATCTATCTAATGACAAGTCTAATACGATCGTTATGCAGATTCATGGTTCCATAGAACATTTCAAATGATCTTCCTATGTATTGTAAATGAGTTAGCCATTTGGGCAGACATTCAATCACTTAGTGTGCAACACACCCTTGTGTCATTATTTGTTTGCGAGTTCATTAATATATATTATTCACTGAATAATAATGTTTTGTTAATCCTTTGCTGGATATTAAAAAGTAGAGTTCGAAGAATTCTTTCGGGAGCTCTCCCAGCCTGCCAAGTTATAGAAAAGAAAAAGAAAATTATACAACGCAACATGATATATGGTAATTTGATAATTCTGTTGCTGGTATGAGACAATATCACAAAATGTAATTTTTAAATGGAACTCTACTATTAAGTAAGCTAAATATATTTATATTAGGAATATATTATTATTACATTTTATAATATTATTAAATATATTATTAGGAAGATGCTCCATATTACATGTACTCCAAAAATACCCATAAATACATATTTAATAATTCAACTTTTCATGTTTTGACCAACTTTAGGCTTTTTTCCAAGGTGGAATAACTGTAGAATGTTATCGCATAGCACAAATTGTGTAATTTTGTTAAATAATTATATATTTTACACATTTAATCCCAATTAATAGGAGTGTAAAGCACACTTGCATGTATGATACTTTCCAGCCATAGTTTGGAATTTAAAAATTGTATACTATACAGCATATGGTTTTGAAGACAACATGGGATATAACGTTCAACAAACATGGTAGAAGCTAAAGTTTATCCAAATGAATGTTCATGCTGGTGTGGTGCTGCCCTCCCACTCCCAATGTCAAAAAATATAAACAGGTATATGAACATAAAATAAATGCAAATATTCAAAACCTATCAGGGTCATTTATGTAGTGGAAAAAATCAATTTAGAATAGAAGCAAAGTTTCTTGTTTACATCATGTGATTTCTAACAACATTTATTATAGGTTAGAGACTCATTGTATTGAGTTTTATTGCTTTACAGCTCTGTTATACAAACACACATAACAAATGTACTGCATCTCTGAAAGAGTGGACATTAGAGAAAGAAATCCATAAAACAAAATATGGTAACTGAGGAATATTATTCTATTTCAATTTTTCATTAACCCCTTAGTGACCGGGCGGTTTTACAAAAGTCTGTCCGGAAGTGCCCGCTGTTGGTTTTACGTTTCTGCTCTGTTTGTGTTTAGGTCAAATTTTCCTTTTACTCGTTTATGCAACCCACACATTTTATATACCATTTTTCTCGCCATTAAATGGACTTTCTAAAGATATCATTTTTTCCATCATATCTTATAATTTACTATAAGAAAATATAAATTATGTTGAAAAAATTGAAAAAACACACTTTTTCGAATTTAATCCCCAAAATCTACAACCACCAAAAAAGACCCCAGCTAAATAGCTCATTTTGACCGTTTTATGCTAATCATGTTTAAATGCCAGCTTAAGTCCTATTTTATTAACCCTCTCCAGGCAAATTTTAAAAAAAAAACATGTTTTTCCTTTATTTTTTTTATTTTATTTTTCTTACAACAACCCATGTTTGATATCATTGGAAAGGCCATGATCAGGCCTTTCAAAAAATGTATAAAACATGACACTATAGCTGGCACGGAGCGGGAGATAAGAGGATCTAAATGATCCCCCTATCTCCACTTGGCAGCTAGGAGGTTAACTGGCCCACTGACGTCCTCACACATATGGTGATGATGTCAGTGGTCCAAGATGTCAGCCACTTCCAGGTTCGAATCACGATTCGGCAAAATGTGATCCGGCAATGAAGGGGTTAATGAGAGACTCTCCCCTTTCCAGTGGTACCATTCATTTTTTTGTAACTTGAATGGTTTGGGAGGGAGAGAGCTCTAAAAGAGCCATACTCCCCTTCCACATTTTTCACTGCAGGCGCAGGGTGTGCCTAGTGATGACATCATGACGCACCGTGATGACGTCATCGCGACTGCTGGGCCTCCTCAAAAAGTGGGGCAGACTCCAGGCCTGCCAGAATGCTGAGGGAGCCCAGACAGAGTAGTGAGTATAGGGAGGGAAGGAGGTTAGGAGACCATGACGTACATAGTACGTCCGCGGTCATTAAGAGGATTTCCCCACAGGAGGTACTATGTACGCCAGTCTCTTTTTGACATGTTGTCCCTGATATCAGCTTACCTCTTTTGCTGGGAAATTCTTGATTATCATGCAGATGTTGCAAAACACGGGGCCCTATTACAAACTTAACACTAGCGTTAGTGCTCAGATATGTGAGCGATAATGCTAGCTTAAGTGGCTTTAGTGTTTGGCCCCCTATTACATTCCAAACGCTAACAGGTATAAAAAAAAAACATTAGTGCATCAAGGATTGCGATCGCTTCCGCAAGCTTACTACGCTCCCTATACATAACATGGGGAGCACAATCAGTAAATAATGTTAGGATTACAAAGTCCTAATGCTAATTAATGCACTGCTGCAGTTAACTAAAAAGTCAACCACAGCTAGAAGCTGCTGCTAACTGATACCGATTCTGTGGAATCAGTTAACACTAGTTGAAAACTCTCCAAAAAATCAGATACCTCGGTGGTAAACAGTGGCCCGATCCACCTCTTCTGGCTGCTGGGAGCAGAGCGAGACTGGAGACAAATAGTCCGCAGTCATCTTCCATGAATCCCTCCGTGGCCCTGCACGATCTTGCGAGAACGAGATCACGCAGGGCTTGCGGCCCACAACACAACCCTCAATGGAGTCCTATAGACTCCAGGAGGTGATACTTCAGCGACGTGTTAGCACTGCATTACGAGGCAGGCTGCTGAATCAACGGCCGACCCTGTAATATGGTGCTAAAAAGGGGGCGCTAAGCGGAACCTGCAGGCGCAGGTTTTTCACCTTAGTGTCTCAGTTTTAGCACAAACTATGTAATATGGGCCCCAATGTATTATGACCACTCATGCCAACTCTACCACACATGATCACCCAAGAATTCTTCAAAGAACTGGTGTCAAGCAGCCAAACCACCAAGCCAACATGTTGTTCCTAGCACGGGACCTTTCTCAAATGATAAAACTGAAATATTGTGGCTCCCATTCATGGTCAGCTTGGAGTGACCAGTTTTTTTGTTGATACTTTGTTGCCTGGTTGGAACCTACATACTTTGAATCTTGTGAAGGAAATTTGTTAGGGTGTGAAACTCTCTTTTTTGTATTTGAGTGATGATTTGTGAATCTGGCTTTCTTGATGTGCCTTTGTTCCTTGACAACACTTAATAGTCAGTGATGCTTTTTTTTTTAAAGCCACATGCAAGTTTTTTCATGACTTTTGGTCATTTAAGCTTTGTCACATAATAGAATAGGTTAAGACACATTTTACTTATTAAACAATAACTTCCAAATAAAGTAGTTGTCAGCATGTATGGTATGGTAGTAAGCAGGGATGTTTAGAAGAAACTGGACCCTAAGACTTATGTCTCTTATGTTTACATCTCCATATTTGAGTCTAAAATAATATATTCATAATTAGTGTTTGAGAAGAGGTTTGGTTCATATTTCTCTACCACAAGCTCACTCACTCACTGTTCCAAGTCATTCTTTCAGGGAGTGTTTTACAACCACCATGTGTAACTCCTTGTGATATCTTTGACGTGGGTGCTACCATATTCAGTGAGAACTTTTAATATATACAAAAGATATGTTGTTCTATCCTTGAGCATTGATGACCAAATGGAAATTCTGTAAGTATCATAACATAGTCAAACAGCTACCAGTTGGCCAACATGGTCTAGAGCAGTGATGGTAAAACGTGTTCCATGATGTCTAGTCAGCAACAAGTATATCAAAGCATCATGACTTATGTAGTTTCAAAATGTCTGGAGGACCAAGGTTCACAGCACTGGCCTAGAGGGTAGTTTGCAGGTTCACTCATGGCATAGATGAATGTTTAATCACCGAATGAGAGCAGGCAGCTGTTATCATTTTACAGTTATGCCAATTAGTAATCACAGTTTAGCAAATCACCCTCACAGTGTCATATTTTCTCTGCAAATTGTTTATCCATAATTCCTACGCGATTCATCATTTTTATTATTTGTTTATTTCAAACAGATCTGTGGTACGATTAAACATCATATGTTTCTCAGTATTCCCAAGGGTATTGATCTTTATCACACAGTAACATCTCCTTTTTACCACAGCACAAACAACACTGAATTTTGTTACGTTTGCTGAAGCATAAATTATACAGAGTTCTACAAATGAAAAGCCAGAAGCGTATAACTACAGCATTCATACCGAAAGGACATTTAGATCTAAATTCCCTAATTCAGCACCAACAAAAAAAAAAAAAACAATTTTAGAAGACACATAAATATTTTGCCACTATACAAGTTGAATTCATTAAATCAATTCCTGTGCATGCATTTCTGCTGTGGGATATTTTGGTGACAGATAAAGCTGAGGTGCTTAATAATTTATTGTTAATGTTCCATTGCAGGTTGTTCTCTAGGAGTGTTCTTTTTATGCTTTGGTTTTATTTTCTTTCTTCTTTTAAATCCTAAAGTGATGCTGTCAGAAAAGGACTAGCAGCACATAAATGTTGATATAAAGTGCATTTAAAATAATTTAAATATTCATTAATTGAATTTGTCAAAATCTATTAAATGGTGCATCATTGATAGATAAATAGATACAAATCGAGAGATGCAAATGAGTAGAGACTGAGAGAATAGAAGATAAGATTACGCACCTTGATAAACAGTCAGACACCAAGAGATTGGAAGATAGACAAGCGATAAATTGAAAGGTATTATAGATTGACAGATGCATAGACTAATTCTAGTATTATTGCAATCCAGAAAACTGACTACTTTAAAAATGACAAATGAATACAACTAGATGTCAATTATGGCTAATAATGAATCCCGCTAAGAATGGAGCCCGGAGACAACAAATTTGGCTATATTAGTTGTACATGCTTGTAGGCACTGAGCATTTTTATTATATTTCAGATACTGTATAATTTTATGTGATTAATCGATGATATCATTGCCTCCCATAATTCTTTTAAGAAATATGGTATATATGTTACGGGTAAAGCCCGAAGTGCGGTTAATGCTAGGATTACCCGGGTAATCCTGACATTACCAAAAACCGCTGGGTAAAGCTGCAAAAAAATGAAAATTTCGGACTTTACCCGGGTAATCTAAGGACTAGTCCTTGGGTAACGGTCTGGAAGAGCTGAAAAATTTGCACTTTACCCGGACAATGTGCAAGTCTGAAACGTCACCCGGGTAATCTGAGGACTATCCACAACTTCACCTGGGTAATCTGCAGAGCATCCAACCCTGCTTGGGTAAAAGTGAATTTTGCTATTATTTTCAAGGGATATTATCAATGAAAATGGCAAAGACAAACATTAAAACGTATTGCGGATATAATGAATATGCAGAGTAACAGGATATGTTTCTTATATGAATGTGAAAAAGTTACGTGATCTTTATTATGTGTCATATGTGCTAATATATCGTTTATAAAACATAATAACCATTAGGTTACTCTTTATATAATATCTTTATCTTCATAAAGTAATTTTCTGACAATTAACGCACAGAGTTACACGACGGTTATTTAGTGTGGTTTGTGACTGTGGATACAATTTTGTTAAATGTAACAAAAAACACAATTTTGTTATCAGTCAGATAACAGTTTGCAGCTTTATCTGGGTAATCCTCAGAATTCAGTCATCTGTAACCTGCTGAAAACCCAAGAAAAGCGGAGTACCCAGAGGCGTTTGGATATTTTGCAGATTACCCGGATAAAGTACGATGTTTCGTTGCACATCACACTTTATCCAGCAACACTAGGATAATGTGCGAGTTACCCAGTTAAAACCGTGCAGGAAACCGGATTACCCAGAGGCCTCTGGATACTTTGCAGTTTACCCGGGTAAAGTCTGAAATCTCATTTCACTTCAGACTTTTGCTAATGACGCCTGGGTAATGCTAGCATTACCCGGGTAATCCTAGGATTAACCACACTTTGGGCTTTACCCGTAACATATACATCATCAGACACCATCAGAGTATTGTGCTAAAACTTTTGACTAGGTTACATTGTTTACATTTAACTCAATTTTGACTTGCAAATGTGACAGTCCCCATATGTGGTATTTGGTCTCTTGAGAATTCAGGTGTGGAATTTCTACTTATTCTCCTGCTGCCTGCACTCTAACATATTTAGCAACGATCTTGAAAAGACGTGTTAAACAGAAGCAGGCTAAGGACAGGACCCTGAGGTACCCCATATGCCACTTGTGTGTAACTTCGCATACTTTTACTAAATCAATTTTTGAAACAGAAACAAGTAACTTCCTTTAATCCGATATTTTAGAAACTGTACACTTAGAATTTGAGCCAAACTAGGTTACTTTAGCAGAATCTAAATAGAGGAAATCTCCTGCAATAACTTGACCTACACTTTTACTCACCACCTTCCAGAAATCAATTAGGCTAATTTTATTGGATGGACGATTCTTCACAAACCCACTGTCAGGGTGGCACCTGGCGTGGGCCATGGTGGGACCCAAGGTTCAGGGGGGTCTGAGCCCGGTGTGCAGGGCAACACACTATTAGTACCTGGAGTAGGTAGATGCTGGATATACTGGATCGTACTACAAGGGATAAAGCAGGCAGGTGGTCGGCAAACAATCCGACGTCAAGGGGTTGGTACAAGACGGGTAGTCGGTGGGCGAAGCAGAGGGTCTGGTACACAATAATCAAGAGAGAAGCAGGAATACAACCAATCAGACTGGGAGCAAACTCAATACTGAGGCAAGGTACTGAGTAGGGAGTGGTCCTTTATGGACAGACAGGGGTGTGGTTGTGTGTGTGTGTGCGTGGGTGTTTTAACTGTAACATTTCTGGATGTTGGTTGCTGAATGCAGGTTACAGGGCAGCACTTTTCATGGAGCTGGTTCAGGGTTCAGGATGCGGGCACGATCCCTGACACCCACATTGAGACCAACTGATGAGTTTATTGCTGAAAATAGTATGGAAGAGTGCATCTGGCCCTTGGATGTCTGTCTACTTTAATTTCACTTACCCCCTTTACTACCAAGTGATTTTCTAAAAAAACAAAAACACAATCAGGAACCAGAGGTTAATTGGAAAATCATTTTAAATTATACAGTAAGAAAAATTTGGCAAAATTTTCAATGTATTTCTTACTATAGCCTATTTGTCAGCCAAATCTTCTGGTCAAATGGAGTTACTACTGAGCTCAGTGTGCGATCAGCTGAGGAGATTCCTATTTAGCGAAGTCTACCACCCGACTCACTGACACAACCAGTCCATCACTCTCACCTTGCAGCCCATCCCTCTCACTTTACAGTCCTCTCCTCCTGTTTCCACCCCAAACCCTTCTAGATTGTAAATTCCCACGGGAATAGGGCCCTCGTTTCCTCCTGTACTGGTTTGTCAAATGTTGTTCAATGTATTGTAACCCTGTCTATGTTGCGCCCATTGTATTGTACAGCGCTGCGGAATATGCTGGCACTTTATAAATAAAGAAGACTAGTAAGGATAATAAGTGATGTCAGTTAGAGACATTCCTCAATTGGTTTTAAAAAGTAACGAACTTTAGGATGCATGCGTGTAACGCAATGATTCTCGGAAGCTGTGAGAAAGAAGGAGTGTCTCCCAGTGGAATGCAATTACATTCCAGAAGCAAAATAAAAGACATGGGGCCACATTACAATCTTGTTGCTAACGTTAGCGCTCACCTGCGTGAGCATTAACGTTAGCCGCGGTGTCTACCGCATATTAGTATACATGTATACTTATCTCAAAGATACTGGGGCGGCTGGCAGAATGCACTAACACTAGTATCAATATTGGTGGATCCCCAGTTTCTAGCATGCATAAACAAATTGTATATATAGTACAGAGCACCGCAAATATGGAATAACCTCCCAGACGCCATCAAATCTTCCCCCAGTCTAAAGTCCCTTAAGACTACCCTATTAACATACCTCAATACGAAATGCACCTGTAAACATGTAACATAATGACTTTATTTCCTACATATTTATTTTTCTGTTAATCTGTATATTTGGTTTTGTGTTAATATCTTGCATTTTACTATTTTGTATTTCTGTAACCTCTCAATGTTCTCGAAGCCAGGACATACTTGAAAACGAGAGAAATCTCAATGTATCCTTCCTTGTAAAATCCTTTTATAAATAAACAAAAATAAATAAATACATATTTGCATGGGGCAGCGTTCACTTGTACTTGCTCCTTACTTTAATTTATTGGTATAAGAATTAAAGGATAGATTTGTATGTATTTTGTATGATTTTAATATATACAATAAAGGGTTATATTTTATTATTTTTGGTGTGTTGGCATGCATTATTATTGAGTTATGTACAGTATACTAAGTAAGGAGTTAGTTTTTTTTCCTTTACCACCCTAGCTAATGAAATATTATTGCTTATAGTTAGATGTTGCTCCTCAATACTTAAGGGATTATTCAGAGAGCACCGAACAGTGAATTTCCCCATATGTTTTAATTTCGGCTTTTTATTTCGTATGCATTTGGCAGATCGTCGGATCGATTCAGCTGTTTTTCGGCAGGTTTTCAGATCAATTTGGCAGTTTGAGGGTGGTTTCACCGGTATATCAGATAGGGTGCTTTTTCAATTAGTTCGGTGGTTTCTATGGCGGTTTGTGGCTGCCTTCAGAGGGTTTATCAGCAGCATTTGGTGCATCGATTAGACACACTTCAGGGACCCTGCGGTGAATGCTGAATTCACTCTCTAATAACCCCTTCACTTATTGTTTCAATGTATTTCTTTTAGATTTACTTCCTGATGGTACAGATTTAGAAATATATTTTTACAAGTTTCAATACACTTCATTTATCTCCAATTTAATCCAAGTTACTAGTTTGCAAAGATATTTTAATCATTGTTGAAATGTATTCCTATATAACTTTTTTTCTATTTATTCTTTATCATTAAAAAGAATATTGTACTGGTTTTTATACATAACAGTTTGGTTTCATCCGATTTTTTCTTTTTTATGTATAATCTGCAATGCTTTAATTTACTCCTATACAAGGTGTGTATGTGTGTACTAAAACATTTAGGGTAAGTAAGTACATTGGCTTTGTACACATTAAAAGGTAATAAGTTTCAATTAAGAGTATATTCAGTGAAATTTGTGGCATGACAGTATTAGTTCTTAAGGTGTCATATTATATACAATATAACGCCATTCAATGTAGGAATTGAGACTGAGCATTTATTTTGATTCTTTATCAAAGTCTGATGTATTTTTTATGTCTTCTTGTAAAAAAACAGATGACTTTTGCCAGTTGGGAATAGGCCTTTCTTCAGCTGAATTTCTCTAAACGTCTCTGGAAAAGAGCTGTAATAACAGAGACGTTTTCTGTAGAAATGCATTTATTCCTCATTTCAGTAAATAGAACAAAGCCTCGCTCCACAGGCATCCACTTTGGACAAAAGATTCATACTAAAACTCACCATTTTGTTGTTAGAAGCATAATCAAAACAGCTTCTTGTAAAAATACCAACAAAAAAATAAAAAGACATGTTTCTGATGAGAGGCGTACCTAAGGCATTTGGCACCCGGGGCAGATACTCCCTTTGCACACACACCATCCCTCACCGAGCAAAAAATACAAAAAAGCCAGTTCAGTGATCAACCTCGCTAACAGAGGCGCTCTCAATGTCCTTTAAAAAAGTCTATTATTATTATTACCCATTTTTTAAAGACCGAATACGAGTACAGAAACTATTTTTCAGGTACTTACCAATATTGATTACTAGACCTTTATAGGCAGCCATGGTGGGGCACCTGTGAAAAGGGATGTGCAATTTGTTTTGTTCCAAATTGAATTTTGTACGAAATTCACCGTTTTCGTATTTTCGGGAGTGTTTCCGAAACGTGATATCGGCTGTCCGATATTCCGAAATCCAAATTGATGTTTCAACAAACGAAATCATTTCAGTATGGACCCGAAACAAACCAAAAAAAACTGAATGAAAATTATATGAAATGCTGAAAAAAACGGAACAAATTGATCAAAACGAATAAATTTCATAACGAAATTATCTGAAATGAAAACAAAAAAGAAGAGAATGATCTAAAACGAAAAAAAAAAGGGACCCAAATTAAGAAATTATCTGAAAAGAAAAAATCTGAAGGAAATGATCTAAAATAGAACCAAAAGATCCAAAAATTATTTTAATGCAGCATATGAATCCACACACTGCTGGGTAGCGCCTATTTTCTGCAATATAATTAATGCAGCATATGAATTCTACAAGATAAGAGAAGTGCAAAACATGGATTTGAACAAGATAAACGTACCTTGCTAAATAGACATGTTCATGGCTTACATTGCCTCATAAAAAGACCAAACAAATACAGCCGGTATACTACAATAAAAATACCAGCCGGTACTAAAATAATCCCATAGGTTTCAATGTTAAAAAAAAATCCCTGTGTTTACTAAATATTTCTTAAACCGTTTATTATTTTCAATTGCAGCAATAAGTCATTTTGTTTTTGGTTTTTTTTAGGATTTGTTTGGGCATTTTTTGGGAATTTTTGGGTTAATCTTTAGGTTTCACAACTTATTTTAAAGAAACAAGGCTTTATTCCACCACAGTTTTCAATGTAAAAAACTGTTCGCGTTTTTATTAAACAGTTTATTATTTTCAATTGCAGCAATAAGCCATTTTGTTTATTTTTTGGGCATTTTTCGGGTTGATTTTAAGGTTTCATAATTTATTTTAAATGTAATAGCGATCGAGGCATGTTATTTCTATTGCTGAACGCAGCTGTGCTATTAGTATCACAGAGCTGCAGAGCAATAACATTCACAAATGATTGTTATAGTATTGATATGAATGAAATATTAACATAGTTGGAATAGCTCAGCAATGGTCCCACTAAACCTCCAGGGTTACAAGAATTAGTGGGCCTGTGTGTACCAGCTACTTTTTTGAACGAACCCCACATAGACACCACTGACCCCAGATATTCACCCTAGCCCCACTTCCCCACTCAGAGATACAGTATATACTCAAATACCCTCACGCCATTGCTTACTTATGGGGGGAGGTGCTATCTGTCAGGTACTGCACGCAGGTACAAGGCTTCTCCCTCGATAAAATTGAGCACATTATGTGGGAGCCGCTGTCACAGAAGGCTGGGCTGCTGTTAAAGGGGCGGAGTTTCAATCAGAGTGGGCAGGCCTTTGTACCAGCATTTTTCAGGCAACACAGTCCTTCTACAAGGGCTATGATTTTCTAATACCTGTGTCTGTGTGAGCAGCTGCAGCAGTGATCTCTCTCTCACCATGACACACAGAACTGTGCATCATTGCACCAGCCCTATGACTGTGTGTCTTGGTGCGGGAGAGATCACGGCTGACGTTGCCCAGTGCACCCCTCTACCTTGCTCTCACCAGGGGCAGGCCCCCTCAGTATGCTATTGTTTCTGGTATAACCTGAGCTATTATTTTCAAGGTGTTGTTGTCTAACCTGTTCCCATGAATGTATTTCTCCCACTAATGATTGTTATAAACAATTAAGGATGTTTAGCAAGGTCAAATCTGCTGTATGTGGTGAATGTAGTAGGGACAGCCCATTGGTTTCTGTGATTCTTCCAAATGTTTTTATTTGACCCCGAATTGCTCCCCTTTCATCTTGCTAAATTTGGACTAATGTAATTTAAGTGGAAGTTATTCTTGATGTAACCTTGCAGTAAACTTGCCTGTTGTCATAGAAACTGTTTTAGTAGAATCACTAAGAACATTGTGTGTCTTATAGTATTCAGGAACCAATCGGGAATCCCCTGGCATGTTTTTCAAGCATTTGTACAAAACAAAAGTTAATATCGTAGAGAAAAGGTGACTCATAACCTTCAAAGACAATCTATTTACATTTTATAAAGATAAACAAATATGTCAAACATTGTTTGGAAACAAAAGTTGTACACAGTTATATACTAAAATATGCCTGTACTTTACTAGGTACATATGATTGGTTAACACAGTGCTTCTTAGATTGAAAAGTGAATCTGGTTCCTTGAATAAGGTCTAACTTGTTTTGTATCCTAACTTATGTTCTTGTGTACCATCAAGGGAACAGGGACAAAATACACAAAATTATTAAACCAGGGAAGACGCTGAACTAAACCATGAATTTCACTATAGGGATTGTTCAGAAAGCACCGAAATGTCGCTGACGTTTCAGTGCTCTCTCGGTCACTGCACTCCGGGGAATCAGATTTCCTGACCCTGCGGTGAATTCAGCATTCACCGCAGAGTACCCGGAGTGTAGGGAACGGACCCGAAAAATCACTGAAAGAAAGCCAAAAAAAGCCGAAAATCCGCTGGAAAACGCATCCTATACAATCCGAAGTATCGGATCACTCGAACCGCCACAAAAAACATGCCGAACACGTCTGGGAAAAAATGACAGTCCGCCACACACAGCGCCAACCAGCTGCCGGAAAAAGACGACAAGTTGATGAACGGGGGTAAAAAAAAAACTGTTGAAAGTGTCAAAATTGAAACGCTGTTTGCAAAAAATTGTGAACAAAAATGTCTGGAATTAACATATAAGGTCCTTTGAATGATAATTAAAAAGGTCTTTTGCAGAAAAAAGAAAAAACACTATTTCAAAACAAAGAAAAATATTTTGCAGAAAAAATCCCGAAAAAATTACTAAAAGAATCTAAAAAAACAATAAAGAGACTATTTACTATAACATAAAAGAATAAATGGTTTATTAGATATTGAATAAAAACGGGAATATTTTTAACATTGAAACCTATGGAATTCGCCTGAATAAACCTGTCGAATGAAACCACCGAACAGCAGGGCACTTCACTGTAATTTCTCTGCTGTTCGGTGTTCCCTGAATAGATTAACCATTGCTTCTCTATGTGGACTTTCACTGCCGTCAAACAGGCACTGTAATTGCTGTCAATTTGCCACAATTTGGCAAACTGCCTGCTTTCTGAATAGCCGAATGGCCACAAAATGGCACCATACAGGGAAATTCACTGTTCACTGTGCCATTTAGGGGCCAGATCGGCTGTCTCTAAATAACCCTGTCAGGGTTATTCAAAGAGAGGTGAAAAGCAGGAAAATGGCTGGAGAATGGAAAATTCTAGCAAGGTTATTCAAAGAGAATCGAAAAGTCACTGCACGTCCAGTGACTTTTCATTCTCTTCAATTCAGTGTGATTTGGCGATCCCATTTCAGCGACCCTGCGGTGTATTCAGCAAGCACCACAGGGCCGTCTTAGTGCAGGGAAAAGTCTCCGCAAACCTGACGAACACTCACCGCAAAACCCAGCGAAGGCACACTGAAACCCGCAAAAACATCTGGACTAAATCCGCCGAACACGCTGGAGAAACCCGAGCAGCCACCGATCACAGCGCAGAGCAGCCGCTGGAAAAAGCCGACACCGCAGACGGATGGAGTGAACAAAAAAAAACAGTACACTTGAATGTTTGAAAAGTGAAACGCTGTTTGCAAAGAAAAACCGAACGAAAATGTCTGAAATTTACATATAAGATCCAATGAATGATAATAAAAAGGGCTGTTACAGAAAAACGAAAAAACGATTTACAAAAAAAACCGAACAAAATTATTCACTAAAAAATCCCGAAAAAATGACTAAAAGAATCTAAAAAAACAATAAAGAGACTATTTACTATAACATAAAATAATAAATGGTTTATTAGATATTGAATAAAAACGGGAATATTTTTAACATTGAAACCTATGGAATTCGCCTGAATAAACCTGTCGAATGAAACCACCGAACAGCAGGGCACTTCACTGTAATTTCTCTGCTGTTCAGTGTTCCCTGAATAGATTAACCATTGCTTCTCTATGGGGACTTTCACTGCCGTCAAACAGGCACTGTAATTGCTGTCAATTTGCCACAATTTGGCAAACTGCCTGCTTTCTGAATAGCCGAATGGCCACAAAATGGCACCATACAGGGAAATTCACTGTTCACTGTGCCATTTAGGGGCCAGATCGGCTGTCTCTAAATAACCCTGTCAGGGTTATTCAAAGAGAGGTGAAAAGCAGGAAAATGGCTGGAGAATGGAAAATTCTAGCAAGGTTATTCAAAGAGAATCGAAAAGTCACTGCACGTCCAGTGACTTTTCATTCTCTTCAATTCAGTGTGATTTGGCGATCCCATTTCAGCGACCCTGCGGTGTATTCAGCAAGCACCACAGGGCCGTCTTAGTGCAGGGAAAAGTCTCCGCAAACCTGACGAACACTCACCGCAAAACCCAGCGAAGGCACACTGAAACCCGCAAAAACATCTGGACTAAATCCGCCGAACACGCTGGAGAAACCCGAACAGCCACCGATCACAGCGCAGAGCAGCCGCTGGAAAAAGCCGACACCGCAGACGGATGGAGTGAACAAAAAAAAAACAGTACACTTGAATGTTTGAAAAGTGAAACGCTGTTTGCAAAGAAAAACCGAACGAAAATGTCTGAAATTTACATATAAGATCCAATGAATGATAATAAAAAGGGCTGTTACAGAAAAACGAAAAAACGATTTACAAAAAAAACCGAACAAAATTATTCACTAAAAAATCCCAAAAAATGCCTAAAAAAGCCTAAAAAATCTATAAATAGACTTTTTATTGCAGAATATTATAATAAATGGTTTATTAGATATTGAATTAAAATGGGAATATTTTTAACATTGAAGCCTATGGGATTCGCCTGAATAAATCTGCCGCATGAAATCACCGAACAGCAGGGCAATTCAGCAACTTTTCACTGCTGGTTTTTGTTCTCTGAATAGACGAAGAATTGCTTCTCTATGGGGGTTTCACTGCCCTCGAACAGGCACCGAACAGGCACCGTATGTGCAGACAATTCACCAGGATTTGGCGAACTGCCTGCTTTCCGAATAGTCGAATGGCCAGGAAAGGTAACTGTACGCTGAATTTCACTGTTCGGTTACCTTTCGGCCACAATTTGGATCTCTTTGAATAACTCTGTAGGTCAAAATAGTCAAACCAGAAAAATGCTCCCATATATCTCACTTTCCAAATCAGCTATTTTGACCTAGAATTTTCCATTCTCCAGCCATTCTCCTGCTTTTCACCTCTCTTTGAATAACCCTGTGTATGTAACATCCTGAAAGACACCAGATACAATGTTACATACTTGAAAGTGCACTCTAGGCTGCCAATGACTCAGAATTATAAGTATACTATTATATTTTGCGTATGCAAAAAAAAAAAAAAATAGAGTCTTTAGAGTCCATGTAGTGCCTTGTTATGGAGCTTTGCAAAGATTATTTTCTTCAATCAATGGCAGCACTATGGTATTTGAGAAACGTTAAAAGAAAAACGTAAGTATGCCTGAAAGTATTTTGATAGGCCAGTATGAAGTGTAGGGGACTGTACTGGTCACCTGCATAAATTCCAACACTAATTGCTGGAGCCTGGGCTTCATTTATTACACAGCTGGTGAAATTTGTTTGCATATGGGCTCCATAATATGTCCTGAATGCTGCAGTGCATTGGACGTAGCCACCAATGTACTGTGACTCCCAGAAGTCTGTTCAGTGTATGGAAAGTATAGAAACATAGAAAATGTCGGCAGATAAGAACCTTTCGGCCCATCTAGTCTGCCCAATTACATGGATACTTTACCTGGATTTATCTTATGTTTAGGATAGCCTTATGCCTATCCCATGCCTGTTTAAATTCAATTACTGTTTTGGCCTCTACCACTTCAACTGGAAGACTGTTCCATGTATCCACCACCCTCTCAGTAAAATAATGCTTCCTGATGTTACTTTTAAACCTTTGCCCCTCTAATCTAAGACTATCAGGGTTATCCAAAGAGATCCGAATTGCTTGAGAAAGGTAACCGAACGCTGAAAATCAGCGTTCGGTTACCTTTCCTGACCATTCGGCTATCCAGAGAGCAGGCAATTCGCCAAATCCTGGCGAATTGCCTGAACATACGGTGCCTGTTCGGTCCCTGTTCGAGGGCAGTGAAATCCCCATAAAAAAGCACTGCTTCGGCTATTCAGAGAACACAAACCTGCAGTGAAAGGTTCCCCTAATGCCCTGCCATTCGGTGGTTTAATTCGGCAAGTTTATTCAGGAGAATCCCATAGGCTTCAATGTTAAAAATATTCCCATTTTAATTCAATATCTAAAAAAACGTTCATTATAAAATTCTGCAGCAAAAAGTCTCTTTATTTATAGATTTTTTAGGATACTTTAAGCATTTTTCTGTTTTTTTTTGTTTTTTTAAAAGTCCGATTTTTTTAAATTTTTTTTTCAGTTTACTTATTTTTTTTGTAACAGCCCTCTTTATTATCATTCCCTGGACCTCCTGTGAAAATTTCAGACATTTTCGCTCAGTAGTTTCTTTGCAAACAGCGTTTCATTTTCCCAGATTCATACAAACGGTTTTGCTAATTTATTCACTGCCTCCTCTACATCACAGCTGCTTCGGCTCTGTGTGATTCGGCTCCTGTTCGGCTTCTTCGAAGGTTAATCCAGATGTTTTTGCTTGTTTTCTGCGTGCATTCGGTGGGTTTTGCGGTTAGTTTTCGTCAGGTTTTCGGCAGCTTTTCCCTGCAATTCGGGGACCCTGTGGTGCTTGCTGAATACACCACAGGGTCACCGAAATGCAATCGGCAAAAGGAACCGAATTAAAGAGAACGAAAAGTCACCGAACGTGCGGTGACTTTTCGAATCTCTTTGGATAACCCTGTATGTCCTCTTGTTTTGCTACTTTGTTTCCTTTTAAATATACTCCCTTCCTCTACCTTGTGGATTCCCTTTACGTATTTAAATGTTTCTATCATATCTCCTCTGTCTCGTCTTTTTTCCAAGCTGTACATGTTAAGATCATTAAGCCTTTCCTGGTAACTTTTCTCCTTCAAGCCGTACACCATTTTAGTAGCCCTTCTCTGAACTCTCTCTAAGATGTCTATATCCTTCTGGAGATACTTTGTCCAAGTCATAAAATAGGGTAAAGACTGCATGACCAATACTTGCTACCAACCATATGCTTTATCAAATCAAATTTCATATTTGCCAAATTACAGGCAAATAGACTGAGCTACTTCTTCCGCCACTGATGCCTTTTGACATAGGAGGGTTTTTTCGTCTGAACAATCTAATAAGAACATTAGGTAAACAGCTATACTACTGTGGCATGCTAGGCAGATTAGACTGGCTTCTCTGTTCCTCTCCTTCGGCGCAGAGAAGATGATTGATAGTCTGGAATACCCACATCTGTTTTCTCTTGTAAAAAAATAGGCTCTCCGTGAGAACCTGCAAAATCTCAACACACAATAGCCCTCAGTCCTACAGAATAGGAAATGGCAAGTATAATGGCTGTCTATCATGTTCTTACACATTTGGTGTTTCTCTAGATCCTATCCTTTGGATAATATGAGAGGCCTTATTTTACAGGGTTTTCATATAAGTATTGAAGATCTGCAAGGCCTTAGTATAAGCTGAGGTTAAATTCCTCATCTTCAACCCCTTTACTACCAATATCAAGTATACTCAACATGTCAAAGCACCTCATGGTGCCCCAATATTGAGTAAACCCTATTTGGTATAATTCTGGAGCAATGAAAAGGATTTTTTTTATTTCAGTGGAATTCAGTGGCAAATGGGTTCCAGAATGTGCTCCCAAAGTATTAGCACCTCTGGCATGACAGCTGACATACCAAAACAGTTTAAACAGTTTGTAATGGATTATTTTTTTCTACAAGGAAAAAACGGAGCCCAAGCAGTACTATGGAGATGTAGTAGTTCTTTTTGACCAGCAGATGACGCCATCTGGATGTCAAATAATGCATACAGAATGAAAATGTGCTTTTGAGATTCTCAGGCGCATTTTCACTGTTTGGCTGCTGCAAATTTGTTTTCAATAAATCCACCGCGTCCAACACAACTTAGTAGTGAAGAGATTCATCCAATGCTACATTTTCATCCTTGCAGGACCTTGTTCAGACATGCTCAGTGATTACTGCTGTTAAATATAAGGTGGAATGATCTATAGCCCTTGTATTGGCCTTTTCCATACAAGTGAATGAGTTGATGCTGCAGCAGACAAACTTCAATATTAGGGAACTGCAGCATCTCTTTATTGTACCTTTTTATTATTTCCCTTGTACTCTCTCCATCCTCTCTATTTTCCTATTTTGTTTTACAGAAGAGTTTTCTGAAGCCAATCTGACACTAACTATGTAGAACGTATACAGCATGAAAAAAAATATTACATGAAATGTGCTATGCATTAGTTTGCTAACATTACTATAATGTTTGGAAGCCTAAATGAGAGGACAGATCACTAACTATTTCAACATGCTGATCACATAAAATAAGAGTACTAAAACATCTTTGCTTCCTTATGAAAACATGTTACATGGTAACGGCGGGATCTTACGATAATATTATATATAAAAAGACATAAGAAAATAGAAAAAAAAGGAAAACAAATTCACTCTTCAAATGATAGTGGTCTTTATGGTAGCTCAGAAGTCCATGGTGAATCTCCAGACACACATCGGGTACATTCACATGTAAAGGAGCCTAACTGTATGGCTCATATATAGTGCATGTGGTTCTTCTCAGACAGCACCCAGCTCTTGGGATAATACTTGTACATTCAACTTAATCATCCCTGGAGATTTCTGAACAAACCTCCAAAAGAGCACAATAGAGCGAAGAATGGTGAGGGACAATACTATATCAAAGTAAGAGAATCTAAGAGAAATGTTGTACACTCACGTCTGGAGTCTGTCCACGATAACGCTCATTGAATTCGCCTGCGATGCCTCAATTAATCTCCTCCCCCACTCGCATTAATATGAAAAGCCCTAACCATACCTTGCTGGACTGGATTCTCTCCTCATCTCCTGATAGAATACAGGAGGCAGGCGTTCTTGCTAATAGCTTTAGTGACCATTGTCTAGTGTATTGCGTGCGCAAAATAAAGGCCTTGAAATCTCCCCCAAAGGTAATAACCACCAGGTCTTTCAAGAAATGTATTCTTGAATCCTTCCTAAGTGATCTCATACAGCTCCCCTGGTACAGGCTAAACCTAATCCCAGACCTAGACTGTGCAGTTGAATACTTTCAGTCTGAGCTCCTGCATGTCTGGAATTCCCATGCCCCGCTGCGTAAAGTGCGAGTAAAAGGGGCCCATCTCCCCTGGGTTACAGCTGACCTCACGCATATGTACCAGTTTAGAGACTCCCTGTGGTCAAAGTTCAAGAGTACTGGATCCATGAACGATCACTGTGAATACCGAAAATGCCGGAATGAATGCACAAAAGAAACAAAAATGGCTAAAGCCCAATACTTCAATGAAAATTTAAGCAATAACATATCAAACCCCAGAAATTTTTGGAAAATCATAAGTAACATACAAGCACCCCCCAGCCACTCCCAACCAGCTGCTTTAAAAGTAAACAAACAAACTGTACAACACCCCCTAGATGTAGCAAATGCTTTTAATAATTATTTTGTTGGACGCGCCACCACCCTCATTGCTAAGCTAGGAAATGAAACGCAATCAGAAAGGCCGCACGCAGGTCAGGACCCACCAACAGTGCAAAAACCCCGTAACCCAGACATATTCAGTTTTAGGCCTGTGCCTGTCAGTGCCATCACTAAATTTCTCCGTAACCAAAAAATGAAATACCAGTCTGGACCTGATCAAATCCCAGCAATGCTGCTGAAAATCAGTGCACCAGCAATTGCTAAACCTGTCGCAACCCTGATTAATGAATCACTGGCGACTGGATACATACCCATACTCTGGAAGACTGCAAGGGTGGTACCTATCCATAAAAGTGGAGACAATACTTTGGTATCCAACTACCGCCCAATATCACTGCTCCCTGTAATGTCAAAAATTCTGGAAAAATGTGTCTACACTCAATTACGTGATTATTATCAGTATCAGAACTATTTAACCCCAGATCAATCAGGCTTTCGTCCAAACCATTCAACTACAACTGCCCTTTTAAAAGTTTGTAATGATATCCAAGCGGGCATGGAACAAGGAAATCTAACTGGAGCCATCTTCCTTGACTTTGCCAAGGCTTTTGACACAGTAGACCATGGCATCCTATTACAAAAACTTAAAAACTCTGGTATTGGTGATAGTACGTTAACCTGGTTCCAATCATATATGTCTGATAGGTCTCAATTTGTGTCCATTTCTGACAGCACTTCCCTTCCCCTCCCAGTCACGTGCGGTGTACCCCAAGGCTCGATACTTGGCCACCTGCTATTCACAATATTCATAAACGATCTGCCCAATGTCTGCAAAGCTTCAACTGTACACATGTACGCAGACGACACGGTAATCTATACCAGCAAACCAAATCTCCCGCAGCTGGAGGCCGTGCTGCAAGAAGAATTCACAGGGGTAGAAAAGTGGATAGCAAATAACAAACTTTTTCTAAATACTGACAAAACGGTTACAATGCTCTTTGGAACCGCACCTAAACCACACAAATTGTAAACACCCCATCTATGTGTTGGGACAAAATCAAACGGCACACTGACCACAGTCACCTCTCTCAAATACCTAGGTATGTGGTTAGACCCAAATCTATCTTTTGGCCCCCACATCGAAAAACTCTCATCTAAACTTTACCCCAAACTAGGTGCCCTGTACAGAAACAAATCCTGCCTGAGCCCCGCGGTAAGAAAGCAGATTGTACAACAAATGCTTATGCCAGCCATTGAATACGGAGATGTAGTGTATGCAACCGCCCCACAAACACACCTCCAGAAACTTACTACATTGTATAACTCATTCTGTCGCTTTGTGCTACAATGTAACTACATGACCCACCATTGTGACATGTTAAAAGAACTAAACTGGTCATCGCTGGACTCTAGACGCACCCTTCACCTTTCCAACCTGGTGTTTAAGAGCTTTTCTGGGAAGCTACCACCCTACCTGAATATGCTGCTTCCCCCGGCAGTTCCCTCATCCTATAACCTCAGATCCAGGACCAGCACCTTACTTGCAATACCGCAATACAAAAAGAAAATGGCTAGATCCTCATTTTCCTACAGAGCACCGCAAATATGGAATAACCTCCCAGACGCCGTCAAATCTTCCCCCAGTCTAAAGTCCCTTAAGAGCTCCCTATTAGCATACCTCAATACGAAATGCACCTGTAAAGATGTAACATAATGGCTTTATTTCCTCCATAATTATTTTTCTGTTAATCTGTGTATTTGGTCTTGTGTTAATATCTTGCATTTTACTGTTAATCTGTATATTTGGTCTTGTGTTAATATCTTGCATTTTACTATTTTGTATTTCTGTAACCACTCAATGTTCTCGAACCCAGGACATACTTGAAAACGAGAGAAATCTCAATGTATCCTTCCTGGTAAAATCCTTTATAAATAAATAAATAAATAAATATGCCAGCCCCCAACTAATGATCCAACAGCAATTCCAGTGGTCCAAACATAAAACGTCTTTATGTTCAAAATGCTAATTTAAACCAGATCACAATCAAGTTAAATAAATATAATGATAACACAAAGTACGTAGCATAAACTTCACCGAGACGTGTTTCTCTAGTAAGAACTAGTTTCCTCAGTCATGATATATTATATTGCACCCCTAGAGAATGTCATGCATCTTATTCTAGATTTTGTGAATTGCGTCCTCGGTATATTTCCATATTTGAAATGTATCTTGGTGTTTGTGTTATTTAATTGTACAGGATATTGAAAAATTGTGGCTGCCATCTTTGCCAAGATATTCATAGGGTCAGCTGATGTTCCAGGTTGCATTGGCAGGCTCAGTGGCAGAGCTGCTCCCAATGCCTGCGTCTCTACACATATGTGTGCACTGATGTGTCTGATATTTAAAGGGACAGATTCTGGACACTTACCAACAACACCTAAATCTGCCTGCAATGTAAGCTGTCCTTTTTTCCCTCCCTCCATAAATTCTGCTGTACCCTCTAATACAGTGCTTCTTGATAATCATTCTCTAATGACTGCAAGAACGCACCAGTTGGGATTTCTGTTAGTATTTAGTATTTCTTGTTGTTAAACCTATACGAATATATTAATGTTGTTTCTTACCGCCTGTGGTGACCTTTCTGCTCGAGCCCTGGCTGAACCTTTAGATAACCCCTTCACTCTCAAGATCAAGATTACTTGTGTCTTTAAAAGTACCATACGGTGCCCAACATCGGGTTATCTCTTTCTGCAGCTGAGCAGGACAAAAGAAAATGAAATTCATCTGTTGCAAACAAATTTAATTTAGAAAGAAAGAAGACGTGGCAGAGTTGGCGCTTCAATATTCTCATTGTGATATATTCACAGGTTCTGTGTTAACTTCTGAGTTGTAGTTGTTCCATGGCTCTCAAAATTAAAAATTGTACATAGTGTAGTTCAGTTTTAATTGAAGTGCAAATACCGTAGATACTCGAGAATAACGCAAGTTTTTTTTTAGAGGAAAAACAACCATAAAACTGTAGGGGTCGCATTATTCTTGGGACATCAAAGGAAGAAGTGAAAATCCGCTTGATTCCCCAGCTCTCTCACACGTGCATGCTCTGCAGGAGGGCTGGACATTGAGCTGATGAAAGTTTGCCCCGCCGAGATACTGTCTCCTCCCACTGTTAAAGCTACAGCAGCTCAATCAAGCCATGAGTGTGTGAATAGCCCAGCGGGAGCATGACAGTGTGCAGAAATTGAGCAAATATTAACCCATTCATCCCCAGCCCCAACTACTTAACACTTACTCACTGCAGCCTTCGTCCCTTCATAAAACCCCCTCCAAAACCCTGCAGCACTATTAACCCTTCACTATGCAATCCCAATTTAACCCTGCAGTCCTGACTTTAACCATTAACCCTTAGTGATTGCAGCCCTCAAGTACCCCTGTACAAAACACCTTCAATCCAAAAACCTACATTAACCTTTGCAATAAAAACAGTAACATTAACCCCTTTTATAATACATATACTCTGCGTCATAACAATATTCATTTTTTTAAGGTACAGCAAGCTTTTACCAATTTCAAAATGTGTCATATTTTTGTAGTGCATGTGTATATGCATAAGTTCCTAACATATACATATACACATATACAGTCAGGTCCAGAAATATTGGGACATCTACACAATTCTAACATCTGTGGCTCTATACACCACCACAATGGAGTTGGAATGAAACAAACACAATGTGCTTTAACTGCAGACTGTCAGCTTTAAGTTGAGGGTATGTACATCCAACTCAGGTGAACGGTGTAGGACCTACAGCAGTTTGCAGATGTGCCTCCCACTTGTTAAGGGACCAAAGGTAATGGGACCGAATAATAATCATAAATCAAACTTTCCCTTCTTAATACTTGGTTGCAAATCCTTTGTAGTCAATCACAGCCTGAAGTCTGGAACGCAAAGACATCACCAGACGCTGGGTTTCATCCCTGGTGATGCTCTGCCAGGCCTCTACTGCAACTGTCTTCAGTTCCTGCTTGTTCTTGGGGCATTTTCCTTTCAGTTTTGTCTTCAGCAAGTGAAATGCATGCTCAACGGGATTCAGGTCAGGTGATTGACTTGGCCATTGCATAACATTCCACTTCTGTCCCTTCAAAAACTCTTTGGTTGCTTTTGCAGTATGCTTTGGGTCATTGTCCATCTGCACTGTGAAGCGCCGTCCAATGGGTTCTGCAGCATTTGGCTGAATGTGAGCAGATAATATTGCCCAAAACACTTCAGAATTCATCCTGCTGCTTTTGTCAGCAGTCACATCATCAATAAATACAAGAGAACCAGTTCCATTGGCAGCCATACATGCCCACGCCATGACACTACCACCACCATGCTTCACTGAGGAGGTGGTATGCTTAGGATCATGAGCAGTTCCTTTCCTTCTCCATACTCTTCTCTTTCCATCACTCTGGTACAAGCTGATCTTGATCTCATCTGTCCATAGGATCTTGTTCCAGAACTGTGAAGGCTTTGTTAGTTGTTGTTTGGAAAACTCTAATCTGGCCTTCCTGTTTTTGAGGTTCACCAATGGTTTACATCTTGTGGTGAACCCTCTGTATTCACTCTGGTGAAGTCTTCTCTTGATTGTTGACTTTGACACACATACACCTACCTCCTGGATAGTGTTCTTGATCTGGCCAACTGTTGTGAAGGGTGTTTTCTTCACCAGGGAAAGAATTCTTCGTTCATCCACCACAGTTGTTTTCCGTGGTCTCTCAGGTCTTTCTGGTGTTGCTGAGCTCACTGGTGTGTTCCTTCTTTTTGAGAATGTTCTAAACAGTTGTTTTGGCCATGCCTAATGTTCTTACTATCTCTCTGATGGGTTTGTTATGTTTCTTCAGCCTAATGATGGCTTGCTTCACTGATAGTGACAGCTCTTTGGATCTCATCTCGAGAGTTGACAGCAACAGATTCCAAATGCAAATAGCACACTTGAAATTAACTCTGGGCCTTTTATCTGCACATTGTAATCGGGGTAATGAGGGATTATCACACACCTGGACCATGGAACAGCTGAGAAGCCAATTGTCCCATTACTTTTGGTCCCTTAACAAGTGGGAGACACATCTGCAAACTGCTGTAAGTCCTACACCGCTCACCTGAGTTGGATGTACATACCCTCAAATTAAAGCTGACAGTCTGCAGTTAAAGCACATTGTGTTTTTCATTCCAACTCCATTGTGGTGGTGTATAGAGCCAAAGATGTTAGAATTGTGTCGATGCCCCAATATTTCTGGGCCTGACTGTACATATACTGTTTATAATCTTATTAAATGCAATTGCAATAATTAAATATAAAAAATGTGCCCTTATGCCATACCTGTGCTTACGGATTTTATTTCGTTTCATGTGCAGAACTTTACCATAATAGAGGTATATTCCATAGCAATGGAAACGCTCGATAACACCTATCACCATTCTAAAATCGCCATGAAAATGTGTTACCTCTCACTCTGCTCCCATGCTCTTTAACCACCATTGGAGGTGGGGTGGAATGAACATGAAATCATGGAACAACAGTAATTTAACAGACTTTTGTCGTCTTTTGGAAAATTTATACTTTTATAATTTTCCTCCTAGCATTATATTCGAGTCTTGAGTAAATTCTCATTTCCATAATGAATTTCTAACCCTCGCGTTCTACTCGGGTCGCGTTATACGGTATACCAAAACATTTATTACTCACATTTACCGGTGTCTCATAGCTCAGACACCACATTTGAAAGCAGCTAGTGATTTCTCTAGGCGAAACGCGTATTTGTGTACTGGTAATTTTTATACTTTATTATTGTGTAATAAAAACCACCTATTTTATATATTTATATATATTTTATTTTGGCGGTTTTGCAACTTTTTTTTTTAAATCAGCAGTTTTGTGGCGGCTTTTCCCTGTACTGCAATGAGAGAGCACCGTAATGTAGGTGACATTTCAGAGATTTCTGAATAACCCCATAAGCCTGTGCTCACTGCGCCCCTTCCCCCTCCCTCCCTGCACTTTGGGGGCACAATGTGCACAGAACGTGCCAGCATTGCAGTCCCCTCTGTGCCAGATGAGAGAGAATACAGAGCTTCCGCATCTGGCTCCTCCTCCCTCTTCCCGTCATCATCCTGTCCCGCGATGTGTACAGGGGCTGCTGAAGAGGAGGCTGGGGACACACTGCAGCCAGGGACCTGGGAGAAAAAGAGATTCATGCAGGAACAGGGCTAACAGTGTGAGTTATATTGTTTAAACATAATCTGCCGGGTTCCACTAAGTGTTCTGAGCACGGGTTGATGCTGCTGGCTGCAGGTCTCCGAGGCCCTTCAACACATTCTTACATTCTTCGTTTTTACCCTCTCTCTCCCTCTATCCTGGCCATCTCACTGGTTTTCCCACCTTTGACTGTTTTCCTCCCTGCTCTCCTGTCTGCATTCCTCTCTTCTTCTCTCATTGAAAGTAGAGTTAAACTGCAGGGTCTGTGATCCTGTCTGCCCCGTGTCACCCTCAAGGGTTTAGTCAGAGAGAACTGATCTGGCCCCAAAATTGCACCGAACAGTGGATTTCCCCATACGGTGCAATTATGTGGCCATTCGGTTATTCAGAAAGCAGGCAGTTGCCAGCAAATATGGTGCTTGTTCGAGGGCAATGAAATCCCCCATAGAGAAGCAATGGTTAATCTATTCACAGAACACTGAACAGCAGTGAAAAGTTGTCGAAATGTCCTGATCTTCGGTGATTTCATTCGGCAGGCTTATTCAGGCAAATCCCATAGGTTTTCAATGTCAAACATATTCCCATTTTTATTCAATATCTATTAAATCATTTATTCTTTTAATCAGCAGCAAATAGTCTATTTATTTATTTATTTATTAGGATGTTTTCGGCAATTTTTCCCATTTTCTTTGAAGCAGGATTTTTTTTCCTGTAGCAGACCTTTCTATTATTATTCATAGGACCTTATATATTAGTTCCAGACATTTTCGTCCAGTAGTTTTTTGCAAACAGCGTTTCAAATTGGTCACTTTCAATAGTTTGTTCTGTTTTTTTTTTACCCGTCTGGCGACTTGTCGGCTTCACTCTGTGGCTGGTCTACGTTGTGTTCTGCGGGTCGTCGGCTGTATTTGGCGGCTGTCCAGCAGGTTTGCAGCAGTTGTCCAGCGGGTTGGCAGCGGCGGGTGGTGGGTTTGCGGCAGTTTCCAGCGTGTAAGCGGCGGCGTTCTGCCGGTGAATAATGGGTCACCTGAAGCCTTCTGTAACCTGCCCTCCAGCTCTCAACTTCCATATTAACTCCCTTTAATGAACATGCCACATTTAATTATGCAATGGCATGCTTATTCATTCCGGCTGGGTGGAGTAGAGATAACATCACTGCTCTGCGTGGAGAGAGCCTGTGGACACACGGGTTCGATTCCAGCATGATCACCTCTCCAGTAAGTGTCCTTGGGCAAGACACCTAACGGTACGTACTCGCCACCCAGGAAATACTTGAAAACAAGAGAAATCTCAATGTATCCTTCCTGGTAAAATCCTTTCTCATAAAAAAATATAGGGTTATTTATTAATAGATTAAAAATATAAATATTTTAATGTACAATACATTAAATATATATTTTTAACCTTTCATTTTTTTAATATCAATTTTATTACATTTTTAGATATTAAAATTTTAATAATTTAAATACTTCAATGTATACTTTACTTTAATATTGAAAAGAGATAATATATATGAATGTGTTATTAAATAAATTTTAATATAATTAGTTTACTATATAATTTGCATTAATCTATAATTATTTTAAAATTTTATTGCTGTGGAACTCTGATACGCGCATACACACCATAGATTGCTATATCACAGAGTTCCAATACAATAAAAATCACAGTAATGTGCGGTGTGTATGAGCGTATCACAGGGCTGCACAGCAAGAAAACTCTCAGTAATGTGCGGTGTGTATGAATAACCATGACTTTATCATTGTGGGAGATATTGTGATGGGGGGGGGGTGGATAAATACACCTTCACCTATGTAGATAAAGAATTCTTGCACCGGCCCCTGTGCATAGCCATGCCTATTCTACATAGTAATTTTTGTTGAAATAATAGTTTTTGAACACCTTATCATTAACAGACTATTTATCATTGTAAAGCTAATTCCTTAATTATTTTTTCACCACTATCAGATGAAAATGGCTGCAAACCAATGAACAGGAAGAAAAAAATTCTTCCTAGAGCCCATCGTTTTGATCTTTCTTTTAGGGATGATATGTGCATGACATAACAATCAATATATCTAGTAATAATTGGGTGCTGACAAATTGCTGGCAAGCAAGACCAATATAAGTAGTCCTGTTAAACCATTCCCATCATAAGGATATATAGGTCATCTGTAGGTGTGTTCAACAGCGCCAATAATGGTAATTGGTGTGAAAGCTTATAGCAGTCACGCTGTGGCTGTTACCAGTGTATTTTGCAGGTCTGATTACACTACTTCAATATATGATGTGCTGTGCAAGAACCCCGTTTGCCAAATACACTTTCCCACCAGCAGCAGCTCAAACTTTCATGAAGAGCATGTCAAGGAAATGGAGATTTAAATGACAAGCACACCTAACACGAATACACCATTCAAAGAAGGATGGACAAGGAAGAAGCAGGTTTTTTTATGTTTGTACTAAAGGGTTTGTTTATAGCTTCTGTGATTTTTGTATGCAAGGTTGTGGTGCTTTGGTTTTCCTTTTATGCTCCACTGCAATTGTGATATATAGCGCCAACAGATTCTGTAGCGCTTTACAATGGGGAAGCACAGACAGGTGACATAATAAATAATAAACATAAGGCAGACGGCCTGCCTGTAGGATAATTGTCCCGCTAATGCAGGCACTTTATACAAGTGCTCAGCCAGACATCCCGTGAGTTTACAATCTAAGGGACTAAGGCAAGTGAAACAAAAGGGAGCAGAGGGAGAGTGGAGATGATTACCAGAGAGAATATAGCAGACACTGCATGATGATAGACCAAGAGCTTGGGCATGATAAGGTTAAACTGAGAGAGGATTGAAGCAGCTGAGAAAAGGAGGCTATATAATTAGGATAGAGGCTGGGTGGGCGGGTGGGAGAGTAGAAAAATGGTGGTGCAGAGTGACTGTGGATGAAGCAAAAACAGAGTTTAGGCTAGGGTCAGACGAACGCATTTTCTGCGTTGTTCGTGAAAAAGTGCGTTTGAATGAATGGACGTATTTTTTCACGGAATACGCGATAGCGGTCATACGATGCGCATTTTCGTCCGTGATTTTGTACGGATCATCAATAAAACCCTTTTGCGTCTGGACGTTATGTTGGCCGGACGTGTGCAGCGTCTGACGTCTCCCAATCACGCAAACACGCCGCTATGCAGCCGCAGCGCATTCTGTACGTCAGTAGTAGCGGTTTGACGTTCTCGAAAAAATGCTTTCGTTGGCCACTTGCGTTGCACGGACGAACTTTCGTGCGGCCGTTCGTCGTATGTTCCCCGGCATTGGACGTCATTTGCTGCTAGCACGGCCGTGATTTCGTGCGGCTAAGCGCACGTGAAAAATGCGTTTGTCTGACCCTAGCCTGGGAGGGGGGTTGCCATTTGGTCATGCAAAGTATTTACAAGCAGGAGCAGAGCAGGCTGAGAATCAGCACAGGATTACACTATCAAAAAAGGAGGGAAGAGAAAAAATAGTGTGTATATACAATATATATATATAATATGATATAGTATAGCAGGGCTCAAAAATTCAAGTCCCGAGATACTAGCAAGGCCTTTAGACATAATCGCCACCAGCCCTATCTAACTCCTTCCCTGTCCTTAACTCCACCCCTAAACACAACCTCTTAAATGAATTTATGAAATGACACTATTAAATGAGTTACTCAGAATAAAGTTATAAAAATAAATAACAACAACAACATTAATACACAGTTGTCAGACCCCAGATACATGTATACCCATTCTCCAGATACATGTATACCCAGACATCAGACCCAGATACATGTATAACCAGACAATAGACCCCAGGGTGAGCAGAGTGAGGGATTGTCATGGTGCTGTGTGGTAGGCAGGCAGGAAGCGGCCAGAAGAGAACTTGGCAGGCATGGGCAGCAAACCTCCGGCTGCCCTCTCTGATGTCATCAGAGGGGGCTACTGGCCGGACACCACCTTGGATTATCTAGCTGGCAGCCGGGCCTAAAAGTAAATACGCCAGAATACGCAGCGCAGGCAGCACAAAATAATTTATCATGCTGCCTGCGCGAGGCCATTCGCCCTCACTTAATTTCCACTAGCCAAATGCGAGCAGGCGAGTTGAAATTTTGTGCCCTGTAATACAGCACGGGTCAGGAACCTAAATTGGCCCTCTAAATCTTCTAGAACTAAATATCCCATGATGTACATCTACTCAAAAGATTAGTGAAACTTCATAGGAAATGTAGTTCAGAAACATCATGAGCTAAATTACAATCTTCACGCAAAAGCGCTCACGCAAAGCGTGAATTTTTGCGCCAAGCGTTAAACGTTTACACACACAAATCACCGCTGGAATTACAATCCTCGCGTGTTTTTTCATCCTTCGATCAATAACACGTGTAAACCGGACGCGCACAAATGCTCGTGCAGTACCGTTGCGCGCAAAAATCATTGTGCACACAGTTTTTTTCTCGCAATTCAGCCAATCAGAATTATGAACCACAATTATCTCACGTCAAGTTTTTGCGCCTGTCAAAGTCAATCTGAGCATATATGCTGCAGCAATAAAAATGCACACACAACTTCTCCATTTTATTGGTTTGGTATGAGTAGAATGTGTAACTATACTTTGCTGTATTTGTTTTTTTGGGCTAGTGTATTTGGGTTCGGCCAGGTCGCTCAGATTTGCCATTAACACCATCTTTTAGGAGTTGCTAAAATTATGCGCGCAAAGGCTGTGCATTAAATCCTGTGCATTGTAATACCATCCACGTACCAGCGTTCATTCGCGTTTGCGCGCGCGGTACAGTACGCTCACGCAGGGTTCACGCAGGTTCACCCGCAGTAGACGATTACTTGCGTTTGTTGCGCTGACTATGCAATACGGCATTCGACGCAAAGGGTTTTACCCCTCGCGTTAATGTTTTTTTGCGCCAGCGCAAACGTTTGCACGAAGATTGTAATTTAGCCCCAAGAGGGCCAAGGATGCAATATATGTTGTAATATAGTATAGACTGTCATATATTATCAAATACAGTTTAGCAGTAAATCACCATTCACTAAATATGAGGAAATCAGACTTTAATCAGGATGTAAATTACTACATATTTTTGCTATAAAAAAAAAGACAGCAAGGAAACAGACTGATAGGACAAAAAAATCCTAGATTCATCACTGAAATCACAAAAACAAAATAAATAAATTCTAGTGAGTCCTTTTAACGCATCCATACCCACTCCGCCTTAGTGCTGAAAAGGCATTCTTTAATGGTCTCTCATTGTGATGTTATGTTGTTACAGACAATTGCAATCATTTCTCTTTTTCCTGATCCAGCATCCTACATGCTTCTTCAAGCAATTCAAAGCAAAGGGGATGTCTCACAAAAAACATGGAAATAATAAATCTGATTATACCAGCTTTTCACTATAATGGATGTCCTCCATTCATTCCTTTTTCATGATGTCCTTTTGTTCAGGAAAATATTATTTATAATCATACAGTAATTCTGTTTGTGAATACTATCCCACTGCTGTAACAGCTCGTATACCATGCATTACCCACGTCCTATCAATAACTCCTGTTTTGACTTCAAGTAGCATTAGGCAGGAAGCCAGCAGGTGATTCCCTTTCTCAGAGGAATCCTGCTGTCTTCCCTCTAAATTGCCATCTGTCATTTTCAAATAGATAATGTGAAGCACATGCTGACGCTCCAACTGATATACATCCTAGAAACATTAATGGCACCTGCTATTGAAAAGGCAAAACATGTAAAATGTTTTTCAAACAGCTATTCTTAAATTGCTAGTAAAGCATGTTGGGCAATGATGGCCTAGGGGCTAACAATGTGGAATTTGTTGAAAGATAAAGGTCATAAAAGGGGTAAAATTGAGTGGGATGGGAAGAAACGCCATTCCCCCTATATCTGTCAGGGCAAACAGGGTTCTCATTTGTCTTATGCATTTCGGAGGGTTTGATGTGCTGCTCTGCAAGACAACAAGACCATTTCAAAATTATGATAAATACACAAAGGGCCCTATTCCAATGTTGGTGTTAAATGGCAGACACTAAGGGAAAACCTGAGTGTCTGCCATTTTTCCATTAGTGCCTGTCATTTAACACCCATATTAAGACGGAGCCGCTTTCTCAGCAGCTCCAGTCATAATACTTGTTAGGTGTTAAATGATAATACCAGCTGTACATAACGTCGCTAGTGTTATCTGCTCCAGGAGTCCATGGGACTTCATGGAGAAGTATGCAATCTCACATGAGTTCTTGCAGAGCTTGTGTGAATAGAGATCCGGTTAGGCTGCAGAAGGATACGTGGAGGAACACTGAGAACTATTTGTTCCCATTGTTCCTCTGCCTGTGGAGCGTGGAAGCGATGGATCACGCCACTTTTGCCACTGAGGGATCTAAGTTGATTACTGGATTTCTAGGTGAGGTTAGGTCAGTGTGTTAGACACCAGGGTCTGAAAGAAGTCATTCTTTTCAAAATAACGTCAGCTGTAGATCGAAAACGAACAGATTGGAATAGCTTGTACTCCATCCGCTGGGGCCACATTAGCGTATCTCGTACAAAGTATAGTAGACACTAATGTACAATAACATGGCGCTACATCCAAGACACAAGCTGAGCTTGCGTCTCTGATGTACTATTCAGTTACAAAAATAAGCACAGTGCTCGAGCCGTTGTGCTGTATGTTATGCTGCACAGCTTGAGGGCTATTCTTGACATTAACATTGGAATCTTACAATCCAAGCACACTTTTATATAATTATGTACTGTATCTGTATGGGTGTTTCCATGCAACAGAATAATTTGGTTTTTTTGTCCTGGGTATAACTTACTCATACTCCCCAAAATTGAAGATGCTATACAGCAACTACGACCATAGATAAAAATAATGGATACCTGGAAGGGGCAGAAATTTTTGTGAGTTATCACTTTTGTTTTTAGGTTAGGTCTTTCCATCTCATTATTTAATTCCTTGATGTGTCGTTTGACTATTGACCTCAACACGCTGTGCAAAAAACCTTTTTATCCAAGCCCGGTACCCGGTACCTTGATATGCCTGGTCTTCATAAATGTGAGGGTTGAGGGCATTGGACCAGAACGGATTACTAGTCCTTAGATTGGCTGGGCTTATAACATGTCTGGTGCATCAATCCTATAGAGTTACCCTTGGGACAGGTAGATATAAACTAGTAAGTTAGGGGAATTTACACAGAACATACACAGAAGGATGGTGGAGAAGCAGGGTCAATATATAGAAAATCAGACGGAGAACAACAAGGACGGCACTATTGGGCTAACAAGTAACCAAAACAGGGCAGTGAACTAAATGCAGGTTGGGATTGGTACGACCCTTACCTCGGACGTCATCTTCGTGAGCCAAAACATGCACACAGGGTAGCGTCAAAATGCCACGTTTATGTCACTAGCATCAATGAGGCAGCGCTTAGGTATAGCATAAATTGACACGCCAGTAGAGTGTTCATTGTCAAAACAACTAGCCACTCCGAGGGAAACAACGCTTGGAAGATTCACCTCCTGTCGATTGATGCACAGTGGAGCTCAGGTGGCTGCGGTATGACGTGTCAGGGTGCATTAGTATAGTAAGACCTTACACTCCGTTGGATTGGGGTTTGATGATCATTTCACCATACTAATACTATTTGTAACATTCTTCTTAACCATTTTTTCTGTTTAATATCCAATCAATAATCCAAACTCTTTGGGCCAACAAGCCCTCTTTTTTTTGTTACCAGTATAGTAGCATCTTTTTTGCAATCTATTAAATCATATGCTCAGTGATGCACACATGGACGTTGTTCAATATTCAAAATAATAAATCAAAAAGGGTAATGTCTGTCATAACCTTGCTTAAATTGATGAAACATACCTCAATGCTCTGTAGTTTCAAGCCTTTGCTATGCCTCAGTTATGCTGGCCTTGGAAATAAAAAAAACACAGTCACTTGTACTAACTGCTTATAAATTCAATTTTCTCAAAATCCATGGATAAATGAGTCCTTTTCCCAAGGCTGTGCTGTTATTAATCAGTGTATCGAGTCAATAATATCTAGAGTTGGGGAACCAATCCATATGATTCGCTTTCCTTCATGTCAAATCATTCGGTAATTGATACATTGCTCATCTTCAGCAGTCCCGGAATTTAATTCCCGTTTACAGTATAATCAGGATGTTCTGAATAGTTAAATGAGCAGCAAATCATAAATATCTAATTTTGACAATTTTACAAAGCATATGTAATGCACGTAGTTTTCCAGGTGTCTCCACTCCTTATTGTTTTTTTTTTTCTCAACCAGTGTGCTCCAGATGGCAAGCCCACAATCCCATATGCATGCAGTATATTGCTGATGGATTATTGGCTAGGTTCGACATTTTATTGTGATAGTAAAACCTTGTGACAAAAAAACATTTCTTATCAGCAGCAGGTCCAACCATGAAAGTATGAAAATTATCATAAACCTGGCTGTACGTGTGATGTAATTAGCATTTCTCTATATATTTCCAGAACCTGTGTTAGAAGAGCGATTACAACGGACTGCATACCAGTTTAAATATACTGTAAATTAGACAAAATGAAATGATACATTTCTGTGAAAATTATATTTTTGTGAAAGAGAGATTTTTAATTAATCTATTAGGCTGGGGTCAGACGAACGCAGTGCGAACGCGCGTGCAGCCGCACTTTATTACAGCCATAGTAGCAGCAAATGACGGCCAATATATGAAGTACGGCCGCACGAAAGTTTGGCCACGCAACTCAAGCGGAAAACGAATGCATTTTTTCGAGAATGTAGAACCGCTAGTACTGACACACAGAGTGCGCTGTGTCAGCATACCGGCATGTGTGTGCGTGATTAGGAGACGTAAGATGCTGCACATGTCCGGCCAACATCACATCCATTTGTTTTTAACCCCTTCACTGCTGTGGGACACGTCCTCAGTTACTCCCGCTGTATGCTGAGGACGTGTCCCACACGTCATCAGCTTTGCGGGACCCCCAGCGGAGATACTCACCTCTCTGTCCGGGGTCCCGTGGCGGTCTGACTTCAGCGTCCTCAGGCGCTGAAGTTAAGACCCGCCCAACGTCAATGATGTCATCGCGCCATGTGCGATGATGTCATTTCCAGGCGACCCCCCGGCAATGCCGGGAGATCGCCTGGAAGGGAGGGGGGATCCGTTCGGATCCCTCTCCCTCCTGATTGGGATGTCCGACAAAGAAAAGCCAGGCACCGCTTAAAAGGGGAGAGTTTCCCCTTTTAAGTGGTGCCTGGCTTTAACCCCTTAGGTACCAGGTCGCACTTTGGCGCCTTGTGTTGCCGAAGTGCGGCCTAGCTCCGGTGGGGGCCACCATCTTGGATGGCGGCTCCACCCCGGGTCCCCCCTCGCTGCCTGACCACATAGCGTGAGGACATCAGATAGCCGGGGAATCCCTAGCTGCCCGGGGATTTCCCAAGGAAATCCCCTGGTGGAGATAGGGGGTTTGTTTGAACCCTGATATCTCCAGAACCGTGGCAGATAGGGGGTCGTGGAGGGTTTCATTCGAAAGGCCTGAGCATGGCCTTTCAAATGATATCCAACATGACTAGGTATAAAGTAAAAGAAAATTTAAAAAAAATAATAATAAAAAATAAAACAAAAATAATAAAAAATAAAACAAAAATAATAAAAAAAATAAAAACGTATTTTTTGTGTGCTGTTTTTATTAATGCAGAAATATTGTTCACATTTCAATTATAATGTGAACAATGATGCTGCACTAATGATTTTTTTCTATGGGGTGCGTTTGCAAAAAATCACGTAATTCCCCCCAAAAAATTTAATAAGTCCCCATTTCTAATTTATGTACAAGTGCACCCCATAGAAAACATAACCGCAAATGTTCATGTGATAAAATGTGAAAAAAAACACTTTACACTCTGTAGATGATTTAATATTCAAATGTTATTGCATTTCTTGTTATACTATACAGGCAGGACATGATGTATACATATAAAAATGATATATTATGAATCTGATGAGTCTGCCGGAAAGAACGATATATAATATGTCTGGGTCGTATAATAAAATGTGGCTTCAAATCGCGTTTAAACATGATGAGCGAAAGCGGTAAAAATTAGCTCAGCACACAGCGGTGAAATGCCTCAGCAGTGAAAGGGTTAATAGCTCCGTCAAAAATCACGCACGAAAATGCGCATCGTATGACCACTTTCGCATCTTCCGTGAAAAAATACGTCAATACGTTCGGACGCACTTTTTTACGGACGATGCGAAAAATGCATTCGTTTGACCCTAGCCTAAAAGATTTAACTGCTGGCGTCATTGATTTGCTGTAGATAATCCATAGCAAAGTTTGTTTATTACTATGGAAGGCGTAATGTTTCCAGCTCATACTGACGCAACAAAGTGCACAAAATAAATAATAGCAAAAGATAAGGTGAAACTGAAAGGGAAACAAGGATGAGAATAAGCTCAACACAAGAGGTTGAGTGGTTTAAATGAGAATTGAAGAAGAGTAATGGGAACTGGAAGGCAAGCGGGGATGAGGAAAAGATCCACGCAGGAAAAGGAAATGATGAAAAACACTCCAGTGGGGTGATGGTTTTGTTTTGAAAGGAGAATAAAGTTAGTGCCTGTTGAGAAAATTTATTTTTAAAAGGTATATCAGCAGATAGTGTGGGACGTAGAGTAAGCGAGTGGTGACACAAGCACAGTGATCGGTATAAATGAATTTACTTAAAAACAGATAAAAAACAAAAGGTTAACAGAAACATAAATAAAAAATAAAAAATAAAGTCAAATACAACTAAATCCTCTACACTGCAAGAAAACAGATACTCAACTTAGTTTATTGAATTGCATATGAAGATAAAGTCCCACAGTCACTATAACTAAGGGTAAACACATCGCTTGGCTTGCACAGCCCAGTGTCTTTAGGATAACAGTCAAAGCACAAAGAGAGCGAGCTCTTCCTGGAACTCCTCGTTGAATCAAAAGAAGGTTGGACTAGGTTCTTGTCTCCACCCACCAGAGTGGGTCTCCGTAGGGTCTCCATAGCTAATTGAATGGAAAGTGACATTCCTTGGAGGGGGCTAGCTGGCTTATGTCGCATTGTGACAAAACACATGGTCAGATGTCGTCATCTTGTGTCTTTGGTAGACAAAAGAGTAATTTGCTCTTTAGTGACACCTATTGGTGGCCACAACCATTAACCATTACGTGGATATTTGCAGGATTACACCCTTAACATTGTCTATTGAAGTATATCACTAACAGGAAATTCATATCCATAACAGAGCATATAGCAAAAGCTATAACTCTAATGCAATGGTGGCCAATATTTATCCAGATCTTTTTGAATGAGAAGCACAGAAATTCTAAAACATGTAGGGTGACATCCTTAGCCATAATGTATAATTATTGTTTAACCCCTTCCCGACCGCTGACATATCATGTACTTCCGATTGGGAGTTCTCCCTTAGACCCGTGGACGTACATGTTACGTCAGGGTCCCCTAACCTCCCTCCCGATACTCCCCTTCCTCGCTGGGCTCCCGCGGTGGACTGGCAGGCTAAAAGACTGCCACCACCTTTTCAGGGGGCCCAGCAGGCACGATGATGTCATCAGCAGGCGCCACCCAGTGTCTGCTGTAAAAATCAGGAAGGGAAGGGGGGCTCCTATGGAGCCTTCTATCTCCCCAACCATTAAAGATAGGAGGAAACAAATTGCACTGCTGGAAAAGGGAAAGTTTCCCGTTTTCAGCTGTGCATAGCATTAACCCAATCGGCGCCGAATCGCGATTAAAACCCGGAGGTGGCTGACATCTCGGATGTCAGCCAAGCCTGCGGGTCACCCCCACCCACTGACATCCTCACCATATGTGTAGGACGTCAGTGGGCCAGTTAACCCCTAGCTGCCAAGTGGAGAGATGGGGATCATTTGGATCCCCGTGTCTCCCGATCCGTGGCAGTTAGAGGGTCATGTTTGACATCTGATCAATTGGGATCTTTAATTGGGAACAGACACCCATATTTATACAATAAAACATAGGTTATTTCCATATCCAAAACATCCCCTAGAAACTTTTGGGAGACCTGATTAGTCTGAAACAGATAATTGGTTAAACATTTGCTCAACATTTGTAGACAGTCAGGACAATGGGAATTGTGATTGACAAACAGATTACAGTCAGCAGATTTACAAACTATCCTATACTATAATAGAGTAAGGCTTGGCGTGTCCGTCGCCACGCCTTACTCTGCGCATGCGCGCGCAACCAGTGGCGGTTGGCTGCGCGCGCATGCAACTGCCGCGGCACGAGCCGGCTGTGCGCTCGCCGCGGCGGTTACAAGATGCACACAGCAGCCGGGTAGAGGCTGCGCTCGCAGCCTCTACCCAGCTGCCGCGCGCATCCAACCCCTGAGCGGCGAAGTGAAAGTTTCCCCGCTTCCGCTCTTTGAAGGACCCAAGCTGCGGTCACGTGGGAGTCCCACATGACTGCGGCTTGGGTCCTTCAACGAGCTGAAGCAGGGAAACTTTCACTTCGCCGCTCGGGAAGGTAAGTATGCCGGAGCTCATGGGGCGGCTGTCCGAATGCCGATAGAGCATTCGAACAGCCGCCCCATGTCTGGTCTGGGGTCTGAGCTGGGGAGCAATATCCACGTGCTGGGGCAGTATCCACGTGCTGGGGCAGTATCCACGTGCTGGGGCAGTATCCACGTGCAGGGGCAGTATCCACGTGCTGGGGCAGTATCCACGTGCAGGGGCAGTATCCACGTGCTGGGGCAATATCCACAAGCTGGGGCAGTATCCACGAGCTGGGGCAGTATCCACGTGCTGGGGCAGTATCCACGTGCTGGGGCAGTATCCACATGCTGGGGCAATATCCACGAGCTGGGGCAGTATATCCACAATAGACTGCCCTCTGGGCAGGCTTTCCACCTTGTTCAAATATAAACAGACATCAACACATTTCTGAGACAATGGTAGGCTGAGAATGGTTTGGGGTGTGTCATATGTAATAATTTTATCGTATAAAGGACAGATGGTCTTTGCTTTGAATAGGAAATTGAGATGTTGACTACTCGAGCAAAGAAGATTCTTTTGCAATAAGAGAAAAATTATTGAATTCATCCTAGAGAGGCTGTTTTATGAGATACTGTATTTACTATCAGGTCTATTCAAAGAAAGGTGAAATTCAGGAGAATGACTGGAGAAGTGAAAATTCTAGGTCAAATTAGACAAACCAGAAAAATTCTCCCATTTATCTCCCTTTCCAAATCGACTATTTGGTCTAGATTGTTCTATACTCCTGTCAATCTCCTGATTTTCACCGTTCTTTGAACAGACCTGTATGTGAATAGTATATACATGTTACTCTAGATACTTCCATTATTTGCAAAATTGTATGTTCAGAACTATGACCTAATGTCGATGACGTAGGCAACATTAAGAGCTTTGTGGTCTACAGAGAACTCTGATTTCCTCATTTTAGTTAAGTAGAATTTTATTTGTATTCAAGGTAAAATGTGAAACTGTTTCAAATTGTTTTCCATTTTGGGCCTTTTGTCTGATTTTCTTTTAATGCTATACCTGTATCAGAAATATACATCTGTATAATGTTGGTAGTAGTTTTAGTTTAGTATATCCATAAGTCTTTGTAGACATCGGTATGTGGGTTAATTTTTCTTTACAAGTTTCCCCCTTGACGTTTAAGAATATTAATAGCATTAGCCACCTTTAATAGCTAGTTTGATTATTCCTGATTATCTTGTGTCCTAAGAGCACAGACATAGCTTAAAAGCTCAGGAACTGGCCAATAGAGATCAGATTGCAGATGGACTCTGTGGCTATACAAAGTTTTGCACTAATTGGAAAAAACACCATTGAATTCACTGTCTGTGGCGTATATAATGGCTAATTTCGCCTTCTGTGCCTTAACCTTGCCAGATCTTTTTAATACCTTATTTTCAAAGGCTTTAGTGTGAGCTTCATGTGGCTGCTGATATTGATATAAGGTTATAGAAAGGATTTTGCTCTGGATTCTGCAATCGCATTGTTATTTCTCCATTTACATCCTCTACCTGTCGTTAACACTACAGCTTGAAACATGTAATTAGAAAATCAAGTATTGTCAAAGAATATACTTTTAATGGGACGGCTTTAACACCAGTGATGGTGTTTAAAATATATAATAGTAATATAATCATACAACCATTGCTCTTACAGAGCCAGCTGTATGTTTATGTTTTTAATTTATAGGTAGGTCTTTGAGATGGAGAGACACTCAGACTGTGTAGAAGAAGAATAGACATGTTTTATATTTAAGATACAAAGGATAACAATGTATTATTATTTATGTTAACTATTTCACTGCTGAGCCTTTTCACCCCTGTGTGTTTAGTAGGGATGAGCCAAACACCCCCCGAGTTCGGTTCGAGCCCGAACCCGAACTTCCCATTTGTTCGGGACCGAACCCGAACTCCCATGCAAGTCAATGGGGCTGAAAATTCGGTTTTTTAGAGTGCCCTCCAAGAGGGCATATATGCTACATATTTGCCATAAAAGGCGTATGGGGGTCCGGGTAGTGCCCTGGGGGACAGGAAACAAGGACAAAAAGTAAAAAAAAAAAAAAGTTTTTAAAGGGTCAGTGAGTTTTCCATGAAATAAGGGTTAAAAATAAAAACGAAAAATTCCTTAAAATATCCTGCCTAGGAGGTCCCCACAACCTGCCCGTGAAGTGGCGGATTTCTAGGATGTATAGAGACACTTAAAAACAAATAAATTACGTTTCATATGACGATAAATGCTTTTCCTTTAATCTATCCATAAACAACTGCTTGGGGCGGCAGCCTGTATGAAAAGACATTTTAGGACGCGCAGAAAAAGTTTAGTGATTTTTTGGGCTAAATTATTGTGAATCTTATGCAGACTTTGGATGAAAGTAGCAATAGGTGCTTTAAAATTGGGCTTTTAGCGTCGACAACAGTGCCGTCACACCGTAACCCCTCTGTGGATATGAATCTGATACAGGTGTCAATGGCAGTGCACCCAGATATTGTGCCTTTAGTGCCAGGCATGCAAGTACTATCATACAGTAACCCCTCTGTGGTATTGTGGAAGAGTGCAGGGGTGGACCATACGGTCCTATATTAAAAAGATATGAATCTGGTAATGGGCGTCAGTGCACCCAGATATTGTGCCTTTAATGCCAGGCCAGCAAGTATCATCATACAGTAACCCCTCTGTAGTATTGTGGAAGAGTGCAGGGGTGGACCATGCGGTCCTATATTAAAAAGATATGAATCTGGTAATGGGCGTCAGTGCACCCAGATATTGTGCCTTTAATGCAGGCCAGCAAGTATCATCATACAGTAACCCCTCTGTAGTATTGTGGAAGAGTGCAGGGGTGGACCATGCGGTCCTATATTAAAAAGATATGAATCTGGTAATGGGCGTCAGTGCACCCAGATATTGTGCCTTTGGTGCCAGGCCAGCAAGTATCATCATACAGTAACCCCTCTGTGGTATTGTGGAAGAGTGCAGGGTTGGACCCTGCTGTTCAAAAAATTAAAATGATATAAATCTGGCACAGGCATCAGTGCAGTCAAATATTGTGCTTTTCATGGCAGCAAGTGCATTCACACCGTAACCCTTTTGTGGTATTGTGGAAGAGTTCAGTGCTGGAGGTTTTGTGCATGCAGAAGACATATCCGATCTATTCCGTTACTTCGGCATCAGGGGATTGATAGCTGCTGATCCAGGACTGATTCATTTTTATAAATGTCAGCCGGTCTACAGAGTTGGTGGACAGACGCACTCTTTTGTCTGTGACAAAACCTCCAGCAGCACTGAACGACCTTTCGGAAAGCACGCTAGATGAAGGGCAACCTAGTAGCTGCATAGCATATTGGCTAAGTTCTGGCCAGTGATCCAATCTCAACACCCAGTAAGCCAGTGGATCATCTGCTGGAAAGGTATCCAGGTCTGCCCTTGCCCCTAGGTAGTCCTGCACCATATGGTGAAGACGCTGGCAATCGGTGCCTACATTTGACGTCCCTGGGCGTCAAGGACTAAAAAAAATTAAAAATGCATCAGTCAAGCGGCCCTGGCCTTCACCGCTATTCCTCTGATCACCTGCAGCCTCAGAAGCACGTGTGTCAGCAGTAGCACTTGGTAATCTAACAGTGCCTGGAAAGGTGTTACACAAGTTTCGCTTTAGAGCGTCCTCAAGTTTTGTCATCCTGTGCTCCCTCTGTGCGGGCAGGATGAGCTCTGCAACTTTCCCCTTGTATCGTGGATCAAGAAGGGTTGCCAACCAGTAATGATCCCTCTCCTTGGTAGCACGAATCCTGGGGTCCTTTAGCAGGCTTTGCATCATTAGGGAGCCCATGCAGCGTAGGTTGGAGGTGGCATTAGCTGCCGAGTCTTCCTGGTCAATGAGGATGACCGTATCGTGCACTTCCTCCTCCCAGCCACGCACAAGCCCTTCTGTTTCTGGGCACACAAAACCCTGCCTTGAGGAATCCCCACCTTCAATGCCCCCACTACTTAAATAGTCCTCCTCCTCCTCATCCACCTCCTGTCTGATCTGAGTAGGACCCGCTGGAATGCTGTCTGCGGAAAGACTGGGGCCTTGAGAGCTAGGGAAGGCCTCCTCTTCCTCCCGCTGCTCTGCCTCTAGAGCCACATCTATAATTCCCCACAGAGTGTGCTCCAGCAGGAACACTAAAGGAATTGTGTCACTGATGCATGTACTGTCCCTGCTCCCCATCCTCATTGCCTCCTCAAATGGTGACAGTACAGTGCATGCATCCTTGATCATCAGCCACTGCGGGGGGTAAAAAAAGCCAAGTTGACATGAACCTGTCCTTGTGCCATACTCACAAAGGTACTCGTTGATGGCCCTCTGCTGCTTGTGCAGATGCTGCAGCATTGCTAATGTCGAGTTCCACCTGGTGGGCATGTCACAGATCAGACAGTTTGTGGGAAGGTGGAATTCTCTTTGAATTTCTGCCAGGCGAACGCTTGCTGGGAATGACCGTCTGAAGTGGCTGCAGACTTTTCTGGCCTGGATGAGAAGCTCTGGCAGCCCTGGGTACTTGCTTAGGAAATGCTGTACCACCAGATTTAGGATGTGTGCTAGGCATGGTACATGCGTCAATTTACCCTTGCGTAGGGCGGAGAGAAGGTTGCTGCCATTATCGCAGACGATCATTCCCAGCTCCAGCTGGCATGGTGTTAACCATCTCTGCACCTGCCCCTGCAGAGCTGACAAAATTTCTGACCCGGTGTGGCTCCTGTCCCCTAAACAAACCAGCTCAAGCACAGTATGGCATCTTTTTGCTGGAGCCATTGCGTACACCCTGTCAGGCGTGGGTTTAACTGCCACTTCGCCAGAGACAGAGAAGGAGGAGGAGGAGGAGGAAGAGGTGGTGGTGGTGGAGCAGACAGACCTCATACAAGCAGCTTTCTGGAGGCGTGGTGGATGAACAAGCTCCAGCACAGAGCCTCATCTTGGATCCCTCCCAGCTGCAATCAGAGTTACCCAGTGTGCCGTGAAGGAAATGTAACGACCCTGTCCATGCTTGCTGGACCACGTGTCTAAAGTGACATGCACCTTGCTGCTGACTGCATTTCCCAGTGACTGGATAACATTGTCTTCCACGTGCTGGTATAGTGCTGGAATGGCCTTGCGTGAAAAGTAATGGCATTTTGGAACCTGCCACAGTGGTACAGCGCATTCAGCAAATTCACGGAAGGGAGCAGAGACAACCAGCTGGAAAGGCAGCAGCTGCAATGCGAGTAATTTTGCTAAGCTGGCATTTAGACGCTGTGCTTGGGGATGGTTGGGACTATATTTTTTCTTTCGCTGCAGCAGCTGCGGCAACGTAATCTGACTGCATAAATCTTCAACTACTGGGATGATGTCACATTGTGAGGAAGTACCTGCTGGTACATCCATTACTGTAGCATCATCCCTGTCGGTGGAGGTTGTAGGCAATTGCATGGCAGGACATACAGTGTGGGTAGAGACAGATGAGGAGGAGGAGGACCTACGCAAAGTTTTGCCCCAACGGGATGTGTGGCACTTGTTCATATGTCGCATCAAGCACGTGGTACACAAGTGTCCGGTGTTTATCCCACGCTTCAGCCTCCTCTGACATAGATTACAAATAGGAACGGTGGGGTCTGCTGCACAGTTCTTAAAGAACTCCCAGACAGCAGATTTCCTGCATGTGTTCTTTGAGACAACAGCGCTCTGCACTGGAGTAGCTCTGACATGTGATGCCTTGGACTGGCTAGTGCTACGGTTGGTCACAGAGGATGTTGTGCCTCGTGTTTGCTGTTCCTCCTCCTCCTCTTCCTCCTCCCCCTCCTCCTCACTTGATTCCTCAGTTCGATCTGGCACCCAGGTGGAGTCAGTGACCTCATCATCATCAATGTCATCTTCACCCCCTATCTCCTCATCACTGGAGCCAACTTGGCAGTATGCTGCAGCTGCTGGGGCAACATGAGTGCCAGTTATTTGTGTGTCATCACTGGCACCCCCTTCCTCTAGGTTGATTATACTCCCTTGCTCAACCTCAGAGGTTGAATCAGAGCACTGTACTTGCTGCGCATCCTCAAGCAGCATGTCACTCTCATTGTAGTCAAACAATTCAGCTGACTCCTCCGTGTGTGATAGCGAGGCTACGGCAGGAGTAGCTGTGGACATGGAGGCTGCATTAGATGCTTTGGCAGCTGAGGTGGACTGTAAAGCACTAGAAGCCTGGCTGGCAGAGGACTCGGAGGATGAGGATGGCCTGGTTAGCCAATCCACTAAGTCCTCTGTATGTTGCTGCTGCTTAAGACGGCCAGCACCAGTTAGAAAGGACAAACGTGCCCCTGCAGAGGATGCACCACGTCCACCACGACCAGAGACACAGCCTCCCGACACAGGGGCTGCTTGCCCTCTTATCTGTGGCTGGGAGCGTCTGCCTGTCCTTTTTGTTCTTTCAGACATGGTGAGTGATATATAGATTAATATATACAGAACTCTGATTCAACTCTGGTATAAAGATTTAAATAACTCTGGTATAACTCAGTGAGACACACTGATAGCTGGCAGCCAGTGACAAGAGACAGATCACCTTAATTCACAAATGTTTTAAATAAATTAGTGAGCCCCAAAATACAGCGTGGTACTGTATGTATGACGAGACACAGATCACCTTAATTCCCAAGTGTTTTAAAGAAATTAGTGAGCCCCAAAAAAAATTGCTGGCTGTGTGACGAGACACAGAAGATCACCTTAATTCCCAAGTGTTTTAAAGAAATTAGTGAGCCCCAAAATACAGCGTGGTACTTTTTGTATGACGAGACACAGATCACCTTAATTCCCAAGTGTTTTAAAGAAATTAGTGAGCCCAAAAAAAATTGCTGGCTGTGTGACGAGACATAGAAGATCACCTTAATTCCCAAGTGTTTTAAAGAAATTAGTGAGCCCCAAAAAAAATTGCTGGCTGTGTGACGAGACACAGAAGATCACCTTAATTCCCAAGTGTTTTAAAGAAATTAGTGAGCCCCAAAAAAAATTGCTGGCTGTGTGACGAGACACAGAAGATCACCTTAATTCACAAGTGTTTTAAAGAAATTAGTGAGCCCCAAAATACAGCATGGTACTCTTTGTATGACGAGATCTTTGGAGCTAGATACGATCTCGCCCATACGTGATGACGTCAGTGGGCAGAGAGGGGGTTCCAGAGATGTCCAAGATGTCAGTCCCTCCGGGAGAAGTCTGCGATCTGGCGCCGATTGGCTCCAGATCACAGTACCTCCACCTAAGGGGTTAAGAGAAGCATCAATGAAAAGGTCAGACCGTGACCTTTCCAGCGATGCCTTTCTTTTTAAAGTGCCCCCTACCTATGGGGAGATAGAGGGGTCTGAAGGACCCCCCTTCCATTAAGGTACTCACCCACTGATGAAGCTGCATACAGAGAAACGCGTTTGCGTTGTTTTACCTAACTTGTTTGCTTTTAATTTACTATTTTAATAAAGTAATTTTTTTAAATTCCCAACGACTATTATTTTTTGTTGGTGCAATTGAAGAGAGATCAACGCTCCTGAGCACTTTCGGGAAGAAAGAAAAAGGGGGACCGGTGTACCTTTATTCCACTGGCTGATTTGTGTTTGGTGCCACTTCATAAAGGGCACTGCAATATGTGAGTAGTTTTTCCCTACTCTACTTATATTATTCATGTTCCATACAGTCTGCAAATTGCACTTTCCTGTTTTATACCGAAGAAACCACTTTGGAGAAACAGGCCATACTACAATCAAAAATGTATTGTGAGGAACTGAATTATTCACTCGTCAGCGCAAGTGCTGGTATCCACTTTCTACTATTCATTGTCTACCTGGGTGTATTTGGGGGATTTACCACCGTCGGTGGAGACTAGCAGCTGCACTGATTGACCACACATCCAATCAACCGTGATTTAACTCTTAAGTCCTGCCACTTGCCCACAGGACTGGTAATTAAGGAATCAATAAGCAGACTAGGAGATTGTTTTCCAAGAATCAGTCACCCTATGCACCATTTGGACTAATAACCCTTACTGTGTTACTGTAGTTCTATACAGAGGTTGTAGGTAGCACCTACCCTGTATTAGGACATTAAGCTTCACTTTCCATTCCTACCACTAGAGGCCGTTGCTTTAAATATAAGCGTATTTTTCATTATTTTCTACCAATTATCTTTTTCTTTTTTCAGTTGATCATCCGTTACTGATTACTTATTTATTGTCCCTTATCCATATGCTGGTCTGCGCAATTGTGCACCTATTGTGTTCACATTTCCTGATTAATTGCTGGGATTTCCCTATTTTGGGTGTTTCTTGTTATTCAGGTTTCTGTTTCTAAGTTACTGAATTTATTAAGACACTATTCGCTGTCAATTATTTCTCTATTCCTATATTTCACTCTATATACAATCTTATGTATATTGCTGTTTTGCACTATTGATATTTGTGAATTGATAATTTTGGAACACATACCAGTAAGTGTCAGGCTCTACACAAGATATTATATTTTTTTATGCGGCTATTAACTGATATTGCACACATTTATTCACACAGCCTCAATATCACTTTATATTATAGCACTAATACCAGTAGACCAATAGGTGGTGCCACATAATATACACACTTTCCACTCCACCTTATGGACATGGTTGCAAGTAGCTTTTTCTAATGCGTTGCTGGCAGTCACACCCGCAAGGTGGCAACTTTTCCATAGGAAAGTAGTTACCCAAGCTGCTAGATGACATACCAGTGCAATGCAATGAAAAACTCCCCCACACATTTATAAAAAGTAATTTACTACACAGTACATAAAAGTCAACATTTGCACTCTTCTTGTGTTCAAAGTGTAACATGTAACGGCAAGTTAACTAATGAGGCTAACAAGTACATCCTTTTCAGACTGTATAAGCTTCCCTTATGTGTTAAAAAGAGTTGGATCTGGGACAGAAACCTGTGGTTCTGCACTAACCATTTGTTTCCACTGTGAGAATTTACCCTTAAGAACCTTCTGCATTCCATCGCCAAACCTGTTTTCAATTCAAGGACAAATATGTTACTTTTTTAATTTGAGTGGGATTGTGCCAAACACTTTAGTAAAATCTGAAAAGATCATGCTTTCAAGAGCACCTTGAGCTAAACGTTTTAGGCCCGTGTCAGACGAACGCAGTTATCACGTCCGTGTTGCCGCACTTTTTTTTTTTTTAAATTCTGTATTTTATTAAGTTTTATAATATGACATTACAATCAATACAATGCATAAATCAGAGGAATCAGAGGTGCATTATACTGAGAGCGATATGAAAAATAAAAAAGCAAAACAAAAATTAAAGAAAAACAAAAAAAAAATAAAGCATATAAACAAGGGAAAAAGAAGAGCGAAAGGGAAAAGAGGGGAGGGGTAAGGGTATAGGAAAGTGTCAGCCTCCGCGGGAAGGAATCTATCCCACAATCCCGACCTCTATGGCAGCGCTGGGCATCCAATCCACGCTGCCCAGATCTTCAGGTAAAGGTGTGGCGTATCATGAATCTGAGTTGCCGCACTTTTTAACGTCCATCGTAGCATAGAATCATGAGCAATAGAGACCCACAAACTAAGTGTGTCCACACCAAACTGCGCACGCACAACACACGTGGCAAACGGACGCAAGTTAGGCAAGAACGTAAAACCGCTAACACGGACTCGCAGAGTGGGCCACGTCCACCACGTCCGCGTAGCGTTCTGTGTTCATGATGAGGAGATGTCAGACGCAGCGCATTTGCGACATCCAGCACCTTGACGCACTAAATGCCTTTTCATATCCTGTTTCATATTAATTTTGTTTTCCATATTTCCCTTTTTTTCTACGTCCGTCATAAAGAACGGACTGTGTGGTGTCCAGTGGTGTATTTAGGTTTTGTGCTGCCCTAGGCCTGACTAAACTCGTGCACCCCCTAATTTAAATTTGACGCACCCCTTCCTGTCAAGGGCACACCTCTTCCTGGTTAATCCCCACCCTTCCTCTTTAATCTCCACCTTTTCCTCTTAGAGCTCCGCCTTTTCCTCTCTTTATATTAACCACTTGAATGCTAAGGACGCGCTCAGCGCGTCCTCAGCATTCCCACTGGTATGCGGAGGACGCGCTGAGCGCGTCCTCGCATTGGGGTCAGCGTTCGGCCGGGTTCCGGCCGATCGCTGGCCCCTCCGGTGCGGGCTGACATCCTGGATGTCAGCCCGGCATCCGGAGCAGTGGCCGCCATTATTAGGTGTCATCGCGCCCCCGCGATGACACCTAATTCAGGCGCCCCCCCCGCATGTGCGGAGGAGGCGCCTGAAAGGGAGGGGGGGGAGGTCCTTCGGACCTCTCTCCCTCCCAATCGGCGGCTCACAGGGGCTTAACCCAGGCATCATTTGGAAGGGCACAGCCTGCCCTTCCAAATGATGCCTGGCATTAACCCCTGGGGAGCTGGATCGCAAATCGGCGCTGAAAAGCGCCGATTTGCGATCCTTCCCGGGAGCTGGCCGACATCTTGGATGTCGGCCAAGCTTCCGGGAACTCCCCCAGAGGACTGGCGTCATCGTGCGCAGCACGATGACGCCAGTCCTAGCATTAACCCCTAACTGCCACGAACTGTGGAGATAGGGAGTTCCAATGAACTCCCTATCTCCCGATCCGTGGCAGTTAGGGGTTAAATTTTGATATCGTTGGATCGGCCAGAGCATGGCCGTTCCAACGATACCAAACATGAAAGTAAAAAAAATTGTAAAAAAAAAAAAAAAAAAATTAAAAAAAAAAAATTAAAAAAAAAAAAATAAACACTTTTTTTTTATTTTTTTTGGTTTGTTAATGCAGCAATATTGTTCCCATTTCAATTATAATGTGAACAATGATGCTGCATTAACGATTTTTGTATGCGGTGCGTTTGTTAAAAATGGTGTCATTTTCCCCAAAAAAAAATGTAACGAGACCCCATCTCTAATTTTTTTAACAAGCGCACCCCATACAAAATATAACCGCAATTGCTCGCATGTTAAAATGTGGAAAAAAACACTTTACACGCTGTAAATTATTGAAAATACATATTTTATTGCATTTTTTGTTATAATATACAAACATGACATAACGTATACATATAATAATGACATATTATGAATCTACCGAGTCTGACGGAAAGAACGATATATAATATGTCGATGTCATATACTAAAATAAGCCTTCAAAACACGTTTAAACATGATGCGCAAAACAGGTAAAAAATGACCTCAGCACAGGGGCGGGAAAAGCCTCAGCAGCGAAAGGGTTAAAAGTGGATACCAAGTGCCTACTTGTATATTTTGTATACCATTTCAAATGTATCTATTGAGATAAAGAAAATTATGAAATGTTTAAATTCAAGCATTTTTACAAAGAACAGCCACGCATGTCAAGTAAACGGGATCACAGCCGCTCTAATTGGTTGATCAATAAAATCCACAGAAACGTGCACTGCATATGAGCGTATCACAGAGCTGCACAGCAATAAAACCCACAGAAATGGGCACTGTGTATAAGCATATCAGAGCTGCACAGCAATAAAACACACAGAAATGTGCAGTGTGTATGAGCATATCACAGAACTGCACAGCAATAAAACTCACAGTAATCTGCAGTGTGTATGAGCGTATCCCAGAGCTCCAGGGCAATAAAACTCACAGTAATATGCAGTGTGTATCACAGAATCCACAGCAATAAAACTCCCAGCAATGCAATGTTTGGTGTGTGTCAGCGTATCAGAATCCACAGCAATAAAACTCCCAGCAATGTAATGTGCGGTGTGTATGAGTGCATCAGAATTCACAGCAATAAAACTCACAGCAATGCAATGTGTGGTGTGTGTCAGCGTATCAGAATCCACAGCAATAAAACTCCCAGCAATGCAATGTGCGGTGTGTATGAGTGCATCAGAATCCACTGCAGTAAAACTCCCAGCAAACCGAGTGTATATGAGCACACAGCAATTATGCTGTGGGGCCATCTTGTCAGCAGTGGGGTGCCACTGCCAGAGGGTGCACTGTAGCTTTGATTCCCTTCCCAGTGGGTGTTCAGTCCAGAATAGAGTCTGTGTTAACGAAAGGGCGGGCAGCTGCGTGTGTGCGTTTCACGTGGTTCAGCCAGTCATGTGGTACTGAAACTCAGAGAAATGGCAGTGAAATGCCCTGATGTTCAGTGGTTTCAATCAGCAGGTTTATTCAGGCGAACCCCATAGGTTTCAATGTTAAAAATTTCCCGTTTTTATGCAATATCTAATAAATCATTTATTATTTTAATCTGCACTAAAAAGTCTTTACTTATTGATTTTTTTTTAGTACCTTTTAGTCATTTTTCAGATTTTTTTGGGCAAAATTTCCCCCCCCCTTTTTTTTAATAGCAGTTTTTCTTTTTTCTGTAACACAACTTTTTATTATCAATCATAGGATCTTATATGTAAATTCCAGACATTTTCGTTCAGTAGTTCTTATGAAAACAGCAGGCCACGGGTTTGCGGTGGCAGCATTCAGCGGCCGACTCCATGCACTTTGGGGACCCTGCGGTGAATGGTGAATTCACTGCAAGGTGGGGAAATTTTATTCTCCTAAGTGCAGGGAACTACAGAACACCAAAAAGTTGGCGTCATTTCGGTGCTCTGTGAATAACCCATTTAGTGGTGAGGTTTTTTGCTGCCCCCTGGAAAGTGAAATTGAAAGTGTAAATTAGTGAAATCTCAATGTATCCTTCCTTTTTAGGGGTGGGGCCACCCAGTGCGGGCCGCCGCCCCCTGGAAAGTGCCGCCCTAGGCCTGGGCCTAGTCGGCCTAGGCCAAAATACACCAGTGGTGGTGTCTACAGTATCTTCCGACAGAACATCCGTACGTTGTGCACGCACGCAGAGTACACTAAGACTGCGTTCGTCTGACTCTAGCCTTAGTTACTGTTTCATCCAATCCGATGTCCTCAACAGACCCCAGCTGTGAGCAGATCTCTGCTTTGTGATATTTATTTTCCTTGTGGAACGAGTTTCGGTCATTGTGTTCAAGCAAAAATAAGACTGAGATCAAACATAACTAAAACATAAATTAAGCATACGCTGCACTGTCAATGTAATCAAATCATGATGTGCAATAGGTACTAGAATATATTTAGGGTAAAAAATATAATTTTCACATTAAGATCTGTAAAGCTGGGGAATTCTGTCTGTTGAGGTGTTTTGTAAGAGTGAGCAGAGAGTTTTAAATAACTGGATGACTTCCTGCAAAAACATAATTGTAAGGGTTCTAATATTTAACCCCTTCATTACCATAAGTTCACATGATCTGCAAGGCACCTCCCGATGCCCCATTATCGATTATTGTCAATGTGCTTTTCCACAGGAGCACTACAAAGGAATTGAATTTATTACAAAGAAAATTTATTTGCTTTTGAGCTCCATCACATGCCCCTAAAGTGTTAGCACAGGGGCATAATGCCCAAGGTGCTAAGTTTTTAAAACCAGATGGGAATGCATCTAACATCTCTCCAGTTGATTTTGCACTCGGTCCTTAACTGCAGTAACTCCTTTTGGCCAGCAGATGGTGACATCTGCCTGTCAAATAGGTTATTACAGTAAGGAATACATTGGGAATATTCACAAATTTCTCACTCTATAATTAAAAATATTTTTCAAAAAAAATCACACTGGTTTATGGAAAATCCCTTGGTAATGAGGGGATTAATATGTGGGTAAAAGCTGCTTGGAGAGGATTAGTGTACCGTTAACCACAGGTATGTGGATTATAAAACAAATATGTCCACACAAAACTATCTCATAATTTTTCAATTAGTATTTTCACTATTCCCAAACAAACAAATTTGCGTGTCCATTATTTATTTTGCATTCTGCTTTCCTCTGTTAATCACTTTTGCTCTTGCTTTGCTTTATTTTTTGGGGGGGATAACAGACTATTGCAGGAATTAAATCCAAATGATCCTCATTATTCGCTTGCATCTGCCTCTGTGAAAATAAGCTGCTTTTATAGAATGGCTTTTGAATATCCCTCCCTTCCCATCCCGTTCGTTGTCTATTATATGTAATCCGACTCGCGGAAGCTTTTTTTTTCTTCTTCTTCCCAGCACTTAGATATTTTATACAGATTTCAACCTGCAAGGAGACTGCCACAAATGTTTTCTGCCTGGTTGGAGACAGCAACAGATTTATGGCAGCATCTATCTTACCAAGGGTTAACCATCCCAGTGCCCAACGGGTTATTATTTGAGTTTCCGCAAGACACCACAATTTGAAACAATTGGGTTAACGTAATCTTTGAAGGGTTCAGCAGGATAGTTGCCTCTTCCTAAGATGATTAATTACAAATGATTTCCGGTTCCCTTTATTACAATGCCTTAAACCAAGTTCTGTTCTCATATCACTTGCTGAACCGTGACTCAAGATCATTAATTCTTCTAATGCCTGGTGTTACTGGGAGGGGAGGTCAGTGAGCCCTCCATCCCAGACAGCTGATAGGGATCCAGAGGTTATTTCAGGCCTCGGCACAGATGGATCTGACTCTTTGCTGCTATTCAGCAGGCTTTGTGCGCCCACTTCAGCGAATCCGCCAACATGCTGGATGCAATGCGTTTTGTGTGCAAGGGATGGCTAGGACGACAGATGCCAAATAATAAAGTCATAGGAAGCAGTAAATGAAAGCTACGCACATTTATAATTATACTTCAATGAAATAAAGTACAGTTCACTTAGTCACACCTAGGACTTCTCCCTGCTAGCCAGACATTATTCAACCCAGATAAAGCATTTAGCTCTCAGATAGACATGGCGAGGTGCCAGACACTGGAAGTCTCTTTAGTACGGTCTGTTTCATATTTCATTTGGAAAGTAATATATTGACATTGCCGCCGAGCCAAAAAAAAACTCCCTCTGAAATTAATGGGAAGCATTGTTTTTATAATCAATATTTTCTACTTGCAAAGCATCAACAGCAAATTCACCACCGGTGTAATACTGTTAGGGACAGAAATTGATATCTTTCTCCAGCCTTAAAAGGAGGGTTTTGCTAAAAAAAGACTTTCTGCCATCAATACTTTGATAAAGAAAAATATATGGGGCCAAGTATATGCAGCATGGAGACATTGGGAATTCAGCTTCGTAAAATCTAGCAAGGATGAGAACACCTTATATTATATTATAGCAACACCTTCACTACCAAGATCTAAAGGTCTATTCACAAAGCACAGAGATTGCCTGCTTTGATTTTCCCCGCACTTCGTCCATTCCATTTCACCGAAAATACGGTGAATTCACTATTTAGCGAATGGTCACCGTAGTTTGCTAAAATTGGAAGTCGGCGAAAACTATCGAACTGTGCCGAATTGGCGTTGAACTGCAAAAAAAAAGAAAGAAAACAGAACTCCCCTATTCTTCTAATATGTGTTGATTCCCATAAAATTATTAAAATGTGTTTAAATAATAAAAAAGTTCTTTAAAAAATAGTAAAGGTCTGTTACTGAATTTTAAAAAACTTTTAAAAAATTGGGAAGCAAAAATTGTGTCTAAATACAAAAAAGGCTACTAAAAATAAATAAAAATGATCTTTGCTGAAAATTAAAAGAATAAATGGTCTTTAAAGAGAATGTAAAATGATATTACGTTTTCACATTGAATCCTATGGGTTTTGCCTCTTTAAACCTGTCGAACTGAAACACCGAAAATCAGGGCATTTTACCGGAATTTCGGTGCAGTTTAGCGTTTTGTGAATAGATGAATAGTCTTCTATAGGGCAATTTCGGTACCTGGCAAACTGCACCTTAGTTTGCTATCAATTCGCCAGTATTTTGCGAATTGACTGCATAGTGAATAGACAAATCGAGATGAAATTGACCGTTCTTTGTAATTTGGTGGCAAATTCGGAGGTTAGTGAATAACCCCTTTAGTATTGTCAGTCTTCAAAAGCATCTGCTTGTGCTCCAATATCTAGTATTCTAGATTTGGTCTAATTCTGGAGCAATGCGCAGGAATTTTGTTTTTGGAAGAAGAATTTGTTTGTAACTGGGCTCCAGAATATGTCCCCAACCAAATACATGACAGCTGAGTTGCTGAAACAGTTTGAACAGCTGCGACTCAGCAGATGGTGTTGTCTGCATGTTAGCTAGGACTTATATCGTGAAAAATACATTGTGACTATTCCCAATGATTTCTTATGTATGATTACTGAAAAGTGATTTTCCATAAAACCACTGGTTCCTGACAGTAGTGAAGGGGTTAAATGATCAAACTATCCATTATTTCATTATAACTCTTTGGTTTGAACACTGATGTTTGATGCCTCAATTAAGCGAATAAATATGTTAAAAAGACCTCCAATTCGAATCACATATAGATTGAAAGACAGATCACAGTGAATTTTAGCCTTTGTGGCATCCTCTTACTGGTCGAGTTAAAATAGTGGTCTAAATGTTTTGATTTCACAATAATTCAAAATAGTTAATGGAATAATTTTTTTTTTTTTTATAATTCTTTATTTTCCATTTTTCAAATACAAAAAAGGGCAACTTATCACAAAACCACAATGTTAGAGATTGCTACTGGTAAGCCCTGAGGAGCCCCTGCCAAAGGACCGCAGGGGGTAGACCCCGAGGAGGGGGTAAAAGAAGAAATTAGAAAAAGATCAAAGAAACACAAACATGGAGGAAAAAGAGAGAGGAAGGGAGGGGAGGAGGGGGAAGGGAATAGGGTGCCGCCCCAAAGGAGTACATAACCCAGGTATCATAATCCGCCAGAAAAACAAGCAGTCCAGCTCTTAATCCACATCAAACTCCAGCCAGGGGTCCCAAATCTTACTATGTTGGGGCATGGTGTCATGTACAAGAGCCGATAAACGATCCATGTCCATATTATCTCTGATCCGAAGATACACCTGCGCCATAGACGGAAGGGACACAGATCTCCAGCCTTGGGCCACCGCTCTTCTAGCCGCCAAGACCATTTTATGCACCAGCTTATTCTCCGGTCTCGATAGGGCGTCCTGGGTGCGGTGAAGAAGGAATGTCCATGGGTCGAGAGCCACTCCACACTGTAGGACCTCTTGGATGAGAGCATGAATTTGAAGCCAGAAGCGTCGGATCAGGGGGCATGTCCACCACATGTGGTAGAACGAGCCCTTAGCGCCGCAACCTCTCCAACATAAGTCAGAGGAAGACCCGTCCATGTGAGAAAGTTGTGAGGGGGTAACATACCAGCGAAACAGCATCTTGTAAGCCTGTTCCTGATGGGCCACATTGATGGAGCAGTGTGCCACATTGTCCCAAATATCCTCCCATTCTTCACTGGGCAGGGCATCCCCCACATCTCGCTCCCAGCGTGCAACATAAGTTGGGTCCCCCCAGATTGGAGAGCCTGAACAGAGGGAGACGTAAAGCGAGGATATCCTTGATTTCGTGATGCGAGCGTCATTACAGCGAGCTTCAAACGCCGTCAAGGAAGACGTGGCAGCCGTACGGACTTCAGGCGTCCGCGCATAGTCCATGACCTGCAGGTAGCGAAAGAAGTCCGCTGGTCCTACCGGACCTCTCTGTCGGATGTTCTCAAACTGAAGTGGTGCCCCCGCTGAGTAAAGGTGGTGGAGCCTCTGAAGGCCCAAGTCCTCCAGAGTTGCAAAAGGGCGAGGGCATAAGCCCGGTTGAAATGGAATAATTTTTAACAGTTTGAAACAAAAATCTAATAATCCTAATGATTATTTTGTATCTGGAGGAGGTACAGATATTCACTGTATGAACACAATGATGAGTAGTTACAATCCGTAACACTGGGGCTTACTGAAACGAGATGATGAGGGCTCTCCTCAACCTCAGTTGAGTTGACAAGTAAAAAGTCCTTCAAAACAATAGGCAGGTGCATTTCTGGAAAAAATGTTAACTAAGGCTGCGGTCACACAAGTGCACTGATTGCGCACAGTGCATCCGTTGAAACATATGCACCCTTCACCTTTCCAACCTGGTGTTTAAGAGCTTTTCTGGGAAGCTACCACCCTACCTGAATATGCTGCTTCCCCCGGCAGCTCCCTCATCCTATAACCTCCGATCCAGGACCAGCACCTGACTTGCAATACCGCAATACAAAAAGAAAGTGGCTCGATCCTCATTTTCCTACAGAGCACCGCAAATATGGAATAACCTCCCAAACACCGTCAAATCTTCCCCCAGTCTAAAGTCCCTTAAGAGTTCCCTATTAATATACCTCAATACAGAATGCACCTGTAAACATGTAACATAATGACTTTATTTCCTACATATTTATTTTTCTGTTAATCTATATATTTGGTCTTGTGTTAATATCTTGCATTTTACTATTTTGTATTTCTGTAACCAATGTTCTTGAACCCAGGACATACTTGAAAACGAGAGAAATCTCAATGTATCCTTCCTGGTAAAATCCTTTATAAATAAATAAATAAATAAATAAATATGCACTTAAAGTTAATGTCAGTCCAGCGCATTCTGAGCGCACTGTGCGTCCGTGCATAACGGACAGACGTACTGACGGAAGAAACTGTAGACACCACACGATCCGTTTTTCTTGACGGACATAGGAAGAAAAGGGAACTATGGGAAACAAAATTAATATGAAAAATTATAAAAATGTATACATGATATGAAAAGCCATTTTGTGCGTCAAGGTGCTGGACGTCGCAAATGCGGTTCATCTGACTTCGTTCCATCATACACACACCGCTACGTGGACATAGCACACTCTGCACGTCCATTCTAACGGTTTTACGTTCTTGCCTAAATTGCATCCGTTTGCCACATGCGTTGTGGGTGCGCAGTTAGGTGTGCACGCACTTCGTGTGTGGGTCTCTATTGATCATGATTCTATGCTACGACGGACATTAAACTGTGCGGCGACACGGACGTGATCACTGCGTTCGTCTGACACGGGCCTTAAAAGGCATGAGATTGTGGTTATATTGTATCAGTTAGTTATGACTGGCATTGCGAAATAGATTAAAAAAAAGCTGTATGTAGGGGTCTCTCTACGTCTACGTGCATTGTAGCTTTTTCACATCGATTCCATTTTGGCATCCTTTGCAAAATGCGTTGCCCATGTGTTGGAAAATTGTGCACGTGCTTTGTGTGTTGTTCTCTATTGCCTCCTTTGAAAAGCTACGACAGACAGCAAACAGTGCTGTCAGATGGACGCTAAAAGTGCGCACGTGTGACCGCAGCCTAACCTGATGTTTATTCACATTGCGTTTAAAGTATTATTTACACCGATCTCAGATACTCAGATACATCTTTCATGTACAGAGATTTATTTTATGAATCTAATCCCATTTTTGTGTATTAAAAAAAAAAAAATCCATTGATAATTCCAAAATCAATCATTTATATATTGTATCACTTCTCCAGAAGAAGACACTCACAAATTGGAGTAGATTTCAATGATAATATATATAGTTTATTCGCAACAATGCATTGGGTCATTCAATATAGCCGAATGGCAAAGGGCGTTGACGAGTACAAGCTTTTTATACATTCTTCATAACATAGAGATCTATCTAGGGCAATTGCCCAAATGTGACGTGCTATCAATAATCATGCCCAAAAACCTGCATTCAATCAACTGTTACCCTTTGACCTTGTTTTTGCTGATGTTTGACATGTTTCGCATATAACGCTCTTTCTCATGGCACAAAACCATGTTTCTCATTGCGGAACCTGGCAATGACACTTTGTCACATACTTCACTCTACCAGGGTCAACAGTATCTTGAATGATGTCTCAACTATTTAGAGATAAACAAGTGTGTTCTCGGAAACATACGCTAGATTTGCCAAAAGAAGAATTCCCCTTATTATCCCTGTGGTCCTAGAAAAAAATAACCGTGTTCGCCTTGCGGTCCATTTTTCCCAGAATCCTCATCTATGATAGTGGTTAAGTGTAACACATACAAGTGGAGATGGCTGAGTCTATTTATATTTTAGAAAATATGACATGATTGAGAACAGAATCATTAGTTTTATCTCATCTAGTGTTGATTAACACTTTCGGGGCAAATGTATGAAGACAGTGAAGAACTTGACTATGTTTTATGTACAGTTAGTAATAGATACATTTACCTACATGTATCAATAAAAACAAATATTTATATGTATAAACGTGTCGTGAATATATTTCATTTTATCAGTCCCTCCTGTTGTTCATTCATATTTTTTATCATAATCACACTGCAACGCCTTGTACACCTTGAATATACTTTGTGTCATGGTCCGAACCACCAGACCCTCTGGCGCCCTCTTTTGTTCTTCTTTTGCCCTGTTTTGCATTGATATGCAGGTTCCAGGACTTTTTCTTCCTTATGCTTTCCTGGACTATACTTTGCATAATGGACATGGAACCACACCTGCCCTTCATTCTCCCTAATTAAACCTGCTTATGAGGTAGCTACACCCCTGATCCCACGCTTCCTCATTGAAGTTCACAACCCTATCTAGTGCAGACCTACTTCGTGAAGTTCCTGAGACCCAAGTCTACCAAAGAGATCCGTGTCTTCCCTCTGCTCTGGGTACCATCACCCATACCGGTATCTGTGTTTTCCCCCTTGCTATTATTGTTCCCTGTATCAGTTTATTTAGTTCTGTTTGTTTATTTGAAAATACAAATAAACCCAGTAACCTGCCTAATCCCTGTCTTCTGCTGCTATTACTGCATCCTGGGCTCACACTCGCACTACTGCACGCCACGCTCGACGCAGTCCGCGACACTTTGTAACCATTTCATAGGCCTCTGTATGTGGTTTTACTGGAGATACCTGTTGTGAAACACTATAACCAGTAGTCCTAGTACGGAACAAGGCTGAACATAACTTACACAAGGGCGGTAGGCAACGACACATCAGATAGACAAAGATATATATATACCAATAATGAATAACAAACTGTGAAATATACCAGAAAACCAATCTCCGATTCCCTTAAACCAGTTGAGAGGGTTGATCCAGTCCAGCAGGCTGTCCCAACCAGTTTCTATACGAGCCTCCCGAAACTGGCTTTTTATGTCCTGCACTTTTTTGATATGGGAAATGATGGCATCTTCTGCCCTTGTATCATTTCCGATAAAATTACAGCAGGCGGTTCCCAAAATCAATCACATGTCTCCTTGGCTGGCAGTAAGGTAGTCCAGCACCAGCCAGTGCTAGAGAACCTCCTTTTTAATCATTTTCAGTTCACTTGCAACAATAAGAAAATTCTTGTCATACAGTTGTGTTCAAAATTATTCAACCCCCACTGAAATTGAGTGTTTTGGCCAGTTTGACATTGATTTTGATCATTCAGTCATCTTGCTTACAATTAAATCAAAGAGGCACGTGTAGGTCAGACAAATATAACATAACATTTATAATGAAATAACCACAAATGTCTTTTCTGTGCTCACATCATTATCAGTTTTATTCAACCCCCAAGTGACATTCAATCTTAGTACAACATCCTTTTACAGTTATAACAGCTTTTAAACGTGAAGCATAGCTTGACACAAGTGTCTTGCAGCGATCTACGGGTATCTTCGCCCATTCGTCATGGGCAAAGGCATCCAGTTCAGTCACATTCTTAGGCTTGCGCACTGCAACTGCTTTCTTTAAGTCCCACCAGAGGTTCTCAATCGGATTTAAGTCAGGTGACTGCGATGGCCACTCCAAAATGTTCCAGCCTTTAATCTGCAACCATGCTCTAGTGGACTTGGAGGTATGCTTGGGATCATTGTCCTGTTGAAAGGTCCAACGTCTCCCAAGCCTCAGGTTTGTGACGGACTGCATCACATTGTCATCCAATATCTCCTGGTACTGAAGAGAATTCATGGTACCTTGCACACGCTGAAGCTTCCCTGTACCTGCAGAAGCAAAACAGCCCCAAAGTATGATTGACCCCCCGCCATGTTTCACAGTAGGCAAGGTGTTCTTTTCTTCATAGGCCTTGTTCTTCCTCCTCCAAACATAGCGTTGATCCATGGGCCCAAACAGTTCTAATTTTGTTTCATCAGTCCACAGAACACTATCCCAAAACTTCTGTGGTTTGTCCACATGACTTTTGGCATACTGCAGTCGACTCTTCTTATTCTTTGGAGACAGCAAGGGGGTGCACCTGGGAGTTCTGGCATGGAGGCCTTCATTACGCAGTGTGCACCGTATTGTCTGAGCTGAAACTTCAGTACCTACATCTGACAAATCTTTTCTCAGTTCCTCAGCAGTCACACGGGGACTTTTCTCCACTCTACGCTTCAGGTAGCGCACAGCAGTCGAAGTCAGCGTCTTCTTTCTGCCACGACCAGGTAGCATTTCAACAGTGCCCTTTGCCTTGAATTTGCGAATGATGCTTCCTATGGTCTCTCTTGGTATGTTTAACATCTTTGCAATCTACTTATAGCCATTGCCCTTCCTGTGAAGAGTAATCACCTCTTCTCTTGTCTTCCTGGACCATTCTCTTGACTTCACCATGTTTGTAACCACACCAGTAAATGTCTAGAAGGAGCTGAGTATCACAGTCATTTTAAAGCTGCCTAATTGGTGCTTATTATGCTTTATTGCTGCTCCGTGACATCCACAGGTGTTTTCAATACCTGATTGAAAACACTTGAATGAACCTCTGTTCTTCAGCGTGGTAGTCTTTAAGGGGTTGAATAATTGTGTCAATGAATAATTCACAAAAGAAACATTTACTACTGTATTACAAAACCAATTGATGTCATTTTAGTTGCATATGGTTCTTTAAAAAGTCCTTGTAGGATTTCATTCTGAATACAATTACAAATGTACACTAAATTCCCTAAAACCCTTTACAGCATTGGGGGTTGAATAATTTTGAACACAACTGTATAATGTTATGTTGTCCATCAGAACAGCTAGGTCTATGATGAAACTAAAAGCTTTTTTAATACAACAACAGTTTACCCTAGGTATGGTAAATAAAGGCTTAGACTCTTGTTCCTTTGCCTGGAGTGTCATTTCATCCTCATGTGTGTTACCTTGGGCCGGTAATTCCCTATGCATTATAAAGTGTGATGGGATTTTATGTAACTGTGTGTCTAGGAATTCTGCATCATCCATGGACTATGTTGCAGAAATGATACTTTGCCAACGTCGATGCCATTTTGGCGTCCTTTGCAACATACGGTGCCCATGTGTTGGAAAATTGTGCACGTGCTTCGTATGTTGTTCTCTATTGCCTCCTTTGAAAAGCTATGACAGACAGCAAACATAGTGCAGTCAGACGGACACTAAAAGTGCGCACATGTGACTGCAGCCTAACCTGATGTTCATTCACATTACGTTTAAAGTATTATTTACACCGATCTCAGATACTCAGATACATCTTTCATGTACAGAGATTTATTTTATGAATCTAATCCCATTTCTGTGTATTCAAAAAAAATCCATTGATAATTCCAAAATCAATCATTTATATATTGTACTATGCAAAATAATGTAGTTGATGATTTTTAACTTGGCTACAAAGAATTACCTGAGTCCTGATCACAAAGGAACTGCTAATAGTTAACCATTTTATGCTCTACTTACAGTAAATGATGATTTTTCTCTACATCTATAATACCTTTACATTATACTTTTTCATCCAAAATGGATTTACCAGTATTATTTATTATTTTATTTATTCCTCTCTGATTACATATGGATTACTCTTCTGTACATTACATGCTCTCCGGACCATACAATTTATCTCTTACAGCTGATTTGCTTTCACATCAATGTAACTACCTTATTTAAATTCCTGTTTTAGTTATCAATCAGAATCCAGGCTTTGATTTCATTTGACTATCATGAGACACAATAAATATATCAGTTGCATTTTATAAATCTGTTTGGTTTAATTTAGAATGGAGACTCCTGCTAAGACAGACGATCGTCTAAGTAGAGTGTCATTTACCAAAACCACCTAAATGACAGATCATGGTATCAGGATTTAACGATAATGTCCAGTAAATCATCTATTGCCCTGTAAAGATGATGATTGAGTCTTTTCATGTGTCGCTCGCAATTTTTAGAATCAACAAGGACATTGCCAAAAATACCATGAGTATAGGTCTTAACAAAGGGATTGTCAGCTGGGAATGAGAAGGTAGTACAGTAGTTTGCACTCAGTGTTACCCTTACAAATAACTAAGCAGATAGCCTGCAAAATTTCGTATACTGATGAATGACTGACAAAAGATCCAGACCCAGAGGGGAACTGGAAAAACCTCGCTGTGACCTACCGTATGCTGCTCGTACTGCTTTGAAGGAAACTCTGAAATTGTAAGTCCATTCATTCTGCTTAGCACAATAAAGGCCCTTCCATAAAAAACTTATACATGACACCTTCTTAGTAGTATTCTAAGAATTAAAGAGTCGAAAAGCCAATTCCTACTGGAATGGTAGAATACTTACTTTCTTTTCTATTGGAGAAGCCACTTGCATTGTGCATATTGAACTATGAAACAGTTCCAACCTGTTGTAACACTGTATAAAAAGAGGCCATACAGGTTCATTAGGGTTTCAGATAAGTCAAAAACCTACATCAGAGGATAGATGAGCGGCAAATATAGGCCACAAAGAATCTAGAATGTAAAAATGGCCCATGGGATCAAATGTTTAAGCCAGACATTGGCATCTGGAAAGCTATTTCACAGCTTTATTTAATTTCTGCTAAAACCAGGGGCTCTATTTAAGTTCTATGATACTATGCTAGTGTTATTACCTTTACAGTGGACTTAATTCCCTTCATAGAGGTATATGACCATGTGTGAATTTAGTCCAATTTGTGTCTGTTCTGTGTTTTCTGTGGGTTTTTTTAATAAAGGAAATTGTACCTAGTGACATATTAGGTTGGTGTTCTCCTGTTGCACTTCGGTGCTATCGTGCCTTTTTGTGTTGCTCTATTTAAGGCTGGGGTCAGACTAGCGCATTTTTAACGTGCGTTTAGGCGCACTTAATCACGGCCGCAGTAGCAGCAAATGACGCGCAATGACAGCCAATATACGAAGTACGGCCGCATGAAAGTCCGGCCACGTAACGCAAGTGGAAAATTAATGCATTTTTTCGAGAACTGCTAGTACTGACGTACAGAGTGCGCTGCGTCCGCTAGCGGCATGTGTGCGTGATTAGGAGACGTCAGACGCTGCTCATGTCCGGCCAACATAACGTCCAGACGCAAAAAGTGTTTTATTGACGATCCGAAAAAAAATCACGCACGAAAATGTGCATCGTATGACCGTTTTTGCGCATTCCGTGAAAAAATACGGCAATGCGTTCGGACGCAATTTTTGACGGTCGCTGCGAATAAGGCTTCGTTTGACCCTAGCCTAATTTGCCCAATCGCCAAAATCAACAGCTTTTTTGGCTGCAATTTGGCCATTTTTCAATTTGAGAGCTTTAAATAGGGACATACTAGTATTTTTATTCCAGATCAAAATTCATTTGAAATATTGGCACTTGCATTTATACTTTTAATGGAAATTTCAGCTTCAGCGACTCAATTCGAAAATTATCGGCAAGCTGATTTCCAAAAAATTTTCAAATGCTGAAAGGAGTTGATAGATATATTTAAGACAGGGAAGCAGGCAAAAATCCGACTGAAACCTTTTTTAAAGATCAGATTTTTCAAATAGGCATGTTTAACAGGAAGAATCTATATGATAATGGATGTAAATATGATTATTAGGGTGTGTTGTCCGCCAGAATTTGTTTGAACCAGCATCAGGTTTCAGTTTTTGGCTCTGGGTGAATTTTTGAAATCGAATCAGCCAAATATCAGTTGAAACTTGACAATACTTTCTTTGAAATATCTGCCAATGGAATTATATCAAAACCTACTTCAATGTTAGAAATTGATTTAATTTCTTTTGAGTGTTAATGAAAATGTCACTAAAATTGACCCCTTGAAGTACTAATACATTAGAAATAAATAGGACTACACAAGCTGAAAATGATAAAAACATTTATCACAATGTGGAAGTTAGACAAAAGGGGTAAACTCCTACACAACTTTCCATAATAACCACCCAATGAAGTTTTCTGATGTCACTCTGATTTTAGTCTGTATTATTCACTAGCCATCCATCAAAAGAATGAACAGATGCCCATGTGTTAGTTACTGACAGAAAGCCAATTGCTGTACATAAAAACACCAGAACTTTCTTGTACCTGGATTAACCCCTAAAACCAGGCACAGAATCAGAATGGATCAAAAGTGGAAGAGGAACACAAAAATATGTTGAGGACCTCTAACATAAGGGGAAAAGTACCAAATAGCTGGTATAAGATCAGTGTCATACAGTACAGTACAAAATAAGCAAGGTCTCCAACATAGTGATAGAAATCAAGGCAATCCACACACCTCACAATCCCAACTAGAACAAACTCAGAATTCACTACAGAGCTTCCTGTGGTAGTCACATGAAAATGGACACTAAAGCCAACACAGCTTGTAGTTTATCATTTAAATGGTCATGGTGGCATGATGTTGTCACCCTCTTCTACCATACCAGCGTGATAGCTCTGCAATCAGGTCTTAACTCCACCTCAATGACTGTCAATCAGCTGCTATGCTTTTTATTTCGCTCCATCTGGGCCACTGTTATCTGAAAACCAGTTCCAAGAGCACAATGGAGAAGGCTGAGGTGGAGCCTGTAGGTTACATACAGAAAAAGTGGTGTCACGCCCATGCCCACCAGGGCGGCTGCAATGATCAGGAGTAACAACCCAATTCATGTATGAGGCCTAACAAGAAAAAAGTGTCATCTGCGGTAATTTCTATATAATTCCTTGTGAAACAAAACATAATCAGAGGCTTTGGTTTACTTGAATGGCCACTGAATTTTAAGCTCACCTGCCCCGTCAAGGCACCTCTTGGTAAGATGAGTACCTAATGAAACCATAAGCCACTCCTCTTAGCAACTGCATACTCTCATACTGCTTCCCAGCTAAAAGGCAGAATGGTGGGTTTTATTTAAACACTCACCAAATACCCCCACTTTGGGGTTAAAAACATGGAAAAAAGACCAGCTGCAAAAATGCCCTAACTGGTGTTACACCAATATATACTGTAGAGGTCAGCAGGACTGGGTCCTGGATGGACAATATGTTTCACCCCTATTTGGGTTGTGGTCCCTTTAAGTGCAACCACAGGGTTAATCTTCCTGTCCAGGAAGAGGTTTAAAGCCAGCAACTCCCAGATAGGATGGTGGGAGTTTAGGAAAAAGGAAAGTAATCAGTGGAAGCTGTGTGTGTGTTTTCCAAAAAGCAGGAGACGTGCTGTGCCTTGCTGGAGAGGCTTCTACATACTGGGGAAAGGATTTCCCAGGTTTGGGACTGTTTAAAGTGCTGGTAAGCCACCATTATTTTCTGTTTATTTGTGCTAAAGATCAGGACTTTGCTTTAATTTCACTGAACCCAAGCGTGTACTTATTATGTTGCCTTTTTGACTGCCCTGAAAGGGTGAATAAAGCTGTTTTGTTTGTGAAAGACATTGTGCACGTGCTCTGTGGGCCCCCAAACGTCACAACTGGTGTTTCGAATGCGGGCAATTTGCTACCCCTCACACGCCAAGCAAGCGGAATTTTTGTGAAAAAAAACTGACATTTTAAAAAGGACAGTGTTCTGATTGCATGTCCTGGGCTAAGGCTGCACCAAAGTCCACAGCTATGGAGGAGGTCGTTAAGCAGATGGTCTTTGTCAATGTGCAGGCCCAGACTCGCCATGAAGAGGTGATGGCTCAGCAGCAACAAGCCCTGGCACAGGCTGTTGCTGCCCAACAAGAAAGCACCCATTTGCTGGTTGCACAACTTACAACACAGCAGGTAGCCACACAGACGCAGATCACTGCCCTGCGGGAGGCCATGCAGCAACTTGCACCTGGACGTGATCAAGCAGTGGTCGCTGCTGGTAACCATGTCTCCATAAGGGCCAGTCACTTCCTGCAAAAGCTGTCTCCCAGTGATGATGTGGAAGCATTTCTCACCACGTTTGAAAGGACTGCTGAGAGAGAGGGGTGGCCCCAAGACCAATGGGCCGGTCTCATTGCCCCATTTCTGACAGGAGACCCTCAAAAGGCATATATTGACCTGCCCCTAGAAGATGCAAAGAATTATGACCTGCTGAAAGCTGAGGTTCTGGCCTGCCTTGGGGTAACTGTTGCTGTCCGGGCTCAACGTGTTCACTGCTGGAAGTACTGCCCTGACCAGTCACCCCGGTCCCAGATGCACGACTTAGGACAGCTGGTTAAAAAGTGGTTGCAGCCAGAGACCCTGACTAGAGAGCAAATGGTCGAAAGGGTTGTGATGGACCACTACCTGAGGTCTCTACCAAAGGATCTTCAGCGCTGGGTCAGTCATGGGCACCCCAAGACTGCAGCACTGGTAGTCGAGATGGTGGAGAGATACACCGCGGTGGAGGACCTGCTCAGACCAACCAGTCGTCGAGGACCAGTCTTGCCACCGCCTTTGAGGCCTGCTTCAGTTCCTCGGAGGGAAGCGTCACTGGACCCGGGAACCAGCACCCCAAAATCATCTTCCTTGGTTCTGCAGAGGCCTGTCGCTACCCGAACTGCTGGCGATATACAGTGTTGGAGGTGTCACGCCTGGGGCCATACCCGGGCGCAGTGTCCACTACAGGAGGAGCCCATGGAGTGTGGATCCGCTCGGAGAGTGTCCTTCTACACCCTCACAACGTGCACTACCCACCTTGACCTAGAGGGGGGTCAGTTTGAATGTACTGTGTGTGTGAATCACCGCCCAGTCAAAGCTCTCCTGGACTCTGGGAGTATGGTCACCCTGGTGCATGCCCGGGTAGTCGGAATGCTCGGTCCAGTACAAAGAACCCTAAGGGTTGTCTGTAACCATGGGGATACTCGGGAGTATCCGCTGATCCCTGTCACCATTTCCGCCAGGAATACTTCGGTCACCCAAGAGGTCGGGGTGGTGAGTACTCTGATACATGATGTGATTGTGGGACGGGACTGCCCCTTGTTTGCTGAACTGTGGTGCTTGGCACAAACTGAACTGCCCATCGAACTGGGGAACAATTCAGGTTCACCACCACCAAACATGACTGTGGACACTGTTGATGAGGAGTTGCTCAAATGTGTTCAAAATGAGAATGTTGTAACTGATGTGAGTGTCCTAGCTCCGCAACCTGAGTTGACACCGAAGGAGGGGGAATCCTCTCCCATGCCGGTGTAGCGCTCACTCCCGGAGGAGCCGCTGAAAATGAACCACGGGTCAGTCTCCCCGCACTAGGGAATAAATATACTCCAACACAGCTGTGGGTTTTTATCATTTAAATAGTTTACTAAAATAATAGGCAGATATTGAGATACGGTATTCACAGATATTATTACAGTACTTTTGTATTGCGATAAAACGCGTAGCGGAAAAGAACCGAAACACGAGGCGTCGTATTTCGGAAAATAAAATATTCGTAACCGAACATAAAAGAAATGCAGTTGCACGAATATTCGAAAAAGGGACACGTAGCGGAACCCCAGAACGTACAATCACTTCGTATCACGGTAAACGCGCAGCAGAAAAGAGAAAAATATATTCGGAACGTATCTTTACCCCTGTTCCGATTCGTAACAAAAATGAGTCCTGCACAGGTTAAGTCCCGGAATGTAAAAGGTGTGTATGTGTGTGTATGGTACCCGGGTACTGTTCAACTGGCCAGTGAATTTACTTAAAGAATGTCTTTGACTAGTCAAGTTGGGGCCCTGTGGACTTTAAAGAGAAAACAGCAGCGTATTCTTTGTATTACAAACGGCCTTGGAGGCCTCTCACCCATCCACCGGTTGCTTTAGGCTCCGCTGACCCAGGACGTCTCTCCGCTCGATCTTGACTGGGGATACTAGCGGCCGGATCCGTTGTCTGACTTCCCGTAGCTTGTCCACGACTTTGGCCCAGCTCACCGCCTGCTCTCTGTACCCGATCAACTTGCGGTGACTCCTTACTCGAGGTCTTCGGTTGGTTCAATCTGCAGCAACTCAGGAACCTTGGAGGGCTCCTTCTCCTTAGGCTGAATGACCCGGTAAAAGAACTGACAGGCTCACTTGCTCTCTGGCCTAGGCCCTCTTACGATCTACGGCACTGCGTCTGCTCTCTCTCGTTCCCTGGCGCGCTCTGGCGCGTTCTCCACGAGGCGGAGGATGTAAGGGTCCAGTCCCCACCCACTTCCTGTCTCCTTGCAAAGCATGCCGGGAATTGTAGTCCCAATGTCCAGTGTCTCTGATCGCGATAGTCTCCATCTTGTGGCCAAAAATAGGTACTGCCACAGCAAGATTTTAACACAGCGCTACACTCTCCCCCTCCTAGAACTCTTGGGTCTCTCCAAGGAGGTACAACAGTTACATTACATTTCCACAATGTTTGAATACAGTTTACAAACATGCACAGGTTCAGCAGCATACATGCAGTGGGTTAGAAATACTTCCTCAAGTTGACTCATATTTTGGGCTACCTCAGCTAGCATAGCAGACACTTCGGGCAACCTCTGCACTGTGGTGATGGCCTCTTCAGTGCTATGTCCTGGCGAGTCGTAGGTGAGTCGTTGGGGCGGTCGAACAGAGCGTTTTGGTTCTGGCTCAATCAGTTCCTCTTCAGGTGGAAGTACTATAGGCGTTGGCTCAATCCTTCTCTCTACCACTGGAGCAGACGTTTCTTCAGAGTATGATCCCTCCAGCGAAGGCATAAAACTATAATCACCTGAATAAGCTTCCAGAGCTACCGGGATCCCCACAGCCTCAGGGACTTCCAACTGAAATTCAAGAGGCTCAGGGATTTCAACAGTCTCAGGGACTTCTAGCAGAAATTCAGGAGCTTCAGGCCTCAAGTTACTCTCCCACCGTTCAGGGACAACGACAACCTCTTCAGGCTCCGGCGAGCGCATCCAATCTAGACAATAACTCTCTTCTTCACTGTCTCTTTCGCTCTCTTCGGCAACCCGGGTCTGTTGAGACCGAGTAACAGGAGGCAAACATGGAACAGGCGGATTTGGCCGAGGCAATTCGTCCCCAACTGGCATCCTCACAGCCTCTCTCAAAGGCAACAAATGATTCCGGTGCCAGTTCTTGAGAGGCCCAGCCTTTCCATCTGGGCGAATCTGATACACTGGTAGACCCGCCAGTTGTTTGCAGACAATGTAAACCTGGGAACTCCACCTATCCGCCAACTTGTGTCTCGCAGCAGCACCCAAGTTCTTCAATAGAACCCTATCACCGGGTTGTAGATCTTGTATTCGGACTTTCAAGTCATAGTTCCTTTTGTTTCTTTGTTCCCTGTTTCCTGAGGTCAATCGGGCCTGTTCAAATGCAGAAGCCAAATTCTTTCGAAGTCTATCCACGTAGTTTCTATGGGAAGCTACTGATGTCTGGTCTAGAGATAACCCAAAGGCCAAATCAACCGGCAGTCGAGCCTCTCTTTCGAACATAAGACGGTACGGTGAGTATCCAGTGGCATCACTCTCCGTACTGTTATATGCATGCACCAGAGTAGCTATGTGCCGACTCCAACTCTGCTTCTCCACATTCGACAAGGTCCCCAGCATGTTTAGCAGTGTGCGATTAAACCTTTCAGGCTGAGCATCACCTTGAGGGTGGTATGGTGTAGTTCGGGTCTTTTGGATTCCCAACAACTCTAACAATTGCCCCACCAGTCTGCTTTCAAAGTCTCTACCCTGATCAGAGTGTATCCTCCTTGGCAGTCCGTAATGAACAAAGAACTTTTCCATCAACACCTTGGCCACTGTCGGAGCGCGTTGATCTTTTGTGGAAAATGCTTGGGCGTAACGAGTGAAATGATCAGTCACTATTAGAATGTTTCCTTGCCCACTAGCATCCGGCTCTAAGCACAAGAAGTCAATGCACACCAAATCCATGGGTCCCTGACTCTGCAGATGGCTCATTGGAGCAGTTCGGGTCGGTAGAGTCTTTCTCTGAATACACCTCAAACAGCAATGACAATAACTTTCTACTTCAGCCCTCATACAAGGCCAATAAAACCTATCTCGCACCAGCTTAAAAGTTCTCTCTGCACCCAAATGTCCATGCTCATCATGTAGTGATCGCAACACACTCTCCCTATGTTTAGTAGGGAGGAATAACTGTTGAATCTCTTCAGAGTTGGTTGAGGGGCCCCTTCGGTAGACCACCCCATCCAGCATCTTTAACCGCTCCCACTCTTTATAGACCAATCTGGCCCCACTCGGGGAGTTAGTTAACAAAATCTCTCGCTGGTTTGCAGCCAGGGCCTTTATGGTCAAGGCAATTAAAGGGTCTCTGGCCTGATCCGCTTTCAGGTCCTGTCTCGAAAAGGTAGGTAAATTTTCATCCCTTAACTGCGTAGGGTTGCAGTAAAACTCAGGAACAGCCGCAGCCATGACTCCTATGGCCTCCGCTTCAATCCCTCCCTTGACTCGGCGCTCCGTTCCTTGACACAAAGCTTGCACCCCGTCTGGAGTCAACTGAGTCCATTCTGTAGTGTAGGGTCTTCTCGATAACGCATCAGCATCTCGATTATTCACCCCAGGGCGGTACTTCAGGCTGAACCGAAACCCTGACAGAGCGGCCAACCACCGATGTCCCGTTGCATCCAGTTTTGCAGTAGTAAGGATGTAGGTAAGAGGATTGTTATCCGTCTTGATCACAAACTCGGCTCCATACAGATAGTCTTTTAACTTGTCTACCACTGCCCACTTCAAGGCTAGGAACTCCAGCTTGTGAGTAGGATAGTTCTTCTCTGAAAGCGTAAGGCTCCGGCTCACGTACGCTACAGGCCTCAGCAATCCACCATACTCCTGATATAAGACTCCTCCCAGACCTTCTCGGCTGGCATCCACATGTAGTTCATACGGCTTGTGAGGGTCCGCATAGGCCAAAACAGGAGCTCGGGTTAGACTCTCTTTCAGCTTTACGAAAGCTCCTTCACATTGACTGGTCCATTCACCTTGTATAGACTCTCAAGCTTTCCTTGGCCCCGGAGCTGACGGGTTTTTGTCAGAGACCTTGCAGCCTTCTTCTGTGGTTTCCTTCTGCAGGAGTTTGTTCAGTGGTTGAGCTATTTTCGCGAATCCTCCCACAAATCTTCGATAGTACGAACAGAATCCCAGAAAAGATCTAAGTTCAGTGACGTTCCGGGGTCTAGGCCAAGAAGCTACGGCCTCCAACTTCCGAGGATCTGTCGAAACACCTTCTGCTGAGACCACATGTCCTAGATACGTAACAGACGGTAGACAGAATTGGCATTTCTCCAGAGACAGTTTCAACCCCTCTTCATGGAGCCTCTTCAAGACCTTCTCCAGACGTTGTTCATGTTCTTCCAGAGTCTTCCCAAACACAATTATGTCATCCAGGTACACTAATACTTCGATTAAATTCATATCCCCGACTGTCTTCTCCATCAACCGTTGGAACGTAGCTGGAGCCCCCGTAAGGCCTTGAGGCATTCTGTTGAATTCAAAGAACCCTAGTGGACAGATGAACGCAGTTTTCTCCTTGTCTTCAGGATGCATGGGTATCTGGTGATATCCGCTTCGCAGGTCTAGTACACTAAACCACTTTGCTCCAGACAAACACTGTAGGGCATCCTCTATCCGAGGAGTGGCATATTGGTCGGGGATGGTTCTCCGGTTCAATGTGCGGTAGTCTATACATAGGCGGACAGAACCATTTTTCTTCCGGACCAACACTATGGGAGATGCATATGGACTCCTGGACTCTTGAATCACCTTGGTTCTTTGCAATTCATTCAGTTGTTCTCGCAGATCATCCAAGTCTCCCAGCGGAACTCGCCTTGATCTTTCACGAAACGGCTTGTCTTCTTGTAACCGAATACGGTGCTCAGTACTCTTAGCTAGGCCCACATCGAACTCATCTTTCGAGAACAATTCCTTCCACTTTAGGACTTGAGACCGAAGACGTTTCTTCCACTCAGGTGAAATGGGAGTGTCTTTGGGGTAGAATCTTTCATCTGGAATCTCTTTATCCACTCCCCCTCCTAAATCGGTAGAGAGGGGTGTAGAAGACTCTACTTGCCCGATAGGCATTTGTGCTTTAAGGACTACTGGAGAATCTGTCACATTGCACACACTGACCGAGACTCTTCCTCGTGTTCTCTTCAGGGCTTTGGTGGAGATTATTTCAGGAATTACTTCGACTCCGGTTTCACTCCCATGATTGACATCGGTTCCCAGCACCACATAGGGACCTGGTTGTGATCCGTTCAACTTGACTGAAACCCGGAAGCTCGCTACTTCTCCCGCTTGCAGAACCTTCTCTGTCCCACCCAGTCTCCACAGTCTCCCCACCTCAGCAGGTGCCTTTCGTTCTTCGACCATCCTCTGATAGACCGGACGTAACATTGGGTGTACTCCTTGAGTCGAACCTTCTTCCAATACAATAGGTGTCAGGAGACGCCGCACTAGGTCAGTATTCGTCCCCACTATGAGGGAGCTTCTGTTCGCACCCGAGGGTCGAGGACACACAATGGCCAATGCATCACAACCTCCAGACTGTCCGATGACTTCAGATCCGATCTCCAACTTTACTTGCAGGTACCCGTCATAAGGGAGTTTCTCAGTGCCGATACCCCATATTTCCAAATCCTTCAATTCTTGCAGAGGAATGTGTTTTAAGTGTTTCTCATAGAAGTCTCTGTAGATCAATGTCACTTGAGCCCCTGAATCTAACAGGGCTTTGGTGTAGACTCCTTCCACTTGGATTGGCACAATAGGAGAAGGACCTATCAGTTGGTCAGGGAACTTGGTGGCGGTATCCGGACACTTAGACCCAGTTTGCTGTACCCTGGCCTTTTTCTTGGCCCGTGCAGGTTTTGGGTGTGCATTGCTTCCCCATGACGTAGACCCGGATGCTAAGGGAGTGACTCTTTCAGTTCTGACAGGCTCAGCAGTTGGCTCGGCTTTGGGCCTTCTCGCCCTCTTAGTCTTGACTTGGTTTCTGGAGCGGGGTTCAACCTTCGGGCACTTAGGTTGCTCCTTCACTTGTGCCCTCTGGCGTTTCCCGCCGGTGAGGTAGATAACAGTCCTTCTAGGGCTTTCAACAGTCCCTCGACTCTATCCTTCTCAGGCTTTTGGCCTTTGCACTGTGCGCGGAAATGTCCCATTTCTCCACAACCAAAACATCTCTTCTTAGAGAGCGGAGACGTAGTTGCTTGTTGGGATTTTGTTAAAAGACTTGGACCAGACGCCACCGCGGCTCCCGTCGTCTGCATATCTGTGAGGAATTTCTGCCTGCATTTCGGTCACCTTCATCAACACTCGGCACAGTTCCGCGTGCGCTTGTTGCAATTCAGCTTGAGCTTCCTGTACTTTCTTGACGGTCTTGGACAATTCACCACATTCAGAGAGGTTCGATTCTTTGGCAGCCCTCTCTGTAGATTTAAAAACGACTAGGTGCTCTTGTTCATCCTCGTCCGATCCATAAGTATCTAGAGAGTCGCTTTCAGGCTGCAGACCGTCGCTATGTCTCACAGGTTGTGCATAAGCCCTTTCCCCCCGCCTGAAGGATTTCTCTTCCAGTAAAGCCTCTTCTTCTCGTACAACTCGGATCAGTTCCAGGTACTTCAATTCTTGGTTACCTGTTCTGCTTCTCAGCTGCATCATTACTGGATCTAGAGGTTGAGAGCCCCTCAGGATCTGTTTTATTCGGATCTTATCTACTTCGGCCGGTTCGGCCCCTTTCTTGAGGAGTATCTGGTGTAGAATCTTATCTAGGCGCCTCATGTACTCGGTCATCCTTTCACCTCTTCTCTGATAGGTGTGTTCGTACTGATATACCAGTTCGGCCGCCTTTTCGGTTCGCCCAAAAACTTCTTCAAGAACGTTTAAGTAATCTAAAGCAGTACAATCTTTCCTGCTCAGTTTCAGGTTTCTCACCGCTTTTGACGCAGGTCCCTTTAAACTCTCGGTGATCCTTTGCTTTTTCTGGGCCTCAGGGACGTCCCACTCATCCAGAGCCTGCATCGCCTGTTCCACCCATTCTTCAAAGGTTTCTTCTCCCGCCGGAGTTGGTACGTTTCCTGTAAAATTTCTTAACCGTCGATAACCGAAGTTAGTGTGAGGAGGGCTTGTTTTCTGACATTTAGCCAGTAGATCTCCAATAGCCACGATAAATTCAGGCCCGATCATGGCCAACGGACTAGGTGCGGGAACACTTGCGGATTCGCCACATGGCGCACTTGGTTGAATTAGTTGGACTTCCACCTCATCGGCCAGTTTCACGCTCACGCCTTGAAAGCATGGTGGAACGCCCTTTCTCCACTCGAGAAGAACATACGTGTGAGAAGTATCTGGGTTTTTTTTAATGTCCAGTATTAACCCCCGATGATCTGGTGCTAGCGTGGCCACGGCCTGGCGGATCCGCTCTTCGGCCCAAGTGTCTGCGGGAATATCCATGACTATACAACATTCTAACTGACTACTGTGCTCCTCACACCACTCGGCAACAGTGTCTGGATCCATATTTAACCCTTTAGATGCGTTTTTTCCAGAGACTGGATCCCGGACGAGCCCCCACGTGTAGCGCTCACTCCCGGAGGAGCCGCTGAAAATGAACCACGGGTCAGTCTCCCCGCACTAGGGAATAAATATACTCCAACACAGCTGTGGGTTTTCATCATTTAAATAGTTTACTAAAATAATAGGCAGATATTGAGATACGGTATTCACAGATATTATTACAGTACTTTCGTATTGCGATAAAACGCGTAGCGGAAAAGAACCGAAACACGAGGCGTCGTATTTCGGAAAATAAAATATTCGTAACCGAACATAAAAGAAATGCAGTTGCACGAATATTCGAAAAAGGGACACGTAGCGGAACCCCAGAATGTACAATCACTTCGTATCACGGTAAACGCGCAGCGGAAAAGAGAAAAATATATTCGGAACGTATCTTTACCCCTGTTCCGATTCGTAACAAAAATGAGTCCTGCACAGGTTAAGTCCCGGAATGTAAAAGGTGTGTATGTGTGTGTATGGTACCCGGGTACTGTTCAACTGGCCAGTGAATTTACTTAAAGAATGTCTTCGACTAGTCAAGTTGGGGCCCTGTGGACTTTAAAGAGAAAACAGCAGCGTATTCTTTGTATTACAAACGGCCTTGGAGGCCTCTCACCCATCCACCGGTTGCTTTAGGCTCCGCTGACCCAGGACGTCTCTCCGCTCGATCTTGACTGGGGATACTAGCGGCCGGATCCGTTGTCTGACTTCCCGTAGCTTGTCCACGACTTTGGCCCAGCTCACCGCCTGCTCTCTGTACCCGATCAACTTGCGGTGACTCCTTACTCGAGGTCTTCGGTTGGTTCAATCTGCAGCAACTCAGGAACCTTGGAGGGCTCCTTCTCCTTAGGCTGAATGACCCGGTAAAAGAACTGACAGGCTCACTTGCTCTCTGGCCTAGGCCCTCTTACGATCTACGGCACTGCGTCTGCTCTCTCTCGTTCCCTGGCGCTCTCTGGCGCGTTCTCCACGAGGCAGAGGATGTAAGGGTCCAGTCCCCACCCACTTCCTGTCTCCTTGCAAAGCATGCCGGGAATTGTAGTCCCAATGTCCAGTGTCTCTGATCGCGATAGTCTCCATCTTGTGGCCAAAAATAGGTACTGCCACAGCAAGATTTTAACACAGCGCTACACTGGTTATGGTAGGAGAGGATGAAGAGGAATTATCCCCTGTAGATATTACACTTGTGGTGGATGAGGGGGAGGGTTCTTCTTATCCAGTACACCCTGACTTAGATGTGTCCAGAGGTGCATTTGGCAGGGCTCAAATGGGTGACCGGATGTTGATAAATGCTCGCGAACAGGTAACTGTTGTCAGTGGGGTACCTCAAGCACCAGATGCAGAGAAAAGATTTCCTCACTTTGCAGTCAATAATGATCTGCTCTACCGGGTATCAGAAATTTGGGGAGAAATTGTGGAACAATTACCATTACCAGCCCTACCAGAGAATGGTGCTGGATCTGGCTCACAATGATGCCCTAGGTGGTCACCTGGGAGCTGAGAAAACCGAGGCCCGGATAATGGACCGGTTTTACTGGCCTGGGATCGGTGCCAAGGTTAAGAGGTACTGTTCATCCTGCCCCGTTTGCCAGTTAACTGCCCCAGCACCCCATTATAGAAGCCCCTTGGTGCCTCTGCCGATAATTGAGGTGCCCTTTGAGCGCATCGCTATGGATATAGTGGGTTCCTTAGAGAATTCTGCTCAGGGACACCGATATATCCTGGTGGTTCTTGATTATGCCACAAGGTATCCAGAGGCGGTTCCTTTAAGAAACCCTACATCAAAGGCCATTGCGCGGGAATTGTTTTTTATGTTTTCGAGAACTGGCCTGCCAAGGGAAATTTTGACGGACCAGGGGACCCCATTTATGTCCCGGGTGATGGCAGATGTGTGCAAGTTGTTCCAAATCAAGCAGTTGCGAACATCTGTTTATCACCCTCAGACTGATGGTCTGGTAGAAAGATTCAACAAGACTCTGAAAATGATGCTTAAAAGGTGTTACACCAATATATACTGTAGAGGTCGGCAGGACTGGGTCCTGGATGGACAATATGTTTCACCCCTATTTGGGTTGTGGTCCCTTTAAGTGCAACCACAGGGTTAATCTTCCTGTCCAGGAAGAGGTTTAAAGCCAGCAACTCCCAGATAGGATGGTGGGAGTTTAGGAAAAAGGAAAGTGGAAGCTATGTGTGTGTTTTCCAAAAAGCAGGAGACGTGCTGTGCCTTGCTGGAGAGGCTTCTACATACTGGGGAAAGGATTCCCTGTTTAAAGTGCTGGTGAGCCACCATTATTTTTCTGTTTATTTGTGCTGAAGATCAGGACTTTGCTTTAATTTCGCTGAACCCAAGAGTGTACTTATTATGTTGTCTTTTTGACTGTCCTGAAAGGGTGAATAAAGCTGTTTTGTTTGTGAAAGACATTGTGCACGTGCTCTGTGGGCCCCCAAACATCACAATACATACATACAGAAAAAGTAGTGTCGCGCCCATGCCCACCAGGGCAGCTGCAATGACCATGAGTAACAGCCCAGTTCATGTATAAAGCCTAAAAAGAAAAAAAGTGTCATCTGCGCTCATTTCTATATAATTCCTTGTGAAACAAAACACAATCAGACGTTTTGGTTTACTTGAATGGCCATTGATGTTTAAGCTCACCTGCCCCGTCAAGGCACCTATTGGTAAGGGGGGAGTACCTAATGAACCATAAGCCGTTCCTCTGAGCAACTACATACTCTTTTGCTGCTTCCCAGCTAAGAGGCAGACTGGTGGGTTTTATTTATAGAATAGAATATATTTATTTTATAGAAATGAGCCTGTAGGTTGACTGATCACTCAAACCACTTCTTATAATGTTATCAACGAGAAGAGCTTTTCCAGAACAAGCATTTGATAGGCAGGCTTGTGTTAACCATATATATGACATGTTCACTCAATGTTTCTTTGTGAGAAGCATTTCACTGGACAACAGGCATCTAGCTACTTGCTGGAACTGCCTGGGACAATAGAATAAGTAAGACATATAAACAAGAGATGAAAATGTAAACTCTTTTTAAATTTTATTTTAGCTATTAAAAAATAGACAACATAAAGGAGGCACCTGGAGTAAAAATACGTGTTTTTTTAATAAAAGAACTTTAAAAATGTACAAACTCATAATAATGAGAGTAAATTTCTATTGTATATTAATTAACCATAATGTATTTTTATCCCTGTAAAGAAGGATGTCTTTCCAAACATCTCATGATAAAATCATAAAATAGTTTTCAGGTTAAACTTTGACTTGGGTTAAAGTAATAATACTGATTGAAAAACGACACTTTTGTTCAAATATAAGCAAATACATTTTCAAGCACAATAAAATGTGAAATGATGTATACCTAGTAAGGAATGCTTTTCTTCTCCGATAAATAACTGCAGATGGTTCAGATATGATATTCAGTTCAGGTTATAAGAATTCACCGCACATCACAGCGAGCAAAAGGGCTTGCCCTCTATCATTAATCAGGCCAAGCAGAGGCCCAGCCTTCTCATTATTTAGACAATGCTCCGGAGCTGATTAAAAATCTTTTACAGGAAGAAAATGTTTATCACTCTGTAAATCTTCTGGCAGCCACAGACATAGATACTTAATAATTGTCTGATAGTAAAATGTGCATTCATCTGCTGGGAGTTCTTTGGATTTACTTGGCCCCTAGGGATGTCTGATTACGGAAGAGAAAAAACACTTCTCTGTTTCCTCTTGATGGCTTGTGTTCCAAGAGTGGTTTAGGTTTATAATGTAATGCATATTTTAAAGGATACCACGCAACCTGGCCGACTTACAAAATTTTGCATTGTACTACATCTCTAGTGTAGGGAAAACCTACCTTTTAGCTCAAAGATTAAGCATGTTATTTAGTAAAATAACACAAAAAAAAGAACATAACATTGGCAGGCTAAGGAGAGATTGTCTATTTCAATAACAATTTGCTTCAGACGACCGAAATTATTGCAAAACAAGCATACTGCTTAGTAAATCAAACATAATCTGAGCTGTGCCAAATTACCCCGTATTATTACTTTTCACATGCCACAATACACGCACTTAGTTTTGCAGAGGTTCCAAGGACAAATTAAACCAATTTTTAAAATGTAAACTATTTTGAGAGAAAGGCTGATGGTTTTCATTTTCTACTGCCTGCCATTTCTTTGTGCAACCCTTTCAGGAGGCACTGTTGTTAATTCAGTTTATTCAGTAAAAAGTGGATCGTGGAGACTTTATAAGACAATTACTTTTTGGGCCACAATAAGGAAATATTTGTAAACTACATTATTCCAACTTTACTGTTTTGACTATTAAGTTGCAATACAATTTTATTGTGTTTTCATGAGCACAATGTCAGAGCAACAGATTGCACGGGAGGTATGCCAATGGAGCCATTAATAGCAAGTTACTAATAGAAACATTGTACATGAATTGTTAACCATTAGCATCTCTAGTCAAATCGAGTCACTGTTTAAGCAGTTAGAGTTGCAATAGTTTGGATCCCCAAACAGATACTGCTCCATACTCCTGCTCCATAGGACTCCATGTAGAGAAGCGCAGTCCTGCCGGAGCTTGTGTATATCAGGTCATGCCGGAGTCACAGAAGGAAACTGGAAACTATTCGTTCTCACTATTTTTCTGCATACAGCTAGAGAAGGCAACTGATCACACCATCCTCTGCACCATAGGAACCACAGGCAAGTAAGTGAATATTGACTCGAGCCAAGAACAACAAGCTTGTCTGGAATAACTCGTTCTCTGGCTAGCCACATTTTATTGGCTACATACAAACTATAAGAAACATTAATTAAAAGTAAGTAACATCTAAGCTGTATGCAAAGTGCGTAGCTTGGTTGTGATAGTGGCTACAGCCTGCTATGTCTACACCTGTTGAAATTAATGATTGGAGGCGGAGGCGTCACTAGAAACCTAAGGGCCCCGGTGCAAGAATCCATGAAGCCCCCTCCCCGCAAGAAAGTTTTGCATTTTCACTAAAAGCATTTTGCAATGTTTTTCAAAAAGGTAATTTGCAAAAATATTTGTATAAATGTCTCCTGCACTATCCAAAAATTGCTGGTTTAAAAACCGAATTATACTATAACCTATCGCCTAGTATCTCTAGTATATATCCATTAGCTATGAAATTTAATGCTATGGTAATATTAATATAATAAGGATACTAGGCGATAGGTTATAGTATTATTAAGTTTTGAAACCAGTAATTTTTGGATACAAAAAATACAGGTATTTTTTGCACTCTTACAATGGCCATACAAGTTGGAAGTATTGTTTTAAGAATGGGTTATGGGTCCTCATATTGATTTCTCTTGTGTTATATGTTATAAGGTGGAGTATTAATTTAGATCTAGTTTAGTAGCCCTCTCCCCCTTCTTTATAACCCGATTTTTAATGAAGTTTTTCTTTTATTGAGTTTTTAGTAAGAATGCAAAGGGCTCTCTCCATGTAACTGAATAGGTTAATAAGAGAATGCTTCTTGACCATGCAGACTCTGTAGATACACCACTGGGAGGTAGAGATTTTCCAGCATGTGATTCAGAGGAATGTTTGTATAATTTGTAAGAGTAAAAGAGTGAGAACACATCCTATCTGGGTTCTGTTTAAGCCGTGCCTTTGTTTGTGTTTATTGTTCCATTAGGAGGATTAGGAGGAAGATACTGACACATCACACTTGAATGATCACACGTGATCTGCAATGAGACACCAGGAAGGGTCAGACTCATGATGGATAACCAGATGAAAAATAACGAGGCCTCTGCTGCCTAATTAACCCCTTATGGACCAATGACAGAACTGTTCAGTCATAAATGCATTGACTTTAAAGACCCTTCATCTTTAAAGGGTTAACGAGCCACCACTGCCTGGGCCTCCCCTCCAGTGGTGGAATGCTAGGGCCCGGTCCCAATTGCGACCGCTGCGACCCTGGTTAGAGGCATTAGACTTCCGTCTCTATTGGAATGAGGCCTTATATCGGTCATTACTTTTTCCTTTGTCTTCATAAATTATTATTTTACCTTCTCAATAATTAAAAGGGCTAATATGGCAGTGGTGTCTTAAGACCTATATAAATTAATAAACTGTATAGTTAAATGACACTTTAGGCAAAACAAAATATTAATTATTAACAGCTCCTGACTCCACCAGTGTTCTGTTTTGTTTATTTCTGGAACTTTTAAAACTAATCAAATATCCCGCACAACGGTAACCTTTCCCTTCTTCAGGCTGATTGGTTAGTTTCAAAATGGTTTTATAGCTAAAAGACAAACTTTATATTTTGTCCTCATAATCAAATATCGTTGGATGAGCTCTCAAGTTGTTGTTCTGTATTACTATGGCAATTAACAAGTTATTATATTTATAATATCATCTCTTTCAACCTCCATCCTAGAAATATTTCTTCCATTTATGTTAAATTATTTAGACTATATATTGGTCAAGGAAAAAAAGATGTTTAGAACGCTATATATAGCCTATACCTGTTTAACTACTACATGTACAGAAAAGGACAGTAATCCTGTATCAGTGCAAATTAAAATTTCTAGTGAACAAAAATAAACCCATAGTAGGGCCCTATTACATTCGTAACGATAATGTTAGCGCTCAGCTGTGTGAGCGTTCACGTTTGCTTTGGTGGCCCTATTACAATCCAAACGCTAACGGTTTAAAAATAAGGAGCAATTCAGAGCTTGCGCTTTTCAGCGCGAGTTTTACAGTACTTTGCGCTCCCTATACTTAACATGGGGAGCGCAAAGTGTTAATTAGCATTAGGATTACAAAGTCCTAACGGTAACTACGACCAGCTGCGGTTAACTCAAAAGTTAACCACAACTTGGAGCTGGTGCTTACTGTTTCCGCTTCTGCGGATACAGTCAGCACCAGCTTAGTCCCCCCAAAAATCAGATACACACCTCTCATCCTGCGGTGAGAACGGCGGCTCTATCCGCTTTTTCTTGGCGCCAGGAGTAGAGAGAGACTGGGGGGAAAAGTCCCCCAGTATCCCTCTGCAATCTCTCTGCCAAACTGCCAGATTTCTTGGATCAGTTAGTCGGGGAACCCCTAGCTGCCGAGGGATTTCCTAAGGAAATCCTATGGTGGAGATAGGGGTTTCACTTGAACCCCATATCTCCCGATCAGTGGCAGATAGATGGGGCATGTTTGAAATCATTGGAAAGGCCAGAGGAGCATGGCCTTTCCAATGATACCAAACATGACCATGTTCAAAGTAATATAAAAATAATAACAATAAAAATAAAAAAAATAAAACCATCTTTTTTGTGTGTGTGTTTTTTTTTATTAACCTCCCTGGTGGTATTCCCGAGTGTGACTTGTGGTTAAATTTCACTACCGCGAACGGTAACCCCGAGCCACACTCGGGCTGGATGCATACTCACCTCCTCCTGACTCCCTGGCTGTCCCCCGCAGTGTGATCCCAGTGAGTTGCTTCCTGGTAAGGCTCCCTGCGAGTCACACGATGCAGGGCAGCGGGACCAGGCAGCAAACTTAGAAAAAAATTATAATACACTGTATAATCCAATGTGCAATGTTTTTGAACGGCCGCTAGGTGGCACTACAGGATAAGAAACAGACCATACATCATCTCACCCTTGTTTTCAGACAGATTTCAGCGTTTTTTGCTGTATTTTATTGAATATCATTTATTTGCATTATTTTGGATAATTATTTTTGGGATAATAAATTATTATGTCGTGTTTCAAACTTTATCGGACTCAGTATATTTACTATTTTTTTTTATTTACTTATTTAATTATTTATTTATAAAGGATTTTACCAGTAAGGGCTCTTGATGCACAGATTTCAGTGCGTGATTCCTAATTATTACAGGCTAACTATGTACAAAACACGTTTCCTTTAAAAAAAAATTGAGACGCTTTTAGACACGAAATTTGGAAAAAAATTAGACCGCCAGGGAGGTTAATGCAGCAATATTGTTCCCATTTCAATTATAATGTGAACAATAATGCTGCACTAATGTTTTTTTCTATGAGGTGGTTTTAGCTACAAATCACATAATTTCCCCTCCCCCGAAAAAGTAACGAGTTACCCTTTGTAATTTTTTTAAAAGAGCATACCCTATAGAATCTCAATAGAAGCAAAGGCTCGGATGATAAAATGTGAAAACAAAATCACTTTACATGCAGTAGATGATTGAAAATTCAAATTCTATTAAATTTTTTGGTATAATATTCAGGCAGGGCATGACGTATACATACAATAATGATATATTATTTATCTGCCGCGTCTGCCCAAAAAGCGGATATATAATTTGTCTGGGTCGTATAATAAAATGTGACTTCAAATCGCGTTTAAACATGATGAGCAAAAGCGGTAAAAATTAGCTCAGCACACAGACGTGAAATGGCTCCGCAATGAAGGAGTTAAAACTATATTTAGACATTTTGATTCCCGGTCTTGGTATGTAATGTCAGGTCCATCTGATACACAAGAATATATATTTTTGTAATATAAACTAAGAACATCACAATTGTTTATAATTTATATATCTATATATCTATATACAGTATATATATATATATATATTCATGACTGAACAGCAGAATTTGATTACTTTTTCAGCTCAAAACTATCCACAGTTCGGCTATACTGGCTGTTGTTTTTTGCATGTTCAGTATTTCTTTCACCACAATTCTTTATTTATAGAAGAAAAACGTGAGGGCTTATCCATGAAACCTAAAATGTGCAGAATCGCCAAGGGAGCTGCAATTGGCAATTTAGAAAACACATCTGCCTGACTACCTAAAATTTATTATTTATATTTTCCTTGTCAATTATTCCCCAGTTACTGTTCTGTGAATAATCTCCTATGAGTTAACATTATTAGAGACATTCAGTTATATGTCACTGAGTATATGGGCTAGAATTAGTCTCTTAATCTGTTAATCCTTTTTATGATGAAACCTTACGATAATATATTCAATTAATTTCACTGCTTGCCGTACTGTTCTCACACAGGCAGGTGAATGGTTTTCATTTTGATGCGTAAAGCTGATTTACAAAATTTTCAGGAGCTGGTGGTACAGTTATTTCTGCATCACCCATCTAAAATGAAATAGCAAGCCTTCAAATTACACTTCCACACATGAAACACAAAAACGTCCTTGGTTACAATTGGCAAAAGATATTGGTGCTGCAGCCAGTGGCTATTTATACACAACTACACTTGTTTATCTGACAAATGGATGTAAGCTGTAACTTTATGTTCCATCCTCTCAGTAGTGATGAGTCGAACACCACCGTGTTCAGTTCGCATTCTAACTCTATGACGGAATGGAGATGTTGTTCCGCCTGCGGGTGTGCTCAATCTGCGTGTCCCCGTCGCTTACCGCTGGCCCGACTACCGAGTGGCGCCCACTCGGCGTCTCGTGCGGCCTGGCGTGACCCTAGGGTAGGGTTAGCGGGCGGTGGCGGGGACCCCTGCCTGAAACCAGTCCGACCACTGAGCCATGTAGCACTCAGCGTCCCGAGCAACTGGTTTCTTGACCTGGCGGATGTGGGACGCCTGCGGGAATCAGCCCTAACGGCTGCGGAGGAAGATTCGGATCTTATGGGGAAACGTTTCGGTTCTTAAGTGGGAAACGTTTCCGATCCGGGGGCGGAGGTTTCTTCGGATCTCGAGCGGCGATGTTTCGGGTCGGGAAGGGATGAAGGGTCGGTTCGGAACTGGAGGGCTTCGGATCGGTAGGGAAGGGCGCTTCGGATCTGGCGGGACCAAGTGAAAGGACGAGTCTTACCGCTACGGCCGATGCGCGGCTCCCGGCGGGGCCGTTCAGTTCGGATCGCTGTGTGGTTCCGATCGAATCTTCTGATGGAGCGCCGCTGCCCTGATCCCGATGCGGGTCAGCGCGCTCGATTCGGATCGGATCTCCGAAGTTCCCCGATCGAATCTTCTGATGTAGCGCCGCTGCCCTGATGCTCGATGCAGGGTCAGCGCGCTCGATTCGGATCGGATGGGGCACCGTACTCTGAGGCCTCGGGGGACACTCAGATCCGAAATACGGCGGAGAATCAAGCCACACCAGACACAGCTGAATGCACTGCAGGAACTGCCTTTATTGTTTACATTACAGACTTTTATTACTTCTCATTATAATTAGAATACAATGGGACTCCTTGCCCGCCCTCCCAGGACCCATTGGCCCTTAGCCTTCAGGGAGTCGCCAATTCGGACCGGATGGTCCGAATCGGCCATTTTACGATTCGAACCGGATGGTTCGAATCGGCCATTTTCCGAATCGAAATTCCAACTGCGCCACAAGAATCGGAAAATGGCGGCGAGCAAGGCAAACAAAGGGGAAAATACATCACACCATAATCAACGGGGAACACTTTATTACACCACACCACACAATGTCACATCTAAATAAAATAACGAAAACAAGGTGCGTGCCACCACACCCGAGTGTCCATGTCCCCACTGTCACTGCACCGCCCCTGGCTGAGGGTGCTGGGCCATCCCGTGACACTCCTCCCCCTCCCCAAGGTCCGACGCACTCGGTTGGACCCCACCGGGTCGTACCGAGGTAGTCGGGGCTCCCCAATCCCCTGGTTCCCGGGCCGACTGTCGCGATAACCCATCTGCGTTACCGTTCTGCGACCCGGGCCGATATTGGATGGAAAAGTTGAAGGGTTGGAGAGCCAGGCTCCACCGCAGCAGGCGGCCGTTCTCCCCCGCCACTCGGTTGAGCCATACCAAGGGGTTGTGGTCGGTCATCACGGTGAAGGACCGACCGTAGACGTAGGGTTGGAGCTTCCGTAGGGCCCAGACCAGGGCCAGGCACTCCTTTTCCACTGCAGCATACCCCACTTCACGTGGCAACAACTTCCGGCTAATAAACGCCACCGGATGGTCCCCCCCGTCGTCCCCCACTTGACTCAGGACAGCTCCCAGTCCGAACATGGACGCGTCTGTGTGGACAATAAAACGTTTATTATAGTTGGGAGCTGCCAGCAGGGGCGCTTGGGTCAGGGCGGCCTTCAATTGTCGGAAGGCCTGCTCGCACTCCGGGGACCACAGGACTTGGCGGGGCAGGGATTTCTTGGTCAAGTCAGTCAGGGGTTTGGCCAGATCACTGTAGTGGGGTACAAATTTCCTGTAATACCCCCGGTACCCAGAAAGGCCAGGACCTGAGTCTTGGTCACAGGAGTGGGCCAGTCCAAGATAGCCTCTATCTTGGCGGGCTCCGGCCGCTGTATCCCGCACCCCACCCGGTGGCCCAGATACTGCACCTCGGCCATCCCCACCTTGCACTTCTCCGGCTTTAGGGTCAGGTTGGCGTCCCTAATCCGGCCCAGGACAGTCCCTACATGCTCCAGATGTTCCTCCCAGGTCTGGCTATAGATGGCTATGTCATCCAGGTACGCGCAAGCGAATCCCTGGAGGCCATCGAGGAGGCGATCGATTAACCGCTGGAAGGTAGCAGGGGCGTTCTTCATCCCGAACGGCATGACTCGAACTGGTACAGGCCGAACGGGGTGATGAAGGCCGACTTCGGGGTCGCCTCCTCGGCAAGGGGAATCTGCCAATACCCCTTGCACAGATCCACCGTGGTCAGAAAATGACCCCCGGAGATCTGGTCTAGCAACTCGTCGACTCGGGGCATCGGATAAGCGTCCGTAACAGTACAGTCGTTTACCCGCCGATAGTCGACGCAGAACCTGGTGGTACCGTCCTTTTTGGGCACCAGGACCACGGGCGACGCCCATGGGCTGGCCGACGGCTCTATGACCCCCAGCTCCAACATCTCCCGGATCTCAGCCCGCATAGACTCGCGGACTGCTTCCGGGATCCGGTAGGCGGGCTGTCGGAGTGGCCTCTGGCCGGGGGTGTCCACCTGATGGACGGCCTGGTCTGTATATCCTGGAAGGGCCGAGAAAACCCCCGGATAGGCGAGAAGCAGCTGCCGCGCCTGCGCCTGTTTCTCGGGCCCTAGCTCCTCCCCCAGCTGCACCTGCTCCACCCCGGAAGGCTGCTTAGCTACCCCCGGGAGTTCCTCCAAGGGAAAGGGCTCCGCCTCCTCGGCCGCCGGCGCGCATATGGCGTCCACCGACTCCGGCCGCTCATGGAAGGCCTTCAGCATATTGACGTGGAACGTCCGCTGGATTCTGGTGTCCGCGCAGCTCACAACCACATAGGTGGTATCCCCCAACTGGGTTACCACCTTGTAGGGACCTTGCCAGGCCGCCTGCAGCTTGTTCTGCCGCTGTGGTTTCAACACCAGAACCTTCTGTCCCACACAGAACGAGCGGCTGCACGCAGCGCGATCGTACCACGCCTTCTGCTGAGCCTGGGCCGTCTCCATGTTCTCCTGCACGAACCCCTGGAGGTCCGCCAAGCGCTCCCGGAGCTTCAGAACGTACTCCACCACGGGGACACCGTCCTCCTCCGGCGGTCCTTCCCACTGAGCCCTAACCAGATCCAGAGGACCGCGCACCCGGCGTCCATACAGCAGCTCAAACGGTGAGTACCCGGTGGATTCCTGCGGAACCTCCCGGTAGGCGAACAGCAAGTGGGGAAGATACTTCTCCCAATCCCTGTTCTCATGCACGAAGGCCCGGATGAGCTGCTTCAGGGTCCCATTGAACCGCTCGCACAGCCCGTTGGTCTGGGGGTGATACGGGGCGCTGTGCAGCGCCTTAACGCCACAGAGACGCCAGAGCTGTTGGGTGAGCTCAGCGGTAAACTGGGTACCCTGATCGGATAGGATTTCTCGGGGAAACCCCACCCTCGTGAACACCCTGAGGAGCGCGTCCGCTACCGTGTCCGCCTGGATGTTGGCCAAGGCCACAGCCTCGGGGTACCGGGTGGCATAATCCACCACGGTAAGAATATACCTCTTACCGTGGCACTGGGCCGTGGCAACGGCCCTACGATGTCAACCGCCACCCGGCTAAAGGGCTCCTGGATGATGGGCATGGGGTGCAGGGGCGCCTTCGGATGGTCCCCAGCCTTCCCAGCCTTCTGACAGACTGGGCAGGTGCGGCAATAATCGCGGGTGTCGTTGCTGAGGCGAGGCCAGTAAAACGCGCGCGCCAACCTGTGCCGGGTCTTCGACTGGCCTAAGTGACCCGAAAGGGGAATGTCGTGGGCCAAGCGCAGAAGCTCCTGCCTGGGTCCTTGCGGCACCACCAGCTGCTTCTGAGGAATCTGCTTCTTCTTGGCCCCCTCCCTCACGGTGTAGCGGTACAGCAGCCCGTCCTCCCACTCCACCTTGTCTTTCCCCTGGCCGTCCAGGCCCTGACCAGCTCGGTCCCGGTAGCCCTGTAATGTGGGGTCGGTTTGCGTCTGGTGGCGCAGAGTCTCCGGGGTACACCACGGGGAAGGGAGGTCAAGCGAAGGGAAAAGCATCGAGTCCCGTCGAGGCCGGGAGGGGATAACGGACTGGGAGGGCGGGAAGGGCCTGGGGTTCTGGCCTGTCGGGGAGGTCGAGGGGATCGGTAAGGGTGGGGGGTCGCGGAGGTCGAGGTGGTTTGGGAGGTTTGGGAGGTTTGGGAGGTTTGGGAGGTCGGGAGGGTGTTGGTGGGGGTCTCACCTGGGTCCCGTTCGGAGTGCTCTGGTCGTGGCGTCGGCTCTGTTGCCTAGTGGTAACCGGGGTAGCTGCATCTGTGGAATAAGCGGACACTAACTGCCCCAGATCATTCCCAGGAGCACCTCGGCCGGCAAGTGTCTCAGCAACCCCACCCGCACCTCTTTCTCCCCGTTCCCCCAGTCCAGGTACACCCGGGCTGTCTCCAGCCGGAGCACTTTCCCTCCCGCCACCCGTACCGCTACGGTGCTCTGCATGCGGTCGCTTGGCGGGACCAAGTGGGGCCGGACGAGGGTGATCGTAGCCCCGGAGTCTCGCAGCCCCTCAGCGGGCCGCCCGTTGATCCACACCGCCTGGCGGTGGTGTCGGCGGTTGTCATCCGCGGCGGCTTGCACTGGGTCGGCTTCGTGCAGCTGCTCCCACCATTCTTCCGGGGCCTCCGGCCACGGAGCTCCGGCGTCGCAACAATGGGCCGCCAGCGATGGCCTGCCGGCCGGCCGGGTCAATTCCGGGCGGTTGGGGCAATGCTGTTTGTAGTGCCCCTCCTGGTTGCACCCGTAACAGCGGACGTTAGCCATGTTGGTGGGCCGGCTAGGAGCCCGTGCTGCAGGCGCCCGGACCACGGGTGGTGGAGGTGGTGGAAGTAGTGGGGCGGGTGGCATGGGACGGCTGGCCAGAGGCCGCTCCCCCCCGTCAGCTTCCGGGTGTCCGTGTACTCATCGGCCCAGGTGGCCGCTTGCTGCACCGTATAGGGCTTCTTGTCGCGCACCCACTCTCGGACAGCGGAGGGTGTGTGCTCGAAGAACTGCTCGAGCAGCAGCAGTTGAGTGATCTCGGCCACCGACTCCGCTTGGCTTCCCGAGAGCCAGGTGCGCAGGTCCCTCTGCAGCCGATGGGCCCACTCCACGTGAGTGGCGCCACTGGGCCGGCGAGAATTCCGGAATTTCATCCGGCTGGCTTCGGGGGTCACGGCATATCTACTCAGCAGCGCCTGCTTGACGTGCGAGTAGCTAGTGGCCTCGTCGTCCGGCACCGTGCGATAGGCCTCGGCGGCCCGACCGGTCAGCTTGCTCGCCAGGATCCGGATCCAGTCGGCGCGGTGCACTTCATGCACCCGACACAGGCGCTCAAAGTCCTGGAGATAGCTTTCGATCTCTTCCTCAGCTTCCCGGAACTCCTTGAACGCCTGGAACGGCACTTTCCGGTCGGCATACCGGTCTGATGGCGAGCGGCTGCTCCGCCGGCTTCGCACTTCGGCCAGCCGCAGTTCGTGCACCCTCTCTCTCTCCCTCTCCTCTTCCTGACCGAGTTCCCGACCCAGTTTCCTCAGTTCTGCTTCCGATGGAGCCGGACCCATCATGGAGATCCGCTCCCGCATCTTCCGGCAGAATTCGCTATCCTCGGCCTCAGCGGGGACGGCAGCCGGTACTGGGTCCGCGGGCAACTCCGCGAACGCCTCCGCCTGATCTATCTCCTCAACTCCTCTATCAGGGTCTCCCGACTCTTGGAGCCCGGGACACCGCCCCGATTCTCCAGCATCCCGCGCAGGACGTCCCGCCTATAGGCAGAATACTTGATCATGATGAGGGTCCCCCTGGGGTCTGCAGAGAGCGATCCCACCGCTGCCACCAGTATGACGGAATGGAGATGTTGTTCCGCCTGCGGGTGTGCTCAATCTGCGTGACCCCGTCGCTTACCGCTGGCCCGACTACCGAGTGGCGCCCACTCGGCGTCTCGTGCGGCCTGGCGTGACCCTAGGGTAGGGTTAGCGGGCGGTGGCGGGGACCCCTGCCTGAAACCAGTCCGACCACTGAGCCATGTAGCACTCAGCGTCCCGAGCAACTGGTTTCTTGACCTGGCGGGTGTGGGACGCCTGCGGGAATCAGCCCTAACGGCTGCGGAGGAAGATTCGGATCTTATGGGGAAACGTTTCGGTTCTTAAGTGGGAAACGTTTCCGATCCGGGGGCGGAGGTTTCTTCGGATCTTGAGCGGCGATGTTTCGGGTCGGGAAGGGATGAAGGGTCGGTTCGGAACTGGAGGGCTTCGGATCGGTAGGGAAGGGCGCTTCGGATCTGGCGGGACCAAGTGAAAGGACGAGTCTTACCGCTACGGCCGATGCGCGGCTCCCGGCGGGGCCGTTCAGTTCGGATCGCTGTGTGGGTTCCGATCGAATCTTCTGATGGAGCGCCGCTGCCCTGATCCTCGATGCAGGGTCAGCGCGCTCGATTCGGATCGGATCTCCGAAGTTCCCCGATCGAATCTTCTGATGTAGCGCCGCTGCCCTGATGCTCGATGCAGGGTCAGCGCGCTCGATTCGGATCGGATGGGGCACCGTACTCTGAGGCCTCGGGGGACACTCAGATCCGAAATACGGCGGAGAATCAAGCCACACCAGACACAGCTGAATGCACTGCAGGAACTGCCTTTATTGTTTACATTACAGACTTTTATTACTTCTCATTATAATTAGAATACAATGGGACTCCTTGCCCGCCCTCCCAGGACCCATTGGCCCTTAGCCTTCAGGGAGTCGCCAATTCGGACCGGATGGTCCGAATCGGCCATTTTACGATTCGAACCGGATGGTTCGAATCGGCCATTTTCCGAATCGAAATTCCAACTGCGCCACAAGAATCGGAAAATGGCGGCGAGCAAGGCAAACAAAGGGGAAAATACATCACACCATAATCAACGGGGAACACTTTATTACACCACACCACACAATGTCACATCTAAATAAAATAACGAAAACAAGGTGCGTGCCACCACACCCGAGTGTCCATGTCCCCACTGTCACTGCACCGCCCCTGGCTGAGGGTGCTGGGCCATCCCGTGACAAACTCAAACAATTTCCAAAGTTCGAGTTCAAAATCGAACACGATTCGAACTCAATGCAAGTCAATGGGACTCGAAAGTTCGATTTTTAGAGTGCCCTCCAAGAGGGCATATATGCAAGGTATTCGCCATAAATGGTGTATGGGGGTCCGGGTAGTGCCCTGGGGGACAGGAAACAAGGACAAAAAGTTTTAAAAAAAGTTTTTAAAGGAACAGTGAGTTTTCCATGAAATAAAGGTTAAGAATAAAAACGAAAAATTCCTTCAAATATCGTGCCTAGGAGGTCTCCATAACCTGCCCGTGAAGTGGCGGATTTGTAGGATGTATAGAAACATTTAAAAACAAACAAATTACATTTTAAATGATGGTTAATGGTTTTCCTTTAATCTATTCATAAGCAACTGCTTGGGGCGGCAGCCTGTATGAAAAGAGGAGACGTATTAGGACACGCAGATAAGTTTAGTGATTTTTTTGGCTAAATTATGACGAAACTTATGTAGGGTTTGGATGAAAGTAACAATAGGTGCTTTAAAATTGGGCCATTAGTGTCGGCAACAGTGCCGTCACACCGTAACCCCTCTGTGGTATTGTGGAAGAGTGCAGAGTTGGACCCTGCGGTCAAATATTAAAATGATATGAATCTGGTACAGGCGTCAGTGCACCCAAATATTGTGCCTTTGGTGGCAGCAAGTGCCTTCACACCGTAACCCCTCTGTGGTATTGTGGAAGAGTGCAGAGGTGGACCCTGCGGTCCAATATTAAAATGATATGAATCTGGTATAGGCATCAGTGGCAGTGCACCCAAATATTTTACCTTTGGTGGCAGCAAGTGCCTTCACACCATAACCCCTCTGTGGTATTGTGGAAGAGTGCAGTGGTGGACCCTGTGGTTCAATATTAAAATTATATGAATCCGGTATAGGCGTCAGTGGCAGTGCACCCAAATATTGTGCCTTTGGTGGCAGCAAGTGCCTTCACGCCTTAACCCCTCTGAGGTATTGTGGAAGAGTGCAGTGGTGGAGGTTTTGGTAATGCAGAAGAGATCCCCGATCTATTCAGTTACATCAGCAGCTATAACAAAACTGGGTCAGCAATGTTTAGGCACTTGTACTGCGCTACTGGTGAGAATCGGTACACACCAGTAGCAACAGGAAGCAAACAGAATAGGCAGGGAATACACAGAGAGAATAGTCAAATGGCACGCAAAGTCCGCAACAGATCTGGTCCACAGAACAAGCAGGTTCAGTAACAAGTATACAAACTGATTCGGTAAGCTAGTGATGCGGAATAAAGGCTGAGACACACTGAGCGTGTAGCGACGCACAGCGTAGCGAAGCAAAGAGAAGCAAACATTTTGCAGGCTTGACTTCACTCCGCTCCGCCTCGCAGCGTGTCTACACTGCATTACGTTTGCTTCTCACCGCACTGGACAGGAATCCACTAACTAAATTAAAATGTACACACAAAACCGTTTTATTTTCACAAAGCACATGTTATATAGGCAAAAAAAAGTTTCTACTGAATAAAATACTTAAAAAATTACTGTTAATTTAATAGGAATAGTATAAAAATATAAAAAAGTAACCCCAGATCATATATATTATAGGGACACGGAGCGCTGTGTATCGAGTAGGGATGCATTGATACCACACATAGACATATACGTATATATCAACATGCAGACCTATATATACGTATGTATCAACACGCAGATATATATATATACACCCACCCACAGACCTCAGACCATATACTGTATATACACATACGTACATGGGGGGTGCCATGTGGACAATCTCAACTAAATGCGCCCCACCCATTTGGCTGTTCCCTACTGAAGAAATGTTGAACCCAACAGAGCAGAGAATATATATATTATTCTCTGCTACATCGGGTTCAACATTTCTTCTGGAGGGATCAGCCAAATGGGGGGGGCAATTAGTTGCCAATATGGGTGTGTAATACAAGTCTGAATATATATATTTATAAGAATATATATACCTGCCCTTACCTTCCCCTATAAATTTGCTAAAAATATACACACAAAAAAAACAAACCACTGCCTGAGATCCTGCGCAGCCCACATGCCACCCCCTCTATCTGGCTGAATGTATCTAATATATATATAAATAAATACATTCAGCAAGGTAGAGAAAGAGAAAAAAAGTTTTATTTTATGTTCCTGGGGACATTTAAAAATGTCCTCGGTTTTAATTTTTTTTAGAAATGTGTCACCTTATCTTAGCCTGGTGGTCAGTGGGGGCTCCCTGGATCCTGGTTGTGAGGGTGGGGCTGCCGTGGCTGCAGGTGCAGTGGCTCCCTCCCTGCGCTGCCTGTCTCTGCCACATGTACCCGGGCAGCTAGCCCGCACAGTCGCAGCTCTGTCATGCGGCGGCCGCATGCTCCTCAAGGGGATCCTCGGGAGGCCCCGGCAGGCTGCCCTCTACAGTGCCTGATTAGAGGGCCGTGTCTGCCTGATATTTTAGTAACAAGAATGTTTTATCCCATAGGCTTCAATGTTAAAAATATTCCCATTTTAATTCAATATCTAATAAACCGTTGCTTATAATATTCTGCCGTAAAGAGTCTCTTTATTTCTAGTATTTTATAAGCATTTTTATATTTTTTTCCAAAAAAAATTTTTTAGAACTTTTGGCGAACGTCCCAAAAAGTTCGAAGTTCGCGAACTTTTGAACAGCCGATGTTCGATTCGAACTCAGAACAGATCCGAACTGAACTCTCATCCCTACCTCTCACCCGCAAAACTGCCACCATGCGCCAGAACAGGAAAGTTACATGATACAGGTGATCAATGGTCACAGGCCAGGTCCTTCCATCAAGTCACCTGGACCTTGCTGCAGTCAGATTACTCCAAATGAACTAAATTACTACATTATCCTCCTAATGCTCTAATGCTAAATGCTCAATCTTCAATCTTAAACTTAATTCTTCTAGCTATAAATGTTCTAAGGATAATTTCCCCAATTGTAACAAAAGGGGTTATCCAGAGAGGTCCGAAATGTCACCAGACACTGAAATTCAGCATACGGTGACACTTCGGGGCGATTCTGCTATTCAGAAAGCAGGCAGCTCGGCAAATTTTGGCAAATTGTCTGCACGTATGGTGCTGATTGACAGCAGTGAAATCCCCCTTAGAGAAGCAATGGTTCATCTACTCGGAGAACACCGAACAGCAGGGAAAAGTTGCTGAAATGCCCTGCTGTTCGGTGTTTTCATTCGGCAGGTTTATTCAGGCGACTCCCATAGGCTTCAATGTTAAAAATATTCCTGTCTTAATTCAATATCTAATAAACCGTTTATTATTTTATTCTGCAGTAAAATGGCTCTTTATTTATAGACTTTTTTAGGATCTTTTAGGCATTTTTTTCGGGCTTTTTTTGGTAAAAACATTTTTCCGTTTCTTTTTTAACCCCTTAGTGACAAGGTGGTTTTACACAAATCCATCCTTTAGTGACCGCTGCTGGTTTTACGTTTCTGCGCTGTTCGTGTTTAGGTCAAATTTTCCTCCTACTCGTTTATGCAACCCACACATATTATACTCCGTTTTTCCCGCCATTAAATGGACTTTCTAAAAATATCATTATTTCCGTAATTTAACCCCTTAGTGACCGGGCGGTTTTACACAAATCTGTCCTTTAGTGACCGCTGCTGTTTTTACGTTTCTGCGCTGTTAGTGTTTAGGTCAAATTTTCCTCTTACTCGTTTATTCAACCCACACATATTATACACCCTTTTTCCCGCCATTAAATGGACTTTCTAGAAATACCATTATTTCCATCATATCGAATAATTTACTATAAAAAAATATGAAATATGATGAAAAAATGGTAAAAACACACTTTTTCGTAATTTAATCCCCAAAATATACAACCACCAAAAATACCCCAGCTAAATAGTTTCAAAATTTTGTCCTGAGAATAGAAATACCCAATTTTTACATGTTTTTGCTTTTTAACCCCTTCACTGCTGAGCCAGTTCACCTATGTGCGCTGAACTCATTCTGACCGTTTTATGCTCATTATTTTTAGATGACAGCCTAGGTCCTATTTAACTAACCCCCCCCCAGACAAAAAATGTAAAAAAAAAAACGTTTTTTTAAAATTATTTTTATTATATGTATATATATATATATATTTGTTTTAACTTATATATAAATTTGTTTTTTTTTTATACTTTTTTTTACGCCAAACCTAGTCATGTTTGGTATCATTGGAAAGGTCATGATCAGACCTTTCCAATGATGTCCATAGCCCTATATCTGCCATGGATCAGGAGATAGGGGGATCCAAAGGATCCCCCTATCTCCCCTTGGCAGCTAGGGGGTTAACTGGCCCACTGATATCCTCACACTTATGGTGGGGATGTCAGTGGGTGGGGGGTGACCAGGAGGCCTGGCTGACATCCAAAATGTCAGCCAACTCCATGTTTATATCGTGACTCAGTGACGATTTGCTCTCCCCTTTCCAGCGGTGCAAAAAGTAAGTTTCTAGCTGCCAGGGTTGGAGAGATAGAAGGCTCCAAAAGGAGCCCCCCTCCACTTCCTGGTTTGCATGCAGAGGGGCAGGCTTCCTCCCTGCCAAAACTACATTGCAGCCCAGCGAGGAAGGTAAGTATCGGACGGGAAGGAGGTTAGGAGCCGCTGACGTACTATGTACGTCTGCGGGCCTAAGGGAGACCCGTGGGCAGGACGTACATGGTACGTCAGCGGTCATTAAGGGATTAAGCATTTTTACTTTTTCTGTAACGGACCTTTTTATTAACATTCATTGGATCTTATACAGTTGTGTTCAAAATTATTCAACCCCCACTGAAATTGAGTGTTTTGGCCAGTTTGACATTGATTTTGATCATTCAGTCATCTTGCTTACAATTAAATCAAAGAGGCACGTGTAGGCCAGACAAAAATAACATAACATTTATAATGAAATAACCACAAATGTCTTTTCTGTGCTCACATCATTATCAGTTTTATTCAACCCCCAAGTGACATTCAATCTTAGTACTTAGTACAACATCCTTTTACAGTTATAACAGCTTTTAAACGTGAAGCATAGCTTGACACAAGTGTCTTGCAGCGATCTACGGGTATCTTCGCCCATTCGTCATGGGCAAAAGCCTCCAGTTCAGTCACATTCTTAGGCTTGCGCACTGCAACTGCTTTCTTTAAGTCCCACCAGAGGTTCTCAATCGGATTTAAGTCAGGTGACTGCGATGGCCACTCCAAAATGTTCCAGCCTTTAATCTGCAACCATGCTCTAGTGGACTTGGAGGTATGCTTGGGATCATTGTCGTGTTGAAAGGTCCAACGTCTCCCAAGCCTCAGGTTTGTGACGGACTGCATCACATTGTCATCCAATATCTCCTGGTACCGAAGAGAATTCATGGTACCTTGCACATGCTGAAGCTTCCTTGTACCTGCAGAAACAAAACAACCCCAAAGCATGATTGACCCCCCGCCATGCTTCACAGTAGGCAAGGTGTTCTTTTCTTCATAGGCCTTGTTCTTCCTCCTCCAAACATAGTGTTGATCCATGGGCCCAAACAGTTCTAATTTTGTTTCATCAGTCCACAGAACACTATCCCAAAACTTCTGTGGTTTGTCCACATGACTTTTGGCATACTGCAGTCGACTCTTCTTATTCTTTGGAGACAGCAAGGGGGTGTGCCTGGGAGTTCTGGCATGGAGGCCTTCATTACGCAGTGTGCGCCGTATTGTCTGAGCTGAAACTTCAGTACCCACATATTTTATCCACTCTACGCTTCAGGTAGCGCACAGCAGTCGAAGTCAGCATCTTCTTTCTGCCACGACCAGGTAGCGTTTCAACAGTGCCCTTTGCCTTGAATTTGCGAATGATGCTTCCTATGGTCTCTCTTGGTATGTTTAACATCTTTGCAATCTTCTTATAGCCATTGCCCTTCCTGTGAAGAGTAATCACCTCTTCTCTTGTCTTCCTAGATCATTCTCTTGACTTCACCATGTTTGTAACCACACCAGTAAATGTCTAGAAGGAGCTGAGTATCACAGTCATTTTAAAGCTGCCTAATTGGTGCTTATTATGCTTTATTGCTGCTCCGTGACATCCACAGGTGTTTTCAATACCTGATTGAAAACACTTGAATGAACCTCTGTTCTTCAGAGTGGTAGTCTTTAAGGGGTTGAATAATTGTGTCAATGAAGAATTCACAAAAGAAACATTTACTACTGTATTACAAAACCAATTGATGTCATTTTAGTTGCATATGGTTCTTTAAAAAGTCCTTGTAGGATTTCATTCTCAATACAATTACAAATGTACACTAAATTCCCTAAAACCCTTTACAGCATTGGGGGTTGAATAATTTTGAACACAACTGTATGTAAATTCCAGACATTTTCGTTGTGTAGTTTTTTTTAAACAGCATTTCAATTTCGTCGGGTTTGTGGCGGGTTTTCGCTGCACTCCGGAGATCATGTGGTTGTACTTGAATACACTGCAGAGTCGGCGAACTAGAATTGCCGAAGTGCCCTGAAGTACGGGGAACGAAAGGAAATGTCAGCGTAATTTCGGTGCTCTCTGAATAAACCCTAAAGAGTTTCATATTAAGAGCCCTAGTTCATATAACCATGGTCATGATTCTCCTTACATTAAACTTTTCAACTAATTCTCCTTGTATACTTTGAGGGCCTAATCCTACATAGAAATTATAAAATCTCTAGTTTAGGGAGATTTGGGATTAAGTGCCTTCAAGACTTTTTGAACTGTCAATACTTTGTAACTCTTATCCTTACTGGTTGAGAATTAATCGACAGCATTCTGAAGGCAGCTACATCTTCCTGAAGCATTTGGGGTGGGGATCACTACAATAGTGGAGTTTTTTGTTAGGAATCATCATTTATTGCTGTATGGAGCCCGTCACTGACCTTTGAGGTCAGACAATTCAAGTTAAGGTTTGCGTCGGCAGTCCATAAACAGTAGACAAAGTTCAAGTAGCTACGAACTCCACTGATGCAGAGTGCTAAGAATCAGGGATGAGCTGTTCGGTTCGATCTGTTCGGAGTTCGCATCAAACATCGGCCGTTCGGCTGTTCGCGTACTCTGAACATTTCCGCTTGTTCGTTTCGAGTTCGCCCACAATGGACCACAATGCACTTTTCCACTGGCCTGAAGCTTGTAATTGGCTACAGCCTTGCACCTGACCACAGGTTAGGTGCAAGACAGGTGCAAGACTATGCCAATCACGGCTCAGAGTCCTGATTGGGCAAATTTTGCCCAATCGTGGGCTCACAGAGCTACAGTAAGTCCCGCAGCACACTATATAAGGCTTCACACAGCCCCCAGCACGTGTTTTTTGAGAGGAGATTGTTCTGTTAATGTGTCTTCTTAGTGCCAGCAGCTATTCGGGGGTCTCACTTCTACCAGATATCTGGGAATTGTTGTAATCTGTATGTTCTCACTGCCAGCAGCTATTGGGGCGTCTCACTTCTACAAGATATCTGGGAATTGTTGTAATCTGTGTGTTCTCACTGCCAGCAGCTATTGGGGGGTCTCACTTCTACAAGATATCTGGGAATTGTAATCTATGTCTTGTCACTGCCACCCATCAGGGGGTCTCACTGATTTATAGGAGGTTCCTGGGAATTGTAATCTGTGTCTTGTCACTGCCACCCAACAGGGGGTCTCACTGATTTATAGGAGGTTATTGGGAATTGTAATTTGTGTCTTGTCACTGCCACCCATCAGGGGGTCTCACTGATTTATAGGTGGTTTCTGGGAATTTTAATCTGTGTCTTGTCACTGGCTGCCAGCTATCAGGGTGTCTCACTGAGTTATACCAGAGTTCTGGAAATCTTTAATCTAGATAACACAGTTGAATCAGATTCTGCAAATCTCCATTTTTTAGAACAGAGTTGAATCAGAGTTCTGTATATCTTTAAACTATATATCACTCACCATGTCAGAAAGACCAAAAAGGAAAGGCAGACGCTCCCAGACACAGATAAGAGGGCAAGGCTGTGCCCTCTGGTCGTCGTGGACATATTGCTTCCCCTGTTGGGGCACGCTTGTCCCTTCTAACTGGTGCTGGCCGTCTTAAGCAGCAGCAACATACAGAGGATTTGGTGGATTGGCTAACCACGCCATCCTCATCCTACGAGTCCTCTGCCAGCCAGGCTTGTAGTGGTTTACAGTCCACCTCAGCTTCCAAAACATCTAATTCAGCCTCCATGTCCACAGCTACTCCTGCCGAAGCCTCACTATCACACACGGAGGAGTCAGCTGAATTGTTTGACTACAATGACAGTGACATGCTGCTTGAAGATGCGCAGCAATTACAGTGCTCTGATTCAATCTCTGAGGTTGAGGAAGGAGTATAATCAACCTAGAGGAAGGGGGGCCAGTGACACACAAATAACTGGCACTCATGTTGCCCCAGCAGCTGCAGTATACTGCCAAGTTGGCTCCAGTGACGAGGAAATAGGGGGTGATGACGATGATGTCACTGACTCCACCTGGGTGCCTGATTGAACAGAGGAGTCAAGGAGGAGGAGGCACAACAAAAACGAGGCAGAACGTCCTCTATGACCAAGCGTAGCCAGTCCAAGGCATCAGAAGTCACACCTGCTCAGGTGCAGAGCACTGTAAAGCCCCTTCAGGGATGTGTAAAGCACATGTACAGGAAGTCTGCTGTCTGGGAGTTCTTTAAGAAATGTGCAGCAGACCGCACCGTTGCTATTTGTAATCCTGTTGGCACAACACTTTGCATAGGTCCTCCTCCTCCTCATCTGTCTCTACCCCCACTATATGCCCTGCCATGTCATTGCCTACAACCTCCACTGACAGGGATGATGCTACAGTAATGGGTGTACCAGGTCCTTCCTCAGAATGTGCCAGCATCCTATCAGCTGAAGATTTACGCAGTCAGATTACATTGCCCCAGCTGCTGCAGTGTAAGAAAAAGTATAGTCCCAACTATCCCCAAGCACAGCGTCTAAATGTCAGCTTAGCAAAATTACTTGCATTGCAGCTGCTGCCTCTCCAGCTGGTGGACTCTGCTTCCTTCTGTGAATTTGCTGAATGTGCTGTACCACAGTGGCAGTTTCCAAAACGCCATTTCTTTTCACGGAAGGCCATTCCAGCACTATACCAGCACGTGGAAGACAATGTTATGGAGTCATTGGGAAAGGCAGTCAGCAGCAAGGTGCACATGACTTTAGACACGTGGTCTGACAAGCATGGACAGGGCCGTTACATTTCTTTCATGGCACACTGGGTAACTCTGATTGCAGCTGGGAGGGATCCCTGAAGGGGCTCTGTGCTGGAGCTTGTTCATCCACCACACCTCCAGAAAGCTGCTTGTATGAGATCTGTCTGCTCCTCCACCTCTTCCTCCTCCTCCTTCTCTGTCTCTGGTGAAGTGGCAGTTAAACCGACGCGTGGCAGGGGCTGCACAATGGCTCAAGAAAAAAGATGCCATACTGTGCTTGAGCTGGTTTGTTTAGGGGACAGGAGCCACACCGGGCTAGAAATTCTGTCAGCTCTGTGGGGGCAGGTGCAGAGATGGTTAACACCATGCCAGCTTCAGCTGGGAATGGTCATCTGTGATAATGGTAGCAACCTTCTCTCCGCCCTACGCCATGGTAAGTTGATGCATGTACCATGCCTAGCACGCATCCTAAATCTGGTGGTACAGCGTTTCCTAACCAGGTACTCAGGGCTGGCAGAGCTTCTCAGCCAGGCCAGAAAAGTCTGCAGCCACTTCAGATGGTCATTCCCAGCAAGTATTTGCCTGGCAGAAATTCAAAGAGAATTCCATATTCCCACAAACCGTCTGATCTCTGACATGCCCACCAGGTGGAACTCGACATTAACAATGCTGCAGCATCTGCACAAGCAGCAGAGGGTCATCAATGAGTACCTGTGTGAGTATGGCACAAGGACAGGTTCAGGTCAACTTGTTTTTTTTCTGCCCCCCGCAGTGGCTGATGATCAAGGATGCATGCACTGTACTGTCACCATTTGAGGAGGCAACGAGGATGGTGAGCAGGGACAGTGCATGCATCAGTGACACAATTCCTTTAGTGTTCCTGCTGGAGTGCACTCTGCGGGGAATTATAGATGTGGCACTAGAGGCAGAGCAGCAGGAGGAAGAGGAGGCCTTCCCTAGCTCTGAAGGCCCCAGTCTTTATGCAGACAGCATTCCTGCGGGTCCTCAGATCAAACAGGAGGAGGATGAGGAGGAGGAGGAATATTTAAGTAGTGGGGGCATTGAAATTGGGGATTCCTCAAGGGAGGGTTTTGTGTGCCCAGAAACACAAGGACTAGTACGTGGCTGGGAGGAGGAAGTGCACGATGGGGTCATCCTCATTGACCAGGAAGACTCGGAAGCTAATGCCACCTCCAATCTATGCTGCATGGGCTCCCTTATCCTGCAAAGCCTGCTAAAGGACCTCAGGATTCGTGCTATCAAGGAGAGGGATCATTACTTGGTTGGCAAGCCTTCTTGATCCACGATACAAGGGTAAAGTTGCAGAGCTCATCTTGCCCGCACAGAGGGAGGACCGGATGAATCAAATTGAGTACGCTCTAAAGAGACACTTGTGTAACACCTTTCCAGGCACTGGTAGGTTACCAAGTGATGACACAGGTGCTTCTGAGGCTGCGGATGATCAGAGGAAGACCGGTGAAGGCGGGGGCCGCTTGACTGATGCCTTTTTAAATCTTAAATAGTCCACGACGGCCAGGGATGTCAAATGTAGGCACCCATTGCCAGCGTCTTCACCATATGGTGCAGGACTACCTAGGGGCAAGGGCAGACCTGGATACCTTTACAGCAGATGATCCACTGTCTCACTGGGTGTTGAGATTGGATCACTGGCCAGAACTTAGCCAATATGCTATGCAGCTACTAGGTTGCCCTTCATCCAGCGTGCTTTCTGAAAGGACGTTCAATGCCGCTGGAGGTTTTGTCACAGACAAAAGAGTGCATCTGTCCACTGACTCTGTAGACTGGCTGACATTTATAAAAATGAATCAGTCCTGATTTAGCAGCTATCAATCCCCTGATGTTGATGTAACCGAATAGATCGGGGATCTCTTCTGCATTACTAAAACCTCCACCCCTGCACTCTTCACAATACCTCAGAGGGGTTATGTTGTGAAGGCACTAGCTGGCACCAAAGGCCTAATATTTGGGTGCCCACTGGATGCCCACTGATGCCTATACCAGATTCATATCATTTTATTATTGGACCGCAGGGTCCAACCCTGCACTCTTCCACAATACCACAGAGGGGTTACGGTGTGACGGCACTGTTGCCGACAATGCAGGCCCAATTTTAAAGCACCTATTGTTACTTTCATCCAAAGCCTGCATAGGTTTCACCATAATTTAGCCAAAAAATCACTAAACTTGTTTTGCGTGTCCTAAAATGTCTCCTCTTTTCATACAGGCTGCCGCCCCAAGCAGTTGTTTATGAATAGATTAAAGTAAAACCATTTAACGTCATTTGAAATGTCATTTTTTGTTTTAAAATGTTTCTATACATCTTCACATCTGCCACTTCACGGGTAGGTTATGGGGACCTCCTAGGCACAATATTTGAAGGAATTTTTTTTTATTCTTAACCTTTATTTCATGGAAAACTGACTGTTCCTTTAAAAACTTTTTTTTTTACTTTTTTTCCTTGTTTCCTGTCCCCCAGGGCACTACCCGGACCCCCATACACCTTTTATGGCAAATATCTTGCATATATGCCCTCTTGGAGGGCACTCTAAAAATTGAAATTCCGAGTCCCATTGACTTGCATTGAGTTTGGTTCGTGTTCGCGTTCGAACTCGAACTTTTGAAATTGTTCGAGTTCGAATGCGAACCGAATACGGGGGTGTTCGGCTCATCACTACTAAGAATGCTAAGACATAAGAACAGGTGGGCAGGAGCAGAAACGGGAGGCCAGATATGATAATCAGGCAAGTAGTCAAAATATTAAAGCACTGGACAGATTGTGCTCAGAGCTTTTTTAGCCTGGTAATTATGCACAGTTGCAGTCACTGCCCTCAGGCCATTAATGGAAGTTCAGACCTAAACCCAAGGAACATTGCGGTGTAGACAAGCAGAGATCTGTGAAGCTTTCATGGCAGATGTCTAGAGAACTTGAATTGGAAACACTGAAGGCATGGGATCAAGTTCAGACAGGTCTCCTAAAGGGAAAACCAAGTCTGGTATTTTCCCAGGCTCACCATGTGATTACATCGTGATCCCTTTTTTAGTACATAGACCCCACCTACCACTAAAATATACCAATACCACTATATAAAGGTAGCTCTTCCTCAGACATGACTACTACATATATATCCCCCCAATAGAAAACCACAAAAAATCGTCAGAACAAAATAACAGATTCAATTTAAAAAAATGAAGATGTGATACTTGGTATTTGAAAAGTTTTAGCTTGTCATAGGAACTAAATTCCTAAAGTTTATCATTCCATAATTTTTATAAATATGTTGCGCTGAATTTCTTGCTTGGTATTCCAACATAACACTGTTTTGCTATTATTTCTTTAACCTAATCATTATCTTATATCCATTATGTTATTTGTATTAATTGTTGTGTTATTTTCTTACACTGTAAAAACACAATACGGGCAGCTCTATCTGGATTATAAAACATATGGCACACATTAAGAAGAATTATTTTCAACATCTTTTTTTTCCTAAACTAAAAAATACATAGATGCACACAAGTACACTGTGATTTAATGCTTCCAAACAAATTATATTCATACCATGAAAGCTGCTGGCTTTTGAAGCCTGGGCTTGATTTTCTAATCACAAGACTTTGGAAGCACAGCAATGCAGTAGTAAAATGAAAGGCAATGCTTCTTTTCTTAAATCTTCCATCACCAACCTGCTTATAAAGCTGATTAGTGGATGACAACCAAGTCTTACAGAACTCTATCCAAAGAGATCGAAATTCAGCCCTAATACTTCTAACTGATGTCATTTCAAATATCAAAACTGCCAAGCTGGACCCTTTGTCGATATCATTAACCAAAAGAAACTCTTTGACGTGCCTGCATTCTTTGGGATCTACCCAAGATAGAACATGAAACTTGATTAAAATATATTCTCTGGTAGAAGTTATTTTTGTGAGCATACACGTTTTGGATTTAATACCACTATGGTAATAAGATATGTATTTAATCTGTACTTAATCCAAATTCAGTTGTAATCTATTTATGGCATTCACCCAACAAGCAGATGCTGTACAAAAAAATAATACTTTGGGGAGTTGTCTTCTGACATATTACAGTACGCGCTTTGGAATAATATCCTAAAATATAAAAGATTATTTATATAATGTAATGGCTCTATTCACGACCCAAAATGCTGTTCTTTTCTACAGGTGATATAAACACAAAAAATTAACTGGTCTTATAATGACCAGGAAAAGGAGGCTACACTTACTCTGGGATTCCGTGAGCGACAATATTTCTTTTCAAATGCTTTTAATCACTCATTACATCTGGAGACTGACAGCACTTCAATCCTACAAAGGGACTTTCATCAAAACACCAGACAAAAAAAGATATATATATAGAAACATAACATATGTAATGCCCAAATGAACATACGTAAAACTGAATGATAAACACCAACTTGAGAGTTGATTTAATTATTCTACAGGTGGGGATCAAATCTGACCTCCCATGTGTTATATGATTTAGCAAAGGCATAAAAATATAGTAAACATATGAGATCTTATTATGCATAAACTAAGGAGATTATTCACTAATCACTTCAGTTCATTGCCACCACAAACAATAGCGAACAACACTGCTGCCACAACACCAACAACACCAAGCAGCTGCAGAAGAAGTGTAGATGAAGCCTACTCTGCCACTGTCTGAATCCCTCCAACACCCAATAGGGAAACGCTGAAGTCCACCACAACAGCAGCAACAACCAACGTCGTCTGCAACAACGGAAAACCACGCGATAAGTGAACAATCTCCTAAAACTCACTATTTACTGAAAAGTCATATGGGCACCAATTGTGTGACAGGGAGATCCAAAAAAATAAAACAAAAAAAGTAATAATCAGTGAAAAAAATGTAACATAAACAAAGGGCTCTATCGCTTACATATGTGAGCATTAGCGCTAGGTTAAAAGAGGTTACCGCAAGATGCCCAGATCAGCTCCCAATCGCTAACAGGTTAAAAAAATCCATTAGCGCATCGGTAATAGTGCTTTCTAGCGCAAGCTTACTGTACTTTGTGCTCCTTATACTTAACATGGGAAGGGCAAAGAGTAATTAGCGTTTGGATCACAAAGTCCTAATGCTAATTATGCACCGCTGTGGTTAACTGAAAAGCTAGCTACAGCTCCAAGCTGGTGTTAAGTGATTCTGCTTCTGCTCCCTTTCCCCTTACAACTATAACTATCAACTTTGATGAAATTGAAGAACCAAATTATAGATTCCGTGTACTTTATCCAGGATTCCATAATATGGTATATTCCAAAATCTAAAGATTTTTCGAGCTCCAGCATTATGACCACATTGGAAAATTTCACAGCTATCATTATTAAAAAATATATTTAAAATGACCTTTTAGGCTATGTGTAAATGATGTGTGTGAAATATAAATGAATTTCTTGTTAAGACTTGTGTCCAATCCTCATGATAGCTTGGTCCTAAAATTTGAAAAAACAAAAACAACCTGCAAAGCAATAAGGGCTAGATTACATACAGAACACTAACTTTATCATTCGGAAATGTAAGCGTTAACGTCAGGATAAGTGATTTTAACACATGCCATCCTGTTTACCTTTACTAATGCTAAAAACAATAAAAATCTGTTTGTGCATTGGTGATAGCACTAGCTTGCGCGAGTTTACTGTGCTTTGTGCACCCTATGCTTAACATGGGGAGCGCAATCACTAATTAGCATTAGGATAATTAAGTTATTACAATGTCCTAGCATTAACTACCGCACCAAGGGGCAAAACGGATTTTTAACGGCACACAAAAGCTGATGCTGATTCTGCTTCTGCAGAATCATTTAGCACCAGCTATAACAACCCCCAATAAATCAGATACTACCCTCTGAACGGCAAGAACGGCAGCCTGATCCGCTGCTTCTTGCACCGGGAGCAGCGTGAGACTGGGAACAAAAAAGTTTGTGTTATCTTTGTGTTATATCGAATATATATTTATCCTGGTATTTCTGATACTGTTCCATTTATTTCTTGTATTTCTATTTCTCCTTATATATGTGACCCCCTTCTTCCCCCCCAAGGGGTTTGATCTGCTGATCTTGTTCTTTCTTTTTGGTTATATGGTTGCTAATTCTTTAACTAATGTTTAAAAAGAAATAAACAATGAGTGCGTATAATAAGTAAGTATACTCAAGAGATCTAAAACCTCCTTTACAAATGTGCATTATGCCATTTTAATTGCTAATCAATATTGGAATGTAAACACATAGATGCTCTTTATCAACACCTAGAAGCTTCAATGTATCTCATTACATTGGAAAGCATCCGTAAGCATTCAGAATGTGGCATCACTGAGCAATTAATCAGTACTTTGAAGTAAATATTGTACAAACAAGTAAATGTTTTAATAGAGCAAAACTAGAAAAGAACAAATATGGAACTACAACAGCTTTTTAGAATTTTGTGTTGGCAACTGATGACATGTATATAATGATGCAATCTATTACAATTATCCACCATTAGTATTGCTAGCGTTGACAAATCGATTAGTTTAATATTTATTTTTTAAGCACAATTGTGAGCCATCTAAAATGGCTAAAGAGACATATGTATGGTAAGGTCTCAGGAGAGACAGATGAGGCATACATTTCCTCAGTAGGGGATGGAGGGCAATATAGATGTCAACATCTGTGGCATAGTCATATGGTCAACATCTGTGGCATAGTCAGAAGAAGCATTGAGGTGACAACAAAGAGATAGACAAACTTCAAGATGCAGTTTGTCAGGGATCAGCACTGTGTGCGCAACGACCAGACCTGCATCAGTGCTATCCATGTAAAGTGCTGCCTCAGACCTGTCCAGCACTGATAGGGGTTAACCAAAGTGAAACACCAAACACACACCACACCCTCCTGTCTGTCTGTCAATAAAAGAGAAACTTCCCCCTGTGCAACTTGGCTTTGCATTGACAAGTCATCCCCTGTGCTATTCTAACCTGCTTATGTTCCTGCTGATAACCGTGTACCAGACCCTGCTTAACCCACTGACATTGCCTCCTTGCTACCAGCCCCTTTGTTCCACGGACCGTCCCTGACTACGCATTCTCTTCACCCCTGTGTACCTCGCCGTGGACTCAGACCTGCCTCAGTCAGCTTACTCCCAGGTACCTCCAGAATATTCCTGCCTAAAGGGCTCTATCCACCGGAACTCGGGTCCCACCACGGCGTATGCCAGGTGCTACCCTGACACAGTTCAAGGCCAAGTTGACAGAGGAACATACTTGATAAGGGTCTATTTTAGACCCAAGCAATGTCTGGGCTTCTCTGCAATAAAGCTCCATGAACCTTTTGGGAGTGCCTGGTATGCACTTCAGTTTTTTTACCGACTGATTACAGTTGGACACTCGGGTACGAAGAGCACCATGTCTGCTTGATAGTTGTGTGTATGGCTCAACATTTCTACTCTTCCACCTGTCTGGGATAAGTACAAATGAAATCAGGGTAAGTGGAAATAAGGTCCTTTAAAATCGAGACATTTAATTTCATTTTGTTTAGCTATTAATCCTCACAACCCAGCATCCCAGCATCAGAACAGTGACACAGGCTGGTGATGTTTGCCTTGAGAGACAGACAGCCTTTTGATTGTGAAGGACATCATTCAGAGACAGTTACCCATGGCAGAGAGACAGTGAGAAGACATTGCAGTATCTTTTCTTGATATGTTTATGGTGGGTTTAATGATAAGCAAAAACTTTCTCATTGTATCCATCTGTGAATGTTTTATGCATTTGTAAGTGTGCCAGTCACCATGTGTGTCAGTGTGTGCGTGTCAGTGTTTGTCAGATTGTACGTTTGTGATAGTGTTTCAGAATGTATCTGATGTTAGGGAGTCCTGTCAGCACGTGCAAAAATGTCAAATATTTTCAGACATACGGGTCCTTATACCCACAGGTTACAGGGCACAGTCATTTAATTCCCAGAGGGGCAATGCTTCTCTTGATTTTACGCATATTTGCATGTGTTGTTTTATTTTAATCCTATACAATAATATACATTATGATTTAGATGTAGAAGCTGTCAACATTAAAGTAGTGAAATTGCCTTGTGTGGCAATTGACTCCATTTTTAACTGATATAGGGGCTTTCCTATGTATTTACATCCAGAGTATCTGTTTTACATCTGAAAGATGAAATGTATGTCTAAAAAAGGTACAAATATATATATGATAAAATATAAAATAATACTTTTACTGTTGGTGCTCTAGTGAATTATATGAATGTGAATATGTTCTGTTTACTCTTTTAAAGGTTTCTGACCGATGTGACTATGTATTTGTAAATGGAAAGGAAATGAAAGGGAAGATTAAGGCAGTGGTGAATTTTGCTTACCAACATTTTAAAGTCTCACTGGAGATGACAGTCTGGATCCCTCGTCTTCCTCTACAAATAGAAGTTTCTGACACTGAATTAAATCAGATCAAAGGTTGGAGGGTTCCAATAATGTCAAATAAAAGGTATGTGTTGTGATATATTCATTGTATTAACACATTTGAGAGGATATTTTTATCATTACAATTTGAAATGTATATGTTTACTGCTTATATAACTTTTAAAGAATAACTTAAACCCATTTGAAATGTGTGATGCATTGTTAATTTTAACTGAAAGGTAGATGAAAAGGACAATTTTTAATATGGATTGCTATTCAAAAATATATGTGAATTTCGATTCATAAATTAATTATTTTCATAAATACATATAAATAATGTAAATTTACAGACAACTTTACAGAATTATAGTTTGGATGAAAAACTTTGAAAACTGTATAGTGTTCCTTATCTTGTACAGCTTAAAACGTAGTCCCCTTTATTCGCATACGGGCTATAAAGATTCAATTTTATCAGTATGCCGATATGTAAAAAAATAAAAAATTAAAGGCTATAAAGTACTGATAGAATTAGGTTGAAATCTTTTTCTAAAAGATCAGATTTTTCTAATAGTCGTGTTTAAAGGCACAAACCTCTATGCTGGTCGAAAATAAGCTTTTTTCTGTTGGCTGTTTTTTGTTTTACCAGTCAGCTTGTTTCAGACCAGCGGCAGTTTTGAATATCATCTCTGACCAAATTTTTTTAATTGAATCAGCCGATATTTTAAATGAAATAACGGCCACGAGCAGCCAATATTTTTTCCTAAAAATCATCCGACATAATTAAAGTGAACCCATAAATTTTAAAGATTAGTGTTTACTAGTTTCAAGATAAACAACTTAATTTTTTTTTTAGGGTCACTACCACCAAAAAATGAAATGTCCTTATTTTGCTTATATTATGTTGCTGATATCTTACATGTGCTTTGTTTTTCTCTTGTTTGTTTAGTTAAGAAAATATTTTACTCTGTGTCACTGGGTGCTTCCATTTTGTGATCTTATGTGTTGTAAATTGCCCCCCCCCCACACACACACACACAGTATCTTTACAGCCCTTGCTCCTCACTGGGTGGCTTTATTCATAGAATGGAGTCTATGGGTCGGTCACTGACTCAAATCTATGAGGGATGAGTACTGTGTGGGATGTATTCAAAGGTTATCACCAAGGGGTCGATTAGAAGTATCTAAGCTCATTGCCATATCTCATTCAGCTGTCATCTCATATCTTGACTAGCCCTGACAACCCAGTACACCCCCTGCTGTCTCATCTAAAAAGTCCATCCTCCACCTCATTAACAGTTAAATACTGTGTAAGATAAAGCAAAGCCACACAGTAAAACATTTGCACAGAGTTTGGTAAATGTTGCATCATGGAAAATATCCACAAAATGGAAACAGGAGATTAAAAAACCATTTTTACCAGCAATTACTTCAAACAAAAAAAACCACAGCAGCATGTGCTTTATAAAGTGGTTTTATTTGTAATGCACAAGGAATCTAGTTACAGCTTATGTAAGTGGTAGTGTCCTTTTAAACTCTCTTCCAGGCCAGCCAGAGACGATGATGAAGATGAGGAAGACGATGACAAGAAGGGAAGAGGTTGCACTCTCCAGTATCAACATACATTTCTACGTGTCTATACCCAGTTCGTAGCTGAACCCCCTGATATCATTGGACAACTAACATATATGATGGGATCTGACTGGCAAATAGACATTACGGATTTGGTTACTGAATTCATTCGAATGGATGAACCTAAAGTCGTTAGACTCCAAGGACAGGTTTTGATTGGACAAGAAGTTGGAATGACGACATTACAGGTAATGATATCATCAGATTGTGTGACTAGCAGCAAGGATAGACTTGAAAAGTGCTGCTATGATCATTTTTAAATTAATTTTACAAACTTTAAAAATGTGTTAAAAGCAAAAGAAGGCTGATTATTCTAGTCAAGAAATCTGTCAGTTGGCTCTCCACATGTCACAGTTTTCCCTAGGATCTATGGTACTGGTCCCTGTATACAGATTTCTATCTAACTTTCTGATCCTTAGATGGTCAGCAAAAACTAAATCTAATACCAGTGAGCAAACAGTAATATAACCGCAAACGGTTAACAGACACCAAATAATGATGTTATACTTGGTCAATAGGATATCTTAGCACCAGGAGAGGTAGTCAACCATATGCCACAGTCAGTGCACAGAACGTTTCTCATGCAGATCAGGGTTGTTTCGTAGAGCGGATACTCAGACTTGCAGGGAATCATACATATACCCAGGACATACTTGAAAACGAGAGAGAAATCTCAATGTATCCTTCCTGGTAAAATACTTTCTCAAAAAATAAAGGATATATATATATATATATATATATTGTGACGTTTGGGGGCCCACAGAGCACGTGCACAATGTCTTTCACAAACAAAACAGTTTTATTCACCCTTTCAGGGCAATCAAAAAGGCAACATAATAAGTACACGCTTTGGTTCAGCGAAATTAAAGCAAAGTCCTGATCTTCAGCACAAATAAACAGAGAAATAATAGTGGCTCACCAACGCTTTAAACAGTCCCAAACCTAGGGAATCCTTTCCCCAGTATGTAGAAGCCTCTCCAGCAAGGCACAGCACGTCTCCTGCTTTTGGAACACAAAACACACAGCTTCCACTGATTACTTTCCTTTTCCTGAAATCCCACAATCCTCTCTGGGAGCTGCTGGCTTTAAAACTCTTCCTGGACAGGAAGATTAACCCTGTGGTTGCCCTTAAAGGGTCCACAACCCAAATAGGGGTGAAACATATTGTCCATCCAGGACCCAGCCCTGCCGACCTCTACATATCCCCCCCCTCTGTCTCAACGCGGAGGTGTTTGAGGCAACAGTAGACAGCCCACAATGCATCCGGGACAGGGCATCAGCATTTTGGTGCCGTTTCCCAGGCCTGTGTTCCACCACAAAGTTAAACTCCTGGAGAGACAGGAACCACCTGGTAACCCTGGCATTAGCGTGGCGGTGCTGCCTCATCCAGGTCAATGGGGCATGGTCAGACACCAAACGGAACTTCCTGCCCAACAGGAAGTATCTCAAAGAATCCAAGACCCACTTTATGGCCAAGCCCTCTCTTTCCACCACAGCATAGTTTTTCTCCGCTGCCGTCAGTTTCCTACTAAGAAAAACCACGGGGTGCTCTTCCCCATTGACTTCTTGGGATAGCACAGCCCCCAAACCCTCACTTGAGGCATCCGTCTGTACAATGAACTCCCTCATGAAATCAGGGACTACCAGCACTGGGTGCTGACACAATGCATTTTTAAGCTTCTCGAAGGCATCTTCAGCATTGGCATTCCATTGAATCATCACTGACTTCCTACCTTTCGTCAGGTCAGTCAGTGGTGCAGCAATAGAGGCAAAATTGGGGCCAAACCGCCGGTAATACCCCACTATACCCAGAAAAGCACGAACCTGCTTTTTCGTGAGGGGGCGTGGCCAGTTCTGGATAGCCTCTACTTTGTTAAATTGTGGCTTTACCAGACCCCTGCCTACGACATATCCCAGGTACTTAGCTTCCTCCATCCCTACCGCACTTTTCTCAGGGTTAACAGTAAAGCCCGCTTTTCTCAAACCATCCAAAACTGTCTGAACCCGGGGAAGATGGGACTCCCAATCTGGACTGAAGATGACAATGTCATCCAGGTAGACCGAGGTATATCTCAGGTAGGGGCGGAGCACCCTATCCATCGCTCGTTGGAAGGTGGCCGGGGCTGAGTGTAACCCAAAAGGAATCCGCTTATAATGAAAATGACCCTCTGGAGTGGAAAAAGCAGTCTTTTCCCTGGCTTCCTTGGTCAGGGGTATCTGCCAGTATCCCTTAGTAAGGTCCAGGGTGGTGATATAACGGGCCGGACCCAATTTCTCTATTAATTCATCCACCCTTGGCATGGGATACGCGTCAAATTTTGACACCTCGTTAAGTTTCCTGAAGTCATTGCAGAATCGCAGAGTGCCGTTGGGCTTCGGCACCAACACGATGGGGCTCGACCATTCACTCTGTGACTCCTCAATGACATCAAGCTGAAGCATTTTTTTAACCTCTTCAGAAACAGCCTTTATATGGGCTTCTGGGATGCGGTACGGCTTTACCCGAACCTTTACATGGGGTTCCGTCACAATATCATGTTTAATCCCGGACGCGTGTCCCGGTAGTCCTGAAAACATGCCTTTGTTTCTTTGCAGAAACTCCTTAACTTCTTGGGTTTGGGGTTTGGACAGGGTGGCAGCAATGTGTACTGCGTCAACACCATCAGACTCTATACCCACCCCAACCATGGCGGACACCTCTCGGTCTCTCCAGGGTTTTAACAAATTTATGTGGTAGATCTGGTATGGTTTTCTTTTCCCAGGCTGATGCACTTGGTAGTTTACTTCCCCTACTTTTTCAACCACCTCATATGGTCCCTGCCACTTGGCTAGGAACCGACTTTCCACCGTGGGTATAAGTACTGCTACCCGGTCCCCCACCTGAAATTGCCGCAGCTTGGCTGACCGGTTGTACACCCTTTTCTGGGCCTCCTGAGCTTTCTGCAAATGTTCCTGTACCAAAGGCATCACTTTAGAAATTCTCTCTCTCATCTGAGAGATATGTTCAATGAGCGATTTGTGTGGAGAGGACTCACTTTCCCATGTCTCCTTTACCAAATCTAGCAATCCCCGGGGTCTGCGACCATAAACCAGCTCAAAAGGTGAAAACCCCGTGGAGGCCTGAGGAACCTCTCGAATTGCAAACAGCAGTGCGGGAAGCAAATGATCCCAGTCTCTTCCATCTCTCTGCACAACCCTTTTAAGCATCATTTTCAGAGTTTTGTTGAATCTTTCTACCAGACCATCCGTCTGAGGGTGATAAACAGATGTTCGCAACTGCTTGATTTGGAACAACTTGCACACATCTGCCATCACCCGGGACATAAATGGGGTCCCCTGGTCTGTCAAAATTTCCCTTGGCAGGCCAGTTCTCGAAAACATAAAAAACAACTCCCGCGCAATGGCCTTTGATGTAGGGTTTCTTAAAGGAACCGCCTCTGGATACCTTGTGGCATAATCAAGAACCACCAGGATATATCGGTGTCCCCGAGCAGACTTCTCTAAGGGACCCACTATATCCATAGCGATGCGCTCAAAGGGCACCTCAATTATTGGCAGAGGCACCAAGGGGTTCCTATAATGGGGTGCTGGGGCAGTTAACTGGCAAACAGGGCAGGAGGAACAGTACCTCTTAACTGCGGCACCAATCCCTGGCCAGTAAAACTGGTCTGTTATCCGGGCCTCGGTTTTCTCAGCTCCCAGGTGACCACCTAGAGCATCATTGTGAGCCAGATCCAGCACCATTCTCTGGTAGGGCTGGGGTACTAGTAATTGTTCCACAATTTCTCCCCGAATTTCTGATACCCGGTAGAACAGATCATTATTGACCGCAAAGTGAGGAAATCTTTTCTCTGCATCTGGTGCTTGAGGTACCCCACTGACAACAGTTACCTGTTCGCGAGCATTTATCAACATCGGGTCACCCATTTGAGCCCTGCCAAATGCACCTCTGGACACCTCTAAGTCAGGGTGTACTGGATAATTAGAACCCTCCCCCTCATCCACCCCAAGTGTAATATCTACAGGGGATAATTCCTCTTCATCCTCTCCTACCATAACCGGCACGGGAGAGGATTCCCCCTCCTTGGGTGTCAACTCAGGTTGAGGAGCTAGGACACTCACATCAGTTACAACATTCTTATTTTGAACACATTTGAGCAACTCCTCATCAACAGTGTCCACAGTCATGTTTGGTGGGGGTGACCCTGAATTGTTCCCCAGTTCGATGGGCAGTTCAGTTTGTGCCAAGCACCACAGTTCAGCAAACAAGGGGCAGTTCCGTCCCACAATCACATCATGTATCAGAGTACTCACCACCCCGACCTCTTGGGTGACCGAAGTGTTCCTGGCGGAAATGGTGACAGGGATCAGCGGATACTCCCGAGTATCCCCATGGATACAGACAACCCGGAGGATTCTTTGTACTGGACCGAGCCTTCCGACTACCCGGGCATGCACCAGGGTGACCATACTCCCAGAGTCCAGGAGAGCTTTGGCTGGGGGGTGATTCACCCACACAGTACATTCAAACTGACCCCCCTCTAGGTCAAGGTGGGTAGTGCACGTTGTGAGGGTGTAGAAAGACACTCTCCGAGCGGATCCACACTCCATGGGCTCCTCCTGTAGCGGACACTGTGCCCGGGTATGGCCCCAGGCGCGACACCTCCAACACTGTATATCGCCAGCAGTTCGGGTAGCGACAGGCCTCTGCAGCACCGAGGAAGATGATTTTGGGGTGCTGGTTCCCGGATCCAGTGACGCTTCCCTCCGAGGAACTGAAGCAGGCCTCACAGGCGGTGGCAAGACTGGTCCTCGACGACTGGTTGGTCTGAGCAGGTCCGCCACCACGGTGTATCTCTCCACCATCTCGACTACCAGTGCTGCAGTCTTGGGGTCCCCATGGCTGACCCAGCGCTGTAGATACTTTGGTAGAGACCTCAGGTAGTGGTCCATCACAACCCTTTCGACCATTTGCTCTCTAGTCAGGGTCTCTGGCTGCAACCACTTTTTAACCAGCTGTCCTAAGTCATGCATCTGGGACCGGGGTGGCTGGTCAGGGCAGTACTTCCAGCAGTGAACACGTTGAGCCCGGACAGCAACAGTTACCCCAAGGCGGGCCAGAACCTCAGCTTTCAGCCGGTCATAATTCTTTGCATCTTCTAGGGGCAGGTCAAAATATGCCTTTTGAGGGTCTCCTGTCAGAAACGGGGCAAGGAGACCGGCCCATTGGTCTTGGGGCCACCCCTCTCTCTCAGCAGTCCTTTCAAAGGTGGTAAGAAATGCTTCCACATCATCACTGGCAGACAGTTTTTGGAGGAAATGACTGGCCCTTATGGAGACATGGTTACCAGTAGTGACCACTGCTTGATCACGTCCAGGTGCAAGTTGCTGCATGGCCTCCCGCAGGGCATTGATCTGCGTCTGTGTGGCTACCTGCTGTGCTGCAAGTTGTGCAGCCAGCAAATGGGTGCTTTCTTGTTGGGCAGCAACAGCCTGTGCCAGGGCTTGTTGCTGCTGAGCCATTGCCTCTTCATGGCGAGTCTGGGCCTGCACACTGACAAAAACCATCTGCTTAACGAGCTCCTCCATAGCTGTGAACTTCAGTGCAGCCTTAGCCCAGGACATGCAATCAGAACACTGTCCTTTAAAAATGTCAGTTTTTTTTTTTTTTTTCTTTTCACAAAAATTCCTCTTGCTTGGCGTGTGAGGGGTAGCAAATTGCCCGCATTCGAAACACCAGTTGTGACGTTTGGGGGCCCACAGAGCACGTGCACAAACAAAACAGTTTTATTCACCCTTTCAGGGCAATCAAAAAGGCAACATAATAAGTACACGCTTTGGTTCAGCGAAATTAAAGCAAAGTCCTGATCTTCAGCACAAATAAACAGAGAAATAATAGTGGCTCACCAACGCTTTAAACAGTCCCAAACCTAGGGAATCCTTTCCCCAGTATGTAGAAGCCTCTCCAGCAAGGCACAGCACGTCTCCTGCTTTTGGAACACAAAACACACAGCTTCCACTGATTACTTTCCTTTTCCTGAAATCCCACAATCCTCTCTGGGAGCTGCTGGCTTTAAAACTCTTCCTGGACAGGAAGATTAACCCTGTGGTTGCCCTTAAAGGGTCCTCAACCCAAATAGGGGTGAAACATATTGTCCATCCAGGACCCAGCCCTGCCGACCTCTACAATATATATATATATATATAGGGGTAGTCATGAATAGCCAAAGTCGTTACACAATACGGGTAGTCAGGAATAGCCAAAATAGGTACATAATGCGGATAGTCAGGAATAGCCAAAATCGGTACACAATGCAGGTAGTCAGGAATAGGGATGGGCCGAACACCCCCGTGTTCGGTTCGAACTCGAACACCCGAAAGGGTGAAAAGTTCGAATTCGAACGTAATGCAAGTCAATGGGGGTCGAACTTCCGAAAATGAAAGTGCCTTCCAAGAGGGCATATATGCAAGATATTGGCCATTAAAGGGGTATCGGGGTCTGGGTACTGCCCTGGGGACAGGAAACAATAAAAAAAGTTTAAAAAGTTCATTTTTAACCCGTTCACTGCTGAGCCATTTCACCGCTGTGCGCTGAGCTAATTTTTACCATTTTGCTCATGTTTAAATGCGTTTTGAAGCCATGGGAAATGTTTGACCAACAATGAGTGGGAAATGTTTGAACAACAACGAGTGGGAAATGTTTGACCAACAACGAGTGGGAAATGTTTGACCAACACACAAGACAGGGTATACCTGAAATAGGCCAGATGGTATACAAGGACGCATTGTAACACAAGCCCAAATCGATCAGTGTTAGAGTGGTCAGGGATAGCCAAAACAGTACACAAGGGGCATCTATTATATAAGCCAAAAATCGATCAGAGTTAGAGTGGTCAAGGAATAGCCAAAGACTGGTACACGTGGGTGGTTCTCATACAAGCCAGGTAACAATGGAGACTGGAAAATCAACCAAGTAGTGAATCGGCAGGAGACACTCAGCACTGAGGGAAGCAAATTCCACGACAGGGCGATGAACCAGATTGCGCTGTCTGTATTTAAACCTGTCATCATACGCTGCGCCTCCTGACCAGCCCTGCGAGCTCTGGAAGCCGGCACAACTCCTGGCACCTGGCTTGTCGATGGCACCGCGGGGGGCAGGGCCCCCTCTGAGCTCCAGACGTGACAGATACGCTCATACACACCACACATTACTGTGAGTTTTATTGTTGTGGAACTGTGTTATGTCCTTTTTTGTTTTGGAAGGGGGAGAAAAGCTGTTACGGGTTGAGGAAGGGGCCCCATCATTTCTGATGGCTGCCCTGTATGCATCCGGTACACGGGTCAGTGCACCCAAATATTGGGCCTTTGGTGCCAGCTAGTGCCTTCACACCGTAACTCCTCTGAGGTATTGTGGAAGAGTGCAGGGATGAGGTCAAATATTGAAATAATATGCACTTGTCACATTCAAGTGCAGAAAAATTGTGTCTTAGTCTGTAGTGCACGACACCGAGAATCTAACAGGGTTATTCAAAGAGATCCAAATTGTGGCCGAAAGGTAACTGAACACTGAAATTCAGTGTACGGTTACCTTTCCTGGCCATTCGGCTATTCAGAGAGCAGACAGTTCGCCAAATGTTGGCGAATTGCCTGTACATACAGTGCCTGGTCGGTGCCTGTTCAAGGGCAGTGAAATCCCCATAGAGAAGCAATGCTTCGTCTATTCAGAGAACAAAAACCATCAGTGAAAAGTTGCCAAAATGCCCTGCTGTTCGGTGATTTCATGTGGCAGGTTTATTCAGGAGAATCCCATAGGCTTCAATGTTAAAAATATTCCCGTTTTAATTCAATATCTAATAAACCATTTATTATTATATTCTGCAGTAAAGAGTCTCTTTATTTCTAGATTTTTTTATTATCTTTTAAGCATTTTTGGAATTTTGTTTGCAAAAAATTTTTTCCGTATTTATTTTCATTTTTATGTAACAGTTCTTTTTTTATCATTCTTTCATTGGATGTTATGTGTAAATTCCAGCCATTTTCATTCAGTAGTTTTTTTACAAATAGCGTTTGACTAACGGTCGAACTTTTCGCAAATATCGCAACAAATTTGAAATTCCCCGAACTTTCGGACAGCCGATGTTCGATTCAAACTCATGTTCGAACCGAACCGGCAGCCCATCCCTAGTCAGGAATAACCAACATCCATACACGATGCAGGCAGTTATGAATAGCCAAAATCGGTACATGATGTGGATAGTCAGGAATAGCCAAAATCAGTACACAATGCAGGTAGTCATGAATAGCCAAAATCGGTAAATAATGCGGGTTGTCAGGAATTGCCAAGGTCAAACACACAGAAAACCGCAGAGATATGTGAGAGCACTAAAGACATGTGAAACCACTTCAGGGCACTGGAGTTTAAACCCAGCAGGCGCCGCGTCGTCCAGCCGCGCCCCTCCCCCTGGCATCTCACATGACCGCAGCAATCCCACTCTTCACTCGGCACCTGGCCTGTGAGCAGTGAGCAGGATGCTGCCGGGCGTTGGGTACCCCCGGCGTGGGACGTGACATCACAGCGGTAAAAACAAGCTGTACATGAGAAATTTGTATGTCTTCAGAGAGTTTTTTACTCTGATTTCTCTCCATTTCGAGCAGTTCCTGGGGAGTACAAACAGTACTATTCAGCTGCAAAGATACTCTTTTCAAATAACTTCCCAGCAATATTAAATATAAAGTTGCAGGCCTTATCAGTGACCTAAATGTTGTACATCTATATTGTTGAGCCACCAAACTATGCTTTCCTTCCCTGCTGACCTGGTTCATCCACTAAAGGGGGTCTGCAAGATATGAATGCCTATATTAGCTCATTGCCATTGTTTACTTGTGTTACCTGAAGCCACGCTCAAGGACCCTATTAAAATGACCTGTCAAGGGAAACAAATCAATGGTTATGTGACATAGGATTCGACGGGGAACTTGTTAATAGTGCTAGGTAACAATGTTTTATATCCTCACACACGACCTATGTCGAAGTGTGCGTGAACTGAGCAACCGATGGAGAGAAACCGGACATTGGAGGGAAACGATGAGCAGTGATTTTTGGGGGAAAGATAAACAGATAATGATGTTAAAGGAGTGAACAGGATGGAAAGCGTTAACAGCAGAAAACTCAGACAGAGATTCTCTAATGTTGTTATGACCAGGATAAACGTATGTTTCGAGAAGACTGTCCAAATTCACTTTGCATCCAAGTCCCTAACATGTTAGTTAATCAATGCTCGCAACTACCAGGAAAAAGCTGGCTGTGGTGGCCCCAAGATAATCTATAGCCTAACACTGAGAGAGAGTCGTGATGGCTGCGTGCATGATTTAACTCATAGTTGGGTTAAATTCACTTGTATGTTCTCCTAGATGATTTTTTTTCCCTTGGTGACTTGCATGGCGGCAAAATACAATTAAAGTGGTTTTTTTTCTTGTTCAGGACATCAGTCAGCTTTTATTACATCCGTTGCTTCTTGTTCTGGGTTTTCTCTTTTGTGATTGCAGATGCTAGATCGCTGTCTGTGTAGATCTGTTGATGAAAGGAAAATTGAGGAATAGTGAATGTATGCCTGGTTTACATAATTGGGCTAGGAAAGAGGAAGAAAGATATAGTTGGGCTAGAAAAAGAGGAACATAGAGGCAAAAGGATCTTTGTAGAAAGGGAAAAGCTTGATGGAGATACCAAGGGCATGGAGAATGGAGGTACACACAATGTGATGTAGAAGACAGAGAGCGAGACACAAAAGGTAGAATGGAGGAAGACATCCAAAATATGGAGGAGGATGTCCCATGACAGTCAGAGGAAGAAGAATGGAAAGGTAAACAGTGGGGCATACAATGATGTTGACAAGAACTAATTATAGCCAGCAACTAGAACCCGAACCCAAGAAATCTCAATAAACATACTATCAGTCCTAAAAATGGCTTTGTTTAATTTTATGCCCGTAAAATTAGATAAGGAAATCAGTACCTAAAAGTCAAGGTCAGGGAGCACAGAATGACCTGTAAACCAGAGATAAATGGTATCATAAGATAATATCAAGGTGAGCATTACAGAGATCAAGAAGGTCAGAAACTAGCAGGGTCAAGACTAAGAAATAATGAACAGAGTACTATATCTCACTATTGGACTCATGAGGAGAAACCACAAGAGGCCATAGAGAATTTGTTTCCTTGAGTTTAAATAAGCAAAGGAGTTTGCATAATTCTGTACAACATAAACGTGCTTCTCATAGGTGAGGTTTGGTTCTAGCAGCAGTATTACGAGGCAGCCGGGAGTTAGCATAAATGACTGCAATAACAGCAGTCTACATCAAAACGTCTGCCAGTCAGAGGAAAAATTACACTATTATTGATCGGTGTCTCAAGTATTTGTCAGAATTGATGCACCGCACCATAATTGACAGTTACTGGACCTGCGTCAATAGAAAAACGATCATGACACATATTCAGAATGATGCTCTAGTGACCTTACAGATGCAATAAGCGGCTGGGGAAGTTGGAGAGAGACACACAACTAGGTTAAAAAGAAAGGAGACATAGTAGAACTGAGGAAAATGGACATAGGTACTCCAAAGGATGGGTAGAGACTTTAAAGGATAAGATAATGAAGAAATACAAAGAGGTTGGGAACATGAAGAAAAGAGACATGCAAGTAATGCTGGTAAATGACCCCATAAAGAATGGAAAAGGAATGAGAGAAACAATTAATGGAGACAACAGATTAAGAGTGAGAGACAAATGAGACTAGAAATGTTATTATTATTATTATTCTTTATTTATAAAGCGCCAGCATATTCCGCAGCGCTGTACAATAGGCACAGTATAGACAGGGTTACAATACAATACAACGAACAACATTTGACAAACAGTACAGGAGGAGATGAGGGCCCTATTCCCGTAGGAACTCACAATCTAGGAGGGTTGGGGTTGGAAACAGGAGGAGTGGACTGCAAGGTGAAAGTAATTGATGGTTGCGTCAGTGAGTTGGGTGGTAGGCTTCCCTAAATAGGAACGTTTTAAGGGAGCGTTTGAAGGAAGAGAAATTAGGGGAAAGTCTGACAGTACGAGGGAGAGCGTTCCAGAGAGTGGGGGCTGCATACAGATACACAATAGATTGAATCAATCCCAAAGGGTGCACACACACTTATAGGAACATGCATGCTTTGTTAGTGAGCCTTTAAAAATGTGCAATGTCTTTTGAACGACTGTTGGTGTTTTTCACGTCCACCGCAGGACTCACACTGAGCTAGCCAATCAGTGTGTATTCTGTGGAATGCATAAAAACGCACTGAGCATGTGTGACTGATTTGCCCCTTCTCCCTCCTTCACTGAGCTGAAAGGAGGGCGGGGCTGAGTGCCATTCCAAACTGTAATTCTTTCATATCCACCTACTGCAGCGACAGGAAAGGACAGAAATCAATACACACAGGGAGAAAGAGACAGCAGAGAGAAGGACAGCAGAAAAAAATCAGAGTTACAGCAAGAAAAGGTAAAGAAAGACAGCAGGATAAAGCAGAGAGAGAGCAAGAAAAGGTGCAGTGAGAGAAACCGCAAGAAAAAGCAAAAGAGCGCAATAAATGCCACAGTGAAACAGAATGCAAGAAGAGGGGCAGCGAGAAAGAGAGCGTACAAGAGACAGACAACACAAGAAAGAGTGTGAGAGTGACTGTGTGAGGGAGTTTGAGACAGTGAGTATGTAAACCATGAAAGAGCACAAGAGAGTGTGAGAGTGGGTGAGTGAGTCTGTGTGTGAGAGAGCGTGAGTGTATGAGTCAGCGGGTGAGTGAGTTTTGCTTTCACTGTTGCAGAGATAGCTAATATGCAGTTTCTCAGTTTCCCCAGTCTGAGGTCCTGGGTTAATATGCACAGCTTGTGCTAGTAGTGCTATTACATGTGAAGATTTGTTGATTGGAGTAGTGGGCTAGGAGGAGGAAGTAGAGCTGAAGAAACACCCCTAGCTGAGGGGTGTTGCCAGTGAAGATGAAATGACAGATTTTAACCCTTTCGCTGCTGAGGCATTTCACACCTCTGTGCTGAGGTCATTTTTACCGATTTCGCTCATCATGTTTAACTGCGTTTTGTAGCCTTATTTTAATATATGACCCAGACATATTAGATATCGTTCTTTCCAGCAGACTCGGCAGATTCATAATATGTCATTATTATATGTATACGTCATGTCCTGTCTGTATATTATAACAAAAAATGCAATAAAATTAGAATTTTCAATAATTTACAATGTGTAAAGTGTTTTTATTTTACATTTTAACATGCAAACATTTGCGGTTATATTTTCTATGGGGTGCACTTGTTAAAAAAAATAGAAATGGGCACTCATTACATTTTTGTTTTGGGGGAAATTTCGCTATTTTTAACATACGCACCGCATACAAAAATCGGTAGGAACAATATTGCTGCATTAACAAAAAAAAACAAAAAACTTGTTTATATTTTTTATGATTTTTTTACAAAAAAAACATTTTACATGATCAAATTTGGTATCGTTGGAAAGGCCATACTCTGGCCGATCCAACGATATCAAACATTAACCCCTAGCTGCCATGGATCTGGAGATAGGGTGTTCCAATGAACCCCCTATCTCCACCATTGGTGGCAGCTAGGGGTTAACTCCAGGACTGGCGTCATCGTGCTATGCACGATGACGCTAGTCCTCAGGGGGAGTTCCCGGAGGCTTGGCCGACATCCAAGATGTCAGCCAGCTCCGGGAGAGGATCACGATCCGGCGCTTTTCACTTTTTTAACCACTTGGCTGCTAGAGTGCGGAGGAGGTGCCTGAAAGGGAGGGGTGGGAGGTCCTTCGGATCTCTCTCCCTCCTGATTACTGGGGGCCAGAGAATAAAGGCAGGCATCATTTGGAAGGGCACAGCCTGCCCTTCCAAACGGTGCCTGGCTTCAACCTCTTGGGTGCCGGATCACGATTCGGTGCCGGATCGTGATCCTCTCTCGGAGCTGGCCGACATCTTGGATGTCGGCCAAGCTTCCAGGAACTCCCCCTGATGACTGGCATCACCGTGCATAGCGCGATGACGTCAGTCCTGGAGTTAACCCCTAGCTTCCACCAATGGTGGAGATACTGGGTTCCAATGAACCCCCTATCTCCCGATCCGTGGCAGCTAGGGGTTAATGTATGGTATCGTTGGATCGGCCAGAGCATGGCCTTTACATACCAAACATGACCATGTAAAAGGTAATAAAAATATTTAAATATTTAATATTTAAAAATAAATAAAATAAAAAAATAAACAAGTTTTTTATTTTGTTTTGTTAATGCAGCAATATTGTTCCCATTTCAATTATAATGTGAACAGTGATGCTGCACTAATGATTTTTGTATGGGGTGAGTTTGTTAAAAATCGCGTAATTTTCCCCCAAAAAAATCGCAACGAGACCCCATTTCTAATTTTTTTAACAAGCGCAACCCATAGAAAATATAACCGCAAATGCTCGCATGTTAAAATGTGAAAAAAAACACTTTACACATTATAAATTTTTGAAACTTCAAATTTTATAGCATTTTTTTGTTGTGACAGGACATGATGTATACATATAATAATGATATATTATGAATCTGCCGAGTCTGCCGGAAAGAACAATATATAATATGTCTGGGTCATATAAAAAAAATATGGCTTCAAAACGCTTTTAAACATGATGAGTGAAACCGGAAAAAAATACCTCAGCAGAGAGGCGTGAAATGGCATAGCAGTGAAAGGGTTAAACATTTTTAAAACTTTTATACCAACAGACAAACTAGAATAAATCAATAAAAGTTTTTAACTGTCAAATAAAAAACTTTTCTAGACATGCATGTCAATTTAGCTAGGATACATGCTTGCATTAACACACTGAAATACTACACTAATACATTCCAAAATACTATAGACATAAACCATACGTGCATTCACTGACACTGTATACTGTTATAAAATGTGTTCATAATGTACATATACATAAAATAATTACCATTGCAGGTAGACAAGTTTAATATGCAAAATTCCTTAAACGGTTCAAGCACCACATTAATGTTACTTCTTTGCAAGCACTAGAGTCTATTGGTGAAGACAGTGCTTCCTAATCCTGGTCCTCAAGTACCACTAACAGGCCAGATTTTAAGGATTGCCTTGGATTAAAGCAGACTGAATCCTGCAATCACTGAGCTTCAAATCCTATGACTTGTGCTGTGCTTCAGATATCTGGCAAACCTGACCTGTTAGCGAGTCCTGTAAACAACGGTTGTGAACCACTCTGTTAAAATATAAAGATCTCCAGACCTACAGGGTAATTCAAAGAGATTCGAAAAGTCACCGCACGTTCGGTGACTTTTCGTTCTCTTCAATTCGGTTCCTTTTGCCGATCCCATTTCGGTGACCCTGCGGTGTATTCAGCAAGCACCACAGGGTCCCCGAATTGCAGGGAAAAGCTACCGCAAACCCAATGAAAACGAACCGCAAAACCCGGCGAATGCACGCCGAAAACCCTCAAAAACATCAATTAACCTGCCGAAAACCAAGGAAAAACCCGAGCAGGAGCCGATCACATGCAACGAAGCCACCGGAAAAAGCCGACACCGCAGACAGAGTGAAGTGAATAAATTAGGAAAACAGTTTGGATGAATGATTGAAAAGTGAAACACTGTTTGCAAAGAAACTACTGAGCGAAAATGTCTGAAATTTACATATGAGATCCAGGGAATGATAATAAAAAGGGCTGTTACAGAAAAAATAAGTAAACTTTAAAAAAAAAAGAATCGGACTTTTAAAAAAAAAATTCTAAAAAATGATTAAAATATCCTAAAAAATCTATAAATAAAGAGACTCTTTACTGCAGAATTTTATAATGAACGGTTTATTAGATATTGAATTAAAACGGGAATATTTTTAACATTGAAGTCGGATTCTCCTGAATAAACTTGCCGAATTAGGCTAGGGTCAGACGAACGCATTTTCGCGTTGTCTGTGAAAAAGTGCGTTCGAACGAATGGACGCATTTTTTCACGGAGTACGCGATAGCGGTCATACGATGCGCATTTGCATCCGTGATTTTGTACGGATCATCAATAAAACACTTTGTGCATCTGGACGTTATGTTGGCCGGACATTAGCAGTGTCTGACGTCTCCAATTCACGCACACACGCCTCTAGCGGACGCAGCGCACTCTGTACAATCGTACTAGAGGTTTTACGTTCTCGACAAAATGCGTTCGTTTTCCACTTGCGTTGCGCAGCCGGACTTTTGTGCGACCGTACTTCGTATATTGGCCGTCATTGCCTGGCACTTGCTGCTACTACGGCCGTGATTAAGTGCGCCTGCACGCGCGTTCGCACTGCGCTCGTCTGACCCTAGCCTTAAACCACCGAATGGCAGGGCATTTCAGGAACCTTTCACTGCTGGTTTGTCTTCTCTGAATAGCCGAAGCATTGCTTCGCTATGGGGATTTCACTGCCCTCGAACAGGCACCGAACAGGCACCGTATGTTCAGGCACTTCGCCAGGATTTGGCGAATTGCCTGCTCTCTGGATAGCCGAATGGCCAAGAAAGGTAACCGAACGCTGATTTTCAGCGATCGGTTACCTTTCTCAAGCAATTCGGATCTCTTTGAATAACCCTGCTATTCTATGTGCATGCTGTTTCATATAAAAGTGATTCTAGTAGAACTGTCATGTATGCATATGGTGTGCCGGGGGAATACATGGCAGGCTCAGTAAGATTGAGACATTTTTAGATGTTAGGAGACAGACCACAAAAACTAAAGGGTGCTCTTTGTCACTCTTTGAGGTAATGATAATAAGGATAGAGGGTATAAAAATCTTGAATAAACTAACAGTTATACCTCAGTCTTGTAAAAGGTGTAGCTGGTAAATTAAAACAACTCAACATTCGTTGAATATACTTATCATTTATGTCTGCTACGTTTGATTGTTACTTGCTCTACTGTATGACATAAATTAAAAATGGAAAGTGCTACTGGGCACTCTATCAACATGATGAATTCTACAGAGTTTAGAGATTACTGGGATGGGAATGAGGCGTAAAAGCCAATACTACTTTTAAAGCTTTCTAAATAGCCAGTAAACAGCATTAACATATCTACTAGACTCAGTTATTTTTACGAGAGAAATAACATTTTCTTTCTGAAGCATCAGTAATCTGAATGACGTTTTTACTGTGAATTATAGTTTATCAACATATAATAAAATGTAGAATACAGATCTATTCATTAAATAACAAAATGTTACAGAAAGACCTGTCAGCCATAAACTGTCATATAAATATGATATTTGATAATATACACCATATTGGTGTGTGTGTATCTACTGGAAAGGGTGCACGTTTGTCTACATATCATCTCTTGTAATTAGCTAATTAGCTGCATCACTTATGTATTATTCACTCAAGCAATTGTCTTAAAAACAAACTTATTTTGACATTTTTCTGAAAATTGTCATAACAGATGTTTCTGTTATTTAATTCAAAAGCATAACTTGAAATCAGGGAAATGGGGAAGCCTGTTAATTCCAATGATATAATGAAGACAGGGTTATGTTTCACTGCCACTGGATTTGGTTGTCTTCTTGTGACAAGTGATGTACTACGATTGTCACCATTGTCAGAATCATTAAATCAAATCACTCAATTATTAATTACTACTCCCCAATTTCTACAGAATAAAAATTATGCCATATGTTTCTCAGTAGTACATTCTATTCACTTTCAGTTACAGTCAAAACATTATACATCCAGGAGCATCATAATAACTAAAACAAGTTGTTTTTTATTTGTTTTAGTGACTATTTTGTACAGTTAGTGGTATGTGAACTGTACTTCTATACAATACCTAATGTATTAAATCAAAATAAACGTTTCACTCATGTCAAATGCATTTTTTTTATAAATGTAATTTTATTGGAATGCAAGAAGATTGTGTGCAGGGATAAAAGACATGAAAAACACAATCCACATTTTTAAAAAGAGAAGAAAAAAGAGACAAGAAGACAGAAGAAAGGGGGTGCCAGGACCCCAAGGAACAGGAAAGAACAGATGGGGAAAGAGAAAAAGACATAAAAAGTTCCCGTATAAAATTAAACTCACAGGCAGTCACATGATATCCCTCCCCACCCCAGCAATGTATGAGTCCATTTGCAAACCAAGGTGTCCATGTCTTATAGTAAGAGGACAATGAATCGTTGGACATAGCAGTGAGCTCGTCCATAACTTGAACATCTCTCAATTTGAGTTATAATTGAGAAAATGAAGGGGCCATTGGACGACTTGGACAGGTCCCTCTGGTCGCGTCCTAGCAGCGAAAATCAGCACCACTGCAGGGGTCTCTTTTCTTTTTTGAGCTCTTCATACTGAGGAGAAGGTATTCCCACTCCTCCCTGTGTTGTTTTGCAGGCGAGTGCTAATGCGGGATAGCGAAAACTCTGGGGAAATCGAGGAGATCTCCTTCTCTGCTGCTGCTCTCATGGCTGACTCGGCTCCACCCCCGTCAGATGCATTTTTTAAGTAATGCTTTTTACAAAGTGCACATGCAGTGTTCACCAAGGGATGGATGTTTAATTGGGCTAAAGATCAATATGATATCCCATCACTTGATGAGGTATTGCAGCCGTTTCTTATCTGGTTCCAGCATAGAACACTGGCATGGTTACCTTCCCAAGGGTAGAGCTTGCTGAGGGCTGCCATGTATCACTGCACGACTGACCCTCAGCATTGACGTTGACAACTAAATTTTTACAGTGAACTATTCCATGTTTTTTTTAATGCTAACATATATTTTTGTAGGGAGTTCCTGTCAAGTGAGTCCATCTTCCTGTAGGTGCACTTTAATCTTCACATTAGCATTGTGATGTTAATTGCAATGTTAATATGGTCACGTGATGTGCTGCTCAGATCTCTGACATCATGTTTAAAACTATCTTTTTGATCACCCCTGCAAGCTGGAGAGGGGACAGAGGAAAACATCTTTTTGTGTTTAGAAACCCCTTCACCAACATTGTGTGTTTAAAAGTCACAGTAGACCAAGACGACAAACTTGGTATTGTGCATGAAACACACAAAAACCATGTAACTTGACAAAGCCAAGTTGAGTTAGTCCTGCTACAGCCAAGTTGCGCATGTTTTTCCCTATCTAAGAACAGGTTTATTCTTTGTTTATTTGTTTATAAATAAGCTTTTTTGGAATCAAAACCATTACTTGTTTTCTGAATAGAAGGAGTTAATCATAATCTTTCAGAAGACTCTACATGCCATAGATATTGAGAAGAAGATGATTTAACCAAGAGACCCTGAGACTCTGGACATTCTCCACGAGACCCTGGGATTCTGACCCTACACCCAGAGACCCTGAGAATCTGCGTGAATATTCAGAATCGCAGGGTCTCAGAGAGAATGTTCAGAATCTCCTGGTCTTTGGGTGAATGTTTCGAATCTTAGGGTGAGTGTTCAGAGATCCTGAGATTCTGAACATACACCCATACACCCATAGAGATTTATTTTTCAAAACTTTGGTGCACTTCATCATTCATTTCAATGGTTCTCTATAAAACAATTTCGCTGCCGCGGAAGTGTGCCGAACAGCGCCAAACTGTGCTGTACTTCCGTACTTCACTGTCAATTGGCCTGTGGTACTGAATCTATTGGATTCGGCATCACAGGCCAAATGACAGTGAAATACAGTGCTGTGTGGTGCACTTCGGCGGAAGCGCAATTGTCCCATAGAGAACCATTGAATAAATGATTCCGATGTACAAATCTCTGGTGCGTTTGAAAAGGTAACTATTAACCCTAGCCTTTGACCCTCATCTAACCCTAATCTAACATTAATTAAGCAGCATTTATTGATATTTTTAAGGCATCCAAATTGATCCGAATCAAAACGACATGATCTGAAATAACGAAATGGTAGGTAAATAAATTTAATTGCGGACTAAGACAAAAAAATTTAGCCGTGCACACCTCTACAAAGTATACAATTCAGTACAATAGATATCTACAAGAATACCCTTTTAAAATCATGGTCATATAACTTTCAATTTACATAAATAATCAGAGTGACAAGTATCCTTTCAAGACTTTATGCTTCATGTTACGTAACCCTTCGTAGAAAGGTGCTATGACACATTCAATGAAGGAATCCGCGACTCTTTTTTCTTAGAATACTGTCTAAATATAAATGTCCTTGTCTATAACCCTACATTAGTATTTCAAAAATTGTATGGCGTTTTTTTTTACACTGGTGACTATCTGCTAGTTGTCAATATGAATATATTTTTAAAAAGACAACACGGGAGACCCAAGGATGAAACTGTAAAAAACTTCACATGGAGTTAAAAATAACCTGGAAACGCTATTGGTAAATGGTAATGAACATGTTTTGAATTCTTTCTACGGAGTTACAATACTATTTGCGTCAACCTGTGCCTGCTTCTTTGAGTTTTACATACTAAAATATCACAAAGGAAATAATTTCCAAAAATACACTTTTGTTTGTTTCAGTCTGACGTCTTTTAAACCATTAGTATTATAGTTTTAGAACAATTTCAAACATATTGGAATTTTCTTGTCTTGGATCACACAGTTAATCTGCAGTTATAAATCATAATTAACTTGTTTTATAGTAGATACATAGCTATGTTCATGTAGATTGTCAGCCTGTCATACTATCTTATCAACCACATGGAAAATAAATATATTTTAAATATATTTTTTAAAATACATTCTCTCCAAATATATTGACATATACTGTAGATACTCGAGTATACCGCTAGATTTTGGTGACAAAAATCTACCATAAAACTGGAGGGGTCTCGTTATATTCAAGACATCTGCATCACATGTAAAAAAACTTGACTTGCTCAGGGATCCCAAGTCTCCCGGAAGTTCCGGGAGTCTCCCTGAAGTGAATGCGGGCTCCCTGATGCCCGCAAACACTTCTGTAACACCTGCGAGAGGTGGGATCCATCACGGCCAAAGGGCACGCTCTGTTTAAGCCAATCATTCACCTCTCCCACCTCCACCGGCCATCTAATCGCTAGTAAAGAAGACAGGTGGCTGGCGGCTTCATACTTAGTAACAATTGCAATCATTCTAGAGCAGAACACCCTGGCCTGAGGGGTAGCCTGACTGTGTTAAGAGAACCTGGAAGGATTTTAATTGTTTAGTGGTACAGTATAATTTTGTTCCTCGCGTTATATTCGAGTCTTGAATATTCTCTCATTTCCATAATAAATCTCTATCCATCGCGTTATATTCGGGTCGCGTTATACTCGAGTATCTACAGTATTTGAAATACTACAATTTTGGTCCTATTCAATATATTTCAAAAATATATTGACATATATTTGTGAAAATATTATTGAATATGTTCAGAATGCATGCTGAAATATATTTCAAAGTGTATTTTGGAATGCATTGTGAAATATGTTGTGAATATATTCTGGAAAATATGTTAACTGTAATTTAAAATGCAAATCGTGGCAGATAAATGAAAAAACATACACATCTATTATATTCTAGTGGCTAGGTTGAAACTGCTTCTCGTAAAGTCGAGACTTGCTTCTCCACAGTTGTACTGAAGGAATGTGCTAAACGGGATTTGACTTGCTTCTTCATGGTCAAAGAGCAGAGACGTACCGTTAGGTGTCTCACCCAAGGAAACTTACTGGAGAGGTACTCTGGCCAGGATTCAAACCTGGGTCTCCACAGTTATAGAGAAGTGATGCTACTTCTACCCCATCCAGCCAGATAATTGTGTTGTGTTACTGGCACATAGAAATGTTAAAACTGGCTCATATTTCAACTCCAAATTATAATGACCACCACTCTAATTATTGGCCCATTGACAATTTACAAATTATGGTTTGGTAATGTAAGTTGACAAGAAAAGTATTTTACACTGCGCAAACAAGGCTAACGTTTTTTTAAAATTATTATTTGGAGTTGAAATACTAGCCAGTTTTAACATCCCTATATACCAGTAACACAACGCAATTATACTGGCAGGATGGAGTAGAGGTAACATCACTTCTCTTTAACCTCCCTTGTGGTTTTCCCAAGTGTGGCACGGGGTTAAATTTCAATGCTAAAAGCGGTAACCCCGAGCCACACTCGGGCTGGATACATACCTGTCCCTGCGCTAACTCGCTGTCCTCCCGCAGTCACCTCCGGTGTCCTGCATCCGGGTTCCCATCGCGGGAGGACAGTGAGGGAGCGCAGGGACAGGTATATATGCAGTCTGAGTGTGGCTCGGGGGTTACTGCTTTCAGCGTTGACATTTAACCCCAGAGCCACACTCGGGATAACCACCAGAGGGCTAAATAAATGCACAGATTTTGACATATAAAATATGTCAAAATCGGACTGTCAGGGAGGTTAACCGTGGAGACCCAGGTTTGAATCCTGACTAGAGCCAAATGGTACATCTCTGCTCTTTGGCCATGGAGAAGAAAGTCAAATCCAATTAAGCACATTCCTCTAGTACAACTGTGAAAAAGCAGGTCTCGACTTTACGAGAAGTGAGTTCAAACCAGCCACCGGAATATAATAGTAGTGTATTTGCCTTTATATATCTGCAATGTTGTGTATTTTGAATTACGTTTCACATATATTCCAGAATATGTTCACAGGATATTTCACAATGCATTCCAAAATACACTTTGAAATATATTTCAGCATGTATTCTGAACATATATATTCAATAATATATTCACGAATATATTGAACTATATTGAATATGGCTGAAATTGTAGTATTTCAAATATGTTAATATATTTGGGAAGAATATATTAAGAATGTATTTTAAAAATATATATGTATTTATGCCATCACCTACTTCCGTGGTAATACCTATATTTATTTTCCACTATATTGTAATTCATTTTCTGCACTATGGGGCCCTTTAATATGTAGTTATTAAATCGGAAGACGCAGTAGTGGCCACACAGTCCGTTTTTTAAACTGACGTTATTTTTTACAGATGTAGCAGGGAAAATAAATTAAATATGAAAACCACTTTAATACAATACGTATCTGGCGGCGCGATGGAGGTCGCTTATGGATATCTGGTGGTTCTCTTAGTTCATTTGTCCACATGGATCATATGAAAAAAACAGAACAATATAATCGTATAGACTGTTTTAACAGGTTCTCAAAAACATTATATAATGGTTTCACTCACAAATCCAGAGCCCGAACACTGGCTCTGAGTGGATGAACGCATTCGGGTGCTTAAATTCTCTGCTTGAGAAGGTGACCCACACCTTATTCTAGAGGGAGATTCTTCTCACATGTAATACAAGAAACAGGAAAAACTTTCTCATGCAGATCTTGCAAATTTGATAACATATAAAGATGTAGAGATTGCCAACTCACATGCGTTGGAGCTTAAGACCAAGCTCGGGGTATGCGCGCGTATGGACTTATTATAGGTTAAGTCCAACAAACCCTTTAGACTTCCAGGACTTCCAAAAAAACGGGGATGAAATGGATAAACATAAAAGATTTTATTAAAACATAAAACAATGCTACTGGCACTGCCAAGTGACCAGAACGCGTTTCGCCAGGTTAGCTGGCTTCATCAGCTGGTTTACAGGCTGAACCGATATGCATGTTTAAATAGTTTCTTTAAATTGTCCCCATCTGTCCTTAATTGTGCATTAAGCGTGTGTTCCATGCCTCAAAACCGAGTTCTCTCAGGTTTGTGGCGGGCATTGCCATCTTGCGCATGCGCTCTTCTCCTCCCATGCGCTTTACTGTGCGGGTCACGCCATTAGTCCGGATTGAGCGTGCATTCCACTGTGGATATCGTGCTCGGCTTCTGCTGATACTGCTTCTTCGTTCCCTTCTATGGCGACCGGACAGTTTGAAAACCCCATGGAGGGAGGACACGGTCAGAATTATAAAAATCTACTATATATAAATCCCCTCATCTTCCCCAATTGCATTGCATACGGGGGATATGCACACATAAATGAAGATTGAATAATTAGAAATATATGTATACTCCTCATGCCCACAAACTGGTGTGTATTCACCATGTACACAGATAGCCCTTATGTAGCCTATTGTGATACTAAAAATTACAGCTTATTAAATTTAATTTGATTTTCATTTAATGTGCCCTGTACTATTTTGTGACTAAAATGGATTGTAATAGTTACCAACAACTGATTGATTCTAAAGTGCGTAATTTAAATTTTAAACCCTAATAAGGTGCATAATTTAAACATTAACCCCTAAATGGGGAATATAGAATTTACATATAAATATTATAAATTAAATTTAATTTAAATTTTGTGTCCTATACTATTTTGTGACTAAAATTGATTGTAATAATTACCAACAACTGATAGATGCTAAAGTGCATAATGGAAATTTTGTCCCCTAATAAAGTGCAAATTTAAATATTGACCCCTAAATAGAATAGGGAATATGGAATTTACATATAAATATTGCAAAATCTCCTTATTTGAATCTTATAGTGGATAAAGTGCTATAGTTTCTGGTAGTAATAAGTTTTAAAGTGCCATTTTGACTACAGTTCTAAAAAGTTTTTTCACTCATGAAAAATGCCTAATTGGTGAATAGATGATATGAATGCCCCTTAATGTAAACACGAGGATACGCTAAAGTGGAAAATTCGAGTGAAGGATTAGCAACATGTGGCAATCTATTGATTATGATAAAGTGCAAAATTAAATAATAACCCTCAATGGATGAGGGATGAGCTTAACTAATAAATAATTTATGGGCTCCTTTAATATTAGATAGATTTGGTGAGCAAATGGTTTTATAGGTGAACTTTAAAGTGCCATTGTGAACTAAAGTGACAAAATTGGGTTACTCATACTAGCCTTTCATACTTCCCTACACTAGTTGAGTAAAGTGCATATTTAAAACTTGTCTTCACTCTGAGGAAAACTATTAACATTAGTGTAAATTAAATGTTCAAAGTGGGAAATATACATGTATTTAATCGTCCAACTAGTTAAAATGTGTAGGGTATGGTATGTAATTCTTAGTTACTTTTTATACTAACATAGATGCTTATTTATTCTATAATAAAATTTTAAAATATCCAATGTATTGTCATTCAAAATTGTCCTACAACGCTGTGCTCAATTTATATATTCTAAATGTCTATGATGGACTAATCTTTTATAGTGTCCTGCATCATAAAATGCGTATTAAAATTCTTAAATAGATAGTGGCTGGTGATAGAATGATGCTAATTTTTGGATCACCCCAATGGTATACAATTAAAGAAGATAGACATTCCCCAAAAACAAAAAACGACTTCTTATAAAAAATGAATGATTTCAAAATCATCATCTAGGCCATGGGGGGTTAGTGTGCCATTGTCGAAAATGAGTCTCATTTCTTCCCTTCCTAGTTTTTTAATCATATCCTCTTCAACCTCTATTTTTTAAATTTGTTTTATTGCCCAAAATTTTAAACCAACAGGGGAACTATTATGATGATTTTTAAAATGTATAGACACTGAGTGCTTCTCAAAAGCATTTCTAATATTTCTAACATGTTCGGCTACTCTAACATTAAAAGCCCTCTTGGTGCGCCCTATATAACATAGGCCGCAGGGGCATTGCAACATGTATACTACATTTTTAGAGCAACAGTTTAAAATGCCATCTATCTTAACTGTTTTGTTGTGTTTATGATTAAAATAAGTGCCTGTATACATCTTTTTATTTCCAGTGAATCTACAAGCTGAGCATAGACCACAGTGGTAGAAGCCCTCCTTAAGTCCAAAATAATTTTTAATATTATTTGGTTTTTTGGTTTTACTATGGACTAATTTAGATTTTATATTCCTGGTACCTCTAAACACTATTTTGGGTGTCATTCCTATATAGTTAATCAAATCACTATCATTTCTTAAAATATGCCAGTCTTTCTTAAAATTTTTTTATTGTTATTCGCTTTACTGTTAAAATCACAGACGAATCGAATCTCCTCCCCATCTTTTTTGGTCTTGGGTTTATATTTCAACAGATCCCCACGATCTTTCTGCATAATGTTGGAAATAGTGTTATCCAAATCTATTTCTCTGTAGCCTTTCTCGACGAAGTCTTTCTTAAGAGTGTTAGCCTGTTCTTTGAAGGTTTCTGTATCCGTACAATTACGTCTTAATCGGACGAACTGTCCCTTCGGGACACCCTTGAGCCAAGTGGAGTGGTGGCAACTTGTATAGTCGATATATGTGTTCGTATCAACTTCTTTAAAAAAAGTTTTAGATTTAATGCAATCTCCCTCTATGTAGATTTCTAAATCAAGAAAGTAAATTTTTTGTGTGCTCCAATTTTTCTCCAATTTAATACTCCACTCTATATCATTGAGGCTCTCCAAAAACACTCTTAAATCTTCTTCCTCCCTTCTCCAGATGAAAAAAAATATTGTCAATAAATCTTTTGTACGCCTGGATGTTACCCTGCGCCCAGCTATGCGAACCGTACACAAACCTGGTTTCCCAGGCCGCCATATATAGGTTGGCGTAGCAGGGCGCAAACTTAGTACCCATCGCATTACCCCTTCGTTGGATGTAAAAATCCTCTTCAAATTTAAAATAATTGTTGTTTAATATAAACTTCACACTCTCCAAAATAAAGGACATTTGTTCCTCACTAATCATATTAGATTTAGATATTTCTTCCTCCAACTTTACCAAGCCCAAACCATGGGGTATGCTGCTGTAAAGCGCGTTAACATCGCACGTTACCAAAATGTCACCTTTCTGCCAATTGTTGTCCTTTATTACCTGTAACATATTTAAAGTGTCCTTCAAATAAGACGGGATGGTATGTACGATGGGTTGGAGGATTATATCCACATATTCTGATAAGTGGCTGGTTATAGACTCTATGCCAGCCACTATGGGTCTACCTGGGGGTTTAATTGGGTTTTTATGTATTTTTGGGAGAATGTAGAAATACGGTGTCTTCGTAAATTTCATGGATAAATACTTAAACTCTGACTTATTTAAAATGCCCTTGTCGCAACCCTCTTGGAGGAGTAGATCCAATTTTTGTCTTATATCTTTGATCGGATCGATTTTTAATTTACCATAAGTCAGCTCATCGTTTAAAATACGGTTTACTTCCTCTTGATATAGTTCTTTAGACAAGATGACAGTCCCGCCGCCTTTATCGGCGGGCTTTATGACTATAGTGGGGTCCTTCTGGAGATTTCTTAAAGCTAGATTTTCTTCCTTCGTGAGGTTATAGTGGTCTATTTTGGTGGACATCTATATCCCTCATGACTAGGGTTTCCAATATTTTTATTTCATCAGAAATCATTTGACGCGGGAAGAACTTGGACTTACTTCTCAAGTTGGTATGCACATTGGGAGTAGAATTTTGTAGAATATTACTTTCTACTGGTGTTTTTAAAAAATATTTTTTCAAACTTAATTTGCGCTTGAACCTTTGTAAGTCAATATAGACTCCAAACTTATCTATGTGGTTCGTAGGGGCAAATTTTAGACCTTTGTTGAGGACACTAGTCTCCGTTCTCGTTAGTATCCTCTCACTTAGTCCTCTCTAAAGGAATATTTAACCTATCTCCTCTCTCTTTTCTCTCTTCCGTAGTTGTTTCCCGGCTCTCTTTCCTCTTCTGGTTTTTCCCATGGTCTTTTTTGTGCCCCCCCTTTCTAATCTTATATCTAGGTCCCTGTGTTCCCCTTGTTTGCTGTTCTTGTTCAGGGGGTCCTCCCAAAAAAACTCTTCCTCTTGATTGTCATTCAGAGCTGAAAATCTATTTGATAACGGTATACTGTTGCCCAGTTCTTCCCTTTCTCTCCTTTGAACAGGCATCCTTGGGGTGGGGTCCTGTGGCCATTTATTGATCGGGCCTCGATGGTAGTTCTGTTGTCTATCATAGCTATAACTATGTGGTCTGTCCCATTGTCTCCTTTCGTCCTCCCTATGGTTATTGTAGGGTTGTCTTCCTAGGGAGTGATCGTAGTAAATCCTTCGATATGGGGCTCTATAGACATCCACATTTCTTGATTGGGGATCTTCGTGTCTATAGTTGTTATTAGTTCTCCAATTTTCTCGTTGGTGGTTACTATTATTTCCTCTATTATCCCATTGTTGATTTCTTTTTGGCCATTTATTTTCAGTTGATGTTCTCACTACACTATTGATTTGTTGTGATTCTATTCTTCTCTCCTCATAATTTTTGTGGACATTACCTCTTCTATAGTCTTCCACATCTCTTTCATATTTACGCTTTTTCATCATCAGAACTTCCTTTTCTATTTTTTCTAATTTCTCTCCTAATGTTTTGTGAATATCGACTAATGCCTCTCTTGAATAATCTTGTTCTACCTGTTTGGACAGTTGATCGACCAAACAGTTAATTTTGGGGAGTTTATCTTTTTTCTTTTGAATCACATATTCCATCATAGTGACCACAAAACCCTCTAACAGTATATTCCACCCTGAAATAAATTCAGGGTCATCCTTTTCTGATGAGGGAGTTTTATGAAACCTTAAACCTCTTGGCGTAATTTTATCTTTTTTATACTTTTCCAAGGTAGCTATCTCAAGTTTAATCTTAGTTTCTTTAATCAAATTTTTTTCCAAATCTATCAGTGGTTTCTTATTATCACTGCTTATTGATTCTTTCAATTGGGAGGACACGAAGGTACCACCCAACATAGATTCTACATTATTGCCTATCCTGCTTCTGTAGTCTAAGAGAGACATGTTAGGGCAGCCAAATACCAGTGGGGGAATTTACTATCCCAACAATAAGAACAAGCGAAAAAGGTGGATGGCGCCCAAAACCTATGCCGCCACCAGTTAACCAAAGCCAAACCAGAAATTCAGTGGTTTCCCCCAAACCAATGTGTGAAACAATAGTACAATACGTATCTGGTGGCGCGATGGAGGTCGCTTATGGATATCTGGTGGTTCTCTTAGTTCATTTGTCCACATGGATCATATGAAAAAAACAGAACAATATAATTGTATAGACTGTTTTAACAGATTCTCAAAAACATTATATAATGGTTTCACTCACAAATCCAGAGCCCGAACACTGGCTCTGAGTGATGAACGCATTCGGGTGCTTAAATTCTCTGCTTGAGAAGGTGACCCACACCTTATTCTAGAGGGAGATTCTTCTCACATGTAATACAAGAAACAGGAAAAACTTTCTCGTGCAGATATTGCAAATTTGATAACATATAACCACTGAATTTCTGGTTTGGCTTTGGTTAACTGGTGGCGGTATAGGTTTTGGGCGCCGTCCACCTTTTTTGCATGAAAACCACTTTGTCCGTCAAAAATGCTGGCTGCACAAATGCAGTCCATCTGACCTCGTTCATCACTCACACACACAAAGCTATGCGGACGTTCCGGACGCAGCGCACTCTGCATGTCTGTTCTAGCAGTTTTACGTTCTTGCCTAACTTGCGTCCATTTGCCGCGTGCGTTGTGCGGCCGCAGTTCGGTGCGGACACACTTCGTGTGGGGGGCTCCATTGGCGATTATTCTATGCTGCGATGGACGTTATTATGTGTGCAAAAACGGACATTCAGACTGCATTCGTCTGACACGAGCCTTAATTAAACTAAAGAGGCCATATACCAAATTATTTTTACTACAGTCATCTTTTGCATAGTGCCACCTGTCTCTGTACACTTTACAATATAAGGGGGAGAATTAATCAAAATGACAAACAAGTGTAGAAATTGAAAACCATAGGTATGTTAAAAAATATATACTATATAGGATTTGAAGTGGAGGGGGATAAATTCATCTGCAATATGTGGTGGGTATAGTAGGTTGTAGAGTCAAAAGATAAGGCAGTGTAGTAGACTGTGAAGCAACTCATTTTGTTGTTTTGTTAGGGTTGAGAGACAGAAAAACTACCCTGGAAGATATCAACGCAATAAAATTAGTTCTGAGGTATTTTTTTTAAGAACTGGAAATTATTGGAGTGCCAATTATGCCTGACCTTTCATAGGAACAGTGTTGCTAGTTCCCTTTGCAACATCTGAAGGTCTGAGAGAAATGTGCAAACTGAGGGCAAGCAGACCTAATATTGAAGGTTTGTACTTGTGAAGTAGAGAAGATGTGTAAATGGGAAAGAGGTGTTTCTAAACTAACTTCTGGATGATGCAGGTAACTAGTGCTGAGACTAATACGGAGTAGAGATTTGTAAGGACTAGCGTGTGGGAAAAAGATGCCAGGAAGTAATATTTATTGTAGACAGTACCAGAGTAATCTGGTATTGGTCAGAAAATAATACATGTATGAACAAGTGTCTTGGACTCAATTTGAGTTGGGAAGGGACTGAGACAAGCACACTTTTTCAGATAATATACAGTATCTATAGTTGGGGACTGTTTAGACGTGGTTAGTTACAGGTGTCACTGGGGACACAAACTCAGCAAAGCTATGTCAGGGTTATGAGTATCTCACTTACCTGCAGAAAGTGATGTGGGTGTTGGTTTTACAAAGAAAAAGCTAAACTTTGGAATGATTTAGTTTCAGGAAGCAGGAAGACATCTATTTAAAAAGAAAGCAGCTAATGTCATGATCCAGAAGGGCAGAGGAGAGATCAGATAAGATGAGGTATATTATCTAAATGGGCAGAGTGGTCCTTTCCATTCAGGACTGTGACTGACAATCCATGCTCTGAACCTCTGGCAGCTTCATTCATGTGCTGCACATCTCCAGGCCAGGTGCACAGCTCATTAGTCCTGGTATGTCTAGTTGCACAAAACACATAGACCACATAAGCATGTAGCACTGATGGATTCCAATAAAGGGCCACTCCGCCATTCAACCAGTGTCACATCATTGAAGCTGTTAACTTGATGAGAGAAAGGCTTATATGTTTCCGCTCCTGTGAAATCCCCGGTCTTCTCATCGGAACCCTCATACCTCTCAAGATTCACGCCATTTCCAGTCCATCCTTGTGTCTCAAGATTCCTGTTTTTGGTCAGTGTTATAACCACATCCCCCACTATCCCTATAAGTGTCTCAAATCAGTCTTCTGTATCCCACTCCACAACCTTCCAGACTGCAGATCCTCCTTACATACATTTCCTGTGTTTCACCATACATTGGGTTCATAATCATATCCCCACATCCAGGTGCTCACCCTGGTACCAACTGTGACAAGGACAGATCAATCCCTTTACTTTTATTCCCCATCATTAATAAAGTATATAATATATAATATTATATTATTCGCTATTTTATTATAAAGGATATCCTATAACAGTATATAAGATAATATAAGATAAGCATGTTCAAGCGTTCAGTAGAAGCAAAGATGTGACTGACTTTAGAGTTCACAAAATTTGCAGATGATGATTTCCACAATGTTTCAGGCACAAGTTGTACTGAAGCAGTAATGTAAAGTGAGATTGAGTGCCTTCGTGCTCATTTAATTTTACCAGACCTGCCATGGTCAGTAGATGTGTCTTTCTAATAGACAATGCTCTTTAATTTCGGAAAGTGTTATTGCTTTCCATTACAATTCCTTGAGCGGTTTCCCTTTACCAGATATCTATTTTATCTAATAGTACCTGTGACAGATGCTTTTCAATTTACTGAAAGAAAAGTAACAATAAAACTCCCTTTGATGTTTGACCATTGGCACATAATTACCCACATGCCTTTTAAACAGACACACGTTCTATACACTATTTTACTGTACTGATAGTATTTATACTCCTTTTCAAACGTTCCATTCCCATAAATCTCTGTTAAGTGGTTTACAGGTTAATTTGCTTTCACACGTTAAAACACAGAGTCCTTTTTACTCCAACTTGACAGTTACAATTACATTAATAGTACCCAGTTAAAATAAAGTAAGATTTAAAAGTCAGATTTTTATTATTTTGTCTTACAACAATTAATCAGAAAGATACAGATCACAGTTAAATCAGACCTTTTTTGAGATTGAAAAAATAATGAAACCTTTTTAGAGTGGGTTGGATAAAAATAGCATGTTAAAATATCCAACAGTATATATAAATGTAAGTTTTAAAAATATCCAAACACGAGTGATTTTACAAAAACCACTGTCAGGAACCAGTGGTGTTTTGGAAAATTACTTTTCAACAATTGAAAATATTTCCAATGTAATTTTTACTAAAGTAGTCCTACTTGAGAGGCCGGCATCACCATCTGCTGACCAAAGAGTGCTAATGCAGCTGGAGCTCCGTGCTAAAACAACTGTATAGTGTTTTAGACACAGAACCCCAGCTGTCATATTCGAGGTGCTAGAACTTTTGGAGCACATTCCGGAGCTCCTTTTTGTTAACAGTTTTTGTTTTCAATAAAGGAAAATACTTACTTTGCATTGGTACAGTCAGAATTAACCAAACTCGATCTTCTTAAGGAAGGGTTTAAAGATAAAAAAATAACAGGGGAAAAAAATAACCTCTTATAGCAAAAGCAAATCTTAACGTGTTTACACATTATACCACTTATGTCAGAGGTCAGAAACCTTGGCCCTCCAGATGTTTTGGAACTACATTTCCAAAGAGGCTCTGCTGACATAATAAATGCTGTGCATCATGGAAGATGCAAAACATTTGGAGGGCCAAGATTGCTGACCCTTGAATCATGTCAATTAACTTCTTCACTGCGGAAGTTATGTGGGGAACGTCATGAGAATCTCCTGCTATGTTCGGAGGACGTTCCCCACACGTCTTCCGCTAAGCGTGCTCTGCTTGCTATACTCACCTCTCTGCTCCGGGGTCCCGCAGCGATCTGACTTCATGGAAGTCAGGCACTGCTTTATACCCCCCTCTGGGCGCACTGTCGTCATTGCAATGGGCACAATGATGTCTGTGTCAAGCGTCACCCCCCCCCCCCGGTAAAGCTGGAAGAGAGCCTGAAAGGAGGGAGGTCCTTCGGACTCCCCTCCCTCTTGTTCGGGAGGAGATACAGGAGAAAGAGAGGCATCGCTGGAAAGGGCAGAGTCTGCCCTTTGCAGCTCTGCCTCTCTTTAACCCTTGCATGGCGCGATTATGTCAGTGTGAGCATTAACCCCTTGCTGCCAAGGGGTTTCCCTATGGAAACCCTATGGTGGAGATAGGTGGATCCTTTGGGTCCCCTTATCGCCTGATCCGTGGCAGCTAGATATTAATGATATCATCGGAAAGGCCAGAGCATGGTCTTTCCAATGATATCAAACATGGCCAGGTTAAAAGTAAAAACAAAACTAATAATAAAAAATAAAAAAAATAAAAAATAAAAACGTGTTTTTTTATTTTGTGTTATTTTTTTATTATGCAGCACTATTTTTCACATTTCAATTATATTCTAAACCATGATGCTGCACTAACATTTTGGGGGGGGCTTAGCTAAAATCACATACTTTCTCAGAAAAAAGTAACAGATTCCCAGTTATACTTTTTTTAACAAACACAGAATATATAAACGCGAAGGCGTGGATGATAATACGTGCAAAAAATCATTTTACACACTGTAGATGATTGGAAATTCAAATTTTATTGAATTTTTCATTATAACATTCAGGCAGAGCATGACGTATACATATAATAATGATATATTATGAATCTGCCGAGTCTGCCGTAAAAAAGGATATATAATTTGTCTGGGTCGTATAATAAAACGTGAAGCAGACAGAAGCAGGTCCTCCAGCGGTTTTAAGTGTCAGTAAACTTTATTTACAGGGACAGCAGACCCTGCATTGAAAAATGGGACGTTTCGGCCCACAGGCCTTAATCATCTGGAGGACCTGCTTCTGTCTGCTTCACATTGGTGTTGTTGGGGCTGCGGTGCCCCCTGTATAGCTGTGACCTCGCGGTTGGGGAAGAGGTGGGCTCCCATCAGAGTTGGATCGTGGTAATTCCTGTTTTCGTATAATAAAATGTGACTTCAACTCGCGTTTACACATTGAGGAGCAAATACGGTAAAAATTAGCTCAGCACACAGAGGTGAAATGGCTCAGCAGTGAAGGGGTTAAGACAAAAAGTGCAAATGGCATATATCAAGGACAGGTGGTGCACAAGTAACAATAATCGAATAGGGCTACATATTGTATAAAATTGATAATGCCAACCACCACATAAATTATGTGAAAAAGAATTGACAATTAATGTGAAAAAGGATTGACAATTAAGCCCTACATTAAATGGTGTCTGGGATCGCACCTTGCACATACTTTGTATTTTGCCAAATTGACACCGATCATGTATATATTTATATACTGCTTTAGAAAAATGTATGCACGTAGCAGTGACTGAAATCTAATTCATTTTTCTGATAGTTTCTTTTCTAATATTGATCCCATACTCTCCTTGTATCTACTCAGATATTGTCTCCTCTTTCGGACTTCATCTTGGCAGAGAAAACTGTGATGGTTGTGGATGAGAAAGTCACCATCACAGATTTAGGGATTCAAGTTGTTACTGGACTATCACTTTCAGTTCAACTCAGCCCCGGAAGCAACAGAGCTATATTTGCAACAACCACAGCACAAGAACATCTAACATCTCAAAAGCAGGTAAGCCTCAAATGATCTTCATGACAGTCCTTCTCTTCCTTAATATACAAGAGTGTCCGAAGACTAAACCACAAAAGTAAACTCTATAGAACATATGTAATAACATTTTCATGAGACATGAAACTTGTTTTAAAAGAGCACTTCCGCTCACCAAATGGGACACTGTCCATTGAGTAAATCAAGTGATGAATTTACAGAGTTATGAAAAATAACTGTCACTCTGACACTTTCACCACAAATGACACTACATAAGGAATAAAGACAGGCTGGCAGATTAAGCTCTTCAACATATTCTGGAAAACATTTAGCATTTAATATTTGTTTTGCCAACTCCTAATTTTCATTTGTATAATAAGGATGAACACCTATTTTCTTTTCCATCCCTTGCCCCATCTCTCAATACATAATTCATGACATGTTTAATTTTATTTATTTGCAAAGGGTCCTATCATGCCCCTACAGCTAAAATGGGGACGCTAAGGGGAAAAATTAGCAATCGCTAATCTCCCCTTGGTGTCCCCGTTTTATCTTTAGATTGTGAGGCAGGCGCTGAGTCCAGCAGCCTGCCCCGTAGTGGCCGCTAGGGTCCAGGATGTTCATGGGAGTGCTAAAGCGCCATCCTGAGCATCTCCTCCATGGAATCCATAGGTTATCCTGTTGGTCGGCGGAGTGATCATGAAGGGAGACTAGGGACTTTTTTCCCAAGTCTCACTCTGCTCCCAGCGGCAAGAAGCGGCGGATCAAGCAGCCGTTCTTGCTGCGGGATGTGTGGTGAGGACTTTCTTTTTCTGGGGGTGTTTACAGCTGCAGCTAACTGATTCTGCAGAAGCGGAATCAGTTAGCTACAGCTCTGAGCTGGTCCTAACTTTTTTAGTTAGCGATAGCTGTTTGTAATTAGCGTTAGGACCTGAATGTCAGGCGAGCACACGTAAATCCAAGGATGTGCTCCGGTCAGATTAATAAGGAACGATAGGAAACCTAAAACCTAAGTGCAATACCAGTCCTTAAAGTGGCTGGGTTACGCAATAACGAGAGGTGAACCTGAAAGGCAGGGACAACAGCAAGGAGGACAGAAACCAGTCCTTAGTGTGGCTGGTAAAGAGACAGGCAAGTTAAGGAGATGTGAGGCGACACCCCGAAACTATAAGAGGTACCAGAGGAGGCTAACAAGCCCAGGACGTAATAATACACAAAATCCAAAGTCAAATTCCAAAAGCCGGGTCAAAGGGGTTTAGAGGTACTCAGGTCAGATTCCAAAAGCCAGGTCATACACAGATAAATCAATCAGAGTTCTCAGAATGAAGCACCAAGGGTCAAGCAAGCAAAAACCACGAAAGGGCAATGAGGAAAGGCAAAAAGAAAGTTTAAATCTCGTGCCCTGCAACCTGATTGGCCAACAAGATCACATGGTACAGGAACAGCACGATTCTCGCAGTCTCCTCCCAGAGCTGGCCGACATCTTGGATGTCAGCCAAGCTTCTGTGATCTCCCCCTGATGACTAGCCTCATCACACATAGTGCGATGACGTCAGTTCTGGAGTTAACCCCTAGTCCCACCTATGGTGGAGATAGGGGTTCCAATGAACCCCCTATCTACCAATCCGTGGCAGCTAGGGTTTAATGTTTGGTATCATTGGAACAGCTAGAGCATGGCCTTTCCAATGATACCAAACATGACTATGTTAAAAAAACAAAACATAATAAAAAATAACCCATTAGCGATTGGGAGGTTATACAGGCGAAATGCTATCACCTCAATTAAGCTAGCACTAACACTCATTTATGTGAGCACTAGCATTAATGAGGTGATAGGGCTCAAAGTATTTACCCAGGAGGGATACATTGAGATTTCTCTAGTTTTCAAGTATGTCCTGGGTTCAAGAACATTGTATTTCTGTACCTACTGTAACATTTCAAAGTAATAAAATGAAAGATATTAAAAACAACACAAATATACAGATTAACAGAAAATAAATAAATAGGAAATATAGTCACTATGTTACATGTTTACAGGTGCATTCTGTATCGAGGTATATTAATAGAGATTTATAAAGGGACTTTAGATTGGGGGATGATTTGATGGCGTCTGGGAGGTTATTCCATATTTGCGGTGCTCTGTAGGAAAATGAGGATTGAGCCACTTTCTTTTTGTATTGTGGCACTGCAAGTAAGGTGCAGGTCCTGGATCAGAGGTTATAGGATGAGGTGTCACGGAAAGAAAAAAGCTACATAAGCTACCTACCCTGTCGTGACGTGCGAAAGGAAAGCGTACAAGGGGTTACAGCTCCAAGCCTCTGGACTCACTAACTCTACCCACTCTCAGGGCCCCAAGTTATGCCAACCTAACCCCCTTTCGAGTATAGGCTGCCACCACAAAAGTAATTAGGGCACTTTCGAAACCCCACTAACTGTATACCACCCCAATCCAGGAGCCCAACCATATACAGCTAATATCACTACCGATTGTTAAATACTACGGTATCGATAAACCAAGTGATTCTATTCGCGAACCATGAATTATCTAGATCAAGGCAGTACTGGGTTTATAAAAGTACAAACTTTACACAGTGCCAGTATCACATAAAAACAAGACATACAAAATAAATTAAAACGTGCAAATACAGTTCTTGTAATAAAATGGGACTTACATAGAAAACCTAACTTGATTAGGCAACTTCTATGGGTATTCCAGATTTCAATTGTCCCAGAAGATTCTTTGGATGTTCACCCTCTCTAAGTCTTTTGCTGAAATACAAATTGTACAATGAGCGCTGGCTTTTTGTCCAACACTCCCAACCAACCCCCAATCCATTTGGTTTAGGTCTCAAGTTTCCCTTCAGCCCCAGAGAGCAGATCAGATAAGAGGGTTGTAAATACCAGTGGCCTTGCTCTACAAACTCCAATGCAGAGACAAGAGAAAAAAATCAACACCAATTCTGCTTTTAAAATCTTACACACTGCTTGCAGAAAATGATGCCTATTTGTGACATGAGGGAACTGCTGGGGGGAGCAGTCTATTTAGGTAGGGTGGGATCTTCCCAGAAAAGCTCTTAAACACCAGATTGGAAAAGTGAATGGTGCGTCTAGATTGCTGTGACGGCAGTTTAGCTCTTTTATCATGTCACAGTGGTGGGTCATGTAGTTACATTGTGGCACAAAGCAGCAGAATGAGTTATACAATGTAGTACGTTATGATGGTGTGTTTATTACATGTTGCATTTTGAGAACATATTTGAAAAGAAATTCCTTGGTTTATTGGTGTCTTATCCTAAATCTCAACACAATAGAGTATGTAATCTTTTTCTTTGATTTAGATTTGTTAAGTATTGACATGCTTGGTTTAAAGTATAATTTGCTGTGGAATACCATTTTTTAGGTTTGTTAATAAATTATGTTATTGTGTATGCTTAATTTTCTTGTTGGTTAGCATAGAAAATGATAGCTTTAAATGTTTTTGTGACATCTGATTTATATATATAAGAGCGAGAGAGAGAGAGGACTAAACATGTTTTATAAACACAATTATTTTTTTGTTGTTGTGTTTCTTTTAATTAACTTAAATCTTCTCGGAAATCTTCTTTCTCTAAACCCACTACATGATGTTCATTCTAGTTAACAGAAAGTTTGGCACTTTATAATTTCTGGGAACTCATTGTTGATGACTTTAATACATTTTCAGAAATATGCTATTCTGTTTCATTTAAATACATAACTGTAATAATTTAAGTCAGCATAATATAATGTCTTCTGACAGTCACTTTATTATTCTGCTGTTGAATTTGAATCCACATTGCCCAAGGGACCCATTGTCTTTTTAGCACCACTGAGGAAAAAAAAATATTACAGAGAAATTTAAAGTAGTGTTTTTATGTCTCAGAAATGAATTTGTGTCCTTCACCTCCCAGTAGTTGCCAATTTATTACAGCATAAAATGTTCTTTATGATGCTATTTTCTTCTGTTTTTTATCTGCTTTTGTTTTCTAAGTTTTTATATTATGTTTTGCATACAGGAAGTAGAAGTGAGCTGTTGGATCCAGTTTAGTGATGGCACAGTTATTCCTCTGGATATATATGACCCTAAAGACTTTTCATTAAGTGTCACATCACTGGATGAAAATATATTTACTGTTACTCAAGATTCCAAGTCTAAGTGGCCAACAGTCTTAGCCACTTCGCAAGGTCAAGGAGGTTTGGTGAAAGTCGAGCTTATGATAAGTGAATTGTGCCAAAAATCCAAAAGAAAAAGTGTTCTCACCGCTGGCATTGGAAATATTAAAGCAAGACTTGGCCACGACAATGAAAGTTCTGGCAACAATTTGGATAATTTCAGGAAGTATGTGGTTGATAGACGTCAGAAGACACTACTGCAAGGTGTAAAACCAGAAGGTGCATTTTTTGGCACTCCTTCTATGGATAGAGAAATTCAAACTATGAATAAAGCAACCACTGATCGGGCTCAACTAACAAAGAAGAGACAAAGAGAGAGTCTACTGGATGATGACAGTCACCTGGCAAATGCACCCATGGATTTCACTAGCTTTCCAGCACAGGTTGACCTACCGAGTAACAATGGAGATATGGAAGAAAATGATCTTTCCCAGAATGGGAGAGGTTTAACTGACTTGGAAATTGGAATGTATGCTTTATTAGGGGTTTTCTGTCTGGCCATACTGGTCTTTTTGATCAATTGTGTGACATTTGCTTTAAAGTATAGGAACAAACAGATCCCTGTGGATGAGCAGGAGACAATGACACATTCACATGACTGGGTTGGGCTTACAAACCGGACAGACATTTTGGAAAATAGTATAAACTTTCCTACACAACCAGAGGAATGCATTACAGCTGTAGACAGAGGGGTGAACATTGTAGAAAGTAAATATCTTCTCAGTGCAACTCATCCTAAAATTGTAAATGGACAGGCATACAGGTCTGCAGAGACTTCCTTCAATGAAGGGAAAGAACAGAAGGGGGAGCCTTCTACCTCACCAACCTCCAAAAGGAAACGAGTAAAATTTACCACCTTTACAACGATTCCCACTGAGGATGGCTGCCCTGTTGTAAACCCTATTTTAATGAACATTGAAGAAGACATTAAGTGGGTATGTCAAGATATAGATATGGGCGACTGCAAAGAACTCAGAAACTATATGGAGAGGTTACACGAAAATGTTTGAAATATTCTGTACTTTCAAAGACTTTTTTGGTTATACTCAATTCGGCATTTATGCAATTGTAAAATGCCTTTGGTGACTTGTTGTTATACCTTTTATCCTGCTATACAAAGAAGTAACTATATTACTTTGAATGACCAATAAATGCACAAAAAACACAACTTTTTTTACAATGGATTACCACAGGGTAAAAAGCAATCTATGTAATGCAAAATCTGGTATTAATAACAAGATAAATTCATGAATGGATTGAATAAACTCCATTATTACAGGTGGGATCTATCTACTGTACTAATACCTAAAAACGCCAAACGAAAACCATATGATTCATTAATTAATGCAAGTGAGTTTGATCTTTGATCTAGAATATTAATTGCAGGCAACTTTGCCAGCCTGGGCTTGAAATACGAGTTTTAATGATATTTAGCGAATATCATTTATGGGAATTTTCCTAATTCTCTCAGTTTGACAAAAAATTGTAAACATTTTATTGCCCATAACAGATGTTATATGTAGCAAATTTCCAGTCAGGGTTTTGGATCCTCATGGAAGCTGTATTATATAAAAAATATTATATCTTTATTTATCTTACATGTAATCATTCATAAATTTCTGTAATGGTATAATAGAAAGAACAGAACTAATGGAAGGCCTAATAACCAATGACTTCATGTAGAATAGGATTTGATGACTGAATGGCTCTGAGAATCTACACATTCACCTAAGGTTCATAGACAAATCGCAGCACTCAATGTCAGATGTGGCGGTTGCCAAGTAAAAGTACATTCAAGACTGCATTCTGAATTTTTAAAACCTTTGCTTTTGATGTTCCTTGTAACACACCCAAATAAAAAGGCTAATACTTTTTCCTTCTTTACTCCCCAAGATTCCTAAAACACTGTGTTATTATAGATGACAACTTGTAAAATCCTGGTCGTGCTTGGTATAACTCATCACCTTTCTAACCCTTTGAAAAGAAAGAACAGACAAAATTACTCATCATGGGCATTTAGGATGTTTTTGAAGAAAAAGATGCTAATATACTTTTCATTTACTATAGAAAAACCTTTTTTTATGTATAAACCAAAGTGTTAAAATTCAGGGGGTCTGGTCCTATTCAGCTCAGTCTAAAAACATACTCAGGGCCCTAGCACCTCCTTGACGCGAGTGCTAGCGCTCACATAAATGAGCGTTAATGATCGGGATCCGATCTGGCCATAAGGCTAACAGGTTAAAAAACTTGTTAATGTATCGGTATTAATAGTGCTTTCTAGTGCGAGCATACTGTACTTTGCGCAATCTATACTTAACATGGGGAGCGCAAAGAGTAAGCCAAGAGTAAGCAAAGAGTAATTAGCGTTAGGATCACAAAGCCCTAACTGAAAAGTTACCACCAGCTTAGAGCTAAGGCAAACTGATTCCGCTTCTGCAGAATCAGTTTGCAGCAGCTGAAAAGCCCCCAAAAAACTCAAATACTCACCTCTCATCCAGCGGCGAGAACAGCGGCCCGATCTGCCTCTTCTGGCCGCCAGGAGCAGAGTGAGACTGGGGACAAATATTCCTCAGTCTTCCTCCGCGATCACTCTGTGGCCATGCATGATCTCGCGAGCATGAGATCACATGGCCCACAAGCACAACCCTCAATGGAGTCCTATGGATTCCAGTAGGGGATACTCGCAATCGCATAATTTCCCCCTTGGCGTCCCCGTTTTAGCTACAGGCACATGATAGTGCCCTCAGAGTATCCTATGGAAAAGAGAGGTGTTTTTAGCTACCGCGTGGCATTCACCTACAGGAAAGTGATCATTATTTTAGTTACTAGTAAAAAAACTCCCCATAATTGATAAAAACTATTTCTTGTTGTTATAGTTACAGCGTATTATCCCAAAAATCGGATTTGGTCTGGGAGATGCTCAGGAGGTGGTTTGTCCCACATGATATATATATACACATGACCACTTTTTTGGGCTGAAATTTAAATTGGGTCCAGACTGGGTCCTCAATTTGATCCAGGTAGGCAACTGAGGGTAGGTCGCAGACAGGACCAAAGAACATTTTCCTCTTCTTCAATCCAAGCACTTGGTGACCAGAAAAAGAAGGCAATATAAGATAGCTCTGTGTCAGTCATGGAGATCTTTCGTTCGTCCCACTGCTCTATACAGACAGTTTGATGGCCAAATTGTGGGCTTCTTGGGAGGTACATTGATATGCTATGTTTGTCTAATAGTCTGGGTTAGATTCCATGTAAAATTTTAGAAGTCTCACAGTGGACCAAAAAATAAAAACCAGTCCATTGAATCTATCCTCCATAAAACCAAATATGATAATGTTGCATTTCTTGATGTCTTTAGACTAATATTATATGTCAATCTATATAAAAGCAGAAAGTGATCAACATAAAGATTCTATCAAAAGTGGAATTACTGTATGTATTTATTAGAAGAAGTAAGTTCATGTGTAAGATTTGCAATAGGCATAGTATTTTATGGGAGTGGGGGACCCTCTAAATTCAGAGCATGTGTGGCAGCTTCCTATGTGTAGCCTTGGAATTGTAGATCTTCTGAATTTTACTGATTTTCACTAAATCAACCACCAATATTTACTACAACCATTAGCATTTAAGGCTAGGGTCAGACGAACGCATTCTGTGCAGACTGTGCGTCCATGCACAACGGACGTACTTTCTGACTGACGACAAGGTAGTGGCCACACAGTCCCTTTTTGTGACTGACGTTTTTTTGACTGATGTAGAAGGGAAAATAAATTAATATCAAAAACCATTTTGTCCGTCAAAATGCTGGACGTCAAAAATGCAGTCCGTCTGACTTTGTTCCATCACTTACATATAAAGCTATGCGGACATGGCGGACACAGCGCACTCTGTGCGTCCGTTCTAGCGGATTTACATTCTAGCCTAACCTGCGTCCGTTTGCCACGTCCATTATGCGTCCGCAGTTCCGTGCAGACGTACTTTGTGTGTGAGGCTCCATTGGTCATACGTAATTATATGCTATAATGGACGTACAAATGTGCTGCAACACGGACGTGATCAGTGCGCTTGTCTGACCCGAGCCTATGGGTACAGAAAAACACACAAATAATGTGTCAGAAAAAGGAAATATTTGTGCAGACATGTTTAAACGAAACATTCCAGTAAGTCCACACAGAAACACAGGTGTCAAATACAGAAATGCTGGAGTGACTGATAATACAAAGAGACCAAAGTACCTCCAACTATGGGCAATCTACAATTCCACAGGTTCTGTATGTATGTTGGGTAATGGCAATACTATGAGCTATCCTTCAGTATATATATTCATTGCCCAACTGGGTCCGTAAATGGAAATGTATCAAGAGATGTGTATGTGGGGGTATATGTTAGAGTATTTCCCCAAGAGCCACCCACCCCAACTGCCAATAGAGTCCAAGAGCTGATAAGCAAAAGGCCCACTGAATCCAAGAGTATCACAATAAACCTGTACAAAATATCTAATCATAGGAATACAAAGCCACTATCTTTAGGTTGTGCAGCAATGGAATATGTATTGGTTACAAACGTTAAATGTGTTTACAAACATTCAGTTGCAAGACTCGGTTCTTCATCAGATAAAGTACAACAAAAAACATGAAGACTGGAGTCCTATAAGGTGGATGAAAAAGACCACTAGTCCTCACAGCCATCAGCCCACCTGCACACACCTTGGCTTCTAATAGGCATTCAATAACACCTTCTCCTGAATCCCATTACATAGTAATACATGAATTGGAAAATTTGGCACAAGGAACGGAAGCACCAGTGAGGATATCTTCTGAACCAATAAGGAATAAACAAAAATGTTTAGACTGGGGACCTTAAAGATGGATGAGCAGGACCAGTCCTTCCTGCAGGCATCCCACCTGTGCACTTATGCTCCTAGTAAGCATTAAATAATTTCCTCTACTCAAGCTCATTATTTGTTATTATATTAACTTGGGGATTTTCTCCTATGTCCATTGGCACAAGAAGCTGCAATGAACTGTGTTAGTGTAGGGGCTAATCAACAAACTTATCTGTGGCTGATATTGTAGAGGTTTAATGACACATGTTATGTACTGTACTAGTTGCAAGATAATTATACTTATTAGTGCAAGTTGTAGCAATGTTTCATGCATAAGGGCTTATTCTTGCTTTAGCCACCCTGGTCTTTAAGAGGCAAAAGGCTTCTTCTGTCATCACCCCTCCAATGTTATGAGCCTAGGGAATGACTACTACAAACCCCATCCCCCAATGCGTAATTGCGATGGCTCAATTTACAATTGCCAATAATGAGTGAATAACTGAAAAATATAGACTCTGAACTAAAGCTTGACTGATGGAAGTGGAAAATCTGAAGTAAACAACAAAGTAGGAGTAAATATACAGGGTTATTCAAAGAGCTCCGAATTGTGGCCGAAAGGTAACCGAATGCTGAAATTCAGCGTACACTTACCTTTCCTGGCCATTCGGCTATTCAGAGAGCAGGCAGTTCGCCAAATGTTGGAGAATTCTCTGCACATGCGGTGCCTGTTCGAGTGCAGTGAAATCCCCATAGAGAAGCAATGCTTCGTCTATTCAGAGAACACAAAACAGCAGTGGAAAGTTGCCGAAATGCCCTGCCATTCGGTGGTTTCATTCGACAGGTTTATTCAGGCGAATCCCATAGGCTTCAATGTTAAAAATATTCCTGTTTTAATTCAATATCTAATAAACCGTTTATTATTTTATTCTGGAGTAAAAAGTCTCTTTATTTTTAGATTTTTTAGGATCTTTCAGGCATTTTTTGGGATTTTTTTACAAAAATTTGTTTTCCTTTTTTTTTAAATTGTTTTTTCTTTTTTCTGTAACAGCCCTTTTTATTATCATTCATTAGATTGTATATGTAAATTTCAGACATTTTCGTGTTTTTTTTACTCCATTCGTCTGTGGTGTCGGGTTTTTCAGGCGGCTGCGTTGTGTGTGAGATCGGCTCTTGCTCGGGTTTCTCCGGTGTGTTCGGCGGGGTTAATCCAGATGTTTTTGCGGTTTTCGGCGTGCGTTCGCCGGGTTTTGCGATGAGTGTTCGTCGGGTTTGCGGCGGCTTTTCCCTGCACTATGATGGCCCTGTGGTGCTTGCTGAATACACCGCAGGGTCGCTGAAATGGGATTGCCAAATCTCAACCGAACGTGCGTTGACTTTTTGATTCTCTTTGAATAACCCTGTTAGTATAGCTATAAGACACATGAGTGAGCTGTTCACACAGGCAAGTGACCCAAAAGTATGATATTTGTTATATGCAATACTTCTTACCAGTATAATGCAAACAGTGGTTTATTTTGGTGCATCATGGGATTTGTGGTTCCAAAGCACTTTAGTTAAAGAACTGTTTGTTCATAATTCCAATTTTCAGTCTTTGTTTTTAACAACTTTTTTCAGGTACATAATCAGTGGAAATACACACTAAGGAAGTCCTGCTTCCAATTCCGTCTTTGGAAACTGACATGCAACTAGTCCTATGGAGTAACTCTTAAAGAAACCCAAACAATTATAGTTACTGTAGATATTCGCGTATACCGCTAGATTTTGGTGACAAAAATTTACCTTAAAATTGGAGGGGTCGCGTTATATTCGAGACATCTGCATCGCATCTAAAAAAACTTGACTTGTTCAGGGATCCCAAATCTCTCGGAAGTTCCGGGAGTCTCCCTGAAGTGAATGCGGGCTCCCTGATGCCCGCAAACACTTCTGTAACTCCTGCGAGAGGTGGGATCCATCATGGCCAGAGGGCACGCTCAGTTTAAGCCAATCATTCAAGATTGGCTTAGAACCAAGCATGCACTGTCGCTCCGTGCAGCACACCGGGAGGTCATCTCGCTGCACCGGCCATCTTATTACAAGTAAGAAGACGGGTGGCCGGCGACTTCATACTTAGTAACAACTGCAATCATTCTAGAGCAGAGCACCCTGGCCTGAGGGGGAGCCTGACTGTATAAAGAGAACCTGGAAGGATTTTAATTGTTTACCGGTACAGTATACTTTTATAATTTTGCTGCTTGCGTTATATTCGAGTTTTGAGTATCCTCTCATTTCCATAATGAATCTCTATCCATCGCGTTATATTCGGGTCGCGCTTTACTCGATTATCTAAGGTAATTACTTGAAGATAACAAGCAGCGGAGAAGAAGGTTGTTTGGTTCTTAAAGGTACCTAGGAAACAAATCACTCAGATTGTCAAATAAATAGTACATTTTAGATAATTAATCTTCATTGTTATTAACCAAAAACTCTAAAATAATGTTCCTTCTGAAGAGGTCCACTTGGCATGTCATAGAGCCTGACAATGTGTCTGTAAATGTACTCTGTATTGATAGTCAAAAATGTCTACCAAACCTGTTAAAATTTGATGATGTTATTCATGGAATGGTGATTTCATGCCTTCATTATATTGAGGTCAATAAAAATAGTAATTTGTAGAAGCTAGTTATAATAATATCCTTACGTTGATTTGAAACCTGTCAAACACTTCATGTAGTCTTCCTAGTGGTTATTAATGCTATGCCTGGAAGGCAATGTAGTCCTCCTTGGATTTAACAATATGCAAATTTCTTACAATCCCCAGGACAGTTAAGCAGCTCAACCTATAATAGTAAAGTTTATATATTTGGATACATTTTCGATTTCAGATAAATAGCAGCTGTTCTGTATTTGTTACAAAAACTCCCCCAAGCACATATAACATTTTCAAACGGGCACTTGTGTTCCAAATGTGAGATGTTCCAAATATAGAGAAATCCTTAAGACTGAATACCGAGCTTTCAACACCTGGATACATTGCTTGGAATGAGTGCCAATGGACAGGTTGCCATTGGCTATCTCTCTATGCACTTGGCCAAAATAGTCCAACTGGATACTTTTTTCATTAATTATTCAGTTATTTATAATGTGAAGACTTTCATCAACACATTAGGGGTTATTCAGACAGCCGATCTGGCCCCAAAATGTCACCGAACAGGGAATTTTCCCTGGTGCCATTTTGGGGCCATTCGGCTATTCCGAGAGCAGGCAGTTTGCCAAAATTTTGGTGAACTGCCAGCAAATGCAGTGCCTGTTTGATGGCAGTGAAATCCCCATAGAGAAGCAATGGTTAATCTATTCAGGGAACACTGAACAGAAGCAGTGAAAAGTTGCCAAAGTTCCCTGCTGTTTGGTGCTTTCATTTGCAAGGTTTATTCAGGCAAACCCCATAGGCTTCAATGTAAAAAATATTCCCATTTTTAGTTCAATATCTAATAAACCGTCTATAAAAGTCTATTTATTGATTTTTTTTTAGGATCTTTTAAGCATGTTCAGGATTTGTTGGACAAAAATAGTTTTCTGTTTTAGTTAAATCGTTTTTTTTTTTTCATTTATCTATAACGGACCTTTTTATTATCATTCATAGCATCTTATATGTAAATTCCAGACATTTTCGTTCAGCAGATTTTTTGCAAACAACGTTTCAAGCGCACTGTTTTTTTTTTTCCCTGTTCGCCGGCTTTTTCCAGTGGCTGGTCTGCACTGTGATTGGTGTGTTCGGTGTGTTTTTTCTGGTGATTCCGATGTTTTTTTGGTGAGATTGCGGCGGGTTTGCAGCGGGTTTGCGGCAGGTTTTCCCTGCATTCTGGGGACCCTGCGCTGAATGCTGAATTCACAGCATGGTAGGGAACTTTGATTCCCCGAAGTGCAGGGAACTGCGAGGAACGAGAGAAATGTTGGCGACATTTCGGCGCTCTCTGAATATCCCTATAGCCATGAATAGGGATGAACATCGGCTGTTCGAGTGTTCGGTGAACGCCGAACATTATGGGATGTTTGCGGTTTGTTCCACCGCGGACATTCCATAATAAAAAATGCATCCACAGGTCTCCTAAATGTACTGGCGGCTGCCGGTACATGTAGGAGACCTGTGGCTGCGGCCCCCGTATCTCACCTGTCCTGCAGCTGTCCCGGCCTAATAAACCTAATAAACCTAAACCTATAAACCTATGGGGGCCGAACACGCAAAATGTGTTCGCAGTTCTCCTAAATGTACCGGTGGCTGCCGGTACATTTAGGAGACCTGTGGCTGCGGCTCCCAGCCCCCGTAACTCACTTGTCCTGCAGCTGTCCCGGCCTCCTGTTCCCCGGTCCATCAACTCCTCCAATCCGTCTGGCCGCGGCTCCTCTCTGCCCCACGTCTTCATGCAGAATGATCTGATTGGGCAAAGTCCTGCGCCAGACCTGGACTTTGCCCAATCAGAGCTCTAATTCAATATTGAGCCCTGACTGGGCAAAGTCCAGGTCAGGTGCAGGACTTTGCCCAATCAGACCTCAGCATGAAGATGAGGCATGGGGCAGAGCTTTAACCAAGCTCTGATTGGTTAAAGTCGATGCAAGACTTTAACCAATCAGAGCTTGGTTAAAGCTCATCTACATGCTGAGCTCTGATTGGGCAAAGTCATGCACCTGACCTGGACTTTGCCCAATCAGGGCTCATTATTGAATTAGAGCCCTGATTGGGCAAAGTCCAGGTCAAGCGCAGGAATTTGCCCAATCAGATCATTCTGCATGAAGACGTGGGGCAGAGAAGAGCCGCGGCCAGACGGATTGGAGGAGTTGACGGACCGGGGAACAGGAGGCCGGGACAGCTGCAGGACAAGTGAGTTACGGGGGCTGGGAGCCGCAGCCACAGGTCTCCTAAATGTACCGGCAGCCACCGGTACATTTAGGAGAACTGCGAACACATTTTGCGTGTTCGGCCCCCATAGGTTTATATTGTGTTCGAGTTCGTATTCGAACATTTCGGCCGTTCGGATTCAAACCGAACACAGGGGTGTTCGGCTCATCCCATTCCCTAGCTATGAACATAAATACATTTACTTCTCTTTTCACCGGCTTGTTCCATCTTACATTCACTTTGCTTTGACCTTCCTGAGTTGAAAATGGAAGGGATTCAAACCCAACTTTAGATTGTAAATATCTGCTAAATACTTACATGAATTGCGATCTGTAAATATTTTTTTACGTGTTTTTTGAAATGTTGTGGCTTGATGCAATCACCTAATGGGATTGTATCTGAGCACTTGGATTCGGGCTATCAAAATCTGTAGCTCAGGTTTGAATCTGTTCTTGACAACAGTACATTTAGCACTGGGAAGTCCAATTACTGGCGGATAACTTATGAGACATTGCTGATTCATGATCGGAAAAGTTAGTCATAAAACAAATCTGTGGTGCATTTCCAGACTTTTGCTATTGATTTAACGTAAGTCTTAAATAAATAAATTGACCTTAGAGGTTAAAATCCGTATAATTAAACTATTGCGAGCTTCAGTAGGAAGATACAAATCCTGGCACATTGGACTGTAACTGTTACCAGACACAGCCAGTGAAATGCCAAATTAACATAAAAAGGGTCTATTCATTGCGTCAAACTGACGTGTATGTCATCTCATACGGAAAAAATGTTTGCATAAATCAGGGGTCAGCAAACTTGGCCCTCCAGATGTTTTTGAACTACATCTCCCATGACGTCCAGCCACTATTTAGGCTGGCAGAGACTTATGGGAAATGTAGTTCAAAAACATCTGGATAGCTGAAGTTGATGACCCCTGGCATACAGGTACTTCTCCACTGCATGACTACACACAAATTCATGAATACCAGTTTGCATGGAGTTGTTCTGCAAGATAATAGATTTGCGTTTATTGGACTTTGCAGCAATTTATCAAAGAAAAAAAACAGGAAAATAATTTATTTTGAATATATCATATAAGTAATGCATTAATGTAAAAAAATAATGAATATTTAAAATAAAATAAAAGGGGTCATTCATAAAGTGAAATTTTTGCCCAAAATCGCTGCTTTTGCAAAGGCAAAAAAAATAGTAACGCTTCAAAAATCAAATATCCAAATAGCTGTATGTGAAGCTTACACGAGAAGCTTCTCCTGTGGTTATTCCGATCTTTCTTTTGTGAAGTGCCAGCATTTATCACCGTTGCATTTTTCACCTGTGTATGCAACATTGGTAAACACTTGCACTTTTTGAACAAACTCCCAAAGTGTTGTTGCTGTGGAATTCTCTGCCTGTTGAGGTGGTTGGGTCAGAGTCTGTACAGACTTTTAAAAAACGACTGGATGACTTCCTGCAGACACAGAATATTAAGGGTTATAATATTTAATATGTGGGTAAAAGCTTCTTGATCCAAGGAGAAATCTGACTGCCATTCTGGGGTCAAGAAGGATTTTTTTCCCAGTATGTTGCATATTGGCGAGCATTTCAGACTGGGTTTTTTGCCTTCTTTTGGATCAACAGCAGTAGGTTATGTGGGAGAGGCTGAACCCGATGGACGCATGTCTTTTTTCAGCCTATATAACTATGTAACTATGTTTTTATTTACTTTTAACTCAAAACTCAGTAACAACCTACAAGTTTTGATTTAGAAAATATTCCTTCATTATTGTAACTTTGTAATTCAATTTCTTTTACTTTAAATTTAAAACAATTTTTAATATGTACTTAAATGTATTACCTGAATATTACTTTAAAACCAGCTCATGCCATGTTTCTTGCTATTGTCGTTAATTCTTTTTGATTATTTTGACAGCATAATTACATATCATAATCCTAAAAATAATACTGAGGTATATTAATCTGTGTCCTATGATATCCATCCCCTTTTATTTTAGCCACTAAATATTACCCAAGAATTTGTTGATTTATCATAATTTCTGTCTTTTTTGCCATTTTTATTTGTATGTATAGTGATCCCCATAGAGAAGCAATAGTTAATCTATTCAGAGAACACAGAACAGCAGTGGAATGCCCTGATTTTGGTGGATTCATTTTACAGGTTAATTCAGGCAAATCCCATAGGTTTCAATGTTAAAAATATTCCTGCTTCTATCCAATATCTATTAAACTGTATATGCTTTTAATTTGCAGCCAAAAGTCTCTTTATTTTTTTTCCAGCACTCTTTAGGTATTTTTGGGGGGGGGTTTTCAGCAAGATTTTTTTCCCGATTTTTTTAAATAGCATTTTTTTTTGTGTAACAGACCCTTTTATTATTATTCATAGGACTTTAGATGTTAATTCCAGGCATTTTCATCTAGTACTTTTTTTGCAATCAGCGTTTAAAATTTAGAAATTTTCAATAGTTTAGCTTTTTAGTTTTTTACCCCGTTTGCCGGCTTGTCGGCTTTTTTTGGCAGCTGGACGGTGCTGCGTTTGGCGGATCGCCAGCTTTTTTCAGACGCTTATTGGATCGTTTTGCTACCGGTTTTGTAGCGGTTTTCTTTTCGATTCAGCAGTTTTGCAACAGATTTTTCCTGCACTTTGGGGACCATGCGGTGAATGCTAAATTCATCACAGGGTCGCGGAATTTGATTCCTCGAAGTGCGGGGAACGAAGGGGCACCAAAATGCATTTAGGTGCTCTCTGAATAACCCCTTATGTGTCTTTGTGTCCTGATTGTTTTCACAGCATTACTTCTAAATATTTTCTGTAAAATCATGAAACGGGTTAAAGGTCTAAGGAATTGGGTGTAATGGTGTTTAATTAGTTGGGAATAGGGTTTACTATTTAGTCAGACACAAAACGGCTATTAATTTGCACTTATCCCTTTGGACAAAAATTGCCAGTCTTCTATCAAAAAGTAAATTCTTGGCTGGAAAGTATATTAGTCACACAAATAATTGTGCATAATGATTGATACTCATATGTAGACATGTCCAGTTTGATGTTGCAAGAGCTACAGCACAATTCACTTGTAAAAGTGGACAGATTATTTTCCAGTTACATGCTAAATATTTTAAATATTTTATGGTAAGTCCATTTTGATATGCCTTTATGTATGCACTTTATTTATGTGCGATTTACAGTAAGTCAGCCAGGGTACAGGGTACACCATGGCTTTTTTTCTTATGACCTCAGAAATATTTAATTGACTGCAAACCTTAAGAATAGCTGACCATTTTAATGAAGATTTATTTTTTAATAGCAGAGGTATACGAGGTATCACACACTGCATATTATTTGTATCTGTGTTATTGCACTGCCTGTGCAAACAACCACATTATTGCCTTTAGGCAAAGCCTACTGCTGGTATGGGTAATGAATTGTAATAACCAGTGATCACCTTTACATTTTATTTTGAATTAACAGGATTCAGACAGAATGATTTACAGAGCAGACTCCTGCCAAAGAAGGAAAGCTATATTAACTGGAATAAGAAGTGACAATACTGTTCGGTGCAGAGACAATGATAAATGCCCAGGCCGTATAATTAGCATAGATGACAGAAGAGAGCCGTGATGCTTCTATTCTTCCTGCGAAACAAAAGAGTTTGGAACTTTCTTCCAAGAATTTATGAAATGTCATCAACACTTAAATGAGACTAAAACATATTGTCACCTTGTCCCGGCACGCTTTGTAATTTATTTGTATTGAATTGCGCTTTCTAGAACTATTCTAAAATGAATGCAAGGGAACAGATCCAGTGGTCTGCTTACGTGCCAAGGTAAATTAAACTTGCTGTCCCATATACCAACCAGCTGTCTCTCAATTACAGAGAAGACGTTACCGTTGGCTCCTGAACCAATAGCCTAGTGTCCAGGCATAATTCTGAGCTTCAGTCACACACGTGTGTTAGTAAAGAGTTGTTCTTCCCTAGGATCCCTTATATATACGTTTTATTTGTTTCTTTAAATTTAACGACATAAATTGTTTATAATTTGTTTATTATTTTTATTATTATTATTATCCTTTATTTATATCACGCCACAAATTCTGCAGCGTTTTACAAGATCAGTGTACAAGGAGTTGATACATTAGAATACCACACATGGATGACGTGATTCAGGAGGACCCTGTTCCCAAGGGAGCATACACTCTATGAGATGTAAAAAACAAAAATCATGGGTAATACACTTTAGAGCGATTGGCAACTCAGTAGTATACCGATATAAAGAGTAATTAGTAAATTTGTAGCATTTGGCATTAAATTCATACCAATGCACTCACACAGCGTATTTGGTGATAAACTTGTATTAGTATCTTTGCAATAGTTGGCAATAATTTCGTACCGATGCACTAACACAGCATGAATAGTTGCAAACTCAAAAATGGTATCTTTGCTGGTTTGTTACCCCTCCGCTTGTAAAGGTCGCACTCCTGGTACACCAGCCGCCACAAGACCACCAGAAGAAATCGAATCCAGTATAAAAGCGTATTTATTCGTAACACAGCATTAATTCCAACGCGTTTCGTCCATAAATAAACAGGACTTCATCAGGAAAAGAAAATTTTGCCAACTATTGCAAAGATACTACTACAAGTTTATCACAAATACGCTGTGTGAGTGCATTGGTACGAATTTAATGCCAAATGCTACAAATTTACTAATTACTCTTTATATTGGTATACTACTGAGTTGCCAATCGCTCTAAAGTGTTTTACCCATGATTTTAGTTTTTTATTGGTTTGTATAGACATTAATGGGAAGTCTTTTGGGTAATTACACACAGGATTCATGCAATCCGTATAACCCAAGTTTGTTTGCACGATTTATTTATACTCTATGAGATGTACAAGTATTTTGTGAGGTAGGCGCATCCATATCATTAGGTGTCTTGCCCAAGGACACTCTCTGGTGGCGTCTTCTGAGTGGGATCAGGTCGTCTTTCCATGATTGTAGAGCAGTGACTTGGTGGTTAGGATTACCCCGCTTCTCATAAAGTCGAGAGTTGCTTCTCCACAGATGTATTGGAGGGATGTGCTGAATGGTATTTTGACTTGCTTCTCCGTGGTCGAAGGGTAGAGACGTACTACTGGACTCCACAGCCGATATTGTGTGGTAGGCTAGTGTAGCGCTCACTCCCGGAGGAGCCGCTGAATTTAAACCTCGGGTCAGTCTCCCCGCACTAGGGAATAAATATACACCAGCACTGTTGTGGATTTTATAAGTTATATAGTTTACTGATCTCAAATAAACTGGCATATATAGAGCAGCACGGTATACATATATATTTACAGAAGTTCGTAATGCGAGAAACGCACAGCGGAAAAGAAAAAGGAATTTTAACCCCTTCGTTGCTGAAATGTGAGTCCCGTAAAGGTTGTGTCCCAAGAAGGTGTACGTGTATGCGTGTGTTGGTACCCGGGTACTAGATTCAACTGGCCAGTGAATGATTTCAATGTGTCTTCGACTGGTCACGTTGGGACCCTGTAGGTTAAGACAAACTGCAGTGTGCTTTATTATTTTACTGTGGCTGGGAAGGCCTCTCACCCATCCGCCAGATACTCTGCGCTCTGCTCGACCCAGGACGTCTTTCCGCTCGACTTGACTGGGACTCTGTGCCACCGGATACGCTTGTCTTGCTTGTCCGTTTCTGCCACAAGATGCTCAGCTTACCGCCTGCACTCCCATTAGATCATCGCGGTCTCCTAACTCGGGGTCCTTCTGCAGCTCTGTATCTGTATAAACTTCTCACTGATGGATTACTAGGTCTCTGGCAAGTGATTTAAGCCGATCTCCAGCTCCGCAAGGCAGCCCCTGCACTCCGGCCTGGTCACAATTACTCCTTGTCTCACGTGCGTCTTGCTCTCTTCACCCATTGGCGTACACTGGCTCTCCTCCGCACGAGGTTGCGGATCTCTGTTGGTTCTCCCCACCCACTTCCTGTCTCTGCCCCAAAGCATGCTGGAAAACGTAGTCCCAATGTGTCCAGTATAGTTTACATTGCGCTTGTCTCCCCCTGGTGGCCAAAAATGAGTAATACAGCAACAGAAAATTTTAAACAGCGCTACACTAGTATGTAACGTTAGGTGTCTTGCCCAAGGACACTTACTGAAGAGGTACTCTGGCCAGGATACGAACCTGGGTCTCCAAGGTTATAGAACAATGATGTTACCTCTACTCCATCCAGTCGGTAAGCTTGTTTTTAGTAGTTTGCGTCAGATCCTCCCTGTTTGCATCGCATATGCAATTTCTCTGAACAATATGCACAAGGCAATATCAAAAGCATTTACAAGCTAGAGTAGAAATTGACATATACACTATTTTTCACAAAGAATCATGGCAATGCATCAAAACTTGGTACAATATTTTTTTTAAGAAAGCATTTTACCAGGAAGGATACATTGAGATTTCTCTCGCTTTCAAGTATTGTATCACACCTGAATCTCATGTCATCAGTAATCATGCTGCACTCCAGGGCAGATTGACTGCGGATGTGTTGTAATTATTAGGACAATAACAGTCCAAAATAATAATAAATCTGACACAATAGTGGATCTGCAAAAGAATTGGCACTGGAAAACAATACTCATCATTTGAATGTACTAGCCTTAGAATTATTGTAAGCTCAATGTTGCAATGAGTAATCAAGGTTCAGAATTCCATTTCATATGTATCTGACTGTGTGTTTCTGTCCTAGTTATCTACCAACACATCTGTCTATCAACAGTCAAAATACACATAAAGACAGATGCGCACAGCAGACTAAGCAATGTCTGTTTCATTGGTTTCCGAGAAACAAGCCATCCATCCTACCTTCTACAGTTTCTTCAGACATGTTTACCTGAGGCATTATATCAGGAATGAACAACATTGGCCCTCCAGATGACAAGCACAGAGGCCATGTATAGTATGGGCAATGGTGCCAAGGAGGGTGAGGGCACAAAAATGGAGAGAGCTTTGGTTACAATTACATCACTACATCACTTCCCACAAATAACAGCTTACAGAATCATAACAGGTGACAATTTTAACATCCTTATTGACCCAAACCTCAACAGATCTTGCTCTCCCCAATCTCCACTCCCAGAAATTATAACCAGAAGGGACCCACTTAGGGCTCTATTACATTCTTCGTGCAAACGTTAAAGCGTGCGCAAAAATGCCTTAACGCGAGGGGCGCTTCAGCTTTGCGCTGAATGTCGTATTACAATGTCTGCACAAAAAATGCGCATTAATGTCTACCGCAGGTGAACCTGCGCAAAGGCTGCACGAGCGTAATGTCCATAGGACTCCATTGAAGCAGACGCCGGGGGTCACATGACCAGCCGGAGCTCGCCTTGCGAGATCCGGACGGTCAGCATGGTGAAACACAGGTGGAGACTGGGGGAACTTTTCCACCCAGTCCTTCCCTGCTCCCACCGGACTGAGGAGGCGGTTGGAGCCGCAGTCCTCGCCGTGCGACAGGAGGTGAGTATAAGTTTTTTTTTATTTTTTTAGCTGGTGTTAACGGATTCTGCAGAAGCGGAATCCGTTAACACCAAGTCCTGGCTCTGGTTAACTTTTGTTAACAGCGGCCGGACGGTAATCAGCGTTAGGACTTTGTGATCCTAATGCCTATTAACACTTTGCGCTCCCTATGTTAATAATAGGGAGCGCAAAAGTACAGTAACCTCGCGCTGAAAAGCGCAAGATGCCAAACGCTAATGGGTTGCTTAACCCGTTAGCGTTTGGATTGTAATTTGCGCTAAATACTTGGGCTAACGCTAAACGCTCACTCAGGTGAGCGCAAACGTTAGCAACAAGTATGTGATGTGGCCCTTAGAGTTTTCCTAGAAAAAAATTACTACAATAATGTTACAGACAGTAAGAAACATAAGTGGATATTAAAGCAGGAGAAATGAAAAAAAGATAAACATTTACAAATGTAAGTAAGACTACATACATTAAAAAATTAACATAAGTGCATGTCAGCAACATCTACTGGTGTTCTGGTGGAACAGGTCGATATAAACAGGTAGTCGCGAAACTGAGAATTAAAACAGAACCAAAATAATTAAACTTACAAAACGAGTCTGAAGAAATTTTTAATTATTTGCTGGTGATTTAGCAATCCTAGCTAGAGATGTCAAGATTATTAAAAATAATTTAAATTTTAGCTGTCATGCGCCATGAAGAAACATGAAGATGAGTGGCGCTATTGTACAGTATATTAGACCCAAGACCCGTACAGCGACCTCTGAATAAAGAGAAATACCATTTATCAATGGCTCTGCTTGGATTAAAATCGATGATGAGCCATTGACAGCACTCATTAATAGATCACTCAGAGTCTATAAAAATCACTGAGGATCATCACACTTCCTTTACGCAGTTCTGATAACTGAAGCTACATTCACGTTGTAATTAGGGATGAGCCGAACACCCCCGAGTTCGGTTTGAGCCCGAACACGAACTTCCCATTTGTTTGGGTCCGAACTCGAACCCAATGCAAGTCTGGGCAAGTCAGGGCTGAAAATTCGGTTTTTAGAGTGCCCTCCAAGAGGGCATATATGCTACATATTTGCCATAAAAGGTGTATGGGGGTCCGGGTAGTGCCCTGGGGGACTGGAAACAAGGACAAAAAGTTTAAAAAAAAACGTTTTTAAAGGGAAATTTTTCCATGAAATAAGGGTTAAAAATAAAAACCAAAAATTCATTCAAATATCGTGCCTAGGAGGTCCCCATAACCTGCCCGTGAAGTGGCGGATTTCTAGGATGTATAGAAACACTTAAAAACAAAAAAATGACGTTTCATATGACGGTAAATGCTTTTCCATTAATCTATCCATAAACAACGGCTTGGGGCGGCAGTCTGTATGAAAAGAGGAGACATTTTCGTACACGCAGAAAAAGTTTACTGATTTTTTTGGCTAAATTATTGTCAAATATATGCAGGCTTTGGATGAACGTAACAATAGGTGCTTTAAAATTGGTCCTTTAGCGACCCCAACAGTGCCGTCACACCGTAACCCCTCTGAGGATATGAATCTGATACAGGCGTCAGTGGCAGTGCACCCAAATATTGTGCTTTTGGTGCCAGGCCTGCAAGTACTATCATACAGTAACCCCTCTGTGGTATTGTGGAAGAATGCAGGGGTGGACCATGTGGTCCTATATTGAAATGTTTTTGATCTGGTAATGGGCGTCAGTGCACCCAGATATTGTGCCTTTAATGCCAGGCCAGCAAGTATCATCATACAGTAACCCCTCTGTAGTATTGTGGAAGAATGCAGGGGTGAACCTTGCGGTCCTATATTGAAAAGTTTTTTAATCTGGTAATGGGCGTCACTGCACCCAGATATTGTGCCTTTAATCCCAGGCCAGCAAGTATCATCATACAGTAACCCTTCTGTGGTACTGTGCAAGAGTGCAGGGTTGGACCCTGTGGTTCAAAAAATTAAAATGATATAAATCTGGCACAGGCGTCAGTGCAGCCAAATATTGTGCCTTTCATGGCAGCAAGTGCCTTCACACCGTAACCCTTTTGTGGTATTGTGGAAGAGTTCAGTGCTGGAGGTTTTGTGAATGCAGAAGAGGACATCTCCGATCTATTCTATTACTTCAGCATCAGGGGATTGATAGCTGCTGATCCAGGACTGATTCATTTTTATAAATGTCAGCTGGTCTACAGAGTCGGTGGACAGACGCACTCTTTTGTCTGTGACAAAACCTCCAGCGGCACTGAACATCCTTTCGGAAAGCACGCTAGATGAAGGGCAACCTAGTAGCTGCATAGCATATTGGCTAAATTCTGGCCAGTGATCCAATCTCAACACCCAGTAAGCCAGTGGATCATCTGCTGGAAAGGTATCCAGGTCTGCCCTTGCACCTAGGTAGTCCTGCACCACTATTCCTCTGATCACCGTAGCCTCAGAAGCACGTGTGTCAGCACTTGGTAATCTACCAGTGCCTGGAAAGGTGTTACACAAGTGTCGCTTTAGAGCGTCCTCAAGTTTTTTCATCTTGTCCTCCCTCTGTGCGGGCAGGATGAGCTCTGCAACTTTCCCCTTGTATCGTGGATCAAGAAGGGTTGCCAACCAGTAATGATCTCTCTCCTTGATAGCACGAATCCTGGGGTCCATTAGCAGGCTTTGCATCATTAGGGAGCCCATGCAGCGTAAGTTGGAGGTGGCATTAGCTTCCGAGTCTTCCTGGTCAATGAGGATGACCGTATCGTGCACTTCCTCCTCCCAGCCACGCACTAGCCCTTCTGTTTCTGGGCACACAAAACCCTCCCTTGAGGAATCCCCACCTTCAATGCCCCCACTACTTAAATATTCCTCCTCCTCCTCATCCTCCTCCTGTCTGATCTGAGTAGGACCCGCTGGAATGCTGTCTGCGGAAAGACTGGGGCCTTGAGAGCTAGGGAAGGCCTCCTCTTCCTCCCGCTGCTCTGCCTCTAGAGCCACATCTATAATTCCCCGCAGAGTGTGCTCCAGCAGGAACACTAAAGGAATTGTGTCACTGATGCATGCACTGTCCCTGCTCACCATCCTCGTTGCCTCCTCAAATGGTGACAGTACAGTGCATGCATCCTTGATCATCAGCCACTGCGGGGGGGGGGAAACAAGTTGACCTGAACCTGTCCTTGTGCCATACTCACACAGGTACTCGTGGATGGCCCTCTGTTGCTTGTGCAGACGATGCAGCATTGCTAATGTCAAGTTCCACCTGGTGGGCATGTCACAGATCAGACGGTTTGTGGGAAGGTGGAATTCTCTTTGAATTTCTGCCAGGCGAACGCTTGCTGGGAATGACCGTCTGAAGTGGCTGCAGACTTTTATGGCCTGGATGAGAAGCTCTGGCAGCCCTGGGTACTTGGTTAGGAAACGCTGTACCACCAGATTTAGGACGTGTGCTAGGCATGGTACTTGCGTCAATTTACCCTTGCGTAGGGCGGAGAGGAGGTTGGGGCCATTATCGCAGATGATCATTCCCAGTTCAAGCTGGCGTGGTGTTAACCATCTCTGCACCTGCCCCTGCAGAGCTGACAAAATTTCTGACCCGGTGTGGCTCCTGTCCCCTAAACAAACCAGCTCAAGCACAGTATGGCATCTTTTTGCTTGAGCCATTGCGTAGCCCCTGTCAGGCATTGGTTTAACTGCCACTTCGCCAGAGACAGAGAAAGAGGAGGAGGAAGAGGTGGTGGTGGTGGAGCAGACAGACCTCATACAAGCAGCTTTCTGGAGGTGTGGTGGATGAACAAGCTCCAGCACAGAGCCCCGTCTTGGATCCCTCCCAGCTGCAATCAGAGTTACCCAGTGTGCCGTGAAGGAAATGTAACGACCCTGTCCATGCTTGCTGGACCATGTGTCTAAAGTCACATGCACCTTGCTGCTGACTGCCTTTCCCAATGACTGGATAACATTGTCTTCCACTTGCTGGTATAGTGCTGGAATGGCCTTGCGTGAAAAGTAATGGCATTTGGAACCTGCCACTGTGGTACAGCACATTTAGCAAATTCACAGAAGGGAGCAGAGTCCACAAGCTGGAAAGGCAGCAGCTGCAATGCGAGTAATTTTGCTAAGCTGGCATTTAGACGCTGTGCTTGGGGATGGTTGGGACTATATTTTTTCTTTCACTGCAGAAGCTGCGGCAACGTAATCTGACTGTGTAAATCTTCAGCTACTGGGATGATGTCACATTGTGAGGAAGGACCTGGTACATCCATTACTGTAGCATCATCCCTGTCGGTGGAGGTTGTAGGCAATGACATGGCAGGACATACAGTGGGGTTAGAGACAGATGAGGAAGCGGAGGACCTACGCAAAGTTTTGCGCCAACGGGATGTGTGGCACTTATTCATATGTCGCCTCAAGCACGTGGTACCCAAGTGTCCGGTATCTTTCCCACATTTAAGCCTCATCTGACATAGATTACAAATAGCAACGCTGCGCTCTACTGCACATTTCTTAAAGAACTCCCAGACAACAGAGTTCCTGCATGTGTTCTTTGAGACAACAGCGCTCTGCACCGGAGCAGCTCTGACATGTGATGCCTTGGACTGGCTAGTGCTACGGTTGGTCACAGAGGATGTTGTGCCTCGTGTTTGCTGTGCCTCCTCCTCCCCCTCTTCCTCACTTAATTCCTCTGTTTGATCTGGCACCCAGGTGGAGTCAGTGACCTCATCATCATTGTCATCTTCACCCCCTATCTCCTCGTCACTGGAGCCAACTTGGCAGTATGCTGCAACTGCTGGGGCAACATGAGTGCCAGTTATTTGTGTGTCATCACCGGCACCCCCTTCCTCTAGGTTGATTATACTCCCTTGCTCAACCTCAGAGATTGAATCAGAGCACTGTACTTGCTGCGCATCCTCAAGCAGCATGTCACTCTCATTGTAGTCAAGCAATTCAGCTGACTCCTCCGTGTGTGATAGCGAGGCTACGGCAGGAGTAGCTGTGGACATGGAGGCTGCATTAGATGCTTTGGCAGCTGAGGTGGACTGTAAAGCACTAGAAGCCTGGCTGGCAGAGGACTCGGGAGGATGAGGATGGCCTGGTTAGCCAATCCACCAAGTCCTCTGTATGTTGCTGCTGCTTAAGACGGCCAGCACCAGTTAGAAAGGACAAGCGTGCCCCTGCAGAGGATGCACCACGTCCACCACGGCCAGAGGCACAGCCTCCCGACACAGGAGCTGCTTGCCCTTTTATCTGTGTCTGGGAGCATCTGCCTGTCCTTTTTGTTCTTTCAGACATGGTGAGTGATATATAGATTAATATATACAGAACTCTGATTCAACTTTGGTATAAATATTTAAAGAACTCTGGTATAACTCAGTGAGACACACTGATAGCTGGCAGCCAGTGACGAGACACAGATCACCTCAATTCACAAATGTTTTAAAGAAATTAGTGAGCCCCAAAATACTGCGTGGTACTGGATGTGTGACAAGAGACAGATCACCTCAATTCACAAATGTTTTAAAGAAATTAGTGAGCCCCAAAATACTGCGTGGTACTGGTTGTGTGACAAGACACAGATCACCTCAATTCACAAATGTTTTAAAGAAATTAGTGAGCCCCAAAATAATGTGTGGGACTGGTTGTGTGACAAGACAAAGATCACCTCAATTCACAAATGTTTTAAAGAAATTAGTGAGCCCCAAAATAATGCATGGTACTGGTTGTGTGACAAGACACAGATCACCTCAATTCACAAATGTTTTAAAGAAATTAGTTAGCCCCAAAATAATGCATGGTACTGGTTGTGTGACAAGACACAGATCACCTCAATTCACAAATGTTTTAAAGAAATTAGTGAGCCCCAAAATAATGCGTGGTACTGGTTGCATGACAAGACACAGATCACCTCAATTCACAAATGTTTTAAAGAAATTAGTGAGCCCCAAAATAATGCGTGGTACTGGTTGTGTGACAAGACACAGATCACCTCAATTCACAAATGTTTTAAAGAAATTAGTGAGCCCCAAAATAATGCGTGGTACTGGTTGTGTGACAAGACACAGATCACCTCAATTCACAAATGTTTTAAAGAAATTATTGAGCCCCAAAAAGATTTGCTGGCACAGTGACAAGACACAGAAGATCACCTCAATTCACAAATATTTTAAAGAAAGTTGTAAACCCCAAAAAAACTTGCTGGCACAGTGACAAGACACACATCACCTAAATTCCCTGATATTTGGTAGAAACGAGACCCAAAAAGACTTGCTGGCACAGTGACAAGACCCAGAAGATCACCTCAATTCACAAATGTTTTAAAGAAAGTTGTAAACCCCAAAAAAACTTGCTGGCACAGTGACAAGACACACACATCACCTAAATTCCCTGGTATTTGGTAGAAATGACCCCCCCCCAGACCCCCCCAGTAGCGTGGCAGACCGGCAGTAACAACACACAACTATCTCCTTTGAAATCTCCTCTGAAATGCGTGCAGAATTGGCGCGTGGAAACGTTATATAGTGTGCTGCGGGACTTAGCTCTGTGAGCCCATGATTGTGCAAAATTTGCCCAATCAGGACTCTGAGCGGTGATTGGCATAGTGTTGAACCAGTCTTGCACCAGACCTGTGATCAGGTGCAAGGCTGTAGCCAATTACAAGCTTCAGGCCAGTGGAAAAATGCATTGTGGTCCATTGTGGTCGAACATGCGGCGAACACCCGGAAATGTTCGGTGTTCGCGATCTAATCGAACAGGCTAAGTTCGGGTCGAACTCCGAACCGTCCGAACCGAACAGCTCATCCCTACTGTGGTCAGGTGCAAGGCTGTAGCCAATTACGAGCTTCAGGCCAGTGGGAAAATGCATTGTGGTCCATTGTGGTCGAACATGCGGCGAACACCCGGAAATGTTCGGTGTTCGCGATCTAATCGAACAGGCTAAGTTCGGGTCGAACTCCGAACCGAACAGCTCATCCCTAGTTGTAATGTCATCGTAGAAGTCATCCCCCTCAGCTCTTAATAAGTCATCAAGGTCACTGTAGAGCTGCTTCCAATTTGTGTGCCATCTCTTCACTCCATATTTGAGGATCTGTGTCATGACTGTCAAATATATTTAAAGATTGTGCTATACATGAGGAAACCGAAGAAAGTCTTATAAATAAGTATTTTTCTGCTGTAACCAATACTGAAAGGCATATGGCCTGATATTTTCTTTTCACCCATTTCAAGATTTGTCAGTTGTAAGTTTGCTTAAAACTTCATACTCACATTTTTCCACTTTGATCTGACAGGCTGTGAATGATTTTATTTGAATGTTCTATCTTGGTTTTTATATGTCAGATGATGACTCTGAGCTCTTTCTTCTGAAGGCCCTCACACAAAGTTACCAGCTCTCCATAAAAAACCAAGCCTAAAATTGACTAGTTTCACAGATTTCCATTGCTTTACGTCTATCACTATACCTTTTACTTATTTTGCAGAAACTTGTGAACTTTCAGAAATACCTTCAAAATGCTTAACCACAGTTTTCCAGTTCTGCTGTAAAGCATTACCTTTGCTGCAGCGCACTGCATGAGTATCCGTAAGCTTTACCATCTCGTCTCTATAATAATCTGAAGTTTCTTGCAGCCGTGATAATATTTAAAATATTTCCGGACAATTTATTGGAATGATAGAGAATATCTGGGCGCACAATCAAAATAGCTGCTGCAAGTGAACAGTCACATGGTAGGCACTAATGATCTGAAGGCAGAGGTCTTTCATCTATCTAATCAAGATTTACTGTAGGTCCACTTTATGTTATTACAGTTTTTTCACCCCTTAGATTTTAAAAATCACCATGTTTTTGCATCTTATCATCTTTTTCATTTGATATTAATATTATTAATCTGGAGATTTCAACTTTTTGTTGCACTCTTTCATATACATATCTTTGTTAATTAGAAAATCCAATTTGTGATCATCCAGTACATTGTTAAGAGTTAGGAGGTTCAAGTGTGATGTATGCACTATAGAATATATTGCTTGATATTCTCTTTCTACATACACACATACATATAACCCAACTGGAGGGGAAGGCACTCACCACCACAGAGCTACACCTTGAATAAAATAAATGCTCAAATGCCAAAATCTTCAAGGTCTGTACCATTATAAAGACCCATGGAGAATTGAATTGTTGTTTCTTTTTAATCTGAGGAAATAAAGTTTGTTATGTTTTATAGGGTGACCCTGGATTGCATCCTCTGTTTGGAATAAATATATATACACACAGTATCTCACAGATGTGAGTACACCCCTCACATTTTTGTAAATATTTTATTAACAGGGTTATTCAGAGAAAGGTGAAAATCAGGAGAATCGGCAGGAGAAGAGGACAATCTAGACCAAATAGCCGATTTGGAAAGTGAGATAAATGGGAAAAATTTTGTGGTTTGGCTATTTTGACCTAGAATTTTCACTTCTCCAGTCATTCTCCTGGTTTTCACCTTTCTCTGAATAACCCTGTATATCTTTTTTCATGTGACAGCACTGAAGAAATGACACTTTGCTACAATGTAAAGTAGTGAGTGTACAGCTTGTGTAACAGTGTAAATTTGATGTCCCCTCAAAATAACTCAACACACAGCCAGTAATGTCTAAACCGCTGGCAACAAAAGTGAGTACACCCCTAAGTGAAAATGTCCAAACTGGGCCCAATTAGCTATTTTCCCTCCCCGGTGTCATGTGTCTCATTAGTGTTACAAAGTCTCAGGTGTGAATGGGGAGCAGGTGTGTTAAATTTGGTGTTATTGCTCTCACTCTCTCATACTGGTCACGGAAAGTTCAACTTGGCACATCATGGCAAAGAACTCTCTGAGAATCTGAAAAAAAGAATTGTTGCTCTACATAAAGATGGCCTAGGCTATAAGAAGATTGCCAAGACCATACAGCGGTTTAACAGGACAGGTTCTACGCAGATCAAGCCTCGCCATGGTCGACCAAAGAAGTTGAGTGCACATGCTCAGTGTAATATTCAGAGGTTGTGGGAAATAGACGTATGAGTGCTGCCAGCATTGCTGCAGAGGTTGAAGGGGTGTGGAGGGGGTCAGCCTGTCAGTGCTCAGACTGTATGCCGCACACTGCATCAAATTGGTCTGCATGGCTGTCGTCCCAGAAGAAAGCCTCTTCTAAATATAATGCACAAGAAAGCCTGCAAACAGTTTGCTGAAGACAAGCAGACTAAGGACATGGATTACTGGTACCAGGTCCTGTTGTCAGGATCCCCATTGCTGACTGTACGTTGCCTGCATCTGGAATTCAGGCAGCACATGAAATAGTGGTTCAAGGGTCTGATACTTTGTTTCAGACCAGCAGTTCAGCACTATGAACAGCTATATGGTAGCTAACCCTGGTGTTGAAACAATGTTTTTTTTTTACATTGAAACCTATGAGGAAAAAAGCCTTGTTTCTTTAAAATAAGTTAGAAAGCCTAAAATTTCACCCAAAAAATCCCGAAAAATGCCTAAAACATCCTTCAGGTCCCTGAAGTGCAGGGAAAATTTGCCGACTGAAAACTGAAAATCCGTCGCAAAAGCGCCACATTGAATGGAAAAACCGTCACAGAACTGCCAAAAAAACACTGCACACATCTGAATAAAGTCGACCATCTCCCGCAAAACCACAGGAAAAAACCAGACACGTCCAAAAAAAGCCAATGATTTGCTAACACAGCACTGACGGAAAAAGCCGACAAGCAGATGAACAGGGTAGAAAAAACGATTGCGGGCAGTATTACAAAGCTGGTGCTAACTTAACCAGAGCTGTTGTAAACTTACCAGAGTCATGGGGCTAAATTACGATCCCAGTGCTAAAACGTGGGCGCTAGGGAGGAAAAATTGCGCCTACGGTTTTCCCCCTAGCACCCGCGTTTTAGCGCTAGATTACAATGCAGGCGCTAAAAAAGCTGCATGCATTGTTTGCGGGCGCCAAGCCCCAGGATGCACGCGGCAGTGCTATGTGCAGCCACGTGCATCCTCTCAATGTAGTCCATAGTGCCGGCTGGGTGGAGTAGAGGTAACATCACTGCTCTGCATGGAGAGAGCCTGTGGAGTCATGGGTTCAATCCCAGCGAGCAACCTCTCCAGTAAGTGCCCTTGGCAAGACACCCAACGGTACATTCTCGCCATCCAGGACATACTTGAAAACAAGACAAATCTTAATGTATCCTTCCTGGTAAAATCCTTTCTCAAAAAAAAAAAAATTGAAGCAGACACCGGCGGTCACATGAGCAGACGGATCTCGCCTTGCGAGCTCCGGCCTGTAAGCGTAGTGATACGCAGGGGGAGACTTTTTCCCGACGGACTGAGGAGGTGGACAGAGCTGCGGTCCTCGCTGTGGGACAGGAGGTGAGTATCTTGATGTTTTTGGGGAGTTTCTCGATAGCGCTAACGGATTCTGCTGAAGCGGTATCCGTTAGCACCAAGTCCTGGCTGCGGTTAACTGTTTGTTAACCGCAGCCGGACGTTAATCAGCGTTAGGACTTTGTAATCCTAACGCTGATTAACACTTTGCGCTCCTCATGTTAAGTCTAGGGAGCGCAAAGTACAGTAACCTCGCGCTGCAAAGTGCAAGATACCAAACGCTAATGGGTTACTTAACCCGTTAGCGTTTGGATTGACATATGCAGTAAATACTTGAGCTAACGTTAACGCTCACGCAGGTGAGGGCTAACATTAGCGCCAAGTATGTAATTTGGCCCATTATAGGGCTATATTACAAAGTTGGTGCTAACTTAACCAAAGCTGTTGTTAACTAAACAACTCCATAGACTATAATGACTCTGCTAAGTTTCAACAGCTCTGGTTAAGTTAGCAACAGCTTTGTAATAATGCCCATAGTCTATGGTGTTGTTGGGCCCTATTACAATCTTCACGTTAAAACACTTGCGCAATGCGTGAATTTGTGCGCCAACCGTTAAACGTTAAACGTTAACGCGCGTAAATCAATATTGGAATTAAAATTCTCGCACATTTTTTCATCCGTCAAGCAATAACGCGCGTTAAATGGATGCGCAGTAACGTTGCGCGCAGAAATCAGTGTGCGGACTGTTTTTTTCACACGATTCAGCCAATCAGAATAAAGAACCACAATTATCTCACGTTAAGTTTTTGCGCCTGCCAAAGTCAATCTGAGCATATATGCTGCATCAATAATAAATGCACACACAACTTCTCCATTTTATTGGTTTGGTATGTTTAGAATGTGTAACTATACTTTGCTGCATTTTTTTTTTGGGCTGGTGTATTTGGTTTCGGCCAGGTGGATACAATTTGCCATTAACACCAGCTTTAAGGAGTTGCTAAAATTATGCGCGCAACGTCTATGTGTTAATTCCTGCGCATAGATTGTAATACCATCCAGGAGCGTACCTAGGGGGGGCAGGGGGACGGGCCGCACCGGGTGACACCACACCCTAGGGTGACACCATAAAAAAAATATATATTTTTTTACTTTTGCAGAGTATTTTACCAGGAAGGATACATTGAGATTTCACTAATTTTCAAGTATGTCCTGGGTAGGCAAGGCCTAGGCTGGCACTTTCCAGGGTGCAGCAAAAAACCCACCACTAAAGGGATAACTCACAGAGCACCGAAATGGCACCAACATTTTGGTGTTCTGTTATTCCCTGCACTTCGGGGAATCAAATTTCCCCACCCTGCAGTGAATTCACCATTCAACGCAGGGTCCCCGAAGTGCAGGGAGTCGGCCTACTTAACAAAAATGTCTGGAGTCTACATATAAGGTCCTATGATTGATAATAAAAAGGTCTTACAGAAAAAAGAAAAAACACTATAGGATGGATATGTTGTGAATTTGCAAAATCACTTAAAAACAACAATTATTCAAAGAGAATCTACACTCGCCCCTTATTGCACAGCACAGAGGACGCATGAATGATCCACCATCGGCAGATTCATAATATATCATTACTATATGTATACATCATGTCCTGCCAGAATGCTATAACTAAAAATATTTTTGAAAACATTAAAAAAAATGTGTGTGATTTTTTTTACCATTTTAAAGTTGGGGGGGTGCCAAATATAGAATCGGCCCCGGGTGCCAAATGTTCTAGGTAAGCCTCTGATACCATCCGCATACCAGCGCACAAACGCATTTCCGCTCACAATGTCAAGTATAGGACGCGCCTAGGGTTCGCGCAGGTTCACCTGCAGTAGACGTATATACGCGTTTGTTGCGTTGACATTGTAAAACGACATTCAGCGCAAAGGGTTTTACCCCTCGCGTTAATGCGTTTTGGCACCGGCGCAAACGTTTGCGCGAAGATTGTAATAGGGCCTGTGAAGTTTACAACAGCTCTAGTTAAGTTAGCACCAACTTTGTAATACTGCCTTGAGAGTTTCAAATTTGAAACGCTGTTTGCAAAAAAAAACTGGATGAAAAGGTCCAGAATTAACATATAAGGTCTTATGAATAATACTAAAAAGGTCTGCTACAGAAAAAAAAACGGTATTAAGAAATAAGAATCGGAAAAACTCTTTTGCCGAAAAAATACCGAAAAATGTGTAAAATAATCCTAAAACGATAAATAAATAGAAACTTTTGCTGCAAATTAAAAGAATAAACGGTTTAATAGATATCGGATATAGATGAGTAGAAATGGGAATATTTTTAACATTGAAACCTATGGGATTTACCTGATTAAACCTGCCGAATGAAACCACCGAAATCAGGGCATTTCACTACTGTTTGGTGTTCTCTGAATAGGTTAACCATTGCTTCGCTATGGCTACTTTCAATGCAGCCAAACAGCATTGTATTTTGCTGTAAATTTTCCAAATTTTGTTGAACTGTCTGCTTTCTGAATAGCCATGAAATTGCAACGTACGGGGAAATTCACTGTTTGGTGCAATTTTGGGGCCAGATCGGCTCTCCCTGAATAATCCTGATAGTGAATATGAATATCTGCATATTTTGTGGAGGTGCGGACTTTAGACCCAATCCCCATAATACCTATGCAGGTTGATTTCATTTTTTAAGATTGGTCAAAAGGACTTCTCCGATCTGTTTTGAAGTGAAATGTATAAATTGCTTACACTGCACATCACTTCTATAATTAAGGAGAATTGGAATATCAAGTTTAACTGCCAAGAATAGTAAATTAGGGAACTGTCTAAATGGCTTTTTTAATTTTGCTACATAATAAGCAATATTAAAAATCTGTGTTATGTAATGGAACATAGCTGAATTCATTTTCAGAGGTGTAATTTTTGTGGTAATGTTATCAGCATTCTCCGGCTTCTTTCGAGCTGCTAAGTTGTCTGTTTTAAAAGAAACTGTAAGAAAATCACTTTCCAAAAGTAAACCATAAATAATTCAGGCCAAGAAAATAGTTGTTACCAATATGGATTAAAATAGTTTTTTTCTTTATTTTTTCAAGCATCACTGTCATTTTTTCTTTAGGTGCTTGAGCAGGCGAGTTAGCTTGCACACTAGAAGAAGCTGTCAGGGTAGAAAACAGCACGTGTGCTTGGCCTTTTTTCTGCTTCTATGTCGTGTTCCAAATGTAGCTATTCAGTCACCCGAGCTTGCAGCTTGACAAAAAAGTTAATTAACTCTGCTTCATATTTGTATTCGTCAACAAGAAAAATACTCATTAACCCCTTAAGGACGGGAGTAATTTTACAAGTTCGGCGCTGTTTCGAAGTAGAAGTTTGCTGAGCTCATTTTAACGGTTTTAAACGCGGTTTTAAGTCACGTATTATTGTACCACCCAGACAAATTATATATCGTACTCTCCGGCAGACTTGACAGATTAATAATATATCATTATTATATGTATACGTCATGCCCTGCGAAAATGCTATAACAAAATTGTAAAAAAAATGTTAATTTTCAATAAAATTTCAATCATCCACAGTGTGTAAAGTGTTTTTTTTTTGCATTTTATTACCCGAGACTTCGCGGATATATTCTATGGGGTAGACTTGTTAAAAAAATTTGAACTTTTTTTTTTTTTTTGGGGGAGAAACTACGTGATTTTAGCTAAACCCCCAAAAAAAAAATCATTAGTAAAGCATCATTGTTCACATTATAATTGAAATGTAAACAATAGTGCTGCATTAAAAAAAATTAAAAAAGCAAGTTTTTATTTAATTATTGTTTTTATTATTTTATTTTTTTTCACTTTTATTTTACAAGTAATATGGTCATGTTTGATATCATACGAAAGGCCATGATCAGGCCTTTCAAATGATACCCTACATGACCCCGTAGCTGTCACCGATCATGAGATAAAGGGGTTCAAAGAACCCCACTATCTCCACCATGGGATTTCCTTAGGAAATCCCTTGGCAGCTAGGGGTTCCCTGGTTAACTGACGTCATCGGGCCACGCCCGATGACATCAGTGGACGTGGGGAGTCCCGGAGGTGGGGCTGCCATCCAAGATGGCGGCCCCCACCAGAAAAAGGCTGTGACCTGGCACCGATTGGTGCTGGGTCACAGCTTTGCCATCAAGGGGTTAATGCCATACATCCCTGGAAAGGCCAGGCTGTGCCCTTTCCAGGGATGCCTGGCATTAGCTGATAGCCCCCGGCGATGGGGAGATAGAGGGAACCAAATGATTCCCCCTCCCCTCCAGGCGCTTCCTCTGCTCTGGCTGGGAGGGGACGCCTGAAGCTGACGTCATCGCGTCCGGCGCAATGATGTCAGTGCGCCGGGAGGAACCAAAAGTGCCGGTCTGACTCCGTGGGAGTCAGAGCAGCGCGGGAGCCGCCGTAGCAGGTGAGTATCTGCCGCCGGGGGGCTGCAGACGCCGGGGACGTACAGTTACGTCCTGCGGCGTTAAAGCCCGCCTAATGCAGGATGTAACTGTACGTCCCACGGCGTTAAGGGGTTAAAGTGAAATTGTACTTAACAGGTTTATTCTGATTGTGATGTCCCATCAGTGGATGGATATCGCATTGGCCATATCACATGGTCATATGATTGATGAGGGCTGGGGGGAAAATATATGCGCCGTCGTCGTCGTCATTAACGCCCACGGGACACTCATATGAGTACTGGGGGCAATGGTATGTGCCCTTCCCCCTTGAACACACTTGGGGCCACATTACAATCTTGACGCTAAAATCCTAGCACAAAGTGAAATTCTTTGCGCTAAGCATTAAAGTTTTGCGTGCGTAAATCACCGTTGGAATTACAATCTTCGCGCGTGCACACATCCGCCGATCAATAGCGCATGTGCACGTAACACTAACAGGACGCGCTCAAATGCATGCGTAGTACCGCCTCACGCGAAAATCTTTGCATGCACTGTTTTTTTTCTTCACGATACAGCCAAAATGAAAATGTTTTCTATTGATAAAAACTGTAGGTTCCACCCAAGGTGCACGGTTCGCTACGTGGGTGCAATCAACAGCCCACAGGACATTTGGGAAGCCTCCAAGTGTATAAAAACCCTGTTTCACTCTTTCGAATCCCTCATGGGTGGTAGGGAATACTATATAGTGGTGCCAGTTGCGCTTCATTGCTAGGAGGAAGCGATGGAGCATGATGGAGAAGGTGCTCTGGCTGACAATGCCTAATTCGGCTAGAGCCTGCTGAAAGGTACCAGTGGCAAGGAACCTCAGGCAGCACAGCAACTTTGTCATGGCTCGCAATTCAGGTGTGCTCACACGAAGAGACACAGCTCCCCATACTAACCAGCAGACATCAGACACCTGCACCAAAGAGGAGGCGATCACAAGACCCTCCCGGGGAACCACAGCAGCACGAGACCAACACACCGCTGCATCAAACCTGACCGACATGGGCAAGTACATGATCAGGCGTGACATGGTACATACAGATCTCACCAACTTCGATGACCGTCCCGAGAATTATACAATATGGAAGCTTACTTTCAAGTACACAATCAAGGGTCTGGCCTTCTCCGCCAGAGAAGAAATCAGCCTACTAACCAAATGGCTGGAAAAAGAATCCATAGAACATGCCAAGAGAGTTAGAGCAGCAAACATAAACCAATCCCAAGTAGGTCTGAACATAGTATGGGAAAGGTTAGAACTGTTGTGGTAGCCCTGAAGCAGTCGAAGATGCACTCTTCAAACGAAACGACAACTTTCCTTGAATTACAGTCAAGTACTACTCAAAGTTACAGGAACTCTGGCATCTGCTGCAGGAACTGGAATCAGCAAGAACAGACCAATCCCTAACAGGTCTCAACGTCCTGGACTCTGCTCGCGGAGTAAGACCAATCTTTGAGAAGCTGCCCTACAACCTCCATGAAAAATGGACTTCAAAATGCTCCAAATGCAAAAAGGAAGATGCAGGTTGCCTACCCCCTTCTCTTTCTTCTCAAGCTTCATTCGTGAAGTGGCCTGAACAAAGAACGATCCCACCTTCATGGTGGGTACACAAACCTCATCCAGTGCAAGCAGTCTGAGGTATGAGATACCAACGGTGAGACATGCCAACGCGGGAACATCTATCTCGGTTCACAGGACAGAGGTGTCCCCCACAACCTACACAAGCCTCGATCAGTTGGCCACTGGACACAAGAAAACATGAGACTTCAACAAAGACTGTGCCACACATAAAAGACCACACCTGCTCAGAAAATGCATTGGATTCAGGATGAAGTCCATAGAGGAACAGAAAAACTTACTCCAGCAGTTAGGAGTTTGCTTTAAATGCTGTGCTTCTACAGGATACCTGTCCAAGGAATATAAGCAAGCCATAGAATGCAAAGAGTGTAACAGTGACAGGCATGCGACAGCCTTACATACAGAGACATATAAGCCTAAAATGTTCAAGACCTTTGGCCTTGTGAGAAGGCAGGGCGGGGAGGAAGAAGAGGCTAGTACACTTCCAATATCGGTAACATCTAAATGCACCGAGGTTTGTGGAGAAGGAGGTTATAATAGATCGTATTCCAAGATATGCCTTTTATCAGTACACCCAGAGAGACAACCCGAAAGAGCTATAAGAGTGTATGCTATCATCGAAGACCAGAGCAACCGATCATAGGTCAGGACAGAATTCTTCAACCTTTACAACATACAAGAGAAAGCCACCCCCTACACACTCCGATCATACATAGGGCAAATAGAGACTAAAAGGAGGAGAGTAAATGGCTATATTATATGTTCCGTGCAAGGTAGAGATGTCAGTCCTCACAATCACCGAGTGTAATCACATGGCGGAAGATAGGAGTGAAATCCCGATGCCAGACATGGCACGCTACCACCCTCATCTCAAGGCGATAGCTGATCGTATTCCACCACTAGGTGAAAGTGGCCAGATCTTGTTGCTACTCAGCAGAGGCATCATGAGAGCCCATAAAGTACGCAAACAACGGAATGGGAAGCATAATGCCCCATGCGCTCAAAGGCTTGATCTAGGATGAGTGATAATAGGCAAAGCATTTATCAACAAGGCACACAGACCGGTCAATGTGAAAGCCTTACGAACAAACTTGCTGAAAAACGTAGAGTAGCAAAAATCAGACACCGAAAAAGAAGAAACTTGTAGAAGAGAATCCTTCTGAAACCACTGAACAATGTATTGGAGACCAGGACAAACCCAATGCTCTGACAACAGAGAAAGTAAAGAAGAAAAAGCAAACAGAGAGTAAAACTATAGAAGATCAGAAAATACCTTCTCTTGATGGTTGATGGTGAAGGGAGTGACAGAGGACCTAGATCGGAGAAGAAGAAATTGTCAAATGCAGACAAAGATGTTGCAGAAGTTTGCTGACAATTGCGAACCTTCTCCCAAAGAAAGGAAAGTAGACTAGTCATCGGTCAGCAAGGACAATGATTTAAACCAATGACACCACGTGACCACAGATCAGAACCCTGCAGATATTGCGACTAGATCAGTGCCTGCATTGCAAATACAGGATACATCGTGGCTTGCAGAACCAGTGTTCCTGAGACAGGCAAATGGTATAACGTCAACCTTGTCAAATAACTTTGAACTCGTAGATTCCGAAGGTGATTTTGAGACAGAACTTTTAACTCGAGTATCTGCAGGTCCAGAATCACCAAGCATTCTGACCCCAGCAATTCTCCTTATACAGAAGATAGGAGTTGTTCTCACTCCAGTCGGGGACTTCAATCGGGGACTTCAACTGGTTTATAATAGTAAATGTTTTTAAATTATTGATGTTTTGCCTTATCCTGTTCAAGAAGGTTTTGGGGGTTCCTTACAATCCCCTGAGCCTTTTTCAAGGAGCCATTTGAGGCTCAAAATCATGTGAGTCTTATACTTTAGCTCATATTAATTTATCTGCTGCCATACAAGATTGCATTAGGGGTATCTGCTCTGTTGATACATTTCCTCTAGAAGAGGATTACCTTTGAAGATAAAGGATATTTCAGTTATGGACTTGTAGTACACGCATACCTGCTTTCCAGTGGACTCCTAGTTCTCCGGCGCTACGTTGTTGTCTTGTGCATGTTTTTCCTTTAAGGGTTTCTAGAGGAACCCCTATATTGCAACGTTAAGTGAGCAGTTTGTGAGTATGTTTTTGTGGGCGCTTCACTCCTCTTGATATATTACTTCAATCAAAGGACTTGTACAAATGCCAAAGAGACAACAACAAAGAAAAGGACTGATCGCCTATTCTGGGATACATGGTGATGCACTTTGCTATCCTGAACAGTGCACCCAGCGAACACTGATTGCAGGAAGAGACTTGGAGAAAACGGTTCCAAAATGTTATTGTATTTTTGTTATATTCAATGTATGTGTTACTTTGTTCCTCACATGTACCACATAGTTAAGGATAGTGATATCTGCAGATACCAGACGGTGAGTGTCATGGAACTGGATTCCTTATTTGTTTTAACCCAATGATTTTACTTAAAATGGACTATTCCACTCTCCGTGTCTAACTCACATAGTTAGTTTGGCCCAGCCCCATTTTCCCGCTTCTGCAAGCATCTCTTCCTGTCAGATTACCTCAGAGGCAGTTCAGCAAGCATCTATTTGTACCGTATGATTGCATCCTGTTTTTACCATCCCCCATAACAGAGCGCACCAGAAAAGCCCTCTCTATTCAGTCCCCCCCTTACCAAGGTACAAAGAAGCCTTCTCTGTCTATAAAGCCACCTTTTATTTGCTGTTACTTTCCCAATAACGTGAAGAAAATACAACAATACCACTTCATAGACTATAATGGCTCTTATAAGTTTACAACATAATACTGCCCAGAATTTCTTTTTCATTCTCCGATTTAAGTTTCATCCTTTATTCCATACAGTATGTCACCATTCTTCAGGCCCTATTACAATCTTCGCGCATATGTTTGCGCTGGCGCAAAAACTTATTAACGCGAGGGGCAAAACCCTTTGCGCTGAACGTCGTATTACAATGTCAGCGCAACAGACGCATGTATAATTCTACTGCGGGTGAACCTGCGCGAACGCTGCTCGAGCTTACTGTACTTTGCGCGCCCTATACTTAACATCGTGAGCGCAAATGCATTTGTGCGCTGGTACGCGGATGGTATTACAATCTATGCGCAGTTTGTAACTCACAGCCTTTGCACACATAATTTTAGCAACTTCTAAAAGCTGGTGTTAATGGCAAATCTGAACGTCCTGGCCGAAAACCAATACACCAGCCCAAAAAAAATATGCAGCAAAGTATAGTTACACATTCTACACATACCAAACCAATAAATTTGAGAAGTTGTGTGTGCATTTTTTATTGATGTAGAATATATACGCAGATTCACTTTGACAGGCGCAAAAACCTAACATGAGACAATTGTGGTCCTTAATTCTGATTGGCTGAATCGCGTGAAAAAAGCAATCCGCACACTGATTTCTGCGCGCAACGTTGCTGCGCGTCCGTTTTACGCGCGTTATTGCTCGACGGATGCAAAAATGCATGAGGATTGTAATTCCTGCGGTGATTTATGCGTGTTGACGTTTAACGCTTCACGCAAAAATTCACGCGAGCGTTTTAACGCGAAGATTGTAATAGGGCCCTTCATCTTGTAGCTCTGTTAAAGTAAAAATGGTGTTTTTATTTTATTGTGAATTATACAAATTCTTAGAATGCTGCTATTATGCAATTTGCTACAATTATACAGTTTGTAGAAAATTAGACTGTTGTTTATAATTTAAGCGTTGTTGCAAATCTTACAACATAGCCACCTGTAAATGCCTCTAATGCAACTTAACGCCCTGTGTATTGTAACCTTTCTAATTTCCTCAAACAAAATATTACACCTAAAAATAAAAGAAATATATATATATATATATAATGATTGAATGTTAACAGTTTTAAAATGTTTGTTGATGTGAAAACTATCTAACTGCATGTTATGATTAAAGTGTACAACACTATTTAGACATGTTTTCTGTAACTATTGAGTGACCTTCCAGAGAACTATTGAGTCTACAAGCACATTGCTCTGCCATAAACATTGGTATAGTCTGCCAATCGCAGTAAACGGAACATTTAATGTATGCTCAGCCACCTATTAGCTGACACAGCTCACTTACCGATGCTATACCCTGCCAAGTAAATTGATTCAAATTATACATTATAATACTTGCCCCCACTCCATTAGCAATATGGAGATCAATCTAAGGCCTCACATCTCCAACATCCATTCCTAGGCATTGATTGAAGCAGACATAGCGTGCAGTTTCTTAGTAAGAAGGAGTATTATTCTCAGTTAATGGCTTAATGGATACATAGAAGGTACCTACACTCTCAGCGGCAAACCCACAAACTCCAAGAGATCCACTTAATTAAGCTCACAGGTTATTTGAACTGCGGTTATCACCATGGCACAGCCGTTAAACAAATGTTAAGTGAAGGTGGAAATCCTACAAAGAACATTACATTTTAATATTGTGTTTTAAAGGTTATTTCAGCAGATGTAACTTTCATGGCAGTAAAGGGCAGATCAGAAAGGATACAGGAAAATTCCCTTTTACCTGTAACTCGAAATCATTTAGATGCTTCAAAGTCACACTGTGTATAGTCAGGGACCAGCATAACTGTGCGCGAATAAAAGAAAGTCAAATAACTAATAACTTCTTTTTGGAAAGATGTAAAAAAATGCATTTAATGCTTCTATATATTTTTTCTTTCTCCCTATAGCTTATAGCTAAAGGTACAAATAAATCATAAATACAGTAGTGGAACGCATTCGCCGCAAACAAGCTACTATGAATAAATTCTTTGGGGAATAAAAATCTAAGGGTGATATGTTTGCCGGCTCAGACATCAGACACAGAACTATGGATTTTATGAATCAACAGACCCCGTTTCTCACTTGGTTCGGATTTTTTGTGTGCCAAAAAAACCAGGCTCGCTGTCTGCCTGCCAACCATTAATAAACGCTTACAACTTTCTATAATCATTCATACAGACAGAGCGAATCAATAGTTCTCCTCTTAGGTGTTGGCATTCTTTCTGTTTAGTTGGTCAAATTTTGAAGGTTAAAACATTTTTCCCGGCCTCCTTATTTTAAACCCAGATTGATCTGTAATATATTGTTGCAGGGACTACTTTAAGAATGACAGAATTAACAAAGCCAGACAACTGCAGATATAAGCTTTAATGTCATCACATCCAGAGATGCTCTTTGGGTCACAATATAAAGACTGCTCATTCTGCAGGAATGAATGTGAAAAATAATAACTAGAGAGGTCATTCTTTATATTTAGTTAGGAGACACCTTATTCTTGTATTATTTTCTTTTTTTACAACTCAATGGTAAGTTGTAATAAGAGTGTACTTTGTAATCCTTGATTGGGAAAGGAGCATTCAAGGAACTGGAGAGGTATTTATCCATTGCTCTTGCTTCGATAAATTTGCAGAGGGCACTTCTGTTATTGCATGATAATGCCAGTGTTTGTGATTAATGAGTGTTTAATCTCTTTTCTGAATGCCTTCACGCGAGCAAAAGGTTGGTGGCATTAACTTGCGTAGACTAAACAAAAAATATGGTTTGTTTTGAATGCGACTTATCTAATCAACACGTGTACATTAGTTTGATGAGGAAGATTGACGTTTGGCATACCAAGAAAAATAAATTAATTGATTAAATCTAGCTCCAGGCCTTTTTCCCATTCTGAAATTGCAATTTTACTATATGAAGTTTTTTCCCCCAACCAAGTCTACATTGACAAGGTCATTTTTTCCATATTCGAACACTATGAGAGATGAGTGTCTCCGTTTCAGCTGTAGCAGCCAATTTTAGAGAATAAAATAATTTTTTCATCAAAGCTTTAAAACTATATTTGAAAAAAATAAGCACTTTATTTAGGGCTCTATTACACTGTTCGCGCAAAAATGTGTGCGTGCGCAAAAACACATTAACGCGAGGGGCAAAACCCTTCGCGCTGAACGTCGTATAGCGGCGTTCGCGCATACGATGCGCGTTAACGTCTAACGCGAGTGACCCTGCGCGAACGCAAGTTCGTGCGCGCAACCCATACTTAACATTGTGAGCGCAAATGCGTTTGTGCGCTGGTACGTGTATAGTATTTCCATGCGCAACTTTTTACAAACGACGTTTGCGTCATAATTTTAACGTCTTTGAAAACCTGGTGTTAACTGCAAATCTGAACGTCCTGGCCGAAACCAAATACACCAGCACGAAAAATAAATACAGCACAGTATAGTTACACATTCTACACATACCCAAACAATAAAATTGAGAGGTTGTGCGTGTTTTTTATTATTGCTGCAACATATATATATATATATACAGATTGATTTTGACAGGCGCTAAAACTGAACGGGAGACAATTGTGGTTCTTAATTCTGCTTGGATGAATTGCGTGAAAGAACAGTCTGCCCACTGATTTCTGCACGCAGCGTTAATGCGCGTGTGTTTTTGCACTTCTTTTTTACGCGCAATATTTTTTGACGGATGGAAAAATGCGCTCGGATCGTAATACCAGTGTTAATTTACACGCATTAACGTTTAACGCTGCCCAAAAAAAATTGCGCTGCGCGTACGAATTTGCGCGGAGAATGTAATCGAGCCCCTAATGTTTTATATTTGACCAAGTGTGAGCATAACCGTATGCAGTGCATTTCAATGGTGTGGGAGTAGATGGACCATTACATGTGAGGGCTGCGGGATAGACTGGAACATCACTACACGCAGCACCAAAAATTATTTCCAGCAGGAACAGTACCAGTCCTAAAGACAATTGGGTTTTGAAAGGTGGCAGGGAGTGCGTTTTAATCGGACTAGATACCAGTACATAATGTGGCTGAACTTATAAGGTGTCAGAGAGCAGGCACTCCAAGCAATGCGACAGAGGTCCAGTACAGGTGGATATCAGTCTTCATACAAGAAAATTGGTGTTTTAGCTTATGATTGGGCGCTGCTTACGTGCGGTATATTTTTCAGAAAATATCTCCCGTGTATATAGGGAATGGGGTATGTTTCTTTCTTGCTGCAGTTATATATATTACTGGATCTGATGTAGTGTTGGATCTGTGCTGCGAAGAAAAATCTTACACAAAATTGCAGTGGTATTTTATGCTGTTGAGTACTTAGTCAAGGTATCAGTTTATATGCTGTTTAATAGATACGCACATAAGGCATTACGCATATGAATATAGCAATTCCCATATAAGTATAGTGATTTACTACAGATCTTAAGTGGATTAAACACGTTTGTTTGTGTGTTTATCGAGCGTATTTTGCAGTGTATATTAAACAGCATATAAACTGATACCTTGAATAAGTACTCAACAGCATAAAATACCACTGCAATTTTGTGTAAGATTTTTCTTCGCAGCACAGATCCAACACTACATCAGATCCAGTAGTATATATAACTGCAGGAAGAAAGAAACATACCCCATCCCCTATATACATGGGAGATATCTTCTGAAAAATATACCGCACATAAGCAGCGCCCAATCATAAGATTAAACCCCAATTGTCTTGTATTCTAACTAGGCAGTAGCATAGCACTGCCATCCTATCTTTGAAGGGCAGCAGCATACGGACATATACACACAAGGACGGGCGCCGTTCGAGGGCTATCCACCATTTATCCAAAGGATATCAATCTTTAGATGGCTAGGCTACTACAGAAAGAGAATAACCATAAACAAGCGTAGTTGGGAGTACAGAGGACCACAAGACAAATAAACAGGCTGGGTCGGTACACAAGGATCAACTCAGAGTGGTCATAGGAACAGCCTTGTCAAATGCTCAGTAGAGCAGAGTATGGTCAAAAGACTATCTGGGCCGGTACACAGAAAGTCAGAAAAACAGTAATGCACCAAATTGAGTACAGGAGTAAACCATAACAGGGCAATAATACTGGACAAGTCAAGCTTTAAATAGGTTTAAATAGTTAAGAGATTTCCCACTTACTCTGGAGTCATCCTTATGCGCCAGACCGTCCTTGTGTGGTGATAATGGAATGACACCTGATTGTGTTGTCATGACGGTTAGAGCAGTTATAAAATGACAGAAGGGACAGACGTTACCTGTCAAAATCGATGGCAAATATGCCCGAATTAGTGCAATAACAACTCGTGCTGTCTGTAATGACGCAGGTCACAAAATCGCAAGGTGAGCTTCAACATGGCACAGGCCATGACAGTGGGTTGCCAAATGATGTCAGGAGGGATCCTTATAGCAGGTAATCCTTACTTTAAACAAATACAAAGTAGAATGTAACTATATTAATCAATAAATATATTGATCTATTTTAAAATATAAACTTTAAAATGAGTCACAAAACTAAATATTTACTTAACAATAATGGAGTGGATAAAGTGACACAGTTGATATTTACTGTCTTGAAACACACAAGAAACATTCAAGGCATTTGGAAAGGAACCTGTAACTACAGAAGGAAAAACCTTCTAGGTACAACTTTTACAATTCCGTTGTTAAAAATAAAACTGAACATTGACAAAGGATATCTGCTTTTCGCACTATGGGTCACCTTCATATCACAAGGAACATATTTGCAGTACATATAGGTTTAGATCAATGTAGTTGTTCAGATCCACTAAGCAGAGGAGCTTAGTCTTGCATCTGTAAGCAGGTTCTGCGACTGTAGTTTTTTTGCACTCTAAGCCAGTGGTTTCCAATATCAAACTCTCCATATGTTTCCTGAATACAAGACCAATAACTAATACATTAACAAAAATAACTAATACGTTTGGTATGTTGAGAATTGGTTTCCAGCCAAAGCGGGAGAGCTGTACGATTATAAGCCCAACTCTAGCTAGGGTTTGGGACAAATGTATGTAGTAAAAACATCTCCTGGTCATAGATGTATGTAGATCGTACACAATACAGTGCCCTCCACTGTCATGTAGCTTAAAATATAAAGCAACAACAGTCAATGCACATACTGAAAGGAGGGTCCTCTTGTAGGACACAGCTCATGCTCAGAGCTGTCACTCACTCCCTGTGACATGCAGCATTGATGTGAGGGACAACAAAACATTAATATGGAATAACTTCCTTTTTCTATGATATACAGTATGTCAACAAAAATGCATCTGTCGTGGGCAAAATTACTTTTTGACTGATATAAAGGGAGGCATCCCCTGTCAAACGGGCAAAAGTAATTTTGATTATGACATGTGTAATCAAGTTTACAATTCTAGATATCTCGATACTCAAGAAATCTTGCGCTTTGCAGCGCGAGGTTACTGTACTTTTCGCTCCCTATACTTAATATAACAAAACGTTAACCAGAGCCAGGACCTGGTGCTAACAGATTCCACTTCTGCAGAATCCGTTAGCACCATCCAGAAACCCCCCAAAAACATCAAGATACTCACCTCCTGTCCCACGGCGAGGACCGGGGCTCTGTCCGCCTCCTCTGTCCGACAGGAGCAGGGAAAGACTGGGGGAAAAGTCCCCCCAGTCTCCCCCTGCGTATCACTATGCTGACCATCCGGATCTCGCAAGGTGAGATCCGGCAGATCATGTGACCGCAGGCGTCTGGCTCAATGGAGTCCTATGGACTCCATTGAGAGGATGCGCGCGGCTGCACTTAGCGCTGCCGCACACATCCGGGGGCTTAGCACCTGCAAACAATACAGGCAGCTTTTTTAGCGCCTGCATTTTAATCTAGCGCTAAAACGTGGGCACTGGGGCAAAACTGCAGGCACAGTTTTCCCTCACTAGTGCCCGCGTTTTAGCACTAGTATTGTAATTTAGCCCGTTGCTGGGCTGGATACATTTGGTGGTTGCAGCCGCCCCCATTGGTGAATAGGCGCGACGCCACTCCTCCTGTATTATTTTTATGTGCATGACCTAAGGGGTTATTCACAGAGCAACGAAATGTCGCAGATATTTCAGTGCTCTGTTGTTTCCCGCACTTCGGGGAATCAAATTTCCTCAACCTGCGGTGAATTCTGCATTCAGTGTCCCCGAAGTGCGGGAAAAACCACCAGAAAAAGAAAAAACTGCAAAACTGCCGAAACAATAACTTTGGCAGTTTTGCGGCTTTTTAAAAAAAAATCAGGCAGCAACTATGTGATCCAATACGATACATTATCGGATCCGATCCTGTAAATAGCTGCAAACAAGCCGCCCACCGCCGCCAACCCGCCGGACAACTGAAGCTGACCAGCTGACCAGCCGCTGGACAAGAAAATAATAAACAATACGATTGAGGCTAGGGTCAGACTAACGCATTTTTCACGTTGTCCGTGAAAAAGTGCGTTCGAACGAATGGACTTATTTTTTCACGGAATACGCGATAGCGGTCATACGATGCGCAGTTTCATCCGTGATTTTGTACGGATCATCAATAAAACACTTTTTGGGTCTGGACGTTATGTAGGCCGGACATTAGCAGCGTCTGACGTCTCCTAATCACGCACACACGCCGCTAGCGGACGCAGCGCACTCTGTACGTCAGTACTAGTGGTTTCACGTTCTCGAAAAAATGCGTTTGTTTGCCGCTTGCGTTGCGCGGCCGCACTTTTGTGCGACCGTACTTCGTATATTGGCCGTCATTGCCCGGCATCTGCTGCTAGCACGGCAGTGATTATGTGCGGCTGCACGCGCGTTCGCACTGCCTCAGTCTGACCCTAGCCTGAAAGTGTTAAAATTGACACACTGTTTGCAAAAAAACTACTGAACGAAAATGTCTGGAATTAACATATAATATCCAATGAATGATAATAAAAAGGTCTGTTACAGAAAAAAGAAAAAACGCTAAAAAAAGTTAACATTTTCCTGAAAAAATACCGAAAAATGCCTTAAAGATCCTAAAGAACAAAATAAAGCGATTTTTTACTGCAGATTAAAAGAATAAATGGTTTATTAGATATTGAATATTCGCTAAATAAACCTGCTGAATGGAACCACCGAACATCAGGGCATTTCTCTGACATTTCGCTGCTGTTCGGTGTTGTCTGAATAGATTAACCATTGCTTCTCTTTGGGGATTTCACTGCTGTCGAACACGCACCGTACTTGCTGGCAATTCGCCAAAATTTGGCGAATTGCCTGCTCTCTGAATAGCCAAATGGCCAGGAAAAGGCATCGTAAGGGGAAATTCACAGTTCGGTGCCATTTCGGGGCCAGTATGGCTCTCAGTGTGTTATATACAAAAATAGCAAATAAGCGACCATATGTAATTTAGAGGGTTAGCAATTCAATTGCTCATAACTATAGATAACAAATGTCTCAATTTAGTGCATTTTAGAATTTGGGACAGAAACACACTCTGCAAAATGAAAAGCAGATGAGAGCAAGATATACTTACTATTCATTCTAAAATTTCCCGCCATCAGTAGAGGACTTAAAGGGTGCAATTCACCACCGTACATATTTTAGGATGATTAAAAACTGGTTTTACTTATTGCATTAGTTCATATTTTAATCAGGCGAGAGCCGTTACAAATGAGCATGAAATGAGTAATGACATGGATAGATAATGAACTTGAAATTCCCATTAGATGTTCAAATAAATATCTAAGGAATGAGGTATATTCACAAAACCAGCACACGATTCAGAATTAACAAATAGGTAATCTATAAAAGCTCACCATAAAGTCAGTTATATAACAATACACGTATAATTTCTGAGTAAGAGTACTTTTTTACTACTGAATATTTAACCCCTTAAGGACCACTGACATCCATAGTATGTCCTGGGGAAAATTTCCCTTAAGGCTAATGTCAGACGAGCGTATTCTGAGCGCACTGTGCGTCCGTGCGCAATGGACAGACGTAGCGACGGAAGATACTGTAGACACCACACGATCCGTTTTTCTTGATGGATGTTGGAAAAAAAGGGAACTATGGGAAATATAATTAATATGAAAAATGATAAAAATTGATACACGATCTGAAAAGCCATTTTTTGCATCAAGGTGCTGGACGTCGCAAATGTGTCTGTCTGACCTCGTTTCATCACACACACAGCGCTACGCGGACATGGCGCACTCTGCGCGTCCGTTCTAGCGGTTTTAAGTTCATGCCTAACTTGCGTCTGTTTGCCACGTGCGTTGTGCATGTGCAGTTCGGTGCGGACGCACTTCGTGTGTGGGTCTCTATTGCTCATGATTCTATGCTACGACGGACGTTAAACTGTGCAGCAATACGGACGTGATCACTACGTTCGTCTTACATGGGACTTAGGACCAAGGACATACTATGTACGTCAGGGTCCTTTTACCCCCATGGCAACCTGTGAAGCTTTGGTGAACTCCATGCCCAAGAGGGTAAAGGCAGTGCTGGAAAATAATTGTGGCCACAAAAAATATTGACACTGGGGCCCAATTTGAACATTTTCACTTAGGGATGTACTCACTTTTGTTACCAGCGGTTTAGACATTAATGGCTGTGTGTTGCGTTATTTTGAGGGAACAGTAAATTTACACTGTTATACAAGTTGTACATTCACTACTTTACATTGTAGCAAAGTGTCATTTCTTCAGTGTTGTCACATGAAAAGATATAATAAAATATTTACAAAAATGTGATGGTGTGCTCACTTCTGTGAGATTATATATATATATATATACAGTCAGGTCCAGAAATATTGGGACATTGACACAATTCTAACATCTTTGGCTCTATACACCACCACAATGGAGTTGGAATGAAACAAACACAATGTGCTTTAACTGCAGACTGTCAGCTTTAATTTGAGGGTATGTACATCCAACTCAGGTGAACGGTGTAGGACTTACAGCAGTTTGCAGATGTGCCTCCCACTTGTTAAGGGACCAAACATAATGGGACAATTGGCTTCTCAGCTGTTCCATGGCCAGGTGTGTGATATTCCCTCATTACCCCAATTACAATGTGCAGATAAAAGGCCCAGAGTTAATTTCAAGTGTGCTATTTGCATTTGGAATCTGTTGCTGTCAACTCTCAAGATGAGATTCAAAGAGCTGTCACTATCAGTGAAGCAAGCCATCATTAGGCTGAAGAAACAAAACAAACCCATCAGAGAGATTGCAAGAACATTAGGCGTGGACAAAACAACTGTTTGGAACATTCTCAAAAAGAAGGACCGCACCGGTGAGCTCAGCAACACCAAAAGACCCGGGAGACCACGGAAAACAACTGTGGTGGATGACCGAAGAATTCTTTCCCTGGTGAAGAAAACGCCCTTGACAACAGTTGGCCAGATCAAGAACACTCTCCAGGAGGTATGTGTGTCAAAGTCAACAATCAAGAGAAGACTTCACCAGAGTGAATACAGAGGGTTCACCACAAGATGTAAACCATTGGTGAGCCTCAACAACAGGAAGACCAGATTAGAGTTTGCCAAACAACACCTAACAAAGCCTTCACAGTTCTGAAACAAGATCCTATGGACAGATGAGACCAAGATCAACGTGTACCAGAGTGATGGGAAGAGAAGAGTATGGAGAAGGAAAGGAACTGCTCATGATCCTAAGCATAACACCTCATCAGAGAAGCATTGTGGTGGTAGTGTCATGGTGTGGGCATGTATGGCTGCCAATGGAACTGGTTCTATTGTATTTATTGATGATGTGACTGCTGACAAAAGCACCAGGATGAATTCTGAAGTGTTTTGGGCAATATTCTCTGCTCACATTCAGCCAAATGTTGCAGAACTCATTGGACGGCGCTTCACAGTGCAGATGGACAATGACCCAAAGCATACTGCAAAAGCAACCAAAGAGTTTTTGAAGGGACAGAAGTGGAATGTTATGCAATGGCCAAGTCAATCACCTGACCTGAATCCCATTGAGCATGCATTTCACTTGCTGAAGACAAAACTGAAGGGAAAATGCCCCAAGAACAAGCAGGAACTGAAGACAGTTTCAGTAGAGGCCTGGTAGAGCATCACCAGGGATGAAACCCAGCGTCTGGTGGTGTCTATGCGTTCCAGACTTCAGGCTGTGATTGACTGCAAAGGATTTGCAACCAAGTATTAAGAAGGGAAAGTTTGATTTATGATTATTATGCTGTCCCATTACTTTTGGTCCCTTAACAAGTGGGAGGCACATCTGCAAACTGCTGTAAGTCCCACACTGTTCACCTGAGTTGGATGTACATACCCTCAAATTAAAGCTGACAGTCTGCAGTTAAAGCACATTGTGTTTGTTTCATTCCAACTCCATTGTGGTGGTGTATAGAGCCAAAAATGTTAGAATTGTGTTGTTGTCCCAATATTTCTGGACCTGACTGTATACAGTATATATAGTTACAGAACACAGGGGGGTGTTTATATTCCCCCAATGGTGCTGCAGTGCTGGCTAGAGTCTGATTGAACCAGGTAGAATGTCTTCTGTTCAAATTAATCCACAAAAATAAGTGGTATGGTTTGGGTTCCTGGGGTGGAGCATTTGTTGTTCACGATGGGCCAGTGCTCCACACCACACTTTGCATTCAGCTCAGCATGTAAGTCCAGTACATTCCAGGATTCCAGGGGCTCTGTATTGTCGAGGGAGTTCCTCACCTGCAGTGTAAAAGCATTCCCAGTGAGGGATTCAGATGACAGAGTACCCTAAGCAGGAAGGGAAGCTGCAGCTCTCTCCAGACAGACGTCTGGAACTTGTGAACTGAAATGGTTTGTCCAATTTTTATGTTTGTTTATTGGCTGCGTGTAAGCCCAAGGATAGAGATAGATAGATATTTGTCAGTTAGTGCTTGGAAAGAGCTAGACTTTTGTTTTGTTTGGTTTTTGTTCCTGTACATAACTTCCAGACCATAAAATGAAAGGACTGTGCTTGCAAAGAAAGAATATTTTGCGTGTTCATGAAGAACATGTGTTTATTGGGTCCCAGCTCACTATATATATATATCACTAACATTATACACAACACTTCCAGTACCAAATTAAGAAGGTCTCCAGAATGTGCCAAAACGAATGAAAACAATATTTGATTCATAAATGTTCTATGATAATTATCTGCTTTATTACACTGTTTCAAGCCACGCATTCCTTCTCTTACCAACTCTTGTCTCTTCCAATTACGTAACATATCCAAAATCTGCCCTTTTCTCCAAAAGACAGAACAAAAATCAATATCCAACACTGATTATGTCCCGACTTGGCTACTGCAATCTCCTCCTTATCGGCCTTTCCCTCAACTGATCGTCCCCACTTCATTCCATACGAAATGCCTCAGCACAGCTCATCTTCAGCAGCTTTCAGTCCACCTTTGCCTCCCCTTTATCCCAATCTCTGCATTGACTCCCGCTACCTCACAGAATCAAATCTGAAATACTGTTGCACCCTCTTACGGTGCACTCAGCGAGGTGGCCACACGGGCGTTCCAGCAAAGAGAACGCCCGTGTTCAAGGACGTTCCCTCCATGCTCGTGTGACCGCAGCATTAGGTGTCTGTCTGCCTCTACCTTTCGACTTTCCATCTCTCCTCTCCTATTCCCACCTTTAGGATTTCTCCAAGGCTGCACCCACACTGTGGAACTGTCGTTCCCCCAAAAATGTATAGCCTTTCTGAAAACCTACCTATTTAGAGAAGCATAACAATTGTCTCCCTAATCCTGAGCCACATACCATAATGTTTCTCCAGTCCTCTTTATGTGCACTACAATCCCTGTCCTTTTGTCTCGACGCGCATCTCTTTAGTTTGTAAGCTCCATAGGGAACAGGGCCCTCTCTCCCTCCTGTCTGTATTGTATCTATGCCTAACTATGTATTGTAACTATGTAACTACTATAACCCCTGTACTGCCCTGTGGAATATGTTGACATACTATAAATAAACGAATAATAACATACGAGCAAATAGTTTCGATTGTTCGGACTGCCAAACAGGGCTAATACAGGACTGCTATTAGAAGGCTCATGCAGCTCAAACGATTTGATGTTTCCAAGATATGTCTGTGTGTCTTAGAACATTTTGAATATATGCACATTGGATACAGCATCACATTGCTGATGAATCCTCACATATTACAGGATTAATATAAATCCTGTTATTAAAGTGACTGATGACTCTGCTCTTCCTGTGGTTTGCTTTTAATACTGAATGCAGGGTATTGTTACATGACGGTCATGCCACATTTAGTTATTTACATTTTAAAACAGTGAACGCAATAGGGAGCAAGATTGCTGAGCAAGTCTTTATGACCGCTGTGTGCTTGTTATGCTTTTCATGAGACCAGTTCTATTTGTCTTCCCAGTGAGTGCATTTCATCTCTACATATAAGAAGCAAAAATGAAATCCACTTTATTCACTCATTATATTGTTACTCTAATGCTGCTTTTCTACTGTCAGCGGCTATTATTTGTATGGATTTATGATTTAGAAAGTGGTGTATGAAATTTTTGTTTATTAGTCCTAGAATGTGCAAGATTTCAGAATACAACTTACAGGCAGGAGGGGGCTACATTATTGTTTTACAATGCCTCTATTTTAGCTGTAAAAGACAATGATCCAAAATATTCAAACCTATAACTAAAGTTCAGTGAATACGCCATAGAAGAAGTAGATATAGAAAAAGTCAATGGGTTCCTTTGAATTATTTTGTATCAGTAAGGCTTTACTTTATAACCCCGCCTATATTTCCACTTCCTGCCTTCTACACTTGCAATTTCAATGTGTCAGTATTGTGCTATACCTGTTGCCGTATAGTTGCCGCAACCATTAATTGTCACTTTCATCTTAATCTTCTACAGATTCTGGTGTTTAACGTCTGAGACCAGCTCCCTGCTCTTCAGGCTACAGACAGATTTTATTTTGCTTTCAACCTGTATTTTCTGAACTTTTCCATTGCTTCTGGATAAATGCTGTAAGCTTACCTCATGACTCCAATATACGCATTAGGTTAACGACTGGAGTCATTAAGCAAAACAGCTACTACTGTTAGCTTAAAACTTACTGCAGCTATTGCAACCGAGCTGCATGCCTTGCTTGGGACTAGAACATGGCAGCTCCTTGCTCAAAAGTAGCATCTCCAATACTTAATCTAGCTGTAGTCCTCTAAATGGATACAACTCCTAAACCTTGGTTTTAAGTGATTTTGCTTTTGCAAAATCACTTAACAACGGCATTTAACTCTACCAATGCTGACAGCAATGGAAGGGTGGGAACAAATAAATCCCAGTGCTTTTCCATGCCTCTCTCTGTGACCCCCGCATAACCCCACTTAAGCAAGCTCACGCAGGGTCCCGCTGGACTCCAGGAGCTGATACCCATTGACATCAGACAGCATTTGGTTCACAAATACAATACGTAGGCCAGGTCAGAAACGGCTCAGTAACAGGGAGCCAGTAATGGAAATCAGTTTGCAATGACTTTCTCCCATGCCAGCATCCTGTTACTATCAAGGTTTGTATCGGACCCCTAGTGTCAAGCCCAGCTTTGTGGAAAGCTCCCCTGCTGGGCATCCTTTGTGCATGCCCGAGCAGCCTTCCGAAATGAAAGTGAAATGCAAAGGACTAAGCTTGCACTTCGGGTGTAGCCAAAGCCTCCTCGACTATTCCAGAGAGGATCTCTGGCGCATGAGCACGGCAGCAACCAAGCGCAGTTGTGCACAATAACGGCTGCCGCACCATTTTTTCTACTAGAGGTTTAAATCTCGCAGTAGCCTGTCGTGGTTTCCATTCTGGGATCAGTCAGTATGTCTCATACGGTATATCTCCTACAGAGCATTTTCTTTTTTATATATTCCTGCCCTGTCTTTTTTCCTGGTCCCTGGTCCTTTCTCATTGTTTGCCTTACTACCTTTGCGAATTTACTGTATATAACCCAGCCTCTTTATTGACTCTGCTGTTTGCTTCATGCTTTCGTGAATTAACTGTGTATGACCCAGCCTGTTTATCGACTTTGCATATGCTCAGTGTTTTCTGATTAAATTGTATATGACCGTATACAGTTGTGTTCAAAATTATTCAACCCCCAATGCTGTAAAGGGTTTTAGGGAATTTAGTGTACATTTGTAATTGTATTCAGAATGAAATCCTACAAGGACTTTTTAAAGAACCATATGCAACTAAAATGACATCAATTGGTTTTGTAATACAGTAGTAAATGTTTCTTTTGTGAATTCTTCATTGACACAATTATTCAACCCCTTAAAGACTACCACTCTGAAGAACAGAGGTTCATTCAAGTGTTTTCAATCAGGTATTGAAAACACCTGCGGATGTCACGGAGCAGCAATAAAGCATAATAAGCACCAATTAGGCAGCTTTAAAATGACTGTGATACTCAGCTCCTTCTAGACATTTACTGGTGTGGTTACAAACATGGTGAAGTCAAGAGAATGGTCAAGGAAGACAAGAGAAGAGGTGATTACTCTTCACAGGAAGGGCAATGGCTATAAGAAGATTGCAAAGATGTTAAACATACCAAGAGAGACCATAGGAAGCATCATTCGCAAATTCAAGACAAAGGGCACTGTTGAAACGCTACCTGGTCGTGGCAGAAAGAAGATGCTGACTTCGACTGCTGTGCGCTACCTGAAGCGTAGAGTGGAGAAAAGTCACCATGTGACTGCTGAGGAACTGAGAAAAGATTTGTCAGATGTGGGTACTGAAGTTTCAGCTCAGACAATACGGCGCACACTGCGTAATGAAGGCCTCCATGCCAGAACTCCCAGGCGCACCCCTTGCTGTCTCCAAAGAATAAGAAGAGTCGACTGCAGTATGCCAAAAGTCATGTGGACAAACCACAGAAGTTTTGGGATAGTGTTCTGTGGACTGATGAAACAAAATTTGAACTGTTTGGGCCCATGGATCAACGCTATGTTTGGAGGAGGAAGAACAAGGCCTATTAAGAAAAGAACACCTTGCCTACTGTGAAGCAGGGCGGGGGGTCAATCATGCTTTGGGGCTGTTTTGCTTCTGCAGGTACAGGGAAGCTTCAGCGTGTGCAAGGTACCATGAATTCTCTTCAGTACCAGGAGATATTGGATGACAATGTGATGCAGTCCGTCACAAACCTGAGCCTTGGGAGACGTTGGACCTTTCAACAGGACAATGATCCCAAGCATACCTCCAAGTCCACTAGAGTATGGTTGCAGATTAAAGGCTGGAACATTTTTTAGTGGCCATCGCAGTCACCTGACTTAAATCTGATTGAGAACCTCTGGTGGGACTTAAAGAAAGCAGTTGCAGTGCGCAAGCCTAAGAATGTGTCTGAACTGGAGGCTTTTGCCCATGACGAATGGGCGAAGATACCCGTAGATCGCTGCAAGACACTTGTGTCAAGCTATGCTTCACGTTTAAAAGCTGTTATAACTGTAAAAGGATGTTGTACTAAGTACTAAGATTGAATGTCACTTGGGGGTTGAATCAAACTGATAATGATGTGAGCACAGAAAAGACATTTGTGGTTATTTCATTATAAATGTTATGTTATATTTGTCTGACCTACACGTGCCTCTTTGATTTAATTGTAAGCAAGATGACTGAATGATCAAAATCTATGTCAAACTGGCCAAAACACTCAATTTCAGTGGGGGTTGAATAATTTTGAACACAACTGTAGGTCACTGACTTTGTCTGGCCTTCCTCATTGTTTACTTGACCCATTTCTTGTCATTCTCCTGTCCTCCTTTGGTTCAATTTTCCTGTATCTCTATTTTCCTATTAGAGTAGATGCGGCCATATTAAGGACCGGCCTCTTAGTTTAGAGTTCCTCTTGCTTTCTGCTGGGGTCCGCGTACTGGGACTGCCCCAAACCTGACATCTAGTTTTCCTGGATTACCAACACTTCTCTGCCTCCTTCCCTTCTTCTGATTGACAGCACCATTATCGCAGCTCCACATCCCACAAATATCTTTCCGTCACGACTTTCTCCTTTTTAGTCTCTTGTCTATCTTTCTTTTAGATAGCAGACCCTCAAAGGACTTATTAGGAGACAAGGTTATTCCTCGTTTGAGCTCCGTATTTTTCTTTTTCGTTTTGCACCTTGTATCTGTACCAGCCTGCAGCACCACAGATCACTTGTTTCTTTTTCATACATGGGTGGTGAACAGTCTAGGGTTGTCTCTGAGTCCTCTTGGTCAATTTTATATTCAGGGTTTTTTCTTTTTTGTGTTTAGATTTGAGTGTTTTGGAACGTGTGTAAATTGGCACACTAGGGTTATTTAACCCCTCCAATTTTCTTCCATGTCTTTTTGTTAATATTTTTTTATAATTCTTATTTTATTAGTAACATGTTTATACCATTACATAGAATGCACCATGTCTGGCCAAATGCAACACAGAACAGAGGGACAAATCCATAAGTTTGAATAATTATCATATAAATCCACAAGAAGCAATGTGGTCCTTCAAATACTAGTGCCACCAGAGGAAAGCAGAAAGGAAAGAGAAGAGGGTGGGAGCAATGACACCATGCGAGTTAGGGGGGCAAGGCAGCCAGCTCCATCCCCCCCAACTCATGTTCTATAGAAAGGAAGTAACGCATCACGGACAATTGCAGAAAGCTTCTCATATTAATATTTCTCATTCAGCGCACTTAGGCGATTTCAGCTCGCCAACCCTGCGGTGAATTAACCGCAGGGACCCCGAAGTGTGTTGAATGCCGCTGCCGACCTCCGATCAACCCACCGAATGCTGCCTAAGACAGCCGATCAGCATACCGAATGCCCGTATATGACGAATTGACAGCTCTCTGAATAGCCGAACTGCCACAGAAATTGCACTGTATGTGAAATTCGCCATTCAGTGCAATTCGGTGGCAAGCTAGGTGCTTATTGAATAACCCTTCTAGTGGGGATTTATATATTAAATACCCCGATCGCCACATCCTTGCCAGCAATAGTCTGAAGTACCTGTTTGCATGCGGTTTTATATGCTTGCGCTTAAATTGTGACATTGCATGATTTGGGCTGCATGATAATAATTCTAAATACATTAAATGGAAATCTTAAGCTTCCTTGTTCTAATGCAGTAAAGTAAAACATTTTTACATTTTTGGTAAATGTTGCATCATGGGAGAAATCCACAAAATGAAGACAGGAGATAAACACCTAAATTTATTTTTCCTTTTTACATGCAATTATTTCAGACAAAGGAAATAAAACAGCAGTATGCGCTTTATAATGGGGATTTGTTTCTAATGCACAAGTAAATTAGTTACAGCTTATGTAAGTGTCCCTTTAAGCTTTGTATTGCAAATTAAAATGATAAAATGAATGTAAAAGGTCACTGGGAAAAATCAAGTGTGGCTTAGACAGTATCAAACTCAGGATACATTACTAGCAGCCCCATTATTGCAACCTCTGCAGTTTCCCTCTTTTGCATAAAATGTGAAACTATTGTGTCTGAACACAGACCTTCAAAGGTTATATGGCAAATCAATATGACAAGAGACGCAGCATCCCAGACAAGCAAGAACATATACAGTAATCATGCATGTCAGAAGAAACAAAAGAGGTTAATCAAATAATATATTTTATGAACAAAAAATAACCCTTAGGTTTTTCTCTATTATTAAACATATGGGGCAGTATTCTAAAGTTGGTGCTAACTTAGCCAGAGCTGTTGTAAACGTAACAACTCCATAGACTATAATGGCTCTGGTAAGTTTACAATAGCTCTGGTTAAGTTAGCACCAACTATGGAATAGAGCCCTAGATTTGCAATGTATTTGAAAAAAATATGATAAGCAATATAATCTGATCCTTAGCAATTCAAACAACATAAAACCTTAAGAAGCCAACAGTAAACATATTTGGCTTTGATGACCTAGGTGTGTTGATGATTCATTTATATAAAATCACTGAGTCTTAATATTCCCAAGCGATGCTCAAACCAGCCAATAACATGACTTTTCAATGAGTGTGTAAACACCCAAGTTAAATATAAAAGCAGCCAGTTTTCACCTGGAAGATGTGAAACTCCAGTGCAGACAATAACTGATCTGAGCATTCTTACATCTCGTCCCTGAGAAGAAACATCATGTCTCATCACTCCATCCTTGGGATTTCTGGGCACAAAAACTTCAGCTCCTGTTCAGCAGCTTTACCTAAACATGGGAGCTCACACCACGTTCTCTCTCACTCCTGCAAACCTGCTTCTCATGGTGGCCACAAGCTATTTCATTCCTTTAGCAGCAGAAGCGCTACCAGTGTGGGCTCTATTGGACGCAAAATCTCAATGGGGAGTTTTCATTCTGGAACAAGTGGACATGGATCTGGATTTCAAGTTGGAGGAACAAGCCGAGGATTTGGAGGATCTGGCTGTTCTGGAGGCATCACCGAAGTCACTGTGAACCAAAGTCTCTTGGCTCCTCTCAACCTACAGATTGATCCAAGCATCCAGCGAGTGAGGACTGACGAGAGGAATCAAATTAGGGGTCTCAATGATAAATTTGCTTCTTTTATTGATAAGGTGAGATTTTTGGAACAGCAGAACAAGATGCTGGAGACTAAGTGGTCTTTGCTGCAAGAACAGAACACTGCCAGTTATCAAATCGAACCTCTGTTTGAAGCTTTCATCAGTAACCTCCGGAGACAGCTGGAGAATCTGGGGTGCGAGAGAGCACGCCTGGAAGGAGAAAGGGACAATATGGAGCAATCTGTAGACGAACTAAGGAGAAAGTATGAAGATGAAGTGAACAGACACACAGCGGCAGAGAATGAGTTTATTGGTCTGAAGAGAGATGTAGATGCAGCTTTTATGAACAAAGCTGAGTTACAAGCAAAGGGCGATTCCCTGACTGATGAGATTAATTTCCTAAGGACTCTATATGATGCGGAAATAGCCCAGCTCCAAACTCAGATCTCAGACACTTCAGTGGTCGTTTCCATGGATAACAGTCGTGATTTGGACTTGGATGGAATCATTGCTGAGGTCAGGGCTCAGTATGAGGACATTGCTAACAGGAGCAGAGCTGAGGCCGAGGCCATGTACAAGTCACGGTTTGAGGAGCTTCAATCAGCAGCAGGAATAAATGGGAATGATCTGCAGGGCAGTAGAAATGAGATCTGTGAGCTGAACCGAGCAATTCAGAGACTGAGAGGGGAAATTGACAGTGTGAAGGCTCAGCGTTCTGCACTTGAATCTGCTATAAATGAGGCTGGAGAACGTGGAGAAGCCGCTGTGAGGGATGCCAAAGGCAAACTCTCTGAGCTGGAAGCTGCCTTGCAGAAAGCCAAGCAGGACATGGCTCGCCAACTGCGAGAATACCAGGAGCTGATGAATGTGAAACTGGCTCTGGACATTGAGATCACCACCTACAAAAAGATGCTGGAAGGAGAAGAAAGTAGGTTGTCTTCTCATGACTCGGTTAATATATCCGTGCTTCACTCCAGCACTGGAGGAAAACATTGGTCAGGAGGAAATTCCCATGGAGGAAGTGGTCATCAACAAAAGGGAGGATTCAGCGCCAGCAGTGGAGCGAGCTTCAGCCATATTTTCAAAGGCAAACACAGCTCTGGACAATGTTAAAGTGTAAGAGAAGCTCTATATGTCATCACCAAAGTGGAAGAATACATACAATTTATCATTAATCTGCTTTGTTGATATATTTTGTGTTAACGGATCACATTTTTTTCTTGTAAAGTCGAAAATGTTCGTGCCAATAGTTTTCTTTCTGCTATTCTAGTGCTGTAAATAAGTCTCACTGCTTCTCTATAATGACTTAATAAAAGGATATTCACACAAAAAACAATAGTAAGCAATGATTCTCTTTACATTAAGGACATTGTTTTAGCATTTTTATTTATTTAAGTGGTTATTTACCAACTGGCATAGTTTACCTTTTTGGTCAAATAGTGATCCCAAGAGGAATATTGACCAGTGATAGAAGGAAATTCATCAATGAATCTTCTCCTACTGTTGTTAGAAGTACTCTTCTGGGGGCCCTATCACCTCCTTAACGCTAGCAATCACATAAGTGAGTGTTAGCGCAAGGTTAATTGAGGTGATAGCGTTACGACCAGATTGGAACCCGATCGCTAACGGGTTAAAAAATTCATTAATGCATTCGTATTAGCTCTTTTTAGCATGAGCTTACTGTACTTTGCTCTCCCTATACTTAACCGCTTCTGGCTGCTGGGAGCAGTGTGAGACTGGGGAAAAAAATTCCCCATTCTTCCTCCGTGATCACTCCACGGACCTGCAGGATCTCGCAAGAGGCGGGATCCTGCAGGTCAGCTGACCCGGCAGCACAAGCCTCCATGGAGTTCTATGGACTCCAGGAGGGGATACTCATGACGGAGCATTAGCGTTCCGTGAGTATCCTGGAGGCTAAGAGTGGTTACCAGGCAGGCTGCTACTGGACTCAGCGTCTGCCCCGTAATCTACTTGTAAAACGGGGATGCTAAGGGGAATTTTGCAAGCGCAATTTTTCCCCTTAGTATCCCTGTTTTAGCTGTAGGCACATGATAGTGGCCTGAGAAAGCCAAAGTTTATTGTCATTGCAACAATCATAAACTATGATGGTGGTTAGTGAATAACCCTTTTAGACTCCTTGGAACCATGGTCTGTCTTCTGTACCTGGTGAAATACTGCTTACAGTTAGCCATTACCAACAGCAGATAACAGCTGCTACAGTTGATAGGAGCATCCAACTGTTTAGAAAATTCTCTCTCAAATATATATATATATATATATATTCCTGCACAGATCCCTCTGTTATATTGAACTACATTAAAGCCTATATTTTACATATTTTTTTAAGCAAGGTGCTTGCTTTTTGTGCATAAAAATTGTAAATAAAATAGACGGATGGACAGAGTGGCAGATGGACAGAGGAAAAGAGATAAACTAGAGATACAAATAGAAATACATACCGTATATACTCGGGTATAAGCCGAGTTTTTTTACTCAAATTTTGAGTAAAAAAAAACATGATTCGGCTTATACCCGAGTCAACAGCGTGAGTCCGTCCGTGTTGAAGGGGGTGCGGCTGCGTGCAGGCGCAGCCGGTCACGTGGTCCGGCTAATCAGGTGGTACTGAGTCTCTGTACCACCTGACTGGCCGGACCGTGTGACCTGCGCACGCACGCAGCCGCATCCCCTTCAACACGGACGGACTCACGCTGTTCAGGACTGGGCAGGCACTCCCGCTGTCCGGCATCTGGGCCCCCTCAACCCCTGCTGGATCCGGAGCTGGGGCAAGTATCCATGTGAGAGCTGGCTGCCGCTGGGGCAATATCCAGGTGAGAGCTGGGGCAAATCCATGAGCTGGGGGCAAATCCATGTGTGAGCTGGGGCATATCCATGAGCTGGGGCAAATCCATGTGTGAGCTGGGGCAAATCCATGAGCTGGGGCAAATCCATGTGTGAGCTGGGGCATATCCATGTGTGAGCTGGGGCATATCCATGTGTGAGCTGGGGCAAATCCATGAGCTGGGGCATATCCATGTGTGAGCTGGGGCATATCCATGAGCTGGGGCAAATCCATGAGCTGGGGCATATCCATGTGTGAGCTGGGGCAAATCCATGTGCTGGGGCAAATCCATGTGCTGGGGCATATCCATGTGTGAGCTGGGGCATATCCATGTGCTGGGGCAAATCCATGTGCTGGGGCAAATCCATGTGTGAGCTGGGGCATATCCATGTGTGAGCTGGGGCAATATCCATGAGCTGGGGCAATATCCATGAGCTGGGGCAATATCCATGTGAGAGCTGGGGCAATATCCATGTGTGAGCTGGGGCAATATCCATGTGTGAGCTGGGGCAATATCCATTAAATATTTTTTTTTGGTATCTATTTTTATTTTTGAAATTTACCAGTGGCTGCTGCATTTCCCACTTAGGCTTATACGCGAGTCAATAAGTTTTCACAGGTTTTTTGGGAAAAAGTAGGGGGGTCGGCTTATACACGGGTCGGCTTATACCCGAGTATATACGGTACATAGGAACCTATATGTAAAATGGGTAGACAGAAAAAAAAGACAGACGTAAGAGATGGGTTCACCTTAAACTTGCTTTAAACCTTCAAATTTAGATGCATGTTTTTGCAGAAAAATATGTAGTGACAAAATGCCCCGAAAAAGAGTAATGTTTCAATTTAAATGTTCAATTTCATGCACATTCAAAGGGTCTTTATGGCACATATTGCAGGGTTAATCCTATTTTCATACTTCATATGCTTGCTTTTAATAACTTGAAATTGCTGTCAAATTGAAACAGCTAGTGAAAAAGTGAAATTTTTGGAATCTTGTATTAAAAAAAAACGGTTCTCGTTTGGTAGAGGATTTAAGGTGCTCAACATGACAAGCAGAATAAAAAAGAATTTGTAAGGACAATAGGGTGATCCAACTCTTTTGAGAATCCTGGGTTTCTAGCATATTTGCAAAGAGATGAATTTTATTCATGTCACTTTGATGCTGAACATCAAAGAATCAGCCCCTCTTAATGCAGTTTGTCAGAGACTTGCAATTACGAAAGTACCAATCCACCCACTTTGACTACATGTATTCCAACACAGCTTAAACTTTTTAGATCAATGGAGATGAAAACCAAAAAAAGCCAAAGGACGCTTGATCTATAAAATATGCCACTGCCCGTGGGTGATACTTTCTGCCAGAACAGTAATGACTAGAATCCTATTGACTGAGATGGGAACACTATCATTGAAATCCTAAAAAGTAGCCTCTTTATAAAGAAATAAATTCAACAGTATTGCATAAGAGCGTAATTCAGACTTGTAAGCTACCTTTTATATTCAAATAAACGAAAAACCTCCTATTTTATGTAATTTAAGGAAAGGGGGTAATCACTAGCAAGAATCGGCAAAAAAAAATCAAATCTGAAATACAATGTGAAAAGGATAAAATATATTAGGCATATGTAAGTCCGATTGAAGGCAGAAAAGAAGGTGATAGGTTTAGGACAGAATGATGAATGAATGGTACTATGTGCCTACATCCCTGAACAAAATAGACACAGGCACCACTCCAAATTGTTGGAGATGTGAAACTCTGATTGGTTCGTATATTCATAAATGGCCGCAATGCCCTAGATTGAAACAAATTTGGAGCTTGATATATGATATATTAATGGATCTAAAGATCAAAAGAATACCTAGGACACCGAATAGTATATTGCTCCATCTGGGATGGCCTAAGGGTAACAAACAGAGTGAGACTGGGAACAAACAGTTCCTAGACTCCCTCTATGATTCATCTGCGGCGCTGCACGAGAGTGAGCTCGTGAACATCTCAGAGCCGGATTGCGCAAAACTCCTAGGTCTTGTCAGTCCACCCCTGGTTATATGTCACATAGTTTGTACCAATGGCGACTTCTCTTTTAGATGCTCACAGTCATCTATTTAAAATTGTTTATATGTTAAAAGAAATGTTACCATTGTTGTCAATGTTTTGAAAAAATTCAATAAAAATTACATATCTAAAAAAAAAGAATGATGAATGAATGTGTAGTCGAGATGGATGAGAAGGACCAGCTTTTAAAAAAATGCTCTGATAATGTTTATTACTTGTTAGTTTACATTATTGGGTTCTTGGTGGTTTAGTGAATGTATTTTATAATATATATATATATATATAAAGAAGAAGTCACTGTGGTGTATGGGATCAGTTGTGTATCCCTGGTTGCCGGGGTTACACGTTCACCACGCCGCTACGCATCGCTGGAACTTGGCGCATGCGCACTGGGGGCATGTGAACGCCGACTGAGGGGAGGGGTGAGTATGTCAGTTTTTATAAAATGTTTGTGTTTTTCTTGATTATATGTATGTCCTGATGAAAGCCCTGGGTCAGGGCTGAAACGTCGATTTCTTTATGGATTAAAAACTTTATACTTTTAAAGTCCTGGAGTGCCGCCACCAACTTCTTCTTTGTACAATATCCAGCTGACCGGCAGGCACCGAGCACATATGAACTGTAGAAGCCAGAGTGCTCAGCTGCTGTCGATTTAAATACACAGGAGTGGCTTTACTTGAGCTGAAGCACCGGCCGATTTTTGTGAGTGAATCACCAGCATATCCACCTCCTTTTTCTTTATTTTTTCCGTGTTTGTTTTCCCCTTCTTTTTCGCTTTTCTTTTTTAAGCAGTATATACTAATGGAGGACTTTCTACAACAAGCTGGGGCTTACTCTGATATTGCCCAGACTTTACAATTTTCTGAAGAGGAGGCTGAGGCCATATTATGGTCCACTACTAGCACTGAACTATCTTGTACCAAATCCCATAAGGACATTTACTTTGAACTGTCTCGATTAAGGAAAAAGGAAATTGATTTATATCTCCATGGACTCTTTCTCTCTGATTACCATCGGGCGAAAAGAATCCCGAGGGGTTTTAGGATCAACAATGTCCCTACTTTGGGGAGGTCTAAACCCAAGGTCTGTAAGAATTGGACAGCAGTCCTTAATAGATGTTCCATAGACTTGATGCTGGTCGCTATTCAAGACGATAGAGAGGAATTGGAGGAAGTTAAAAATAAAATTTGTTGCTTTGAGTTGAAACATGAAGAGTTACTCAATACCACTGAAGGGCTGGCCTTAATTCATAGAATCACAGAAGAGAACCTTAAATATAAAAACGAATTAGTTAAATTCAAAAGGGATAAATTTGAACGTGTTAAGTTGGACTACACGGAACATAGGGTATATAAATGGTTGAGTAGTAATAATAACCCCAGACCTTACAGGAAACCACGTAGCAGGATCCATAAACCCAATATCACTACCATCGATGTAACATCGGGAGAGTCGGCGTCCGAAGGAGAGTTGCCAGCCATAGAATCACTACCAGCGGAGGGCTCTGAACACAATCAGGCGTCAAAAAACTCAGGGACTACGACCAGAAGCCGTTTAAAATTTTTCGAAAACCAAGGATGTTAAGACGAGGTCAAAAAGGGAAATTACACTGGACAAAAAGGCAAACTGCCCCTCAACAAGAAGTGAGTCCCATTTTCAACTTATCCTCTCGAATATTGACTATGAACAAAACCAGGATTCTGGCTAGGGGGTTAACCTATGTTCCCACAGCAAAACCACAGGAACTACAGTGGAATGTGGACTTACACAAATTTGGCCGCTCTTTAAGATTGACCGATTTTTTCAAAAATAATCAAATCCAACAAGCCTCGGATTTTAGACTTCGAAGCAACTTTGATCCAATTCCTAATCAGGCGTCCATTAAAACCTTTTTGAAAATTGTAAAGACGGACACCATAGAGAAAATTAAACATCATCAAATGAGACATACTGTACCAATACTTCTAAAAAAGAATGGCAAATGATCAAAAACTTGGCCGAGGACCCTACAATTGTAATACGTGTGGCGGACAAGGGTGGATCCATAGTCATTATGGACTATTCCAACTACGCTGAAGAGATGCGTTCATTATTGAACGACACGGTTACGTATAAAAAATTGTGTCATGACCCTACCGTAATGATCCAAAGGAATTTTGAAGACAGCTTGATGAGGGGCTTACACATGAATTATATCTCTGTGGAACTATTTCAGTTTTTGAATAAAAAAAGTCCTAGAATTCCAGTATTATATGGACTCCCCAAAATCCACAAAAATTCTTCAATACCTCCGATGCGCCCCATTGTATCTGCAGTGGGGGGCCTTCTGGAACCTATTGCAAAGTGGCTAGATTTTTTGTTCAAGGTACCGGTACTTGAGATTCCCACATGTGTCAAGGACACACCGGCATTTTTACACAGATTATCAACGATCAAAGGTGATTTGGATAAGGCTGTTCTGATGACCATGGATGTCAGAAGTCTCTACACCATCATCCCACATGAGGTTGGTGTGGAGGCAATGAGGGAACTTCTTTGCCAATCTGAAAAGTATACAGGACCATGTATTGAGTTCGTATTGGAGTTGCTGTTATTGACCCTACAAAACAACTATTTTCGCTTTGAAGATGACTGGTTCCTACAGTACACCGGGATGTCCATGGGTGCGGCAATGGCACCCATGTATGCCAATGCTTATATGTTCTCATGGGAGAAACAATATATTCTATCTAAATTCTCATCTAATATCATCGAATATGTACGATATATCGATGATATATTCATTGTCTGGCAAGGTACAATGGAGGAGGCCAAACAATTTGAAGGCTATATTAACAATCTTGGAACTCCGGTCGAAGTAACAATGCAGGTGGATGCAGCCAAGATACAGTTTCTGGATATTGAAGTCTATTTGAAGAACAACGGTCTACATTATTCTCTCTACTCAAATAGAAATACATTGCTACATGCATCTAGTGCACACCCAAATCATATTTTGAGATCCCTTCCCTATGCACAATTCTTGAGGGTGGCCAGAAATAACCCTGAGCAGGTGAATCGTGACAAACAGATGCTTTGTATGTATGAATAATTCAGAATCCGTGGTTATTCAACTAAAACCTTGGATTTGGCCTTAGCAAAAGTCAAATCATCTGAGGTGACGCGAATAGATTCACAACCTCGCCTCAGGTTCCCCATGCTATACCACACAGCAACTTCGAAGCTAACTGCTTCAGTTAAACGTAACTGGCATATTCTGGAACAGGATCAATCATTACCGGCGGTGTTTCAACATAAACCGATGTTTTGCTACAGAAGGGGCAAAAATCTTAAAGATCTATTGGTCCGCACAGATCCCACACATAGTTATTCTCAGGACACTGGTCAATTTACTAATGCTGGTTGCAAAAGATGTTTAGGCTGTGTCACTTGCGGACACATGTTACCTTCGAAAACGTTTTCTCACCCTCATTCTGGAAAAATCTTCAAGATTCGTTTTAACATCTCATGCAAGACTGATTTCGTAATTTATAAGATTACATGTCCATGTGGACTAGCCTATATTGGCAAGACAGAAACACAATTGTGTGAACGAATTCGAAACCATCGCTCAAATATTCGCATAGCGTATCGTGACGGTCGCTCAGATAAACCAGTAGCGAGACACTTTCTGGAACATAATCATCCTCTAACCTCTTTAAAATTCGTGGCTTTTGACCACATCCCAACCTCTAGGAGAGGGGGGATCGTGGTCGCCTGCTGTTACAAAAAGAGACTTTTTGGATTCACCATTTACGCACGGTTCAACCTGAGGGGTTGAACGAGAAACTAAAGTTTTCCATGTTTTGATCTTAACATCTTTTGCTTCTGATTCTGATATCTATGCTCCCTTAGGTTTACTTGGGAATACGAGATTGATTTGGGGTCCTTAAAATATGGGTTCTTTTCCCGCTGCTATAGAGTGGGATAGTCATGGTTCCACTTAGGCACTGTAATTCTATCACCATTACAGAATCCCTCTATTGGGGTCCCTGATAGAATAGAGATCCACCTTTTTTATATCTGCTTTCACTGCTTTTGTGTTTGAAAGTCACTGTGGTGTATGGGATCAGTTGTGTATCCCTGGTTGCCGGGGTTACACGTTCACCCCGCCGCTACGCACCCCGCCGGAACTTGGCGCATGCGCACTGGGGGCATGAGAACGCCGACTGAGGGGAGGGGTGAGTATGTCAGTTTTTATAACATGTTTGTGTTTTTCTTGATTATATGTATGTCCTGATGAAAGCCCTGGGTCAGGGCTGAAACGTCGATTTCTTTATGGATTAAAAACTTTATACTTTTAAAGTCCTGGAGTGCCGCCACCAACTTCTTCTTTGTACAATATCCAGCTGAATGGCAGGCACCGGGCACATATGAACTGTAGAAGCCAGAGTGCTCAGCTGCTGTCGATTTATATATATATATGTATATATATATATATATATATATATATACATACTGGATATTAATTATATACTATATACCACTCCACCCACAGGTTCTATTTAAACCTTAATCTGCACGGAGCTTCAGAAAGGACTGGGTCCTCAATAAGTGAGTAATGTATATCCCATAAAGAGCAGCCATTAGGTTAGTATGATAGGACCTGCCAGGGGTGGAATACATTGTCGCTGTTGGCAGGCTTACGCAATCCATGGCCATCCATTGGAAACTAAATTTCCACCATTGTTCAACCGAGCTCAGTATTAAAATTGTGAAAGTGTTAAGAACTGCAGTGATTTTGAAGGGGCTAAGAATTTTTGTAAGCATTTAAAGGGTTAAATCTGGTAAAATCTCTGTTTAAATGAATTTAGCTGCTGTCGTGGTTTCTTTTGTACTGTTTGAATATGTTGTTTGGTGTGCTCTCTTTCTGTTTTGTTATATATATAATAATGTATAATGTGCCCACTATCAGGTCTATTCAAAGAAAGGTGAAACTCATGACAATGACTGGAGAGGTGAACATTCTAGGTCAAAATAGCCAAACCAAAAAAATTCTCCCATTTATCTCACTTTCCAAATCGGCTATTTGGTCTAGATTGTTCTCTTCTCCTGACAATTCTCCTGATTTTCACACTTCCTTGAATAGATCTGTATATTAGGCTGGGAATGGATTTTATGTAAAAAAGACATGTTTTTTGAAATTTGTACAGTTTCTGTCAAGGAACAACTCACAATATAGCCAACTGTATTGGCTCTGTGTATGTTTGTAGAATGTTGTTCTCTCACTTCACTCTAAAATCTGTGGGACAGTGGTGCTCAACCTTGGCCCTTTAGATGTTCTGGAACTACATTTTCCACAAGATTCTGTCAACCTAATGAGTGGCTGGGTATCAAGGCAGATGTAGTTCCAAAACACATGGAGGGCCAAGATAGCACCCCTACTCCAGGGGCTAGATTCCAAGTTGTTTAACTTTATTTTATACCTGGTTTGGAATCTAACCCAAGTCAGTGATTCCTAACCATGTCCTCGGGACTCGCTGACAGGTCAGGTTTGCCAGATATCTGACGCACAACACAGGTTATATGATTTGCTGCTCAGTAATTGCAGTATTTAGTTCCCAATCCCACAACGGAATCCTTAAAATGCGGCCTGTTCGGGGGCCTGGAGGACAGGTTTGGGAAGGCCTGCTATAAGTTATATAGGATGCACAAAGAGGTAGCCAGGGAATAAGGAGTAATACCCAGTCCCCTTTTTCACGGGAGTAATCCAAGAACTCCTCCTGCCGTACTTTGAAGGACACGGAGAACAAATGGTGAGAATAATTCTGTTCAGTGTCTTTTAACTTTATATTGTAGAAGCCAGACAGTACATGTGAAAATGTATCCATGGATCTCTCTATATAGTACCCCTTTGTCATAGCCTTCTTTACTTTACTCTTTTCTTATCCATCACTGATCAACGCATCCAGATATCCTTTTAAGAACCGGGGACTATAAATCTCTTTTGTCATCCTTTTAGTATTGATATATTTGAGGATTTTTTTATGCTAGATTTATTCTCTTGGAACCATGGTTTCTTTAGCTGTTTTATCTAATCAGATTGCCTGTGGTGTTCAAACATCCCTTCTGACTTAAATAATTTAAAAGACTGTCTATTTCTTCCTCCTTACCGTTTGTATTGTTCCTGAATATATTAACCTATATGTGATTTCTTTTGTTTCTTTCACATATTTTATGGCTCAATTTCTATTATGCAAGCTCTGCCTCTGGCAATTAAATGTTTTTGTCATAAATGTTTGCAGAAACAGCTGATTTTCTTTATTATAATAAAATAGTTTCCAAAGGCATGAACATTCTTCCCAACTAACTGTATCACTGATGGAATCCAATCAACATGGTGACTCAAGAAGCTCCATTTCAGACAAGAATAGAAATGGCTTGCCAATGGTTAGATATAGCTGGGTAGTGTCAGGGTCAGGCCAGGATGGAACCATGGCAGGGCTTCTGTGTAATAATATTATCCCAAGCGCTGGGGGTGAGCAGGCAGACAGACGCTGGAAGCTGTATTGGCACGATACAGCTTTGTAGTGCAGATATAGTACACAGCAAACAGTCTTAGCAAAGTTCAGGTTGCAACACAAACACAGGCAGCGTAAATGGCAAGTGGATGGATGGCCACGTAGTCTCTCTGGATCCACTTGAGGAGAAGCAGGAGCCTTTGGCAACAGTACCTTGATAGAAGGTCAACCTCATAGGAGAGAGCTTGAGGGCTAGAAGCCACCTGAAAGTCTCTAGACCCACTGGATAGTGGGCCACGTAGTTGATGAACAGGTAGGGCAAACACCGCGAGGATGAAATACACTGGTAAGCAAGGCAAAGCAGATAACTAAAGAAACTAGAACAAACAAGAGGGAGCTCTCAGGACCTGTGACAAATAGGTAAGGGAATTGAACAGAATGGAAGAGAGGTTAGGAGGGCGTGATCAGGGTTTATGCAAAACTCAGGATCTGGCACAGGAGTTAACCCTTGAATGGACGCAGACAGGGAGTACATGGCAAACCAGACTGACCACAGCAGGCTCCCAGGGCTGGGGCATGACAGGTAGAAAGTTCTTTAACCCCTTTCTTGAAATGCAAATTGCATATCGCTATGGGACTCGCACACTTTCGTACATGATGATAATAATAATGATAATAATATCTGAATCTGTTCCAGGATTTCTGCTCACCTAGCTGCCACTCACCTGTCACCTATTGGAGCTGGCCAGGGCCGGATTAAGATCTCTATGGGCCTGGAGCTGAAGATTTTGGTGGCTTTTTTTTGGAATTTAAAGGAAATGAAAACATATTTTTTGTTAATTAATAGTGCAGATACGGGTATATCTAACCAGGCAGATACTGTGTGAGCAAATTTCCATTCAGATTTCAATCATTTACAGGGTGTAAAACATTTTTTTCACATTTTATCATCCAAACCTTTGTGGTTATATATTCTACAGGGCATTCTTGTTAAAGAAAAATATTGAAAAGGTCAACCTGTTCCTGCATTTTTCTGAGAAAACATAAAAATTTAACCAAAAAATGAAATATTTCCCTTGTATTTGGGAGGATGGTGTTTTATGAATAATATAACTATGTATAAAACACTGACCTTGCTTCCAGTATGGGACATGAGAAGGGGAGTAATGGCAGTGGTATTGCTCATTTTATACGTGACAAATGGACAATGCCATTGTTTTGGAACTAAAAATGAATAAAAAAAGTATTTGTTTTTTTTTCTTTTAGATTTTACATGATCACGTTTGGTATCATTGCAAAGGCCAGACTATGACCTGTCTAAAGATGCATCACTTGACCTTGTGCGGTTTAAAGAGTAGTGACGCAGGGTTCCAAGGTCATTCCCCCCCCCCAGTGCTCTTCTCTGCAGTGCGGTGGTTTAGGTCTCTGATGTTGCAATTCGTAAAAACGTATTGTGCCATCACCTCCACATTTGTTGGTGATAAGAGAAATGTGATGGTTAATTAGTGCAGCATCATTGTTCACTTTATAATTGAAAAGTGAACAATATTGCAGTGTTAGAAAGAAGAAAAAATAAAAGTAGTATTTATTATTTTATTTTTACTGTTACATAAAACCTGGTCATGTTTGGTATCAATGGAAAGGCCACGAACTGGCCTTTCAATTGATACCTCACATGATCCTTTAGCTGCTATGGAGTTGGAGTTACAGGGGTCCAAATGCCCATCACTGCAGACCTAGTTATGCTTTCTCTGGGCCTATTCTGGGGCATGTGACTGAAGCTGCTGCTCCATCAGCCCCTATGTTAATCTGGCCCTGGCGCTGGTTGCTATAAGGGAGTCACGCCCCTCTCCATATGCTCTTGCATTGGGGTCTATGAGTAGCTGTGTGGGGTGCTCTCTTGTCTCCAGCTCCTACGCTGCTTTCTTGTGTTTAGTATTCTCCTTACCTTGCCTTGCGCCCTCTAGTCTTGTTGTGTCCTCATCACCTCCATCGTCCTGCCTGCCTGTTTCCAGTATCCTTTCCCTGCTAATCTCTAGCCTTCACACTGGTGTTCCAGAAGACCTGCAAGCTGGGTTTCAGACTGGGTTTTTTGCCTTCTTTTGGATCAACAGCAGTAGGTGATGTGGGAGAGGCTGAACCCGATGGACGCATGTCTTTTTTCAGCCTATGTAACTATGAAATACTATGTAAGCTGTGATTGCTGCTACCATCCTGCATTACAGAGTTCACCATCTACAGCCTTTCCTAGTTTAACTCCAGACTGTATACCGGTTATTATGAGACCCTCAGTTCCTGGCATTCCTCTGAGCCGGCTGTATCTTCCGCACTTGGGACTGTATATTTATTGACTGTGGGACCCACCATGGTGGGTCCCACCATGGTGCCACCCTGACAATACTTTAACTTTTACCTGGCTTCTAGGTATGGGTAAAAAAGGACAGGCTTACCCTTCCTCTGGGGACTTTTTATTAGCATGTCATGCACAGTTAAGTGGTAGTAATCGGTGACAGTAATCATAGGTAGACAAGTGGACAAGACCAAGTGACCAATAATCCCATTGTCGTAAGGCATCTGAGCATGGCAGATGCATTGAACAAATAATTTAACTGGTTAATTTGGAAAGAACAGAAAGCTGTATAGTTGTTAGGGTATATTAATTTTATTTATCTAGACATCATGGTTAGTTTCAAGGCGGGCAGTTGCCACTTTCATTTACAGAAATCTGTAGTCAAAACCTTCAGTGTTCAGTGAGAAGTGCCTTTTGAGTGCTAACAGGCATGTGCGCTTCATCATTTTAATATGACACACTGTAAATTGGAACATTAAAACAATGCCGCAGTAAGTTAAATAACTGTGCAACATGTATTATTAAGCACTCTCACATACACTCTCTACTTTTAATGATGCAGGCGTCACAGTTTTACTGTTGTGTTGAGCTGCAGCTTTTAACCCTTGATATGCTTTAGGCCACAACAGCAGAATTTCAAATTGGAAAATCACTGTTGCCACAGTCAAAGCTTCTCCCACGTCTGTTCTCATGTTTTGTTAAGCGCCAATGTTGGTCACCATTGAAACAACAGAAGTTTCCTGGGTGTCTGCAACATCGACAAATTCCCGTACTTTCTATTTAATCCCCATAGGTAATTTAGGCTAATGGTCTACCCCACAACTTCTACACAACTGAGAAGCTAAGAGGAAGAATCCAGACCAGGAGGTCAAATTGACTCCAATCTTTTTCATCTGCAACAAAGAAATAAGCAATTCATGGATGTCCTGTTTCTTCAGAGATGACTTCCTAAGCATTTCAGTACCGGTCACCCTTTCTGGGTGATAGCAGTCTGATTTGCATATGGAATGGTCTTCTTTGAAATGGCATCATCAACTAAAACCTTTTGAGAGCTGAGCAGGGACCCACCGTAGGGTAGGGCTGTTGCTCATTCTCAGGGCCATTTCAAACCTTGTCTTTGCTCATTTTACGTATACAATATAGTGGTAATCGAGACGGGAACCCCTTGCTCAAGATGCCTAGTGGGTTGTCAGCTATACCCACCTGAGAAGGACTAACGAGGGCAAAACAATAGTCGGGGGTTGCTGCACCTCTCCTGCAGAGATGATTTCCTTTGTTTTGCAGCATTGAGCTAAACCTTTGTGAGACCTGAGCAGGGACCTATTGTAGGGCAGGCCACTAGTGCTGTTGCCCCTTCTCCAGACCCTTGCAAACCTTGTTTTTCTTACCTATTGCTGGACTGTGAGCATTGCAGATAATAACCAGGGGGCTCTATTCCATTGTTGCCTGTAAGGGAAAAAATAGTCTATATCCCTTTACTGGCTCAGTGTTACAGTACCTAATCCAACACAGCCACTGTGTTAAAGACTCAAGTAAGAATAATAGGGAGCCGCAGGCAGATACCAGCAGTGTTGCTCCAAGCTACCAGTATTGCTCCTGAAGTTCAGTTCACTCGACAGAGGTCCTACTACACAAGCTTGGGATCATGCATGAGCTGTGAAGGAAAATTGGAAGGACACTGGGAACTATTTGAGCATGGGGAGAGGAAGTGTAGAATCATGCCACCCTCTTCACCGTGAGATCAGACATATGTATGGGAATTTTGTGGGCTATTAATTTTAATGTGTTAGGTGATTTTGCAAAAACACTTAACACTAGGTTCTGGCAGTCGGTATTTCTTTCAGAGATGTCAGCTCTAGAAAAATAGTTTTTCTCCATCTAGGAGAAAATTAACAGCTCCTATTCAAAATATAGGGGCCGTTGATTTACAGTCAGGAGACGTAATGATGTAATGATAGAGAGTGCATAACGGTTCCAGTTGCTCATTTATCGGCAAGAGTGGACTAGGGCCTTGTGTGTTTTGTGACACTGCAAGGCTGTCATGAACCCCTTACCGCTGGATGGGTTGTGTTCGCCAGTGGGGCGTTAACACTGGCGGGATATACACGTACTAGTACCCCCCGCTTGCCAGCTGATACAACGAGCCCCACCTTCGGCCCGCCTACACAGCTTATACACAGCACGTGTCATTGGCTACAGAAGAATGGCCTGAGTTCCCAAAGCAGCCAATAGCACGCGCCGTATGCCAACTGGAGGATGGGACTAGAAGAGGCCCATTGAGAGAGCCATGCTATGACTCCCCATGGCTTCAAGGTCCACCCGCCACAGGGACGGCATTGTACACCCTATGACAGGAAAGGGTTAAGTAATACTCTAGAGCATATATTTCAAACTCTGACCCCCAGATGTTTTGGAACTACAACCCCCATGATTCTCTGGCCATCTAATGCACCCAAAGTTCCCTCGGAATTGTACAGCATCAACATCTGGGAGGCCAGAGTTTGAGTTCCTTGCTCTAGAGCAAGGTTTCCTAACCCTGTCCTCAGGGAGCACTAACAAGTCAGGTCTTACGGATTACCTTGGGGAAATGTAGACAGAATCATGCAATCACTGAGAAGCATTTACATACCTATATCTATGTAAACACATCACACATATACAATCATAAACTACCAGCTAGCTTCTTACTATTCATAGACAATAAATAAATGGGATGAGTTTCCTTGCATGAATCGCTACCATGACTTTTGATGTATGAATGAAAAGTAACCAGAAGCATTGTATAGCAATTATATATGAAATCCCATACTTGCTTGAATGATATTACTACACCAATATTGCCTTACAGCTCTTAGCAATATACGGAATTCTAAAGGCATCAAATAATCTACCTGTCCGGCTTTAAAAATATGTGCGTGAATAGCAATTTTTGGATGGATAAGCATTTTACAAAATATAATTGCTTGAATGATGTTACAGCACCAGGATTGTCTGACAAACCTCAGCCATATGAACAAAAAATATGTCTGCGCTCAATGTAATACTGAAGCAAATAAAAATGGGCAACTAATAGCCTCTTATAGGACGCCTCCTCCCTAGATGTTGAAAAGTTGTAACAACAAACATAGAATATATAAGGAATCCATCTGTAAAGCTCAATTAAAGAACTGTACATAGTACAATATAAATATACAACAGAAAACTCTTAGGGCCCTATTTCCTGCTGTGTGGTAAAATGGGGACGCACCTGCAGGTTGCCCTATAGCGTACTCATTTCAGCACAATATTATATATTGTGACGGGTTCACTCGGGGCAGGCTATGTGAGGGCCGGTACCTGAGTAGAAGGCTGGAAGTAGCCACCTTCCCAGTTCAGGGTTAACTGAGTGATTGCTCATTCACCACAGCTGCCCCACCCTTCCCTATAAGAAGTCTCAGTTCCTTCCAGTTCATTGAGGGGTTTGGAGACAGAAGGAGGAAGGAGAAGGAGGAAGGAGGGGGAAGGAGGAAGGAGGAAGGAGGAAGGAGGAAGGAGGAAGGAGGAAGGAGGAAGGAGGAAGGAGTTGGAGACTGTGGTGAAAAAGTAAGGAATCTGTATTGGAAAGTGTGTTTTTTTTACTGGGGGAACCCGTTTAGTGGGCCCAGGAGTAGACAGGTTTGTCTGTTGTCAGTTAGCCTCCCAATAGGGAATAGGATTTCTTTTTTTTGTTGTTTATTTTCTCTGTTTGTGGAAAACCCCTTTGCTGTTGCAAATAAAAACGCTTAGAAAACCCACGTTGCTGTGCCCGCAGTACCTGCTTCTCCACAAGTGGAGGCAGCGGTGGGATTTGTACCTGCTGTGCGCTGGCAGTAGCAACAAGGGTACAGAACCCACAGTTACAATGGAGGACTTATTAAAAGCACTGGTATGTGCCACGGCAACGCAGCAGGAGAGCAACCGCCTAATACAGGCACAGATTGGGGCCGTGATGGAGGCCCAGAAAGCTGACCACGAACTGCTTCAAGCAACGGTACGAGGTTTGGCGACGCAAGCACCCCCTAGCCAGGAGACCAGGATTCGAGCTAGTTGCTACCTTCAGAAGATGTTGCCTGAGGATGACGTGGAAGCATACCTCCGTGCCTTTGAGCGCACTGCTACTCGGGAGGCCTGGCCTACAGACAAGTGGGCGGGGATTATCGCACCCTTCCTGATTGGAGAGGCCCAAAAGGCCTACTATGACCTGGAGGAAGTCCAGGCTACGGACTATAAACTCTTAAAGGCTGAAATCCTGGCCCGGTTCGGAGTGACAAAAGCTGTGAGAGCGCGACGCTTCTCTAACTGGACGTATGAGGAGAAGACACCACCGGACGCAGATGTTCGACCTAATGCATTTGGCTCGGAAGTGGCTCCAGCCTGAGCACCAAAGCCCCACGCAGATAGTGGAAACCCTGGTGTTGGATAAGTTCCTACGCGGACTCCCACGCAGCCTCCGTGAATGGGTGGGACAAGGGAACCCGGGTACCTATGATGACATGGTGGCCCAAGTAGAGCGCTACCTGGCTGCAAAAGACTTCGAGGACTCGCCCAGGAGGTCGCCAAAGGTCGTTGTGGGGAGCATCCCCACCCATAGAAAGGAGCAGCCTCAAAAAGTCTTCGGCTCCACAACTAGGTCGAACGGGTCGGCAATCCTGCCAGCACCTGGGGGACCAGTGCGTTACTCAGACCACAGCAACACTTTTCGAAGAGGGAATGAGCCCCAAAGGAACTCGATACAGTGCTTTGAGTGTGGCGAACTGGGACATATTCGAGCCAGGTGTCCTAACACGTCCGAGCCCATGCAGTGTGGGCTGGGTGAGGACCCCCGGAATTTCTGCGGACTGATATGTATGACTGGCCTGGTGGAAGGGACTCAGACTTTTCGAGTGCCCGTCCTGCTGAACGGACTACAGGCAGTGGCACTTGCGGACTCCGGTAGTGCCATAACATTGGTGTCAGGCAAACTGGTGGGCCGGGCCAATTTACAGAAAGATAAGACTGTGGGAGTGTTGTGCGTACATGGTAGTACCGTTCGTTATCCCACGGCGTTAGTCGCTGTCTCTGTGGGGGCAAGGGTACGGTCTGTCCCAGCTGTGGTGGTACCCAACTTACCCTATTCCCTTGTCTTAGGGAGGGATTTCCCGGACTTTCAGACCATATTGCAGGGGTTATCTGTTGGTACGGCCACTGCCGACCTTGATGAGGGTACTAACGACATCACCGAGGTGTCCCATTCCACGATACGTCTTTTTGTCAGAAACCTTCTAAACCCCGGAAAACACGCAGAGAGAGGCGAGAAGCCAAACACGGCTTTACCAGAGCTCGGGCTGAGGCTCTGGTGAACACCCCGGCCAAAAGATCTCAAAAGGGGGTGGCCACCCAGGTGACAGAGACAGAATTGGGGGTCCCTGTAACACATACGAGTGAGGAGGTGAATGGGGGCTCTACCTCTGATGGGAATGACTCAGGGGGAGGGTTTCCGGGAACACTGTTTTTGGGAACGACCAAGCTAGTGATCCTTTGTTACAGACTGCGAGAAGCAGGGTGATTGAGGTGAACGGGGTGCCGGTGGAAGGGGCAATAAAGAGTTATCCGTACTTTATTTTGAAGAGTGATCTGTTGTACCGGGTCATCATGGAGGGAGGTCAGGAAATTGAACAGTTGGTGGTTCCGTCCTCTCAGACCAGAAAGGTACTCGACTTCGCTCATTCCCATGTGCTAGGAGGGCACTTAGGGGTTGAGAAGACCCAGGAGCGGGTCCTGCGCAGGTTCTTCTGGCCGGGGTTTATGAGGCGGTGAAACGGTACTGTGCCTCATGCCCCGAATGTCAGTTGGCATCTCCTAAGCCACACTTGAGAGCCCCTCTCATACCCCTCCCGGTCATTGATGTCCCCTTTGAAAGGATCGCAATGGACATTGTGGGTCCGTTAGAAAAATCCGCACGTGGACACCAGTACATATTGGTGATCCTGGATTATGCCACTCGGTATCCTGAAGCCGTTCCCTTGCGCAAAGCAAATGCAAGGAACATTGCCCGAGAGTTGGTTCAGGTATTCGCACGAGTGGGCATCCCGAAAGAGATCCTGACCGATCAGGGTACTCCTTTTGTTTCCCGTCTGATGAAAGAGCTGTGTCACTTGTTAAAGATACAGGCGCTAAAGACCTCCGTGTATCACCCGCAGACGGATGGGCTTGTCGAGCGGTTCAACCGCACCCTAAAGGGGATGCTGAGGAAGGTTGTTAACAGGGAAGGAAAGGACTGGGACATGTTATTGCCGTACTTGTTTTGCTATACGTGAGATTCCCCAGAGCTCGACCCGCTTCTCTCCGTTCGAACTCCTATATGGCAGGCACCCACGTGGTCTGCTGGATATACTCAGGGAAACCTGGGAGGGGCAGGGAGTGACCGGAACCAACCCGATACAATATGTTGTAGGCATACGCGAGCGGATGGCTCGGGTTATCCCCCTGGTACGCCAGCATATGGAAAGGGCACAGGAGACCCAATCCCATATCTATAACCAGAAGGCCACCGCAAGACGGTTCTCGCAAGGGGACAGGGTGATGATACTGGTCCCGACTGCAGAAAGCAAACTTCTGGCTCATTGGCAAGGACCATATGAGGTCCTGGAACAGACAGGCCCTGTTAACTACAGGATTAGGCAGCCTGACCGCCGGAAGAAGGAGCAGATCTACCATGTCAATCTCCTGAAGCCATGGCAAGACAGAGAGGCCTGCGTGTCCCAGACCGGCCATGCCCAGTCCGGTCCTCAGGCCCCAGAGCCGGGGGTGGCTATTTCCCCTGAGCTGACTCCTTGCCAGGTAGAGGAAGTCAACCGAATGGTCGAGAGGAATAGGGATGTGTTCTCACCGGTACCGGTAGAACACATGACGTGTTCCACGACATTGTGACCGAACCGGGTGTAGCGATCAGACTGAAACCCTACCGGATACCGGAAGCCAAAAGAGAGGCAGTCAGACTAGAAGTCAAGAAAATGCTAGAGCTTGGGGTCATTGAGCCATCCCACAGTAATTGGTCCAGCCCCATCGTTTTGGTGCCAAAGCCAGACGGCTCTACCAGATTTTGTAACGACTTCAGGAAGTTGAATGAAATCAGCAAGTTCGATGCCTATCCCATGCCCCGTGTGGATGAGCTGGTGGAGAGATTGGCAAAGGCCAGATACCTCTCGACTCTTGATCTGACGAAAGGGTATTGGCAGATACCCCTAACCGGAAGGGCCAGGGAGAAAACCGCCTTTGCCACCCCAGACGGGTTATTTCATTACAGAATTATGCCCTTTGGCCTTCATGGAGCCCCAGCCACCTTCCAGCGGCTCATGGACAAGCTGCTCAGGCCTCACGTCCAGTACGCTGCGGCATACCTGGATGACGTCGTCATCCATAGCACGGATTGGGAGTCCCATCTGCCGAAGGTTGAGGCTGTGCTCGACACGTTCAGAAGGTCCGGTCTAACAGCCAACCCCCCAAGTGTTTTATTGGGCTGGCGGAGGCTAAGTACTTGGGCTATGTGGTTGGGAGGGGATCGGTGAAACCCCAAGTCCATAAGGTGGAGGCAATACGGAATTGGCCTCAACCTCTTAGAAAAAAACAGGTGAGGGCCTTCCTAGGGATTGTCGGCTACTACGCCGATTCATACCCCATTTTGCGACTAGGGCGGCGCCGCTAACCGACCTTATTAAAGGCAAAGGCCCCGATATGGTGAGATGGGACGGTAAGGCTGAGGAGGCCTTTGGCGATCTGCGCTCTGCGTTATGTGACCGGCCCATCCTCGTGGCACCGGACTCGGGACTGAGTTCTTCCTGCAGACGGATGCCTCAGAGGTTGGTTGGGGGCTGTGCTCTCGCAGTATGTGGATGGTGAGGAGCATCCGGTATTTTACCTGAGCAGGAAACTGCTGCCCCGGAACAACGCTATGCCGTGATCGAGAAGGAGTGTCTAGCGATTAAATGGGCCACAGAGATGCTACGGTACTATTTACTGGGCAGGCAGTTTACCCTGGTCACCGACCACGCCCCTCTGAGGTGGATGCACAGTAACCGGGACCGCAATTCCCGGATCCTTCGGTGGTTCCTCTCCTTGCAGCCCTTCAAGTTTGTGGTGCAGCACAGGGCGGGCCTTCTCCACGGCAACGCCGATGCGCTGTCTCGGGCCCATGGGCTCTCCGCTGTGGTCGCTTCTCACCCTGGTGTTGCGCTGGGGAGGGGGATGTGTGACGGGTTCACTCGGGGCAGGCTATGTGAGGGCCGGTACCTGAGTAGAAGGCTGGAAGTAGCCACCTTCCCAGTTCAGGGTTAACTGAGTGATTGCTCATTCACCACAGCTGCCCCACCCTCCCTATAAGAAGTCTCAGTTCCTTCCAGTTCATTGAGGGGTTTGGAGACAGAAGGAGGAAGGAGTTGGAGACTGTGGTGAAAAAGTATGGAATCTGTTATATTGGAAAGTGTGTTTTGTTTTACTGGGGGAACCCGTTTAGTGGGCCCAGGAGTAGACAGGTTTGTCTGTTGTCAGTTAGCCTCCCAATAGGGAATAGGATTTCTTTTTTTTGTTGTTTATTTTCTCTGTTTGTGGAAAACCCCTTTGCTGTTGCAAATAAAAAAACGCTTAGAAAACCCACGTTGCTGTGTCCGCAGTACCTGCTTCTCCACAATATTTATTTATTTGGTTATTTATTTAAAAAGGATTTGTACCAGAAGATACATTGGGATTTCCCTCGTTTTCAAGTATGTCCTGGTTCAAGAACATTGAATTGTTACATAAATACAAGATAAAATGCAAGATATAAAAAACAGCACAAATATACATATTAACAGAAAATAAATTTATTTACTATGTTACATGTTTACAGGTGCATTCTGTATCGAGGTACTGTATGTTAATAGGGAGCTTTAAAGTGACTTTAGACTGAGGGAAGATTTGATGGCGTCTGGGAGGCTATTCCATACCTGCAGTGCTCTGTAGGAAAAGGAGGATCAAGCCACTTTCTTTTTGTATTGCAGTACTGTAAGTAAGGTGCTGGTTGTGGATCTGAGGTTGTAGAATGAGGGAACTGCTGGGGGAAGCAGTCTATTCAGGTAGTGTGGTAGTTTCCCAGAAAAGCTCTTAAACACCAGGTTGGAAAGGTGAAGGGTGCGTCTAGATTCCCACGACGGCCAGATTAGCTCTTTTAACATGTCACAATGGTCGGTCGTGTAGTTACATTGTAGCACAAAGTGACAGAATGAGTTACACAATGTAGTAAGTTTATGAAGGTGTGTTTGCGGGGCTGCTGCATACAGTACATCTCCGTATTCAATAGCCGGCATAAGCATTTGTTGTACAATCTGCTTTCTTACTGCGGGGCTCAGGCAGGTTTTGTTTCTGTACAGAACCCCTAGTTTGGGGTAGAGTTTAGGCTGGGGTCAGACGAACGCAGTGCGAACGTGCGTTTAGCTGCACTTTATTACGGCCGTGGTAGCAGCAAATGACGTCCAACGCAGGCCCACACACGAAGTACGGCCGCACAAAAGTTCGGACGCGCAACGCAAGCGGCAAACGAACGCATTTTTGCAAGAACGTCGAACCTCTAGTACTGACGTACAGAGTGCGCTGCTGTCAGCATAGCGGCGTGTGCGCGCGATTAGGAGACGTCAGACACTGCTCATGTCCGGCCAACATAATGTCCAGACCCCCAAAATTTCCTGGTTTGGATCCATAAAAAATCACGGCCGAAATTGCGCATTGTATGACCGCTATCGCGTCTTCCATGAAAAAATGTGTTTGGACGCATCTACGCACTTTTTGACTGTAGACGTGAAAAATGCGTTTGTCTGACCCTAGCCTTAGAAGAGAGTTTTTCGATGTGGGGCCAAAAGATAGATTTGGGTCTAAGCACATACCTAGATATTTGAGAGAAGTGACTGTGGTGTGGCGTGCCATTTGATATGATCCATGGAGGGTTGCGCTTCTAGACTGTGCAGTGCCACGGAGTGATTGCAGATGGAGACTGGGAACTATTTGTTTCCAGTCTCACTCTGCTCCTGAGGACAAGAAGCGGTGGATCGGGCCACCGTTCATGCCACGGGATAAGAGATGAGTATTGGAGTTATTGGAGGGGGGAGTTTTTAGGGGGTGCTAAATGATTTTGCAAATGCAGAGTCCTTTAGCCCCAGCTTTTAAGTGTAACTAAAATTTTGCCTTGCGTGTCCCTGCTTTAATTAGCGTTAGCACTTTGTAATACCTTAGTAATTAACCCCTTCACTGCTGAGGCATTTCACCACTGTGTGCTGAGCTCATTTTTACCGCTTTCGCTCATCATGTTTAAACGCGATTTGAAGCCACATTTTAATAAATGACCCAGACATATTATATATCGTTCTTTCCGGCAGACTACGCAGATTCATAATATATCATTTTATATGTATACGTCATGACCTGCCTGTATATTATAACAAAAAATACAATAAAAATTGAATTTTTAATCATCTGCAGTGTGTAAAGTGTTTTTTCACATTTTATCACATGAGCGTTTGCGGTTATGTTTTCTATGGGGTGCGCTTGTACAAAAAATTTGAAATGGGGACTTGTTACTTTTTTTGGGGGGAATTACGTGATTTTTAGCAAACGCACCCCATAGAAAAAAATCATTAGTGCAGCATCATTGTTCACATTATAATTGAAATGTGAACAATATTGCTGCATTAATAAAAACAACACACAAAAAAAAAACATGTTTTTTTTATTTATTTATTTTTTAAAATTTATTTATTATTTTAATTTTTTTTTTTTATTATTTATTTTTACTTTTTACCTAGTCATGTTGGGTATCATTCGAAAGGCCATGCTCAGGCCTTTCAAATGACACCCTCCATGACCCCCTAGCTGCCACGGTTCTGGAGATATCGGGGTTCACAAGAACCCCCTATCTCCACCAGGGGATTTCCTTGGGAAATCCCCGGCAGCTAGGGGTTCCCCGGCTATCTGACGTCATCACGCTATGCGTGATGACGTCAGACAGCGAGGGGAGTCCCGGGGGCGGAGCCGCCATCCAAGATGGCGGCCCCCACCGGAGATAGGCTGCACTTCGGCGCCGCAAGGCTCTGAAGTGCAACCCAGCACTTGAGGGGTTAAAGCCAGGCATCGCTTAAAAGGGGAGACTCTCCCTTTTAAGCGGTGCCTGGCTTTTACCGCTGCTCCTTCCCGATCGGGAGGGAGAGGGATCCGAACGGATCCCCCCCTCCCTTCCAGGCTATCTCCCGGCATTGCCGGGGGGTCGCCTGGAAATGACGTTATCGCGCATGCGCGCGATGACGTCATTTACGCCGGGAGGAGCTTGACTTCAGCGTCTGAGGACGCTGAAGTCAGAACGCCGTGGGACCCCGGACAGAGAGGTGAGTATCTCCGCCGGGGGTCCCGCACAGCTGATGACGTGTGGGGCACGTCCTCAGCATGCAACGTGCATCAATGAGGACGTGTCCCACACGTCTTCAGCAGTGAAGGGGTTAAAGATTGTGCTCCCCATGTTAAGTATAGCATGCGCAACGTACAGTAAGTTTGCAGAAGCAAGCGCAATCACAGATGTGAAAGTGATTTTTTTAGGGGTTTAATGTCAGGAAGGTAATATGGGGGCACACGCTAAAATCACTTATCCTGGCGATAACATTAGCGTTCGGATATGTAAGCGTTATCGTTCACAAGGGAATAGCACCCATTAACGTTTATTTATCATCAGCTAATCTTTTGGTTAAATATTCCTGACCGTGCTGGTGGCAATACCTATGCCTATTTTAGGCTTGTGCACCGATTTTTTTTTTCGGTTCGATTCGGTTCGATTTTTCGGATTTTTAAACTTTTCGATTCGGCTCGTATCGACCGGTTTCGATTCGGTTCGGCTCGTTTTTCGGGTACATTTTTTTTTCGGAATATCGACCATTTTTCGTATTTTCGTGTCACTGTGCTCGGTTTTTGTATCGACTTTTCGTGATTTCGGAAATTTTTGTTTTTCGGAATTGTACATTTTTCGGAATATCGACCATTTTTCGTATGTTTCGTGTCACTTTGCTCGCTTTTTGTATCGACTTTTCGTTTTTTCGGAAAATTTTCGTTTTCAGAAAATTTTCGTTTTTCGGAAAATTTTCGTTTTTTCGGAACGTCTGTTCTCCTCGTTTGACACATTTCAAGTCCATTCGAAAAATCCGAAAATATTTCGTTTCGGCTCGGAAAACGTTTCGGATCTGACATTTTCGGATCTAAAAATTTTCGGAAATTCGGCCACATCCGAAAACACGAATCGGGAAATTTCGTGAAAATTCCGAAACCCGAAACGCACATCTCTAGCCTATTTACAGTTAATCACAATTACCCAGGACATACTGTAAAACAAGAGAAATCCGTTCTGGTAAAATACTTTGCAAATAAACAAATTACAGGTAGTTACAAAGCGCCAACAAATTGTGTAGCACTGTACATTGGATGGGACAATACAGACCAAATTAACAAACACGTCAGACACACTTGAGACAAATTCCTTATATACCTTTACATACCGAGTAAAAACTGTTAATTAAATCTCATTTTGCCATCTCAACGTGTTTCGCCGCTTACATCCAGCGGCTTTGTCAAGGGACAGTTTTTACTTGGTATGTACCAATCCAACCATCTATTGGCTATTTCTAGCTGATGCCCGTACTCATTGAGGGTTATTTATATTTGTATATGTATTGTGGGTCTTCCTATTTGCCCCTAATTTGCGAGGGCTGTGGTGCTTAGGCTCAGTGGAGCTTATATGTGACATACTATTGATATCTTTAGTATGTATAATGGTCCATAAGTGTTCTGGGCTTTGGAGATACGGTTTCTATTCACCTATTGTTTGGCTACCTCTACTTGATGCCCCTACTCAATGAGGGCAATTTATACTAATGCATAGATTGTTGGTCTTGCTATATTGCCCTTTATGAGAGTTATGTTAGTTACATATAATGGAGCTCATGTGTACATTGGTCCATAAGTGATCCGGGCCTTTGTGATATGTCAGACTGAGGCTAGCATTTTTTGGTGTGCTTTATTGCCCCACATATTTTTGGCTGTACAATCATAGATTCTTGTCACCATTATGGTAGACTGTACTTCCCTACCATTCAACTTGATGATAGGTGGAGTGGGAGTCGTTCACATTTCTTTTGTAGTTTATGGTTATCACACTAATAAAGGTTTAATTACATTGGACACCAGTGCGACCTATTGTTATTGAATTTTTTACAAATGAAACATTGTGATTAATATATATATATATATATAATTAATATGCCTTGCAAATGTGGTTTTTTTTCTTTCCTTTTTTTGCATAATGTATGACCACTAGAATGTCCCTTAACCCTTTCGCTGCTGAGTCATTTCACTCCTGTGTGCTGAGCTCATTTTTACCGGTTTCGCTCATCATGTTTAAACGCGTTTTGAAGCCTTATTTTATATGACCCAGACATATTATATATCATTCTTTCTGACAGACTCGGAAGATTCATAATATATCATTATTATATGTATACGTCATGTCCTGCCTGTATATTATAAGTTAACACACAATGCAATAAAATTAGAATTTTCAATAATTTTCAATGTGTAAAAGTGGGTTTTTTCACGTTTTAACATGCGAGCGTTTGCGGTTATATTTTCTATGAGTTGCGCTTGTTAAAAAAATTACATGATTTTTAACAAACGCACCCCATACAAAAATCGTTAGTGCAGCATTATTGTTCACATTATAATTGAAATGGGAACAATACTGCTGCATTAACAAAAAAAAATTATTATTTTTATTTATTTATTTATTTTTAAATATTTGTTTATTTTCAGTTTTATTTTTTTATGGTTTTTTTCTTAACTTTTAACATGGTCATGTTTGGTATCGTTGGAAACGATCAGGAGAACCAGATTGGAACCTGCTATCTCCACCATTGGTGGCGGCTAGGGGTTAACTCCAGAACTGACGTCATCGTGCTGTGCACGATGACGCCAGTCATCAGGGGGAGATCCCGGAAGCTTGGCCGACATCCAAGATGTCGGCCAGCTCCGTGAGAGGATCGCGATCGGGTGCTTTTTTGTGCCGATTCGCGATCCAGCCCCCAAGGGGTTAAAGCCAGACACCATTTGGAAGGGTAGGCTGTGCCCTTCCGAACTGTGCCTGACTTTCACCGCTGCCCCACACGGAAGGGGAGGGAGAGAGGTCTGAAGGACCTCCCCCTCCCTTTCAGGCACCTTCCCGCACTCGCCGGGGTCCCGAAGTGCCGGGCTGACATCCAAGATGTCAGCCCGCACCGGGGGGCGCAGCAATCGGCCGAAATCCTGTGCTAGGATGCGCTCAGGGCGTCCATAGCACAGGAGAACCACTTGGTCGGACACGCTGAGCGTGTCCTTAGCAGCCAAGTGGTTAAGGGAATAAATCCAAGTAAAAATTACTTTCGAAAGTATTTTTACATTGGTGTAAAATTGGCGTGGTTTGAAGAAATTGTTATGATCCAAACACTTGTTATTGACAACTTGCAATTTACTAACATTTTCAGCATTCCTTATACAGTGCAAGAGGTGTTACAACTGGCAATTTCCTTCAGAAAATTTAAACATTTGATGTACTAAATGAGACACAATGCACGCTTTTAAGTACTCCCATCTAATGATTTGTGAGTGCATTGTACTTAGTTAGGGTTACAGCAAACTGTGGGCCCATATCTAGTGCAGCCATTAACATTTATGAGCGAGTGGTTAACTGTAACAGCTCCACTTGCAAAGGCAACAGCTCCTTTTTCTACAGGAAGCACAAATGTAGCGGGAGCCAGTAGAGAGTGTACAATATGAGGCTGGATGTTATTCATCTTAGTAGGTGAAAATTCACGATGTACCACCCGCTCTCGCCACAAAACAGAGGATACAGGGAACAACTTGTTTTCCATTGCTTTTGCACAGACAATGAGCAATCATGTGAGGACGCAAAATTCAATCTCATGCAGCTCTCTCTTGTTTCTCCATGAAGTCCTACAATGCACTGCTGCCAGTATTCTACTGCTCGGCTCCTTAAAATTATGAAATGTAGTGCATGTCCCATCAACTCAATAAATGCAGCTGAATGGTATATAAATAAAGCCAATCTCTAGAGCTGGCTCAAGGCGCTAAATAATAATTTCAAGTAGGGATGTGCAATTCGATTCGTTCCGAATTGAATTTCGTATGAAATTGACCGTTTTCATTCTTTCGGGATCACCTCCGAAATGAAATATCGGCTGCCCGAAATTACGAACTCCCGAATCAAAGTTTCAACATAAACTGAATCATTTCATTATGAGACCCAAAAGAATTAAAGCGGAATGCAAATGATACGAAATGCTGAAAAAACAAACAACACGATCAAAAACGAAATCAATTTCGTAAAGAAATGAACTAAAACGAGAAAAAAAGTAACCAAAATGATCTGACATGAAAAAAAAGGGAACAAAATCATCTAAAACGAACAAAAAACGGAACAGGTCCCTTTTTAATTAATGCAGACCTTTATAATGTGTATTACTGGTCACTTTTTAATTAATGTAGATGCTGTGCCCCTATATAATATGTATTACTGGTCACTTTTTTTTTTAAATTCTTTATTTATAAAGAGTTTAACAGATCACAAATAGAACATCCATATGAATATGTGCGAAGCGACCCCATGACTACCCTGAAAAGCATGGGACAACAAGCCCTTGAAAAAATCGAAGCATCAAAAATCAAGGTTAAAACTCAGGGGACAGTTCGCTGCCAGGGTCATCTTCTCAGTTAAGGAAAGTGCAAAAGAGGGGGGGGGGGGGGCACGGGAAAACAGTTCAAAAAAGGATCAAAACCCCAAATAACCTCATAATCCCTCTGCATCCCCATGGACCTGAGATCCAACGTGGAACCCAACCAACCTCAAGTCCCAAAAACTAGGGGCTAAACAGCAGACCAAAAACTAGGTATGTCTCCAGCAGGAGGAGGTGAGGAAGGACGTGCGGACAAATATAATGTTCAACCTGGGCAGTCCTCCGACGCTTTCCGTGAGAGGCCCTCCGGATAGGACAGACCACGCTTCAGCGGGGTCCGCTATAGTATAGGACACATTCTGTGGTTCACCTCCATGGATCCTGCTGGACCCCAGCGGTACCGTACTCCCTTTGCTCGAGAGAAACATCGCCACTCCCGAAATCTCCGTCTCGCCACGAGGGTCACAAAAGGTAAGTCGCGGTACAACTGTAGGGTCGAATTCTCGAAGGTCACATCCGACCGGGCTCCCGGGGATGACATAAGCTGCACTTGCGTAGACACATCGACTGTCGTGGCGATGACGTCTCGTGGGGCTGCCGAAGGTGCCGTTGCTGCCTTCCGTACTCTAAATACTGAGGCGAACAGGCCAGGAGCTTCGGAGGAGAGATCCATAACATGGCGACCTAAACGGTCCACGTATCGTAACCGTCTCAGGAATCCCCCGGATGCGTACATTACGTCGGCGATGTCTCGTCTCCAAGGTTTCTACGGAGTGAGACAGAAGGGCGACTTGTGAACGGAGCTCCACCACCTAGGCAGAGAGAAGAGTCTGTGCAGAGGTCGTTTCAGCGGACTGAGTCCGCACTGCTGTCACTTCTTTTCTCATCACTGCAATCTCAGTCCGCAGGCCAGAAAATTCAGCACGCCACGACCTCATCTCCGCCATAAAAAACGGAGGTCACCTTTCGTGGAAGGAAGCGAATCATCGCCGTCGATATCACGGATGTTGGTGGGAGAGATCTGTAGGAAACGCGGACCAGGTAGCGATGCAGGTGGAAGTCCATCACACCGTGGCGGTACCGAAGCACCGCGGGCCCCCGCAGAGCCTGCACCACCAGAGGCCGACAGTATGGAGTCCGAGTCCGGCCGATCCTCCACTGAGCTCCCCTGCAGCGCAGCGCTCCACCGGACCCACACAGTCCCCCTGCAAGGTCCTGGCCAGCGAGTGGCGCTTCGCCTGCACCCGTTTTTTAGCCGCCGTGCCGGCCGCCTCCAGCTCCTTCCCCGGGGTCAATAAGGTAAGTAGTTGCTGGTCTCCCATAGCGTCTCGAGGCCAGTAACATTCCCCATCATCCGATGAGCCATACTCCATTGCAAGGGTGGGGGGAGGGGCCGAAACTCGGGATTTACCTCCACCGATCAAAGACACCCGAATGTCCCACTGGCGGGGTCCCTCCGTCCCAGCCCGTCGCTGTCTTTTTCCCAAACTTCAGCCTGGGCGAGCGGCTCCGCAGCAGGCAGCCAGAGTACGTGGATCCAAGATGGCCGACGCCACTAAGCCTCACTCCCGATCTCCAGGCAATCTGCCCCAGGTACGCGCCGCCCGGATCCAAATGACCTCACAAAGCTAGTCCACCCGGTCAGATGTCCACTCGGGACCGCTTAGAACTTAAATGCCGGGCAAAAGAAAGCACTAAAAATCTCCTCCTTCTTTGTTGCAGCAGTGGAGTCTGGCAAGATGCGTCCTCTCTCCTCGGCAGTTAGCTCTGCCCCCCCTCGTCACTTTTTAATTAATGCAGATGCTGTGCCCCTATATAATATGTATTACAGGTCACTTTATAATTAAAGCAGATACTGTGCCCCTATATAATATGTATTACTGGTCACTTTTTAATTAATGCAGATGATGTGCCCCTATATAATATGTATTACAGGTCACTTTATAATTAATGCAGATGCTATGCCCCTATATAATATGTATTACAGGTCACTTTATAATTAATGCAGATGCGTTGCCCCTATATAATATGTATTACAGGTCACTTAATAATTACTGCAGGTGCTGTGCCCCTATATAATGTGTATTACAGGTCACTTTATAATTAATGCAGGTGCTGTGCCCCTATATAATATGTATTACAGGTCACTTTATAATTAATGCAGATGCTGTGCCCCTATATAATATGTATTACTGGTCACTTTTTAATTAATGCAGATGATGTGCCCCTATATAATATGTATTACAGGTCACTTTATAATTAATGCAGATGCTGTGCCCCTATATAATATGTATTAGAGGTCACTTTATAATTAATGCAGATGCTGTGCCCCTATATAATATGTATTACAGGTCACTTTATAATTAATGCAGATGCTGTGCCCCTATATAATATGTATTAGAGGTCACTTTAGAATTAATGCAGATGATTTGCCCCTATATAATATGTATTACAGGTCACTTTATAATTAATGCAGGTGCTGTGCCCCTATATAATATGTATTACAGGTCACTTTATAATAAATGCAGATGCTTTGCCCCTATATAATATGTATTACAGGTCACTTTTTAATTAATGCAGATGCTGTGCCCCTATATAATATGTATTACTGGTCACTTTTTAATTAATGCAGATGCTGTGCCCCTATATAATATGTATTACTGGTCACTTTTTAATTAATGCAGATGATGTGCCCCTATATATTATGTATTACAGGTCACTTTATAATTAATGCAGATGCTTTGCCCCTATATAATATGTATTAGAGGTCACTTTATAATTAATGCAGATGCTTTGCCCCTATATAATATGTATTACAGGTCACTTTATAATTACTGCAGATGCTGTGCCCCTATATAATGTGTATTACAGGTCACTTAATAATTAATGCAGATGCTGTGCCCCTATATAATATGTATTACTGGTCACTTTTTAATTAATGCAGATAATGTGCCCCTATATAATATGTATTACAGGTCACTTTATAATTAATGCAGATGCTGTTCCCCTATATAATATGTATTAGAGGTCACTTTATAATTAATGCAGATGCTGTGCCCCTATATAATATGTATTACAGGTCACTTTATAATTAATGCAGATGCTGTGCCCCTATATAATATGTATTAGAGGTCACTTTAGAATTAATGCAGATGATTTGCCCCTATATAATATGTATTACTGGTCACTTTTTAATTAATGCAGATGATGTGCCCCTATATAATATGTATTACAGGTCACTTTATAATTAATGCAGATGCTTTGCCCCTATATAATATGTATTACTGGTCACTTTTTAATTAATGCAGATGATGTGCCCCTATATAATATGTATTACAGGTCACTTTATAATTAATGCAGATGCTGTGCCCCTATATAATATGTATTAGAGGTCACTTTATAATTAATGCAGATGCTGTGCCCCTATATAATATGTATTACAGGTCACTTTATAATTAATGCAGATGCTGTGCCCCTATATAATATGTATTACTGGTCACTTTATAATTATTAATTAATGCAGATGCTAGGCTTTTTTTTCCACCATAGTTTTCAAACTTTCAATGTTAAATCAAATCCCTGTATTTAACTGTTTATTAAATATATCTTATTTATTTATTTATAAAGGATTTTACCAGGAAGGATACATTGAGATTTCTCTCGTTTTCAAGTATGTCCTGGGTTCGAGAACATTGAAGTGTTACAGTTACAGAAATACAAAGTAATACAATGCAAGATATTAAAAAACAACACAAATATACATATTAACAGAAAATAAATATGTAGGAAATAGTCATTATGTTACATGTTTACAGGTGCATTCTGTATTGAGGTATGTTAGTAAGGAGCTCTTGAGTGACTTAAGACTGGGGGAAGATTTGATGGTGTGTGGGAGGTTATTCCATAATTGTGGTGCTCTGTAGGAAAATGAGGACCGAGCCACTGTCTTTTTGTATTGTGGTATTGCAAGTAAGGTGCTGGTCCTGGATCGGAAGTTATAGGATGAGGGAACTGCTGGGGGAAGCAGTCTATTCAGGTAGGGTGGCAGCTTCCCAGAAAAGCTCTTAAACACCAGGCTGGAAAGGTGAAGGGTGTGTTTAGACTCCAGCGATGGCCAGTTTAGCTCTTTTAACATGTCACAATGGTGGGTCATGTAGTTACATTGTAGCTCAAAGCGGCAGCATGAGTTATACAAGGTGGTAAGTTTCTGAAGGTGTGTTTGTGGGGCGGCTGCGTACACTACATCTCCGTATTCAATAGCCGGCATAAGCATTTGTTGTACAATTTGCTTTCTTACCGCAGGGTTCAGGCAGGATTTGTTTCTGTACAGGGCACCTAGTTTGGGGTAAAGTTTAGATGAGAGTTTTTCGATGTGGGGGCCAAAGGATAGATTAGGGTCCAACCACATACCTACATATTTGAGAGAAGTGGCTGTGGTCAGCGTGCCATTTGATTTTGTCCCAACACATAGATGGGGATTTTGCAATTTATGTAGTTTAGGTGCTGTTCCAAAGAGCATCGTTACAGTTTTGTCATTATTTAAAAAAAGTTTGTTGTGTTTGATCCACTTTTCTACCTCTGTGAATTGTTCTTGCAGCACGACTTCCAGCTGCCGGAGATGGGGCAAGTATCCAGGTGAGAGCTGGGGCAAATCCATGAGCTGGGGCAAATCCATGTGAGAACTTGGGCAAATCCATGAGCTGAGGAAAATCCATGAGCTGGAGCAAATCCATGTGAGAACTGGGGCAAATCCATGAGCTGGGGCAAATCCATGTGAGAGCTGGGGCAAATCCATGAGCTGGGGCAAATCCATGTGTGAGCTGGGGCAAATCCATGTGTGAGCTGGGGCAAATCCATGAGCTGGGGCAAATCCATGAGCTGGGGCAAATCCATGTGTGAGCTGGGGCAAATCCATGTGTGAGCTGGGGCAAATCCATGAGCTGGGGCAAATCCATGAGCTGGGGCAAATCCATGTGAGAACTGGGGCAAATCCATGAGCTGGCGGCAAATCCATGAGCTGGGGCATATCCATGAGCTGGGGCAAATCCATGTGTGAGCTGGGGCAAATCCATGTGTGAGCTGGGGCAAATCCATGTGTGAGCTGGGGCAATATCCATGTGTGAGCTGGGGCAATATCCATGTGTGAGCTGGGGCAATATCCAAGTATGAGCTGGGGCAATATCCAAGTGTGAGCTGGGGCAATATCCAAGTGTGAGCTGGGGCAATATCCATGTGTGAGCTGGGGCATATCCATGTGAGAGCTGGCTGGGGCAATATTCATGTGTGAGCTGGGGCAATATCCATGTGAGAGCTGGGGCAATATCCATGTGAGAGCTGCCTGGGGCAATATTCATGTGAGAGCTGCGGCAATATCGATAACGTGTCCACAGGTTGGGGGGGGCACACAATTCTTGGCTGGCCCCGGGCGCTGACAACCCACGCTATGCCACTGATGTGTACAGTTGAGGCTTTGCAGCTTATATATAAAAACATTTATTTTTTTTCACTTACAGCAAGACGTGTCTGCATTTATTTATTTGTTAGAATTATTTTGGCATTTTTTGGGAATTTTTGCGTGAAAGTTTAGGTTTCCTAACTTATTTTAAATGTAATAATGAGGTCTGTTTTTCTTTGCTGAACGCTTGCTGCTGTATTATTTTCTTACAGTCTTTTTGCTTTCAGCAAGATACCAAACATTACATTCAGGGCTATTCAAAGAGAATCGAAAAGTCATTGCACGTTCGGTGACTTTTCGTTCTCTTCAATTCGGTGCGATTTGGCGATCCCATTTCGGCGTCCCTGCGGTGTATTCAGCGAGCACCACAGGGCCGTTGTAGTGCAGGGAAAAGCCACCGCAAACCTGCCGAACACTCACCGCAAAACCCGGCGAAGGCACACCGAAACCCACAAAAACATCTGGATTAACCCCACCGAACACGCCGGAGAAACCCGAGCTGAAAGATCCTAAAAAAATCGATAAATAAAGAAACTGTCACGTTCTCGCTGGCGCTCACACCAGATCAGAGTGGTTTGGATCCTTATGGACAGATTTCTATAATACGTGTTTTGATAGCAGTAGGAACTGCAACACCTAGCACTCTCAGCCAAGGAGGTGATACAGAATACTATATACCACTCAGCATCAAATGGTTTTGTGACCAACAGGGTAATTCAAAGAGATTCGAAAAGTCACCGCACGTTCAGTGACTTTTCGTTCTCTTCAGTTCGGTTACTTTTGCCGATCCTATTTCGGTGACCCTGCGGTGTATTCAGCAAGCACCACAGGGTCCCCGAATTGCAGGGAAAAGCTACCGCAAACCTGACGAAAACGAACCGCAAAACCCAGCGAATGCACACAGAAAAACCCACAAAAACATCTGGATTAACCTGCCGAATACCACGGAAAAAACAAGCAGGAGCCATTCACACGCAGCTGAAGCCTCTGGAGAAAGCCGACACCGCAGACAAGGGAGGTGAATAAATTAGCAAAATAGTTTGCATGAATGTTTGAAAAGTGAAAAGCTGTTTGCAAAGAAACTACTGAGCGAAAATGTCTGAAATTTGCATATGAGGTCCAGGGAATGATAATAAAAAGGGCTGTTACAGAAAAAATAAGTAAACTTAAAAAAAAAAAAAAAATTGGACTTTTAACCACTTGGATGCTGAGGACGCGCTCAGCGCGTCCTCAGCATTCCCGCTGCTGTGCGGAGGACGCGCTGAGCGCGTCCTCCCATTGGGGTCAGCGTTCGGCCGGGTTCCGGCCGATCGCTGGCCCCTCCGGTGCGGGCTGACATCCTGGATGTCAGCCCGGCATCCGGAACAGCAGCCGCCGGAATTTGGTGTCATCGCGGCAGCGCGATGACACCAATTCAGGCGCCCCCCCCGCATGTGCGGAGGAGGCGCCTGAAAGGGAGGGGGGAGGTCCTTCGGACCTCTCTCCCTCCCGATCGGCGACTCTGCGGGGGTTAACCCAGGCATCATTTGGAAGGGCACAGCCTGCCCTTCCAAATGATGCCTGGCATTAACCCCTGGGGAGCTGGATCGCGAATCGGCGCTGAAAAGCGCCGGTTCGCGATCCTTTCCCGGAGCTGTACGACATCTTGGATGTCGGCCAAGCCTCCGGAACTCCCCTGAGGACTGGCGTCATCGTGCGTAGCACGATGACGCCAGTCCTAGAGTTAACCCTTAACTGCCACCAACGGTGGAGATAGGGAGTTCATTGGACTCCCTATCTCCCGATCCGTGGCAGTTAGGGGTTAAATTTGGGTATGGTTGGATCGGCCAGAGCATGGCCGTTCCAACGATACCAAACACTACAGTGAAAAAAGTTGTAAAAAAAAAAAAAAAGGAAAAATCAAAATGAAAGAAAATAAAAAAAAAAAGTTATAAAAAAAAAAATAAACACTTTTTTTTTTTTTTTTTGGTTTGTTAATGCAGCAATATTGTTCCCATTTCAATTATAATGTGAACAATGATGCTGCACTAACGATTTTTGTATGCGGTGCGTTTGTTAAAAATAGTGTAATTTTCCCCAAAAAAAAATGTAACGAGACCCCATCTCTAATTTTTTTAACAAGCGCACCCCATACAAAATATAACCGCAATTGCTCGCATGTTAAAATGTGAAAAAAAACACTTTACACATTGTAAATTATTGAAAATACATATTTTATTGCATTTTTTGTTATAATATACAGACATGACATAACGTATACATATAATAATGACATATTATGAATCTACCGAGTCTGACGGAAAGAACGATATATAATATGTCTGGGTCATATACTAAAATAAGCCTTCAAAACACGTTTAAACATGATGCGCAAAACAGGTAAAAATGACCTCAGCACAGGGCGGGAAAAGCCTCAGCAGCGAAAGGGTTAGAAAAAAAAAAAAAAAAAATGCTTAAAATATACTAAAAAATCTATAAATAAAGAGACTCTTTACTGCAGAATTTTATAATGAACGGTTTATTAGATATTGAATTAAAACGGGAATATTTTTAACATTGAAGCCTATGGGATTCTCCTGAATTAACTTGCCGAATTAAAACCACCGAATGGCAGGGCATTTCGGGAACCTTTCACTGCTGGTTTGTGTTCTCTGAATAGCCGAAGCAGTGCTTTTTCATGGGGATTTCACTGCCCTCGAACAGGCACCGAACAGGCACCGTATGTGCAGGCAATTCGCCAGGATTTGGCGAATTGCCTGCTCTCTGGATAGCCGAATGGCCAAGAAAGGTAACCGAACGCTGATTTTCAGCGTTCAGTTACCTTTCTCAAGCAATTCGGATCTCTTTGGATAACCCTGCAAGTGTTTACTGAGTGAAAGCACTTTAACTATACACAGACAGATATACAGGGTTATCCAAAGAGATTCGAATTGCTGAGAAAGGTAACCGAACGCTGAAAATCAGGGTACGGTTACCTTTCCTGGCCATTCGGCTTATCCAGAGAGCAGGCAATTCGCCAAATCCTGTCGAATTGCCTGCACATACGGTGCCTGTTCGGTCCCTGTTCGAGGGCAGTGAAATCCCCATCAAAAAGCACTGCTTCGGCTATTCAGAGAACACAAACCAGCAGTGAAAGGTTCCCCTAATGTCCTGCCATTCGGTGGTTTAATTCGGCAAATTTATTCAGGAGAATCCCATAGACTTCAATGTTAAAAAATATTCCCGTTTTAATTCAATATCTAATAAACCGTTCATTATAAAATTCTGCAGCAAAAGTCTCTTTATTTATAGATTTTTTAGGATACTTTAAGCATTTTTCTGAATTTTTAAAAACAAATTAAAAGTCCGATTTTTTTTTTTATTTTTTTTCAGTTAACTTATTTTTTTTGTAACAGCCCTCTTTATTATCATTCCCTGGACCTCCTGTGAAAATTTCAGACATTTTCGCTCAGTAGTTTCTTTGCAAACAGCGTTTCTTTTTCCCAGATTCATACAAATGGTTTTTCTAATTTATTCACTGCCTCCTCTACGTCACAGCTGCTTCGGCTCTGTGTGATTCGGCTCCTTTTCGGCTCCTGTTCGGCTCCTGTTCGGCTCCTCTTCGAAGGTTAATCCAGATGTTTTTGCTTGTTTTCAGCGTGCATTCGGTTAGTTTTCGTCAGGTTTTCGGCAGCTTTTCCCTGCAATTCGGGGACCCTGTGGTGTTTGCTGAATACACCGCAGGGTCACCGAAATGCAATCGGCAAAAGGAACCGAATTGAAGAGAACGAAAAGTCACCGAACGTGCGGTGACTTTTCGAATCTCTTTGGATAACCCTGATAGTGTATTGAGACATGAATATAACTTGGCTTATCAGAAGCGTGATCAATAGTACTTTCCGAGTCTGCACAAAAGAGAGGATTAGTATATGCAGGATTGCAGGATGCACAGTGGGCACATTTGTTTTCGCTCATCTGAATAAGTTTAAATTGATCTGATTATATCTGTATTGTTTCATATCGGTTCAGAAAATTAGTTTAGGAAGCGATTCAGTTTTGCAGCTCGGCAATTCAGAATTCAAGCGCTTCTGAGTTGCAGAAATTGCCGATATTCGGCCGAATTTGTATTCAGTCCCAACCAAATCGCACAAGTCTCGTGGAAATGTAGTATGAAACAAGAATCACAAAAACAGCAAAGAAAAGCCATACATGATGCAATCACATTGTGCTATTTTTCATTCGTATCACATAGTCAAATTTTTATGCACAGCAGTTGTTTAGTACAAGCTGTGTTTTATTTAATTATTCTCATGCAAATTAGATTAATACATGACCCCCATTGTGCAATGTTTTAACATAGTTGTTAGTACATTCATTTTGTTCACCTGGGCATTGCATTTTGTTTGTGCTTTTTATGCTGAGCATGTGTTGAATTCATATCATGAGTACCAGAGCACTACAGCAACCTAAGGTTGTTTTCAAGAAAAACACTTGAAAATGAAGTGCTAATTCTCTTAGCTGGAATAAATATGTTGGTTCAGTGCAGAGCTCTGTTGCATTGTTGTCTGATTTGAATTATTTTTGTAATGTAATCTTTCTATGAATTTCCATAAGTGATCATGAAAGGTGACATTTTTGTTCTTGTGAAATATGTTTCTTAAGGCGCAATATGTCCTTGAACTAATGGTTTGCTGGAAAAGGAATCCGCCACATCAACAGAAATCTCAATAGATTGATATTGGGTGTGCAAAAGAGATGCGCCAGTTTACAGGTTCTGTCCCTGCGAGAAAATAAAACTTTGCTAATCAGGTAAAAAAAAAATACAGAAATATTCTATACCCTTTCCTAATCTTTAGCAGGATCCAGTTCCTTTGGGATACTCCAGCCATAAGGGCTGGACTGGGACAAATAAATCAGCCCTGGACTTCACCAGACCGTCCCACTTTAATTATGCAAACACGCCCAAAGATAGTATATAAACCAACCGGATCGGTCAACCAAACACTCTACAGATACCGGAGTTGCTGCAGAGTGATTGGGTAAAGCAGTGCAGCAGCACTGAGGTTGAGTGTACGAGGCAGATTCATAGCAGGTCTAAGAGGTACGGTGGCCCCAATATGAGACTACGGCAGATTGCATCTGTTTTACAGATAGCCAGGAAGTTCTCGTCTCACCCATTAAGGGCAGTGCGAGTCACGTGGTGAGCCAGCATTCACATTGGCCCACTGAGCCATCGGCCCACTGGGAATCTCCCTGTAGTCGCTATGGCCAGTACATGCTTGCCTGCCAAGGTTAATGAAATCCCAGTGGCTTGGGTAGGGACGTCTGTGGCATATTATGGATAGCAGCATTTTATGTTTTAAGCCAAACTTTGTTTTTAGAAGAGTTTTAATGAGTTCACAGAACAGCTAAAGTGATGAAAGAGTTGATCATGGAACGTTGATAAGATCTCCTCTTGTAGAGACACAAGAGAGGGAAAAATCTAATTACATAGACCTTATTGCATGTTTATTCAAATAACAGCAAACAATCTGTGTAAACATGGTAGTTGCTGCATCTGCCCTGAACTCCTCAGTGCACAGAAAGAAAGTGCATCACGGATCTCAAAGATCTTAGAGAGTTTGTTATACAGATTAATACTTTTCTACAGCCAAGACCAGCAAATTATTTGGACAAAGCTGGATCAATTAACTACAACAATTACAAGTCAAGTACAACTACAACACCCAGCACTGTAACAAAGTATAATTAAGGACACTTCACAGTTAAAGGAACACTACCATTTACATAAACTGTAACTAGATTACTTGTGCACTACTAATAAAACCACCTAAAAATACCCACATGTTCCTGTTTTTTTCCCTTTGTTTGAAGTAATTGCATGTAAGAAGGAAAGTAAAATTTAAGGGTTTTATCTCCTGTTTCCATTTGTGGATATTTCCCGTGATGCAACATTTACCAAAATCTGTGCAAACATTTTACTCTGTGGCCTTATCTTATACAGTATTTAACAATTAATAAGGTGGAGGGGCAATGTTTACATAAGGCTGCAGAGGGTGTATTGGGTACTCAAGGTAAGAGATGACAACTGAATGAGATAAGACAGGGGATCTTAACCCCTTAGTGACCGGACAGTGTTACACAAATGTGTCCTTTAGTGACCGCTGCTGTTTTTACGTTTCTGCGCTGTTCGTGTTTAGGTCAAATTTTCCTCTTACTTGTTTATGCAACCCACACATATTATACACCGTTTTTCTCGCCATTAAATGGAATTTCTAAAAATACCATTACTTCCACCATATCCTATAATTTACTATAAAACAAATATGAAATATGATGAAAAAATGGTAAAAACACACTTTCTCGTAGTTTAATCCCCAAAATCTACAACCACCGAAAAAGACCCCAGCTAAATAGTTTCATAATTTTGTCCCGAGAATAGTAATACCCAATTTTTACATGTTTTTGCTTTTTAACCCCTTCACTGCTGAGCCAGTTCACCTATGTGCGCTGAGCTCATTCTGCTTTATGCTCATTATTTTTAGATGACAGCCTATGTCCTATTTAACAACACCCCCCAGACAAAAATTGAAAACAAAATAACCAATTTTTTTTTAATTTTTTTAAATTATTTTTCTTAAATTATTGTTCTTTTAGCTTTTTGTTACACCGAACCTAGTCATGTTTGGTATCATTGGAAAGGCCATGATCAGGCCTTTCCAATTATGTCCAACAGGACCCTCTATCGGAACGGGAGATAACGGAATCCAAAGGATCCCCCTATCTCCCCTTGGCAGCTAGGGGGTTAACTGGCCCACTGACATCCTCACACATATGGTGGAGATGTCAGTTGGTGGGGGGTGACCTAGAGGCTTGGCTGACATCCATGATGTCAGCCCCCTCCAGGTTTGAATTGTGATTTAGCGCAAATTTGCACCGAATTGCGTTCCGGCAGCGAAATTTTCATGCACACCGCCGAAAAGGGGAGACTCTCCCCTTTCCAGCGGTGCAATTTGCAGTGCTCTATCTTCAAAGGTTGGGGAGATAGAGGGCTCCGAACGAGCCCCCCTCCCCTCCATTGATTTTTGATTTCAATGGGGGCGCCTGCTGATGATGTCACCACGCAGCGTGGTGACATTATCGAGCTCGCCGGCCCCTCTAAAACACGGGGGCAGGCTTCTTCCCTGCCAGAACAGCGAGAGTTTCAGTGAGGGAGGTAAGTATTGGGCGGGAGGGAGGTTAGGAGCCGCTGATGTACTATGTACGTCCGCGGGTCTAAGGGAGACCCATGGGCAGGACGTACATGGTACGTCAGCGGTCCCTAAGGGGTTAAAAGACTTCTAATCTACCCCTGGTGATGTCTTTTGAATACATCCCACACAATACAATGATTTGAGCCAGTGATCAACTCATAGACTCCATTCTATGGCCAAAGCCACCCAGGGAGGCACAAATAATGTAAAGATACAAGAGAAAAATAAAGCAAGCGTAAGATATCAGCAACATAAAACAAACAATATGAAGACATTTAATTTTTTTGGAGGTAGTGGCCCTTTAATTCAATCCTACCATATCAGGGATTTAAAGGAACACTACTTATTCTGACCACTTTACAGTTATAATGTGGTCAGGATTTGAAGAGTATCCCCCTTCCCCTGTCCTAGCTATCCCGGATCTGTAGTTTCCTCCACCCCACCCAGTGTCATATGCATCTGGGATTTTTGAATTTTCCAGCTGCTGGTCAGCATATTAGTCACCAGTGATGTTGGCACGCAGAAGCCGTGGAAAGCTTCAGGGGCTTCCGTGTTTGGTAGTCCCTAAGCCAAAGAGGAGGCGCTGTACTCAGCAAGGGAGAAAAGGTCCTGAAATAAAAAAATAATAATAATAATTGGTCAGAGGCTGTCAAGAAAACGGAACTCTATCTTTTAACAGAGTGTTCCTTCAACCCTTTCCAGTGCAATGTCGGAATATATCCGACACAACCTTTTGCTGTTGCAGTCCAATCTTGTATATATTCTGACATGACCGGACTAGCCCTCCAACCTGATACTCACCTTTCTCTTCTGGGTTCCACAGATGTCTGACTCCCTTGAAGTCAGTTCTCTGGTTTTATACCGCTCCCGGTGCTCGGAGGTCATTGCGCCAGTCAGATGACATCAGTTTCAGGCACCTCCCCTCCAGAGCAGGGGGAGTGCCTGAAGGGGAGGGACCCCTCTATCTCCCCATCTCTGAGGGGTACCTGGTGAAGAGAGGCATCGCTGGAAAGGTCACAGTGTGACCTTTCCACCGATGCCTCTCTTTAACCCCTTAATTGCTGGTCCACGATCTGTTACCATCAGCGCCGGATCGCGGACTGCACACGGAGGAGGCTGACATCTTGGAAGCAATATTGAGCTAGATATGAAAAGGTACATAAAAAGAGATAGCATTGTGTGTATGTGTGTGTTTAAGTGTTTGGCTGTGTGTGCGTGCTGGTTACAGGGTTAAGGGAGAATTTGAAAGAATCTAATAAAAATCATAGGAAACCTGATTCCTGCTACTGAAGGGGTTCATTTCAAAAATCTGCACCATTCAACTTGTTTCCTACCCCCTTCTGTCTCTGTAAGCTGAAGTAAATTGTACATTCATTCTCACTGGTGTGTGCAGACTGTTACATTAGGGTGTGCACCTATAGAACATTTATTAACTGAAAATGTATTGTCAGAAAATCTTACACAAAATGCACAATATTTATTAGAAATAACAAACCTGTATCAGATATACAGCCAGATTTTATGCTAATCATCATGAACCATTAAAGGACATATAAAATGTCACTGCAGGAGGCAAAAGAGGACCTCTTCACCCAACATTAGGGTATACCTGGGCACACCAGACTCCCCCCCCCCACTCACAACTGTGTTCCTTCTTCTACTCAGCACTGAAAACTGTGGCAGATACTCTCTTCCTTTTGTCATGAACAAAGGAGAAAACCAGAGAAATGGTGACCTGTAGATTTTTGGCTTATGATGGCTGCCAAAATTGAATAAATATTTAATAAACAACTATAATAAACCAATCCTAGGCAGAAAATAGTTTCAAATGCTAAAGTACATTAGATACGGTTCTCATCATACAGTTAGAGTTACAAGCATTTTTACAATGAACATGGTGAACCAAGTTCACATTAGTTACACATTGTGAGAACAATGTCTGTAAATATTTAATAGCTGAATGTATCAAGTAATAGGTGAACAATTAATACGCTCGCTAAACAAATACATTACATTAGTCAGTTCTTGAGTCTCCATCCAAATCTGTGATCAATATTAATCTGTTCATTTAAGTTCTTTTCCTCACAGCATTGATTTGCCAACACAGATCAAGTGTTTTCCTTAGTCCCGGGTTCTATTGTTACAAATATTATTACTGTTATCGTACCTGTTGACTTGAAGAAAAGGCCTTCATTGAATTCATATGAGTTTCAAAGCCTTGAACTTCTTTTACCATACGTTTTCACCAACTCACACGTTACCTTGACATAAAAAAAACATTTTGTTGATATGTGTTAAACAGATTTTGAGTTTGAAACTCAGGCCTGCTGTTTTCGAAAGCAATTCCTACGCACTAATTACTAGTCTTACATTTGACCTTACTTCTTTTTATCTCATATAACCAATGCAGAATGTGAAATCACAGCTTTGCATATAACACAGAATGTGGACACACGGCATCATTTTTTATCTTTAACACTTTCTTTTCATGATGTCTCACTATACCAGCTACTTATCAAACACACATTCATGCAAGTTATACGAGGTAGATTTTCCTGTACAATCAATAACCACCAGTCTAATGGAAATGTTTAGATGTGATATACATATACACTGTGTGAATATATATATATATATATATATATATATATACTTACAATGGTTGTGGTGGAGGGCAAAAAGTGAGATAAAAAGCCTCCACACTATAATGGTTATGTTTATTATTGCAGAAGCCATCTGCACATCACAGCAATTCAAAGAACTGCATCCCAGAGTTGCATAAACCTGATCTCTGCCAAAAAAAAAACAACATAGTATGGCATGGCTTTGATTTAAGAGTTCTGTGTACAAACAGACACATGATGCAATAAAAGTGAGACAGAGGTCATTTGCATATCCTACCCAGAGTTCCTTGCTGCATATGGGGAATGCAGCACAGGAGCTCTGGGATGCAGTTCTTTGAATTGCTATGATGTGCAGGTGGCTTCTGTAATAATAAACACACTTATTATAGTGTGGAGGCTTTTTATCTCACTTTTAGTCCTCCACCACAACCCTGGTAAACACTAATTTACCTACGGTCCAAGCATCCACTGCAACTGGTCATGCCTACCTCCTAGGTGATGAGGGCCCATCAAACCGGAAACAGTGCTGTCCTAGGAGTGGCTTTGACCAGTTGCATAACCTTATTTCTGCTAGAAAGCCATAGTATGGCATAGCATTGATTTTAGGGTTCTATGTAATAACAGATCCAGGATGCATAAAGGTGAGATAGAGATCATTTGCATATCCTACCCAGAGTTCCTTGCTGCATATGGGGAATGTGGCACAGGAACTCTGGGATGCAATTCTTTGAGTTGCTATGATGTGCAAGTGGCTTCTGCAATAATAAACATCCTTATTATAGTGTGGAGGCTTTTTATCTCACTTTTAGTCCTCCACCACAACCCCTGTAGACACTATATATATATATATATTATATAAACAAATGAATGAAGAAAATTGGCTCCACTCTTCAAAAATAAAAAAAATAAAAAACTTTAATTTAGGCCATATAGAAATGAAACCAACGTTTCGACTCTCACTGGAGCCATTCTCTAGGTCCAACCTAAGCCGAAACGTTGGTTTCATTTTTATATGGCATAAATTAAAGTTTATTGTTTTATTTTTAAACGAGTGCAGCCAATTTTCTTCATTCGCATATGCTCATTTTTTGGCTACTTGCACCGATCATTTCTACTATATTTTTTTGGAAGGAGCTGCAGGATAAAGGCCTCTAGGGGCCGAAACGGCAACTTTTTAATTTAAACAAATAAACCGTCATTAACTGATATACATTGCTATTTGGAAATAAATAAGTACAAACATCTTGTACCAATAGAAATAAATATCTGAGACATTGCAAAGAGTAAATATCTTCCAGGAATCGGGAGAACATCTGGGAAAATGGATGAGTACTATTTCACTTTTCATTTATGTTGTAATAACTATAGGTGAGGGATTTTTTTAGGGATTATTCAAAGAATACTGACATGGCCAAGAAGTTGCAGCGAATGGTGAAATTCCCCGTACAGTGCATTTTCATGGCCATTCGGCTATTCAAAAAGCTGGCAAACTGCCAAATATTAGCGAATTGTCAGCGAAATACACAGGGTTATTCAAAGGGATCCAAATTGCTGGCGAAAAGGTAACCGAACAGTGAAATTCAGCGTACGATTACCTTTCCTGACCATTCGGCTATTCAGAGAGCAGGCAGTTCGCCAAATGTTGGTGAATTGCCTGCACATACGGTGCCTGTTCGCTGCCTGTTCGAGGGCAGTGAAATCCCCATAGAGAAGCAATGCTTCGTCTATTCAGAGAACAAAAACCAGCAGTGAAAAGTTGCCGAATTGCCCTGCTGTTTAGTGGTTTCATTCGACAAATTTATTCAGGCTAATCCCATAGGCTTCAATGTTAAAAATATTCCCGTTTTAATTCAATATCTAATAATACCGTTGATTCTAATATTCTGCGGTAAAAAGTCTCTTTATGTATAGATTTTTTTAGGATGCTTTAGGCATTTTTCGGTATTTTTTTCCGATTTTTTTTTTTTTTTTTTTATTTAAATAACAAGGTAAAGTAACCTCACGCAGTACAGCGCAAGATTCCAATTGGGAATGGGTTTCTTAACCCATTAGCATTTGGCTTGTAATATGGTACGCTCGTGTTAGGGCCACAAAGGGCTAACGTTAATGCTCACGCAGGTGAGTGCTAACGTTAGCACCAAGATTGTAATGTGGCCCTATAATGGCTCTGGTAAGTTTACCACAGCTCTGGTTAAGTTAGCAACAGCTTTGTAATACTGCCCTGGGTATTTCTAAACGCAGGACAACATTTTAGAAACTATTTAGCCGGGGTCTTATTTGGTGGTTGTTATGGGTGTCAAAGTTCGAAAAAGTGTGTCTATTCAATTTTTCCTCATATTTCAGATTTTTTTTATAGTACATTATACGAAATGATGAAAATAATGGTATATTTAGAAAGTCCATTTAATGACGAGAAAAACTGTATATAATATGTGTGGTTTCCATAAACGAGTAAGAGGAAAATTAGAGCTAAACACAAACAGCGCAGCAATGTAAAAACAGCAGTGGATACTTTTGGACAGACGATTGTAAAACCACCTGGTCACTATCGGGTTATAATGGTGTTGTTTTTTTTCTGAACCAGACCTTTTTATTATTATTCATAGGACCTCATATATTATTTCCAAGCATTTTCATGCAGTAGTTTTTTATAAAATGTCTTTAAAAGTTTCAGTGTCTTTTAGTTTTTTTTACCACTGTTCAGCTTGTCGACTTTTTTCGAATCGATACGTCGTATGCAATTGGCCATTTTTTTCGGCGGGTTATGTGATAGATTCGGCAGTTTTGTGACAGTTTGAGGATGCATACGGCGTTTTTACTGATCGGTTCGGCGGTAAAACACTGTACTTGCACCCCGCATGGGAAATCAGAAGGTGAGTAATGGCAGTGGAAATTATCACTTTATAAGATAAAAGAGTAGAATCCCACTGCCTAACAAAAAATATGTATGTTTTTCCATTTTTCAATTTTACATTGTCTTGACTATTATCATTGGAAACGCCAAACTCTGTCCTGTCAAATGACACCTCGCTTGACTTTGTGTGGTCTATACAGTGGATATTCAGAGTTCCAAAGTACCCCCACCTCTTTTCACCAGATTGCATTTTAAATGACAGTGCGTAATTACGCACTACATCATGTCCTCCACACTTTCTCCCAGTGTGAAAAATGAGTAGGTGAGTAATGGCAACAGCATTGTCTATAGCTGAAAAGCAGACATTGCCACTGACTTAGAGCTCAAAAATAGAGAAAATAATTTTTTTTGTTTTATTTCAATCTTACACCATTCATGGTCATTTTTTGTATCATTGGTAAGGCCAAAACCTGACCTGCACAATGATACCTCAGTTGATCTCATAATATACAGTATAAAGATAGGGAGATACAATGGTCCAATGGACCCCCACCTCTCCTCCCAGTGGTTACACGTTAAGATATTAGATCAGTGGTACCCAACCGCGGTCCTCAAGTACCCCCAATAGGTCAGGTTTTCCAGATAGCTGAAGTACAGCACAGGTGATATGATTTGCTGCTCAGTGATTGCAGGATTCAGTCTGCATTTCCCCAAGGTAATCTGTAAAAACTGACCTGTTAGGAGTACTTGAGGACCGTGGTTGGGAACCACTGTATTAGATGATAAAATGCGTAAGTATTCACTGCACAATCTCCTCCACGCTTGCTCCCTGTGTGGGAAATGGAAACATGAGTAATGGCAGCAGCATTGTTGGGTTTATAAATGAAAACAGTAAATGCTGCTGCCTTAGAAAAAAAATTCAAGTTATTCTTTTAATTTTTTTTTATTTTATTTTACTACCAGATATGATCTTGTTTGGTATGGCCACTGGCCAGAATATGGCTTTTCCAATGACAACTCAATTGACCTTATGGCAGAAGGACTCCTGCTTGTCATCTAGTGGGATTTCCCTAGACGTGTTGAACAACGCCTCATTTCTATGCAAGGTTGGCAGTCACACAGTGAGGTCAGATAGGTGAAACTGACACATCCATACCCAAACACTGTGGAGAAGTGATAATGTGTGGGAAATGTCATCAACAATATAGCAGGTAACCCGATGACTTGTTCCATGCCCCATCTGCAACAACTGGATTAAGGCTAAGGTCAGACGAAAAAAGGTTTTATTGATGATCCGTACAAAATCACGGACGAAAATGCGCATCGTATGACCGCTATCGCGTATTCCGTGAAAAAATACGTCCATTCGTTCGAACGCACTTTTTCACGGACAGCGTGAAAAATGCGTTCGTCTGACCCTAGCCTAAATGGTAATGGTGGCTAAAGTACATCATTAATTATATCCTGTCCTGCTTGATTTAAGAGGAGTTAACCCATACGTAATGCTGTTTGCAGATATGTCCATAAAAATAAGATTGGTTTCATTAAGTAAAGATTAATTTTCTTTTTTCATACAAACACTAGATACATATAATTTCACTTTAATATAATGTTAAAGATTAAGAAACACTGGACAGGATATAGGCAAAACACATGGATAAATGACAATAGATCAGGGAAATTCTAAATGACCCAGCATATACAGATATCTATGAACTGTGTCCTCAGTGTAGATTGCAGTTAACTTTTATGTTGTTATTTATTTTTATGCTGCCTCTCTAGGGTTCATTAGACACTATTTTCATGCTCACTTTGGATATTTTGGATAAAATTATCATTGCCATTTGATATCTCTTTTTTTTACTTTTTTGTGGACAACAGATGCATCACGAGCCACGAGCAAAGCATTGCGTGTATTGATCCAGTCCCCAATCCTCATCAAGTGTGTTGATCACAAAGTTAAACTAATCCTATCCCCAAAAGGAAATCATTGGTGACATCGACTTTAGATAGGATACCGCCACTGAGGATTGTATATGGTCAGTGCATTTTACTTGTGGCAGTGAGGATCTATTGCAAATAAATCACAGTCTGCAATAGCACATACATTTTTTCTGATTCATTCTACTTCTGAGGTCAAAGGAGCTTTGTATCCATTATCTTTTACTGGTAGTATTAGGAAAGGGGTTGAGGGGATTTATCAAATACCAGCCTCAAAATCTATATACTCACCCAGAGGTGTTATCCAGAACCTTAATCTCACATTTTAACTAGGCTATTTATATGTGACAGTATCAAGTAATACATTACTTAATGATTGTAACCGAATATTCCCCTTTCAAACTCCAGTCCTGCTAAGCACCATAATGAGAGTGTGGAGACAGGTGTTGGGAGGACAAGTTTAATATTACCGCAAATACATTAGTACAGTATAATTACCCAGAAGTGTAAGTTACACACTTCTCAAACGCACATTCCACTGTACATGTCCATATGTGAGAATACTAACAGGGTTATTCAAAGAAATTATTCAGCGCTCTTTCCTTCCCCGTCCATTGGGGAATCAAATTCCCCGACCCTGTGGTGAATTCAGCATTCAATGCAGGGTCCCTGAAGTGCAGGTAACAAGCTGCCGAACACATCTGAAAAACGCCATATAAACACTGAATCGATCTGAAAAAAGCCAAGGACCCGCCGAACAGACCAGACGAACGTGTAAAAAGAAAAACTGCAACTTTTAAAAGCTGTTTGCAAAACAACTACTGCATGAAAATGCCTGGAATTAATATATAAGATCCTATGAATAATAATAAAGGTCTGTTACAGAAAAATGCAAAAAATCACGCCGAAAAAATCCTAAAAAATACACTTTTTGCTGCAAATTAAAAGAATAAACAGTTTAATAGATATTTAACATAAAAGAGATTTTTTTTTACATTGATCCCTATGGGGTTCGTCTGATTAAACCTGTCAAATGAAAGCACCAAAAATCAGGCATTTCACTGCTATTTGGGTGTTCTCTGAATAGATGAAGAAGATAGAAGAGCACCATATTCCTCTGGCAAGTCGCCAATATATGGCAAATGGCCACAAAATTGCACCGTACGGGGAAATTCACCGTTCTGTGCAATTTTGGAGCCAATCTGGCTATCTTTACATAACCCCTTAAGCAATTCATTAATATGGGGACAATATACCGAGGAACATTATCAGGGTTATTCAGAGAAAGGTGAAAACCAGGACAATTAGCAGGAGAAGAGAGCAGTCTAGACCAAATAGCCGATTTGGAAAGTGAGATAAATGGGAGAATTTTTCTGGTTTGGCTATTTTGACCTAGAATTTTCACTTCTCCAGTCATTCTTCTTGTTTTCACCTTTATCTGAATAACCCTGTATTTTTTCCCCTCATTCCCTTAATACTGAAATAACAGTACATACCTATACCACTATACATAAGGAAGGATTTATTCCATTATTGAGGAATAAGAGCTGGGAGCTCTGGGATCTGTAATAGATATAGTTTAAACCTTTTACAGCATAGTACGCCCTGCGGCAGGTGGGACTCAATGCCATGGGGCGGCATAGCATGCCTTGTTGGCATCTATGAGCCACGCCTAGCCCGCCCACCAGCTAGTGCACAGTGCACATCATTTGCTGCCTCGGGACGGCCTGGACTCAGGCGTGACACGTGTCAGCTGTGTAGGTGGGCTAGAGGGGCCCGCCGAAGCATCTGGTATTAACACCCTCCCACCCTCGCTTTGTTAAAGGGATACTCTGTCCACTCTGATAGCTTTAACCTCATAAGGACCACTGACTGTCAGGGAGTATGGGGGTCTGAGCCCAATGACCAGCAACACAGAGACAAAGGAGGTTTTAAATGGGAACACAATAGAAGTTTATTATAATAATATGTGCTTTGTTCACTCACTTAGGTTTCCCTCAATCTGGGTACCCCTAGTGGGTTTCAAGAAATGTGGAGCTCATATTAGGGTTGCCATTGTGTTTCATTGTTTGTGTTTTAAAAAAAAATCAAAAAAAAAAAAAATCTGTGAAATGCAATCAGCAGCATCTGGTCAATATGTAAATGCAAAAAAAAAGTGGGTCAGAATTTACTAGCGTATCCCTTTAAGTTTGTAGTGGCTATCAATTCTGGTAGTTAAGATGGAGAACATGCGCTTTACAAGAACATCTACCTCTGCCCAAGTATTAGTAAGCTAAATACGTATACATGGGGGACGGAGTTTGATTGGCCATGAAAGCAGTCGCTTGAACAAACTGCTCCTACTCTTCCTGCACGGTTAGTGTGCTCCCTGTTTGAATCCCCCGCCCAACAATTTGCCCTCAAGCGCTGTCCTGAGGCACCTTCAGCTGACTAAGGCATCTTTTGGTTGACAGGGCATGCACCTCTGAACTTGCCTGCAAGCAGGACATTGCCACCCTGCTAGAAAGTGTAAGAGAGGTCCAAACATATGGTGCTAAGCAGGTGGAATGACTGGAGGCTGGCTCTCCAAACACTTATCTTGGAACAACTTCTGGCTCCTTTATTTGACAGAAGACAATCAGCTAGAAAGTATTATGGGAGGTAGCTTTAACAAACAGAACCCTCATCTCTCCATAGCACAACTTCAGATAGACCAAATACACTGGCCACTTTGGCCTGCAAATTTATGCTTCATGACCAGTGTTAATTTCATCTACGAACAGTTTTCATCATAGACGTCGTGACGACCATTTTTCTGAGACCAAAACGAGACAAAAACAAAATAAAAACTACCTTAGGATGACAAAAATGATGACAAACTCCTAATGGTGTTTTCGGCAACTCATAAAAACGAGACTAAAATGATTCAGTGGGAGTTTCTGACGATTCAACAAAAGATCCAATCAGATGTCATCACTTTGTGCGGGTGAAGGTTGGATGCACCAATCGGAAAGCAAGATCCTTATCTGCTGCCTGGCGGGAGCAGGCAGAAGAGGAGAGGAGACACAGTGGCGAGTGGATGCTGCGCCAGTGCAGACAAGCGAAATGTATTTAAAATTTTACATTTGATGTGAAGGACAAAAAGACCCTTTGTAAGCCATGTGGAGCGACAATAACAAGTAAAAACACAATGAACTTGAAGCAACATTTGCAAACGAGTCATCCTGAAATACATGCAAAGGTACGCACAGTCTCCATTTTCACCAGCATGAGCCATGTTGATGCCATTTGGGTATGGGGGGTTAGTCATTGTCTGTGTGTGATACAGAGGCCTCTCTAGACTTTGTGAGGCCTTAGTGGGGTCTCATGTTTAAGTTTCGCCTATCAGCCACAATGAAAAAAAATGACATCATAGGTCCGGTGCTAAGGATTTTGGTGGGCCTGATGCTGATTATTCTGGTGGGCAATTTAATAAAAATAAAATATATATAAAAAAAATATATAATAAAAAAAAAATAACAGGTATCTTACCTTGAAGGTGAACTGTTGATTTTTCAAGTATTTCTTAACTTGGCAATAGAATGTTTCCCAGCATAGACTCCTCTCTGCTGTCTGAACAATGAGAAATACATGTAGACACAATTAAATCACAACAATTGAATGTGAGGACTTTGTTCAAATGTTAGAGACAGTAGATAGGAGACTGACCGTTTCAAAGAGAAGTAAAATAAGCTATCTGATTGACAAGCATTAAGAAGATGAAAGACAAAAATTCAAATAGATACTGGCAGCTACACGTAGAGTATCTATTGGGATTGATTTGTGGACAAAAAAAAGGACTGGTAGCTTCATTCCTTGCTATAAGTTCATGCTACTTTTGTGTTGACCAAAATAAGCCTGAACACATACAGGGTTATTCAGAGAGCGTGAAAAGCAGGAGAATGAAAAATTCTATGTCAAAATAGCCAGACCAGAAAAATTCTCCCTTTCATCTCACTTTCCAAACCGGCTATTTTGACCTAGAATTTTTCATTCTCCAGTCATTCACCGGACCTATGATGTCATTTTTCTCCTGCTTTTCACGCTCTCTGAATAACCCTGATAGTGTTGGCCCTTGAACAAGTAGCCCACCCACACAGAGCACAATCAATCACGGCATGTGTGAACAAATGTATGCAAGAGTGGGGCATACCAAAGAAGAAGATCCTTACAGTAATAACAGACAATGGGAATAATATGGTGACAGCATTTAACCCTTTCGTTGCTGAGGCATTTCACGCCTCTGTGCTGAGGTCATTTTTACCGGTTTCGCTCAACATGTTTAACCGCGTTTTGAAGCCTTATGTAATATGTCTGGGTCATTTATTAAAATATCGTTCTTTCCGGCAGACTCGACAAATTCATAATATGTCATTTTTATATGTATACATCATGTCCTGTCTGTATGTTATAACAAAAAATGTAATAAAATTAGAATTTTCAATAATTTACAATGTGTAAAGTGGTTTTTTTCACATTTTAACATGCGAGCATTTGCGGTTATATTTTCTATGGGGTGCGCTTGTTAAAAAAATTAGAAATGGGGACTCGTTACATTTTTTTGGGGGGAAAATTTTGCTATTTTTAACAAACGCACCACATACAAAAATCGTTAGTGTAGCATCATTGTTCACCTTATAATTGAAATGGGAACAATATTGCTGCATTAACAAAACAAAAAACAAAACAAAAAAACTTTATTTATTTTTTTATAATTTTTTTAAAATATTTTTTAATTATTATTTTTAATTTTGTTTTTTAAAAAAACTTTTTACATGGTCAAGTTTGGTATCGTTGGAAAGGCCATACTCTGGCCGATCCAACGATATCAAACTTTACCCCCTATCTGCCACGGATCGGGAGATAGGGGGTTCATTGGAACCCCCTATCTCCATCATTGCTGGCAGCTAGGGGTTAACTCCAGGACTGGCGTCATCGTGCTATGCACGATGACCCCAGTCCTCAGGGGGAGTTTCCGGAGGCTTGACCGACATCCAAGATGTCAGCCAGCTCCAGGAGAGGATAACGATCAGGCACTTTTCAGCGCCGAATCGGGATCCGGCTCCCTACGGGTTAAAGTCAGCCACCGTTTGGAAGGGCAGGCTGAGCGCGTCCATAGCAGCCAAGTGGTTAAACACACCACAGCAGCAGAAGAGGAAGAAATTCAAGAAACCAGCTTTGGTGATGAAGACCCCCATGATGGAAAGCAGGGCCGCCATCAGGGCATTGTAGCCCATGATGCGGTCAGGGACCTAGGGACTTGGGGGCTGTGAAATAAATAACCTGGATCGGCGCAAAATAATGCTTTCTGGGGTCCTGGAATCTTGCGTAGATATGTATGAAAGAAGGAGACAAATAATAGTGCAACACTGATATATACAAATTGCTTATAAGTGTATATGAGATATATCCCACTCACAAATATAGAGCCGTAACACTGGCTCTAAGTGGGTCCAGGCATGTGGGTGATTATCTTCAATTTCTTAGGTGACCCCCACCTTACAGCAACTTTTCTATCCAGAATTTTATGCAGTGGAGAGAAAAGGAGATTTCCTTGTGTAGATCCACAAACAAAGTTCACAATATTGTGTGCAGTTGGAATGGTACTCACATTTTAGGGAGCTCACATAGCTCGTGGATGTACGCCCACGGGTTTTTTTGGATGGGAAAAACCCAAAGGAAAAAACCACCAATGATCCAGGAAACAGCACCAAAAATCCGGAAAACAGCAAGCAGGAAACAGGATTGAAGGTAGAAAATAAAATTTATTTAAAATGGAATTAAAATAACCACCAGAACGCGTTTCGCCGCATCAAGTAGCGGCTTCATCAGCTGGAATGGTTGTAATGGGCTTGTAGGCCCTTTTATAGTGTCCACAAGTAGTCTTAATTGTTCACATGTGTCCTGTTTGCTGTCCCGATTGATCCTTCCGTTTTCGGCGCTGGGCGCCGCCATTTTGCGCATGCGCGGTTCACTTCCGCGTTCCACCGCGTTCCAAACGCCTGTTCTCTTACTTCCGCGTTCCACTGCGTTCCAAACACCACTTTACTTCCGGTCGGCGGTTTCTTAACCAGAAGATGGAAATAGATACAGAATTCTCCTTCTCTTCATGATGTTAAGAGTTTTTAGGGTTTTAATAAACCTTTTTTCCTTTTCATCATATGCAGTATAAAAACAAGAGATTTACAGGCATTAAACTCGATTAAGATAATTAAAATTGGTTAAAACAAATTGTGCACCCCGCAAGGTCTCCCTATAGACCAGTATACATTGCATATATGATACCTAAAATAAGGGGGGGATTGGAGGCTAAAAAAACATCTCATAATGTATAATTCAATAGTGACCATATAAATATCATCCCATTTTGTAAATTTCTTTATCAAAAAAGTGACTAATGCTATAATTTAAAAATGATTACAATTGGTAAAATATTAATTGTGTGAACCTCATTTATGTGGAAATATTATGCAAAATTATTATTAAAGTGCTTTTGATAAATTTGAATATAATTGAATATATTATCATTTTTAAAGTTTTAAAGTGCTTTTATTCAGTGTATTAATTACAAAACTATGTGTAACAATATCTTCCTTTGTATTGATAAAATAATAAATCTCAAAAACATTCCTTTTTTATGAAAGTGCTATTCAGAGTGCCATATCATTACTGACTATTATTTAAATGTCAAAATGTATACCTAATTAAGTGTATTTTTTCAAGTTTATATATTATTAAATAAAGTGGAGGAAAGAAAAAAAAAAAAAAAAAAACTTGGGGGCTGTGGCTGTGTTAATTTTAGGCCGCAGGCCTGAAGGTACTGCAGCATACCTGGACGCGGCCGCGGGCGAGCAGAGACTCCAAGATGGCAGTCGGCGGACCCCCTCTGATGATGTCAGAGAGGGCGCACCAGACGTCTGCAGCCCATGCCACATCCTGAATGGTGATGGGCCGAACACCCCTGTGTTCGGTTCGTATTCAAACATTAGAATAGCTGAAATGTTCGACTACGAACTCAAACACAATGCAACCCAATGGGGGTCGAACATGCAAAACGTGTTCACAGTTCTCCTAAATGTATCGGCAGCTGCCGGTACATTTAGGAGATCTGTGGCTGCAGCCCCCCGGCCCCCGTACCTCTGCTGTCCTGCTGCTGTCCCGGCCTCCTGTTCCTCCGGTCTGTCTACTCCTCCGTCCGGTCGCGGCTCCTCTGCCCCATGCCTCGTCTTCATGCTGAGCCCTGATTGGGCAAAGTCCTGCACCTGACCTGGACTTTGCCCAATCGGGACTCAATATTGAATTAGAGCAGGAGTCAGCAAGCATGAAGACGAGGCGTCGGGCAGAGGACGGAGCCGCGGCCAGACGGAGTAGCAGACAGACTGGAGGAACAGGAGGGCTAAAGGCACGGGGGCTGGGGGGCTGCAGCCACAGGTCTCCTAAATGTACTGGCAGCTGTCAGTTCAAATCGAACCGGCAGCCCATCCCTAATCCTGAACTCTGTTCTGGCGATCCGCTTCCTCCCAAGTTGCACCGTCACGTGTCTCTGTGGCACTGGGAGGAAGTGATCATATAACGTCACTTCCTCCCAACGCTCCGTGATGCACGTGCAGCCGCGGAGGAGAGCGAAGCACCAGCAGTGGCTCCCAGGACCCAGGTAATTGAACACCGGGGAGGTGGGTGAAATTAAATGAAAGGGGGTGAAATGAAAATGGAGGGGGGGTTGAAATGAAAATAGTGGAGTGAAATGGAAATGGAAAGAGTGGGGTGAAATTAACATGAGAACTTATGGTGAAACCTATGCAGGCTTTGGATGAAAGTATTAGGTGTTTTAAAATTTGTCCTTTAGTGTCAGCAACAGTGCCTTCACACCGTAACCCTTTTGTGGTATTGTGGAAGAGTGCAGGGTTGGACCATGCGGTCCTATATTAAAAAGATATGAATCTGGTAAAGACGTCAGTGCACCCAAATATTGTGCCATTGGTGGCAGCAAGTGCCTTCACACCGTAACCCTTTTGTGTTATTGTGAAAGAGTGCAGGGTTGGACCCTGCGGTCCAATATTAAAATGATATGAATCTGGTAATATAGGCGACAGTGGCAGTGCACCAAAATATTACTGCGCTATAGTGTATGGCAGGATGGAAGCGCACCAGCAGTAACAAGTAGCGGAATATACCAGACAGGGACACAGAGCGAGAGTAGTTGTTATAACAAAACCAGCTCAACAACGTTTAGGCACTAGCACTTCGCTACTGTATATGGTGAGAATTAGCGCACACCAGTCCTGGCGGCTCTGCATCATCACACCGTGCCCTGCCCCCTGATCACTCACAGCTGCGCCGGGTGCCGCCGGAGCTCCTGGCATTCGGCCAGCTGGCGGCACCATGCGTCTGGGGCCCCCCCGATTGCCACCCAGGGCCCTGGATGTCACAATATTACAATCGAAACGCAAACGGGTTAAGTAACCAAATTTGTAAGAAGAATAATTAATGCAGCATTTGAATCCTCACACTGCCGGGCAGCACCTTAAGACCCGGTTCACACCTAAGCGTTTTACAGCGGGTTCCAGCACGCTGTAAAACGCATAAACAGGGAAATCCCATTATTTGCTATCGGACCCGTTCATACCTGGGTGTTTTACAGCGCGCAGGAACGCGCTGTAAAACGACCAACGCCCAAAGAGGTACAGGAGCTTCTTTGGGGCGTATTGCAGCGTGTGCACTCTGCAGTCTATGGCCGTGAACACGCTGCAATGCGCGTTCGCATGTTTTTTACGTTTGCGCAATACGCGCGTTAAAAACCGCACGTATTGCGCGCGTAAAAAAAAAAACGCAGGTGTGAACCCAGCCTTACAGTATAATTAATGCAGCATATGATTCCGCACACTGCCGGGCAGCACCTCTACAGTTTGTGTATCCAGGAATCAGGTGAGCATTAGAAAGAAAAAAAAAAGGTTTTATTTTATGTTGCTGGGGACATTTAAAAATGTCCTCGGATTTAATTTTTTTTAAAAATGTGTCGCCTTACCTTAGCCTGTGTCACGCCTTACCCCGGCCACATCCGGCCTCGTCCCTTGCCGGCTCTCCCCCTGGTGCTGCCGGGTTGTCGGGGTCCTCTCGCTCCGCACCGTCAGGGCCTGCGGTCCTCTGAACCCCGCGTCCTAGGAGGCCGACCCTCCCGGCGCCATATGGTCTCCTACCTGGTGCGGCGACCGGTGGCTGGTGCCGCGGTCCACTGCCGTGCAGGACGCCGCAAACGGGGATCTGGCCAAGATGGCGCCCGGGGGCTGGATGACCTTTTGATAGGTCTGATAGACGGGAGCAGAGCAGGCCCAAACCCAGCATGGCCCAGGGCGGAGTTACCGACCTCCAACCCAATGGAGGAAGGAGGGGTGGATGCTGAGCTGGAGGCGTGTCCACCTCCTATAAAAGACCAGAGACTGCTCTCTGGCATTGCTTCAGTATTGTGCTGTTAGTCCATTGAACAAGTGCTTATTTCTATTCTCCCTTATCTGTGTTTTGACCCTTTGCTCTCCGCCACGTTTTCGAAGTCTGCTGCCGGCCCCGACCTTTTGCTTTCATTGACCACTTCCTACGGATTATCCTCTTGTACTACGATATATATTTACAGCTCCTGTGACCATTTGCACACCGGGTTCCAGCCACCCCTTGAATGAGCGTGACAGATAATGAAGCCATAATGGAACTCGCAGAAGTCACAGAAGTTCTCACTACTCTGTCCAGACAAGTTACGTCACTGACCCATTCCTTCCAGGACTTACAACTCGAGCATAGAAACCTTCAGACCCAGATACATGCCCCTGTGGCACCACCTCCCTATTCTCAACCTAATGCTCCTCAACATCCACACCACGACCAGGATGATGACCTTCCTCACGTGGAATCTATGGTCCCACTACCTGACCAGTTCACAGGTGACCGAGCCAAGTTTGATGCTTTCCTTTTGGACTGTCATTTGTTGTTCACACTGAAACCCCGTACCTATGCATCAGATTACGTCAAGGTACGCACAGTGATTACTCTTCTGGGTGGTGAACCAAAGAAATGAGCCCATACCCTTCTTCGTATACAAGACCCAGTGTTGGAGTCATGGGCAACATTTGCAGAAGCCCTGGAAACGATGTATAAAGACCCGAATCGGCAAGCCACAGCTCAACATGCCATCCGTGCTTTGAGACAGGGTCGCAGACCAGTGGAAGAATATATAAAGGACTTTCGCCATCATGCACATGACACCTGCTGGAATGAGACAGCTCTTATTGATCAATTCCGTCTGGGCCTATCAGAACCTCTGAAGGATGAATTAGCCCAAGCAGGCGTTCCTCCTACTCTGGAAGGGCTTACAAGGTTTTGTGTGGAGGTGGATTGTCGTCTACGAGAAAGACGCCTTCAGCGAGCTAATACTGTATTTCCCCCACGCTCTTCTACTCCCACAGCACTGGTTCCTGTCTCTTCCAGAGCCTTGGTCCCTGTAACCAATCCGGCTGTACCAGCTGAACCTATGCAGATAGGCCTCATTGACGGGCGTCTTCCCCCGGCCGAATTGGATCGTCGTCGTAGACTGCGCCTCTGTACCTACTGTGGAGAACCAAATCACCAGGCTCGTACTTGCCCAGCCAAAGCATCAAGAGGTACTTGTCTTCGCCTTATTTCTCCTCTCACACCCAGAACACTGCTCACCCCGCTATTACTTGTGTCTGTCTTATTACAGTGGCAACAGAAAGAGATTCCGTTACAGGCCATGGTGGATTCCGGGGCTAGTGGGTGTTTTCTGGACGCTGAAATAGCCTCATGTATAGGAATGCCTTTAGTAAATAAAAATACCCCTATTGCAATTCAGATGGTGGATGGCTCATCATTGAAATCCGGTCCTATCAAGTATGAAACCATCTCGGTACTACACATGTCCATAGGAACAGGTCATAGAGAACCTCTTGTATTAGACAGTCACTTCACCCACTTTTCCTGTTATCCTTGGGATGCCATGGTTACGAACCCATGATCCTCATATTCAGTGGTCGACAGGACAGCTGACCTTCTCCTCTCCTCATTGCAACACCTTCTGCTGTCAAAAAATGCATGCCATTAATTCCGTACTGGATACCCACATGGTACATCTTAACGTACAACTACCCAAGGTCTACCTTCCTTTTGCAGATGTCTTTGATGAAAAAAAAGCTGAATCATTACCTCCTAGACGAGCATACGATTGTCCCATTGACCTATTGCCTGGTGCTACGATTCCGTATGGTCGTCTTTATCCTCTATCCGGGCCCGAACTGAAGGTGCTAAAAGAATATATCGAAGAAAACCTCCAGAAAGGATTCCTACGCTCCTCTACCTCTCAGGCCGGAGCCGGGATATTCTTCGTCAGTAAGAAGGATGGAGGACTGCGTCCATGTATAGATTACAGGGACCTCAACAAAGTCACTGTAAAGAATCGATATCCTCTACCACTCATCCCAGAACTACTAGAGAGACTAAAGACCGCCCAGATCTACTCTAAGCTTGATCTTCGTGGTGCATACAATCTGATACGAATACGTGAGGGCGATGAATGCAAGACAGCATTCAGATCTAGATACGGACATTATGAATATAACGTTATGCCCTATGGGCTCTGTAATGCCCCGGCTACGTTTCAGCATTTTGTGAACGATGTCTTCCGAGATCTGCTTGATCAGTTCGTAGTCGTATATCTGGATGACATACTTGTCTTTTCCCCCTCTCTAGCCGAACACCGCAAACACATGACTTTGGTTTTGCAACGTCTCCGGGACAATCACCTCTATGCCAAACTTGACAAATGTGTCTTTGAGGTCACTACAGTCTCCTTTTTAGGATTCATACTGTCCCCAGGACAGGTAGAAATGGGCCCGCAGAAGATAGAGGCTATTACTGCTTGGCCCATTCCAAAAACAAAAAAAGACGTCCAGAGATTTATCGGCTTTGCCAGTTTCTACCGGCGATTCATCAATCATTTTTCCAATATCATACAACCCTTGACATGCCTCACAAAACAAATGACCAGATTTGAATGGACTCCTGCGGCCCAAAAAGCTTTTGATATGTTGCGTACCTGCTTCTCCACGGCTCCCCTTCTCCGATTACCGGAACCTCAAGCACCGTACTTTGTCGAAGTTGACGCTTCCGAATACGCCACAGGAGCAATATTATCACAACGGTCCAAAGAAGGCCGATTGCATCCCGTGGCCTTTCATTCCAAGAAACTAGGCCCCTCGGAGCAGAACTATGATATAGGAGACAGAGAACTCCTAGCTATAAAAAGGGCCTTCGAGGAGTGGCGTCACTTATTGGAAGGAGCTGTGTACCCTATAACAGTCTTTACGGACCACTGAAACCTTGAGTATTTGCAATCAGCCAAACGATTATGACAGGCACGTTGGGCCCTATTTTTCGACTGCTTTTCTTTTCATATCACTTATAGACCAGGTTCCCGTAATGGCAAGGCAGATGCCCTCTCCAGAATCGGTGAAGGGGTTCCACCTTCTGCTAACACCTCGCATACCATATTGAAAAAAGAGCATTTCATCGGCATAAGCATATCACTCCAGGAACAGATCAAACGTCTCACAGCCGCTTTACCCCTGTCAGTCACCTCTGAAGGTGTCCATAGGGTACGAGGCCGTATCTTCGTCCCAGAAGGCGCAAGAACAGAGGTCTTACGTCACTGCCATGACTCTTTGGTATCCGGACACCCAGGAGTGAAGAAAACCCTGAACAGAATCAGACGTCAGTTCTGGTGGCCATCATTGCCACATACGGTGGAACAATACGTCAAGTCATGTACCGTATGTCAACGGAACAAAATACCCAATATAAAGCCTATGGGACTGCTACATCCTTTGCCTGTTCCGACACGTCCATGGGCCCACATATCCACCGACTTTATCGTTGAATTACCCATGTCACAACGCTGTACTACCATTATGGTGGTAGTCAACCAATTCACAAAGATGGCACATTTTATTCCCTGTACAGGAGTACCCACAGCTAAAGAAACGGCGTCTCTGTTTTTCGTACATGTTTTCCGGCTTCACAGTCTTCCAGATTCCATTACATCAGATCATGGATCCCAGTTTTCCTCAAAGTTTTGGAAGGCTTTTTGCTCCCTTCTTTATATCACAGGCAATCTGACATCGGCCTACCATCCTCAATCTAATGGGCAAACGGAGCGAACCAACCAAACATTAGAACACTATCTACGATGTTACACGACCCATTTACAGGACGACTGGGTGGACCTCCTTCCTACGGCTGAATTCACCTATAATTCACAACAACATGAAACAACGAAAGAATCCCCCTTCTTTATCTCCTATGGTTTCCATCCTACTTCTATTCCGAATCTACCAGAACCTTCATCAGTTCCTGATGTCTCCCTCCATGTAACTAGTCTACAGAGAGGTTTTGATCTTGCCAAAATGAACTTACTGCAAGCACAATCAAGATACAAAAAGGCAGCCGATCTACGGAGGCATCCTGCTCCTAATTACCATATCGGGGATCTCGTCCTTTTATCAACCAAACATCTTCACCTTTCCTGCCCATCCAGGAAGCTCGCTCCACGTTACCTAGGCCCCTTTCGTGTCACTTCCATTGTTAATCCAGTTGCAGTTAAGTTAGTGCTACCACCTTCCCTTCAGGTTCACCCAGTGTTCCATGTTTCCCTCCTGAAACCTTGGACCCCCGATCCTTTTCCCACCACAACTCCCTCTCCCCCTTCACCTATTGTAGTTAACGATACACTGGAGTATGAAGTAGAGAAGATTCTTGATTCCCGAATCCGTAGAGACAGACTGTACTATATTATTGACTGGAAGGGGTATGGCCCAGAGGAACGTTCGTGGGAACCTGGCCCTGTTCGCACCCGGAGGTTGCTCCTTCGGTGGGGGTTCTGTCACACCTTACCTCCGGCCGCATCCGGCCTCGTCCCTTGCCGGTTCTCCCCTTGGTGCTGCCAAGTCGTCAGGGTCCTCTCGCTCTGCACGTCAGGGCCTGCGGTCCTCTGAATTCCGCGTCCTAGGTGGCCGACCCTCCCGGCGACATATGGTCTCCTGCCTGGTGCGGCGACCGGCAGCTGGTGCCGCGGTCCGCTGCCGTGCAGGACGTCGCACATGGGGATCTGGCCAAGATGGCGCCCGGGGGCTGGATGACTTTTTGATAGGTCTGATGGACGGGAGCAGAGCAGGCCCAAACCCAGCATGGCCCAGGGCGGAGTTACCGACCTCCAACCCAATGGAGGAAGGAGGGGTGGATGCTGAGCTGGAGGTGTGTCCACCTCCTATAAAAGACCAGAGACTGCTCTCTGGCATTGCTTCAGTATTATGCTGTTAGTCCATTGAACAAGTGCTTATTTCTATTCTCCCTTATCTGTGTTTTGACCCTTTGCTCTCCGCCATGTTTTCGAAGTCTGCTGCCGGCCCCGACCTTTTGCTTTCATTGACCACTGCCTACGGATTATCCTCTTGTACTACGATATATATTTACAACTCCTGTGACCACTTGCACACTGGGTTCCAGCCACCCCTTGAATGAGCGTGACAGCCTGGTGGTCAGTGTGGGCTCCCTGGATCCTGGTTGGGCGGAAGGGGAGGTCTGCCGTGGCTCCCTCCCTGGAGTCCCTGTGCCACCTCTCTGCCACATGCACCCTGCAACCTGGATCCTGGTTGGGCGGAAGGGGGGTCTGCTGTGGCTCCCTCCCTGGATTCCCTGCGCCACCTCTCTGCCACATGCACCTGACTGGCCAGCCCGCACAGTCGCAGCTCTGTAATCTTGCAGCCGCATGCTCCTCAAGTCAAGGGGTCCTTGGGAGGGAGGCTCCGGCAGGCTGCCCTCTACAGTGCCTGATTTAGAGGGCCTCGTCTGCCTGATGTTTTAGCAACAAGAATGTTTTATCCCATAGGCTTCAATGTTAAAAATATTCCAGTTTTAATTCAATATCTAATAAACCATTGCTTATAATATTCTGCAGTAAAGAGTCTCTTTATTTTTAGATTTTTTAGCATTTTTAAGCATTTTTTAAAAAAAACAAACATTTTTTTTCTAACTTTTGGCGAACACCCCAAAAGTTCGAAGTTCGCGAAGTTTTGAACTGCCAAAGTTCGAATCGAACTCCAAACCGATCGAACCGAACAGCTCATCACTAGTCGGGAGATGGACATGACAAATGGAGGGGGACATGAAAATGGAGAGGATCACTGTCTTTACCGTTAGAGGTTTATTGCTGTGGATCCTGTGTACGTTCAGACTCACTGGGCTATATTACAATGTTGGTGCTAACTTAACCAGAGCTGTTGTAAACTTAAAATCTCCATAGGCTATAATGGCTCTGGTAAGTTTACAACAGCTCCAGTTAAGTTACCACCAGCTTTGTAATACTGCCCACTGTCTTTACAGTTAGAGGTCTAGACAGAGGATGCCTGTTAACAACATAAGGCAGCAGACCATAAAGTATAAGGAAAAGCTTTTGAAACAATACATTGCTGACGACGCAGAGTTAGACACAGTAATAGATTTTTGGCATACACAGAGTGACACTATTTATTACAAGTTAAAACCTTTTGCTTTAGACCTGTTGGCTATGCCAGTTTCTTAAGCTTTTGCAGAGAGAGTATTCAGTGTTACAGGTGATCTCACTAGAGGCCGGCGCAATAAGGCCAGGGTCACACCGGAGCGAAGTGCTTTCCCTAAAATGAATCTAAACAAATAGATTTTAGAGCTGTTGTGTTTTAAAATAATTCACTCACTGCTGCTGTTGACAACGCTTCTTATAGCAACAATACAATTGTCCTTGTTGTAAGTTACCTGTGTGTTTTAGTTGCTTTTTGGATAGACCTACTAATAGGAATGGCCGGTGGAATGCCTGTACAGGTTCCAGGGCAGAATGACACACTGAAATGCCAATAGAGTACTATAATGGAAAAAAAACAACTCATATGAAATTTGAAGGTAAATATGTGACAGAAAATTAAACTTTACCACAGATGTTCCCAAGTAGAATTATTACAGTATCCAAATCTAAGGTTTGACATTACATGGCTCACTGACCCATGTTGTTATTCTTCTAGAAGAATTTAAATGTGAGGATTTTGTTACTCTAAGAACTGTGCTTGGGGGGAACACCTGTGTTAAAATGTAACGGCTAATTTGCTATTTGTCACAAACTTGCCTGTAATACAAATGAGTTAATATTGTTTCTTCCAATGGACATGCCATTGTGTCATGATTCATCCCTGTGAAAAATCTCTGGGCTGGGCATTCCATATGGCATTGCTTATAGCTTATGTTCTATATTTGTTGTGATATTTTCCTCTACTGTTTTCAATGCCAGGAGAGAGCAGTTGAATGGTGATTGCTTAAGTTCCACACACAAATGGTAAACTCTGTAGTGCCTACGTAGAAAGATGGGTCTTAGCTGCACATGCAGAACTGATCCACTGGCTACCTCTTTCTGAACGCTTGCTATCGCAAGCAGTCTGAGAGATGGTGACCCCAGCACGCAGAGCGAGCTGACATCACCGGTGACTTCAGCACTCAGAGCGAGCTGACGTCACTGGTGACCTCAGCACTCAGAGCGAGCTGATATCACCGGTGACTTCAGCACTCAGAGCGAGCTGATATCACCGGTGACCTCAGCACTCAGAGCGAGCTGACGTCACCGGTGAGTAACCTATGTGGAGACCAGCAGCCAGCCTGGGAAATTCCAAATTTGTTATAAACAATGAATGCATATACATACTGTATTTTGCAAGGTCATATTCTTGTTTCTTTTTGAGAATAAATCTTGATTTTTATTAACATTTTCGACAAGACAGACAAATATCTATAACATAAAAGAATAAGGTCCGGCGTGTCCGTCGCCCAAAAAAACGGTCTGCGCATGCGCGTGCAACCAGCATATTGCTGGCTGCGCGCGCATCCAACCGCCGAAACAGACGGAGGAGTGTGGTATGTGTGCGCTCCCAGCGTAGTGCCAACAGCCGCGCAGCCAACCACGCACAGCCGTGCCTAAGACGGCGGAGGGTTGAATGCGTGCACAACCAGCTGGGTGCGCACGCAGCCAACCGCCGCAGCACGCGCCTACGTGATCATATAATATGAGGTGCGCCAAAACGCCTCAGATGCACCACAGGCAGCACAGACTCCGGACCCCACTGAAGTTCTAGCAGCCCCTGCAGCGAACGGCAACTCCACCACACCAGCTAGGAGCACCCGGGCACAAAATAAATGTATGGGGGATACAAGAAATGAGGTAGATTAGCTCCCACCCAAGTATTCAGTTTCTGCATTGACTGACCCAACAGTAACACTTGCTCATTCAATTTTGTTTCACCCAATTCCCGAAGGTCCCCCTTTAGACCATTAATCAAGGGAGTAGGCTGCCCGAACATGAGTTTGTACGGACTTAGTTTCAATTGTAGGTTGGCCTGCATCTAATATGCAATAAGACTATCGGCAGCACGTCCAACCAGCCCAGCGACGTTTCTTGGCACAGTTTTGACATCAGCGTTTTTAGCGTTCTGTTCATGCGTTCAACTTTTCCAGAGCTTTGGGGCCTGTAGGCTGTATGTAGCTTCCAGGTTATGCCCAGCAGGCGAGCAAGCTGTTGCAACCAGTTCTGAACAAAAGCTGGCCCGTTGTCTGACCCAATTTCGAGCGGAAGTCCATAGCGCGGTATAATTTCTCTCATTAGGCTTCTCACTACTTCTGTTGTCTTCTCTGTCCTGGTTAGAAATGCCTCAACCCATACCGTTAGGGTGCACAACATCACAAGGAGGTACCTGTATCCTTTGCAGGGTGGTAACACCGTAAAGTCTATTTGCAGTGACGCCATTTATGATAATCCAACAGGCTGCTTTCCCGGAGGCTGTGATGGGCCTATCTTTGGGTTGTTCTTGGCACAAGTCACACACTGCTGGGCTATTATTTTACAGATGACCGACAGTCCAGGAACATAGAAATGCGGTTCTAACTGTTGCTCCATCATTTCTCTTCCTCCATGAGTGCTTGCATGAAGTGCTCGGACTATTTCAGGGGCTAATGTTGCATGGAGGACTATTTGGTTGCTTGCCAACTGGAACCATCCGTCTTCTCCATATTGTCCCTTCGCAGGTGTCCATTCGCTCAAGGGAGCTGGTAGTAACGGGGCTATCAATGAAGGTGGGACCTTGTACTTTTCAAGTTCCTCTTGAGTCCCCCACATGAATTCTTCTTTTGGCTGGTAATGTAGATCTTGTCTTTCCTGCGAATCTTTCACCGCTGGCACAAAGAAATTCATTGCACGCTTTTTCATGTTTGGCAGTCGATGTTCTATAAGGATCTCCTTGAGGAGAAACTTCACCAGTGGGACTTGGTATTCTTCAGCTCCCAATTCTCCTAGCCTCAATAGGACACGAGTAATTCTCAAATTATTATGAGTGTTGATTGTCGAAACGTTCGGCGAAATTTTCTGCTCGTTCAACTTCAATTACTTCCGTGTCCCCTCCATCCTCCCCCACTAATTTTACGCCGAAGAACTTCAGCATCATCTTGTATGCTCAAAGGAGTCGTTGCTGAATTTCTGAGGTGTTACACATAAGATTCTTTTCTTGGGGAGTCAGTGGTCTTGAGTAGAAATTTCGGCCTTGTTCATAAGTAGGGAAGAGCCACTAAATGTAGTCATGGTTGTCTTCCAGTAAATCAAAGTTTTCATCCCATTTGTGTAGGATAATTTTGATAAATTCTCTATTAGGGTTGTATTTTCTCCAGTTCATGTAGAATTCATAATTTGGCATGGAGACATCTTCGTCTTGCTTGCAGAGGAGGATCGTGGATACTCGGTGGGACAGACAATCATTAGTTGAAGGCTTTGCTGCCGCTTTTGCAGGTTGGTCTGCCAATCTAAAACGTTGTGCCTTCAAGAAGTGCTTTCTATTGAATTGATCTCTACCCTATACTTCTTCATAGCCCTGTTGGACCTGAAGATGCCCTGGACTTGAAGGGTTGGTTGGACATTTGGGAGGTTACTAAAAAGTCTCCATGTGTACCAATCTCTAAAAACAGGCAATTGAATTGGACATGTTGTGGTTAGTTACATGTGTACAACTGATGAAAATGAACGCTACTAAAATAGATGTCTGTTAGAAACTTTGTAAAGAAAAGGGCACTTATCTCCACATGCAATGTGCATGTCCATACCTGCAATCCTTTTGGTCCATGGTACAAGAAATTTTCTCCAATGTTTTATGCTGTTAACGAACACTTACCCTGGAAATATTCCTACTTTGCATACTGCTTCACGTTATGTCAAAATAAACTACCCACAAAACTTGCAGTCAGGAGGACTGTGACACAGGGCCAGATTAACATACGGGCTGATGGAGCAGCAGCTCCAGGCCCATGCCCCACAATAGGCCCAGAGAAAGGATAACTATGTCTACATTGATGGGCATTTGGACCAGTGTATCTCCAACTCCATAACAGCAACAGGGTCATGTGAGGTATCACTGGAAAGGCCAGAGAATTTCCTTTCCAATGATAAAAAACATGACCAGGTTTTATGTAACAATAAAATAATACATATTTCTTTATTTTTTACTTTTCAATTATAAAGTGAACAATGATGCTGCACTAACTCATGTTACCAACAAGAATGGAGGTGATGGAGCAATCCAATGTTATGAATTGTTATATCAAAACCCTAAGGCTAGGGTCAGACGAACGCATTTTTATGTTGTCTGTGAAAAAGTGCGTTCGAACGAATGGACGCATTTTTTCACAGAATACGTGATAGTGGTCATACTATGCGCATTTTCGTCCGTGATTTTGTACGGATCATCAATAAAACACTTCTTGCATCTGGACGTTATGTTGGCCGGACATTAGCAGCGTCTGATGTCTCCAATTCACGCACACACGCCTCTAGCGGACGCAGCGCACTCTGTACGTCAGTACCTGCGGTTTCACGTTCTCGAAAAAATGCGTTCATTTTCCACTTGCGTTGCGCAGCCGGACTTTTGTGCGACCGTACTTCGTATATTGGCTGTCATTGCCCGGCATCTGCTGCTAGTGCGGCCGTGATTAAGTGCGCCAGAACGCGCGTTCGCACTGCCTCAGTCTGACCCTAGCCTAAACCGTTGCATTGCAGTGAAGAATATTGGGGGGGACTTTGGACCCCTGCGTCACCAATCTTTACACCTCACAAGGTCAGGTGAGGTGTCATTGCACAGGACAGAGTCTGGCTTTTGCATTGATACCAAACAAGACCATGTAAAATCTAAAAGAAAACAAAAAAAATCAAACTTTAATTTTAGTTCCAAAGCAATGGCATTGTCCATTTGTCATGTAAAAAATGAGCTATTACTCACCTCATTTCCCACGCTGGGAGCAAGGTCAGTATTTTATACATAGTCATATTATTCATAAAACACCATCCTTCAAAACATAAGGGAAATATTTCTTTTTTTTGTTAAAATTGTATATTTTCTGCAGTAACAGGTTCCCATTTCACTTTTTTTTTAACAAGAATTCCCTATAGAATATATAACCACAAAGGTGTAGATGATAAAATGGGAAAAAAATATTTTACACGCATTAATTGATTGATTGCACTATTAAATAACCTAAAATATGTTTTCCTTTCCCTAAATTCCAAAAAAAAAAACACCAAAATCTTCAGCTCCAAGACCATAGAGATCTTAATTCGGCCCTGCTGTGATGCAGAGGTGGCAAGCAGTAAACACTCTGGAAATAGACCAAATGTATCAGAAGATTAGAGACAAGACACCCAGCTATTGGAAGAACTCATACAGGGTTATTCAAAGAGATCCGAATTGCTTGTGAAAGGTAACCGAACGCTGAAAATCAGCGTTCGGTTACCTTTCCTGGCCATTCGGCTATCCAGAGAGCAGGCAATACGCCAAATCCTGGCGAATTGCCTGCACATACGGTGCCTGTTCGGTCCCTGTTCGAGGGCAGTGAAATCCCCATAGAGAAGCACTGCTTCGGCTATTCAAAGAACACAAACCAGCAGTGAAAGGTTCCCCTAATGCCCTGCCATTCGGTGGTTTAATTCGGCAAGTTTATTCAGGAGAATCCCATAGGCTTCAATGTTAAAAATATTCCCGTTTTAATTCAATATCTAATAAACCGTTCATTATAAAATTCTGCAGCAAAAAGTCTCTTTATTTATAGATTTTTTAGGATACTTTAAGCATTTTTCAGAATTTGTTTTTTTTTTCTAAAAGTCCGATTTTTTTTTAATTCTTTTTTCAGTTTACTTATTTTTTTTTGTAACAGCCCTCTTTATTATCATTCCCTGGACCTCCTGTGAAAATTTCAGACATTTTCGCTCAGTAGTTTCTTTGCAAACAGCGTTTCATTTTCCCAGATTCATACAAATGGTTTTGCTAATTTATTCACTGCCTCCTCTACGTCACAGCTGCTTCGGCTCTGTGTGATTCGGCTCATGTTCGGCTCCTGTTCGGGTTTTTCGAAGGTTAATCCAGATGTTTTTGCTTGTTTTCAGCGTGCATTCGGTTAGTTTTCGTCAGGTTTGCGGCAGCTTTTCCCTGCAATTCGGGGACCCTGTGCTGTTTGCTGAATACACCGCAGGGTCACCGAAATGCAATCGGCAAAAGGAACCGAATTGAAGAGAACGAAAAGTCACCGAACGTGCGGTGACTTTTCGAATCTCTTTGGATAACCCTGATAGCCAAATTTCATCATACTATGAAAGCATTAGAAAAACTGTGGCCCATTGGCAGGACTTTGCTGGGTAATTGTTGTCTACTACGCACTTTTTGTTCTGTTTTATTGCACTCCTTTGAGACGTCATGCGTTTTCTAAAATGTGACAGTCCAACAATAACTTATTTCATGTAACCACCCGGACTGTCCTTCCTAACGCCCCTTCAAGTGCTGTTCTTTTTTCCTGTTTGTGTCTTTGTGTGTTATTGCCTACTTGTTTTTTGTACGTCAATAAAATTACATTTTCAAAACAATATATATCTATATATTTAGACTCAGAGAGTGCCAATCTGTTCAACAGAAGTGAAACTGAAATACAGAGAAGTGTTTATATGCAACACTATTACTTATTCTCACCTAATATAGTGTAGCGCTCACTCCCGGAGGAGCCGCTGAAAATGAACCACGGGTCAGTCTCCCCGCACTAGGGAATAAATATACTCCAACACAGTTGTGAGTTTTTATCATTTAAATAGTTTACTAAAATAATGAGCAGATGTTGAGACACGGTATTCACAAGTATTATTACAGTATTTTCGTATCACGGTAAAACGCGTAGCGGAAAAGAAACGAAACACGAGGCTTCGTATTTCGGAAAATAAAATATTCGCAACCGAACATAAAAGAAATGCAATTTCCCGATAGTTCAGAAAAAGGGGACACGTAGCGAAACCCAAAACATACAATCCCTTCGTATTGCGGTAAACGCGCAGCGGAAAAGAGAAAAATATATCTTCGGAACGTATCTTTATCTTTAACCCCCGTTCCGATTCGTAACAGACTGAGTCCTGCACAGGTTAAGTCCCGGAATGTAAAAGGTGTATATGTGTGTGTGGTACCCGGGTACTGTTCAACTGGCCAGTGAATTTACAGAAGGAAAGTCTTCGACTAGTCAGTTGGGGCCCTGCGGACTTTAAAGAGAAAACAGCAGCTTGACCTTTAATCACAACACAGCCTTGGAGGCCTCTCACCCATCCGACGATTGCTTTATGCTCCGCTGACCCAGGACGTCTCTCCACCGGATTTTGACTGGGGATACTAGCGGCCGGATCCGTTGTCTGACTTCATGCAGCTTGTCCAGCTCACCGCCTGCTCTCCGTTCGATTCCTCCGGTCTGCAGCAATGCCTGGGTTCTGGCAAGTCTCCTTCTCCTCAGGTTGAGTGATCCAATCCGGACTGACAGGTCTCACTCGGGCTTTGGCCTAGGCCCTCTCGCGATCTCTTCAGTATGTCTGCTTTCTCTCGTTCCCTGGCGCGCTCTGGCGCGTTCTCCACGAGGTGGAGGATGTAAGTGTCCAGTCCCCACCCACTTCCTGTCTCCTTGCAAAGCATGCCGGGAAATGTAGTCCCAATGTCTCGTGTCTCCAATCGCGACTGTCTCCATCTTGTGGCCAAAAATAGGTACTGCCACAGCAAGACTTTAACACAGCGCTACAATAGCATGGTAGGAGGATGAAAGATATAAAAATAAAGTAAAAACCAATGCTGCTTCTTTAGGCTGGGGTCAGACGAGCGTAGTGTTCACGTCTGTGATTGCGCCTAAAAGTACGTCCGTGATAGCATGACAGAAAGCCCATTGGAGCCTGACACATGAAGTACGTCCGTACTGAACTGCGAACGCACAATGGCCGCGGCCCACGGACGCAAGGCAGGCAAGAACGTACATCCCCTAGAACGGCCGCACAAAGTGCGCTGCGTCCGCAACGTCTGCATAGCTCTGTGTGTGAGTGATGGAACGTGGTCAGACGGACTGCATTTATACGTCCAGCATTTTTCACGGACAAAATGGTTTTGCTTTTTAATTTATTTTCCCTCCTAGATCCGTCAAAATATACGTCAGTGAATAAACGGACTGTGTGGCCACTACTGTGTCTTCCGTACTGACGTACGTCCGTGTGCACGGACGTACAGTCCGTAGAAATCACGCTCGTCTGACCCTAGCCTAAATCCTTATGCAACAGGGAGGTCATGAGCCTGGTTGCGTAAAAGGCAACTTCGCCTGAATCAGGGTAGCAGAATGGTGAGGGGGCAGCTTCCTATCCAGTCGTGCTGCCCCGACTCAGGCGAAGTTGCCTTTTACACAACTTGGCTTATTATGACATCCCTGTTGCATAAGAATTAAAGAACAGTTGAACAGTTTTCTGTTTATTAGATGCTCTGAGTGAGGCTTATACATAACGTTTAGGCTGGGTCACTCAAGCGCACTTTTTGCATCCGTCTGACCGCACTGTTTGCTGTCCGTCGTAGCTTTTCAAAGGAGTCACTAGAGAACACAAGAAAGCACGTGCGCACTTTTTCACGCGCGGGAAAAGCATGTTGCAACGGATGCCAAAATGACATCAACGTGAAAAAGCTACACTGAAGTAGAGAAACCCCCACATACAGCTTTTTTTTTCTTTTTCTCAACATCAGTCAAAACTAACTGATACAATGTAACCGCAATCTCATCTGTTACAAAGTGCATCCGTTACCGTGCGCAATCAGTGCGCTCGTCTGACCCCAGCCTTAAACACCCATGTTTACAAGTACATTCCCACAGCACAATTTTTTTTTTTTTTTCTTTAAGTCTCCTTCTGAAGATTTTCTCAAAAACACACACAGGTCTGTTCAAAGAAAGGCGAAACTCAGGAGAATGACTGGAGAAGTGAAAATGCTAGGCCAAATTAGCCAAACCAGAAAAATTCTCCCATTTATCTCACTTTCCAAATCGGCTATTTGGTCTAGATTGTTCTCTTCTCCTGCCAATTCTCCTGGTTTTCACCTTTCTCTGAATAACCCTGACAGTATAAAATACCATAAAATTGACATTCTGAAAGACGTATAATGCGTTCTCAAGCTGTGGTCTTCTGGCTTCTGGTTGCATAAATATAGTTCACATTATCTGACCTTGTAAGTGACTAGAACTCTATTCCAAGAGACCTACTGACCAACTAACACAGGAATTTCCAAAAATCAACACTACAATAAAGGGGTTATTCACAAAGCACTGGTTTTGCAAATAATGGTATTGCAGGACCAATAAATACCAAAGATTCATAAAACTAAAATCCAAAGAGTGACAGGAGAGACTCTAAATTTACTGTAAATGCCGGTGTTTATCGACACTGCAATACTGGTGACTTTTGCTGGTATTTATTGCAACACCAGTGCTTTTGCGACTTACCCATTTAAATAATGAAGAATAATAATAAATGTAAATAAGCTAAAAAACCCTACATATTAATTCATTATAATTAGAATAAAATGCAGAAAGCTGAACGTGGAGAACATAACTGAGCAGCTGTTTGATCAATCATGTATTACAAGCATGTCCTTAGTTGCTCTGCTTCAATATAAGTTATGCTTTCAATTAAGTTGAAATTTGGACAAGCACACATCACTCACAGAAAAACATACGGGTCTCAGACACAAGCATTTCAAATGTAAATAGACATGCCACAAAAGATAATGATAATGAATTATCCTGGAATCTCTGTTGAGACTTATATTGGACTTTGACCAGAATATTGTCAAAATGACCCATAGTTGATTACACTAAAATGCAACACAGGGGGTAACCCTATATATATACAGGGTTATTCAAAAAGAATGAACTGATTTCTTTACGCAATATTTTATTAAGGAAAAGTAATGCAAAACTCCAGCCAAGTCCCAAGTATTATACTCCCAATCAACTTTTATTTCCTGTCTTACAAGTGTTCAATGTGACCACCATCTGCAGCACGGGCAACATCAATGCGCTAAGAGAATTCCTCCCAGGTGCGTATCAGCATATCACGATCCACTGAGTTGATCGCTGTTGTTATTCGATGTTTAAGGTTATCGAGATTAGTGGGTAACGGTGAAAGTTAAACTCAATCTTTTACATATCCCCACAAGAAAGAAAAAAATCACACACGGTGACTGAGGTCTGAGGATCTCGCAGGCCAAGCACAAAGCGCAAGGTCATTGGCCCCCTTCCGACCAATCCATCGTTGGGGCACTTTTTCATTTAAAAAAGCTCAAACCATTAGGTGCCAATGGGTCGGTCCTGCTCCTGATTTTGACCCGGCTTGTCTTTGACCATTCTCATGTTTCATGCTATAGCGGTTGCTAGTGCAGTGCGTTGTTGGTATAACCCTATGCAGGCTGCTTGGGGTTTTACTCATCTCTTGGGGAATTTCCTATCTCGCTCTGGTGTATCGTATATAGCCTTATCGGGGTTCTGCTCCAGGCCCAAGGTTCCTGGAATACGACCGTGCACGCTTGTACAATCCGAAATACCGAAATACCGCTTGTTTTCTACTTATGTGTATCTTGCTCAATCTGCTTAGGCTAGGGTCAGACTAGCGCACTTTAAACGTGCGTTCTGGCGCACTTATTTACGGCCGCAGTAGCAGCAAATGGCGGGCAATGACGGCCAATATACGAAGTACGGTCGCACGAAAGTGCAGCCGCGCAATGCAAGTGGCAAACGAACGCATTTTGTCGAAAGTGAAACCGCTAGTACTGACGTACAGAGTGCGCTGCGTCCGCTAGCAGCGTGTGTGCGTGATTTGGAGATGTCAGACGCTGCTAATGTCCGGCCAACATAACGTCCAGACGCAAAAAGTGTTTTATTGATGATCCGTACAAAATCACGAACGCAAATGCGCATCGTATGACCGCTATCGCGTACTCCGTGAAAAAATGCGTCCATTCGTTCTAACGCACTTTTTCACAGACAACGCAAAAATGCGTTCGTCTGACCCTAGCCTAAGTACACCCGGGCCTGCACTATCCTAACGCCGTTAAATGTGTCAAGAGACCCTATTGATTATAAGGTACAACGTACCCAGGTTGGTTTCACAGAAAACGCTAAATTGGTCCGGTCATTGACTGCCCTGCAGTCTGCACAATTCGTTAACTGTCATACGAACTACCTTGGTACACCTACTCCAGTCTTGCAGCTCTCTGTATTGTTGTGTGCTCTAAGTTGTCCGTTGGTCTCGAAAACTTTGGAACTTAGTAGCAACTGTTGTCCTGTCATACTCCTTGGCTTTGGAGTATAAGTCTGATAATACTGTCTATTTTGTTAAGTTTGTCCAATAAGATCTCAACCTCGCTACTCCTGTGTTAGCGCCGCAGCGCCCGTTACTATAAGATAAATAATGTACACAGCTCTACTCAATTAATGGCTTCTAAATAGCATGGTACTCTTAGGTCCTTGGCAAATTGAAGATTATGACCATGCGGCTTAAAAAAGCCTATAGAAAGATATCAGAGCATGAGTCTCCCATAGCTCTAAATACAGGATAGCATGGACAAATCAGACCACATTACATCAAGTATTCCCTATATAGAAAAAGCTCAGACCATGGTCATAACCAATGTGTAAATATGCACTTAAATATGCTCTCACTACAAATACCTTTTTTCCATACTTCTTATTGAAGCCTATACAATAGTACAAGTTGGCAACGAACCTTCTTGGGCTCGTGAGGATAGGATAGACAGTTAAGCAGACTTAGAGAGAGTCAATAGTTCACTATATGGAGGTAATTCAAATATTTACTAAAGGCAAAATCATAATAGCAGGTAGACACACATTACGCGTTTTGCTGACTAAGGCTAGGGTCAGACGAAAGCATTTTTCCCCGCGAATGCGAAAAAGTGCGTCTGAACGCATTGACGTATTTTTTCACGGAATGCGCAAAAACGGTCAGACGACGCGCATTGTAGGTCGTGATTTTGTACGGATCGTCAATAAAACTCTTTTTGCGCCTGGACGTTATGTAGGCTGGACATTAGCAGCGTCTGACATCTCCTAATCACGTAAACACGCCACTATGCCGCAGCTGCGCACTCAGTACGTCAGTACTAGCGGTTCAGCGTTCTCAGAAAAATGCGTTCAAATTCCACTTGCGTTGCACGGCCGGACTTTTGTGCGGCCGTACATCGTATATTGGCTGTCATTGCCCGTCATCTGCTGCTAGTGCGGCCGTAATTATGTGCGCCAGAACGCACGTTAAGGCTGCTGTCAGACGAGCGTAGTGTTCACGTCCGTGATTGCACCTAAAAGTACGTCCGTGATAGCATGACAGGAAGCCCATCGGAGCCCGACACACGAAGTACGTCCGCACTGAACTGCGGACGCACAACGGCCGCGGCCCACGGACGCAAGGCAGGCAAGAACGTACAACCGCTAGAACGGCCGCACAAAGTGCGCTGCGTCCGCAACGTCCGCATAGCTTTGTGTGTGAGTGATGGAACGTGGTCAGACGGACTGCATTTATACGTCCAGCATTTTTCATGGACAAAATGGTTTTGCTTTTTAATTTATTTTCCCTCCTACATCCGTCAAAATATATACGTCAGTGAAAAAAACGGACTGTCTGGCCACTACTGCGTCTTCCGTACTGACGTACGTCCGTGTGCACGGACGTACAGTCCGTAGAAATCACGCTCGTCTGACCCTAGCCTAAAAGTGCGCTGGTCTGACCCCAGCCTAAACCAGCTTCATTAGGAGTCAAAAAAAGGACATGTTTGCACCCATTAAAATCAAACAGAAAAATGTCAATTTGAATCAAATTCGAATCACCATTTGTCTGTTTGATTTTAATGGGTGCAGACCCATTATTATGCTGTTATGATTTTGCCTTTAGTGAATTTTTGAATTAACTCCATATAGTGAACTATTGAATCCAGGTGCACGAGGTCACCACTGGCTGAGCAGTTAGAAACGGATGATGTCACTTAGCTGCGACCACGTGGGGGAAGCTCTGGCTCTTAGCCCTTGCATATGGCTTTCAAGCCTAGGTGGCTCAAACATTTCCACAATGAATATCACACCGTCTGTTGACATCATAGCAGATGGCTTTTTTCCAGGGTTCTGTCAGCAGCCAGCAAGCGGCAGATTGGAACCGGGCACACTTCCCTCCTCTCAAGTGGTCCCATCTGTCAGTTCAGCTACTGTAGTTGGCCCATACTTTGCACGGTAACACTCTTGCCAGATGCGTACTACTTCCTGTTGGTAAGTGAAGCATCCAGCTTATACTGTATGTGCCAACATTGCTAGTTTGATGATGATCTATACCCCCATGTGTCATTATGCAGTCCCTCTTTGCTGTACTACGGGCTTGGTGGTGACCAGGGCATTGATTACACTGGCAATTGCAAAATTAATGTCAGCTTGGGCAACCTTAGATGGTCAAGAGTGACAGGCATGGTCCAAGGGACAATAAGTGCAAAAAAATTTTATATATGTGCAGGGCTGGACTGGGACAAAAATTCAGCCCTGGACTTCATCCAGTCCAGCCCACTTTAATTACGCAAACTCGCACAAAAATAGTATATAAACCAACCGGATTGCTCATCCAATTGCTCTACAGATTCCCGGAGTTGCTGCACAGCGATTGGGTAATGCAACACAGCGGCACTGAGGTTGAGTGTGCACCATGTCTTCAGGTGAGGCAGATGTGCAGCAGGTCTCACTGACACAATGGCCCCAATATGAGACTGTGGCAGACTGCGTCTGTTCTACAGATGGTGAGGAAGTTCTCACCTCCCCCATTAAGGGCCCTGCGGTGAAACAGCATTCACTCTGACCCACTGAGCCATTGGCCCACCGGGAATCTCCCTGTAGTCCCTATGGCCAGTACATGCCTGTGTATGTGCTTATGCTATTATGTTTTGTGATGCTGGCTTAAAACAATTGTAATTCTATTTGTTATATATTTCTCTCTTCCAAGGACAGGGGTCAGCAACCTTGGCTCCCTGATGTTTTGGGGCCTACATTTCCCATGTGGCTCAGTCGGCCTTATGGGTGACTGAGCATCATGTGAGATGTAGTTTCCAAAACATCAGGGAGCCAAGGTTGCTGACCCCTGCCCTAGGACAATCCTGGCTCACCTGATTCCTTTTTGCCTTCTGTTGCTGGGCCTGTATAAATAACACAGTCTATACTGGTCCTGTAAGTAATTACGGTCTATGTCTCATTTATATTTCAGAATATTTACCATCATCCTTTATACCAGGGTTTCTCGACTCCAGTCCTCAGGGCCCACTACAGGTCAGATTTTGCAGATCACCTTGGGGAAATGCAGACTGAATACTGCAATCACTGAGCAGCTAATTAGATCACCTGTGCTGTGCTTCGGATATCTGGCAAACCTGACCTGTTAGTGGGGCCTGAGGAATACGAGTTGAGAAACACTCCTTTATACCATCTCTCATATGCACAACTGTAACTCATATTCCATCATTACGCCCCTGTATAGCTGGTATCCCATGTTTTCTGTCTATATATGGCTAGTATAATTGGTGTTGGTATAAAGTCGGTTTGGTTACGTGTTTTATGATAGCAATTTATATTTCCTGGCATCTACAATAATGTCTCTAGCAATCACTGCCAAGACTCACTTGATTAGCTTTCACTCGCTCGTTTTGCTGACACTGAGCAATTAATAATGGTACAATATATGTACTGTATATATATGTTTGGTCATTTCCCAGGTGATTGGTGCTGATGGTACTTGTGAGATTCGTACCGATGGCTAATTGGTGCATTTCTTGGTACAACAAGTTTGGATAGAAACTTTGAACTTACAGAATACAAGTTTATTGCATGATAGTGTATTTTTAGGTAGAGTCATTGTAACATTAAAGCTTGTGGAGAAAAAGAAAAATAATGTAATTGAGCCGAAGCTCCTTAAAGTCCTGGATGGTGCCCACACTTTTGGTTGAACTTAAATGCAGGTAGATTCAGTTCTCAGCCACAACAAGGAAAGCTGCGCTATGGCCAACCCCTCCCAAATGTACCCAAGGTAATGAAGGCGCAAAAAGGTTACCCCGGCACTCTTCATGTCAGCGGCAGTTAAAAAAACATCATTGGATAGGAAGGATTTAGTATAATTGCCTCAGAGGATGTTGTATAAAACAGGTCCTTTTCATACGTTCATTTATCAGTGCTTTTGAGGTTAGAGACACCTCACAAAATTAGTTGCCCATCTCATAGCTTGTATGGCTTCAGCCTGTACAGGAAAAGAAATGTTCAAATATGTAGTCAGCCGTTACAGATCCAATCACGGTAGATACACTCCTGCTCACTAAACTGGAGAATGGATTCATGATCGGGCCATATTCTGATGCCACCTTTGTTACATGGCACAACAACCCTTTCGGAATTAAGGAGGAATAAATATTATTTTACTACAGGACTCACATTTGGTGCTAAGAGTAGATGTCCTCTGGTGGCTCATTATCTGACTTCCTTGTTATAGAAGTCATTATCTGACTTCCTTGTTATAGAACCCCTAGGAGCCTCCCCGGTAGGGCTGCCCATTGGGTATGGCGATCGGGTACTGTGTCCCAGCCCAACAACACTAGAACAGACTCCATAAAATTAGTCCTGCATTTCATGCAGATACAACTGTAAAGTAAATGGCATCTAGTATTTAGTTTCCTGGGGATGGACAGGTTTTTGTATGGAATTCTAGTGCCCCATTTAATGAATTCATAGTGCAGCAGTGACAGCTCGCAGGGCCCTTGTGTAGGAAGCTACATAGAGGTTTCAGAATGGAGGGGGAGAAAGCGGGAGACAGAATGTGTCAGAGGTTCAACAAATTTTCAGCTCCAGGGCCATATATTCTTTATCTGGCACCGGTAGTGCAGTTTCAAAAGTATTATGACATACTAAGGGAATAGGCAAACTGAAAATGTGAGATTTCCTCCTGTCATATCCTGTAAAGAGACAGCAAGAAAAAAAGAAAGAATAAGTTTTACTAATACATAACACTTGAAGTCTAAGGATGGCAGACGTTGATGGTCCATTAAGGCCCATTTATTAAACTGGAAGTTGTTACATCTAAATAGAATAATACTACATGTAAATCCACTGAATTAAATCAAAAATGATGTAGTGATAGACTCAGCTAAAATCTACTTAGATTTGATGAATCATCTTTATCATTGCATCCACTAGAATAGAATGTTTTAAAGCCGCCACCTGTGCTATTTCTATTCTGAGCTCTGAATAAAACAGTGGAGATATTTACGTTGATAATGGAAAAACACTGCTGGCAATGAAAGGATTAATCGATTCCATAGCTCTACAGCATCCCATTATTTTCTCAATCAGACCAAATGCACTCTTAAGAGTGCTCCCAGCATGCAACATTTCACTAATGTACTAATCCGTGCATTTGGTGCCGAGCTACGGAGGCAATTAAGCCGTATTTCTGCAAACCCAGAAACTATTTACAAGGCAACTGAAATAGTATAACGGACATGTATGTGTGTGTATATTATATATTCATAGTGTGTAATTTTAGTAATGTCTGCAGCTCTGTTTCAGGTCTTCTTAAATAAAGTAATTTTTACATCTTTAAAAAGTTAATCTACTATATACAATCCACATCATTTTAGGATTTTAATAAAGATACTACTGTAAATTTGAGATGAGACTTCATTTTATTTATTTATTTATAAAGGATTTTACCAGGAAGGATACATTGAGATTTCTCTCGTTTTCAAGTATGTCCTGGGTTCAAGAACATTGAATGGTAAACAGAAATACAAGCAGGGTTATCCAAAGAAATCCGAATTGCTTGAGAAAGGTAACCAAACGCTGAAAATCAGCGTTCGGTTACCTTTCCTGGCCATTCGGCTATCCAGAGAGCAGGTAATTCGCCAAATCCTGGCGAATTGCCTGCACATACGGTGCCTGTTCGGTGCCTGTTCGAGGGCAGAGAAATCCCCATGAAAATCACTGCTTCGGCTATTCAGAAAACACAAACCAGTTCCCCTAATGCCCTGCCATTCGGTGGTTTAATTCGGCAAGTTATCCCATAGGCTTCAATGTTTATAATATTCAGATTTTAATTCAATATCTAATAAACCGTTCATTATAAAATTCTGCAGTAAAGAGTCTCTTCATTTATAGATTTTTTAGGATACTTTAAGCATTTTTCTGATTTTTTTTTTTTTAAAAGTCCGATTTTTTTTTTTTTTTTTTTAAAAGTTTACTTATTTTTTCTGTAACAACCCTTTTTATTATCATTCCCTGGACCTCATATGTAAATTTCAGACATTTTCGCTCAGTAGTTTCTTTGCAAACAGCATTTCATTTTCACAGATTCACACAAACTATTTTGTTAATTTATTCACCTCCCTCGTCTGCGTCTCAGCTGTTTCGGCTCCTGCTCGGGCTTGGTTTTCGGCAGGTTAATCCAGATGTTTTTGAGGGTTTTTGGCGTGCATTCGGTGGGTTTTGCGGTTAGTTTTCGTTGGGTTTGCGGTAGCTTTTCCCTGCAATTCGGGGACCCTGTGGTGCTTGCTGAATACACCGCAGGGTCGCCGAAATGGGATCGGCAAAAGGAACCGAATTGAAGAGAACGAAAAGTCACCGAACGTGCGGTGACTTTTCAAATCTCTTTGACCCTGAACCCTGAAAGTAATACAATGCAAGATATTAAAAAACAACACAAATATACAGATTAATACAGAAAATAAATATGTAGAAAATAGTCATTATTTTATGTTTATGTTGATGGGTATCCTATCACAAGGGCACCACCTTGTAGCTTCAGATAAAATTGCTTTGGTAAAAAAGTTGCAGTTTTTAAAATGTATTGGAAATTCATGTGTGTTATACAAAGTACTCTTTTCCCTGAAAAAACATCAAAATCCTGTTTTTCTATTCAAATACACACCATATTTGATTAATTTGTCTGACATAAGTAAGGTTCAAAAATAGTGTGTGGGTAAGTATTGGGGTTAGGCTTAAGGTTACTATTTCTGCACGTTTCAGGGTTACTGTTTGAGTTATTGCTAGGTATAGGTTTAGTCTTCGGGTTAGAATTAGGCTGGGGTCAGACGAGCGTAGTGTTCACGTCCGTGATTGCGCCTAAAAGTACGTCCGTGATAGCATGACAGAAAGCTCATCGGAGCCTGACACACGAAGTACGTCCGCACTGAACTGTGGACGCACAACGGACGCAAGGCAGGCAAGAATGTACAACCCCTAGAACGGCCGCACAAAGTGCGCTGCGTCCGCAACGTCTGCATAGCTGTGTGTGTGAGTGATGGAACGTGGTCAGACGGACTGCATTTGTACGTCCAGCATTTTTCACGGACAAAATGGTTTTGCTTTTTATTTTATTTTCCCTGCTACATCCGTCAAAATATACGTCAGTGAATAAAGGACTCTGTGGCCACTACTGCGTCTTCCATACTGACGTGCGTCCGTGTGCACGGACATACAGTCCGTAGAAATCACGCTCGTCTGACCCTAGCCTAAGGGTTAGGGTTACTATTTTTGCCAGTTTCAGGATTAAAGTTGCTGTTAGGCTTCACCCTAAACCTAACCAACAGAATCTGCTTCTGATAACATCTTTAAAGGAAACCCCTCTTCCTCAGACCTGCCTACTGTTCCCATCACACATTTAAACCCATGATCACTATTCTTATCTAAAATTATCATGTTTCCCCAATACTGCTCCATACCATGTATCCACCCCTTCCTGTTTCATTTTAAATCTCTACATTAATATTATCATTTTGTCATGCCCACGCTGCTGACTGCACCTTGCTCACCATCCATGCTCAGGCAGCACATGTAAAGTGCTGCCCCATGCTCAGCACTGCTACCGGGTACACACACAGTTAAGCACAATACACACACCGCATCTTCCTGCTGGAATAAAGGTCTGCTCCTCCCACCCAGCAATGCTTCAGCATTACCCTTCTAACTGTGTTAGTAAACAGGCAAAACCTCCTGAAGCTGCCTGAATATCTATTGACCTCCCATGTACCAGACCCCCTGCTTGACCACTGAATACTACGGATGAGCTGTTCGGTTCGATCAGTTCGGAGTTCGATTCAAACATCGGCAGTTGGAATGTTTGCGAACTTCGAACTTTTTGGCGTGTTCGGTTCGAGTTCGAAAAAAAAAATTGTAAAAAGTATAAAAAATGCTTAAATACTAAAAAATCTAGAAATAAAGAGACTCTTTACTGTAGAATATTATAAGCAATGGTTTATTAGATATTGAATTAAAAACTAATGTCTAGGTGCAAAGATTCTCACCTCTAAATGACCTGTGCTCTCAAACGGCGTAAACAACAGGTGTTTAATTAGTGTTTGGAAATAATATGTGCTTCTAATTAGTCCGGTCTCATGAATTTGATACATTGTATGCAGACTGGGAGTGCTAGGTGTCGTGTGTGGGTCTGTGATGGCGATGTTTCCATACATCCTACAAATCCGCCACTTCACGAGCAGGTTATGGGGACCTCCTAGGCACGATATTTGAAGGAATTTTTCGTTTTTATTTTTAACCCTTATTTTATGGAAAACTCACTGTTCCTTTAACCCTTTCACTGCTGAGGCATTTCACCGCTGTGTGCTGATTTAATTTTTACCGCTTTCGCTCATCATGTTTAAAAGCGATTTGAAGCCACATTTTATTATACGACCCAGACATATTATATATCGTTCTAACCGGCAGACTCGGCAGATTCATAATATAAATAATAATATAATATATATAAATACATTTTTATATATATTGTGACGTTTGGGGGCCCACAGAGCACGTGCACAATGTCTTTCACAAACAAAACAGTTTTATTCACCCTTTCAGGGCAGTCAAAAAGGCAACATAATAAGTACACGCTTTGGTTCAGCGAAATTAAAGCAAAGTCCTGATCTTCAGCACAAATAAACAGAGAAATAATAGTGGCTCACCAACGCTTTAAACAGTCCCAAACCTAGGGAATCCTTTCCCCAGTATGTAGAAGCCTCTCCAGCAAGGCACAGCACGTCTCCTGCTTTTGGAACACAAACACACAGCTTCCACTGATCACTTTCCTTTTCCTGAACTCCCACAATCCTATCTGGGAGTTGCTGGCTTTAAAACTCTTCCTGGACAGGAAGATTAACCCTGTGGTTGCCCTTAAAGGGTCCACAACCCAAATAGGGGTGAAACATATTGTCCATCCAGGACCCAGCCCTGCCGACCTCTACATATCCCCCCCTCTGTCTCAACACGGAGGTGTTTGAGGCAACAGTAGACAGCCCACAATGCATCCGGGACAGGGCATCAGCATTTTGGTGCTGTTTCCCAGGCCTGTGTTCCACCACAAAGTTAAACTCCTGGAGAGACAGGAACCACCTGGTAACCCTGGCATTAGCGTGGCGGTGCTGCCTCATCCAGGTCAATGGGGCATGGTCAGACACTAAACGGAACTTCCTGCCCAACAGGAAGTATCTCAAAGAATCCAAGGCCCACTTTATGGCCAAGCCCTCTCTTTCCACCACAGCATAGTAGGAAACTGACGGCAGCGGAGAAAAACTAAGAAAAACCACAGGGTGCTCTTCCCCATTGACTTCTTGGGATAGCACAGCCCCCAAACCCTCACTTGAGGCATCCGTCTGTACAATGAACTCCCTCATGAAATCAGGGACTACCAGCACTGGGTGCTGACACAACGCATTTTTAAGCTTCTCGAAGGCATCTTCAGCATTGGCATTCCATTGAATCATCACTGACTTCCTACTTTTCGTCAGGTCAGTCAGTGGTGCAGCAATAGAGGCAAAATTGGGGACAAACCGCCGGTAATACCCCACTATACCCAGAAAAGCACGAACCTGCTTTTTCGTGAGGGGGCGTGGCCAGTTCTGGATAGCCTCTACTTTGTTAAATTGTGGCTTTACCAGACCCCTGCCTACGACATATCCCAGGTACTTAGCTTCCTCCATCCCTACCGCACTTTTCTCAGGGTTAACCGTAAAGCCCGCTTTCCTCAAACCGTCCAAAACCGTCTGAACCCGGGGAAGATGGGACTCCCAATCTGGACTGAAGATGACAATGTCATCCAGGTAGACCGAGGTATATCTCAGGTAGGGGCGGAGCACCCTATCCATCGCTCGTTGGAAGGTGGCCAGGGCTGAGTGTAACCCAAAAGGAATCCGCTTATAATGAAAATGACCCTCTGGAGTGGAAAAAGCAGTCTTTTCCCTGGCTTCCTTAGTCAGGAGTATCTGCCAGTATCCCTTAGTAAGGTCCAGGGTGGTGATATAACGGGCCGGACCCAATTTCTCTATTAATTCATCCACCCTTGGCATGGGATACGCGTCAAATTTTGACACCTCGTTAAGTTTCCTGAAGTCATTGCAGAATCGCAGAGTGCCGTTGGGCTTCGGTACCAACACGATGGGGCTCGACCATTCACTCTGTGACTCCTCAATGACATCAAGCTGAAGCATTTTTTTAACCTCTTCAGAAACAGCCTTTCTATGGGCTTCTGGGATGCGGTACGGCTTTACCCGAACCTTTACATGGGGTTCCGTCACAATATCATGTTTAATCCCGGACGCGTGTCCCGGTAGTCCTGAAAACATGCCTTTGTTTCTTTGCAGAAACTCCTTAACTTCTTGGGTTTGAGGTTTGGACAGGGTGGCAGCAATGTGTACTGCGTCAACACCATCAGACTCTATACCCACCCCAACCATGGCGGACACCTCTCGGTCTCTCCAGGGTTTTAACAAATTTATGTGGTAGATCTGGTATGGTTTTCTTTTCCCAGGCTGATGCACTCGGTAGTTTACTTCCCCTACTTTTTCAACCACCTCATATGGTCCCTGCCACTTGGCTAGGAACTGACTTTCCACCGTGGGTATAAGTACTGCTACCCGGTCCCCCACCTGAAATTGCCGCAGCTTGGCTGACCAGTTGTACACCCTTTTCTGGGCCTCCTGAGCTTTCTGCAAATGTTCCTGTACCAAAGGCATCACTTTAGAAATTCTCTCTCTCATCTGAGAGATATGTTCAATGAGCGATTTGTGTGGAGAGGACTCACTTTCCCATGTCTCCTTCACCAAATCTAGCAATCCCCGGGGTCTGCGACCATACACCAGCTCAAAAGGTGAAAACCCCGTGGAGGCCTGAGGAACCTCTCGAATAGCAAACAGCAGTGCGGGAAGCAAATGATCCCAGTCTCTTCCATCTCTCTGCACAACCCTTTTAAGCATCATTTTCAGAGTTTTGTTGAATCTTTCTACCAGACCATCTGTCTGAGGGTGATAAACAGATGTTCGCAACTGCTTGATTTGGAACAACTTGCACACATCTGCCATCACCCGGGACATAAATGGGGTCCCCTGGTCTGTCAAAATTTCCCTTGGCAGGCCAGTTCTCGAAAACATAAAAAACAACTCCCGCGCAATGGCTTTTGATGTAGGGTTTCTTAAAGGAACCGCCTATGGATACCTTGTGGCATAATCAAGAACCACCAGGATATATCGGTGTCCCCGAGCAGACTTCTCTAAGGGACCCACTATATCCATAGCGATGCGCTCAAAGGGCACCTCAATTATTGGCAGAGGCACCAAGAGGTTCCTATAATGGGGTGCTGGGGCAGTTAACTGGCAAACAGGGCAGGAGGAACAGTACCTCTTAACTGCGGCACCGATCCCTGGCCAGTAAAACCGGTCTGTTATCCGGGCCTCGGTTTTCTCAGCTCCCAGGTGACCACCTAGAGCATCATTGTGAGCCAGATCCAGCACCATTCTCTGGTAGGGCTGGGGTACTAGTAATTGTTCCACAATTTCTCCCCGAATTTCTGATACCCGGTAGAACAGATCATTATTGACCGCAAAGTGAGGAAATCTTTTCTCTGCATCTGGTGCTTGAGGTACCCCACTGACAACAGTTACCTGTTCACGAGCATTTATCAACATCCGGTCACCCATTTGAGCCCTGCCAAATGCACCTCTGGACACATCTAAGTCAGGGTGTACTGGATAAGAAGAACCCTCCCCCTCATCCACCCCAAGTGTAATATCTACAGGGGATAATTCCTCTTCATCCTCTCCTACCATAACCGGCACGGGAGAGGATTCCCCCTCCTTGGGTGTCAACTCAGGTTGAGGAGCTAGGACACTCACATCAGTTACAACATTCTTATTTTGAACACATTTGAGCAACTCCTCATCAACAGTGTCCACAGTCATGTTTGGTGGGGGTGACCCTGAATTGTTCCCCAGTTCGATGGGCAGTTCAGTTTGTGCCAAGCACCACAGTTCAGCAAACAAGGGGCAGTCCCGTCCCACAATCACATCATGTATCAGAGTACTCACCACCCCGACCTCTTGGGTGACCGAAGTGTTCCTGGCGGAAATGGTGACAGGGATCAGCGGATACTCCCGAGTATCCCCATGGATACAGACAACCCTTAGGGTTCTTTGTACTGGACCGAGCCTTCCGACTACCCGGGCATGCACCAGGGTGACCATACTCCCAGAGTCCAGGAGAGCTTTGGCTGGGCGGTGATTCACACACACAGTACATTCAAACTGACCCCCCTCTAGGTCAAGGTGGGTAGTGCACATTGTGAGGGTGTAGAAAGACACTCTCCGAGCGGATCCACACTCCATGGGCTCCTCCTGTAGCGGACACTGCGCTCGGGTATGGCCCCAGGCGCGACACCTCCAACACTGTATATCGCCAGCAGTTCGGGTAGCGACAGGCCTCTGCAGAACCAAGGAAGATGATTTTGGGGTGCTGGTTCCCGGGTCCAGTGACGCTTCCCTCCGAGGAACTGAAGCAGGCCTCACAGGCGGTGGCAAGACTGGTCCTCGACGACTGGTTGGTCTGAGCAGGTCCTCCACCACGGTGTATCTCTCCACCATCTCGACTACCAGTGCTGCAGTCTTGGGGTCCCATGGCTGACCCAGCGCTGTAGATCCTTTGGTAGAGACCTCAGGTAGTGGTCCATCACAACCCTTTCGACCATTTGCTCTCTAGTCAGGGTCTCTGGCTGCAACCACTTTTTAACCAGCTGTCCTAAGTCATGCATCTGGGACCGGGGTGGCTGGTCAGGGCAGTACTTCCAGCAGTGAACACGTTGAGCCCGGACAGCAACAGTTACCCCAAGGCGGGCCAGAACCTCAGCTTTCAGCCGGTCATAATTCTTTGCATCTTCTAGGGCCAGGTCAAAATATGCCTTTTGAGGGTCTCCTGTCAGAAACGGGGCAATGAGACCGGCCCATTGGTCTTGGGGCCACCCCTCTCTCTCAGCAGTCCTTTCAAACGTGGTAAGAAATGCTTCCACATCATCACTGGCAGACAGTTTTTGGAGGAAATGACTGGCCCTTATGGAGACATTGTTACCAGTAGTGACCACTGCTTGATCACGTCCAGGTGCAAGTTGCTGCATGGCCTCCCGCAGGGCATTGATCTGCATCTGTGTGGCTACCTGCTGTGCTGCAAGTTGTGCCGCCAGCAAATGGGTGCTTTCTTGTTGGGCAGCAACAGCCTGTGCCAGGGCTTGTTGCTGCTGAGCCATCGCCTCTTCATGGCGAGTCTGGGCCTGCACACTGACAAAGACCATCTGCTTAACCAGCTCCTCCATAGCTGTGGACTTCAGTGCAGCCTTAGCCCAGGACATGCAATCAGAACACTGTCCTTTAAAAATGTCAGTTTTTTTTTTTTCTCTTTTCACAAAAATTCCTCTTGGTTGGCGTGTGAGGGGTAGCAAATTGCCCGCATTCGAAACACCAGTTGTGACGTTTGGGGGCCCACAGAGCACGTGCACAATGTCTTTCACAAACAAAACGGTTTTATTCACCCTTTCAGGGCAGTCAAAAAGGCAACATAATAAGTACACGCTTTGGTTCAGCGAAATTAACGCAAAGTCCTGATCTTCAGCACAAATAAACAGAGAAATAATAGTGGCTCACCAACGCTTTAAACAGTCCCAAACCTAGGGAATACTTTCCCCAGTATGTAGAAGCCTCTCCAGCAAGGCACAGCATGTCTCCTGCTTTTGGAATACAAACACACAGCTTCCACTGATCACTTTCCTTTTCCTGAACTCCCACAATCCTATCTGGGAGTTGCTGGCTTTAAAACTCTTCCTGGACAGGAAGATTAACCCTGTGGTTGCCCTTAAAGGGTCCACAACCCAAATAGGGGTGAAACATATTGTCCATCCAGGACCCAGCCCTGCCGACCTCTACAATATACATCATGTTCTGCTTGTATATTATAACAAAAAATACAATAAAACTTGAATTTTTAATCATCTGCAGCATGTAAAGTGTTTTTTTTCACCTTTTATCACATGAACATTTGCAGTTATATTATCTATGGGGTGCGCTTGTACAAAATTAGAAATGGGGACTTATTAAATTTTTTGGGGGGAATTATGTGATTTTTAGCAAACGCACACCATAGAAAAAAATCATTAGTGCAGCATCATTGTTCACATTATAATTGAAATGTGAACAATACTGCTGAATTAATAAAAATAACACACAAAAAAAATACACGTTATAATGTTTAATTATTTTTATATTTTTACTTTATACCTGGTCATGTTGGGTATCATTCGAAAGGCCATGCTCAGGCCTTTCGATTGACACCCTCCGTGACCCCCTAGCTGCCACTGTTCTGGAGATATCGGGGTTCAAATGAACCCCCTATCTCCACCAGGGATTTAGAAACATAGAAACATAGAAAAATGTCGGCAGATAAGAACCTTTCGGCCCATCTAGTCTGCCCAATTACATGGATACTTTACCTGGATTTATCTCTTGTTTAGGATAGCCTTATGCCTATCCCATGCTTGCTTAAATTCAATTACTGGTTTGGCCTCTACCACTTCAACTGGAAGACTGTTCCATGTATCCACCACCCTCTCAGTAAAATAATGCTTTCTGATGTTACTTTTAAACCTTTGCCCCTCTAATCTAAGACTATGTCCTCTTGTTTTGCTACTTTGTTTCCTTTTAAATATACTCCCTTCCTCTACCTTGTTGATTCCCTTTACATATTTAAATGTTTCTATCATATCTCCTCTGTCTCGTCTTTTTTCCAAGCTGTACATGTTAAGATCATTAAGCCTTTCCTGGTAACTTTTCTCCTTCAAGCCGTACACCATTTTAGTAGCCCTTCTCTGAACTCTCTCTAAGATGTCTATATCCTTCTGGAGATACGGTCTCCAGTACTGCACACAGTACTCCAAGTGAGGTCTCACCAGTGCTCTGTACAGTGGCATGAGCACTTCCCTTTTCCTACTGCTAATACCTCTCCCTACACAACCAAGCATTCTGCTAGCATTTCCTGCTGCTCTATTACATTGACTACTTACCCTTAATCCTCTGAAATGATAACCCCTAAATCCCTTTCCTCAGATGTTGAGGTTAGGACTGTATCAAATATTCTATATTCAGCCCTTGGGTTTTTACGTCCCAGGTGCATTATCTTGCACTTATCCACATTAAAACTCAATTGCCACAGCTCCGACCATTTTTTTAGTTTACCTAAATCATTTGTCATTTGGCTGATCCCTCCAGGAACGTCAACCCTGTTGCAAATCTTTGTGTCATCAGCAAAAAGACATACTTTTCCATTAATACCTTCTGCAATATCACTAATAAAAATATTAAATAGAATGGGTCCAAGTACTGACCCCTGAGGTACCCCACTGGTAACAAGACCTTGCGCCGAATAAACTCCATTTACCACAACCCTCTGTTGCCTGTCACTCAGCCACTACCTAATCCATTCAACAATATTGGAATCCAAGCTCAAAGATTGCAATTTATTGATAAGCCTTCTATGCGGAACAGTATCAAAAGCCTTACTGAAATCTAAATAAGCAATGTCTACTGCACCACCTGTGTCTATTATTTTTGTTACCCAATCAAAAAATCATAAGATTAGTTTGGCATGATCTCCCTGAGGTAAACCCATGTTGTTTCTGATCCTGTAATCTATGTGTTTTTAGATGTTCAACAATCCTTTCCTTTAACATGGTTTCCATTAATTTCCCCACTACTGACGTAAGACTAACTGGCCTATAGTTCCCAGATTCCTCCCTACTACCCTTCTGTGAAATGGGCACAACATTTGCTAATTTCCAGTCTTCTGGGACGACTCCCGTTAGCAAGGATTGGTTAAATAAATCTGTTAACGGTTTTGCTATTACATCACTGCGCTCTTTTAATAATTTAGGGTGGATCCCATCAGGCCCCATTGACTTATTTGTCTTTACTTTAGACAGCTTCTGTAGAACCTCCTCCTCTGTAAACTGATATGTAATTGTCTCGTTAGTGTTTCCTCCTAACTGAGGTCCCTTTCCTTCCTTTTCTTCTGCAAAGACTGAACAAAAATATTCATTGAGGCAGTCAGCGAGACTTTTATCCTCTTCTACATACCTTCCTTCCTTTGTTTTTAATCTAACTAATCCTTGTTGTACTTTTCTTTTCTCGTTTATGTATCTAAAAAATGTTTTGTCCCCCTTTTTTACTGACAGAGCTATTTTCTCTTCTGCGTGTGCTTTGGAAGCCCTTATAAATTGCTTTGCCTCTTTCTGCCTAATCTTATAGGTTTGCCTATCTTCTTCACTCTGAGTTGTTTTATAATTATTGAATGCTGTCTTTTTGTTCTTCACTATTTTGGCCACTTCTGCAGAGTACCACAGTGGTTTCTTCCCTTTTTTGTTTTTGCTAACAAGTCGAATGCAATTGCCTGTGGCCTTCAATAATGCTTCCTTTAAATAATCCCATTTCTCCTGGACTCCCTTTAAACTCCTCCAGTCTGATAATGACTCCTTCACACAAAATCTCATTTTAGAAAAATCTGTTTTTTTAAAGTCTAAAACTTTTGTTTTTGTGTGGTGCGGCTCCATCCCTGTTCTTATATTAAACCATACTGACTGGTGATCACTAGATCCCAAATTTTCACCTACAACAACGTCCGATACCAAACCTCCATTTGTGAGTATTAAATCCAATATGGCCTCTTTACGGGTCGGCTCCTCAACTACTTGTGTTAGAGATAATCCCAGTAGGGAGTTTAGAATATTTGTACTCCTGGTGCACCCAGCTGTTTTGGTTTTCCAGTTCACATCAGGAAGATTAAAGTCCCCTATGATAATAACTTCCCCCTTCATTGCCATTTTGGCTATTTCCTCAAGCAGCAGATTATCTAGCTCTTCTACTTGTCCAGGGGGTCTATAGATCACACCTACACAAGCTACTGTATGATTGCCAAATGTTAGCATAACCCAAACTGACTCTATGTTCACCTCGCTCACTTTTATTTGGTTCGTTTTTATGTTGTTTTTCACATACAGGGCCACTCCTCCTTTCCTACCTTCTCTGTCTTTTCTATATAAAGAGTACCCCGGTATTGTTATGTCCCAGTTATTTTTCTCACTGAACCATGTCTCAGTAACCGCAACTAAATCTACTTTTTCAGCTGCCATCATTGCCTCTAGTTCATTGATTTTATTGACTAAACTGCGAGCATTTATAGACACGACTCTGAGCTTGTCATTTTTTTCCCCGCATGTTGCTTGCACCCTCCGATTTAGTTTTGGGGACAATCAGGCAGATTGTTTTTTACCCTTTTGCCCCCCCTCCTAGTTTAAATATTTCTTTGCGAAACCTTTGAACTTCTCACTGAGAACATATGTTCCCCTATGAGTAAGATGCAAACCATCTTTTTTATACAGTTCCTTTCTGCTCCAATTAGAGCTATCATGGGACACAAAGCCAAATCCTTGCTCTCGACACCATTCCCGAAGCCACAAATTAAATTCCCTATTGCGCATCTGCCTATCCTGAATGTTATGCACAGGCAAAACTTCAGAGAATGACACAGTGGACGCAATCTGCTGTATTTCACCTCCAAGAACACAAAAATCTTCCTTAATCTCAGAAACCTCATTGCTAGCCAAATCATTTGTCCCTAGATGGACTAGAACATCCACTTCCCCTTGCTGCTTTGCTTGTTTGACAATATTGAGAATACGTCTCTTGTCTCTACGAGCAGTAGCCCCAGGAAGACATCTCACCAAACCACTACTCTCCAGCTCAACACCTCTTATGATAGAATCACCCAGCAACAATTGCCTTCTATCATGTCCCACCTTTTCCTTATTGTTCTTGGTTGCAGTCCTGCATACCTTAGGCATAGGGGATGGTGGTTCCTCATCTATGGTGTCTGAGCCTACTTCCGTCTCACCACTACACTCTGAAAGTGCCTCAAAAGAATTAAGAAGAGCCACAGACTGTGGGACATGCCTTCTATCCACAACTCTAAGTCTACCAGATCCTACAGTAGTCCATCTGCCGCTCCTAGGAGGCCTCTGTGGCAGTGGCTTTGTAACAGTCATAGCCATAGCCTGAGTTTGTCTAACAGATAATTTACAAATTTCAGACTTCAAACAGGCAATTTCCTGCTGCAATAAAGAGAGCTGCCTACATATCAGGCACACTCCAAACCTCCAAAAATTGGATCTAAAAACAAATGCATGACAGCTCTTACACTGGACCAAGCCTGCCATTATAAAAGAATGGATTTAAACCAACAAATCTTACCTTTTTGTAGATTTTCTACCTCCTGTCTAACCTCAGACTACCTCCAGAGTATCTCCAGGATATCTCTAAGTGCTCACTTTGAAGGCTTCACTTAGAAGGCTTCCCAAGCTCAATTAGACCAAGCTAATATTCCACAAGCTTTATATAGTCACCTAAGAACACCTCCCCCAGCAAGGCGTTGACAAGTTTAACCACCTTAGCAAATAGCGCCCAATTGATTCCAATTGTATGGTAATCAGTAAGAGGAATGAGTCACCAGCCTAACCTAATTTACACACCAGACCTAACTTAAAACCTTAAGATGAATAGAAAAGATCTGTTTGAAACAAAAATCAAAATCACTCACCAGGATATCTCTAAGTGCTCACTTTGAAGGCTTCACTTAGAAGGCTTCCCAAGCTCAATTAGGGATTCCCCGGCTATCTGACATCATCACGCTATGCCTGAGGACGTCAGGCAGTGAGAGGGGACCCGGGGTGGAGCCGCCATCCAAGATGGCGGCCCCCACCGGAGCTAGGCTGCACTTCGGCGCCGCAAGGCACCGAAAGTCGACCCGGTGCCTTAGGGGTTAAAGCCAGGCACCGCTTAAAAGGGGAGACTCTCCCCTTTTAAGCGGTGCCTGGCTTTTTTTTCGTGGGACCTCCCGATCGGGAGGGAGAGGGATCCGAACGGATCCCCTCCTCCCTTCCAGGCGATCTCCCGGCATTGCCAGGGATCGCCTGGAAATGACGTCATCGCGCATGGCGCGATGACGTCATTTACGTCGGGAGGAGCTTGACTTCAGTGTCTGAGGACGCTGAAGTCAGAACGCCGTGGGACCCCGGACAGAGAGGTGAGTATCCTAGCCGGGGGTCCCGCAAAGCTGATGTTGTGTGGGACACGTCCTCCTCAGCATACACCGGGAGTAACTGAGGACGTGTGCCACACGTCGTCAGCAGTGAAGGGGTTAAAAACATATTTTTTAAAACTTTTTGTCCTTGTTTCCTGTCCCCCAGGGCACTACCCGGACCCCCATACACCTTTTATAGCAAATATCTAGCATATATGCCCTCTTGGAGGGCACTCTAAAAATCGAACTTTGAGTCCCATTGACTTGTATTGAGTTCGTGTTCGTGATCGAGTTCGAATTCGAACTTTTGAAAAGTTCAAGTTCGAATGCGAACCGAACTCGGGGGGGTTCGGCTCATCCCTACTGAATACCCATCTTCTGCCAGCCTCTGACCAAAGGACCGTCTTGACCATTCTCTTGGGATTCCCTATTGTACCTTGCCTGGAGTTCCCCTTTTGTCCTGTCTGCCACCCCAAGGTACATTCCCAGTGTCTCCCCAGGAATCCTGGTCTCTCCTGTCCGTGTATTTGTGAACCCCTGCATTATTGGGCTCAGACCACGGTGCAAACCGTTACACATTTCAGCATTGATTTTTTACACATGTCCCCATTATTGCATACCATGTTTATATAAACTTCCTAATTTTTTTCATGTACCTTTATTCACTACCGCACTTTCCATTCATCTCATTTATGTATTTTATTTGTATAAAGGCTAAAACCAGGGGAGCAGAATGCCACCCACTATTTTTAGCTTTAAGTGTAATAAAATATTTACTTTTACTTCAGAGCTTGTCTTCTTTTTCCTTTCCAGTCAAACAGCATCTGCTGCAGTGATCAACAGACATTGATGCTCTGCCGAACACTCAGGAAATCACGAGACAACATTCAGTGCAAAGAAGATTGGAACCCAAGGTTGTTTCATCACAAGCTGATGATAGACAGCCTTCCTGTGGAGTGAAGTTACTTGGTCCTACTTGCCAGAAATTCCATTCAGCCCTCCCATGGCAGTACTAAGACATCCTATCATAAAAATGCCACCTTGTGGATGCAGACAAAAGATCACCAAGTGGCCAAACCAGAAAAGAAGGTCCATTTCATATGCTTCTGAACTCGATGAATTGAGTTGTTTTTCACTAATCAAAAATTTTCAAGTGCAATTAAATTTCAATTCTAACAGTTTTGGAAACTATCATATTTTAGGGTTACTTTAAAGTTGGGTTTAGGTTTTGTAATTGAAGTTAGGTTACTATTTGTGCTTGTTTTAGGGTTATGGGTAGGGTTACTCTTAATCCTAAACTATAACCCTAAAATTGTGCTCCACTTTGGTTCTTTTAAGGCAGTGTTATCTAAATCTGTCCTCAGGACCCTCTGACTCGCCAGGTTTGACAGATATCTGAAGCACAGCACAGGTGATCTGATTTTCTGCTCAGTGATTGTAGGATTCAGTCTGCATTTCCCCAAGGTGATCTTCAAAATCTGGCCTGTTAGAGGGTCCTGAGGATAGTTTTAACACATTCTACTTTTGATACAGACGCAGCGAGACTCTGTTACCTAAAACTGAAGCAAAAATGGGGCAGAATGTTAGGGTTAAGCTTAGGGGTAACCTTAAACCAGTGTTTCCCAAACTTGTCCTCAAGAACCTCAGCCTGGCCAGATTTTACAGATCACCTTGGGGAAATGCAGACTGAATCCTGCAATCACTGAGCAGCAAATTATATCACCTGTGCTGTGCTTCAGATATCTGGAAAACCTGGAGTCTCAGCGGGTCCTGAGGACAGGTTTGGGAAGCACTGCCTTAAAACTAACCCTAAAAGTATCCCTAATCTAAAATTTGATACCTTCCAAAAAATTATTGAATTTGATTGAAACTTTTCATTTTCATTTGAGTCTGAAAATTGCTTTGATTCAAATTCAAGCATATGTTTTATTCCACGCCTTATTCATCATGTCATTTTATTACAAGAGCTCAATGTGGCAACCTTTCTAAAATGAACCCTGTAATTCATATGTGTGTTTTCTAAAGGAAAGCTTTGAAACGTAGTATGTGCTGTAAATACACATTCTTGGTGCTTTTTCTGCACATTTTTGTGCACAAGTAGAATCTCTTAATTTTGTTTTATAGTCCTTTTTTTTTTCTAAAAACGAACAAGGGATCATTTACAAACCGTTTTTTTTTTTCTTCAACTACAAAATAATAACAGTTACACATAGCTCCTCGTACACCAATTACTGTCCTTTGTGTGAAATGTATAGGTATTGATTGAGAAAAAAAGGTAATATAATTGGTACGTGAAGGAGAAAATAAGAAATAAGAATCAGCAAATTGCGCATCATTTATCTAAACGGAGTTTGAATTTGCATTTCATTTCTCTGCAGCTTATATTTTTTGCTTTGGCTTTAATTAATAACGTTCCACGTTTCTGACCTCATTCACAAAGGCCATCATTAGCAGATTCTGGCTTCTATCCAGGATTGCAGATATCCACCAATTGCGCTCTTGCGTAAACCATTTTTATTGCAAAGCACTGAAAATACACAGAGTAATTTATCATAATCCTGTCTGCATAAAAAGATGTCTGATTTCTCAAAGAAGAAGAAGAAAAAAATAGAATGTCTTTTTAAAACTCATCTGATTGTTGTTTCTTTGCCTCTCTAGTAATGCAGCTGCCGGACTCTGATAAATATTTCCATTTTATTTTTTTGATTATTTTGATGTTCTGTTTTCAGCTTGTGACAGCTTTTTCCCGTGCGTGTACATTTGTAGCCTTGGATTAGCGCAAATTGCTTACGGATAGTTTAAGAAAATGGAAGTAAAATGGGTCTGTCCCAGACTTGTGCACAGCCCTCTGCCGCAGTATAAATTTGGGAAGCTGACAGATTAAACTCTTGTTGGGCCAACAGCCTCCGAAGCTCTTTTTCATCCTAATTGCTTTGCAGACCATTCCTCCTTCAAAAACCTGCCGTTGCTAAAATATTGCAGTGGCCATAAATTTGATAGGTACTCAAAGGCCACAGTAATTATTAGGCTGCTCAGGCCCCATGTGTCTGCAGCACGGCTCGTGTAAAGGACCAAAGATAATAAATAGAATTAAAAATTAGTTTACGGTTCAGTCGAAGCACTAAAAACAGCTCAACACTTTTTCTGTTCTGATATTTAATCACTTTGTAGTATAACATGAAATTTCTTGAGGCGTATATTTTTAGTGTACATATTTGTGACTGTAAACATGTATGTATTTATGCATTCGCAGTGTCTACCATAGGTTAAATATAGAAAGGTAGATGGCAGTGTAATGTTTCTAATACTTGCCCTTTGGTAATTAATTAATTCTACTCTCTTTAACCCCTTCACTACCAAGTGATTTTCCAAAACAACATCGTCAGAAACCAGTGTTTTTTTTTGTAAAATCATTTTTAATAAATTGTAACGTAATAAATATTTGAGCTTATACCCTTGGTATTTCCTACTGTAAATAACCTATTTTTGGCCAGTAGATGGCATCATCTACTGGCAAATTGAGTTAGAGGCTTGAGCGGCTGGTCTATTTTCTTCTTCTTTTCGATGCATCGGCTGCTGACAGCCCGATATTTCAGAGCATTCAACTGCCGATTTTATAGGTTTAGCTCTTTGGGCATTATGCCCACAGGGCTAAAACTTTGGGGGCACCTTCTGCAGCCCAAAAGCAAATGAAATTTGTTTGCGGCAAATTAATTTCCTTTGCTTTCGGGCTGCAGATCAGCATACCCAGATATCGAGATATTGGGGCAACAGATGGTGCCTTTGAAGCCCGAGATATCTCAATATCGGTAGTGAAGGGGTTAATGATTAATCAAATTTTTTGTACCATAACAAAATTACTAATCTTTTCCTCCAAAAAAAGATTTGTTTTGTAGATAGGATTGCCAATGTGGAGGTGGTCCAGTTTGCTAACTGAAGTCCAACAAACACTGGATGACCAAATATAAACCAAGAGAATAATTTAAGGGGTTAACAGAAAATGGCATTTTCAATGTCAAAAACATAACTCTCAAATTGCTTTCAGAAGATTTAGCCATAACCCCTTCACTACCAAGTGATTTAAAAGAAAAACAAGGCCAGGAACAGTGGTTTGGTTTGTTTGTTTTTTTTAAATAATTTTTAATTAATTATACATTAAGAAATAAAGTATTTGAGAATATTTTTAGTGTATTTCTTACTGTTATAACCTTTTTGGTAGACAAATGTTGCCAGCTGTCAAAAAGGAGTTTCTGCAGTTTGGTGCTCTGTGCAGGATCAGGGAGGAAATGTCCCACAGAGACATTCCCCAGTAGGATTAACCCTTTCGCTGCTGAGCCATTTCACCTCTGTGTGCTGAGCTCATTTTGACCGTTTTGTGCTCATCATGTTTAAACGTGATTTGAAGTCATGTCAAGGACCCAGATAAATTAAATATCCTTATTTTCAGCAGACTTGGCAGATTAATAATATATCATTATTACATGTATTCGTCATGTCCTGTTAGAATGCTACAACAAAAAACATAAAAACAAAAGTGAATTTCCATTCAGATTTCAATCATTTACAGAGTGTAAATTTTTTTTTTATTACAATTTATCATCCAAGCGTTTTGTGGTTTAAACGATACCAAACATGACCCTCTAGCTGCTGCCAATCAGGAGATACGATGGCCCAAAGGACCTCCTATCTTCACCATAGGGATTTCCATAGGGACAGACCAAGAAATAATAATTTCATCATTTACATTCTTCAGAGTAGACACATTCTGCCTTGAAAATAGCTTTGCACACCCCTTTTCCCCTGGTTCTGGAGAACATCAAAACTTTCAAGTTTTTTGGTGCTGTGGTCTCTCAATGAGTAAATGAAGCTTGTATTTTAAATCTAGCAGTAACGTATAATATATTAAATATAGGCTAATGTCATTTTACAAAGTTAATGAAGGCCCAACTATCTGGTAGTATTTCATTGTAGAATGCTGTGGTAATCGTGCTGGTTAAAATGCACGTTTTATGCCCAACTGAATTTGGGCTCATTTGATCAGGCAGCACTCCCTATATTTGCGTGATCTTTTTTTTCCTCACATTTATAACGGTTTTTGAGAAATTTCCGAGCAAATATTAGCTGACACACACTTCAAGTGGCATGATGCTAGGGTCCAGTGTTAAAAAAACTATTGTAAACTTAAAGTAGAGGTACTTTCTGTCATGTTGTCAACTGGCAGCAGTATGGTTCTGTACTGGAACGGCAATAAACCAATTGATACTCTCAAACAGGGCTTTTTTCTGCTGGTACACACCGGTACTCAGTACTGGCACCTACCGGCAGGGCAGTCGCTCCTCCGTTGCAGCCCTCCGGATGCAGCCCATGGTTCAAGTTATGCTGATCGGCGCCACCTTGGATGTCAGCTCCACCTGTAGGACCTATCCCCGCCCACTGAAATCATTTTGCATGGGTCAGTTTTGGGAGATCCACTCCAGCCTGGCAGTGAATGCTCTATCCCCTATGGAGGAGATACAGGGGTCTTTTGGACCCCTGTATCTCTGGACCCATAGCAGCTAGAGGGTCATGTGAGGTGTCATTAGAACGGACACTGGTTACATGTAAAAATAAATATAAAATCGTTTTTTTTCTATGGTCAATTTTTTTCCTAATGCAGCACTATTTTTCACTTTTCAATTATTAAGTGAACAATGATACTGCACTGTGGAGCTCTGTGATACACTTATGCACACAGCACATAACTGTGACTTTTATTGCTGTGCAGCTCTGTGATACACTCATGCACATTGCACATTGCTGTGAGTTTTTTTTGCTGTGGAACTTTGTGATATGCTCATAAATACCTTAAATTTATTTGAGTTGTATTGTTGTGCAGCTTTGTGATACACTCATTCACAATGCACATTGCTGTAAGATTTATTCCTGTGGAGCTCTGTGATAAGTATTGGTGTGCATTGTGAGAATAGTTTGAGGGAGGGCAGCGTGTAATCTTTGGACCCAGGCAACACAATGTCATGGCCTGGCCCTGGCTCTATACATTGGCTGCATGCTGACATGAGCCCGCTATTTATTAGTTCATGTGAGCGTACGCCATGTTTTCATTGGCTGCCCACTGCCTAATGCTTTATGACACTTCATGGTGAGTACCCCACCTTTTTTCCTAGAAAAATAGCACTGCTCTTAAACAATGTAGAAATGATGGAGGAAAAAAGGTAGGAATGGATGTAGGTGGTTATTGATGACCACCATACTGCCAAGTCCTTTCCTTGTGCATTCGAAAACTATGCCAACCAATGGGAACACTTCACCTATATAGATCTCTGGCTCACTCTATTCTGGCCCTTGTTGTGATTTAGTTCCCAAATCTGTGTACCTTTCCATTACGTTGAAATGTACTGACCACAGCTGTTGATTATGGACTATCTCAATCTCTCTAACCCTGATTGGACTGTATGATTACCCCCTTTGTTGCTTACTTTGGCCTGTTTATTGACCCTGTTTCTCTCTTCTGTATTTGTCTTTTAGCTAGCTTTGCTCTGACCATTTCAGGGTCTGGAACTTTAGGTTTTGATTTGTTCTGCAAGTTAGGGTTAAATACCGGGGCATGGTGATAATAAAGTGTAGGAAACTGTAAATCTGAAAATCAGTCCTTGCTGTGGTAGACAGTAAATTGCAGATTAATTTATATTTCCACAGGTGAAGATCAAGATCTGGCAAAGTTGAGACCTATGATAATATATGTATACGTGTAGGTATATTATATATATATATATATATATATATATAATCATATGTGAGTACAAAAAGGAAGAACTGATGTCAAGAGAGTGGTAGCAGAGTTTTATCAGAGGAAGTGCCAGGGGATTAAATGCGACTTGATGAATAATGCAGGTCAGTTGGAATCCCCAGGAGCATCCACAAAACTCGTTAACTCAACTTCCAGTATGTGCTGCTTTCAAGAAAAGATTCCTCCTAAAGTAAGGAGCTTGAACAAATAAAGTCCCTGGAGATGTAAAGGTACAGTACATTCAGTCAGTAAATGAAAAGTTTGGATTGACTTCCAGATTAACCAATATGAGAATTAGCCTTATTTAGGCTTGCACTGTAAGCAAGATATATTAACCCTTTTGTTAAAGCAAGTCTATCAGGCTGAAATGGACTTTTTAAAAAATATTTAATACTGCTGCATTAAAAACATACCTACATCTATTTATCCTTTAATGTGTCCAATAGTTACTCGGAAACACAACTTTCACTATAAATTATAGAGTACGCAAAGAGCAAGACGTGGATCCCAGGCAGATTGTATTTTATTTACCTCTGCATTATTTGGTCAGAATAAATTAAGATTATATGAAACCCTACTATCAGGTCTGTGAGCTGGAGGCACACGGTCTACATTCTCTGGCTTCACAACCCTAACAACAACTTTCTTATTAGAATTGTGAAACCAAGCCAACATCCATGCACACACTAAGTTGGCCTCTCACTGTCTAACCTGTTTTGCTTGTGCTGGAGCTAAACACAAAGCATACTGAATGGCTCATGTACATGCTCAAAGATTGCGGAGGAGATGGGAAGTCACCTTTATGACTATCTATCCTATAAAAGAATAAGCTGCGGCGTGTCCGTCGCCAAAAAACGGACTGCGCATGCGCGCAGCCCACAGGGTGCTGTGGCGGTTGGGTGCGCGCGCGCCACCCGCCGCAGCACGCCCAAAGCGTCCTACGGAGGTTGGCTGCGCGCACAGCCGGGTGCGCGCGTGCCACCCGCCGCAGCACGCCCAAAGCATCCTACGGAGGTTGGTTGCGTGCGCATCCAACCTCCGTAGGACGCTTGGGCGTGCTGCGGCAGGTGGCGCGCGCGCACCCGGCTGCTCGCGCATCCAACCGCCACAGCCTGTTATGGAGGTTGCCACGCGCCTCCCGCCGCAGGACCACCAATGTTGGAAGGGCGCGAAAACGGCACCGAGCCCAGAGCCCAGCACCGAGCCCAGGGCCCAGCACCGAGCCCAGAGCCCAGCACCGAGCCCAGAGCCCAGCACCGAGCCCAGCACCGAGCCAGAGCCCAGCACCGAGCACCGAGCACAGAGCCCAGCACCGAGCACAGAGCCCAGCACCGAGGCCTGACCCCAGCACAGAGCCCAGCGCCGAACACAGAGCCCAGCACCGAGCACAGAGCCCAGCACCGAGCCCTGACCCCAGCACCGAGCCCTGACCCCAGCACCGAGCACAGAGCCCAGCACCGAGCCTTGACCCCAGCACCGAGCCCTGACCCCAGCACCGAGCACAGAGCCCAGCACCGAGCACAGAGCCCAGCACCGAGCACAGAGCCCAGAACCAAGCACAGAGCCCAGCACAGAGCCCTGACCCCAGCACCGAGCACAGAGCCCTGACCCCAGCACCGAGCACAGAGCCCAGCACAGAGCCCAGCACAGAGCCCAGCACCGAGCCCAGCACTGAGCACAGAGCCCAGCACAGAGCCCAGCACCGAGCACAGAGCCCAGCACCGAGCACAGAGCCCAGCACAGAGCCCAGCACCGAGCACAGAGCCCAGCACCGAGCACAGAGCCCAGCACAGAGCCCAGCACCGAGCACAGAGCCCAGCACAGAGCACAGAGCCCAGCACAGAGCCCAGACCCAGAGCCCAGCACAGAGCCCTGACCCCAGCACCGAGCACAGAGCCCAGCACCGAGCACAGAGCCCAGAACCGAGCACAGAGCCCAGCACTGAGCCCTGACCCCAGCACAGAGCCCAGCACCGAGCACAGAGCCCAGCACCGAGCCCTGACCCCAGCACCGAGCCCTGACCCCAGCACCGAGCCCTGACCCCAGCACCGAGCACAGAGCCCAGCACCGAGCACAGAGCCCAGCACCGAGCCCTGACCCCAGCACCAAGCCCTGACCCCAGCACCGAGCCCTGACCCCAGCACCGAGCACAGAGCCCAGCACAGAGCCCAGCACTGAGCACAGAGCCCAGCACCGAGCACAGAGCCCAGCACCGAGCACAGAGCCCAGCACAGAGCCCTGACCCCAGCACCGAGCACAGAGCCCAGCACAGAGCCCTGACCCCAGCACCGAGCACAGAGCCCTGACCCCAGCACCGAGCACAGAGCCCAGCACAGAGCCCAGCACCGAGCCCAGCACCGAGCACAGAGCCCAGCACCGAGCCAAGCACAATAAACGTCACAGAGCCAAGCACAGCACAGTAGACGGCACAGAGCCGAGCACAATAAACGGCACAGCGCCGAGCACAGCACAATATACGGCACAGAGCACAGCACAATAAACGGCACAGAGCCAATCACAGCACAATAAACGGCGCCGAGCACAGAACCAAGCACAACACAATACCCCAGCACAGAGCCCAGCACCGAGCACAGAGCCCAGCACCGAGCCCTGACCCCAGCACCGAGCCCTGAACCCAGCACCGAGCCCTGACCCCAGCACCGAGCACAGAGCCCAGCACCGAGCCTGACCCCAGCACCGAGCCTGACCCCAGCACCGAGCCCTGACCCCAGCACCGAGCACAGAGCCCAGCACAGAGCCCAGCACTGAGCACAGAGCCCAGCACGAGCACAGAGCCCAGCACCGAGCACAGAGCCCAGCACAGAGCCCTGACCCCAGCACCGAGCACAGAGCCCTGACCCCAGCACCGAGCACAGAGCCCAGCACAGAGCCCAGCACCAAGCCCAGCACCGAGCACAGAGCCCAGCACCGAGCACAGAGCCCAGCACAGAGCCCAGCACCGAGCACAGAGCCCAGCACCGAGCACAGAGCCAGCACCAAGCACAGAGCCCAGCACAGAGCACAGAGCCCAGCACAGAGCCCAGACCCAGAGCCCAGCACAGAGCCCTGACCCCAGCACCGAGCACAGAGCCCAGCACCGAGCACAGAGCCCAGCACCGAGCACAGAGCCCAGCACCGAGCACTGAGCCGAACGCAGAGCCCAGCACCTGAGCCCAGCACAGAGCCGAGCAAAACAGAATAAACACACCACAATAAACGGCACCGAGCACAGAACCAAGCACAACACAATAAAATGCGCAGAGCACAATAAACGGCGCAGAGCACAATATACGGAGCCGAGCGCAGAGCCAAGCACAGAGTAGAGCACAACAGAATAAACGCCACAGAGCCGAGCACAGCACAATATATGGCACAGTATATGGACGTGAACAAGGCTACTTATTACCAGGGACTGATGCATGCTTCACTAAAAATGTTGTATTCAAAGAAATTTATTCAAAATAGTCACTAAAAATATTTAACTTTTCTTGACGCTGCTGTGTTTTCCTTTCCACCAACATTCATACGCACCACACTTATCAATAGACTGCACTCTGGGCAGGCTTTACACCTAGTATGTTATATTTACGTAGTTCCAAGAGCAGAGTCTTTCTCAACCAGAACTGTTTAAGAATCAGAAATGGTAATTGTGCTTTTAGTGTCCCTGAAACTTGTGACATGGTATTCAGACATTATGATTCCTGAAATCAAAATGCAATTGTTTTCCAGATTTTCCATTGTTTCATTATTATTAAATCTCAGGTGAAACCCTACTAGCAAGTTCTTACAACATAGATTTATCCTCCCTTGGAACCATTGACCACTCCAGAAACAAAGTTAACAATTGTTGAAACTGATTCCTATAACCTTCTTTACTTTTTTACCACTTACAACTTGTTCATTTTCAGTCTATACTGCATAGAGGCTTGAATAGCATTGAGGTCATTAATTGAAAATAAGGCCACATGGCATACCAAGATTCAGATTTACTCATAAAGAGACTGAAATAATGTTAGTTTAAAACACCACTGAGTACTATGTTGCTCTGCTTGCCATGTAGAATAAAAATAGTAACAGTACAATAAAAAAATGCTACATAATTGAAAGCATGTACAAGCGTTTCTGCAAAACAGGATAATAAAAAGTTACCTACAGTAGATATAATACAGATTATCAGGTCAAATAAATAGATTTTTAATTTAATAATTCTCTGGTAAAAAATCTGTAGTTTTTCCTACTATAAAGAGTTCTGCATCTGATCAGAAGCGTTAAGAAAATTACGATTTTATTTTATTCAACGAGCTCTGCCTTTCCATTGTTACTGTAAAATAATTGCCACACGCTGTGCTTGCTTAAAAAAATCCAATAATCTAATTTTTACAAGTCTCATCTAAATAAACGGACATCACACAATAGGCAGTGGCAAATTGGATAATTATCTAAGTAATTTTATAGTGCTCATTTACCAAATGTAAAATCTCTTCATACAAATATCCCAAGGAAAGGAAAGGACGGTCAGCTGTGCTGCAATAAGTAAAAAGACATAATGGATGAGATGTACTGTATATGTTACGGTTAAAGCCCGAAGTGCGGTTAATCCTAGGATTACCCAGGTAATCCTAGCATTACCCAGACGTCATTAGCAAAAATCCAAAGTGAAATGAAATTTCGGACTTTACCCGGGTAATCTGCAAAGTATCCAGAGGCCTCTGGGTACCCCGGATTTTCTGCACTGTTTTAACCGGGTAATATGCACATTATCTAGTGTTGCTGGATAAAGTGTGATGTGCAACGAAACATCGGACTTTATCCGGGTAATCTGCAAAGTATCCAAACGCCTCTGGGTACTCGGCTTTTCTTGGGTTTTCAGCAGGTTACTGATGACTGAATTCTGAGGATTACCCGGGTAAAGCTGCAAACTGTTATCTGACTGATAACTAAAAAGTGTTTATTTGTTATTTTTTATGAAATTGTATCCACAGTCACAAACCACACTAAATAACGATCATGTAACTCTGTGCATTAATTGTCTGAAAATTAATTTATGAAGATAAAGATATTATATAAAGAGTAACCTAATGGTTATTATGTTTTATAAATGATATGAGCACATGTAACTCTTTCCCATTAATATAAGAAACATACCCTGTTACTCTGTATATTCATTATATCTGCAATACATTTTAATGTTTGTCTTTTGCCATTTCCATTGATAATATCCATAGCTAATAACAAAATTCACTTTTACCCAAGCGGGTTTGGATGCTCTGCAGATTACCCAGGTGAAGCTGTGGATAGTCCTCAGATTACCCGGGTGAAGCTTCAGACTTTCACATTATCCGTGTAAAGTGCACATTTTTCAGCTCTTCCAGACTTTTACCCAAGGGCAGTTGGTTAGTCCTAAAATTACCCGGGTAATGTCCGAAATTTTCATTTTTTTTTCAGCTTTACCCAGCGGTTTTGGGTAATGTCAGTATTACCCGGGTAATCCAGGGATTAACCGCACTTCGGGCTTTACCCGTAACATATACTTTAGTGCACAGACATGACACAAGGATCTGGATGTTTAGATGAAAGAGTTAAAGGGACACTCTACTCATCCTGATGCGTCACTAGCAGCTGGGATTTTGAATTTCACGGCTGCCAGTCATTACTGATGTCAGCATGCAGAGAGTGTGCTGATGTCATCTTCTCTGAGACCGCCCACGATAGTGAGTGGTCTCATAGGCAGCAATTGATCGGATCTCCGCAAGCAGGAGCAGCTTAAATCCATTATTACGCTCAGACGCTACAGAACTTTCATATGGAAAGTGCGCAGGTATGTAGCAGTGTATAATTTGCGGTTCCTACTCTACGCAAATTGCATAGTAAAATTTTAGGGACTTCCTGCTACTGAAGTCCCTGAGCTGCAGAGGAGGTGCTGAGCGTGGCAAGGGACAAAAGGTAAGTAAAATCACTTTTAAAAAATAATAATAATTTGGCAGAGGCTGTCAACAGCTTCTGCCCAATTATTTAAGGGCAAAAAATGTGGGACCTCTATTTTCAATAGAGGACCCCTTTAAGGTGTAAGTACCCAAGAAAAGAGTTTGGTTTAATGAAGAATGCGATTTAGAAGAATAGAGATGATGTGCGATTGTGATGGGGTGGCTGACACAGACCACAGGAGAGTTTGCTAGCAGTGGATTAGTTTGACATAGTTTAATGGGATTGGTGGGTGCAAGACAATTGTCATTGAAGTTGACAGATAGCATCATTAAGTAAGAAGGAAGAGTGCAAGACATTTTTGATTGGAGTGGGGTAACTTGGTCTCATTGAAAGGAAGGTGCAAGACAGTTATACCAACCTAAGGGTGGTAAAGTTGGCTACCAATAGAGCGTATAGGACAGTTGTACAGTTGTGACAAGTAGTAAATTTGGTTAATACCAGAAAAAATGGGAGACAAATTGCCATAAATCTGTGCTAAATTTTTTTGATAGGGGGTCAGAGAAAAGCAGTAGAGTAGTGGTTATTGGTTTGTGGACAAATTTGGGACTTCTCCCGGTCTGGTGCTCATACATCCATAACTTTGTGGTGTGTTGGTGTGGACGATTTTATGCATATATTCAAATAAATTAAAACTTAATTCATGCTCTACTCATATAATAACAGTTATTTTAGCTTTTTTTCTCAACAAATTGTGTACTAGTGAGATAGCATTAGAAATGTTTAGGAGAAAAGCTACTTTTTATATAAGTAAAGTGGGTAAGACTAGGACCTGACATGACAACAGTATAACCTTTCCAGTGGAGCCATTAACAAGTAAGAGGTTAACAGTAACAGCCCCACTTGTTAATGTTCACGGCTCTTGTCCTTTTCCAAGCGGAAATTGCTGTTGAGGCTTGGCTTCTACAGCTACTAATTTTCCTTATCCTTTTCTACACTTTGTATATTTCCTATAGGAAACATATATATTAGTGGAAAATGGAAAATGACGAGTGATTCCTAGTTCACTTGTTATTTTCATTTGCAGCTGAAAATAGAAAAAAAAATGACGGGCTTCTAAAACCTGTTGTTAAGGGATTTTGCATCTGAAAGATCATTTACCACTTAAAAAAAAAATACTCCCTTCAAATAGTTCTCTGGGCTGTTTTCGGTGGAAAGAGCAGGGCTCTCATGACTCTACGTAGCTTCCTATGGATTGCAGGAGAGAATGCCAGTGGCAACGGTCATTGCCACAGTTTTCTATAGTGCCACCTCCCCAATGAGCTGTTAAAAGAAAGTAACCTGCAAATACTTAGCAGATCCCTAAAACTGGCTCAGTCATAATAGAGGCCAACGTTTTCTTAATGTGCCATACAGGACATATGCATGCAATGAATATCTGACATTGGGTATCACTTATGCAGTAATACCTCTGTATTTCTTCTTTCTCTAAAGATGCAGAGTTACAGCATCCCGTCCTGTAATGACAAACAGTAATGATGCTGAACTATTATAGTGCATAATATTTTTGTCTTTACATACTTTATACACACAGAATGCTTTTGAATTGTTTGAAAGAAACTACCATTTTCTATGAATTATGTCTCTAGTGTTTATCACTTCCCTCTCCAAGTAAAATATTACTTTGGATACTCACAAAATTCTGATGCTAGTGGGTAGGCTCACAACAATAAACTTTTTTTGTTTTGCTGTGTAATGGGTTAATGCATTAAAACAGCAGAATTTAATGGATCGCAAGGCTAACATGGCTGTGTAATGGGGTGGCTATAACTAATGTTTATTTCAAACAGCCAGCTAAATACAGGAAGTCATAAACACAAGGCACTTATTATGTTCTAGGAAAACTGTGGTTTACAATAGCAAGCTATAATTAATCTTAGCACTGGAAATATTGGCTTAATTTATTGTAAGCAAGTTTTATTGATGCAGGCAGAAGATTAAGCAGTATGATTTTTTTTTTCTCATACTGGAGAATCCTTTTCTTGCATGTAATGTCATGCCTGAATGTACTGCCATAAATTACACTGCCTCGCTCGGAGGGAGCTCGTGGCCGACACACACTGTGAATGTACAGTACCATTTGACAACCTGAGGCATTTGTACAGCTCATGAAAAGGATGCTGTGTGCATTAGCTTTGGTTTCCAAACACTTCACACTGTGTGCTGACTGCAGGCTGTGGCTGGTACAAAATGTAGTCAATTCTGATACTTTCCTAGTTGTCTTGTGCTTTTTCAGTATATATTTAAGGAGCTAATCGGTAATTACTAGGCAGAGATGCAACATATAATTACTGCGTTTCAAGACAAAGAAGGTCAATTCGGTACTAATTATGGATAATTTAATAGCATGCTACCAGATACATTTGCTCTTTAACAGTATATTGATTGTCTAGTGCAAATGAACACACATGATAAATAATGAGAATAGGAAAGAAACTCTGTTGCTTTGCCCTGACCAAGCACTCTGCAATTAACCTCCAATGTTCTTGCACAGCTTTCCTGTATGGCTATGTAGTGTGTGGCATCAAGGGAGTATGTATGAGCAGTGCTATACACAAAGGTCTTATGGCTTAGATTCCTCACCTGCCTTGTTCTTTATGGAAATTGCACTTGTAATCCTTCTGTAGAAAGATAATTATCCGCGTTCTTTATACCTTAACACAAAAATGTTCTTCTGAAATGTCACTGGTCACCAGTTTGTCTTTAACATCTCATGTTTACATCTTCTACCTCCAGCATATTTCCTTACTCCTTGACCCTCATCCAGCCAACTTTAATACCAGCAACCAATTGATCCGCTCTTTCACTTGTCTTCATTCTTGTCCACTTCTTTACCATCTTCTCCAGCAGAAGTGGCAAGATCGCTAGTCATAGATGGTCAACATTAACCGTAACTTAAGGTGAAGAATATCTCATGTTCTTTGTTCTTAACTTCCATACATTGCTGGATGGAACATGTGGCTCATATTAAAACAGCTCTCTCGGTGTAGGTGATGACGTAGGAAAGAAAATCTGTTAGAACCGTCGTGTTCAAATACTATTGGGCAATTTGAATGAATACTGATTTGTCACGCATTCCATAGTAGCTATAGACTGGAGTTTTGTGTGATAGAGTTAAGTTCTATTCTATTTTTCAACCAAGAAAGAGAGCTCTTCCCCATTGCCTTCTCTCCATCTATTTGTGCCATCAATATCAAACTGAACAGATGTACATACTTGTAAGTTACTTTGTATCAAGAAATATACCTTGTTTTATAACAAAGAAGTCTGATGTGTGTTATTTTTTGTGACACAGTAATATACATATATACGGTGTGTGAACAGCTGCCACACTGCTTTAGGCAAAGTCACGGAAGGACAAAGGAAGAAAAGACAATATTTTTCTAACATAAGGGATACTCAAACATCAACTTGCTTGAACAGTTTAGCATAAATTAGAGAGGCTTGATTGAACCTTCACTCCTCAATGTCCCTTTGCTGGCCTGCCAGCTTAGACCATTTTCACCGCAATCTAGGCAATAGCTTGCTAGCATTGCATAACACTAGCAGGTTACCAACAGGAGCAGTCAAAATGTAAACTGTTGCTAGCAAATCATTGCATCAACCTGAATAGTACACTATGGGCTCTATTACATTCTTTGCGCAAAATCGCTCGTGCAGCGCGTTAATTTGTGCGCGAAGCGTTAAACGTTAACGCGCATAAATTATCGCTGGTATTACAATCTGAGCGCATTTTTCATCCGTCAAAAAATAACGCTTGTAAAAAGACACGCAAAAACGCGCGCGCATTAACGCTGCGCGCAGAAATCAGTGTGTGGACTGTTTTTTCATGCGATTTAGCCAATCTGAATTAAGAACCACAATTGTCTCCCTTTAAGTTTTTGCGCCTGCCAAAATCTATCTGAGTATATATGCTGCAGCAATAATAAAAACACGCACAACTTCTAAATTTTATTGTTTGGGTATGCGTAGAATGTGTAACTATAATTTGCTGTATTATTTTTTTTGGGCTGGTGTATTTGGGTTTGGCCAGGAGGTTCAGATTTGCCGTTACCACCAGCTTTTAAAAGACGTTAAAATTATGAGCGCAAACGTTGTCCGTTAAAATTTGCGCATAGATTGTAATACCATCCGCGTACAGCGCACAAACGCATTTGCGCTCACAATGTTAGGTATAGGACACGCAAAGTACAGTACGTTCGCGCAGGTCCACCCACATTAGAGGTTAACGTGCATTTTTTGCGCCGACGTTGCAATACGACGTTCTGCGCAAAGGGTTTTGCCCCTCGCGTTAATACATTTTTGCGCACACGCGTTAACGTTTGCGCGAAGAATGTAATAGAGCCCTATATATTTTATAGCTGAATATTTGTGTAATTACTTCTTAATACATTTTAATGACTTGCTTATTGCGCATTAAGCATTAGTTCAAATATCAGTCTGAAGTGTCCCTTTAAAGTCAATCGTCAAAATAGAATTTATAAATAGGAGGAATAGAAGAGAAAAAAAGACACTCAGGTCATTGTGACTTTTTAAATTTACGTAAATGGAGGCTAGAGTGTCACTTTAAGGAAATGATTAGGTGAAAACATTTATGCCATCGAGACGAGAAAAAAAAAAATTCCCCCCTGCTATTATTCCTTCACCTTGTCTATTTTAGCCAAAAATGTATAATTCCCCTGCAGTTATCCTCCTGGTGAATGACATGTTCCTTAGTGTTGACTGACATTCATTCTGAGAACTTTATGAGAAACATTAAAATTACTCTAAAGTAATTTGTCAGAAAAGAAAAACCACAGTTCATTAAAAATGATAAGCAAAGGAAATCTATAAAAAAAGTTTTCTTAAGACAAAAACATATTTTGTTGGCTATTGTTGCCAGCAACTTTTTCAGATGAGATAGTACTTTCATATTGGATTATAAAAGTGCTAGCACGTTGTGCTTTCCTAATCTAGGCACTTTTTTTCCATTTATAAAATGTAGATGATGCTCCAGCTGCCTTTCACAGTAAATGCCAGCTGGAGCTGTAAACATAAATGTTCTTCCTATATTCTTGTTTGTGAAGATGTAAGTGGATATATCTATGAAAGCAAAAAGGCAGTAATTACATACATGAATAATAGCTCCTCGTTTTAGTAATGGCATTTTCACTAAAATATACATGAGACATTTGCTGAGAGAAATGTTATGCTTTGAATCCAAATTATTTATTTCCATTTTAATTTTTTTTCTCGATTTAAAAGAACAAAAAACTCAGAATATATTCTGTGCAATAATAAAACATTTTTGTAACCTTAAAAAGAATACCAATATAAAAAGATGTCCATCTGGAGTTGAGCTGATAGTTCCTTTGTTGGTTTGAGAATGATTTTACATTTTGCAAGGACACATTAAATCACAATTGCACAGCACATAATGTTTCGATTGCATTGACCAGAATACATGGCATTGAGGGTGTTTAGACAACCACGGTGTGATAAAAATACAATTTGATGTCATGCAAACAACCTTTACTCTTTACTCTTTGTGCATAGGTGTTAAGGGTCCAATTTACTGTCTAAGTAACAGAGGATTCTAAAAGCGTGCATACTGTATAATCTTGTCTGCCTACTCTGTTCATTTTTCTCCACTACTCTTTGCATCCCACCTGTCCTATCTTCTGTCCTGTACTTGTTCTCTTGCTGTCCATATCATCTTCTCAAGAATGTTTTCCTTTCTTTTGTCTCCCTTTTCTATAAAACTGTCCTTTCATTCTTTGTACCAACCCCACTGCACAATTTCAATATTTCTCAGTGACTCCTTCCTTCTCCCAAGTTATAACTTCTTTTTTACTCAACCCTTCCTCTCACACACACAGGATCTATTCATCCTAACGTTCAGTAAGCTCTCACTCTCATCCTCCATCTCCTATCTCCCTGCTACTTCTAATAGCTGGGTATGTCTCTTCTATCCCTGGTCCTACTTTCTCTTCTGTAACTGTCCACAGAAATCCTGATAAAATTATCCAAATTCCTTCTCTTCCTTCCATTTCTTTATCTCTCAAAGAAACCTTGTGGCCTCCCTGTCCAATGTGGTCATTCTTGGAGACTTCAACATTGATTTTCTTACCAAATCTCAATCCTCTAAATTCACCTCCTCCATAGGCCTCTCACAGTGGTCCAATTATGCTACCCACCAAGCTAGCAATACGTGGGATTATATATTCTGCAACATGTGTACAAGCTCTGATTTGTCAAACACACCCCTCCCTCTAGGGCCAGGTCAAGAGATTGTGCTGCCTGGGTGCAATGATGAAATGCTACCCCCCCAAACTATGCCAACCAAACTACGCCTAAACATTTCAGAGAACTCCACAGAAATAAAAACAGTAATGTGTGGTGTGTATGAGTATATCACACAGCTCCACAGCAGTAAAACTAGAAAATAATAATAGATTATTAACCCCATAGCAATCAAGCGATTTTACCATTGTCTTTCCGAAAGTACCCACTGCTTTTTTTCACAATTCTGCGCTGTTTGCGTTTAGCTTTACATTTCCTTACGTTTACTGTACCCACACATATTATATACCATTTTTCTCACCATTAAATTGCCTTTCTTAACATACCATTATTTCCATCACATCATATAATTTACTATAAAAAAATTATGAAATGATGAAAAAAACACTTTTTCAAACGTTAATCCCCAAAATCTACAACCGCCAAAAAAAAAACCGCTAAAGAGTTTTAAAATTTTGTCCTGAAATTAGAAAAACCCAATTTTTACATATTTTGGCTTTTTAACCCCTTCACTGCTGAGCCAGTTTACCTCTGTGTGCTCAGCTCATTTTGAGTGTTTTATGCTCCTAATGTTTAAATGTGATTTGAAGGCCTATTTGATTATACCACCCAGACAATTATTATTATTTTTTTTTTTAAAAACTCACTTTTTTATATTTTTATTTTTACAACAAACCTGATCATGGTCAGGCCTTTCCAATTATACCAAACATGACCCTCTAGCTGCCACAGATCGGGAGATACAGGGGTCCAAAGGACCCCCCCTAACTCCACTTGGCAGCTAGGGTGTTAACTGGCTGACTGACATCATCCGCAGATGGAATTTATGGAAAATCTACAAAACCTCTCCCAAACTGCAGCAGGAAACAGCAGGGTTAAAAAGCGCTATTTATTAAAATAATTGTATCCAGGATGCGTTTCGCTGGCGAACAGGCTTAATCAGCTGGAAAAATTGCAGTATCCTGTTTCATTTTTTTTTTTTGAGAAAGGATTTTACCAGGAAGGAAGGATACATTGAGATTTCTCTCGTTTTCAAGTATGTCCTGGGTGGTGAGTGTGTCATTCTTTGTGTGGTGTTTTGGTGAGACGCTCCACCTTGTTTTTTGGTATTATTTTGTATTGTTTATTTAAAGAGACCAAAATACAAGTGCCTTTAAGGCCCCGTTCACACCTAGCCGTTTTAAAGCGCGTTCGTGTGCGCTTTAAAACGCCTGAACGGGGAAATCCCATGGGCCCTTTGCCATGGGCCCCGTTCAGACCTAAGCGTTTTAAAGCACGCAGGAACGTGCTTTAAAACAGCCGACCCGAAAAGAAGATCAGGAGCTTCTTTTCGGGCATACAGCAGCTGCAATGCGCTGCAATGTGCGTTCGCACGTTTTTTTTGTATGCGCGAACGCGCGTTAAAAAAACGCGTGCGTTGCGCGACTCAGCGCAACGCCGTGGTGTGAACCCAGCCTAATAGTTATTTTCAGTTTTCAAACTGTATCTTGTTTTTTTTACATTTTTCTCCAATCTTTCACAAGGCTGCATTAAATGCTTTGTTTTGCACAGTCTTTCTATTGCAGAATTGAACTGCACATTTTAAAAAAAGGATGGAACTAATGTAGGACACCATAATCAGATCAGGGTATTTGCCAAGGTGAAATAAAGGGGAAGGGAAAAATGTAATTACAAGTGTACATGCTGTTGTAGGACTTTGTGCAGGACTGGCCAGTCTGTGGTCCTTCAACTTCTACCTGAACTGCACGTATCCATGGCCAATATTTCTACGGAATGTTGACGTATGTGTACAAGGACCACTGACTCCAAGACGAAGGTATTCATGAGTTCAACACATCTAGTGGGTGGGTGTCATTTTATGGTGACGACGTGACCCAGAGGCTTGGCCGACATCCAAGATGTCAGCAATCTCCGGGAGCAAATCACAATCTGGCATTTAATGAGTTAAAAAGAGGCACCACTGGAAAGGGTAGACTCTCCAGTGCAGCCGTTGGGGAAGGAGAGGGGTCTAAAGGACCTTCCCCTCTTCCCTTTCAGGTGCCTGAAAATGACATCATCGTGCACAGCAATGATGGCCTGGGCCCATAAGACCATTGGGCTGGCTTCAAGGAACCAGATCGATGTGGGACCCCGGCCAGAGAGGGCAATATAGGGAGGAAGGGGGGTTAAAAGACCATACGGTACATAGTACGTCCTTGGTCCTTAATGGAATTTTCCCCAGGATGTACTATGTACGTTAGTGGTCCTTAAGGGGTTAAATGTGATTTGAAGTCCTATTTTATTATACTTCGGACAATTTGTTTTTCTAAAAAACAAACAAACAAAAAAACCACTTTTTATTTTTTTTTATTTTTACACTTTACACCAAACATGGTCAGGCCTTTCCAATGGTACCAAACATGACCCTGTAGCTGCCACAGATCAGGAGATACATCTCTCTACTTGGCAGCTAGGGGGTTAACTGGCCAATTGACGTCATCACACATATGGCGACGACGTCAGTGGGCGGGGGGGACCCCGGACAGCCAAGACGTCAGCCACCTCTGTGACCAGATTGCGATTTGGCGCCGTATCGCAATCCAGCACCTAAGGGATTAAAGCGAGGCACTGCTGGAAAGGGCAAACTCTGCCCTTTCAGGCGGTGCCTCTCTTTATTTTATATCTGCAGCTGTTTGGGAGGGAGAGGGGTCCAAAAGACCCACTCCCCTTCCAGGTTCTCCCCTGCAAGTGCTGGGGCACCTGAAACTGACGTCATTGCTCCCGGCGATGACGTCAATGCGACGGCCTGGGCCTATAAAACTGTCGGACCGGCTTCAAGGAAGCCAGACCAACATGGGACCCTAGCCAGAGAGGTGAGTATTGGGAAGGGGGGGAGTTAAAGGACCATAATGTAAATAGTACGTCCTTGGTCCTTAAGGGGAATTTTCCACAGGACGTACTATGTATGTCAGTAGTCCTTATGGAGTTAAAACAAATTCTAGTTTAATATAAACTATATATTAAAAAAATGTAAAGTAAAATAACAAAATATATACATTGTTTAAAATATACATTAAAATATTTTCAACAAATTGTATAATATATTAAAATATATACTTTATTAAAATGTATAATTAAAATACATTAAAATATAATTATTATATTAAAATAAGCATATTAAATATAAATAAAATAGTTAAAAGTAATTTAATTAATAATCAATTACTGAAAAAATGCAATATTATGAGTTGGGGACATCTCATGTCTCTGGTGGTAAAGTGGGAGAGATCGGATTGTGCGTCTCCTCTCGTGCTGCACTCATTCATATGGGGGTGTCAGGGCACCAGTGCTCTGACATGGCATTAGTGAGGAGCCTATTCCTGTGGGAATTTACAAGCTAGATGGGTGCAGGGGTGAGAAATAAGAAGGGGAGAATGCAGTGATGAGAATGATGAGAATATAGAGTGAGAGAATTGCGGTTATGGAGTAGGTCAAATGTTGTTACAGACTTAAGTAGTATGCTTCCAATAAACAGAGGTGTCTGTACGGGGTGTATAAAAGAAGCCATATTGGGAGAGAGCCTGGTAATGCGTGGAAGCACTTTCCATAGTGTCGGTGCGGCAGGAGAAAAGTCCTGTGAAGAGGTGATAATGGAGGATGCCAGAAGCAGATCATTGTTGCATCTTAGGGGCGGACTGGGGTGTATTTGGTGAGTGGGTGAGGAAAGGTAGTGGGGAGCACGATTAGTGAGGGTTTTTGTAGGTCAAGGCGTGTAATTTTAATTTAATTCTGCTGTGGATTGGGAATCAGTGTAGGGATTTGCAGAAAGGGGCAGCAGTAGACAGTGACAAATGAGAGGATAAGCTGAACTGATACCTTTAGGATGGACTGCAGGGGGCAGAGGCGGCCAAGAGGAAGGCCAGTTAGTATGTTACTGCAGTAGTCTTGGCAGGAGATTATAGAAGCGTGAATAAGGTGCTTGTTGAAGTCAATAGTTAGAAATGGACATATTTTGGCCATAGTGTGGAGGTGAAGCAAGATGAGAAAGGCGATTGCCTATGGGGACTGAAGAAAAAGTTGACTGGACTGGAGACTGGAGTTGAGAATCACTCTGAGGCAGTGGACATGGACTGAAGAAAGGATAGTTGTACTGTCAACAGGTAAAGTCAGAAATTGAAGTAGAGCTGGGGGCGGGGTTGTAAGGAGCTCAGTCCTAGACATATTGATCTTCAGGTGGTGAGAGGCTATCCAGGAAGAGATACCAGACAGTCAATGAGAGAGAAAAGAGGGAGAGAGATGGGGAATGGATCTGGGGATGATTTTACCCAATGTGGAAGTACAGATGGAAATATCCTTTAGCAGCTCTAGGACACCAACCCTCTTCTGACTGAGTCACTCTACTAGCAGCTTGAGTCGGAATCCTTGGGAGTTGTTAAAAGACACCAGAAGTGATGCCGCTGCTAGTATCTGCTCATGGAGTCCATAGGCTTAGATTCATGTGAGTTTGCATTTGTACAGAATCACCACTGCAAACTTTTTGATAGATCATTTTCTGTCTATCGATGGTCTGATTTAATACAGTCAAATCATTCAAGGTGGCCATAAACGTAAAGGACAATATATTTATCCAAGGGGACAATTTATTTACCCTTATAGAAAAAAAATGGATTGGTAATTCCTGTCTACAATATTTCTCCAAGTATTTTAAATTAACAGTATTTATATGTTTAATTATTTGTATAAGTATTTAGATGCACCTGAGCTCTTTTGCTGGTGTGTTTTGTTCATACCTAGGGTTTTTGGCTGCTGAACACTGCATCCTTTGTGCCTGAGAATTCAGTGCAAGACTTAAAGACATTTTCTGACATGAGATGTGTATCTCCTTAGCCAAACGTTTAAATTCTACTTAAACAATGGCTTAACAGGCATCTGTCATGAGAATGCATCCCTTGGTGATGAAATTACACCGGACAACTTAATGAAAAACTGCAGTGATCCTGCTGAACCATAAAATGATCGATTTCCTCTTGGAAACCCTACATTTTAGTCGGAAAGGATCTGACAAACTGTTTTCTTTAGGTTTTCACACAAACCTATTTTCAAATCAAGACAACAAGCAGTGACCTGCCCAGAGTGAAGCTCATGGCTCTAAAACAGGCATATTTTCAGGCATCTTTAAATGCAAATAGAATAAAATGAAATCCGTTCATTGAAAGTCTAGTGAGTCAATGATGAAATACATAATTGAAAAATAATCAAGAATAAATAACTGTAGGGGGATACACTTTTATTTTGTAAGTTATGGCATGTAGTGAACAGAGATTAACGATATTCTACAAATATGATCATGCAAAGCAAATTTTGAGAGGGACCCATGGAGGCAAGAAACCTAAAAGGATGAAACGGTTGGTTGATGCTATTACTGTACTACTCTAAACAAAGTCACTACTGCAAAATTACTTTGGCAGGGTGGATACATTTATTTATGCAAGTGTGAAATGAGCAGTACTAATTTAGTTTTCATAATATCAGTGTAGCAGGAACACTGTGCTGTCTATCATAATGTTTATGCTTTAATAAGAAGAATCAGTGATAGATTTGTGTAAAGTTGTAATGTACGGTACATTAGTTATAGTGGAGTGTAGCACCATCTAGTGTCCTTTTGTGGTAGTACGGCTGTTAAACCATTTCATATATATTAGTGAATGTATAGGAAGGAAGTTGTCATTAATCAGAGAATGCTGGGTAGAATCTTGACAGGAAGTGAAGCATTCACCATTTTGTGTCTGAAAGTTATTACTGGAAGCGAGGCATGTGTTTCTCATCCATCGCCATCTACCCCTAGAGAGCTAAAAAAGTAAGTTTACTGTATCATCGAGTAAGGAAAATGCTGTTATGCATGCAATGTGATGTTTATAAAGTTTGTTTTTACTGTATTACAGTTTCACCTGGCTTGTCTTAATAAATCTGAGATCAAATAAATATGGTATCCAAGTTTGTGAGACAAGAAGGTTTAGCTCGATGTCTTCGGACAGAACAGTGAAATTTTTGAGCCGACCTCCAAGAGGAAGATAAGCTGACTGCGAAGTCTGTACAGCCCGGGGCTACACAGCATCCATACAGTCAGAAACTTTAAAGAAACATACCTGCGGCAGGCGAAGCAAGCAGCCAAGCTACACAGAGGCGCGCAGCGTCGTCACGAGCGGTCTCTATACAGCAAGACAGTTTCTTCCCCGCAGCCATGCCTCACAGTGAGACATCTTCAATCAAAACAAGATCACAAGCAAGCTCATCCAAGTCATTTGTCGCAAATGCAGCAGCCATAGCCCGTTTGAAAGCGGAAGCAGCAAGAGCCAGGGTCGCATTCGCAGACCAAGAGCTACAGATGAAAAAGGCAAAGACCGAGCTAGCTCAGCAGGAGACGTCCCTGAAATTACAGCAATCTATCTTAGAAGCTAACATGGAGAGGCTGGCAGTAGACCGAGATGTTGCCGTTGCCATTGCAGAAGCAGAAGCATTAGAAGCAGCTGTCTACATTGAGTCAAAGGAATGTAGAAGCATGCCGAGTTTAGAGGAAGACAGTCAAGATGCAACGCAACGAACCTCAGAATATGTCCACCAGCACTATAACCCAAGCAGCATCCCACAAAAAGAAACCAAACAGGACGTCGGTGAGTCACAACAGATAAAGCAAAGACGAGACGACCTCGGAACCCAGTGCGACAAGCAAGAAAGGTCTGACAGAGTGCCAGACTTTCCCGTCCCAACCAACCTTCTATTCCACAAGGTACACAGCCTTCATACAACTACCAAACACCTGTCTTCACTCCAAAGGTGTATGCAATGAGTCCGTATGAAATGCCAACCTTAAGCAGGTATGAGCCCAACACACCTAAAGAGGAGACTTCTATCAGGTATGCCTATACACCGCACCAAAATACACCAGCAACCTACCCCAATCACAATCAGGCTACTATAGACTTTGCAAAATTCCTTGCGAAACGTGAGTTAGTTACCCAAGGTCTTGTCAAATTTAGTGATCGCCCTCAACACTACAGGGCGTGGCGATCCTCTTTCCAGAGTGCTATTCATGGTCTAGATCTATCCTGCAGGGAACAGATAGACCTCCTGGTAAAGTGGCTCAGCAATGAGTCTGCTGAACAGGCCATAAGGATCAGAGACATTAACATAAATCACCCTGAGATAGGCCTTACAAACATATGGGACAGACTGGATAGGTGTTATGGTTCACCAGAAGCTATAGAGAATACACTGTTTAAAAGGATAGAAGACTTCCCAAAAATGCCCAGCAGAGGTTATCAAAGGCTCAGAGAATTCAGTGATCTGTGTATGGAGTTACGAGTGGCTAAAGCAGAAGGAGACTTACCTGGCCTTTCTTATCTTGACTCTGCCAGAGGGATTCACTCCTTAGCACAAAAACTTCCTTATGAGTTACACGAAAGATGGATCACTCATGGCTGTAACTACAAACGAGATCGCAATGTGCCTTTTCCACCCTTTAGTGAGTTTGTAGACTTTGTAGACAGACAAGCAAGAATGAAAGATGATCCCAGTTTCATTTTTCCAGTGTCTTATTCCACTTCCTTTGGCCCCAAACAACCCAGAGCTCCAGTAGCCGTGCACAAAACTAACATTTCTTCCCAAAGGTTTACAGAGTCTCAACTAGAGGATCGAGACAGCGACCCTACAAAGTTCTGCCCTCTACATAAGATGCCACATCCTCTACAGAAATGCAGAGCCTTCAGGACAAAGACTATCCAGGAGCGCAAAGCTTTCCTCAAGGAGAACAACATTTGTTTCAAGTGCTGCTCTTCATCTACGCACTTCGCCAAGGACTGCAAGGTCAGTGTCAAGTGTACAGAGTGTGGCAACACAGAGCACAACACAGCTCTACACCCAAGGCCTACTCCAAGAACCCTCCCAACTGTGCATGGTGACACAGAGCAAGGCAGGGAAGCCAAAGACTCTAGTACAGACGCCATGGCAATCACTTCACAGTGTACTGAAGTCTGCAAAGGAACTACAGGCGGCAGATCCTGCTCCAAAATCTGTCCTGTGAGAGTTTACCCAAAAGGACGCAGAGACAAAGCGGTCAAGCTCTACGTCATTTTGGATGATCAGAGTAATAGGTCACTAGCGAGATCTGTGTTTTTTGACATTCTAAACCTTAAAAGCCCGAGCAGCCCTTACTCCCTTAGAACGTGTGCAGGTACAGTGGAAACGGCGGGGAGAAGAGCTGACGGGCTACAAATTGAATCTATGGATGGTAAGACATGCCTACCCTTACCGACCATAATAGAGTGCAACCATATGCCAGACAACAGGTCAGAGATTCCCACACCAGACGCAGCAGCTCACCACACTCACTTAAAGCACATAGCACATCTCATACCAGAACTAGACGATCAGGCTCAGATAATCTTACTTCTTGGGAGAGATATCTTGCAAGTCCATAAAGTTAGAAAACTGATAAACGGTTCCCAAAACGCCCCATATGCCCAAAAACTAGACCTCGGGTGGGTCATTATAGGTGATGTTTGCCTAGGGGGTGCTCACAAACCGGCATCTGTTAATAACCTGCTCACTAGTACCTTCGAGAATGGTCGTCCTTCTCTTCTCCAACCCTGTCAGAATCACATCCTCATAAAAGAGCTACCACATAAATACCTACGACGATGACCAAAATGACTTAGGAAGCACAGTGTTTAAGAGGACAAAGGAAGATGACCAGGTAGCAATGTCCATAGAGGATAGACTCTTCTTAGAACTTATGGAAAAGAGTATAGAGAAAGATGTGACTAATAGCTGGGTTGCACCTCTTCCCTTTAGACCTCAAAGACGACGTTTGCCTAACAACCGAGAACTAGCACATAAACGCCTCTCGTCCCTAAGACACAATCTCCAAAGGAAACCAGAGATGAGTGAACATTTCTTTTCCTTCATGGAGAAAATATTCCAGAACGGTCATGCTGAGATAACCCCAGACCTCAAAGACACAGAAGAATGCTGGTACTTACCTATATTCGGGGTTTACCACCCTAAGAACCCAGGGCAGATTAGAGTGGTGTTCGATTCTAGCGCCAAGCATGAGGGTGTCTCTCTAAATGATGTCCTTCTCTCGGGCCCTGACCTTAACAACAGACTGTTAGGGGTGCTTCTTCGCTTTCGCAAAGATTCAGTTGCGTTCATGGCAGACATACAACAAATGTTCTACTGCTTTCTTGTTAAAGAAGAACACCGTAACTTTCTGAGATTTCTCTGGTTCAAGGACAACAACCCTTCTGGAGACATCACAGAATACCGTATGAGGGTACACATATTTGGCAACAGTCCTTCCCCTGCTGTTGCTATATATGGCCTCAGACACTCTGCTAGAGTAGGCGAGTTAGAGTATGGGTCAGATGTCAGACAATTTGTAGACAGAGATTTCTACGTAGACGACTGCTTGAAATCACTGCCTACAAATGAAGCCGCTATCAGTCTCCTCAAAAGGACTCAGACAATGCTTGCCTGTTCCAACTTAAAACTTCACAAGATTGCTTCCAACAGTAGAGAAGTCTTGGAGGCCTTTCCTGTCGAAGATCGTTCTAACGAGAGTTAAAGGACTTAGATCTAGGCACAGACTCACTTCCCATGCAACGCAGTCTTGGTTTGCTATGGGACTTAAGATCTGACACCTTTACCTTTCAAGTAAACACAGAGGAAAAACCCTTTACCCGTAGAGGCGTCCTGTCTACCATAAATAGCCTGTACGATCCTTTAGGTTTTGCAACACCTATCACTATCCAGGGTAAGGCACTACTGAGAGACTTGACCTGTGAGTCGTTAGATTGGGACCACCCTCTTCCCACTGACAAGAAGAACCTATGGACAGAGTGGAAGGACTCACTGACAGTTTTATCTAACCTTAACATCCCACGCCCATATGTCCCTCTGTCATCTGAGGACTATCAGACGCAAAAACTTTGTGTGTTTTCGGATGCTTCTGTTAAGGCAATTGCTGCTGTAGCTTACCTGAAAACCATAGACAATAAAGGACAATGCCACATAGGGTTTGTAATGGGGAAAGCCAAACTTGCACCACTTCCCGAGCACACTATACCCAGGCTGGAGCTTTGTGCTGCAGTCTTAGCTACAGAGCTAGCTGAACTAATTGCAACAGAGATAAACGTAGAAATTCAAAAAGCTGAGTTTTATACAGACAGCAAAGTAGTTTTGGGTTACATCCATAATGAAATTAGACGTTTCTACGTCTATGTCAATAACAGAGTATTGAGGATAAGGAGGTCTACCCTCCCAGAGCAATGGCATTTCGTGCCCACAGACCGTAATCCTGCAAACCTAGCGACCAGATCTGTAGCAGCCAGCCGCCTTGAGAGTACTTCGTGGTTCACAGGTCCCACCTTTCTACGCAGTACCGACTGTAACATTAAAGACCCCGCCACATTCGAGTTAATAGATGCAGACAAGGATCAGGAAATTCGCCCTCAGGTATCTACTGCAGTTACAACAACTTCTCTTAACCAGTTTAAAACTCACCGTTTCAATAGGTTTTCCACCTGGAGGTCATTAGTTAGAGCTATTACTTGCCTGAACCACATAGCTCAGTCCTATAAACAAAAACCACTGACTCCAGACAATTGCAGAGGTTGGCACCACTGCAAAAACGGCTACTCAGCGACTGACCTAGAACAATCTAAAAATTGGTTAATATCTGTTGTACAAAGAGAGGTCTTTGCTAAAGAAATTAATTGTATTCTCAACCAGAAACCTGTTCCTAAAGACAGTAGTTTAAAGAAACTTGATCCAATTCTTGATGAAAATGCCATGTTGAGAGTAGGAGTCCGTTTGAGAGAAAGCGAGTTAGAACTCTCAGAGAAACATCCGTTAGTGATTCCCGGTCACCATCATATTGCCTACTTACTCATTCAGCACTACCATGACCAAACTAAACACCAGGGTCGACTGTTTACTGAAGGAGCTGTAAGAGCTGCTGGACTATGGGTAGTCGGAGCTAAGAGATGTGTGAGTAGGATCCTCTTCAAGTGTGTCATCTGCAGAAAACTTCGTGGAAGGTTACAGACACAAAAGATGACCAATTTACCACCTGACAGACTTAGCATGGATCCACCTTTTACCAATGTTGGCCTTGATGTTTTCGGTCCCTGGTCTGTCGCCACCCGGTACACAAAGAGGGGACACTCAAACAGTAAACGCTGGGCAGTTATATTCGTTTGCATGTCCATCAGAGCGGTTCACATTGAAGTTATTGAGTCAATGGACACTTCAAGTTTTATTAATGCTCTGAGACGTTTCATAGCAATCAGGGGTCCAGTGAGACTCATTCGTTCTGACAGAGGCTCAAACTTTGTGGGAGCAGTAAGAGAACTTCAAATTCCTTCTAACTTGGACGTCCTTACAGTACAAAGATACTTGAGTGAACAAGACAGCACGTGGATCTTCAACCCACCTCACTCTTCTCACATGGGAGGTGTCTGGGAGAGGATGATAGGCATAGCCCGCAGAATTCTTGACTCTATCTTCCTGCAAGTAGGAACTGCAAGGCTTACTCACGAGTGTTTAGTGACCTTTATGGCAGAGGTTACAGCTATCATTAATGCCAGACCTTTGACACCAATTTCAAGTGACTTTGAAGACCCGGTGATCCTCACACCCGCCATGTTGCTCACGCAAAAGACTAATCTTGCCGGTGCTCCAGCTGGAGAGTTTTGTGAGAAAGATCTTTACAAGCGACAATGGAGACAGGTACAAGTTCTTGCCAATACCTTCTGGAGCCGGTGGAAGGAACAATGTATATCTACTCTACAAGTGAGGAGAAAGTGGCACACTGGAAAGCCCAATCTTAAACCTGGAGACGTTGTGCTAATGAAAGACTGTCAGACGCTAAGGAACATGTGGCCTTTAGGTCTGATCACCAAAGTACTCCCAAGCAAAGATAATCGTGTCCGTAAGGTCGAGGTCAGGACCTTTCAACAGAATGAGGTTAAAGTGTTCTTAAGACCAGTGAACGAACTTGCTCTGTTGTTTTCTACGGAAGACTCTGCTAGTGACGTCGTGTGACGTCAGACGGGGAGTGTGCTGTCTATCATAATGTTTATGCTTTAATAAGAAGAATCAGTGATAGATTTGTGTAAAGTTGTAATGTACGGTACATTAGTTATAGTGGAGTGTAGCACCATCTAGTGTCCTTTTGTGGTAGTACGGCTGTTAAACCATTTCATATATATTAGTGAATGTATAGGAAGGAAGTTGTCATTAATCAGAGAATGCTGGGTAGAATCTTGACAGGAAGTGAAGCATTCACCATTTTGTGTCTGAAAGTTATTACTGGAAGCGAGGCATGTGTTTCTCATCCATCGCCATCTACCCCTAGAGAGCTAAAAAAGTAAGTTTACTGTATCATCGAGTAAGGAAAATGCTGTTATGCATGCAATGTGATGTTTATGAAGTTTGTTTTTACTGTATTACAGTTTCACCTGGCTTGTCTTAATAAATCTGAGATCAAATAAATATGGTATCCAAGTTTGTGAGACAAGAAGGTTTAGCTCGATGTCTTCGGACAGAACAAACACACTGTGGTTACATCCAAAACGCAAGGATCAGAATTAGCCTGTAATTTAGTCCGTTCCTTCTCTGTCCCAGAACCACACAAGGACCAACCTTCAACTGACTGGTAGCCCTGGTATAACAGAGGTGCCCCAAAGGACCAAAGCACACATAAACAGCCATTCACAAGCATCTTGGGATGAGAATCAAAGACTATTATTTCCAGCGCTTCTCTTATATTCCCTTTTATCAGTTATTTAAGACACAAAACCAAACAAGAGAACAGTGGCGTAGCGAGGAGGGGGGGGGGACTTGGCTCCAGGTGCCTGGCTGGGGGGAAACCATACACAGAGGAGGACCTTTGTGTTGCCCCAGTTCGGCGCTGATCTGGGGCATCAACCACAGCGGCTGACATCTTGCATATCAGCCCTCACTGTGGGACCCCCCCCCCTCGGCCGTGGGAGTCATTGCGCATCCAAGACAAAAGATGTTGGGGTACTTTGGACCCCTGTATCTCTTGAACGGTGTACCCTACACGGGTACAAATCCTGGCCTTTCCAAAGATACCAGACATGACCAGATACTCTGGAGAAAAAAAACGAAACATACAAAAACTCATTTTTTTCTTTTTTTGTCTCCAAAAGCAGCAGTATTATTCACTTTTCAACAATAAAGTGCATAATATTGCTGCTTTACCTCACCTTCTCATTTCCCACAGCAGCAGTAAGTATGGAGGGAATGGAGCAGTGCGTTATTACGCATTGTTTCATCGAAAACCTAATCTTCTGCGAAAAGCGCAGGAGGTTCCTTTGGACTGCTGCATCACCATAATGTACTTTCTACAAGGTCAAGTTGGAAAGGATAGAGTCTGGCCTTTCCGATGATACCAAACATGACCATATGTGTAAAAAATAAATAAATGTGGGAGAGAAAAACAATTGCAAAACGTCTTTTCCCCCCTCTGTTTTAAGGCAATGTCATTATTCACTTATAACGCAAACAATGTCGCTGCCCTAATTTACCTTCTCATTTCCCACACTGTGAGCAAATTGAAAGTGATGGCATAATGTGTTACTATAGATTATTTTATCTAAAACATGAGGGGGGCGCTGCAGGAGGACTTGCCCCGGGCGCCTCGTCACCTCGCTACGCCTCTGCAAGAGAATAATCCAACTAAGTAAGAGTACAATACAAACTACAAGCCACATTATGGTTGGAGAAATTTACCTCAAAACCATTCCAATATTTTGGTTAATCTATTAGTCTTTTCTGTCCTTCATTCTGGTAGCAATTTGGAAAGACAAAACGGTCAGCTGAAAATATTCAGTAGGGTTTGACTCCAAGGGTTTAACCCAAAATACAGCTCACACCAGAAAAAAGGAGTCCACTAAGGCTGGCATCAGACGAGCGCACTATGTGCGACTGTACTGATGTGCCTTCTGGTGTCCATCGCAGCATTGAGATGCTGCGACTGAGCCAGACACACGCTGATACGCGCACAAATTGCGTGCGCAACAGTGGCCGTGCTGCGTACGTGCACCAAGCCTCTCCATCAAAGCGCTAGAACGCGCGTTGACGGAGCTGCAAAGCGCGATCCTCCATAGGAGAATCGAGCCTTGCAGCGCTGAGCGCACTAAGTGCGCTCAGCGAGGTGGCCAGACTGGCGTCGAGTGGAAGGAATGTCCATTCTCACGGATGTTCCTTCCGCTCTTCAATGACGCTCATCTGACCCCAGCCTAAAACTACAAAGGCGAGCGTCAAAGGAAGGAAGCTAAAAAAAAATTGTGAAATGCCTAAATTCCAAATAATAAATGTCTTTAGTACTAAGCACTCAATAACGTGAAAGACTTATTCTCATATGTGTTTACAGGTATTTAAAAATCATGGGGTCAATAAAATTACCTGTGAAAAAACGCCCAAACAGAGCTATTAAATCATTACCAAGTGGCTTGCATTCTGCTTTCTCTCCTCAGCCTGAGCATACTCCAATCCTCTATTAAAAACCCTCCCCCTGTATCATCAATTGCTTTGTGTTCAGTTCTTAAGAGCCATAGGAGACAAAAAAAAAAAAAAAAAGAGATAGAAAGCGATCCTATCTACCCATAAATCAGTGGTGGAGCTGTCATGTGTATCAAGGCACAAAACCTGTCCGCATGCTAGAGATCCATAAAGTGTGCTGTTAAAAACAAAGAAACCACTCACCGGATGTTTTGCCACAAAAAGGGTCTTTGTCAAGTGGTCTTTTTTCAGATATTAACAATTTATCATCAATAACTGGAAAAAAAAATTCAAGAATGCCCTCTAATTCTTGGCACCATTGCTCCTTTAACTCGATGGGTGATGGAGAAATAAACTTATAGACCTGGGTCTTTTTCACGGAAAAAGCAAATAGGATGTCTCAGCTCGTACAGGCAAGAATAAAACATTTATTTGAATTAAAATAAAATAACATATTATGGTTTTATTTTTTAAATCCTTCGAAACAGCACAAGACACGCGACACCATCTAACATTTAGAACCTTTCATCCCAGCAATATTTCTGTAAAGAATAAATACATGGAAAATTAAAAACCAACAAATTTATATTAATTTAATAACAATCTTTATGCAAAATTTCTGCTTTGCTCTATATTTGTTAGCTACACATGCCGTGTTTTAAACAGATGTTATGATAATATTGTTTTCAACAAAGAGTGCTTGGTAGTGAAGAGGCTAAAATTCTCTAGACACGTTATATATGATAAGTATAATCACAGCCTCCTTTTGCTACAAATCATGGGTACATAGCAGATATGCTGTCCTTTTCAACTTTTTTTTCCCTTTGGGGTCTCCGTCTACTCAATGTACTTGGTGTTTTGACTATAGGTTTCTTACTACAAAGAACTTGGAATGGGCTTAGCTGATGCGAGCTGAGATAATATGGGACACAAAAGTGTAAATGCCAGATACATTTCATCTGTAGCCCCTTCGGTATTAACAATTGTTAGGTATTTTTCTAGTCTGCCTCCCCCAGTTGTATTGTTGTAATAGCAGCAGATGCTAAACCAGTTACATATAACTAAAAGAGAAACTGCAACTCAAACATTTCTGAACAACATTGATATAAATTATGGTAAAAATTGAAAAGTGCCTCAAGCATTGCATTCAATAATATAATCCAGTAAAACAAAGAGCTGCCAGGCCAATCAAATTAACAAACAATAAGTACTTTGCTGTGTGAGAAAAGCAAATCCGACAGAATAAGTCAACTTCTATCCAACCGGATAACTAGGTGGACACCAATTTCTACCTGTGATAGTCATAAAACATAACTTTTATTGGAACTCAAATACTAATTAAAAACAACTTGACACCAGACGTGACCATGTTGCACGGATCCCCCTTGATCTAGGATACTGGTCCCTGTATACAGTATACTATCTACCCCTCCGATCCTTAGGTGGTCGGCGCAGCTAACCATCTTCAAGAACCAAGTGACATGTAACCAGCAAGGGTTAACAGATACCAGAATATTATAACAGACTTGTTTGATGGAACAGGGATCTTAGTACCAGTCAGACGTGTACCAATATATATACACACAGAACAGGATCACTAGTACTTGCCAAGTCGCTACAAAGAGCAGGGTTGTCAGGGAATGCCAGGTCGATACACAATATAGCTGAAATTACGAAGAGCACTGAGGGAAGTGAATACCATGTCAGGGCACAGGAGTATGTGAGATGCTGGGCTTTAAACGCATCATCAAGCCCTGCCCCGTCCCCTGGCATCTCATGTGACTGCAAGACTTCTGTTCTTCACTCAGCACCCGTCCAGCAAGCAGGACGCTGCCGGGATTCGGGTGCTACCAGCGTGGGACGTGATACCATGATCATGAATCTCAAACATAAAAATACAGCACATATTAAAACAAAACATTTCTTCTGTGTATTAACAGCAATGACTTCCCATTACATTATACTGATTCTTAGATTGCTTGTGGCCCTAGGTATCGAGAATTAGTTTTTTCCTTTAAAAAGTAAACAGACCACCATAATATCACAGAGGGAAAAAAGAAGAAAAGAAAAATGAGGTAAGAACGAAATAACCAAAATCTTGGTCTAAATAAGTGTACATATATATTCAAAGCTTATCGGTACAGCAGGATTATCAGCAATATTTACCATCACTTATTAACAGCCCCACACTCATAATAAACAATCATCATCAAGTGGTATCCTAAACTGCTAAGTGCTAGAATGCTAAAGCAATGATTTCTACATTGGTTTCTAGTGCACCCAACATGCGTTTCGCCCGTGGAGGCTCGTCAGGAGTGCTACCAGCGTTAAGGTTATAGAGTATGCTATGACTAACTTCTATATATATAAAAACACTTTCCCTTTACATTTATTTGTTTTGTAGGTAATTTAAACTCTATTTGCTGAGACATAGCCTTTCCAAATAGAGCATTTATGGCATCATTCATATCGCTTTTGAGCTCCCCTTGTAAATAATTACTAGACTCCAGAAGTGACACGATTAACTGGGGTCAGCTACAGGCAAAGAAGTTTTGCATCGGTAATTCACTGAGTCCCACGGAAGAGCAAGGCTAAATTACCTAAGCAGAATAAAAAAGTCAAGAAGGCAAGTCATAAAAATATTTTTTCCACAGCTTTCGTGACATCTATGTACATAAACGCGAAAGTCCTGACTGACTGACTGACTCATCAACGCCCAGCTGAAACCGTTTAACCTAGGAACGTGAAATTTTGAAGGTGCACTGTTTTTATGATGTAGGCACCCACTAAGGAAGGATTTTTGGAAACTCTGCCCCATAGGGGATGAAAAAGGGGGTTGAATATTTTAACCCCTTAAGGACTGCTGACGTACCCTGTACGTCATGTCCACGGGTCTCCCTTAGACCCGCGGACGTACAGGGTACGTCATCGGCGCCTAATCCCCCTCCCGCCCGATACTCACCTCCCTCGCTGAATCCCTCGGCGATATGGCAGGGAGGAAGCCTGCCCATGTGATTTACATGGGCAGGCGAGGCTGATGACGTCGCCACGCTGCGTGGTGACGTCATCAGCAGGCGTCCCCATACAAATCAATGGAGGGGAGGGGGGGCTCCTTCGGAGCCCTCTATCTCCCCAACCATTGAAGCTAGGGAGATGCTTTTTGCACCGCTGAAAAGGGGAGAGTCTCAGCGGTGTATGGCATTAACCGTTTCGCCGCCGAATCACGTTTCGGCGCAAATTGGCGCCAAAAATGCAATTCGAACCTGGAGGGGGGCTGACATCTTGGATGTCAGCCAAGCCTCCAGGTCCCCCCCACCCACTGACAACCTCACCATATGTGTGAGGATGTCAGTGGGCCAGTTAACCATCTAGCTGCCATGTAGAGATAAGGGGATCCTAAGGGTCCCCTTATCTCCCGATCCATGGCAGCTAGATGGTCATATTTGAAATCATTTGAAAGGCCTGCTCATGGCCTTTCCAATGATACCAAACATGACCCGGTTTGGTTTAAAAAAAAAATAATAATAATAATAATAATAATAAAGAAATTAAATAAAATAAATGGGTTTTTTTTAAGTTTTTTTTGTCTGGGGGGGGTTTAATTAAATAGGACCTAGGCTGTCATCTCAAAATAATTACATAGGTGAACTGGCTCAGCAGTGAAAGGGTTAAAAGGCAAAAACATGTAAAAATTGGGTATTTCTATTCTCGGGATAAAATTTTGAAACTATTTAGCCGGAGTCTTTATTGGTGGTTGTAGATTTTGGGGATTAAATTGCGAATAAGTGTGTTTTTACCATTTTTTCATCATATTTCATATTTTTTTATAGTAAATTATTGGATATGATGGAAATAATGGTATTTCCAGAAAGTCCATTTAATGGCGGGAAAAAGGGTGTATAATATGTGTGGGTTGAATAAACGAGTAAGAGGAAAATTTGACCTAAACACTAACAGCGCAGAAACGTAAAAACCGCAGCGGTCACTAAAGGACGGATTTGTGTAAAACCGCCTGGTCACTAAGGGGTTAAACAGGATACCTATAGCTCAAAAACAGAAGATGTTACAGACGTGAAAATTGGTATTTAGATTCTTCTTGAAAAATAAAAAAACCACATAATTTACCGTTTTTCAAAAATTCAACTGGGGGGGCAAAAAAAGGGGGTTGAATATTTTAAACAGGATACCTATTTCTTAAAAACAGAAGATGGTACAGACGTGAAAAATCTGTATTTAGATTCATCTTGACAAATAAAAAAAACACTAATTTTACCATTTTCAGAAAATTCCTTGGGGGGGGCAAAAAGGGGGGTTGAATACTTTTATCATAAACGCGAAAGTCCTGACTGACTGACTCATCAACGCCCAGCTGAAACCATTAACCTAGGAATGTGAAATTTTGAAGGTGCACTGTTTTTATGATGTGGGCACCCACTAAGCAAGGATTTTTGGAAACTCCGCCCCTAAGGGGGTGAAAAAGGGGGTTGAATATTTTAAACAGGATACCTATAGCTCAAAATCAGAAGATGTTACAGACTTGAAAATCGGTATTTAGATTCATTTTGAAAAATAAAAAAAACACATTTTACCATTTTCTGAAAATTCCATGGGGGGCCAAAATGGGGGGTTAAATACATCTATATATATATATATATATATATATATACGTGAAAGTCCTGACTGACTGACTCATCAACGCCCAGCTGAAACCATTAACCTAGGAATGTGAAATTTTGAAGGTGCAGTTTTTATGATGTGGGCACCCACTAAGGAAGGATTTTTGGAAACTCCGTCCCTAATGGGGTGAAAAAGGGGGTTGAATATTTTAAACAGAAGATGCTAAAGATGTGAAAATCGGTATTTAGATTCGTCTTGAGAAAAAAAAAACACGTATTTTACCGTTTTTCAAAAATCCAAGTGGGGGCCAAAAAAAGGGGGTTGAATATTTTAAACAGGATACCTATATCTCCAAAACAGACAATGTTAGAGTCCTGAAAATTGGTATTTAGATTCATCTTGAAAAATAAAAAAACACGTATTTTACCATGTTCTGAAAATTCCTTGGGGGGGGCAAAAAGGGGGGTTGAATACGTTTATCAGTATACCTAGATTTTAAAAAACAAAGATGATACTTGTGTGAAATTTGGTATTTACAATCTTCGTGAAAAAACAAACATGTTTTTTGCCATTTTCCACTAATCCAATTGGGGGGGGGTCGGGGGAAAGGGGTATGAATATTTTTATCATTATACCTATATTTCAAAGACCAAAGTGTTACAGATGTGAAATCTTGAAAAATAAAATCAGGTGTTTTACCATTTTCCAAAAATCCCAAGTGGGGGGGTGAAAAAAAGGGGGGGCTGAATACTTTTAAACAGGATACCTATATCTCAAAAACAGAAGATGTTACATATACGTGAAAATTGGTATTTAGATTCGTCTTGAGAAAGAAAAAAACCCCTACTTTACCATTTTCCAAAAACCAAAGATGTTACAGGTGTGAAATTTGGTCTTTACAGTCTTCGTGAAAAAAAACAAACATGTGTTTTGCCATTTTACACAAATCCAAATAAGGGGGGGGGGGTCGAGGGAAAGGAGTCTGAATACTTTTATCAGTATATCTATAGTTCAAAAACCAAGATGTTACAGGTGTGACGTTTGGTAATTACAGAAAATAAAGAAACACGTGTTTTACCATTTTCCAAAAATCCATGGGGGGGTAAAAAAAAGGGGGGTGAATACTTTTAAACAGGATACCTACATCTCAAAAACAGAAGCTGTTACAGACGTGAAAATTGGTATTTAGATTTGTCTTGAGAAACAAAAAAACACCTATTTAACCATTTTCCAAAAATCCAGTGGGAGGGGGAAAAAAGGGGGGTTGAATACTTTTATCAGTATACCTATATTTCCAAAAACCAAAGATGTTACAGGTGTGAAATCTGGCACTTACAATCTTCTCGAAAAATAAAAAAAACACATGTTTTACCATTTTCAAAGAATCCCACGTGGTGGGTGAAAAAAGGGGGAGTGAATACTTTTCAACAGGATACCTACAGTATATCTCAAAAACAGAAGATGTTACAGACGTGAAAATTGGTATTTAAATTCGTCTTGACAATAAAACAACACGTATTTTACCATTTTCCAAAAATCCAGTGGGGGGGCAAAAAGGGGGATGAATACCTTTATCACTATACCTATATTTCAAAAACCAATGATGTTGCAGGTGTGAAATTCGATATTTACAATCTTCGTGCAAAAAAACCCCCATGTTTTACCATTTTCCAAAAATCCAGTTAAGGGGGCTGTTGGAAAGGGATGTGAATACTTTTATCAGTATACCTATATTTCAAAAACCAAAGATGTTACAGGTGTGAAATTTGGCACTTACATTCTTCTTGAAAAATTAAAAAACACGTGTTTTACAATTTTCCAAAAATCCCAAGTGGGGGGGGGGAAAGGGGGGTTCTACCAAAAAAACTCAAGTTTCTTTTAAAAAACAATTTTAACAAATCCTAAAATCGACACGAGCGAAGCCGTGGGCAAAAGCTAGTGCTAAATGAAATGTAAAGGCTTACAGAGTAAACTTTATAAACACATACATGTTTAACACATTTAATTGCTGCTGTCATCAGAAAATGTCAATCTTTAATCATTTTAAAACAATAAACACAAATACTTTGATATTGTAACCTCTTTTTTTTCATATAAGAAGTTTATTGTTTTCAAAAAATATAACAGTACAAAATGGTGCTGAGTATTCTCCGCTTATTCACATCTATAAATATAACAGTTACATCAGTAGTTAAACCGTTATAAGCCATCGCGGTTAGACATTAAAGGATATTGTAACCTCTTAACAAAGCTATAGCAAATTCAGCAGTAGAAACTCTTTGGAGATGTTTCAGTGTGGAGGCGGCCATCTTGGAATTGCATCACAATTTTCACACTCTGACCATTACTGAATAAAACAACAGAACAAATATAAGAATAAATAGAGAGGGTGGTGACAGAAGGCATTCAAATACTGTACTTAAAGGTCACCCAAAATTAAACTGGACAGGAAATGTGAAAACTACATTAAATTATTATTGCCACAAAGTACAGTGGAAACACTGGTGGAAAACCCCATAGATATCCTACACGGAGAACTGCAACACAGGACTTTGATAGAAATTATGATGAAAAGAACAGGAAACGGCAGTAACCTAAATAATAAATTCACTATAGTTTGCTGCAAAATCACCATTCTTTCATCGACATAAAGGTGGTTAGAGAATACCCTGATGCATATTTTCAAATGGTTTCAGAACACAATGGGACATCAGGCTGAAAGATTCTCTAATTCATGTTTTATACTACCAGGCGTTTTATTATTTTAGGTGTCCTTGATGCAATCATAACCATACATGTTATTTCAAACCATAGAAGGTGTTCGAAGATTCCCTCATTTACACTGTGTATTATTAAGAGCTTTATAGTTGTAGAGCTTTGTGATCCATGTATGTAACATATACCTGTTACAGAAAAGAAAGATCGGGAATTCGGTTATCTGAAAAATGCAAATGTGGATAATCCTATTCCTTGTAGCCTAATCCAATGTAGCTTGATTTTTAACATTTTTGGGACAAAGATGGCACCCATTGAATCCGTGAGTTATTCTTTGTAATGGAAAATGTGGGGGCAATCCAAACGTATCGGAAGCTTTTCTTCACTTCAAGTGAGGTATGCGTTATAGTGTACTGGCTGGTGTTAGCCATTCCTTTTTAATCTTTTTAGTGTGATTCCTTTGCAACCATAGGCTTGTAGGGATGGATCACAAACAATGGGGTTTCATTCAGAAATGAATTGCAAAAGATAAAAATGTTGATAATCTGTGCCATTACAGTATACAGTACATTATACCAAAACGCGTTTCGCATAAAAAGCTTCCTCAGTTGGTACTACTGTCATTTTTATGGGATACGCGTTTTGGTATACTGTATATTTTACTACTAATAAAATTCGCCTTATTTTACACTTATCCTGTGTTCCGGATGCTTGTATTCGCCGAGGAGGTGGCTGAGGCTGATAGGTGATCCGGTGCACCTTCTGAATTCACCGGCTGCCTACAAATCTGGTGTCTGATCTATGAGACACCAGCAAATGAGAGTACGGCATTCTTCTCCTTTTCTTGCACTCCATTTTATACAATATTGCTCTATGTGAGTCATTTTATATTTTGGAGGGACACAGAGAATGGTAACCCTTTAAGAAAACCATGCTTCTGAGCCACGGAGTGCAGCATAAGGAAACAGATCAAGCCCAAACTCCAGCACATCTTTCTTTTATAATTGTAAATGATGGCTTTCGTTGACTGGATTAATTCATCTTTAAAAAAAGTCCAACTTGTTGTTTTTTTGGTTTTTAAATAAGTTTATTTGCACTTCACCAAAACATATATGCAATAACAAAACAAAATTTCTGTCTTTGCATTTGAGATCTGATTAAGCATTATATTCCCTTCAATAAAATCCTTGGGTCGTAATTTAAAAAAAATAATTAACTATTAAGAGATAAGTACCAAGTAGTGTTTCCAATTCATCACAATAAAAAGACCATAAGTTATTGTATTATTTAAAAGAAACACTTAAAACACAAGAAACAAGTTAAAATTGAAAAGAAAAGTCATGATGACCATAGAATAGTAAGCAATAAAGACTTTTAAAGCATCCTAGGAAAAGCAAGCAGTAAATGGCAACTTTAAATATCATTTTATTGTTATAAATTGAAAACTGACCTTAGAAAATCTCCTGAATAAAAATAAAGTACGCTTCTATAACATGCAATGGGCGATTTCATTGTTGACAAACTGTTACATTTGCAGCAAAAGTGCTTTTTTGACATTTTAAAGACATAAGAAGATTTGCGAACATGTCATATTCTCCTATTACTACAACCTGCGTATGGTAAATAAAAAATGTTTAGCAATAAGACCTGGAAACTAGATACAAGGTGTTGTACAGAACGAATGTAGTTAAAAACCGAGACGGGAAAAAATTATGATGAAAGCAGGGAGTTAAATTATTGTTTGCAAACTGGTAGTTTCTGATGATGAAATGAAGCAAATGCTTCTAGACACCACTAGCTGCATCCTCAGCTGTGCTGTACCGTTCTCCCCAGGTCTCAATGGGCGCAACATGAAGCCGATCCCTAACATAAAAAATCCCTAGATCGGTTCCTGGTCCTTGAGATTGGATCAGAACTAATATCCTGCAGGACTCCTACTTAAGGTAGTTATTGTGTGTGTTTAGTTTAATAGGGAATTAATATTCATAATATGCGGTCCTGCTATGATGTCATGTTTTGTAAGGGCAGAAATAGTGAAACTGTGTGGTTTGAAGTAATACTCTTTAATATAATCATAGTTAATAAACGTGCATTTTCAAATATATAAATAATGTGCAGCATTTTTATCTGTACGTCACAATTCTTTGTAGAAAGAAGGATGAGAGGACTTTCACAAAACACATATAAATTGGTAAAATTATACAAAACCGCCAGGTATCCTAAGTGCTCCTTTCCCAAGCACAAACAATCTTCAAGCAACGTTACATAGACAAGAACACCTGCGGTAGAAATTGTATAACATAGTGTAATCTGTCATAACATAAATGTCCCCCGGAGAGGATCAATAAATCTGTGCACCAAACATATAGATAATGAAGGCTTATCTGAGAGTGGTGGAACTTTCTTCCAGTCGATTCACTCCTTAGTCGCGTCGCCTCTAAGAACCAAGCAGTAACCAAATCAGGACACAGACACCAGAATAGATGATTTTATATCTTTGGTGCACAGATTTATTGATCCTCTGCGGGGGGGGGGGCATTTATGTAATAACAGATTACACTATGTTACACAATCTCTACTGCAGGTGTTCTTGTCTATGTATCCTCACAATTCTTTCAAACTTTCCCTAAAAATATCCTAAAATTTGCTGTTATTTAAAGACAGAATATCAGAAAAAAATTCCCTTTTTACTCTAACATCAAGATATGAAAATCCATTTTCATTATTTAATTGAAAATCTAGATGTGGTTTAGAAACGAGGTCCTTAATATATAGTTATATACAAGAAAACTAAAATAATTATTAAATCATATGAAAATAAAACTGTTGGCTACAAGGCAATTTTTTTTTTTGTGAAAGGATTTTACCAGGAAGGATACATTGTGATGTCTCTCGTTTTCAAGTATGTCCTGGGTGGCGAGTATGTACCGTTAGGTGTCTTGCCCAAGGACACTTACTGGAGAGGTTCAAAAACATCATACAGTAGACATTTAATAAATAATGACATCTGCATCCATATCACACTGCTTAAAACCATGAACCAAAATAATGACTTGTACAAATAAAAATCTTGACTATATGATCCGACTCATTCATTGGCGAGAGATAGAGGCACAAAGCCTTAAATCCCACCCTCCGTCAATATTACCAAAATGAAAATAGACAAAAATTATTTAAATGTAAAAGTGTAATAAGGCAGGGTAAAGATCAAAATGTCAATTTTGGGTTTAAATTCCAAACTGCGCGCCTTTGCTTTAACTGGAAAAAACCCAAAAAAAAAAAAAAAAAAAACACAGAACAAAAAACCCCATAACAAAGGAAGGCAGAACAGATCATTTTAAAAACGTCATGAAAATGTCAGGACATATGTACCCATTAAAATCTTTAAAAAAAATCCTCTGTAGACAAACCAGGTGAACACCGCTGAACAGTGTTCTATAAGTAATCCCAGTCAACAGGTCAGACATAGAACAAGGCTTTGATATTTCTTCCTTTCAAGCTCCCAAGAGTGGTTAGTCCGAATATACTTTTTAGCGTTGAAAATAATTCTCCTTTTTAACTCTGGCTCATTAATCAGTCTTTCGGATAGCTGGACAAACTCCTGAAAGAGAACAACATATATCAGTAAAAAGAAGAATAAAGGCAGTAAAGGTACTTTGGATGAGTTATGTGAGAATATGATATATTACGATCTTGGACAGTTCGCTGTATTCTTTGACCAATCAATCTAGCTATGTATTGATTCAATGGGACTGCCTATTAACTCTACTGTCGGAAATGTCCAGGAACAAAAATAAGGTCTGCAGAACTCATTTCCTAATGAATGGTCCTTGAAAATAGGCTGCGGACCTGTACAGATGTTAAACGAATGCAGTTTGCCCATTTCACTTTATCTATTAGCAAAAAGATTAGGGATTCAACTCGTGTATACTTATGTAATGGCTCAACTAGAACAGCTTAACCTCTTGACTACCAAGCTTGAGCATGCTGTCTTCTGAAGCAGTGGTTCCCAACCGCAGTCCTCAAGTACCCCCAACAGGCCAGGTTTGCCAGATGTCTGAAGCACAGCACAGGTGATAAAATTTGCTGCTCAAGTGATTGCTCAAGTCTGCATTTCCCCAAGCTAATCCTAAAAAATCTGGCCTGCTAGGAGTACTTGAGGACCGCAGCTGGGAACCACTGTTCTAAAGCACCTGCTGGTAGCCCGATTTCAAGTATGCCTGATTTGGTCTAATCCTGGAGCAATGCAAAGGAATTTAGTTTCAGAATGGACTTCTTAATGTGCACAAAGGTTTCACATCTAGGGTGTAACAGCCGAGGTGCTAAAACCATCTGCACATTAGTAACTCTGTGTCTAAAACACAGGTCACCACCTGATTCAGCACAGAGGAATAGCAGTAGCATATTTTGGCCAGCAGAAATCAAATATAACTACTGCGGAGACAGTGGTTTTATGGAAAATCCCTTGGTAGTGAAAGCATCTTTGACTTAACCTCCCTAGTGTTCCGATTCTGACATATTTTATATGTCAGAATCAGAACAATTTATTTGGCCCCCTAGCGGTATCGAGTGTGGCACGGGGTTAATTTCATTGCTGAAAGCGGTAACCCCGAGCCACACTTGGGCTGCCGCTGGATACATTCCTGTCCCTGCGCTCCCTCGCTGTCCCCCGCATTCTGCTCCAGCGATCGCGACATCCTACTTCCTGGTTCCCATCTCCCGAGAAGGGAACCAGGAAGCGATACACTGCAATCGCTGAAGGAGAATGCGATCACGGAGGTCAGTGAGGGAGCGCAGGGACAGGTTTGTATCCAGCCCGAGTGTGGCTCGGGGTTACCGCTTTCGGCATAGAAAGTTAACCCCGAGCCACACTCAGGAAAACCGCCAGGGAGGTTAAAATGCAAGAATCTAACAGATGAGAAAAATACAAACAAAAAGTCACTACAAATGATTCACATACTATGAAAGAATAAAAATGGACTTGTATTTACATTATAGAGTAAGAACAATTCTCATGCCGGAAGGTATAAATACTTCTGGACAAGGAGCGATGTGTTTGGAACACTTTCTATGTGTACGTTCCCAGCTCTGAAAAGCTGTATGTAACCAGATTTATGTAACCATTTGTTAGGTTAAATCAGGTTAGAGATAGAATTTACTTTCGGATCCCCCCCTTTCTCTATTGATAGCTAATTAAATACATTCCATTTAAGAACTTGTTGCAACGACTGTGAAAAAGGTTTAAACTGCTTCAGGGCCAAGCCAGCCCTTTGAGGTTTGCAAATAAGTATCAGACTAAAAAAAAAACACATTCATTAGTAACATGTCCAGTAGACCATTACATTTGGGGAAGGTTAAGTCCATCTAGTGTCTCCTGCCTTGCTAGGACTTACTGTTCAGATTCATCTTTCTACACAAGACGACAACTGTGGCGTCCAAGGAAGGTCTCCCAGAGCAGTTAATTTTCACAGAAATGTTACTGCACAATTTACGTTTATATGGACACTCTTTCCACCCTGACCATTAAAGAACTTAATTAGGAAGTTACTATTATTTTATTATGCTAGTGCCAACATATTCCACAGCGCTGAACAATGGTTGCAATACATTTAGACATAGCATATGAAAAATCATCACAGGAGGAAATGAGGGCCAAATTCCCATTGGAATTTACAATCTAACAGGGATGGAAAGTGAGAAACCGGAAGAGAGGACTGTAATGTTACAGTGATGGACTGGATGGGGAAGTGAAGTGTATTATTGAACAGGAATGTCTTTAGGGAGGTTTGAAGGCAGGCAAATTAGGGGAAGTCTGACAGCACAACGACGAGAGGGTAGGAGCTGCGTGTGAGAAGTCATGGTTATGGTGCCAAGATCCTGTCCTTTTTTCAGTAAACACGAAGTTTCAAAAAAGGAAGTCACATCTCCTCCCTAAAGTCCTGTCAATCACAGAGAAGGTCCAATATGTTATGTCAGCATATCCAGTGCCATGAAGAAATGCTCCAGCAAATTTAATCTTCAAAATACTGGAATTATTCCTCTTTTTCCCCACAGAGCAGACAATATTACACCCGGACTTGACAAACACCTAGTAAGGTCGAAACGTTGTGTGCTCTGTGGGGACATGAGGAAAAACTGCACAATTTGTAAATTCAGTGACTGGAGCTTTTCCTATTTTCTTCATTGTATATTGTATAGTTAAAGAGTGTGGATTGTGCCCCTACACTTCTTGAGGAATTTATGGATGGATCCTACGCTGCTGTTGTGAGCACTTGTAGTTTGCACTGTCATATCGGAATTGCAAGCTTCTGGTGTTTTTTTTGCAAGATGGATATTAACCCCTTAAAGATCAAGGGTCTTTAAAGTCAATGCATTTATGACGGAACAGTCACGTCACTGGTCCTTAAGGGGTTAATACTGATCTTGGAGAATCATTAGATTTATTGTAATCCACAGGTGCTGCATATGTTCTACATGTCCTCAGTGAACCTCTGTGGGAACATTTAACTGGACAATAACAAATTCATCTTCAAGTTGAACGCAAAAGACTTGAGATTTTGGAATGGGAATACCAATTGTAGAAGAAGAAAAATTTAGAAAATTTGTAAAAAGTCGATATACATTGAGGTGGACTGAGAACTCTTAAGGCTCCCAGGCAATAGGAGATTGTGGGCCCTCCCCAATTGTGTCTGTCAACATGCAATCCACACGTACATACAAGCACCACCCATATGTACAATGTTATTGCAGAATGTATTTCTCAATACTATTTTGAAAATGAAATTGTGGGGCCCCACATAACGGCAGCAAGCATTTACAGTCATATCAGTGAAATGCAAAGGGAAGCAAGTCCAGAGCACCTCTTGACCTGTCATTCCCTATGCGTTCACAAGCATCAAAGGTCTGGGAGAATGGCTTTTCTGAAGCTCTCTTCACTGTAGAATGGTGGAAAGCATTTGACCTGGCTGCTGACACTATATTCTCATGACTTCAATCTGTGGGGCCCTGCTGAAAGGGCAAGCCTGACCAAAAGTTAGATGGGCCCTCCTCTGAGGCCAGTCCCTCGGGCAGTGCTCGATTGCCCTAATGGGTGCGTGTGTGTATACACCGAAGACAAATATGGGAGCACTCTGGGACTTCGTAAAAGGTAAAAAAATTATTAGGTATGCATTAAAATAACAACAGCTGTTTGGGCTCCTCAAAGCCTTTCTTAAGGTATGAAATTACACATGTGCAGAATAAACTTAAATAGAAACGGTGTACACTCACCCCCCCCCCCCATAGTGTACCGCAGCACCTTTTGAGTGTAAGTACCTGGGCAACCTATCTTTTTCTATTTCCTTGGACGGAGTGCTCTTTCCATCATGGTTGATATAAATATATATATATATATATATATATTTATAACAATTGGATAACAAGCCCTTGGAGTGCTGTTTTTTTACAGATATGTTATATATATATATATATTACATTTTTTTTGAAGAAAGTATTTTGCCAGGAAGGATACATTGAGATTTCTCTCGTTTTATTTTATTATTTATTTATAAAGGATTTTACCAGGAAGGATACATTGAGATTTCTCTCGTTTTCAAGTATGTCCTGGGTACAAGTATGTCCTGGGGGGCGAGTATGTACCATTAGGTGTCTTGCCCAAAGACACTTACTAGAGAGGTGCTCTGGCCGGGATCAAACTTGTGTATACACACACCTATTCATTTATTTCAATGTATATCCAATTTAAAGACAGCAGTGATCAATGTCAGAGGGTTACTTATAAAGTTGCATTTTCATGAAGGGCTGTGTTGTAGTTACAAAAAGTCCAAAACATGATCAAAGTGATCGTTGTGTCACCATTAAGGAAAACACTTGACATATTTCAAATGCATTACCGTATCTTCATCAAGCAGCAAACCATGATACATGTGCTATTTATGTGAGATATTGGATAGAAAAGAAAAGAAGCTCCCTATATAACCTTGAGTGTCTGGAACAATGCACACAGAAAGATGATCCATACAAAGCTTTTGAAAAAGACGCTAGTATTCTTTCAATGACAAACTGCAGGTAATAATTCTGGGGTGAGTTAATGGCAACACTACTGCAACGATTGCTTGTCTTTTCAACGTTTTCACACATGAATAAAATGTAGTAACAGTGCCGCATGTTAAGAGGGGGTCAAGCTTAATGTAAACATACTGTCTTTCCATACATCAGCAGTGCGCATCACACCAATGCTCGAACCATTTTAATAGGTTTCAAATAATACATGTTCTATATCGGTCTCCAACATTGCCTAAAATTAGTGTTATTGTGCAAGAAACAGGTGAACCAATTGAAACAAAATTGTGCCTGTTCCTCACATAGATGAGAAAGCTAATGACAGCACTTAAATCTTGTAAATAACAATGCTAGTCTCCATACATACTGCATGCGCTTACATGGGTTGACGAGATGGTCGAAAACAAGACCCGAGAGAAATGCATAATCGGACACCGTATGATCTCACAATGTATTATCTTTTTATTTTAGTATCACACTTTCAAATGACTGAATTTTTCAATCCTTTATTAAATGGGATTACAAACTAAGACAAGGTCTGTCTCTCCGATTTCTCTTTAAATTAAATATTTAATTATGTATGTACCTTGATGAAGGCTCAAAACGAGCTGAAAAGTCAATCAATACTTTTTTTTAAAAATGTATTTCTAAGAAAGAAGTGGATTCAAATTTTTAAGACCCCTAGTGCACCCACGTAGAAGCATTTGTATATATGACACATGTATATGTGTTAATGTGCTTTTGTGGCTCGATCCTCATTTTCCTACAGAGCACCACAATTATGGAATAAGCTCCCCGACACCATCAAATCTTCCCCCAGTCTAAAGTCACTTAAGAGATCTCTATTAAAATACCTCGATACAGAATGCACCTGTAAACATGTAACATAGTGAATATATTTCAGACATATTTACTTTCTGTGTTAATCTGTATATTTGTGTTTTGTTCTTAATATCTTGCATTTTATTACTTTGTATTTCTGTAACGACTGTAAAATTTCAATGTTCTTTAACCCAGGACATACTTGAAAGCGAGAGAAATCTCAATGTATCCTTCCTGGTAAAACACCTTACAAATAAATATAGTTTATGGGAAAGTTTTCTGAGAATTGGGAATGGGTAATCCTAAAATTAACCGCACTTCGGACTTTAACCGGAACATGTACATTTATACATATGCAAACAAAGACATGTAACGCATCTGATCAGTCACATGATTAAAATCACTGAGAGGGCAAACGAACAACATTGATTATATTGCTTCAATGGTACTTGTCTTGAGGTGGGATATATTAGGCAGCAAGTGAACAGTCATTTCTTGTATTTTATTTGTTGGAAGTCGGTGTGATACGGTGAGGGGAATTGTGCACGATGGGGTGTATATTCCCACTGTGTTTCTGAGAGGTCATTGGGTTGTTTGAACCCAGGAGGAAATTGTGTTTTAAATTGTTCCCCTGTACTGAAACGTTTTCCGCCACCTTCTAATTAAATGAGTAAGAAGGTTGAGAGAGAGAGAGACACACACATACAAATTCCCCAGAACTCAATCTGACCATCTGTAGGATGTGCTTTTGATGGTAGGGGGTACTAAATGAGAGAACACCACACGCAAACACCAGAAATCCTCTAATCCAGTATCTCTGCCAGACCCTAATTTGCTAGGTTCAGCAATGATCTGAGCCAGACCCGATTACCAGTTCTTGTAACGTCTGGGTTTGTAAGGTGTCTAGGCCCAGAATCTCAGAACATTAATACTAGAACACAGTGGGCCATATTACATAGTTGGTGCTAACTTAACCAGAGCTGTTGTAAACTTCCCAGAGCCATTATAGCCTATTGAGGTTTTAAGTTTACAACAGCTCTGGTTAAGTTAGCACCAACATTGTAATATAGCCCAGTATGTATACAAGTCCTTGTAATGTCTAGGTAACATCAGTCAGTGTTAGTATAAGTGGAGGTCGGGAATACAGAAAGACATACAGGTGGAGAAGAAGCCAGGTTAATACACAGAATCGGACAAATCTCAGAGTGGGTGACCGCAAGGCTGATAAACTGGGAAGGCAGAAACAATTGTGGTTCAGAATTAGGCTGAGTCAGTACACTGGGGAAACAGTGCATGCGTGCTCGATAGCGCTGAAAGGAGGCAGAAACATTGACACTTTTGGTGCGATAAGAAAATTGTGCTGCTGATGAGTGTTCTGCATCATACAAGATGCCAGAATGTAGCAGAGTGGAACAAGGAGTGTCATTGCTTCCTGACATGACATGAGAACAAGAAAGAGACGCAAGATGGGAGCCCAAATTATCCCAGGCAGTGCGTCAGATCCTGGATACCACAGTTACACAGATACACACATGTTCAGAGGTCTTGTAGAGTTCAAGTCTTAACACATAAGAGCTCTTTTGGCAGCACAAAGCGAACCGAGATATTAGGCAAATAGGTTTAATGTTGTGGCTGATTAGTGTGTGTATATATAGTATTTTGTGCATATATTGTGTATTTTGGATGCTACCCATATGTAATATTATTCTAGTGACACAAACAACTTTCCAAACGTAAACTCAAGTACATACAGACTCAAAGCCACAATTATAATAGAGTGATTTTTTTTCTTCTCGTGCCATACAACAGCTATAAAGGATTTGATTTATTTTATCCTCTATCATACAGATCAAGGACATTTGTGAATGTACAAGCAAATTGTACTTTCATACAAGGAAAAAGGCCAATTTTTATAATTTGTGCAATTTTTGCAAGATTATTTTTAGCTAAACACCGAGCTCAAAAACATTCCAACATAACATTCAGAAACATAGCAGTGGAATGTTACCGAAGAGTCAGCAGCAATCAACATAAAGGTATTGTTTAATAGCTATGACAACCAATAACAAATGCTATAACCAAGGGCACATTTCTGAGACATTATCCGACTGATACAAGAAGGCAGCTAATGAGGACATAAATGCTAAATAACGCACATGCCCAAAAATCGTGAAGCCCTGACTAGATGATTACATTGTAAACCTGACTGGCTCGGTGACTGAAGGACAGCTGGCGCTCTACATTGTTTCATCTTTACTCGATTGGCTTTGTGCTTATTGCTAATGAGGCATCTTGAATACATTAGGAGGCAACATCTAGAGTACCAAGAAACCTAATGAATTGAAAGAATCTGAGGGAAGGAGAATGCTTCACTCAATGAGGGAATTAACCTTCATAATGAACAGGATAGAAAGACACACTAACCAAAAGACTAACAAACCACATATCAAAACAAAATACTTAATTGAAAAAGTCATCTGCGTTCTCATCCTCCGAAAAATAAAATGGCACTCTTGGCCAAATACAAACATCAGAATTTCATGTTTGACCTTTGTTAATCCCGAATAAAACTAACCAATGGATCACAAGTAACATACTGGCATCCTTTTTGTTTTTCTTCTTCAAAACCTGCCCTTAATATTTTCCCGATCAACAAAGTGAGGAAGGTAGTGTTGCTACAGCAAGCAGTGTATAAGGGAAGTGTCTCAGTCTAATTCCCAATAGATCTGTCCCTTAAACAAGGTTTTGTCAAAGACTAGAAAGACAACTCAGACGTTAGAATTCCATTGCACTTTTAGGGTCAGCTCAGGGAATCACAAAAGGAAACGTCAACATCATTCTCTACCTATGCTTGATGAAGCAGACATTTCTTTATGGAAATAAACAAAATTCTGGGTATATAAACAATGGTTACTAATGTTTCTTATCCATTTTCTCGTGCCAGTATTTTCCACTACCAGTTCCATTATTAAAGTTTATCTATTATCAGTGGGCAATGCAAACATATATTAAACCGCATTCCAGTCAGACATAACATGTACATACATATATGCATACCTCAATCTTTATACAGCCCTTATCGAAAATCTACCCAAAAATAAATAAGACCCCACAATATATCTAAATGTGTACTTAAGTAAACCCATGTCAACCATGGTTTCCACTCTAAATAATAATTTTCTGCTGTATTATGGACCACTGCTGTTAGCACATCCATACATCGGGTATCCTTTATCTTCCCCATCACTTTATCAACTACATCAATAATCTATTTTCTAAACTAGTCAGGCTTCTCGTCGGTCTCTAGGTAAAGGGATCTAATCAAGGATCTAATATGAATGGCTTCTAAAGGATTCCTATGCATAATTCTTGAAACTTCAGCCAAAAATCTTTTAACTTTGAATGTGTCCAATAGGGATGAGCCGAACACCCCTGAGTTCGGATCGCATTCGAACTCGAACTTTTCAAAAGTTCGAACTCGAACACGAACTCAATACAAGTCAATGGGACTCAAAGTTCGATTTTTAGAGTGCCCTCCAAGAGGGCATAAATGCTAGTAGATATTTGCCATAAAAGGTGTATGGGGGCCCGGGTAGTGCCCTGGGGGACAGGAAACAAGGACAAAAAGTTACAAAACAATAAGTTTTTAAAGGAACAGTGAGTTTTCCATGAAATAAGGGTTAAAAATAAAAACAAAAAATTCCTTGAAATATCGTGCCTAGGAGGTCCCCATAACCTGCCCGTGAAGTGGCGGATTTCTAGGATGTATAGAAACATTTAAAAACAAAAAAATTACGTTTTAAATGACGGTAAATGCTTTTCCTTTAATCTATTCATAAACAACTGCTTGGGGCAGCAGCCTGTATGAAAAGACATTTTAGGACGCTCAGAACAAGTTTAGTGATTTTTTGGCTAAATTATGGTGAAACTTATGCAGGCTTTGGATGAAAGTAACAATAGGTGCTTTAAAATTGGGCCTTCAGCGTCGGCAACAGTGCCGTCACACCGTGGTATTGTGGAAGAGTGCAGGGGTGGAGCATGCGGTCCTATATTAAAAATATATGAATCTGGTAAAGGGGTCAGTGCACCCAGATATTGTGCTTTTGGTGCCAGGCCAGCAAGTGCATTCATACAGTAACCCCTCTGTAGTATTGCGGAAGAGTGCAGGGGTGGACCATGCGGTCCTATATTAAAAAGATATGAATCTGGTAAAGGCATCAGTGCACCCAGATATTGTGCTTTTGGTGCCAGGCCAGCAGGTGCCATCCTACAGTAACCCCTCTGTGGTATTGTGGAAGAGTGCAGGGTTGGACCCTGCGGTTCAAAAAATTAAAATGATATAAATCTGGCACAGGCGTCAGTGCAGCCAAATATTGTGCCTTTCATGGCAGCAAGTGCCTTCACACTGTAACCCTTTTGTGGTATTGAGGAAGAGTTCAGTGCTGGAGGCTTTGTGAATGCAGAAGACATCCCCGATCTATTCCTTTATGTCAGCATCAGGGGATTGATAGCTGCTGATCCAGGACTGATTCATTTTTATAAATGTCAGCCGGTCTACAGAGTCGGTGGACAGACGCACTCTTTTGTCTGTGACAAAACCTCCAGCGGCACTGAACGTCCTTTCAGAAAGCACGCTAGATGAAGGGCAACCTAGTAGCTGCATAGCATATTGGCTAAGTTCTGGCCAGTGATCCAATCTCAACACCCAGTAAGCCAGTGGATCATCTGCTGGAAAGGTATCCAGGTCTGCCCTTGCCCCTAGGTAGTCCTGCACCATATGGTGAAGACGCTGGCAATGGGTGCCTACATTTGACGTCCTTGGGCGTCGTGGACTAAAATTTTTTAAAAAGGCATCAGTCAAGCGGCCCCGGCCTTCACCACTATTCCTCTGATCATCCGCAGCCTCAGAAGCACCTGTGTCATCACTTGGTAACCTAATAGTGCCTGGAAAGGTGTTACACAAGTGTCGCTTTAGAGCGTCTTCAAGTTTTTTCATCCTGTGCTCCCTCTGTGCGGGAAGGATGAGCTCTGCAACTTTACCCTTGTATCGTGGATCAAGAAGGGTTGCCAACCAATAATGATCCCTCTCCTTGAGAGCACGAATCCTGGGGTCCTTTAGCAGGCTTTGCATAATAAGGGAGCCCATGCAGCGTAGGTTGGAGGTGGCATTAGCTTCCAAGTCTTCCTGGTCAATGAGGAGGATGACCCCATCGTGCACTTCCTCCTCCCAGCCACGTACTAGTCCTTGTGTTTCTGGGCACACAAAACCCTCCCTTGAGGAATCTCCACCTTCAATGCCCCCACTACTTAAATATTCCTCCTCCTCATCATCCTCCACCTGTCTGATCTGAGGAGGACCCGCTGGAATGCTGTCTGCGGAAAGACTGGGGCCTTCAGAGCTAGGGAAGGCCTCCTCTTCCTCCCGCTGCTCTGCCTCTAGAGCCACATCTATAATTCCCCGCAGAGTGTGCTCCAGCAGGAACACTAAAGGAATTGTGTCACTGATGTATGCACTGTCCCTGCTCACCATCCTCGTTGCCTCCTCAAATGGTGACAGTACAGTGCATGCATCCTTGACCATCAGCCACTGCGGGGGGGGGGGAACCAAGTTGACCTGAACCTGTCCTTGTGCCATACTCACACAGGTACTCGTTGATGGCCCTCTGCTGCTTGTGCAGATGCTGCAGCATTGCTAATGTCGAGTTCCACCTGGTGGGCATGTCACAGATCAGACGGTTTGTGGGAAGGTGGAATTCTCTTTGAATTTCTGCCAGGCGAACACTTGCTGGGAATGAACGTCTGTAGTGGCTGCAGACTTTTCTGGCCTGCCGGAGAAGCTCTGCCAGCCCTGGGTACCTGGTTAGGAAACTCTGTACCACCAGATTTAAGATGGGTGCTAGGCATGGTACATGCGTCAACTTACCCAGGCGTAGGGCGGAGAGAAGGTTGCTGCCATTATCACAGACGACCATTCCCAGCTGAAGCTGGCGTGGTGTTAACCATCTCTGCACCTGCCCCTGCAGAGCTGACAGAATTTCTGGCCCGGTGTGGCTCCTGTCCCCTAAATAAACCAGCTCAAGCACAGTATGGCATCTTTTTGCTTGAGCCATTGCGTAGCCCCTGTCAGGCGTGGGTTTAACTGCCACTTCGCCAGAGACACAGAAGGAGGAGGAGGAGGAAGAGGGTGAGGGAGAGGTGGTGGTGGAGCAGACAGACCGCATACAAGCAGCTTTCTGGAGGCGTGGTGGATGAACAAGCTCCAGCACAGAGCCCCGTCTTGGATCCCTCCCAGCTGCAATCAGAGTTACCCAGTGTGCCGTGAAGGAAATGTAACGACCCTGTCCATGCTTGCTGGACCACGTGTCTAAAGTCACATGCACCTTGCTGCTGACGGCCTTTCCCAATGACTCGATAACATTGTCTTCCACATGCTGGTATAGTGCTGGAATGGCCTTCCGTGAAAAGTAATGGCGTTTTGGAACATGCCACTGTGGTACAGCACATTCAGCAAATTCACAGAAGGGAGCAGAGTCCACCAGCTGGAAAGGCAGCACCTGCAATGCGAGTAATTTTGCTAAACTGGCATTTAGATGCTGTGCTTGGGACTATATTTTTTCTTACGCTGCAGCAGCTGGGGCAACGTAATCTGACTGCATAAATCTTCAGCTGATGGGATGCTGTCACATTGTGAGAAAGGACCTGGTACATCCATTACTGTAGCATCATCCCTGTCAGTGGAGGTTGTAGCAGGCAATGACATGGCAGGACATACAGTGGGGGTAGAGACAGATGAGGAGGAGGAGGACCTATGCAAAGTGTTGTGCTAACGGGATGCGTGGCAGGTGGTCATATGTCACCTCAAGCACGTGGTACCCAAGCGTCCGGTGTTTTTCCCACGTTTGAGCCTCATCTGACATAGATTACAAATAGCAACGGTGGGGTCTGCTGCACATTTCTTAAAGAACTCCCAGACAGCAGAGTTCCTGGATGTGTGCTTTGAGACAACAGCGCTCTGCACCTGAGCAGCTCGGACATCTGATGCCTTGGACTGGATAGTGCTACGGTTGGTCATAGAGGATGTTGTGCCTCGTGTTTGTTGTGCCTCCTCCTCCTCGACTCCTCTGTTCGATCAGGCACCCAGGTAGAGTCAGTGACATCATTGTCATCATCACCCCCTATCTCCTCGTCACTGGAGCCAACTTGGCAGTATGCTGCAGCTGCTGGGGCAACATGAGTGCCAGTTATTTGTGTGTCATCACTGGCACCCCCTTCCTCTAGGTTGATTATACTCCCTTCCTCAACCTCAGAGATTGAATCAGAGCACTGTACTTGCTGCGCATCCTCAAGCAGCATGTCACTGTCATTGTAGTCAAACAATTCAGCTGACTCCTCCGTGTGTGATAGTGAGGCTACGGCAGGAGTAGCTGTGGACATGGAGGCTGCATTAGATGCTTTGGCAGCTGAGGTGGACTGTAAAACACTACAAGCCTGGCTGGCAGAGGACTCGGATGGCCTGGTTAGCCAATCCACCAAATCCTCTGTATGTTGCTGCTGCTTAAGACGGCCAGCACCAGTTAAAAAGGACAAGTGTGCCCCTGCAGAGGATGCACCACGTCCACCACGACCAGAGGCACAGCCTCCATACACAGAGGCTGCTTGCCCTCTTATCTGTGTCTGGGAGCGTCTGCCTGTCCTTTTTGGTCTTTCTGACATGGTGAGTGATATATAGATTAAATATATACTGAACTCTGATTCAACTCTGGTATAAAGATTAAAGATTTCCAGAACTCAGGTGAGACACCCTGATAGCTGGCAGCCAGTGACAAGACACAGATTACAATTCCCAGAAACCTCCTATAAATCAGTGAGACCCCCTTATGGGTGCCAGTGACAAGACACAAATTACAATTTGCAGAAATCTGCTACAAGTCAGTGATACCCCCTGATAGGACCCCTGATAGCTGGCAACAGTGACAAGACACAGATTACAATTCCCCGAAATCTGATAGAAGTATGTGGGATCCCCTTATAGCTGGCAGTGAGAAGACACAGATTAGAACAATTCCCAGATATATTGGAGAAATTACTGACCCCAAAATAGTTGCTGGTGGCAGTGACAAGACAAAGATCACCTCAATTCCAAAATATTTTGTAGAAATTACTGACCCACAAAATACTGCGTGGCACTGGCAGTGACAAGACACAGATCACCTCAATTCCCAAATATTTTGTAGAAATTACTGACCCCCAAAATACTGCGTGGCACTGGCAGTGACAAGACACAGATCACCTCAATTCCCAAATATTTTGTAGAAATTACTGACCCCCAAAATACTGCGTGGCAGTGACAAGACACAGGTCACCTCAATTCCCAAATATTTTGTAGAAATTACTGACCCCCATTGTGGTGCATTGTGGGCGAACACGTGGCGAACATGCGGAAATGTTCGTAGTTCGCGAACATGCGAACAGGCTATGTTCGATGCGAACTCCGAACCGATCGAATCGAACAGCTCATCCCTAGTGTCCAACACATATAATAATATGTTTCCCGCTCCACACAGCCCCTTCGATGCAAATCTAAATTTGATGGGTCTTCAAAACCGGGATCACATACCATCTCATTATTGTTTACCAGCTCCATTTTCGGGACAACAAAGAATCGGTCCCTCAACATCCCCAAATACCCTAATTTTTCCGTACATATTTAAGGCAATAAAATATCTTTAAACACTGTACAGTACAGCTGCATTTTATACCCTAAGGGGTTTTAATTTTCCTTTAATTTATTTATTTTACCCTAGGAAATCTTTCTAAGTCTTTTATACACTGGAATTAAGATATTTAGAGGAAATTGGGGAGACAGGATTAGAAGCATTTTAAACTTCTACTGAATAATGAGCTATCTCCACAGACATTTAGGGTACCACAAGTACATAATTTAACAACGAGAACTAAATAACCTGATAATGCTCAAATGTGAGATTGCTCAGCTATATCATAAACATTGTACCAAGCATTCAGACCTATCTTGGTTGCCTCCAATTGGTCATGTGACATGCTACAGCTAAAGGAACCTTCGGCATGTCACGTCTGGACCAGTGCACAGTGAGCTCAGTACTGGATTCCAGGTGTGGTTAAAAAAAAATCTCAAGCATTAAAACAGAAGGGTGAGGAGGGGATCGGGAAGGGTTAAGGTTAACCCCTGCACTTCCCCCTTTCTAATCCTAGCGTATCCCTGTAAATGAATATCTAGTTAGACAATGAAAAATCTCTAATCAGACATTTATAAAGAACCTGATTCTACCATGCACACGCTTCAGGTATTTTTCCCTTATGTTTTTAATGCAGGTGAGAACAGAGGCTTGTCATAATGTTTATTTACTATTGTAAAGGGTTTACTGTAGATACTCGAGTATACCGCTAGATTTACCTTAAAATTGGAGGGGTCGCGTTATATTCGAGACATCTGCATCGCGTGTAAGTTAAAAAAAAAAAAAGGACTTGCCCAGCTCTGGATCCAGACTCTCCTGGAAGTTCAAGTAGTCTCGCTGAAGAGAATGCGGACTCCAGGATGCTTGCAAACACTTCAGGAACTCCCGGATTCGGGAGAGGTGGGATCCATCATGGCCAGAGGGCATGCTCGGTTTAAGCCAATCATTCACCTCACTCGCCTCCGCCGGCCATCTAAATGCTAGTAAAGAAGATGGGTGGCTGGCGACTTCATACTTAGTAACAACTGCAACCATTCTAGAGCAGAGCACTCTGACCTGAGGGGGAGCCTGACTGTGTTAAGAGAACCTGGAAGGATTTTAAATTGTTTACCGGGACAGTAAAATGTTGCTCCTCGTGTTATAGTCGAGTCTTGAGTATTCTCTCACTTCTATAATAAATCTCTATCCATCGCATTATATTCGGGTCGCGCTATACTCGAGTATCTACGGTAATTAATAATTTATAATTAGCAGACAAAATTCCACATAAATCAGTTTCTGCATCATTACGGCTTACATCATTCAAGCCAAAATGCAGAACTGCCTTTATTGCCTGCTTGGCATAGCACCCATATATAAAGGAAAAAAACAATACATGATTCAAAAGCTTTTTAAATAAACATATATATCGCCCATGTATCTTGCCTGTCAATAGACAAGTAGACGTGAGAGCACTCAAGAAGAAATCTTGTCAAAAACTTATTTCAAAGTGTATTTCGCACAAGTCAATGTTTCAATCTCTCACTGGGGACTTTCAGCAGGACAATATTAAATATATATATATTTGAAAGGTAGGCTGAAATAGCATGAATGCATTTATTTTTAGCTTCCGAGCGATCCTGTTATGAGCCACGAAACGTATTTGTTGGTCAAGCAGATCGCTGCACTTTTAACCTGACATCTGATGTATCTGTGTGTGCTGGAGTGGCTAGGCTTAAAGCAGCCATAAATAAAAACATAAAAAATAAGCATGACTTTAAAAAGTTGCATTTAATATTTGAACAGTGTTTAATTTGATTTACTGGAAAAAAACAAATCAGATGATTACATTAGCAATTATTGCTCCAGAAGACGGCACTGGAACACTAACCTGACCTGCAGTCTTTTTCTCGGGCCAACAATCGTCGCCCTGGAAAAGCAGCTTTGCCCATTAGTAACATTTTCCATTTCAAGAAAAAAATACAAAACAAAATAAAAAGGCTTTCTTTTCATCAGCATCAGAGGTGGGAAATAAAAGCATTCTGTATGATAGTTCTGAATAAAATGCTTTATATCGTGTATAAGGGTTGCTGGAGTTTATGTCCACTTTGGAACAAGCTGTCTCATGTGAAGGAACACACTGCTATATGATGTAAGGGACCCTTTGCCTTTTAACTGCAAAAAAGTTCGGCATAAACAAAATTATCTGAATGTTCATTCAAACATTATAACAGGCAGCAGTGTACAAATGTGAGATCTTGTTTGTCTGGTCTTTTCTTACATCTTCTCTTAAATGATCTTCACCAGGCAGTTGGATGCCGACAACAAAATTATTGGCCAACAATAATATATAAATCTCTAACCAGCAAGTTCTTTTGCTGAACTAAAACACTTTCTGATAAAAAAAATGCTTATAGTTTTAGAGTATACAGTGTCTGTTCAAATTTCATGGGTACCAGAGCACCCCTGAAGGTTGGTAACCTGACTCCTTCTCCATTTGAGGTTTTAGAAATGTACAGGCAGCTAAACAATGAGATAGGGTTTGACATACTGACACATTTTATCCAGTGCTTTCTTTGTAAATAAGAAGGTGCCAGATCGCAAAGTACATATAAGAGTAGCAGGGTTACGGGGTGGGTACAAGTCCAGGAACAAATACAGAACATGTCGCTGAAAACAATAGGGTATGTACTCAAAATCCCATTTATACAAAGTTTACATACCACTTTTCAAGCAAATTATTATGTTAGGTTACGTTTATAGAACGTGAGATAACAGTTCACACGCAAATAGGTACTGGAACACAGACTTCCTGGATCCTGTTCCCCCTGAGTCTCCCACAAACTGAGCCCTGATTTTACTACTGACTGCCGTCATGCTGCACACATCCTACTTGGGTTACTAATATTTACACTCTGCATTGACAATACTATTCACACTTAAAGTCCACTAGCAAAATATACAACAGTGATGGCATAAATAACTACATCGCGCAAGCACTACCAAAAACCCTCTTAACCAGGAACGGCATCAGTCCCAAAGGTGGTTAGGTTTAGCAATGGTGGAAAGGAAGAGGAATCTAAAACAGGACCCGATAACCAGTCCTCGTGATGGATGGGCTTATAAAGTATCGTAATACAAGAGTAGGGAGAACCAAAGTGGTTTGCAGTACCATTCCTTTGAGTGGCTAGATAGGCAATGAGACGGATAGAGAATATCCAAAGAAAGTATTGGGTCGTTACACAGAAAATCATGCTAGCATGCTAAAATAGGAAGAAGGGTCAGGACACAGGGGTTCCGATAATAACGTGATCAAATAGGAAGCCAGGTCGGTACACAGGGATTTAGACAACGGCATGGCAAATGGAAAAGCGGTACATGAGAAATCATTATGAGAAACAACTTTCTATTGGCGAACTTTGGAGAGCCACAACAGGGCAGTGTGCAGTAGCCAAGCTAAGGTTTAAATAGGCATGAGTAAACCCGCCTACTGGCATCATCTGAGTATGCCAAAACTTCCAGGAGTGGTGATGATGCAATGACACGTGTTGGTCGGTTTCATGATGCTCAGAGTGGTCATAAAATGGTGCAAAAAGGTGCAAAAAGGTGCCATTTTACGTCAAAATTGCTAGTTCGCGTGAAATGGCGTAAGGATTCCTTGTGTCATTCGAAATGGTGTGGGACCAGGATAATGATAGGAGGGTAGTTTAAAAATGGTGCGGACCAACCCGTCGGGCGCAGACCAACCTGGAATGGCGCAGAGGAGATTCTTTATTGTGGTTAACCCTTACATTTTTTAAGCCACGGATATATAGACCTCTTTTCAGGACATTTACTGACCAGACGTTGCTTTGATGACAGCCCATCTCTCAGTATTCCCTTGTCAGAAGCAAAGATCTAACTTCTTAACTTAAACCTATGCGAGGTGAAAAGGCTGAAATAAAGTGATGAGCATGCATGGACTGGTGCAATGCAGCTACAATTCATCGGACTTTCCAATCATATGTGACTACTAACTAGTCCTGATTGTGTTCCAATGGGGGAAGATGGTTCTCCTGTAGAGGAGTTCATTCAATGACAGCTGAACCTAGCAGAACACAGCAAAGCCAAGCGATCTGAACACATACATCCATGTTTGGTACTTTGTGAATAGATGCCTGTACATGTGATCAATTACCCGGGTAAGAAGAACAAAATATGCCAGCTTCCCCTTTAATGAACTCGTTTTTCATAAAAAATGTTAATTCATTAAGCAGAGCTTCTTCTAATCGATGAGATGCTAGCTCATTGTGTTTCTCCTGTGATTTGTAGGGATCAGCAATATTGTTTTTCAGGCAAGCATTTGTTGCCTTTGCAAATCCCATAAACTTGCAAATTCAGGTAATGGGAAGCATAAAACATTTCTTCAAAAAACTTCAATTATTCAATCAATAACAAGGTCACTGAATCTTCCTTGCATAACATATCAATGGCAATATGCAGGATTGTAAATTAAACACGGAAGAAAACAGGACGAGGACATTACAACACACAGAACCGGTAAAGCTGTGTGAATCCAGGTTACCTAAAATCTTAACCCATTGTATTGATTTTAATTTGGGGAGATTGAGAAAAAGTAAACTATTAGCCCCACACTACAACATAAAATAGATTAGCCCTTTATAATGAAGTATAGATCAAGCATCAAAAATGTTTTCAGAGCCCAATAGCTTTCAGTTATCAGAACATATTAACATATAAAGTATATTGTACTAGTGAATAAAAAGAACGATTAACCGTTTCAGTGCTGACCAATTTCACACATTTCATACTGCGTGAAATACATCACCACTGATCTGTATACAGGTATAAGCTAGATTTGGTCACCAATTTCAGCTGCTTCTGGGGAGGTACCTACATCAATCATATCTTGTTTTGTCAAGCAAGCAACCTGCTCTGATTCAAACCCTCAAGCGCTAGCCATGGGTGAGGATTTTTAGGAAACCGGTAGTAGTCCCTGTTAACTTTTTGGACCATAATTTTGGGAAGGGGTGGGCCTCAGCTGCTAATTGGTTAGGGGTTAAATAATTAGATGTACCCACTACACACATCAACTATTCTGCAGTACATCTGTAACCAAAATCCCAATGCCCGCAGTCACATTCCAGTCATACAGTGGCTGATATCAAGATGCTCTCTACATGGCTCCACATTAATATTATTACTGTTTATATCGTACTTATTATTTTTAAGCTGATATTTTGTTTCTCTCGACCATCTTTGCATAATTGCAATTCACGTTCAGGCCTATCACTCCCACTTGTTTGGGTTGTCTCCGAGAAGGTGACGTCGGCACGCCCTCTGCATCCTGACATCACTAGTGACCAATTTGGTGACCGGCAGCCGGGAAATTCAAAATACAAGGCGATGAGACACTGAGTGGGGTGGAGGAATTTTTCAAAATCAAGGCAGCAGGGAGGGGAGAATGGGGGAGACTCTACAAATCCAGGCCACTTTAAAACAATAATGTGGCCAGGACGAGTAGAGCGTCAGATTACCTTTTCAATAAATACATTTCTGCTTTTTCTCTCTACAGTTGCATCTCACCTCCTCTATCCACCAGTTTCACACTCCCCCTGCTCCCTTTTGTCTCACGTCTCTTTAATTGTTTTTCCAAAGGAAAACATTTTTAAAATGCAAAATTATTTTGAGCGCCAACATGAAACCAAAAGTGGAAAACTCCACACCTGACTTTATGTGATGAGGGACAAAAACCTGAAATATTGTATAAAATTCCCTTCAGGCTATGTGTATATGAAATATAAATGAATTTCAGATTTAGATTTTGGTCCTGTCCCCAAGATAGCTCATTATTAGATTCAAAATACAAAAAAAATAAAAAATCCAAACCACTTCTGGACTCAGGGGCACTCGATGTGTAACCACATGATTTTCATATCCTGTTGGGGGTTTGTATCATATGTCTATAAATGAGACAGCTGAACATTTTTAGATCTTGTCACATCTAACGTAAGACAAAATCATAAAATGACACTTTGTGACAAATCGGCATTGATGCCTGTGCTAACGGTAGTGAAATATTGCAGGATAAGGAATAAAGTATTAAACTTCCTAGAAGACTGAAAAATGAACTAACAAGTAATTAAAAATTAACCCAGATCAGTAATCTATATGCTGGCATTGTTGTTTGGTCCTACATAAGTGCCTCAAAATATGATTTCAAACAGACATACTGGGCCATATTACATAGTTGGTGTTAACTTAACCAGAGCTGTTGTAAACTTCCCAGAGCCATTATAGCCTATGGAGGTTTTAAGTTTACAACAGCTCTGGTTAAGTTAGCACCAACATTGTAATACTGCCCTATGATTTTTATTTTTAAAGAGAAAACCCCTCCCCCAAAAAACGTCTTATCCCACAGGCCATTTTGAAATATACAAAGATGACCAATGGATCAGTCCAGCCAAATGGACAAATAATTTGTATCAGTCCCCAATATCTGAACAAATAATAAACAGACACCAAAGGGGATATTCAGTAAGAGCGGGTGTTTGCCCAAGTTGGAAACACTGGAGAAAATCGCTGTTGTTGCAACTCCCATAAATATGCTGGCCTTTCACAAAAGATAGAAGCAAGCAGCCACAGGAGAAGCTTCACAGTGAAGCTTCTGTCACTGTTTGGATGTTTAGTGATACACCAATGTGTGTATCAAACCTGCAGCAACCCACAACAAATTTTTGCTTTTTGAATAAACCCCTAAATGTATTTTAAAGTGAACAATTCTCTATTCAATAACTAATACTTCAAACTGAGAGTAGTGCATTGATGAGACGGATCAGTGCATTTTCACATTGTAATGTAGAGTTTTTCCACATCACTAGCACAACAAAGCTGAAATTTAATTCCCTATTACATGAACTAATGTGAACCAGGCCATGACAGGTTCTATTTAATGAAATGAGAATAACAAACAGAACAATTTGGAGTGCATTAATCCAATTAAAATATTACAAGAACCTTCGTGTTTATACAGCAACAACAAATTAGGTGGTAGTGGAATAAATTATAATATATGTGTATATACAAAACTGGTTAAAGCTGAAGCTTTTCTAAGTTTTGTATGTTACATGTTGAGGGGTTGCATCCTCCTTGGTTTGCATCCCACCCTGTCACATGTGATACATCACATATTCCATTTAAATCTTTAAATGCAAAAAACTCCAGGAAGATGTTTGTCCCAAGGAAGGGCTTCTTCCAATCCTCGTCTACGTTTACCAGAGCCATTACAGTCTATGAAGATGCTAGGTTTAAAAAAACTCTAGTTAGATTTACGCCAAGGTTGAAATACAGCCTTAAGAAGGTTGATCTCATTATGGCATCATTAGGTTAGGATAGAACAGGAACCGCTGCCAAGCATCAGGTATATTGGGCTATTACTTACTTGTTTTTACTATAGTGAGACAAAAATGGCATATATATATATATATATATATATAATGCTATAAGTGGCAACAAAACCTGAAATGTTGTTTGTAGGATGCCAACACATCACAATCAGTGTAAGGGCAGAGGCTATGACCCCTGTGTGGTGTTGTGTGTATGGAACCCAATGGCAAGCCGAAGAAGGAGACCAGGAAATGTATGATCAGTTGAGCATTTACTGGATGGAACAAAATAGAAGTCCAGAACAAAAGGTAACGCAAGTAACGCAAAAATAGAAGTCCAGAATGAAGGATTGTAGGGGTAAATAACACGAGTTGTAATCTTTGAAATAGACCAGGGTAGATGAATTGGACTTGAAGATAGGATCTGGAACTGGTACCGTGGGTATGGAAGCAAGCCTGGAGATGGAACTGGTGCTGTGGAAGCAAGCCTGGAGATGGAGCTGGCACCGTGGGGGCAAGCCTGGAGAGGAAACTGGCACTGTGGTAGCAAGCTTGATGATGGAACTGGCACTGTGGTAGCAAGTTTGAAGATGGAACTGGTACCGTGGAAGCAAGCCTGGAAGCAGGTCTGGAAGCAAAGCTGGTACCGTGGAAGCAGGTCTGGAAGCAAAGCTGGTACCGTGGAAGCAGGTCTGGAAGCAAAGCTGGTACCGTGGAAGCAGGTCAGGAAGCGGAGCTGGTACCGTGGAAGCAGGTCAGGAAGTGGAGCTGGTACCGTGGAAGCAGGTTTGGAAGCGGAGCTGGTACCGTGGAAGCAGGTCTGAAAGCGGAGCTGGTACCGTGGAAGTACAGTTGTGTTCAAAATTATTCAACCCCCAATGCTGTAAAGGGTTTTAGGGAATTTAGTGTACATTTGTAATTGTATTCAGAATGAAATCCTACAAGGACTTTTTAAAGAACCATATGCAACTAAAATGACATCAATTGGTTTTGTAATACAGTAGTAAATGTTTCTTTTGTGAATTCTTCGGAAGTACAGCAACATAAAATACCTGTGCAAGTTTTCCCTGTAATAAAAATAATGTTTGAAATTTTAACACTGAGGAACATCTGGAATGTAGACCATACAGTAGGTCAAAAAATGTACTTGTCTATGACAGCTTCACTTTAATGGAAACGCTAAGTGCCACAATTAATTATACTTTTGTATTTATTGTTTTTATATATTATTTTTGTAGTTATGTGTAAAATCTTTACAGCCATCACAAAGTAGGTTTATTCAGTGTATTAAATTTAATATAGGAAGGCTGGCTACAAATTCAGCTTTTATTTGACGGTTCCCTGCAAAATGCCGCCATCACAATCCAAGATAATCCAATATGGTAAATGTAACTATATTTGGGAGGGTTGGTTCTTCACATACAGTTGTGTTCAAAATTATTCAACCCCCAATGCTGTAAAGGGTTTTAGGGAATTTAGTGTACATTTGTAATTGTATTCAGAATGAAATCCTACAAGGACTTTTTAAAGAACCATATGCAACTAAAATGACATCAATTGGTTTTGTAATACAGTAGTAAATGTTTCTTTTGTGAATTCATTGACACAATTATTCAACCCCTTAAAGACTACCACTCTGAAGAACAGAGGTTCATTCAAGTGTTTTCAATCAGGTATTGAAAACACCTGTGGATGTCACGGAGCAGCATAATAAGCACCAATTAGGCAGCTTTAAAATGACTGATACTCAGCTCCTTCTAGACATTTACTGGTGTGGTTACAAACATGTTGAAGTCAAGAGAATGGTCCAGGAAGACAAGAGAAGAGGTGATTACTCTTCACAGGAAGGGCAATGGTTATAAGAAGATTGCAAAGATGTTAAACATACCAAGAGAGACCATAGGAAGCATCATTCGCAAATTCAAGGCAAAGGGCACTGTTGAAATGCTACCTGGTCGTGGCAGAAAGATGCTGACTTCGACTGCTGTGCGCTACCTGAAGCGTAGAGTGGAGAAAAGTCCCCGTGTGACTGCTGAGGAACTGAGAAAAGATTTGTCAGATGTGGGTACTGAAGTTTCAGCTCAGACAATACGGCGCACACTGCGTAATGAAGGCCTCCATGCCAGAACTCCCAGGCGCACCCCCTTGCTGTCTCCAAAGAATAAGAAGAGTCGACTGCAGTATGCCAAAAGTCATGTGGACAAACCACAGAAGTTTTGGGATAGTGTTCTGTGGACTGATGAAACAAAATTAGAACTGTTTGGGCCCATGGATCACCGCTATGTTTGGAGGAGGAAGAACAAGGCCTATGAAGAAAAGAACACCTTGCCTACTGTGAAGCATGGCAAAGGGTCAATCATGCTTTGGGGCTGTTTTGCTTCTGCAGGTACAGGGAAGCTTCAGCGTGTACAAGGTACCATGAATTCTCTTCAGTACCAGGAGATATTGGATGACAATGTGATGCAGTCTGTCACAAACCTGAGGCTTGGGAGACGTTGGACCTTTCAACAGGACAATGATCCCAAGCATACCTCCAAGTCCACTAGAGCATGGTTGCAGATTAAAGGCTGGAACATTTTGGAGTGGCCATCACAGTCACCTGACTTAAATCCGATTGAGAACCTCTGGTGGGACTTAAAGAAAGCAGTTGCAGTGCGCAAGCCTAAGAATGTGACTGAACTGGAGGCTTTTACCCATGACGAATGGGCGAAGATACCCGTAGATCGCTGCAAGACACTTGTGTCAAGCTATGCTTCACGTTTAAAAGCTGTTATAACTGTAAAAGGATGTTGTACTAAGTACTAAGATTGAATGTCACTTGGGGGTTGAATAAAACTAATACTGATGTGAGCACAGAAAAGACATTTGCGGTTATTTCATTATAAATGTTATGTTATATTTGTCTGACCTACACGTGCCTCTTTGATTTAATTGTAAGCAAGATGACTGAATGATCAAAATCAATGTCAAACTGGCCAAAACACTCAATTTCAGTGGGGTTTGAATAATTTTGAACACAACTGTAGGTCTGGAAGCGGAGCTGGTACCGTGGAAGCAGGTCTGGAAGCGGAGCTGGTACCGTGGAAGCAGGTCTGGAACTCGGGATTCTCTTGGAGCAAATACGAAGAGGGACCACTGAATAACGTGGTGGTGAACCACAGTATAACCTGGTTAATGAACTGGGAAAGGCGGCATATTTAAATAGGGTTCAGAGGATCATAAGAACACCGTTCACCTGGGGTTCGTAGGTGGAGTTGGGATACCTGAGTACCTAAGTCAGAGTTGGCGCCAGAGTACCTAAGTCTTCAGGCTTTGGGATGGACGATCGCGCATGCGCGCTTGGTTTCTGCTCAGTCGGATCCCCGAGGCGGCGTGGGACACATCCTGGCTCTCCTCCTCCGAGTTGAAGACCGGAACCAGGGAGCGACGCGCCACGAGGGACCTCGGGTGAGTATGCAAGGTGTCCCAACATGGCGGCCGCAGTCCGACCGCGGCGTGGGGCATGACAATCATCCAGTTCCAAGCTGATCATCCAAGAGGAATCTACGGGCACTCCAAACATCTGATCGACTTTTGACACATCAAGAGCTGAAACGCTGTCTCACTGCTGTCATGATTGGGGAAGGCCCAGTACGTGGGAGCTCAACGGAAAGTGAGAGGAACCATAATATAAGAGACCAGTCCTTAAAATGGTTGGATCTGCTCTAAAAGGAAAAAAAGAGAAACAGGAGAACTGAGCCACAGAGAGGGCAGGAGTTTATAACAAAACAGGTCTTGTAAAGAATGAGGAAGACCAGACAAAGTCCGTGACCTAAACGGTCATATACAATATAATCAGAAAACACTGAGCACATGCAAAGTCAATAAACAGGCTGGGTCTTACACAGTTAATTCACAGATGTGTTAAAGCAAAGCAAACAGCAGAATCAATAAACAGGCTGGGTCATACACAATTAATGCGCAGAAGTAACAATGGCCAAGGACCAGGGAAAAATAACAAGGAAACAGGGCAGAGATACATAAACAAGAAAATGCTCCGGAGGAGAGAAACGAGACACCATGACTGATCCCAGAATGGAAAACATGACAGGGCGCCATAAGATTTCTGTCACGTCCTGGGTCTCTGCCGCCCCCTCTGGCTTCAATGGACATTGCTTTTGGTTCTGGACATTTGGTTCACGTCCAAGTCTGGACCTCACCTGGACTGATTGTTCTCATTTAGTATGTGCTATATAAGCAGGCATCGCCCTAAGAAGGGCGCTGCCTCATTCTGATGTTTCAATCTGCTTTGTTCCAAGCCTTGATCTCCTTGATCCTTATTCACATACCTTGCAGTTCTGGTAGGGATCTGTTACTCAGGTTCTCCTGTATGTGTTCACGTTACCCTTTATTACTTTACTTTCAGGTTTTGGGTTTACTCCTCCGCCAGTTCTGTATTTACATCTGTTTATAATCTCCCAGGTCCTTGGTTATTCATTCTGTTTTGTTCATATGGTTCCTGTTTTGTATTTATGTTTGCATTTCATGTTTATTCTCTAGGTTTAAACAGGTTTATGTTTTCACTCATGTTACTCTAGTGTTTAGTTCTCTTATGTCTTTCTGCCTATAGTTTCCCAGGTCCTTGGTTGTTCATCTGTTTATTTATTTAGTTCAGGTCTATGGTTTTATTCTAGTGCTCAGGTTTTTTGTTTCATTGTGGTGTTCTGGTCCCTTGCTGTATATAGTACTGTTGTAAATAAAGCCCTTGTTTTGTTTATACTTCTATGGGTCATGTCTGTTAACTGCTCAAGTAGCTCACACCCCTTCTCTGCCATGTCAGGTCAGGCCCACCGTCACATAATGAGGCAGCCAGTTACTGGTGAGCCAGCAGCGGTTATAGCCTTGATGAAAAGTCTGAAGGGGACCCTTACCGAGTCTATGCAGCATCTGGACTTGGCACTCTCTATCATGTTGCAGATTCCCAAGAGTACCATGAGTAAGGAGCAATTTCCTGTTCCAGTTAAAGGTTCCAGAGGACCCCTGACCCTGGAGGAAAGGGTATGGAGGAAGACTCAGGGCTTATGCTTTTATTGCGGTTCTTTCCTGCAGCATGAACAATCTAAGTTGGCTGCTCAGCAGCACAAAGAATCTGAGTCTGCTGTTTGTCAGCTTCAAGTCCTGTCCATGTCTACTGTGCCTAAGCTAGCAGTTCCAGTCAAGAGTGCTGCCCTGCAGCACAAACAAATCAAGTCCACTGCCTCGCAGTGCGAGATCTGGTCCACCGCTAACCAGTTTGAGAGCCAGTCCACTGCACAGCAATTCAAGACACAGTGCCAAGCCGGGGTCACGGCTCCACAGTGCCAAGCCGGGGTCACGGCTCCACAGTGCCAAGCCGGGGTCACGGCTCCACAGTGCCAAGCCGGGGTCACCGCTCCACAGTGCCAAGCCGGGGTCACCGCTCCACAGTGCCAAGCCGGGGTGGTTCCCAAGCACTGTGAGACCAAGATAGTTTCCAAGCCACGCTCACCCGAGCTGGTAGTTTCCAAGCCACGCTCACCCGAGCTGGTAGTTTCCAAGCCACGCTCACCCGAGCTGGTAGTTTCCAAGCCACGCTCACCCGAGCTGGTAGTTTCCAAGCCACGCTCACCGAGCTGGTAGTTTCCAAGCCACGCTCACCCGAGCTGGTAGTTTCCAAGCCACGCTCACCCGAGCTGGTAGTTTCCAAGCCACGCTCACCCAAGCTGGTAGTTTCCAAGCCACGCTCACCCGAGCTGGTAGTTTCCAAGCCACGCTCACCCGAGCCGGTAATGACCGAGTCGCCGCAGAGCCGTGCTGTTGCCGCCATGACCGAGTCGCCGCAGAGCACTGCCGAGGTCGCTGACCCACAGACCCGTGCTGCTGCCGCCATGACCGAGTCGCTGCAGAGCCATGCCAAGGTCGCTGACCCACAGATCCGTGCTGCTACCGCCATGACTGAGTCGCCGCAGAGCCGTGCCGAGGTCGCTGACCCACAGACCCGTGCTGCTGCCGTCATGTCCGAGTCGCCGCAGAGCCGTGCTGTTGCTGCCGTGTCCAAGTCACCACAGAGTCGTGCTAAAGGCGCTGCCCCTCCTGTCCTTGCCAAGGGTGCTACCCAACCGGTCCACACCAAGGGCGCTGCCCCACCGAGCCCAGCTGTCCCGGTGTCTTCGAGCCCAGTTGTCCCGGTGTCTTCGAGCCCAGCTGTCCCAGTGTCTTCGAGCTCAGTGTCTTCTAGCCCAGTGGTTCCAGTCCAGTCGCCGCAGAGCCGTGCCAAGGTCACCAACCTACGGGGCCGTGTTGCTGCTGTCCCAGTCACATTGCCCCAGAACCGGATCGCCACTGGTGCCATCATGTTCCTGTTGCCGCAGAGCCCGGAGGACACTGTTGCTGTCCATTCCACGTCCCGTACCAGGGGGAGGAGACACAAAAGGACTGGTGCCAGTGCCTTCAAACCTGGACCCAGTTTTGGCTCCCAAGGGGTCTATACCTCAGGTCCTCCAGCCCGTGAGTCGAGTCCTGTCCCTGCTGGATGTTTCCGAGCTTCTAACGGTGCTATAATATGCCTTGAGGACCGAGAGGTGTAAGAGCGCGCTCTACGTGCCTACAGGACCCATTGACTTTTTTCCTGTCATTCTTCTTGTCGTCCTCTTTGGAGCATCCGGGGTCTGCTCGTAGAGGGGGGGATATGTCACGTCCTGGGTCTCTGGCGCCCCCTCTGGCTTCAATGGACATTGCTTTTGGTTCTGGACATTTGGTTCACGTCCAAGTCTGGACCTCACCTGGACTGATTGTTCTCATTTAGTATGTGCTATATAAGCAGGCATCGCCCTAAGAAGGGCGCTGCCTCATTCTGATGTTTCAGTCTGCTTTGTTCCAAGCCTTGATCTCCTTGATCCTTATTCACATACCTTGCAGTTCTGGTAGGGATCTGTTACTCAGGTTCTCCTGTATGTGTTCACGTTACCCTTTATTACTTTACTTTCAGGTTTTGGGTTTACTCCTCCGCCAGTTCTGTATTTACATCTGTTTATAATCTCCCAGGTCCTTGGTTATTCATTCTGTTTTGTTCATATGGTTCCTGTTTTGTATTTATGTTTGCATTTCATGTTTATTCTCTAGGTTTAAACAGGTTTATGTTTTCACTCATGTTACTCTAGTGTTTAGTTCTCTTATGTCTTTCTGCCTATAGTTTCCCAGGTCCTTGGTTGTTCATCTGTTTATTTATTTAGTTCAGGTCTATGGTTTTATTCTAGTGCTCAGGTTTTTTGTTTCATTGTGGTGTTCTGGTCCCTTGCTGTATATAGTACTGTTGTAAATAAATCCCTTGTTTTGTTTATACTTCTATGGGTCATGTCTAGCTCACACCCCTTCTGTGCCATGTCAGGTCAGGCCCACCGTCACAGTTTCAACCTCCATTAGAAAAAGCTGAGGGGTGGCCATGATTGGCTAGTACAGAACCAATGCGCGGGCAACTGCGATTGGTTGCGGCTCTCAGCTGTACCGGAGATACTCTCCTGAAATGGCTAAGGAGGCTCCAGCTACATCCAAAGTATGTGCGGGGTCCTCCACTTTGCACTTTGGGAAGCCCCAAGTGGAACAATGCCACAGTATGTGGTAAAGCCATTGTCAGGCTCCCCGTCGCTGACTTTACCGTGCCTGCAAAATGTGTATCCAGGCAGCCCTCTTCATGTGCTGCTCATGTCTTAATGTTGGCATTCCAGTACTGAAACAGTTAAACACAGAAACACATCACACCGCACCTACCTGCCCTGAATAAAGGACCTCTCCCCCCTTTGCTCAGGGCTTCAGCATTGTCACTTCTTTGCTCACCGAGTACAGACACAAACCTGTTCTGCTCCAGCATCTATGTGTTAAAGACCTGGAAACCCACCTGATCACTGTCTCTGGACTTTCCCTTTGGTACTGCGATTGGATCCCTCCTGTGTCCAGTGTCCTGTCTACAGCACCCTTGTGTCTTCCACCCCAAGGTACCTCCCAAGTATTTCCCAAGTTCTAAGTGTCTCCCAAGCACCTTCAGCCTCATTGTGTCCCCCTCAAGTATACACAAGACCCGCGCTGTACTCAAGACTCTTGGTAACCTGTATCATCCACCCTGGTCAACCCTCTGCATCCCCTGCAAATTACCACGTATTACTCTCCTGCTTCTGCCTCCACTCTTTCCCTCAAGTGTGCATTCGTAAATATCCCTGCATACCAGACTCATAACCTGTCATGCCCCTGCTGCTGACTGCACCATGCTCACCGATCATGTCCAGGCAGCACACGTAAAGTGCTGCCCTAGCAGTGAAACCGTTAAACACAGCAAACACACACCACACCCTCTTGCCTGAAGTAAAGCTCCACTGCTCCCTTCCATCCATGCTTAACCATTAAGGTGCTAAGCTGTGTTACAAACCAGACATGCTTGCTGAGCTCCTGTGTACCAAACCCCCCTGCTTTGACCACCGATTGCCGCCTTCTCTCAGCCTTTGACCTACGGACCGTCCTGTGACCATTCTCTTGGAACACCCACTTGTACCTTGCATGGAGTCCCACTTGTGTCCCGTCTACCACCCCCAAGGTACCTTTCCAAGTGTCTCCCAAGAATCCTGGTCCCTACTGTCTGTTTATCTGTGAATCCCTGCATACTGGGTTCAAACCACCCTCCAACCATTACATTCCCCGCAAGGCCAGTACCCCTCCAGTACTGATCCTGACTGCCATCAACCAGCATATACTGTATACCTCAAATTAATTGATTTTGAATCTAAGTTTCATTTATAACTCCCAATTAAAGCCTGATTTGACTTAAGAATTCACACTGACTAGAATTTTGCATTATTGAACTGTGCGATAATCAAATTTTGCTGCATTTAAAAGAGATTTTTGTTATACTTTCCTCATAAATGAGCTAAAACTTCCTGACAGAGTCTGGTTTTGTTAAAACGGAGCTGCCGCCATCTGATTCACTGTTTTGTCTATCCACATAAATGAACAGGTGTATCCTATAAAATGGTCATTTATTACAGGAGTATCAGATGTGGCCAAGAGGTACCATAAATAGCTGTTTTCCACCAACACTATATGGATTATGTCCAAGGAAATCTACAAAAAAAGGTGCAATGTACGGGAGTTGTGACATGAACCTGAAAATAAAAAAATCTAAGGTCTCATTATAAGTGATCATTAACGGCTGCGTGGTTAATTGTGCATAAAGGTATAAACAATCACAGCCTGCCAATCTAAAGGCTGAATGCAGCTTAGATACTTCGATTAGATAGCCATCTGGTACAAAGCACGGTTTTAAGAAAATTGTATGTAAATTGTGCATTCTCTTATGATAAAATATTTTGATTAACATATATGCAAACTTCTCCAAGCTAGCAAAACAATAATTACAGTGTTTTATAAAACCCTGGCCTGTAATTATTTTTTTTTGTTCTCTTATAAATCGCAGATCAATTGCCAAAGCATTAAAGAATACATTGTGTTTCACATCATAACCAGGAGAGGGCAGTAGAGCAGCATTTGAAGGTATTTTTTTTTTCTTGGGAGATTCATGTTATTTACTCATTGGAGAGAAAAAAAAAATTACTTAGTTTTGTTCTTTCCGCTCACTTCTAAAAGGAGTCCTAAAGAGATGTACAAAATGTTTACATATATAGTAGTTCTCGCTCTCAAGAAGTGAGAGACGACATGTCTGCAAAGACAAAATCTGCTATCAAAACATAGATAATATTATAAGTGGCTCATTTACTGTGAATAACTTAAAACCAGACATGTAACTGTGAAAGTGTCGGACGCAAAAAAAGGACAACATCAAAATCTCAAAATACTTATCTATATATACTTATATTCAGAAGGTAAAGACTGGCCCATGAGGGCACGAGGCAAAATCACAGACTCTGCCCACCAAGAAATCACAAGATGAAACAAAAAGACGTCAATGCAAGGTAGGGGTATTATACATACATACATACACATAAAAAACTGCAATCAGATGCTCAAATGGCAAGTTAGGTGAATAGGAGGTATCAGGAATGTCATAACCGGGCAATCACGGTATAAGCTGTAACAGAGCTCCCGGAGCTCTGACACAAGCTCCTTCACTAAAGTAACCTCCACTGGCCCTAGACATGACCGAGCCATGTGCAGTGTTAAAGGGACACTCTAGTTCATCCTGACCACTTAATTGCTTTAAAGTGGTCAGGATGTGATGAATGCCCCTTTCCCCCATTGCTCCCCTGATCGGGTAATATTGCTGGGAGAAGCGGAGGAGCTTCCTCCACCCCATCCAGCTTCACCAGCAGCCGGGATTTTTGAATTTCCTTCGTGCCAGTCACCAGATCGGTCACTAATCATGTCAGCACGCAGAGGTATGCCGACGTCACCCCGAAACCATTTGTGGTAGCGAGTGGTCTCAGAGAGGCAGCCAATGGATCTGATCCACTGTTCTACGCAACCGCTACTGAATGTGCCATGGCGGAAGCAATTTGCAGTTTCTATGCTACACAAGTTTCGTAGCAGTTGCATGGGAGTGCAAATTACACACAAAAGCTTCAGGAACTTACAGGTCCAGGAGACCCTGAGTTGAAGAGGAGTAACAGTGTGCGGCAAGGGAGAAAAGGTGAGTAAAATCAATGGGAAGGAAAAAAAATTGGGTGAAGGCGGTCAGCAGAAACTGCCCAATTATTTAAGGGCAAAAAAGTAAAGCCTAATTTCAATAAAGTATCCCTTTAATTCAGTCAACGAAAATAAGACTAAAGCAAAATAGCATTTTAGTCAAAGGACTAGTGTCACGTCTATGTATAAATGTCTAACCCCTGCATGCAGACAATCTACCTACACTGCCAGTCTGTAGGTAGCCCGATATCTAAAACACAGAATAGACAGATAAAGGGAAAACCAGAAAACTAGAATGAGTGGTAAGCAGGAGCCAGAAGATAAACACCAGAGCGAGAATTCAGACAGAGCCAAAGGTTAATATCAAATAAAATAGTCAAGCTGTGCTAGGGGTCAGTGCCAAATTGGATAGTCAGTCAATACCAGGGGTTAATGCCAAATCAGATAGACAGCGCCAAGGGTTAATTTCCAGAAAGCATACTGTAGATATTCGAGTATACCGCTAGATTTTGGTGACAAAAATTTACCTTAAAATTGGAGGGGACATGTTATATTCGAGACATCTGCATCGCGTGTAAAAAAAAAATAAAAAAATTGCCTTGCTCTGGATCCCATGTCTCCTGGAAGTCTCGCTGAAGTGAATGCGGGCTCCCTGATGTTTGCAAACACTTCAGGAACTCCCGGATTCGGGAGAGGTGGGATCCATCATGGCTAGAGGGCACGCTTGGTTTAAGCCAATCTTTCACCTTGCTCGCCTCTGCCAGCCATCTAATCGCTAGTAGAGAAGACGGGTGGCCGGTGGTGGCTTCATACTTAGTAACAACTGCAATCATTCTAGAGCAGAGCATCCTGACATGAGAGGTAGCCTGACTGTTAAGAGAACCTGGAAGGATCTTAATTGTTTACCTAAACAGTGAAATTTTGCTCCTCACGTTATATATTCGAGTCTTGAGTATTCTTTCCTTTCCATAATAAATCTCTATCCATCACGTTATATTCGGGTCGTGCTATACTCGAGTATCTACGGTAATCGATCAAGCCAGGGTCATACACAGGAGAGCAATACAGATGACTCTCTAGGAACGCACTGAGGAATGAACCACGACAGGGCAATGGATAGGATTCACTTGCCTAGTTTTAAATCCGGCAGGCACTGCGTCATCATGCCATGCCCCATCTGTGTCACTGACCGCGGCCGCTGGCTACTTAACTCGGCAGCTGGCCAGCGAGCAGCGAGGATGGTGCTGCGCGAGGATGGTCCTGCCCGCCGCCAGGATACAGGAGGCTCAGTGTGGGACGTGACAACTATCGGAGTTATTCCAAGAAAGGTGAAACTCTGGAGAACTTTTAGAGAAGTGAAAATTCTAGGTCAAAATAGCCAAACCATTTATCTCACTTTCCAAATCTGCTTTTTTGACCTAGTTCTCCAGAGTTTCACCTTTCTCTGAATAACCCTGTATGACTAAGGGTAAATAAAAATTAGACCCTCCCTAAACTTTTGGTTTAGTTTTTATTAGTTGACGAAAATGTCAATAGGACAAGCCTTCACTTATCTATATAGAACTATAGTCAAAAAATATTTCTCTATTTACCCTCATTTAGTGTGTCACCCCTCCCTCTTAGATTGTAAATTCTCGAGCAGGTTCCTCTCTCCTACTGTTCTGTGTGTTTAACTTGTATGTATATTTGTTATTCTGTCTCACCCATTGTACAGCGCTACAGAACTTGTTGGTGCTTTATAAAAACTTGTAACTGTCACCATAAATTATAGTCTAGTTATCATAACTGAAAAAAATAGTTCGCTAGGTCTTTGACGAAAATTATTAGTCGACTAAATTAACACTTGAGAGGAGAGTGCGTGGAAATACCTGCAGAACTAACAAGTCCTGGTAAGGACCTCCTGCATGAAGCTCTTTAGAAATGTGATTACAGCAGAGCAAGACATTATCAGAGGAGATATCTGGTCTTAAGAAGGACGTCCCGCCGCCTGCGCTAGGGGTGATCAGAGCATCTGGTGAAGAACCAAACTGGATAACCGTGTCCAGAAGCAGAATATGCGCTTACAAGAGCAGCAAATGTGTAGAAGACATAACCTGGAACGAGGCAGAACTCAGTTCAAGCTTGTAACAATAATGAATTCTTTAATCCAGCTCTCTCCTTATATATAAAGTTTAGGAAGGAAAACCCAGGCACAGCCAGGGGTACAACTACAGGGGATGCCTCCCCGCATCCTCCCCACAGTTCTGGCCAGGATTAACCACCAGCCAGTAGGGTAATTCTGCAACATATCAGTGACCAATCACATATCTTTGGAAAAACAAAAGGCACATAGATAAAAAGGGGAACATTAACTAAGTGGTTACTTTGAGGTGAGGTTCAAATAAATACACAAAATAAAAAAATAGAGTTATTCAGTGTACGTAATGGGTAGCTCCCATTACATTAAGTAAATTGATCTCAGACATGTCTGATTTTCAAAAACGGCCCAACATCTCTTTGCACGCTCAGTTACTAATAATACCTCTTGACTACTGAGGCAACTTCAGTAAATTTGTCCTGGCTAAGAAGAGGGAGTGCTGTATTATTCTCTTTTCTGGCTAAAGGTGCCTCGGTCTGGCTTTCCCACAATAAAATGTCAATAGACAAGAAAGTAACAAAAATGTAATCTTTTTTCCCCCAGATTGTCTGCTCAAAGAAGCGCCTTGTGAACAATGTGACACTAGAATTTGCTATAAGGACAAATTGGTTGATAAAAATCTAAAAAGAATAAGAGGCTTAAAACACAAAGAGCAAATATATCAAGAGGCAGCTGTATTCTATCATCAAGCCCAAAGAAAGATGAGCGTTCTCATAAGATTTAGAAAGCCTCTAAAATGCTCAGAAGTGCTCACAAAAATCAAACGTGTTTTGTTCAACAAGACATGCTATTCTTTTATATTTTTCCTAGTGTGATAGCATATACTACTAGATGATAAATAACATACCGAAAGCGCCTTTTTCAAACCCATCTGGGAAATGCCTAGGTTCTGCCAACCCAAGAAATCCTCTTATAATAATGGTGAGTTGACAGCGATCTCATTTTACAGAATATCTGTTGTACCCCCAATTCCAGCAAACTAAGTTGTTTTTATTTTTGTCTTTATTATTTCTTGAAAACTATGTGATACTGACGTCTCTTTCCATCTGACGCTTACTATCTTAGTATTTACATAGCACCAACATATTCCATAGCGCTACACAAATAGGTAGATGCCAACAAAAGACGTAACACCAATACAGAGGTAATAGGGGGTAGTGTCATTGAAATAATCTAGCAGTTATGGTATTTATACTCTTTGTGACCTTTAAATTGTACAGGGTGGTCTGGCAAAGGAATTAGAGAAGAAAGGGAGTATGGGGAGTGTGAAGTTGATGACCCCAGAGAGCATGAAAAAGCTGAAAAACAAACTGCAAAGGCAGTGAAAGAGTTAATACGATGTATGCAGGAATTTTCTTTCCTGCATACACCTTATTTACTCTTTCACAGAGTGAATAAAACCAACTAAAGGCGGACAGCATACAGGTAAACCAGGGTGAGGATAGTAGGTATCCTCCAACCTTTTTTGGGGGGGGGGTTGGGTTTGTCTATTCTCTTGCTTCTTACAAATAGGTTTCACTCCTTTTTCAGTATGCCCTGTAGCCTTTAGACCACAGAGAGGAGATATCAATACCACTATCAATGGAACTACTTAGTTGTCATGTGTGATGTAAAGGGGATTACCCAAACAGATTATATCCTGCCACATGAGCACGAATATACCACAAGCAGACATGGAAATCATAGTAGTGATAGAAAGAGTAATAGACAAAAAGAGTGACTGAAATACAGCAGTAACAGAGATGGGAAGAAAGACAGAAGGTAGATGGAGCAACAGAATGACAGACAGAAGCTGTAGGGACAGACTGTCAAATGCATACATATATTAGCTTAACAAAAAACCTCCTAATATAAATAACACGGTCACATTTTTTTGCTCATTTTTATCTTGATAGCATTACATAGCTGTAATTGTACCTTTTATGTGCTGAGGATCCCTCCCATACCACTGTGATCATGATCCAAATATGTGAGTTGTGCTTATTACCAGCCGTCACCATGATAGTTTTTTTCCCAGCATATCTAGTACTATGGCCATTTTTACAAGCTGTGGGGTGTAGAAACCGCATACAAATAAGGCAATGGTCAACACATCTCACAGTAGAAAACGCTACATAGATTGTGACAGGTCACAGCAACAAGAAAATCATCCCATTACCATCCATGTCGGCCTGAGGCTTCAGATCTTTTACTTGATGGGCAGTAACAAAACACACTGTCACAAGTTTGTGAAACCACAGATCCCAGAGACTCATTAAGTCCAGCAAGCTATACGGCATTACTGCCCTCTGAGGATATATATATAATGTGCAGGTCTGGTTTGGGCATGAAATTGATAAATATGACTTTCCATGAAACAAACTGTAGAAGTAGTACAATATTTTTTCCCGTCATCCTCCATGTACTCCTCTAAATGTTTAGTCTTCTTTACAGACTCCCATTGCGAGTAAAGAAAGCCAATTATTATGAATACAGGCAAAGGAAAAGATGTAATAAATGTAATTTCCCTTTAGAAATGGCTCAATCCGCTTTAAATATAGTTTTGTCTTCATATTAAGACAACTTCCAGGCCTTTGTTACAAAACATGCCATGAAAAAAATGTATTCTATTTTTAAAGTTTTCCTTTGGCAAGAACACTGGATCAATAACCTTTACACATTCAGACAGATTAACTTGGGTTTAAAGAAACATCATCTTCCAAGCGTAACATATCTCCTCATCTTCCTGATGCTCTAGATTATTATTATCATCATTTATATAGCACCAACAGTTTCCGCAGTGCTTTACAAACACCAAAGGGAACAAAATAAACGGACATAGGATGGAAAGAATGGGTGTAGAGCAGTGTTTCCCAAACCTGACCTCGGGAAACTCTAACAGGCCAGATTTTAAGGATCACCTTGGGGAAATACAGACCGAATCCTGCAATCACTGAGCAGCAAATCATATCACCTGTGCTGTACTTCAGATATCTGGAAAACCTGACGTGTCAGCGGGTCCCGAGGACAGTTTTGGGAACCACTGGTGTAGAGGGCCCTGCTCATAGGAGTTTACAATCTAGAGGGATTGGGGTTGAGGAAGACAAGGGGAGTTTTACTGGATGGCAGGATCATTACTGCCAGTGGTTCGGGAATGGTGGGGCCATAGAAGCAGCTTCAATCATGTGTGAGTAGGTGAGCAGAGGGATGAGTTGCATCAGTGATGTGGTATGCTAATCTGAAGAGATGGGTTTTGAAGGATTTCATGAAGGCCTGAAGATCAGGGGAGAGTTTGATAGGGCGAGGCTCCAGATTACAATTTAGTCGGACATGGAATCTTAAGGTTCATCTAGGAACTCAAAAAAAATGAATGGGGGAATTTATTAAACAGTTCATCAGCAAATTCAATCACTGTAATGTGTGATTTACACTGATATAAAAAGGATATGGAAATAGATTTATATATAAAAATAATCTAATGTACCTTTAGCATACTATTTTTATAAACTGAGTCACACCTCTGTTCTGGGCATTTTATCTCTGTGTTGCCCCTTGTCAACTGACACCAGAAAAATAACTCAACATACAGCCATTAATAACTTTACAAAAAATATATAAGTGGCGCTGAACTGGCAAAAAGGTGGAGGAAAAGGCACCGCGGTTACGGGCAACTCCGGCTGCTATATCTCCCAAGGGTTATCCCTACAAAACCCAAACAAATATCCACAATTAGCAAAAAATGAAGAAAGCGCCGGTGTAAATCCCACAACCACGAAACGCCAAACACTGAATTAATAACACCCAATATATTGTCAATATGTGACTAAAAATGGGGAAATACAATTACCAGAGCATGTGAATGTAACTGGATCAACATTCTTATAAACATGTAAAAGAAAAGAGGCAAAAACACATTGCGCAATACATTTGTAATAAATGATAAATGGGACCAAAGTGCTATACTCAAAAATACATCTCATCTCCTCCCTAGCCAGAATGAGGTCTATGTCGCCCCCTCTCCAAATCTTAGAGACTTTTCTAAGAACACAAAACTCCAAACCAGACGGGTCCTGTGCATGATGATCTCTGAAGTGTAAGGAGAGGTTATGCAATTCATAACCCTTCCTTATATTGCGAAGGTGTTCCCCCAGACGCACAGCTAAGGGTCTAGACGTCATCCCTATATAGTGCATCCCACATGGACATGTGAGACAATACACTATATATTTGGATGCACAATTAAATACGCCTCTAATATGTGCAGTTTTTTTCCCAAAAGTGACATCATGGATCTTTCTTTGGGTATAGTTATTCTTACACCCTAAATATTTGCCACATTTATAAAATCCATCTCGGACTCCCAAATATATTACTCTTCCCCTTCCTTCTAAATGCACTGTTCACTATACAATCCTTAATGTTCTTAGCTCCTCTACGGATGAACTGAGGTGTTTCCGGGATGAACTCTCGCAATATCGGGTCCTGCCTAAGGATCTCCCAGTATTTTCAAACTATGTCCCTAATACCCCTATTCCCTGTACTATAGTTAAAAATGAGTGGGGCTATATGTTCATTCACACCTTTCCCTGGTTTTTTATTATTTTTATATTTTAACAGGGTTTGTCTATCCACCATCTGTACCTCATCCATGAATTTTTGGATCTTATCTTTTTCGTAGCCTTTTTCCACAAGCAGCGTGTGAGGGCCTCCCAAGCACGTTGCTTTGGCTCCGCCCCTCCACTCAGTGAAGCTGCGCGCCGGAGCTGGAGGGGCCGGGAAGAAGAGGAGAAGAAGATTAAAGAAAAGGTGCAGAAAAGAAGAGCTGAAGAGCAGAAGATAGAAGAAAAGAAGACAGCGGAGTGGTGAGCCAGGGCCCAGACCCCAAGACCCAGACCCAGACCCCAGACCCCTAGGCCCAAACCCACGGCCCAGACCCCAAGGCCCAGACCCAGGGCCCAGACCCCAAAGCCCAGACCCTAGGGCCCAGACCCAGGGCCCAGACCCAGGGCCCAGACCCCTAGGTCCAAACCCAGGGCCCAAACCCAGGGCCCAGACCCCTAGGCCCAGACCCAGGGCCCAGACCCCAAGGCCCAGACCCCGAACCCAAGGCCCAGACCCCTGGGCCCAGACCCTAGGCCCAGACCCCTAGGCCCAGACCCCAAACCCCAGACACCTGGGCCCAGACCCCAAGGCCCAGACCCAGCGCCCAGACCCAGGGCCCAGACCCCTAGGCCCAGACTCCAAGGCCCAGGACCCAGACCCTAAGGCCCAGACCCCTAGGCCCAGACCCCAGACCCTAAGGCACAGACCCAGGGCCCAGACCCCTAGGCCCAAACCCAGAGCCCAGACCCCAAGGCCCAGACCCCAAACCCAAGGCCCAGACCCCAAGGCCCAGACCCTAGGGCCCAGACCCCCAGGGCCCAGACCCCAAGGCCCAGACCCAGAGACCAGGGCCCAGGCCAGACCCCAGGCCCAGGGACCAGAGCCCAGACCCAGGGACCAGAGCCCAGACCCAGGGACCAGACCCCAGGCCAGACTCAGGGCCCAAACCCCAAGGCCCAGACCAGACCCCAAGGCCCAGGGACCAGACCCAGACCCAAAGGCCATCATACACAGCCCGTTTCTGTGAGATTTATTGCTGTGGATTCTGTGATCCGTTCAGACACACCGCTCATTACTGTGAGTTTTATTGCTGTGGATACTGTGATACGCTAATACACACTGCAAATTACTGCGAGTTTTATTGCTGTGGTGCTATGTTATGTCCTTTTTTTTTTTGAAGGGGGAGAAAAGCCGTTAGAAGTTGAGGGAGTGCCGGGGGGGCCCTGGGGGCCCCATCGTGAGGTTTAGTAAGGGGCCCCATCATTTCTGATGGCTGCCCTGAATAGGGGTATTAGGGGCATAGTTCGACAATACTGGGAGATCCTTAGGCAGGACCCGATATTGCGAGAGATCATCCCGGAAACACCTCAGTTCATCTGTAGAGGAGCTAAGAACATTAAGGATTGTATAGTGAACAGTGCATTTAGAAGGAAGGGGAAGAGTAATACTAATATGTTGGGAGTACGAGATGGATTTTATAAATGTGGCAAATATTTAGGGTGTAAGAATAACTATACCCAAAGAAAGATCCATGATGTCACTTTTGGGAAAAAAACTGCACATATTAGAGGCGTATTTAATTGTGCATCCAAATATATAGTGTATTGTCTCACATGTCCATGTGGGATGCACTATATAGGGAGGACGTCTAGACCCTTAGCTGTGCGTCTGGGGGGAACACCTTCGCAATATAAGGAAGGGTTATGAATTGCATAACCTCTCCTTACACTTCAGAGATCATCATGCACAGGACCCGTCTGGTTTGGAGTTTTGTGTTCTTAGAAAAGTCTCTAAGAGTTGGAGAGGGGGCGACATAGACCTCATTCTGGCTAGGGAGGAGATGAGATGTATTTTTGAGTATAGCACTTTGGTCCCATTTGGCCTTAACAGTGACTTTGAAATACGCCACTTCCTATAAATAATAGATTCAACTACCGTCTTATGGTTTTTAGATTCAGGTCATGGTGTCACCTTGCTCTCTGCATCTATGTGTCCACATATATATATATAAAACACATAGGTCATATATCAAAAAAAATTTAATAAATACATTTTTTCTAATAATATCTCATTTTTGTCCTTTTTAAATATTTGATACTTTTTCTTTTAATTATATGGTTGGAGTCACCATTGGATATGGGTATATTATGGCCCCTATATGGGGGTGTCTGTATGTGCATATGATGCAGGGATCATAACGAGCTATTTTGTGGTGTGCGGCCCTTTGGGTTTTTTTTGTGATCCTTGAAATGCATATAGAGCTATACTATGTCTGTACATATGTATACAGTTGTGTTCAAAATTATTCAACCCCCACTGAAATTGAGTGTTTTGGCCAGTTTGACATTGCTTTTGATCATTCAGTCATCTTGCTTACAATTAAATCAAAGAGGCACGTGTAGGTCAGACAAATATAACATAACATTTATAATGAAATAACCACAAATGTCTTTTCTGTGCTCACATCATTATCAGTTTTATTCAACCCCCAAGTGACATTCAATCTTAGTACTTACTACAACATCCTTTTACAGTTATAACAGTTTTTAAACGTGAAGCATAGCTTGACACAAGTGTCTTGCAGCGATCTACGGGTATCTTCGCCCATTCGTCATGGGCAAAAGCCTCCAGTTCAGTCACATTCTTAGGCTTGCGCACTGCAACTGCTTTCTTTAAGTCCCACCAGAGGTTCTCAATCGGATTTAAGTCAGGTGACTGCGATGGCCACTCCAAAATGTTCCAGCCTTTAATCTGCAACCATGCTCTAGTGGACTTGGAGGTATGCTTGGGATCATTGTCCTGTTGAAAGGTCCAATGTCTCCCAAGCCTCAGGTTTGTGACGGACTGCATCACATTGTCATCCAATATCTCCTGGTACTGAAGAGAATTCATGGTACCTTGCACACGCTGAAGCTTCCCTGTACCTGCAGAAGCAAAACAGCCCCAAAGCATGATGGACCCCTGTTTTGGAAATTAATCTACTATCAATTCCCTAATGTAGTTTGATCCGCTGTACTTACAAGCAGCTCTGCGCTATCCCATGATATACGTACCTGAACCCGCGCAGTAAAGAGACACAGACACCATCACGTTGTTTCTACCTGGAGTTCATCTGACCACCTCAGCCAAGAGCCAAGTCCAAAGTGTGCTCAGTCCCAAGTGAGCTCCTGGCTTCTGGTCATTTGTTTATTACACCATAGGACAACGCCCAGTGGCCACTGACTATCCAACAGAAAAACAAGTTTGTCCAGTAAATACATTTACATATCAAAAGGACAGAGGTGTGGACTAGAATGTCGGACCGGCCCCCTGAGGTGTGGCTTGGTTTTAAAACCACATTCAAATCCAACACAGGGAGTCAGATGACAACTTATAAAAACACACACATCCTAGACTATAATGTCCACATAATAAAATTTCCACAACAGTCCCTCCTCTTTGTCATTTGCTCCCCAGTGTCCCTCGATGAATCTCGATCTTCCTTGGAAAGAAACCGTTCCTCTTGTAAAGTTCTGAATGCAAAAAGCCAAACACATGATAGAAAACAACAGACAGTCCATCTTGACATGCCGAATCTTAAAGCAAGTGTTAAAACAAATCTTGACACGTGGATCATAAAGCAAAAACAAATCTTGACACGTGGATAGTAAATCTAAAACCAAATCTTGACACGCCGATATTTTTTGGGCAAATCTTAACAAATCTTGACACGTAGAACTTGACACGTAGAATCTCCTTTAGGGGAGGTGACTCAGAGGGAGGACATGAGGTGGTGGGTTGCGTCGATCGTTGGTCGGTCTGAAATCCTCTGTATCCGGTCCATGGGTTGGTCCTCTGGGCATCTCATCAGTTCGGGCTTCGGTAACTCGGTCGATTTAGACATCAGGAACATCTCACTCCGGCATATAGAAGGAATAGAGACAGAAACACCTTAAGTATTTATACTCCCATTACCTTTAGCCAGGATCCAATGGAAAACAAGAAATCCCCCGAAGCTTCCCAAAGCTTTAAAAAATATTCCAACCCTCCCTAGCTATAGCTCCGCTTCTGCCCTGCTCCCATCAGTGTGGACCTGACCCTTGTAAATCCCCTCCCTTTGGACACTCTACTGTCATTGTTTCTTGGTGATCTCCCTCACTACAACACCGCACAAGAATTTAAACAAGCGAACGACAGGAGCCAGAGTTACTATTACAAATGTCTCCTTGTGGCCTTTGCTAGTCTTAGGTATAATTTCCCTCGCTAAAACCTAAACTAAACAAATAAAGAAAATGATACTCTTCACTCTTTGACGTAGTTGAGAAACTTCTTGCAGTGACCGGCGTGGATCCAGTTGTCTCGTCCCTCGAACTTCAGGGAGGTTGGCGTCGTCTGCAGCATTTGGAATGGCCCACGATATCTCGCCTCTAGTCCCATCCTCGGATGTTTCTTTAGCATGATCCAATCACTTGGTTGACTAGAATGAACACTGGTTATTGAGTTTGGGTCTGGGAGAGACTCCCGGACCTGGTGGACTTTTTGGAGCTCATCAAAGAAAAGCAATCATGATGGTCCTCAAAGTGTTTCCCTACTAGGTTGGAAAATTGAGAGGTTAGAATGGTTAGTAAAAGTTGGAAAATTTACTTTTTTTTCACACCATTATCTCCCCCCTTCTCTTCCTCCTTCATAACAGGAAGAAGAGACGCGGTGTTCAAAAATGGTGCATCGTCTTAGAGTCAGTTTAGTGGGTGTTAGAGCCACTTAATGTCTTCTCTCTGGGTGATTAATGTCGGGTACCCTGAGAGATACAATGTCCTAAAAAGATAAAATTTTCCTTGCAAAACTGTACTTTCTCCTTGTTAGCCTTATTACCTGTGGGCACCAGATGGTTAAGAAATGATACAGTATGCCGATAACAAACCTCCCGTGTGGGACATCAAAGTACCAAGTCATCCACATACCACCCCTGGATCGATTGGGGCCCACTAATCTAACACGATCTTCAGCTTGCAACTGTATTCCGAGGGACTAGTCACCGACCCCTGATGAAGACGTGTCCATGTTAGGTGTTAACCTTGGAATGTAAAAACACAAAAAAAACTGGAGAGAGCAGAGTTAGTTACATTGGTGACAACAGAAACATCAGAGGAAACTACAACAGATCCAGTGTTAGTGGATCCAGCCTGCCTTAGCAGAGTTAGCCCAGTAAGAGCCTCTTCCGCTCCCATCATTGGATTACCAATCGCGGCTATCCCCTCTGGCCAGGTGTACATAATGCGGTTCTTCCGGATTGAAAACGCCTTCTGTATACCCTGTCAGTTTACCTTAAAAGACTTCTGAAGCTACATCTGAGCTACACCTAAGGTCTTTGTCGTCCAGAGTCTGGGTTTAAACTCAGTTATGAATTTCTCCCATCTCCAGGCGTCAAATGTCCCCTCCAGAGGAATACCCCAAGCGGTACCCTTGGACCATCTATGCCATTCTTTAAATGGGGTTTCATGGCCTTCGCCACAAACCTAGGATTTTCGTGTGCTGCGCAGCCGTCTGACTGTGGGAAGCCTCGCTTTCCTTCCCTTGCATGGACGGCACATTGCCCATGGCGATTCGAATCGGCTTATCGTCTTCCCCTGCGTCAAGGGAAACCCTGCACCAATTTAGGAGAGCACCGTCTGGTGTCGTTTCTTTTACGGTGGATTGTCAGACTATATCCACTATAGTCTCCCAACTAGAGACCCTAACCGAGGCAACGTGTAACTCTATGGCTTGTTGTCCCAACAGGTTTGGTACAGAACTATGCCCCAAACGATTAGTCAACAACCACAGATTACCCCCCCCTTGAATTATGTCTCTACCCCTCACAGTGTATGCATACACAAAGCTGTACGCCCGTACACTGCGTCGCCAGACTAAACCGCACAGCTCAATGACTATCCTCTTTCTCTACAGAACAATGTGGCTTCTCTCAGTATACATTTGTTAAATGGGGATAGCCTTCTGCTGTCTATTTCCTAGTTGTACGATGTCTCAGTACAGTACATGAATCACTGTCACCAAATGAAAAAACTTCTCAAAAAAACCTAACAGTCTGAACTTAAAACCGAAATGACCTACTTGCTGCGCAAAGCAACTCTAAACCAATAAAAGCGTGTTATTCTCACTTGCACAATCCGCTTTGACGTAGTAAATATAAAAAGAAAGTTTTAAAACCAAATCCTTTCTTTTTCTACCGCAAAACCAACCATAATGCGATAATATGCAAAACGCAGCAAAGTTCTAAAACGCAAAACAGTAACATGAAAAAAAACACAACTGAAGTACATTCTCTATAAAAACTTCAGTTACAGGACGTCTTGCTATATACATTGAGATTCAGTAAAAAGTAACTTTTAACTTAAAACCAAAACTCAATGCAAACACCAAGAACAAAACAAAAAACCCTTAGAACAAACAATTGTATAGGACTAAATTAACACATCAATGCCTGAAACTGTAATGCCCCACGCCGTGGTCGGACTGCGGCCGCCATATTGGGACGCCTGGCAGACTCACCTGAGGTCCCTCGTGGCGCGTCGCTCCCTGATTCCGATCTTCAGCTCGAGGGAGGAGAGCCAGGATGTGTCCCACGCCGTCTCCGGGATCCAACTGAACAGGAGGCAAGCGCGCATGCGCGATCGTCCATCCCAGAGCATGAAGACCTAGGTACTCTGGCGCCCTCTGCTGGTCAAGTTAAGGTACTGCACCCCACCTGCACTGGAGATCCTCGTATACCACCAATTAATCTACCTAGCACTCAGGTATCCCTATTACACCTGCGAGTCCCAGGTGAACGGTGTTCGTATGATTCCCTGAACCCTATTTAAACCTGCCGCCTTCTCCAGTTCACTAACCAGGTTATACTGTGGTTACATCACGTTACCCAGTGGTTCCCCTTCGTGTTCCTCTAAAAGGATTCTGACTTCCGTTCCTGCTGCCGATACAGCTTTGCCTCGATTCCTGTTGCCACGGTACCAGCTCCACTTCTGTTCCGGCCATCACAGTACCAGCTCCACTCCGGTTCCTGTTGCCACGGTACAGCTCCACTCCGGTTCCCGCTGCCACAGTACAGCTCCGCTCCGGTTCCTGTTGCCACGGTACAACTCCGCTCCGGTTCCTGTTGCCACGGTACAACTCCGCTCCGGTTCCTGTTGCCACGGTACAACTCCGCTCCGGTTCCCGCTGCCACGGTACAGCTCCACTCCGGTTCCTGTTGCCACAGTACAGCTCCGCTTCTGTTGCCATGATACCGCTCCGCTCCTGTTCCTATTGCCACGGTACAGCTCCGCTCCTGTTCCTGTTGACACGGTACAGCTCCGCTCCGGTTCCTGTTGACACGGTACAGCTCTGCTTCTGTTGCCACGGTACAGCTCCGCTCCTGTTCCTGTTGACACGGTACAGCTCCGCTCCGGTTCCTGTTGACACGGTACAGCTCTGCTTCTGTTGCCACGATACAGCTCCGCTTCGGTTCCTACCATCACGGTACAGCTCCATTCCGCTTCCATATTCAAGATTGCCATCGCAGTGCCAGTTCCACCTCCCGGCATACCTCTACCCCTGGACTATTTCCAAGATTGCAACCGTATTTAATTATCCTTACAACTCTCCGTTCTGGACTTTTATTTCTGTCAAAAAGAAACATTACATTACTTTATTCTGGACTTATATTTTGTTGTCTTCAGTAAAGCTTAATCAATCATATTCCTTCTGGTCTCCTCCTTCGGCTTGCCATTGGGTTCCATACACCCAACACCATACAGGGGTCAAAGCCTCTGTCCTTACAGAAACAGTCCAGTCCCCGGCCACCTTTATATTACCATAGAAACAGGATTTAACATTACAATAAGGTCCCTAAACAGGTTTCCAGCGAAAGGAAAAAGTCAATTTGAATTAAGTTTTAAAAGTTCCATTTTTTTCTTTTTTTTCCTGCAAAAATACAAACAGTAAAATTAGTTTAGAAAGACCTCAATAACATTTCTTCATTTCCCCTTTTCTGGAACCCAAAATTAGGAACTCTGCTGAATTCCCAGAAATGATCTCTTTCCTCTCTAAGCTTCACATTTTCACATTTCAGCCGTTCATATTGGGATTTTAAATCTTTTTCCTGGATCCATGACCTTGGCTGTCCCTGGCTTCTATGCCTTTGCAAAGATCCATGTCTGGGACCATTGCTGAATAAACCGCTTTACTTCTAGCCGTGGTTCTGGGATACTTAGAATCTCTCTGTCTGTTGCCATTAGTTACCACACAATTCCTGGCAATATGTGAAAATCCCCCGCACGCAAAGCAACGAATAGCTTGTCTCCCTGCACAAAACCTTCTCTGGGCACATGGTGATCGGCCTTGCTGCCCAACACTAGCCATCCTAGCATGACTAGATCCCACACCACTATCTGAATGGGGTACTTTTACCACAGACTCACCTGAAGTATCCTCCGCCATTGCACCAACATTCCCAACTCCAGGGTCAGACAAATTGTCCATCTCCATCCCTGAGTCGGTTTCAGTATCTGACCCAAAGTCCTCAGACTTCTCCATACTTACAGCACAATGTTCAGCTTCTGTCCTGCTGCAGGGACCAGACAATTCCCTTACAGCCTCCTGTGCATGCGTCAAGCTTTGAGACAAACATTCATTCTCCTTGCATAGCTCAGTATTAGACCTCACAGTACATTTATAATCTGTGCTGGCTTCAGCTGCCTGCTGGACAACAAGAGCTCTCAATTTATCCATTTCTACTTTTAAATCTTCCATCTCTCCTTCCAAACTCAGCTTCAGCCTACAAGACTCCTGAAATTTATCAGCTATCCAACCAGCAGAAAAAATCAGAGCATACTTTCCTTTCGGTTTGCGGAACTTTCCGTTACCTATCAGGTTTGTTACACAATTCTTGGCCTCCCACCAAGGGTCAATAGATCCCAGCATAGCTTGAACAATGGCCGCCGTGTGTTGTACCTTAGCTACTTCCTTAAAAATGCTTTCCATTGTACAGGAATACAAACACTACAATGCTTACTACGAAAAAGACACTGCTATCAATCTCTATGAGTAGTCCCAATAATTTTGGCACAGAACTACAAAGCACCACCCTCCTACACTGTGGTACCCGTATTAACTATTACCAAACAATTCTACAGTTCAGTGTAACAGCCACAGATATACAAACATTAAGCAGAATCATTAACCATCACACAATGATTCCCCTATCAGGCTGGTCACTGGGCTATAACATAACCGAACACTCAAAACAAAATCAAGCCGTACATAGAAAAGTTACAAAAGAGACAAAAATAACTTCAGGACAAAAACTAACATTTGAGGCAAAAACAAACTAATCGCTTTCCATAGACACCAAAACTAAAAGTGAATCAGCTCCATCTAAAACTGAATTCCTGGTTAAAAAAAACCTGCAGCACCAAACTAACCAAGATGGCTGCCAAAGCACATTTTTTCACACAAAGGTAAGATGGCTGCCAGCCCGCATGGGTTTTTTCACACAAAGGAAATCAAAGATGGCTGCCAAGCAGCATGGTTTTTTTCACACAAAGGAAGACCAAGATGGTGTCTCCAAAATCCAGCAATAGAGAAACCAAATTAAACAAAACAGTTTCTCTATTCCCTGTGCCCCACCCCCGAAACCAGAGTAAAAACCTCCTCTGATTTAAAGGCTAACAGTATAAAAAATCCTCTAAATGCCGTTTCTCCTGTACAAACATTAAAACAAAATTCTGCCTCTACAAACCAAAATCACCTCTTACAAACATAAAAGTTACACAAATAGAAGTTATAACAAAAACGATATCCTGTACTGGTCAGCACACACGTCACAATCTCACCATACAGTCTTTGTACAATCAGCTCAGATCCACCAAAAACTACAAAACAGAAAATTACTTATCTCGTTCTTACACAAAACGAGCAAAATCGTTCTTTTATCAAGCAGACATTTCCTCAATGCAAAAGACAAAATTACACTTTACTCTCTCTCCTTTTTTCTTCTGTGCAGAGGAAAAATCTGTTGGTTCCTTGTTTAGCTGACTCGCCATATGTTTTGGAAATTAATCTACTATCAATTCCCTAATGTAGTTTGATCCGCTGTACTTACAAGCAGCTCTGCGCTATCCCATGATATACGTACCTGAACCCGCGCAGTAAAGAGACACAGACACCATTACGTTGTTTCTACCTGGAGTTCATCTGACCACCTCAGCCAAGAGCCAAGTCCAAAGTGTGCTCAGTCCCAAGTGAGCTCCTGGCTTCTGGTCATTTGTTTATTACACCATAGGACAACGCCCAGTGGCCACTGACTATCCAACAGAAAAACAAGTTTGTCCAGTAAATACATTTACATATCAAAAGGACAGAGGTGTGGACTAGAATGTCGGACCGGCCCCCTGAGGTGTGGCTTGGTTTTAAAACCACATTCAAATCCAACACAGGAAGACAGATGACAACTTATAAAAACACACACATCCTAGACTATAATGTCCACATAATAAAATTTCCACAACACCCCCCGCCATGCTTCACAGTAGGCAAGGTGTTCTTTTCTTCATAGGCCTTGTTCTTCCTCCTCCAAACATAGCGTTGATCCATGGGCCCAAACAGTTCTAATTTTGTTTCATCAGTCCACAGAACACTATCCCAAAACTTCTGTGGTTTGTCCACATGCCTTTTGGCATACTGCAGTTGACTCTTCTTATTCTTTGGAGACAGCAAGGGGGTGCATGGAGTTCTGGCATGGAGGCCTTCATCGATACTAAACAAAGTGTGAAGATGTATCCCCAAGAGGAATAGAAACTGCAGTTCACAGCACTCTCCAACGTGCTAGAATATAGACATATAGAAAAAAATATATAGAACATGCAGTACAATACAACCTTATAGATGGTCAAATAGGTTTGTTTGCTGATACAGGGTCTTCAAAGACGTACAAAGCCTCTAGGATTAGAGCATACACAAGAACATAGCGTAATACTGTCAAAAATTTAATAAAACATAAAACCACAGAAAGGAAGCCACTCACAAAATTAGTGGCACACAATGGATAAAATGTGTGCAACAGCGCATATTTAAACAATTCGTTCGGATAGTCACCACAGCCGGAAAGACATCGTCCTTAAAGCGTAATTTTCTGCAGGAGAGCCTGGCCAGGATACCACTCCGTGCTGAGAAGTCCAAATCGCAGATGGAGCCACAGTCTTTCAGAACAACCAATTGGGGAACCGAAGACCTGGAGACATCCGAAATGAATGATGGACGATCCGATTCGCGGACGAATAATAGACGATCCGGCGGCGAACGAACGAAAAATACCAGAAACGAGCAAGTCAGTTCGACGCGTTTCGTCCTCTGACTTATTCATGAATAAGTCAGAGGACGAAACGCGTCGAACTGACTTGCTCGTTTCTGGTATTTTTCGTTCGTTCGCCCGCCGGATCGTCTATTATTCGTCCGCGAATCGGATCGTCCATCATTCATTTCGGATGTCTCCAGGTCTTCGGTTCCCCAATTGGTTGTTCTGAAAGACTGTGGCTCCATCTGCGATTTGGACTTCTCAGCACGGAGTGGTATTCTGGCCAGGCTCTCCTGCAGAAAATTACGCTTTAAGGACGATGTCTTTCCGGCTGTGGTGACTATCCGAACGAATTGTTTAAATATGCGCTGTTGCACACATTTTATCCATTGTGTGCCACTAATTTTGTGAGTGGCTTCCTTTCTGTGGTTTTATGTTTTATTAAATTTTTGACAGTATTACGCTATGTTCTTGTGTATGCTCTAATCCTAGAGGCTTTGTACTTCTTTGAAGACCCTGTATCAGCAAACAAACCTATTTGACCATCTATAAGGTTGTATTGTACTGCATGTTCTATATATTTTTTTCTATATGGAGGCCTTCATTACGCAGTGTGCGCCGTATTGTCTGAGCTGAAACTTTAGTACCCACATCTGACAAATCTTTTCTCAGTTCCTCAGCAGTCACACGGGGACTTTTCTCCACTCTACGCTTCAGGTAGCGCACAGCAGTCGAAGTCAGCATCTTCTTTCTGCCACGACCAGGTAGCGTTTCAACAGTGCCCTTTGCCTTGAATTTGCGAATGATGCTTCCTATGATCGCTCTTGGTATGTTTAACATCTTTGCAATCTTCTTATAGCCATTGCCCTTCCTGTGAAGAGTAATCACCTCTTCTCTTGTCTTCCTGGACCATTCTCTTGACTTCACCATGTTTGTAACCACACCAGTAAATGTCTAGAAGGAGCTGAGTATCACAGTCATTTTAAAGCTGCCTAATTGGTGCTTATTATGCTTTATTGCTGCTCCGTGACATCCACAGGTGTTTTCAATACCTGATTGAAAACACTTGAATGAACCTCTGTTCTTCAGAGTGGTAGTCTTTAAGGGGTTGAATAATTGTGTCAATGAAGAATTCACAAAAGAAACATTTACTACTGTATTACAAAACCAATTGATGTCATTTTAGTTGCATATGGTTCTTTAAAAAGTCCTTGTAGGATTTCATTCTGAATACAATTACAAATGTACACTAAATTCCCTAAAACCCTTTACAGCATTGGGGGTTGAATAATTTTGAACACAACTGTACGTGTCTATGTATATGTATAAATTTTTATGTGCGTATATTATGTACCCTTTTAATGTTGTTGTGTATGTATAGCGACATATGCTATAATCACAATTTGGGTGAGTTTTGATTTTCTTTTTTCTCTCTAATTTTTATTATATTTTGCTTTATTTCATGTGTCCTGGTATGTTGAAACATGAGCGCCGATAAGGACAATTGTGTCGCCGTTACTGGCCTCCGGGCTGCAATCTGGTTTTTGCTCCATCGCGTTGGCTAACTCGCGGGAGAAAGGAGGGATCTCTCTGAGTGCTTGATGGTCCGCTTTTGAGGTAGACGGATTTTCTAAAATGGCGACTTTGGCATCGGATGGATGTCTACAGCGAGAGGTTCCTTTGGACGCGGATGTCTGCGCATGCGCCCTGGAGTGAGGCTCGGGAAGTGTACCGTTGACGTCAGAAGGGAGCGACAAATGGAAACGCTGGAACGAGTTATTGACCATGTGGACATTAAATTACATTGATGGAATTCGTAACACCTGGAATTGGGGGTATGGCATATATATATATATATATAGGTCTATCCATGTATTTATTGAACCGACTGATGAAGCCGTTGTCACGGCGAAACGCATTTTGGTTTATGTTTTATTAAATTTTTTATCTTTATGATAGAAGTTTTTTCTTTGCTGGTACAAGGGGGTTTGGTGTGTCCCCAACACACCTAAGCTATATTACGGAGCCAGTGGACACGACACAGGCTCTATACCACGCGAGTTTGGCCCTATTGAAAGCTCAAATTATTTGCTTATGTTACTGTATCACGCTATGGTCCATTTCTGTGTTCATCCTTACATGGCATCCATTCTACACTCGGAGGGTATATTGAAGAGGGACGGGGTCATCCCTGAAGGGACCCAACGCTTTCATATAGAGCCTGGAATTGTACAGGCTCTGGCCCATGTGAGTGGATTTTCAATACCAGAACATCATTGTATCATTTATTACAAATGTATTGCGCAATATGTTTTTGCCTCTTTTCTTTTACATGTTTATAAGAACGTTGATCCAGTTACATTCACATGCTCTGGTAATTGTATTCCCCCATTTTTAGTCATTTATTGACAATATATTGGGTGTTATTAATTCAGTGTTTGGCGTTTCGTGGTTGTGGGATTTACACCGGCACTTTCTTCATTTTTTGTTAATTGTGGACGCAGCCATTAATGTCTAAACATTGGCAACAAAAGTGAGTACATCCCTAAGTTAAAAAGTTCCAAATTGAACCCAATTATCCATTTTCCCTCCTCAGTGTCATGTGACTTGTTAGTGTTACAAAGTCTCAGGTGTGAATGGGGAGCAGATGTGTTAAATTTGGTGTTATCACTCTCACGCTCTCATACTAGCCACTAGAAGTACAAAAACCTCCCCTAGAAAATTTGAGTGTTTCTGAGGTTTCTGCTTCTCGGAATGTGAGACATAGACTAGGACAATACAATACAATAAACATTGTGTAACATTCCTAAACGAGGCAGGACAATGGTAATCGTGATTGGAAAACCGATTAGTCTAAAGACAGCAGATAATGGGGCAGTGTTTGCCTGACAAAGAAAATTAACAATTACTCAAATATAAAGTAGATATACATGGACCCAGTGGCGTAGCGTGGGTTGTCAGCGCCCGGGGCCAGCCAAGAATTGTGCGCCTCCCCCCCTAACCTGTGGACACGTTATCGATATTGCCCCAGCTCTCACATGAATATTGCCCCAGCTCTCACATGGATTTGCCCCAGCTCTCACATGGATATTGCCCCAGCTCTCACATGGATATTGCCCCAGCTCTCACATGGATATTGCCCCAGCTCTCACATGGATATTGCCCCAGCTCTCACATGGAATTTGCCCCAGCTCTCACATGGAATTTGCCCCAGCTCTCACATGGAATTTGCCCCAGCTCTCACATGGAATTTGCCCCAGCTCACACATGGAATTTGCCCCAGCTCACACATGGAATTTGCCCCAGCTCACACATGGAATTTGCCCCAGCTCACTCATGGATTTGCCCTAGCTCATGGATTTGCCCCAGCTCATGGATTTGCCCCAGCACATGGATTTGCCCCAGCACATGGATTTGCCCCAGCTCATGGATACTGCCCTAGCTCATGGATATGCGCCAGCTCATGGATTTGCCCGAGCTCATTGATTTGCCCCAGCTCATGGGATATTGCCCCAGCTCATGGGATATTGCCCCAGCTCATGGGATATTGCCCCAGCTCACACATGGATATGCCCCAGCACATGGATTTGCCCGAGCTCATTGATTTGCCCCAGCTCATGGGATATTGCCCCAGCTCATGGGATATTGCCCCAGCTCATGGGATATTGCCCCAGCTCACACATGGATATGCCCCAGCACATGGATTTGCCCCAGCACATGGATATGCCCCAGCTCATGGGATATTGCCCCAGCTCATGGGATATTGCCCCAGCTCATGGGATATTGCCCCAGCTCACACATGGATTTGCCCCAGCACATGGATATGCCCCAGCACATGGATATGTCCCAGCACATGGATATGTCCCAGCACATGAATATGTCCCAGCACATGGATATGCCCCAGCTCATGGAATATTGCCCCAGCTCATGGGATATTGCCCCAGCTCACACATGGATTTGCCCCAGCTCGCTCATGGATTTGCCCCAGCTCATGGATTTGCCCCAGCTCATGGATTTGCCCCAGCTCGCTCATGGATTTGTCCCAGCACATGGATTTGCCCCAGCACATGGATTTGCCCCAGCTCATGGATTTGCCCCAGCTCATGGATACTGCCCCAGCTCATGGATATGCCCCAGCTCATGGATTTGCGCCAGCTCATGGATTTGCCCCAGCTCATGGGATATTGCCCCAGCTCATGGGATATTGCCCCAGCTCACACATGGATATGCCCCAGCACATGGATTTGCCCCAGCACATGGATATGCCCCAGCTCATGGGATATTGCCCCAGCTCATGGGATATTGCCCCAGCTCATGGGATATTGCCCCAGCTCACACATGGATTTGCCCCAGCACATGGATATGCCCCAGCACATGGATATGTCCCAGCACATGGATATGTCCCAGCACATGGATATGCCCCAGCTCATGGAATATTGCCCCAGCTCATGGGATATTGCCCCAGCTCATGGGATATTGCCCCAGCTCACACATGGATTTGCCCCAGCACATGGATATGCCCCAGCACATGGATATGTCCCAGCACATGGATATGTCCCAGCACATGAATATGTCCCAGCACATGGATATGCCCCAGCTCATGGAATATTGCCCCAGCTCATGGATTGCCCCAGCTCACACATGGATTTGCCCCAGCTCGCTCATGGATTTGCCCCAGCTCATGGATTTGCCCCAGCTCATGGATTTGCCCCAGCTCGCTCATGGATTTGTCCAGCACATGGATTTGCCCCAGCACATGGATTTGCCCCAGCTCATGGATTTGCCCCCCCCCAGCTCATGGATACTGCCCCAGCTCATGGATATGCCCCAGCTCATGGATTTGCGCCAGCTCATGGATTTGCCCCAGCTCATGGGATATTGCCCCAGCTCATGGGATATTGCCCCAGCTCACACATGGATATGCCCCAGCACATGGATTTGCCCCAGCACATGGATATGCCCCAGCTCATGGGATATTGCCCCAGCTCATGGGATATTGCCCCAGCTCATGGGATATTGCCCCAGCTCACACATGGATTTGCCCCAGCACATGGATATGCCCCAGCACATGGATATGTCCCAGCACATGGATATGCCCCAGCTCATGGATATGCCCCAGCACATGGATTTGCCCCAGCTCATGGATACTGCCCCAGCTCATGGATATGCGCCAGCTCATGGATTTGCCCCAGCTCATGGGATATTGCCCCAGCTCACACATGGATATGCCCCAGCACATGGATTTGCCCCAGCACATGGATTTGCCCCAGCTCTTGGGATATTGCCCCAGCTCATGGGATATTGCCCCAGCTCATGGGATATTGCCCCAGCTCATGGGATATTGCCCCAGTTCACACATGGATTTGCCCCAGCACATGGATATGCCCCAGCACATGGATATGTCCCAGCACATGGATATGTCCCAGCACATGGATATGTCCCAGCACATGGATATGCCCCAGCTCATGGATATGCCCCAGCTCATGGAATATTGCCCCAGCTCATGGGATATTGCCCCAGCTCATGGGATATTGCCCCAGCTCATGGGATATTGCCCCAGTTCATGGGATATTGCCCCAGCTCACACATGGATTTGCCCCAGCACATGGATATGCCCCAGCTCATGGATTTGCCCCAGCTCATGGATTTGCCCCAGCTCATGGATTTGCCCCAGCTCCGGATCCAGCAGGGGTTGAGGGGGCCCAGATGCCGGGCAGCGGGAGTGCCTGTCCGGTCCTAAACAGTGAGTCCGACCGTGTTGAAGGGGAGGCGGCTGCGTGCGTGCGCAGGTCACGCGGTCCGGCCAGTCAGGTGGTACAGAGACTCAGTACCACCTGATTAGACGGACCACGTGACCTGTGCCTGGACTGACTCACTGTTTAGGACCGGGCAGGCACTCCCGCTGCCCGGCATCTGGGTCTCCTCAACCTGCGGGCCCTTGGGCGGCGCCCGAGGGCCCGGCGGATCAGTCTGGGACACAAGTTTTAGGGGCACAAATTTCTTTTGAAATTATGCGCCCCTAAGAAAACTGCGCCCGGGGCCACGGCCCCCCTGCCCCCCCACGCTACGCCACTGCATGGACCATAAGGATAGACAGACAATAACATTATTCTTACATAACAGATCCCCGAACAACCATTCACAAACAACAGGGCCCGACCCTGCAATCCTGGGGTCCATGATAGCCTGTATATGGAAATTACAGTAACACATTAAAAATCCCTGTACTACACAGATACAATCATTATAATCTCCTGAATTTTATCCCTGTACAGCAGTGAGTGACCCCAGAGCTCTCCCTGTATTTTGCCCACTGTATGGCTGTTGTAATGCAGCAGCAAAGGTTTGTGAGCTGTGTGATACAGAGAGGGTGAAGGTATTATGCACCAATTATTGCTTTTTGTTGTATTACAAAGCAAAGTTGAGTTTACACTTTTTTTGGTAGCAAAAGGGTCAACAAAATAGATGAATTCTAGAACACGTTAGGCAGTACATACAATTAGAACAAAACATATCTGGGAACAGGCAAATGCACTGGTGGCCTGCCCTACAGTTCATAGCAAATTCATGTCTCATTATAAGGTTTCAGCTCAATGACGCCCTTACAGAGGAACCTAAACCATATGTTTGCTTCAACCCTAAACATAATAGATCATTCTTAAACCTGTTATGTAGTATGTAAACTTTTTCATATGTATGTATGTGACGATTATAAATCTACTTTCCTGCATTCCATTTTAACATCTTAAAGTTCAAAAAAGTGTTTTTTTTCAATTTTTTCATCATATTTCATAATTTATTTTATAGTAAATTATACGATATGATGGAAATAATGGCATCTTTAGAAACTCCATTTAATGGCGAGGAAAAACGGTATGTAATATGTGTGGGTTCCATAAACTAGTAAGAGGAATATTAGACCTAAACACAAACAGCGCAGAAACGTAAAAACAGCAGAGGGTACTTTCAGACTGACAATGGTAAAATCGCCGGTCACTATGGGGAATTTTTTTTTTGTTAAAAATAATATTACGTTTTTACATTGAATTTCTATGGGGCAATTTTGGTGCCGCCAATTGCACTGTTGTTTGCTGTCAATTTGCCAGTAATTGGCGAATTGACAGCTTAGGGAATAGGAGAATTGCCCCTATATTGCACAGAACAGTGTAGGCCCTCCATTGAGATCCCTGGTACGAGAGAAAATGCGGAGATGTATCAGTTAAACTCCAATTTAAGGGTCAAACTTCTGCTGTTCCATAGAAGTGAGGAAACAAAAGATCTTCCATAATAATGGTGCAACCCTAAAATAGACAATTATTTAAGAACAGATACTGAAGATTGGAACAATAGATAAGTGGAAATAAGTGTCAGAGCAAGAAATGTGAAAAAGGGGTCTGACCATCAATTACAGATTGGGATTAGACTCATGAGTCGCTTCTAAGTAAGTGACAGGCTTTTAAATTAAGCTATATACTGCAAAGACACAAAGGTATGAGAGCGGAATGGCTACAAGTACGGAGAGATCACCCTTCCCAGTGTCCATCATGGTTTGTACTGAGGTTATTTGTAAATTAAGGAGAGAAATAAATTAAATGTGACTGATTACAATGGTTATTTTACGCTCTTTTTTTTATAAATGTGTTTATCAGTCACTACACATTATAAAAACAAAGGGACACTGTATTAAAAAATGGACTTGTATGTATCTGACAACATCAAAAAATCTTTCTTCTACTTGATGAAAATTCTCACCTTCTCTCCCTTTGCAAACACGGCTCCTCCCCTTCAGCTCAGAGCTTCTGAAATGCAGAAGACCCTGTAGCTATCTAATGCAATTTGTGTACATACACAACTACTGTAAGAAGTTCTGTAGCGCCAGCGTGCAATTTGTGTACACACACAATTACTGTACAAAGTTTTGTAGCGCCAGTGCAAACGATGGACTGGTGCTTTACGCGCTGCTGCATGAATTCAGAGACAGGATGATGTCAGCACATAGATGATGTCTGTATACTCTGTCCCCGAGGGATCTCCTGCAGGCGGAATATTCAAAGCCCATCTGCTTGTATGAGTGGAGGAAACTCCTCTGTGTTACACAAGAATATTGAGCAAACCAGGCAGAGGAGAGGTAGGAGGAACACCATGTACAGTGGCAAGAAAAAGTATGTGAACCCTTTGGGATTACATGGAGTTTTGCATGAATTGGTCATAAAATGTGCTCTGAGCTTCATCTAAGTCACAACAATTTGAAAAACACAGTCTGCTTAAAATAATACAACACAAACATTATATGTTTTCATGTTTTTATTGAACAGAACATGTAAACATTCCCAGTGCAGGGTGGAAAAATGATATGAACCTTTGGACTTAATAACTGGTTGACCCTCCTTTGGCAGCAATAACCTCAACCAAACGTTTCCTGTAGTTGCAGATCAGACCTGCACAACGATCTGGAGTAATTTTGGACCACTCCTCTACACAAAACTGTTACAGTGTAGCAATATTCTTGGGATGTCTGATGTGAATCTCTCTCTTACGGTCATGCCACAGCATTTCAATCAGGTTGAGATCAGGACTGACTGTGCCACTGCAGAAGGCGTATTTTGTTTTGTTGAAGCCATTCTTTTGTTGAATTACTTGTATGCTTTGGGTCATTGTCCTGTTGCATCACCCATCCTCTGCGTAGCTTCAGTTGGCGGACAGATGGTCTTACGTTTTCCTGCAAAATGTCTTGATAAACTCTGGAATTCATTTTTCCATCCATGACAACAATCCGTCCAGGCCCTGAGGCAGCAAAGCAGCCCCAAACAAGGATGCTCCCTCCGCCATGTTTTACAGTGGGGATGAGGTTTTAATGTTGGTGTGCTGTGCCTTTTTTTCTCCACACATAGTGTTGTGTGTTTTTTCCAAACAACTCAATTTTGGTTTCATCTGTCCACAGAATATTTTGCCAGTAGTGCTGTGGAACATCCAGGTGCTCTTTTACAAACTTCAAATGTGCTGCAATATTCTTTTTGGACAGCAATGGCTTCCTCCGTGGTGTCCTTCCATGTACTCCATTCTTGTTTAATGTTTTCCTTTTTGTAGATGTGTCAACAAAAATGCTAGCATGTGCCAGAGATTTCTGTAAGTCTTTAGCTGACACTAGGATTCTTCTTTACCTCATTAAGCATTCTGCGCTGTGCTCTTGCAGTCATCTTTACAGGACGACCACGCCTAGGGAGAGTAGCAACAGTGCTGAACTTTCTCCATTTGTAGACAGTCTGTCTTACCATGGACACATGAACATCAAGGCTTTTGGAGATCCTTTTGTAACCCTTTCCAGCTTCATGCAAGTCAACAATTCTTGATCGTAGGTCTTCTGAGAGCTCTTTTCTATGAGGCATGCTTCACATCAGGCAGTGCTTCTTGAAACCAGTAAACCCAAAACTGGTGTGTGTTTTTAAAGGGCAGGACAGCTTTCAGCAACACATCCAATAATATCACACTGATTGGACTCAATTAGCTCTTGGAGAAGTCATTAGGCTAGGGGTTCACATACTTTTCCCACCCTGCACTGTGAATGTTTACATGTTATGTTCAATAAACACATGAAAACATATAATGTTTGTGTTGTATTATTTTAAGCAGACTGTGTTTTTCAAATTGTTGTGACTTAGAAGAAGATCAGAGCACATTTTATGACCAATTCATGCAAAACTCCACGTAATCCCAAAGGGTCCACATACCTTTTCTTGCCACTGTAGCCTGAACACTTTAAAAAGCTAAAATAGTCAGGATGTGTAGTGCGTCCCTGTAAGCTACACATTTTATATTATATTATAGAGGCCTGCGATGAATCCAGAGACAAGGGAAACATTCAGCAACAAAAGCCTATACAGTCGCCGATCCTTACCTTCAAATAATAACACTTAAATCGCTTATGATGTTGTCAGGGTTAATGTTTTAGTCACGTAAAGGCTCTTTAAATGAAAGAAATACACTTTCTGCAAACTGCTAGCTCACCAGAAGAAAACAATCCAGAAGACAGAATTTAATTTTCACATTACCTGGGGCGCAGAAAAGAGAAGCCCGTTATCTTCGTGTTTGATTATTGCAGTGTTTCCAGGTATATCCCTCGCCAGCACCGGGACCTCTAAATCCATTGCCTACGTGATACCAAGAGAGAGAGAGAAGTGGGGGGTGAGGAGTGTAAATAACATTACTTTATCACAAACCATGAACATGGCGCTAAAGAACTGCTACTTTTCTTGTTCAGCTCTTATAATGAACCACTCATCTGTCGTTAGCCTTTGACTACTAACAATTTCCTGTTAAAATGTGAGGATATTAATTTGGAACGTTGGATGTGCAATTAAAACTGAAACACTGTATATGGTAAATTAAAAAGATCTATTTGGCTTATACAGGTAGAGTAACCCTAACTAAACTTCCAAAATCCAAAATGTTTTCTGAAAGTGTTTTGTGCACCAACGTTACTCCAAAACATGGAAAAATTCCACAACGCACAGCAGGTCGCAGGGGGCAAAAAATATTAAAAAATATTGTATTATATTAGCTTTAAAATAATGTGTTTAGGCCAGCGTATATGTAACCTACATGAATTTGTTAAAACCTGGGTCTAACCGAGTGACTCCATGGCTCTCCCTGCACCCTGCCTTCTTACTGGTTGCTGTAATACAGCAATAAAGTATGGTGATCTTTTTCTTACAGAGAAGGTAGAGGCTGTGCCTTCCAGCTCATTTGCAATCATACAGGGTTGCAAGAGTGAGCTCCATTATGAGAATTGTTACTCCATGGGAAAACACAAATACTGCTTTAAAAAGGTTTATGCCACGGAAATAAGGCAAAACATTAATAAACAGAAAATACAGTTTTGGGAGGAGTTAAACATGATCCCTTCTGACCCCTCCTTTCCCCTGCCATCTTTATTACCTCACCTTAAATCCAAAACCGGAATACCTTGGCGCTTTTCTCTGCGCAACATGCTGCCTGCTTTCTGTAATGCATACTAGGCATGTGAGAATCCATCTAATGGCTCATCCATGAACCTGAAATCAGCTCTGAGATTAATGCCCTGCAATCGAAGGGCTGAATCAGCCCTCTGAGCCCCTCTCGGAAGTGGGAGAAGGCACGCAAGTCACTGTGGCCACTCAAATTACTTTGAGCGGTCACAGTGCCTCAATTGTCCCTTTAATAATGCAATAAGGCTGGTGTCAGACGAACGCATTTTGTACGGACTGTGCGCCCGTGCAGTACGGATGCACTTTCTGACGGAAGACGCAGTAGTGGCCACACAGTCAGTTTTTTAAACTGACTTTATTTTTGACAGATGTAGCAGGGAAAATAAATTAAAAATGAAAAACATTTTGTCCGTCAAAAATTCTGGCCGCACGATTGCAGTCGTCTGACCTCGTTCATCACTCACACACAAAGCATTGTGGACGTTGCGGACGCAGCGCACTCCGCACATCCGTTCTAGCAGTTTTACGTTCTTGCCTAACTTGCGTCCGTTTGCCGCGTGCGTTGTGCGGACGCACTTCGTATGGGGGGCTCCATTGGCGATTATTCTATGCTGCAACGGACGTTATGTGCGCAAAAACGGACGTTCACACTGCGCTTGTCTGTCACCAGCCTTATGGTTTAATTTGAAGTCAGGCTTCTTATTCTAATGGTGACTCCACTTTGATAGATGGTTTTATTGTGAAGGATGCAACATTTTGGGTGGTGCTGCGTCCTTTCCCAAGCAGTGCCCACCGAAACATTGAGTCCTTCACAATAAAAGTCACCCATCAAAGTGGAGTAACTGGCACAATCTGTTTTTGTTTACTATACTGTTGCGATTGACCTCACTCGTTCCATAAGCCCCCCGTTTCTTTTTTTTTTTTTTTTTTATTCAAGATTTTTTTTATTGTGAAAACAAGTCAGCAGAACAACAGACATGAAATGAAAATAGCCAGCGATGGTCATAAACAGTGACAGGAATATAAGGGGGATAGACACTCAAACAAATACAGGAGAACTTTACCAGGGAGGTGGTTGAGCCAGCAGGTAAACAGCAGGGGAAGTACCTGGACAGAAAGAAGGGGGGGGAGAGAAAAAAAAAAAGAAGAAAAGGGGAAGTGGGGGACCGCCCGGAAAGTAGCGGCATTCCCGGCACTCTCCAGTAACCCCGCAAGGGACTGGAGGCCGTGGAAGAGGCCACAGGGCCGGGTGTCCTGGGGCCAGAGGAAACGGTCAGTGCCATGGTACCCGCTCCAATGGCGCACCCAGGTCGACACATCATCCCGCACACTTCCCAGAAAAAAAAAAAAAAAAACAAGAGGAGGAGGGAGGCCAGATGCCTGAATCACCATATAAAACCACCTCCTTGGCATGTAAAGGAAGTCCACAAAACAGACAGGTGTCCAGGATAGGGAGGGGATGGGGGGGGGTGTAATTCAGCATGAGTTCTCCAAAAAAATGTCTCTGAATGTACTGTAGTCCATATTCAGGGCAGCAGGAAAGGGTCTTGTTGCAAGGGGGGGGGGCACACAGATACAAGAGTCCTCAAAAAAAACAAACAACAAACAAACAACAAAGTGCCCAGAATAAAGTGGGGGGTATCATCGGGGGGAGTCGACAGAGGGGGGTGTCAGTAGAGGGGGGTCATCATCTGCGAATGAGGGCCACGGACAAATGCCAGACCGGACAGTCTCAGCCAGTGTCCCATAGTTGGCCCCCCGTTTCTGTTGGAAATAATGCTTTTGAGTGCAGCTCCCATTTTCTGTGTTACTATTCACATGGAGACAGTCGTATGTTTGTCCTTACCATTCACTAATGTAGCAGCAAGTCCTCTTAGTTGAGGTTTGACTTAAAATCACATGGAATGGCTGGCTCTTATCTAGCAATGGCTTAGAGATGGCGGTGTGGGGTGACCTAGACTAAGTTCAAGAAAAAAAGAACAAAACTACAATCTACATAGCAAACACCCAAAGAACATGTGCTTTGTGATTGTTTTCTGAAGTACCATGATGGCTCAAGGGAAAACTTCAAAGCATGGCGCTGATTATTTTAATCACATCTTTATTCTGGAATGCTCAGCAGTCTTCCCAAAGTAACTGATAAACAGTTAAAGGTATTGCATGATGAACGGGAAAGAAAATGTAAAACTGGCAATCAACAATGCACTGTCTCCATTAACTAAACACTCCAAGACATATATTTTTGAAGACGTGACAGCCCTAGTACACGGTGTGCTATTTTTAGCAAAAAAATTGCATTTTAAATGGAAAACATGAATTCCCACAGAGTGCAATCGTGACAGGCTAATAAACAGCATTGTGGCAGAGTACTTTTTGCATTCTTGTTCTTGCCATTAAAGTAAATCAGTAACTCCCCTTGCAGTAAGAGGGGGAAAAAAACAGAAAGAAAGAAATTGGTGGGTTCCTAAAAGCAAGTATTCCAAGTAAACAGGCATCATATGGAGGTTTGCAACAATATACAGTATATAATATACAGTATTTAAGTTCTATTATGACCTTGTGTCTTTACATTTTCTTTTCTAACTGGGAATAATGTATATTGTATTTAAAGAGAAATAAATTGCTATGGATAGTAGAACATACATCAAATGAATCCTGCTCAGACCACAAAATATGACACAAAATCCAACGCTCTCTAGGCTAAAGAGTTATTCAATTTAATATTAGCCTTTCAAGAACAAACTGCATTATGATTCTTTGTAAATCTGTAAAAATGGATTTCCAGATACTGTAATGACTTTTTTCCCCCATCTTTTAATTTAAAAAGATCACACAGATGATGCATTATTCATGTTCTGCACATTAGATCCTTCTGGTTTCCTCCATTTCTCTGTCATGTGACCTCAATCCTCCTCTGTCAGCTCAGCAGTGCATACTATACCCAGAATCTGCCTCAACTTCCTACCCCTCCTGTAACTCTTGGAAGTGCACGATACACAGAAAAGAACTTTGTAGGTGGAGAGAAATTATGTAATTGATAAAATGTTTTGGTTTATTTACCAGCCTGGAATTACATAGGCTTAGTTTGACTTCATAAAGCAGCATGAAGCGATCTCGTAAAGCAGCGAGACAATAAGCACAGGGATGAGCATTTTAGTAGAGTTGTGTTTTAGAATGGGGTGAATGCATCCAGTGTTTTTTTAGTTTAAAGTGACAAGATTTGGTTAGTGACTGTAAGGAGCAAATGAAAGATCAGTCAAACTGGACATCTTGGCCACGAGCCTGTGAGGTAGAATTAAGGGTGACACCATTCACCTGAAGGGGAATAGGAGCATGTCCTTTCATACCACAAGAACAAAAGGCCCACTAGATTATTTCAGTCAGTTCTCTGACCTATATCAAATTCTTCCACGCCACAATGACATTGTTTTAACACTCTGATTATGTCAAATTGCAGATGCCATCATAAGACTTTATTGTACATTTCTGTGAGATTATGGTAACATGATTCTCATAGTTCCCGAGGAACACAAAGGGACTCAGGAACAGGAAGCTTTAGAATGGGTTGATTCATGGAAGAACCATGACTGTAGAATGTAGTTTTATTACATTTTTCTTTGTTTTCTTTCTGCTAAATCAGTTTATAACTGTTTTTACATGATTGTACTTTTTGTAAGCATTTAGCACAAGGTTTGAGAACAAGAAGAAATTTGGAATTGTTCCCTTTTCTAACACCTTTATGAGTGTAGGAAGCAGAAAAGCGCAGTAATCCAACTCAATGGGCGATGGTAAAGCATCTTACTACTTCATGTTCTAGGAATCTCACAATAGACCATGGATGCAGACAGAGCTAAGAAGTTAAAATAGTGGTAGATGGATGGACAGCGGATCAAGGTGGTGCAAAGAAAAGCTCTTAAAAGGTTTGCTGATTTTAGGGATTGTGACGATATTCAAAGCCAAAATGCAGAAACACAGGAGGTATCATGGAAGGGAAAAGTAGAGGATGTAAGATTAGTCCATGTGGCAATATGGAGTAAGAAGGATGAACTCTTCCAGTACCACCATTGGCAATTTTATGCCACGGATGGTGAACAGTTATAAAAGGCAGTTCTGGAACAGATTGTGAGGACATATGTAACCTGAGGACATACACTATATTGCCAAACGTATTCGCTCACCCATCCAAATAATCAGAATCAGGTGTTCCAATCACTTCCATGGCCACAGGTATATAAAATTAAGTACCTAGGCATGCAGACTGTTTTTACAAACATTTGTGAACGAAGGGGGTCGCTCTCAGGAGCTCAGTGAATTCCAGGGTGGAATTCCACCTGTGCAACAAATCCAGTCGTGAAATTTCCTCACTCCTAAATATTCCACAGTCAACTGTCAGCTGTATTATAAGAACGTGGAAGTGTTTGGAAACGACAGCAACTCAGCCATGAAGTGGTAGGCCACGTAAACTGATGGAGCAGGGTCAGCGGATGCTGAGGCGCATAGTGCAAAAAGGTCGACCAACTTTCTACAGAGTCAATCGCTACAGACCTCCAAACTTCATGTGGCCTTCAGATTACCTCAAGAACAGTGCGCAGAGAGCTTCATGGAATGGGTTTCCATGGCCGAGAAGCTGCATCCAAGCCATACATCAACAAGTGCAATGCAAAGCGTCAGATGCAGTGGTGTAAAGCACGTCGCCACTGGACTCTAGAGCAGTGGAGACGCGTTCTCTGGAGTGACAAATCGCGCTTCTCCATCTGGCAATCTGGTGGACGAGTCTAGGTTTGGCGGTTGCCAGGAGAAGGGTACTTGTCTGACTGCATTGTGCCAAGTGTAAAGTTTGGTGGAGGGGGGATTATGGTGTGGGGTTGTTTTTCAGGAACTGGGCTTGGACCCTTGGTTCCAGTGAAAGGAACTCTGAATGCTCCAGCATACCAAGACATTTTGTACAATTCCATGCTCCCAACTTTGTGGGAACAGTTTGGAGCTGGCCCCTTCCTCTTCCTACATGACTGTGCACCAGTGCACAAAGCAAGGTCCATAAAGACATGGATGACAGAGTCTGGTGTGGATGAACTTGACTGGCCTGCACAGAGTCCTGACCTCAACCCGATAGAACACCTTTGGGATGAATTAGAGCGGAGACTGAGAGCCAGGCCTTCTCGTCCAACATCAGTGTGTGACCTCACAAATGCGCTTCTGGAAGAATGGTCAAAAATTCCCATAAACACCCTCCTAAACTTTGTGGACAGCCTTCCCAGAAGAGTTGAAGCTGTTATAGCTGCAAAGGGTGGACCGACGTCATATTGAACCCTATGGATTAGGAATGGGATGTCACTTAAGTTCATATGCGAGTCAAGGCAGGTAAGCGAATACTTTTGGCAATATAGTGTATATAACCTGACATATGTATAGATAATAATGAGACACGGTAGCAATTGGTTTTAGTAGCAATGATTGTGTCGTTGACACAATTTTTGCAAACACAGGTGGTGCATTGAGGAATACATGTGCAACACTGTTGGTTTTAATGATGATTAATCATTGGTTAATTATCTATGATGTGAAAAACTATTTAAAATGTATGGCTATGAACAGTAGACTTGACTGGGTAGACTGGGTGCAGGTCTAAACGTTGTTGTTCTACTCTTGGTGATGGAATAAACCCTAATTGATGAATACTGCCGTATGCTGGCATTATTTTTTGGATATTTGACTTGGTCCTTGGAGTGAGGACTTTCCGGTGGCAGCTCCAAGGTGGGTGCTAACAATCAAAAATACTACTTCAGATTGTGAGGACATGCTAAAATACAGGATGTTCATATCTATTAACACTAGAGAGATCTAAGCAGTGTTTCTCAACTCCAGTCCTCAGGACCCACTAAAACCAGATTATAAGGATCACCTTGGGGAAATGCAGATGGAATCATGCAATCACTGAGCAGCTAATTATATCACCTGTGCTGTGCTTCAGATATCTGGCAAACATGGCCTTTATTGGGTCCTGAGGACTGGAGTTGAGAAACACTGATCTAGAGGATAAAGGTTCAAGACATCTTGAAAAGGTTGGTTTTGCGAAGCACTTGACTGTTACATCCTCAGCCCCTGCTGTGCTTCCTGGGGGTCTGGGCATGGTTCGGTGCCACGGGCTGGTCGAGTGCCAGCACCCTGTAATGGCCGAGCGGCGTCTGAGGGGGCGAGCCCTGGCGTGGTCACGAGGAGCCACCGGGTTTAAAGCAGGGCGCGAGGAGTTGCCTCGTTGCCCTGACGTGGAATTCTGTTCCCGCATCGCTTACCATTGCTTTCATTGTCATTCCAGTTGCCGACCCGTTTACGTCTACGATCCCTGCTCCTGATTTTGACCCGGCTTGTTTTTGACCATTCTTCCCATCTCGCTCTGGTGTACGATCTGCAGCCTTATCGGGGTTCTATTCCAGGCCCAAGGTTCATGATTTAAGGTCGTGTATTTCTGTACAAACTGCAATAGCGAGACACTGTTTGTTTTCTGCATATAACTGTCATGCTCAGCTTGCCAAGCATACCCGGGTTTGTACCAGCTTTATACCTTTATGTGTGTCAGTAGACCCTGGTGCTTACAAGGTACAACATACCCGTTTGAGCTTGTCAGAAAACGTTAAGTCTGTAAGGTCGGTGACTGCCCTGCAGTCTGCACAATACGTTGACTGTCAAACATACAGCCTCGGTACACCCACTCAAGTCTTGAAGCCCTTTGTATTGTTGTGTGCTCTAAGTTGTCCATTGGTCTTGAAACCTTTGGAACTTAGTAGCAGTTCAGTTGTCCTGTCATACTCCTTGGCTTTGGAGTATAAGTCTGAAAATACTGTGTATTTTGCTACCATCAAGCAGATATTTCTTTCCAACAAGATCTCAACCTCACTACTCTTGTGTGAGCGCCACTGCGCCCGTTACATTGACAAGAGGATATGAAGTTTCTACAGAGTATAAGTTAGGCAGATAGATTGTTGATTTTGTAGAACACCTTTAAGGCCAATTAGGAAATGCAAACGGACATTAGGCATGTTACTTCCAAAGGGTGGCTTTTTTTGTGAGAGGAGAATATTCCTTAAAACAAGCTAGAGATGAGGTAATGTACAATGGACAGGAAGTAGAGGGTCAAAAAAGAGTATGTGTCATTGGAACTATTATAAACATATATAAATACATTTCAAAATAAATGATCACCAATGACAAAGTACATGATGCAAATGAACAAAGCATTTGATACCTCCAGTATGGCTGCTGACATCCCTTCTGACAAAGAGCTGTTCACCACAGCAAAACAACTCCTTATAAAAGCCTGTAGATCTTCTTGAGGAATTTCTTCAATAAGCAAGACCCCATTCAGGCTGCAAAATAAACATAACTGGGCCATCAGACTGTAAAAACCTACCATCATTTCAAAAGGATTCTGTCATGGAAACACTATTTAGCAAATTCACAGATGAACACATTAAAAATGTATGTTTTAATATTTCAGCAATGGATACCCAGCTGCATCGTGGCGGTTACACGTCTGCATCCTTCTGAATCTCCTTATACTTACGATCTGTCAAAACCCAGTCCATTCAGCTATTCTCGGACAGATTGCGATGCATGGTTTGGCTATGCTGTGCAAACACACAGGGTGCAATAAAGATGGAAATATGAATATCTGAATAAACAATGTTATAAAACACGTGGATAAAATAGGGGGATTAAAATGTGACTGGCCTCTGAAAAGAATTCTTATGCGTAATGTTAATTGAATTAAATCCATGCCCGTAAATGTTAATGTACATGCTTCTAGACATTCATTTTAGCATTTTGGTCTAAATTCCTAATTAATAAGGACGCAGTCGCGTAATAAAGAAAATTTGATTCACATCAGTATTTTCCCATTAAAACTGTCAAATTACTTTGTGACCATTTTCTTTGATTTGATACCTAAAGGGTTTTTGACACTGATATTAACGTTATGATCTGTGACAATGACATTAATAAGAATTTAAAAAAGTGCACGGAAGTACAGCAACATAAAATACCTGTGCAAGTTTTCCCTGTAATAAAAATAATGTTTGAAATTTTAACACTGAGGAACATCTGGAATGTAGACCATACAGTAGGTCAAAAAATGTACTTGTCTAGGACAGCTTCACTTTAATGGAAACGCTAAGTGCCACAATTAATTATACTTTTGTATTTATTGTTTTTATATATTATTTTTGTAGTTATGTGTAAAATCTTTACAGCCATCACAAAGTAGGTTTGTTCAGTGTATTAAATTTAATATAGGAAGGCTGGCTACAAATTCAGCTTTTATTTGACGGTTCCCTGCAAAATGCTGCCATCACAATCCAAGATAATCCAATATGGTAAATGTAACTATATTTGGGAGGGTTGGTTCTTCACATACAGTTGTGTTCAAAATTATTCAACCCCCAGTGCTGTAAAGGATTTTAGGGAATTTAGTGTACATTTGTAATTGTATTCAGAATGAAATCCTACAAGGACTTTTTAAAGAACCATATGCAACTAAAATGACATCAATTGGTTTTGTAATACAGTAGTAAATGTTTCTTTTGTGAATTCTTCATTGACACAATTATTCAACCCCTTAAAGACTACCACTCTGAAGAACAGAGGTTCATTCAAGTGTTTTCAATCAGGTATTGAAAACACCTGTGGATGTCACGGAGCAGCAATAAAGCATAATAAGCACCAATTAGGCAGCTTTAAAATGACTGATACTCAGCTCCTTCTAGACATTTACTGGTGTGGTTACAAACATGGTGAAGTCAAGAGAATGGTCCAGGAAGACAAGAGAAGAGGTGATTATTCTTCACAGGAAGGGCAATGGCTATAAGAAGATTGCAAAGATGTTAAACATACCAAGAGAGACCATAGGAAGCATCATTCGCAAATTCAAGGCAAAGGGCACTGTTGAAATGCTACCTGGTCGTGGCAGAAAGAAGATGCTGACTTCGACTGCTGTGCGCTACCTGAAGCGTAGAGTGGAGAAAAGTCCCCGTGTGACTGCTGAGGAACTGAGAAAAGATTTGTCAGATGTGGGTACTGAAGTTTCAGCTCAGACATTACGGCGCACACTGCGTAATGAAGGCCTCCATGCCAGAACTCCCAGGCGCACCCTCTTGCTGTCTCCAAAGAATAAGAAGAGTCGACTGCAGTATGCCAAAAGTCATGTGGACAAACCACAGAAGTTTTGATATAGTGTTCTGGGGACTGATGAAACAAAATTAGAACTGTTTGGGCCCATGGATCAACGCTATGTTTGGAGGAGGAAGAACAAGGCCTATGAAGAAAAGAACACCTTGCCTACTGTGAAGCATGGCGGGGGGTCACTCATGCTTTGGGGCTGTTTTGCTTCTGCAGGTACAGGGAAGCTTCAGCGTGTGCAAGGTACCATGAATTCTCTTCGGTACCAGGAGATATTGGATGACAATGTGATGCAGTCCGTCACAAACCTGAGGCTTGGGAGACGTTGGACCTTTCAACAGGACAATGATCCCAAGCATACCTCCAAGTCCACTAGAGCATGGTTGCAGATTAAAGGCTGGAACATTTTGGAGTGGCCATCGCAGTCACCTGACTTAAATCCGATTGAGAACCTCTCGTGGGACTTAAAGAAAGCAGTTGCAGTGCGCAAGCCTAAGAATGTGACTGAACTGGAGGCTTTTGCCCATGTCGAATGGGCGAAGATACCCGTAGATCGCTGCAAGACACTTGTGTCAAGCTATGCTTCACGTTTAAAAGCTGTTATAACTGTAAAAGGATGTTGTACTAAGTACTAAGATTGAATGTCACTTGGGGGTTGAATAAAACGGATAATGATGTGAGCACAGAAAAGACATTTGTGGTTATTTCATTATAAATGTTATGTTATATTTGTCTGACCTACACGTGCCTCTTTGATTTAATTGTAAGCAAGATGACTGAATGATCAAAATCAATGTCAAACTGGCCAAAACACTCAATTTCAGTGGGGGTTGAATAATTTTGAACACAACTGTATAACTAGGAAAACGGATTTTGTTTGTTTAAAGTTATTATTTAACAATTGGTGTCAGTCTTGTGGGATCTGCCAATGTCAATTTGTCCAGAATTATAGTTTATCACTTTGTACATTTTGTTTGTTCAGATTTTGAGAATTTGCCTCCTGTGCTTGGCTTTTGATTCTTTTCCTTGAAGTTTTAAGGCTCTGGCTGTGAGAGCCTGTGTGTGTTTTTGTTGCAGGGAGGTTTTATGGACGTTCTATTGGTTTGCCTGGGGTAAGAAAAATCGTTTGAAGTGCCTCACGTGTGTATTGTTAAACTCGCTCGTTATGCTGGAGTATTCGTGTGTTTGTTTTATTTAACTCCCCGGGAAATTAAGTCATAAAAAAAGAGACGTTTCTAGCGTTGAGTATGTGTATGTCTGTCTGTCGGTCTGTCTTGTAGTTCCGTTGTATTGGAGTTTTTAACTAATCCATACCTACTTGTAATTGTGAGCATTTTTTTTATTGATTAGATCTGTCCAGTTTCTTCTCATATAACAAAATGGCTTTGTCTCCCATTGAGAGCCAATCCCTTTCGCACTGTTGCTTCCCTTTGTGCTGTTGCCACTTCCTTCACGCTGCTGTCCGTTCGCACCGCTGTCTTATTTTATGACCTGTGTCTGGTTTAACTAATTTTTTTTCCCGGATATTTTCTACACGATTTAAATGCAATGTTTGTGTTTTTTCCCAGATATTCTGTTTTTGTATTTTATTACTGGTCACTGTTTCTAATTCATACTTGATACACTGTACAGCTGCCAGTGTTTTAAGTAGCTGAAAGCTGTGTGTCTGCTTCAAAGTTTTTTTTTTTTTCTAAAAAAAAAAGGAGACCAGAAACATTTGGTTTCACATTACCTTTATGTTTATTTCACTAACTGTTGTTTTTTTTAATTATTTTTTACATAATTCCAGCAGGAATTTTTCTTTGTTCTTTTTTTATTAATATCTCTTTTTATTTGTAATATATAATGTTATTATGATGTGTTTATATATAAGGATTGTTTTTCTTTGAATGCCAGCAGTTTTTTTTTTCTTTCTCTCTGTTCATTTATCCCCCTTATCTCTCTTCTATGAGCGCTCTTGGCAGTATGATCTAAACCATATGTGAGTTTTTTTTGGAATTCAAGTTGGTTTATGGGATAAGTAGTAGTGAATTTGATGTAAATTGAAAGATGTATTTAGCTGTGAGTTCTGGAATGTGTCTTGTTTTCATGCTATAATGGGATTTGTTTGTATGCTGTGAATATCTATTAGGGATAATTAGACAGTATATAACAAATAGTAATGATACTAATAATAACACATATCTAATGCCTTAAATAAATACATAATAGTAATTAAATCCTGGCACTCTGTTAGTGCTTTATAAAAACTGTTGTAGAGTTGGGCATTTTCATGTGGTTCTAAAAGTATAATTTTAATTAGTGTAATTGAATAGTAAATAACGGAAATAATTCCCATATTTTATTAAAAGCAATTGTAATTAAGAATAAAGCAATGAATTATGACCTTGGCTTAGGCAGGTAAGATGAACGTAATCTGAGCGCACTCTGTGTGCATGCAGAACAAACAAGGGAATTATGGGAACTAAATATAAAAAAAATGATACAAATTGTTACATGATATAAAAAGCTATTTTGGGTGCCAAGGTGCTGGGCGTCGCAGATGTGTCTATCTGCCACAGGCTTTAATATAAACTATAAGTTTTCCCAAAAGAGGCGTGGTGTTTAGTTTCTTTGTTAGTAAATGAAATTCTAAGAGTTATAGATATTTATAGAAGCATCCACAGGTTATGTAGTGCTGTAAAATGGGAGGACCTGCTTAAGAGCTTACAATCTAAAAGGATAGAGTGATATTGAAAGATTAGAGTTAATAGAGAATATGAAGTAGTAGAGTTTATGTGGACTGTGTGGGAAGCACCTACAAGCTCTGTAGCACTGTAGAAAGAACAAGAAAGACATACTTGTAAATGAGAGAAATCTCAATGTATCCTTTCTGATAAAATACTTTATTAAATCAATAAATTGTGTTATATGGTGTGTTAATGCATATATTTTTCTCTGTGTGTATGATGTGCGTGAAATGAAAACACAAATAAAATAAAAACCCCAGATGACATGAAAATTGTAGGGAAAGTTGAAATTTATTTGAATTGTAATACAGGTGAAACTCGAAAAATTTGAATATCATGCAAAAGTTCATTTATTTCAGTAATGCAACTTAAAAAGTGTGAAACTAAGTTCAAGCCGTGATTTGTGATAATTGTGATGATTATGGCTTACAGCTCATGAAAACCCCAAATCCACAATCTCAGAAAACTAGAATATTACATGCAATCAATAAAACAAGGATTGTACATAGAACAATATGGGACCTCTGAAAAGTATAAGCATGCATATGTACTCAGTACTTGGTTTGGGCCCCTTTTGCAGCAATTACTGCCTCAATGCGGTGTGGCCTGTGGCACTGCTGAGGTGTTATGGAAGACCAGGATGCTTCAATAGCGGTCTTCAGCTCTTCTGCAATGTTCGGTCTCATCTTTCTCTTGGCAATGCCCCATAGATTCTCTATGGGGTTCAGGTCAGGCGAGTTTGCTGGCCAATCAAGAACAGTAATCCCACAGTCCAGGTTTTGGTGCTTTTGGCAGTGTGGGCAGGTGCCAAGTCCTGCTGGAAAATGAAGTCAGCATCCCCATAAAACTCGTTTGTGGAAGGAAGCATTTAGTGCTCCAAAATCTCCTGGTAGACGGCTGCGTTGACCCTGGACTTATTGAAGCACAGTGGACCAACACCAGCAGATGACATGGCTCCCCAAATCAACACAGACTGTGGAAACTTCACACTGGACTTCAAGCATCTTGCAGTGTGTGCCTCTCCATTCTTCTTCTATACTCTGGGTCCTTGGTTTCCAAATGAGATGCAAAAGTTGCTCTCATCAGAAAAGAGGACTTTGGACCACTGAGCAACAAACCAGGTCTGTCTTTCTTTAGCCCAGGTAAGACGCTTCGGACGGTGTTTGTTGTTCAGGAGCAGCTTGACAAGAGGAATACGACATTTGAAGCCCATGTCCAGGATCCGTCTGTGTGTGGTGGCTCTTGATGCACTGACTCCAGCCTCAGTCCACTCCTTGTGAAAGTCCAACACTTTTGAATGGCCTTTTCCTGACAATCCTCTCCAGGCTGCGGTCATCCCTGCTGCTTGTGCACCTTTTTCTTCCACACTTTTCACTTCCACATAACTTTCTATTAATGTGCTTTGATACAGCACTCTGGGAACATCTAACTTATTTTGCAATTACCTTTTGAGGCTTTCCCTCCTTATGGAGGGTGTCAATGATGGTTTTCTGCACAACTGAACCAGACAGACCATTTAAAGGCTCAGGAACGCTTTGCAGGTGTTATGGCTTAATTAGCTGATTAGAGTGGGACACTTTGAGCCTAGAATATTGCACCTTTTCACAATATTCTAATTTTCTGAGATTGTGGATTTGGGTTTTCATGAGCTGTAAGCCATAATCATCACAATTATGACAAATCACGGCTTGAACTATCTTGCTTTGCATGTAGCGAGTCTCGTATATTAGTTTCACCTTTTAAGTTGCATTACTGAAATAAATGAACTTTTGCACGATATTCAAATTTTTCGAGTTTCACATGTATAAAAAATACATCTGTATGTACAGTATGTTTCTGTAAGTAATGAGCGTTGCTGTGCTAGGGTTTCTTTTTTATTTGAACATACAAGAGAATGTAAGACAATGCTGACCGGTGCAAAAGAAAAAAGGTTTTCACATTCTTCTCCTAGCTCCCTCCATCTTGTCTTTCTCCCCCACTCTCTTTCTCATGACCCCTCCTCTTTTCTTCTTTCTTTCCTCAATTCCTTAGTGCCCAAAATTTGCTGAACTTTTATCATGGATTCCTGATTTCTTTAAAGCATTTACTGCAGAACATTACAAGGTTAAATTCATGTTTTTCTTTACAGCCATATCCATGTAAGTTTTAAACCCTAGAAAAACACAAACGACACAAGGCGGGGCTCAATAAGCCACTCCACAGGGCATAACCCAACAATAGACAAGGAGAAACAGATTGCACAAAGTGCAACAAGAGTGGCAACGAGGTATAACTTTAATAATAGGTAATAGCAACCAAACACTGTAAATAGAAAGAAAAGTGGTCAATAGCAATAAGAGGTAAGGTAGTGCTATATAATATAAGGAGTAGCCAAGGCGTACACAATAGGAGAAGTAAGGACTACCTATACCTCGTTGGTTCGAGCCACCTACATAACCAAATAAGAAGGCACACTAGAGTAGAACCCAGCAATAGCCATAATACAAGAAGGACCACAATGGAGAAAAATCAGGGGTTTAACTGTTAAAAACAGAGGAAAGCATATCTCGACCGGTTTCGCCCAACCAGGGCTTAGTCCAGAGATAGAGTGCCCGCCTGGCTCCCCCCTATAAATACCGAGTGAAAAATTAGTAGAGTAATTACGTACAGCCAGCTGAAAACCGGCGCCCGTCCTGAACGTCAAGTTCCAATGTCGGGACGGCGTTTCCTGACACGTGGGTGGTCATGTGATACTTAAAACCGATAGGTGGCACGGATAGTCGTACCCTAGCAACCATAAAGCCGGCGGACAACACAAATTACAAAAGGCGTCTGCCCGCAAGGTCTGGGGTCATGTGATGACAAAAGGCTAATACGGTGAAAAAACTATCCCTAACTTGACGGCCCTAATAACCACGGGGATGCAATGCCACATAAATCAACGTGAAATAAAACAATTAACACAATTAACACTTGCTTAGCATTCCATGGGGGCGGGAGAGGATGATAATAATAGTGGTCAATTGATAATGGCAACCCTAAGTTACAATATAGCAAGGGTCATATACTGCCAGCCTATCATTATAAGGAGTTAAATTTGGTACTAGGAATTGCCCAACTGGACAGCATTCATAATAAGACAGATGAGCCATCAGCCCTCAATTGTGAGACAACCCTGATATACTAAAACCACCCAACTGAAGGAAATATCAATACCACCCTGCACAGGAAATAAGACAGAAAAAATTTGTAATAATAATGTAGAGGCCACATACCCACTAGTCAGTAAACCGATGTAAAATGGAAGGGAATAGAGTTGAAATAGAGGGGAGGCAGGCTAAAAGCTAAATAGGAGAGTAAGAAGCTTAATGTAAAACCATGACATTAACCAATAATAATACAATAGCAATATGATATAAGGGACAGCAAAACTTGACAACTAGGGCAACGCCCATAGCTGGCATACTCAAATAAAGGGGACAAATGTAAAACCTTCATTAAGGCCCAATGGTGATCTGGTATTGAGACGATATATCCAGAAGGCTTCACGTTTAAGCCGCTTATTATCGAGATTGCCTTTTCTCGGGCCAAGTCTGATCTGCTCGATACCAAGAAACCTAAAATTGCTCAGTGAGCACGTATTACATGACGCAAAGTGTCTGGCGACAGGAGTGTCCTTGTGAAGTCTAATCGACCTAATATGTTCCAGTATGCGAACTTTCAGGGGTCGAATAGTCTTGCCCACATACTTTTTGCCACAATGGCACATAAGTAGATACACAACACCAGTGGAGTTGCAATTCAAAAACTGGCGAATGGTAAAGGAAATAGAATCGTCAAAGTTGCAAAATTGTTTAGGAGTGCGAGATACGTATGGACAAGCAACGCACCTACCACACTTATACATCCCCTTTAGATTATTGGTCAGCCAAGATACAGGGGAGTGCCGTGTAGGTTGGAAATGGCTATGCACCAATTTATCATTAAGGTTGGTGCATCTCCTGGCTGTGAGGGATGGACAATTTGATAAGACATCCTTAAGATGTACATCGTTAGTCAACAAAGGCCAATACCGATCACAAATATGCTTGACGGATTGCCAACCCAGATCAAAATCTGCGATCATTTTTATGGGTTCTGGTTTAGCATCAAGGGAGCATCTCGTCTTTTTTCCAAGCTGTACATGTTAAGATCATTAAGCCTTTCCTGGTAACATCAAGGGAGCATCTTGTAGCAGACAATGCCGATCAGAGAGCAACGCACGTTTATATGCGGTCTTAAGAACGCGATGAGGATACCCCTTCTCCCTGAAGGCCGACCGAAGAGACTGCCTTAATTTTGAATTCAGCAATGGTAATGCAAGTTCGACGCAACCTCAAATATTGGCCGGTAGGAATTCCTTTACGTGAGGGAAAGGGATGATGACTAGACCAAGCTAGCAAATTATTAGCTGAGGAAGGTTTGCGGAATAGAGTGGTATCAAGATGCCCCATTGGATCCTTATGAATAGAGATAAAGAAAATTCAGAGTATGGGTTTGGATCTCATAGGTAAATTTCAAGTTAAAGTCATTAGTGTTCAGACAGTCCACAAATTTAGAAAAGTCAGGCGCAGTAGATGTCCAAATAATGATAATATAGAAACATAGAAAACATAGAAAAAAATGTCGGCAGATAAGAACCTTTCGGCCCATCTAGTCTGCCCAATTACATGGATACTTAACCTGGATTTATCTTTTGTTTAGGATAGCCTTATGCCTATCCCATGCCTGCTTAAATTCAATTACTGTTTTGGCCTCTACCACTTCTACTGGAAGACTGTTCCATGTATCCACCACCCTCTCAGTAAAATAATGCTTCCTGATGTTACTTTTAAACCTTTGCCCCTCTAATCTAAGACTATGTCCTCTTGTTTTGCTATTTTGTTTCCTTTTAAATATACTCCCTTCCTCTACCTTGTGGATTCCCTTTACGTATTTAAATGTTTCTATCATATCTCCTCTGTCTCGTCTTTTTTCCAAGCTGTACATGTTAAGATCATTAAGCCTTTCCTGGTAACTTTTCTCCTTCAAGCCGTACACCATTTTAGTAGCCCTTCTCTGAACTCTCTCTAAGATGTCTATATCCTTCTGGAGATACGGTCTCCAGTACTGCACACAGTACTCCAAGTGAGGTCTCACCAGTGCTCTGTACAGTGGCATGAGCACTTCCCTTTTCCTACTGCTAATACCTCTCCCTACACAACCAAGCATTCTGCTAGCATTTCCTGCTGCTCTATTACATTGACTACTTACCCTTAGATCCTCTGAAATAATGACCCCTAAATCCCTTTCCTCAGATGTTGAGGTTAGGACTGTATCAAATATTCTATATTCAGCCCTTGGGTTTTTACGTCCCAGGTGCATTATCTTGCACTTATCCACATTAAAACTCAATTGCCACAACTCCGACCATTTTTTTTAGTTTACCTAAATCATTTGTCATTTGGCTGATCCCTCCAGGAACGTCAACCCTGTTGCAAATCTTTGTGTCATCAGCAAAAAGACATACTTTTCCATTAATACCTTCTGCAATATCACTAATAAAAATATTAAAGAGAATGGGTCCAAGTACTGACCCCTGAGGTACCCCACTGGTAACAAGACCTTGTGCGGAATAAACTCCATTTACCACAACCCTCTGTTGTCTGTCACTCAGCCACTACCTAATCCAGTCAACAATATTGGAATCTAAACTCAAAGATTGCAATTTATTGATAAGCCTTCTATGCGGAACAGTATCAAAAGCCTTACTGAAATCTAAATAAGCAATGTCTACTGCACCACCTGTGTCTATTATTTTTGTTACCCAATCAAAAAAATCAATAAGATTAGTTTGGCATGATCTCCCTGAGGTAAACCCATGTTGTTTCTGATCCTGTAATCTATGTGTTTTTAGATGTTCAACAATCCTTTCCTTTAACATGGTTTCCATTAATTTCCCCACTACTGACGTAAGACTAACTGGCCTATAGTTCCCCGATTCCTCCCTACTACCCTTCTTGTAAATGGGCACAACATTTGCTAATTTCCAGTCTTCTGGGACGACTCCCGTTAACAAGGATTGGTTAAATAAATCTGTTAATTGGTTTTGCTATTACATCACTGAGCTCTTTTAATAATTTAGGGTGGATCCCATCAGGCCCCATTGACTTATTTGTCTTTACTTTAGACAGCTGCTGTAGAACCTCCTCCTCTGTAAACTGATATGTAAATGTCTCTTTAGTGTTCTCTCCTAACTGAGGTCCCTTTCCTTCCTTTTCTTCTGCAAAGACTGAACAAAAATATTCATTGAGGCAGTCAGCGAGACCTTTATCCTCTTCTACATACCTTCCTTCCTTTGTTTTTAATCTAACTAATCCTTGTTTTACTTTTCTTTTCTCGTTTATGTATCTAAAAAATGTTTTCTCCCCCTTTTTTACTGACTGAGCTATTTTCTCCTCTGCGTGTGCTTTGGAAGCTCTTATAAATTGCTTTGCCTCTTTCTGCCTAATCTTATAGGTTTGCCTATCTTCTTCACTCTGAGTTGTTTTATAATTATTGAATGCTATCTTTTTGTTCTTCACTATTTTGGCCACTTCTGCAGAGTACCACAGTGGTTTCTTCCCTTTTTTGTTTTTGCTAACAAGCCGAATGCAATTTCCTGTGGCCTTCAATAATGCTTCCTTTAAATAATCCCATTTCTCCTGGACTCCCTTTAAACTCCTCCAGTCTGATAATGACTCCTTCACACAAAATCTCATTTTAGAAAAATCTGTTTTTTTAAAGTCTAAAACTTTCGTTCTTGTGTGGTGCGGCTCCATCCCTGTTGTTATATTAAACCATACTGACTGGTGATCACTAGATCCCAAATTTTCACCTACAACAACGTCTGATACCAAACCTCCATTTGTGAGTATTAAATCCAATATGGCCTCTTTACGGGTCGGCTCCTCAACTACTTGTGTTAGAGATAATCCCAGTAGGGAGTTTAGAATATTTGTACTCCTGGTGCACCCAGCTTTTTTGGTTTTCCAGTTCACATCAGGAAGATTAAAGTCCCCCATGATAATAACTTCCCCCTTCATTGCCATTTTGGCTATTTCCTCAACCAGCAGATTATCTAGTTCTTCTGCTTGTCCAGGGGGTCTATAGATCACACCTACACGAGCTACTGTATGATTGCCAAATGTTAGCGTAACCCAAACTGACTCTATGTTCACCTCGCTCACTTTTATTTGGTTCATTTTTATGTTGTTTTTCACATACAGGGCCACTCCTCCTCCTTTCCTACCTTCTCTGTCTTTTCTATATAAAGAGTACCCCGGTATTGTTATGTCCCAGTTATTTTTCTCACTGAACCATGTCTCAGTAACCGCCACTAAATCTACTTTTTCAGCTGCCATCATTGCCTCTAGTTCATTGATTTTATTGACTAAACTGCGAGCATTTGTAGACACGACTCTGAGCTTGTCATTTTTTACCTCGCATGTTGCTTGCACCCTCCGATTTAGTTTTGGGGGACAATCGGGCAGATTGTTTTTTACCCTTTTGTCCCCCCCTCCTAGTTTAAATATTTCTTTGCGAAACCTTTGAACTTCTCACTGAGAACATATGTTCCCCTATGAGTAAGATGCAAACCATCTTTTTTATACAGTTCCTTTCTGCTCCAATTAGAGCTATCATGGGACACAAAGCCAAATCCTTGCTCCCGACACCATTCCCGAAGCCACAAATTGAATTCCCTATTGCACATCTGCCTATCTTGAATGTTATGCACAGGCAAAACTTCAGAGAATGACACAGTGGACGCAATCTGCTGTATTTCACCTCCAAGAACACAAAAATCTTCCTTAATCTCAGAAACCTCATTGCTAGCCATTGTCGATATAAAACGGCGCCAACTAAAGACATAAGATTTAAAGACTGCCATATCAGAACCATCAATGATGGTCTCTTCCCAATAACCTAGAAACAGATTCGCGTAAGAGGGTGCACACGGAGACCCCATAGCCGCTCCAACCAGTTGAAGGTAAAACTTACCATCAAACATAAAATAATTATGATAAAGCACAAATTGGAGTAGACAAATCAGAAATTTCGTGTGCTTGGAGTGGGCTGCACCTCTGCGAGATAAAAATGTCTCAACACCTCTTATTGCTATTGACCACTTTTCTTTCTATTTACTCTGTTTGGTTGCTATTACCTATTATTAAAGTTATACCTCGTTGCCACTCTTGTTGCACTTTGTGCAATCTGTTTCTCCTTGTCTATTGTTGGGCTATGCCCTGTGGAGTGGCTTATTGAGCCCCGCCTTGTGTCATTTGTGCTTTTCTGATTATTATTGGTTTTAGTACCGTTGCAGCTCTTATACACTTAGCAATATGTCTGGTCTTTTATCGTCTTTTGACAATTTAGATTATTGGGAACAAGCTCATACCGATATTTTTGGTGATGATAGGTCTATGGGGGCGGTTCCGTCTGAGGGCACTGTTCCCAATATTCAACATACTTTTTTCGGGGGCCAAAAAACCTTAAAGAAACAAATACGTGCCAAATGGGAGATTCTGTCCTTGAATAACTATTTAGCCAGGAATATGATACCTCGGGGGTTGCGTGTGCATACTCCTGCGGCCTCTCATCTGCAGGACACTGTGTACATGGAGCAATGGTTGCAAGCTAGCAATGAGTGCTCTAAACGTTATATGAACATACTAGTCAAATTTGAAACTGATAATCTTGCTAAAATTAATGGGAGTCTTGAGGTTGAACGAGTTAAAATTCTTGAATATAGTTCCCATCCCGCTTTTGAGGGTCTTGAAACTAGGCTCAAAACTATTCTTGATAGATATGACAATGGTATTAAGGAACGTAAATTGAATAATTTCTTACGTGATCAGAGAGATTACAGAACTGGCAATATTTACAAATTTACTAAAACCAGAACTCGTATTGTTGCCGATGCTCCTTGTGATCATACCGGGGCATCAACATCTGAATATGAATCCTCTGACAAGGAGATTTCATCTAATGGTGATGAGCCTAGCACAGTGACCACAGCTGAGTCCAGGGGTATATTAAAGAAATCGGTGTCTTTTTTAGACCTTCCTTATACCCTTCCCCAGAGACGGGGAAAACGGACGGCTGCTCCAACTACAAGGGGCAGACAAACCCGCAGGGGGGGGGGGTCGCAGGTTGTAGTTGACCCTCTTCGTAGAATCAATCTGACCGATGTTGTACTGTCTCGTGATCAGGTTTCCTTATTAATGAAAGGGTTGTCGTTTGTACCTACCCCCAGCTTTAATCCCTTCAATTGGATTAAAGATATTCATTTGTTTGTAAGGAAGTTGGCCCTCCATAAATTTCATTGTTTACGTCTTGAAAGGTCTGCTATGAAGTATGATCTTACTACTAATGATTTGCAATGCCTTTCTACCTTAATCTCATTACTGGATGAGAACACCTTTCCTGATAATGCCTCCTATACTGATTTGAAACCTAAGAGTAAATTTACCCCGCATTTTTCGGAATACTCCCATCTTGGTAACTTTTGTAAGGTCGTTTGCAAGGAAATTGAGTCTCTCAATGTCAATGATCTTCGGGTGCGGCGCTCTGATAATTTAAACCCTCAGGAAAGAACTGCTCTGAATCAATTACAACAGCTTGACCATATTGTCATCAAGATGTCGGACAAGGGTGGGAACGTTGTCCTAATGAAAACTGAACAATATCGCCACATGGTGTTGACTTTGTTGCAAGATGAGAAAACCTATAAAACTTTACCTAAAGACCCTATCGAGGTTTACATGGCCAACCTCATGACTATCTTGAATGAGGGTCTGCTTGATGGCTCTATCACCCAAAATGAATATGATTTCATTTGGCCACAACGTCCGACGATCGCTACGTTTTATGGGCTGCCTAAAATTCATAAAAACAGCACTTTACGGCCTGGCAGACCCATAGTGTCCGGTACCAACTCATTGACACATAATGCTAGCAAATATATTGATAGTGTTCTCTATAGTATTGTTCAGAAATTGCCCTCGTACATTCGTGACTCCAAGCAAACCTTAAGGGAACTAGAGGACATTACTGTGCCCCCCATGCATTGTTATGCAGTTTTGACGTCGAGTCCTTGTATAGTTCTATTCCTCATGTTTTGGGTTTGAAATGTGTTGAGACATTCTTATCTCGCAGAGGTGCAGCCAACTCCAAGCACACGAAATTTCTGATTGGTCTACTCCAATTTGTGCTTTATCATAATTATTTTATGTTTGATGGTAAGTTTTACCTTCAACTGGTTGGAGCGGCTATGGGGTCTCCGTGTGCACCCTCTTACGCGAATCTGTTTCTAGGTTATTGGGAAGAGACCATCATTGATGGTTCTGATATGGCAATCTTTAAATCTTATGTCTTTAGTTGGCGCCTTTATATCGACGACATTATCATTATTTGGACATCTACTGCGCCTGACTTTTCTAAATTTGTGGACTGTCTGAACACTAATGACTTTAACTTGAAATTTACCTATGAGATCCAAACCCATACTCTGAATTTTCTTGATATCTCTATTCATAAGGATCCAATGGGGCATCTTGATACCACTCTATTCCGCAAACCTTCCTCAGCTAATAATTTGCTAGCTTGGTCTAGTTATCATCCCTTTCCCTCACGTAAAGGTATTCCTACCGGCCAATATCTGAGGTTGCGTCGAACTTGCAGTACCATTGCTGAATTCAAAATTAAGGCAGTCTCTTCAGTCGGCCTTCAGGGAGAAGGGGTATCCCCATCGCGTTCTTAAGACCGCATATAAACGTGCATTGCTCTCTGATCGGCATTGTCTGCTACAAGATGCTCCCTTGACGGCTAAACCAGAACCCATAAGAATGATCGCAGATTTTGATCTGGTTTGGCAATCCGTCAAGCATATTTGTGATCGGTATTGGCCTTTGTTGACTAACGATGTACATCTTAAGGATGTCTTATCAAATCGTCCATCCCTCACAGCCAGGAGATGCACCAACCTTAATGATAAATTGGTGCATAGCCATTTCCAACCTACACAGCACTCCCCTGTATCTTGGCTGACCAATAATCTAAAGGGGATGTATAAGTGTGGTAGGTGCGTTGCTTGTCCATACGTATCTCGTACTCCTAAACAATTTTGCAACTTTGACGATTCTATTTCCTTTACCGTTCGCCAGTTTTTGAAATGCAACTCCACTGGTGTTGTGTATCTACTTATGTGCCATTGTGGCAAAAAGTATGTGGGCAAGACTATTCGACCCCTGAAAGTTCGCATACTGGAACATATTAGGTCGATTAGACTTCACAAGGACACTCCTGTCGCCAGACACTTTGCATCATGTAATACGTGCTCACTGAGCAATTTTAGGTTTCTTGGTATTGAGCAGATCAGACTTGGCCCGAGAAAAGGCAATCTCGATAATAAGCGGCTTAAACGTGAAGCCTTCTGGATATATCGTCTCAATACCAGATCACCATTGGGCCTTAATGAAGGTTTTACATTTGTCCCCTTTATTTGAGTATGCCAGCTATGGGCATTGCCCTAGTTGTCAAGTTTTGCTGTCCCTTATATCATATTGCTATTGTATTATTATTGGTTAATGTCATGGTTTTACATTAAGCTTCCTACTCTCCTATTTAGCTTTTAGCCTGCCTCCCCTCTATTTCAACTCTATTCCCTTCCATTTTACATCGGTTTACTGACTAGTGGGTATGTGGCCTCTACATTATTATTACTAATTTTTTCTGTCTTATTTCCTGTGCAGGGTGGTATTGATATTTCCTTCAGTTGGGTGGTTTTAGTAGATCAGGGTTGTCTCACCATTGAGGGCTGATGGCTCATCTGTCTTATTATGAATGCTGTCCAGTTGGGCAATTCCTAGTACCAAATTTAACTCCTTATAATGATAGGCTGGCAGTATATGACCCTTGCTATATTGTAACTTAGGGTTGCCATTATCAATTGACCACTATTATTATCATCCTCCCCCGCCCCCATGGAATGCTAAGCAAGTGTTAATTGTGTTAATTGTTTTATTTCACGTTGATTTATGTGGCATTGCATCCCCGCGGTTATTAGGGCCGTCAAGTTAGGAATAGTTTTTTCACCGTATTAGCCTTTTGTCATCACATGACCCCGGACCTTGCGGGCAGACGCCTTTTGTAATTTGTGTTGTCCGCTGGCTTTATGGTTGCTAGGGTACGACTATCCGTGCCACCTATCGGTTTTAAGTATCACATGACCACCCACGTGTCAGGAAACGCCGTCCCGACATTGGAACTTGACGTTCAGGACGGGCACCGGTTTTCAGCTGGCTGTACGTAATTACTCTACTAATTTTTCACTCGGTATTTATAGGGGGGAGCCAGGTGGGCACTCTATCTCTGGACTAAGCCCTGGTTGGGCGAAACCGGTCGAGATATGCTTTCCTCTGTTTTTAACAGTTAAACCCCTGATTTTTCTCCATTGTGGTCCTTCTTGTATTATGGCTATTGCTGGGTTCTACTCTAGTGTGCCTTCTTATTTGGTTATGTATGTGGCTCGAACCAACGAGGTATAGGTAGTCATTACTTCTCCTATTGTGTACGCCTTGGCTACTCCTTATATTATGTAGCACTACCTTACCTCTTATTGCTATTGACCACTTTTCTTTCTATTTACTCTGTTTGGTTGCTATTACCGATTATTAAAGTTATACCTCGTTGCCACTCTTGTTGCACTTTGTGCAATCTGTTTCTCCAAGTTTTAAACCCTGACAGGTTAACTTTTTTTTTCTTCAAGTCTCTTTAATTTAGGTGAAAAATTATCCGAGTAACGCATGCCAATGCACACTGCAGCTGATGCTGATGCTGATAAAGCTAGATGGAAGATCATTCGATACCAATATCGATATAGCTATTGAAATTGAAGGAAATTTACTCAAACACACATCATTTCACATTGCAATGTTACGTTTCCTTTGGCGGATACCAAGATCAATAACAGAGTTATCAGACACCGGGCAATAAAACATTCTAACAAAAGGTGTTATTTCATCTTAAATAATATGAAAGAAGAAGAAACACAGAGCTTTGCATCTCTATAGTCGGAAGAATTATCATTGTGCTGTTCTCATAGGGATATTCTACGCCAGATAACTGAATGTTTGTTCTAACTGATGATTACTTCATATTGTATATTCTTATTTTTCAGGAGTAAGTAAATGCCCTGATATATTTATGATACAGCAGGTCACATTCAATTAAAACTGGAGTTAGAGTTAATTAATGTATATAGGAACATATAATTTAATGCATTTGCATAAATACGTTTCATGACATATCTAGTGTTAAATGGAATATAGTTTAAATCTAAATGATTATAGGAAAGTTTTAATTCGATAAAATTATAAAATTGTTTTTTATTTAGATTTTATTGGGATTGGTGTGTTTCATAAGCACGAGTTTTGTTTCAAAACACCAAACAAGAATGGATAAGATATCAATAAATTATTTTTTTGATATTAAAATGGGTGGAGTATGCACCTCAGCTATTTCCCTTTTGAGCCAAAGTTGCTCTAAGTGTCATTTGCAAGTGGCATTTTTAAGTGGACATCCAGAGTTGTTTCCTGGAGTTGCGGGACTGGAGGAAGGAACTGCAAGGCCCACTTTTACTCTGGGTAAACGCACGTCTATATCATGCTTTCTCTCACGCTTCTACTCTTTACTTCTACTTTTCTCCTTAAATGGAACTCCTGCCTCTCTACCACCGACCCCTACACTATCTGCATCTCTCCCTCCCTCCTCTCGTCCCACATGATGGCCTCGCATGAGCTCCTTTGTTTCCTCAGAACATGGTCTCCCTCTAACTCTCGCGCTGCCAATCACTCCCACTCCCACAAATCCCATTCCCACCTTCTCTTTCTCACCCTCCTACTGCTACTCTCTTCAGGTGACATATCCCCTAACCCTGGCCCCACAACACATCCAATACTTCCCTCTCATCCTATCTCCATCGCACATAAATCACCTCCCTGCAAGCCCAGCAACCTCATCCCCATAATCCCTCACTGCGCCTGTCCTCTTTCTCCTGCGCCCTCTGGAACGCTCGCTCTGTGTGCAACAAACTCACAGCAATCCATGACCTCTTCCTTTCAAACTCCTTCAACCTCCTAGCTTTAACTGAAACCTGGATAACTCCCTCTGACACGGCCTCCGTTGCTGCTCTCTCACATGGCGGTCTACACTTGAGTCATACCCCCAGACCGGGTGAGAGAAATGGTGGCGGGGTCGGAATCCTGCTCTCTCCCACCTGCACCTACCAGCATCTCCCTCCACCCCCATCCCTCTCCTTCTCCTCCTTCGAGACACACTGCATCCGCCTGTTCTCTCCTCTGGCCCTCAGGGTGGCAGTCATCTACCGCCCACCGGGACCAACCTCCCAGTTCTTTGACCACTTTGCTACCTGGCTCTCTCACTTTCTGTCTTCTAATCTTCCATGCCTAGTTCTCGGGGACTTCAACATTCCCATTGACGATCCTTCCGCCCCTGCTGCCTCCAAACTTCTTTCACTCACGTCCTCCCTTGGACTCACACAATCCTCCCTCCTCCCTACCCACCGCGATGGTCACGCTATTGACCTTGTCTTTTCCAACCTCTGCTCCATTTCTGAGTTCAACTGTCGCCCTTTCCCCATCTCTGACCACCACCTTCTCTCTTTCAACCTATCTGGACTTCCTAAACACCCTGCTCCCCCACCCCGCACACACACTCGCAGAAATCTACAGGCTGTGGACCCCCATCAATTCTCCAACCTACTTCACAACCTCCCTCATACCTCATCCTTCACCTGCCCTGATGCTGCCACTAATCACTACAACACTACGCTTATCTCTGCTCTAGACACTCTTGCTCCTCTTCGACTCTGTAAGGCCCCACGCCGCCAGCTTCAGCCCTGGCACACCCTCCAGACTCGCTACCTGCAAAGATGCTCCCGCACCGCAGAGCGTGCCTGGAGGAAATCCCGCTCTGAAGCTGATTTTGTTCACTTCAAGTTTATTCTCCGGTCATACACCTCTGCCCTCCACTTGGCCAAACAATCCTTCTTCTCATCTCTTATATCTACGCTGTCCTCCAACCCTAAACGGCTCTGGTCCACCTTCAACACCCTCCTCTACCCACCTGCACCTCCCCCCTCAGCTGCCTTCAGCGCTCAAGACCTGGCAGACTACTTCCTCAGTAAATGTTTAACTATCAGAAGCAACATCCCAACACAAGATAGTTATCTGCCACCTCCACTCCCACAGGTCCCATCTGCCACCCTCTGCCGCTTCCTCCCAACCACTGAGGAGGAAGTCAATTCCTTATTGTCCTCCTCACATCTCACCACGTGCCCGCTCGACCCCATTCCCTCACATCTAATTCCTCCCCTCTCCTCCTCCCTCACCCCTGCTCTCACACACATCTTCAACCTATCTCTCTCCACTGGCTCCTTTCCATCCGCCTTCAAACACGCGCTAGTTACCCCTTTACTAAAGAAACCATCCCTAGATCCCAACTCTCCATCCAACTACCGTCCTGTATCCCTGCTTCCCTTTACCTCTAAGCTCTTAGAAAAACTAGTCTTCAACCGCCTCTCCATCTTCCTGTCCTCCAATTCCCTACTTGACCCCCTGCAATCTGGCTTCCGTCCCCTACACTCAACTGAAACTGCCCTCACCAAAGTCACCAACGACCTCCTAACTGCTAAAAAAACACGGCCACTATTCTATTCTCATCCTGCTTGACCTCTCGGCTGCTTTTGACACTGTTGACCACCCCCTCCTTCTACTGACCCTCAACTCTCTGGGTCTCGGTGACACTGCACTTGCTTGGATTGACTCCTATTTATCCAACAGGTCCTTCTGTGTGTCCTTTGCTGGTAACTCCTCCTCCTCATTGCCTCTATCTGTTGGTGTACCTCAAGGCTCTGTCCTTGGTCCTCTGCTCTTTTCCATCTACACCTCCTCCCTGGGCAAAATCATCAACAGCTTTGGCTTTAATTACCACCTCTACGCTGATGACACTCAGATCTACCTCTCTACCCCTGATCTCTCTCCCCCTGTCCTTTCCAAAGTCAGTGACTGTTTATCTGGCATCTCCTCCTGGATGGCCTCCCACCACCTAAAGATCAACATGTCAAAGACTGAGCTCCTACTTATTCCTCCCTCTAATGCCGCCCCACCTCCTGACTTCTCGATCACGGTGGAGGGTATCACCATCTCCCCATCAAACCAAGTTCGCTGTCTTGGAGTTACACTTGACTCTGCTCTTTCCTTCATCCCCCACATCAAGTCTCTTTCCTCCTCCTGCCGATACCAACTGCGTAATATTTACAGAATTCGGCCATTTCTTACCGCTGTCGCCACAAAACAACTCATACACGCCCTGGTAATCTCCCGACTCGACTATTGCAATAATCTCTTATCTGGCCTCCCTCTGTCCCACCTCTCCCCCTACAATCCATCCTGAACGCCTCCGCCAGGCTAATTCACCTCACCCGCCGCTCTGTCTCTGCCGCTCCCCTCTGCGAGTCCCTTCACTGGCTCCCCATCCACTGCAGAATTAAGTTCAAAATCCTTATCCTTACCTACAAAAGCCTCACTAACTCAGCTCCCCACTACCTGTCCTCACTAATCACCAAATACACCCCAGCCCGCTCCCTAAGGTCAAACAGTGACCTGCGCCTAGCTTCTCCCCGCATCACCTCTTCCCATGATAGACTGCAGGATTTCTCACGCGCAGCCCCCACTCTCTGGAACGCTCTCCCTCGTACTGTCAGACTTTCCCCTAACTTCTCTTCCTTCAAACGCTCCCTGAAAACATTCCTATTTAGGGAAGCCTACCACCCAACTCACTGACGCAACCATCAATCACTCTCACCTTACAGTCCTCTCCTCCTGTTTCCAACCCCAACCCTCCCAGATTGTGAGTTCCTACGGGAATAGGGCCCTCATCTCCTCCTGTACTGTTTGTCAAATGTTGTTCAATGTATTGTAACCCTGTCTATACTGTGCTTATTGTACAGCGCTGCGGAATATGCTGGCGCTTTATAAATAAAGAATAATAATAATAATAATAATAATATATATATATATATAATTTGTTCTTCTCTAATGAAATGAGTCAGAAGTAGCATGATTTTCTTTTTTTTGTAGTTGCGTGAGGCACATAGGCTTTGCGGGGAAATTTTTAAATTTATTATCTGTGTTTCTTCTTGTGTAAATTAACATTTTCATGCACTTGAGAATTAATGAATGTGTATACGATTAGAGGGTATACCATATTTTCTTTTTTTATTTCTTTATTTTTGCTAAATCCGTTCACATATTCATCCAGTAACCAAGTTCACAATGACTGCATATGGAACGAATCATGGACATTGTGTCAAGGTCAAAGGTCACAGGTAATACGCAACCAGCACATAGAGACAGCGTGTTCAGGAGTCCCTATGTCGGGAACTCTGATTACATTCAATGATTATGCGTCTCAAGCTGGGATGTTGCCAAAAGACCAAACCTCGACTTTGCAATGGATAAGGACCACGGTATTAGATTGAGATATTATTCTTTTATCCATAGATAAGTGTGAGAAAGGATTGGATTTGGGAAATTGAGAATGTGTGTGAATGCAGGTGTGTATGCATTTTATGGAGTGAAGTTGAACATAAGAAAACTCACAGATATAGATCTGACTCATGTCGATTATTAGATAAATGAACTTTTAAAATCAAGTTATTATATTTTTCTTGTTCGGTGAAGTACATTTTGGGAAATGGGAATAAATAGTTATTTAATGTCTAGATTAGGCATTTGGCCCAGGCTCCAAGTGTGGTTCGCTGGAAGAGTGAATCTAGATAGATAAGTGTATTTTATGCTCATAAAGGGGGGATCCCTTTCATACACCGTAAAGGTATTTTATGAGTAATTACTAGACTTTTTTTCTTCCCCTCTGAGCATCTAGAATGATCTAAAAAGGTATTAGATGATATTGTGGCCCCAGGTATAATTAGTTTAATTGTCTAATTTTGGTTTATCCTTTTGAGTGATCACAGGTGATATGTGATCAAAGGAGAGAATTGTTATATTTTAATTTCCTGTAGGAATATAAATATCCTGTGATTCAGCTGTGTACCTTAAGTTAATATGTCTGTTTTGAAAAGCCTGCTCTAACGCAGACAGGCTGTGGTCTCCCCCCTCCTTTTTTATGGCACATGACCCTGTTAGGAATGCTGGAAAAGTGCCGAAAGTTGTAAGACAGAAAAAGAAATTTCTGAACCATATATGGTAATAAGTGTTTCTTTGTTAGCTGTGCTGGCCAAATGGACATATATCTCTATACTGATTGGCTGTTATATCCCATTACTGTTTGGGGCAGAAATGGAACCCTGTCTATGACGAACATTTTCATTGGGTGTTTGAAATCTAATAAATTGTTCAGACATCTAAGAAAAAGTCAGACATGATGAAAGCTATACATTGTGTGTAGTTGATTTTAATGTCTCCGCTATCGTGTAAGCTTGCATCTTTCTTGATGTTTTCTTATTTGAGAAGAAACTTGCAAAGGTTTATGGAATTCCAATTATGGTAATTATAAATAGGAAAACTGATTTTGTTTAAATTTATTATTTATCAGGGCCCTACTCCTATTTAAAAGGGACTACGACAAAAAAATTCAATGCTTTATTGTGTTTGCTTTATATTGCTGATATCTTACATGTACTTTGTTTTTCTCTTGTATGTTTAGTTAAGAAGATATTTTACTCTCTGTTTCACTGGGTGCATCCATTGTGTGTTGTAAACTGCCCCCAGCATCTTCACAGCACTTTCTCCTCACTGTGTGGCTTTGTAAGGTGTTCTATTGGTCAGGCAGCCAACTCACATCATTGTATTGATTGGGATTACTCAAAGGACATCAGCAGGGGTAGAATTAAAAGTCTTTTAAGTTCCCTGTCAAATCTCATTCAGCTGCCATCTTTTATCTCAGCTAGCCTGGTCATCGCAATAGCCATCCTGCTGCCTTATCTAAACATTCAATCCTCCACTCCATTAAACTGTAAATTACTGTAGAAGCTAAACCACAGCAGTTAAGTAAATATTTTGAACAGATTTTGGTAAATATTGTAGCAGTGCGTCCTGTGAAGCCGCGACACCCAAGAATTAACCTCCTTGGCAGTCTGATTTTGTGTCTAAAAGCGTTTCAATTTTTTTGGAAAGGAAATATGTTGTTTTATATAGTAGGCCTGTAATCCGTTGGAATAACTCACTGAAATCCGTGCAAACAAGAGTCTAGTAAACACACAGTCAGATAAAGTTTGAAACACTAAATAATAATCTATTATACCAAAAATAATTATCCAAAATAATGGAAATAAATAATATTCAATAATATAATCAAACCAAAAGCACTGAAATCGTTGAGAAAACAAGGGTGCAATATTAGTGACTGCATATTGCCACAGTACACATCCTTGGAATGATAGATCTTGAAACATGGGAGTGCACAAAGTCCAACGTCACAATCAGGACAATGAAACCTAATTTCCTTTCGGATTTTCTTGCCCTTGTCATCCCGCTTGGAGCAACACACCACACACATCCTAGTAGGCGCTGACTTCCTCTCGGTTCGTGGGATGTGGTCCACGAAGTGACGACCAGTCAGGCATCCAGGGTTGACAACGCCAAGAGCATGACGTCCAGGTCTACTCCCAGTCACCGGTGCATGGTGGTGCAGAAATATACATTCGGCAACCTTCCAAATGAAGTCCGAATGAAGGAGGGGCTGGTAACTTGTTTTTTCAGCAGAATGTAGGCATTCCACAAGCACTGCTCAAGAAGATGCCTGAAGATCTTCTTGTATTACTTCTGCTGTTTCCACATCGCTGGGTAAAAAGTCATTGCTTGATCAGCTCGGTCAACACCTCCCATGGTAGAATTGTAATCCATCTCTACCTGCGGCTTCATGAAGTCTTTCCCACCTCTCGTATGTACCATGACAGTTGTCACGGACAGTACTCATCAGGCACACATCTTTGTCACGCCATCGCAGTGCCATCATTTTGCCTTTCTGACATGCAACCATTTCTCCAGTTTTGATTTCTGAAGATTGGCGGCATGTCACGCCGGTTAGGTCGGACGTTCCCATAGGAGTCTGTCTTGTGCTGCAGGAGACATTCAGTTCAGGGGACGTGTAGAAGTTGTCTGCTGTCACCCAATAGCCCTGATTCAGCAATGGCTCAATGAGTGACAGCATGGAAGATGTTGCCAATCCATACTTGCTGTATTTGGTCTCTTTCCCCGTGTAGATGACGGAATTCCAGATGTATCCAGAAGAGGATTCACGCAGCATGTAGGATTTCACACCAAATCGTGCCCTCTTTGATGCAATGTACTGCACCCAGCTTAGACATCGCTTGTAGGCCATTAGACTTTCGTTTATGCGGATGTCCCTCTCTGGCACATAGGTCGGTTGGAAATTTGTGACGATCATCTGATACACGTACCAAATTTTCTGTAGTTACAGGGAAGGATGTGTGGTGTCAAATCCCTCGTTGTTTACGAGGTGCAGGAATTTCATTATGAGCGTGAACCGGTACTCTGGCATCACCGTGCCAAAGAATGGAGTGGCAAGCAACCCACCCTGAAGCAACGACTCCCTGAAGAATTATCAGGGCCAGGAATTTCCAGATGTCATCTTTGGTCACTGGTTCCCACTTTCTGCTACGTGACCACTTCCGTGGCAGAGTAACCAATTGTTGCTCCTGGTACCGGTTTGTCTCCATAACAATTTTTTCAATGACCGCATCTCTCAGGAATAATTGCAGGTATGCCATGGGGTTGTCGTGTTCCATGTCCACTTTCATACCAGGTGCTCCAGTAAATGGGTATCTTGGGGGCGCTGCATGATCCGCTCCACCGACAATAGAGCACCAAGTTGCCACGTCGCTGGGTGCAGTATCAGATTAGTCGTTGCTGTCACTTTCTGTGTCTGAGGACGAATCTACCCACGAATCACTGTCGCTCAATTCTGCGTGTAATTCGAACTCGCTGCTGCTGCTTTCAGGCTGCGCTGTAGCGGCTTTGGAGGTACAAGCAGGGCGCCATCAGGGCACTATGCCCCACGCTGCCGTAAGGGGCCTGGGGGGGCCGCCAGGGCCCCATCGGCAGCGGCTGCACCCTTTTTCACAGCTCTGGTATCGGACTCTATGAGTCCGAATTCGGAGCTGACCGTTTCTCCTGTGACTGGCTGGGTGGGGCCAAGCAGCGTGCATGGGCCTCCCAAGCACGCTGCTTTGGCGCCGCCCCTCCAGTCACATGAGAAGCTGCCTGAGACGGAGGGAGAAGACAGAGAAGAAAAGAAGGAAGAGAGAAGAAAAGAAGGAAGAGAGAAGAAAAGAAGGAAGAGAGAAGAAAAGAAGGAAGAGAGAAGAAAAGAAGGAAGAGAGAAGAAAAGAAGGAAGAGAGAAGAAACGAAGGAAGAGAGAAGAAACGAAGGAAGAGAGAAGAAACGAAGGAAGAGAGACGAAACGAAGGAAGAGAGAAGAAACGAAGGTAAAGAGAAGAAACGAAGGAAGAGAGAGGACAGGGACAGAAGCCAGTGGAGAGGTGAGCCAAGGCCCAGCCAGACCCCCAGGGCCGAGATAGAGAGACTCTGAAAGTCTCCCTGGGAGGCAGCAGGAGCTACACCGTGAGTTACTTTAAAGCACTGTTTGTATATGTTATATTATTGACATTATCTAGACCCTGGAATCAGGGGTAGCTGGTCAGTGGGGCAGGGAGAGAAATTAAAAAGTGAGTCAGTTTCCAGACGGAATAGGTATGGATTTGTAAATTTTCTTTCTGTTTGTTATGCCTGTTTGTAAGGCCTATATGCAAAATAAAGCATATTTTTCTTTGAATCTTGGTATTGCCTGAAGAGAAGCCTGGTCAATCTACCACAATATCCACAAACATGCAATTATGTCAAACAAAGGGGGGAAAAACAGCAGCACGTGTTTGATAAGGTGGTTTTGTGTGTAATGCAAAATAAATCTGCTTACATCTTACGTTAGTGATAGTGTCCCTCTAAATGGTGTTAAGGTACCTGGGTAGCTGTCAGGATACAGGTTCCGGGGAAGCAAGATTCGAGCCACTATGCAATAAATCAGAGGGTTTGCAAAGCAGATATATTTTCAGAAGGATTTATTATAAGGACACAGGAGAAATAACAATATAAAAGGGGGTTATGCAAGAAAAGGGGAATGATGAATAAACCGGAGGTATACAGATGAGGCAAGAATAAAAGGGGTGATATATTAACGATGGAGATCCAGAACAAAGGAATATATATATATATATATATATATATATATATAACATATACATAAAATGAGAGTTATGAAGTAAGAGGGAAACAGATATAACATATACAGATCACAGGTAATGGTACTTAAAGCAGAGAAAAAGATATAGGTTATACAGAGAAAGACACTTAGAAGAGTTTAAGGAAAACAAGAATACACTGAATAAATATATGCAAGAGAGAAGATAACAAAGAGGAAGAAGTCTTTAAATAATAAAGTAGTAACTTAGTCCTCAGAGTGCACTCTGCATAGGTATCCAGGTAGTAAATGAAATAAATCCTTGTAATCCAGGGGAGGTGATGGGAGAAATCCAGGGAGAAACAATAAATCCAGTAAGTAGGAAGAGGAGATCCAGCAGGTAGGAGTGGGATCCAGAACTCATGTAAGTAGGGATTGCAGGTAAGTAGGGATTGCACAAGTTCAGCTCCTAACAGCTTGGAGGTTCCAAGTCAATGAAAAAGCATTGGGCTTCAGGTGTGGCTTGGTTTTATGCAGGGTGATCAGTGGGATTAAACACCAGAGCGCTGGGGGCGTGGCCTGAACGCCGATGCAGCCGGCAGCATAATGGAGGAGCTCCGGCCTGACCAGCGATTATAAAGGGAGGACGCCACTGATTTGAGGTACCATGACCTCTAAAAAGAGAACACAAGCTGCCCAGACCCCGAGGGGACCCACTAACCCTCAAAAACGCGGCGATATTGGCCAATATTTTGCGGACACACCGCCCGCAAGCAAGCCGCCGCATGGTCCCAAAATGGCGCCGATTTCTCCAGCCTCACACACGCTGTCTCCGGCTGATAGCCCTGTACCGTCGGTGGATTCAGAGGGGTCTGTGAAGGACATCCTGCGCACCCTGCCGACTAGGGAAGACCTGGAGAACATGCTGCAAAAGCTGGAAACATCTTTTACAACGCGGCTGGAGTCTGTGGGAGCGGATATAAAACACGTGGGGTCCAGAGTGCAGGTCTTGGAGGAGGAAAGAGAGCTACTGGAGGATCGTTTATTGCACTTGGAAACAGGTATGATGTCCCACAATACACACCTCCAACGCCTACACCGTACCCTTGACGATCAAGACAATAGGGGGCGCCGCAACAACCTGCGTATTAGAGGAATACCTGAACCCCACGACGCATGAGAAATTCTATCTGACATCCTGCGACCAATTTTTAATGCACTACTGAGACGCTCTCCAGAGGCCCCAATACATTTTGACAGGGCTCACAGGTCCTTGAAACCCCGGGGGGCCCCCACGGCTGCTCCCAGAGATGTCATCTGTAGATTCCATTATTATCGCCAGAAAGAAGACGTATTACACGCGGCACGTAATCGAGAGGTGCTAGACATGGATGGAAACATATTACAAGTCTATCCAGATCTCTCCTGGACCACGCTCCAAGCTAGACGGATCTTAAAACCGATAACAGATGTCCTGAGGGAACGACAAGTTAAATACAGATGGGGATACCCATTTACTCTACAGACGACACTGGAGGGCACTCACTTTGTGATATCTGGAGCAGGGGACCTACCACCCTTATTGTCCGCGCTAGGCCTGGAAGGGGTGTCTATCCCGGAGTGGTATGGAGGCACGAGCCTAGATCTGGCACCCCCGCTCCCCCAACCACAGCGTCCGAGATGGCAAACACCTCAGAAGAGGAACCGTGGACCGCTTAGATCTCACCCGTCTACCCCTTCACAAAAAGCCCCAGACTGATTGTCGATAACTTCTACAGACGTCCTCCCGACTCTAGATACGTAATCTGCCATTGCCTCGTCATGGATGCCATGTTGGATTTTATTGGGCCAACCTTAGCAAAATAAGCAAAATATGCAATCCGAGGAACCTGCCATTAACTACTCCTAGTCAAGAACTTGGCTTAGACGGGCAGTCATTTTTCATTTTACAGCACTCAGTGCGACGGTTCTCCCTTACTTGTTCCAGATCTTGAATAGGGTTACAGGCCTTGCGACACCTCTATTGCTGCAAACACCCCCTTGGTTTTTTGACCGCTTTTCTGACATACCCCCAGTTGCGGTGGAAGTTTCTTTTTATTGTTTCTAAACTTTTTAGACAAGACAATGTTTTTAAAACCTGGGCGATACTTTCTTAGATCGCAGGTTTTACACCGTCACCCGGTACGACTCTGTTTCTCTTTGTTCATATGTAGGTTTTTATGTTTAAGATGCAATGTTCACCTAAACTTTCTCACGATGAATCTAATTATTAGCAATGTTCTCACGCAAACCCCTCAACACACGGTTTTCGACTACCTTTATAATCTTATATCTACGTCTGATACAGATAGGCTGTTTTTTATGCACATGACTTATTTAAATGGTTAAAGTAAGGTTTATGTCATGGAATGTACGGGGATTGAACATCCCGCAAAAACGACGTATGGCGCTGATTGATTTCCAGAGACAGAAAGGGGAAGTATTATTCCTCCAGGAGACACACTTCAGGGATGACGCGGCACCCTCGTTGACATCTCGCCACTACCCCCAAGGTTTTTATAGTAACTACACAGAGTCTAAAGCTAGAGGAGTGGCTATCCTTGTTGCCCGCCATGTTCCATTCACTTGCACACACCAGCTTAATGACCCTCACGGTCGCTATTTGTTTATTAAGGGTACCCTAGGGATCGATGTATCACTATGGCTAATCTATACCTCCCGAACAAGGGACAATGTGGAGCATTACGATCAATCTTGACGAAACTTGATGGCTTTACAGAGGGCATTTTAATCTGTGGAGGAGATTTCAACGTCCCCCTCGATTCTTCTAGGGAGGGAATTCCCAATTCCCCATCGGTCGACCCCTCACTACGCCGCAGATTTTTACAACTTCTCCATCAATACCAATTGGTGGATGGGTGGAAGACACTACACCCGTCCACCAAAGATTATACATTTTATTCACCGGTAGCAAAATCGTATTCCCGACTTGACACATTCCTCATACCCCATCATCACCTACAATGTTTACAAGCAGCGACGATAGCTCCCATTACCTGGTCTGACCATGCCCCGGTCTCAATTAGGATTGAATTCGACTCCATCCCCTCCACGCAATGCTCTTGGCGCCTCAATGAATCGTTATTAGGTGATGCCCTAATACGTCAGGAGATACAAGACGCTGTCACCCAATATTTCGTAGAAAATGACACGCCAGAGATAACACCACCATTGCTATGGGAGGCACATAAATGTGTACTCAGAGGCAAACTCATTCAAATAGGAGCGCAGCGTAAGAGGGAGAGGAGGGCGGAGGTGGGAGACCTGGTTCAAAGCATCCACATTTTGGAAACATCACATAAACAGACACATTCTTTAGACGTTTTTAAAGAACTAACGGAACAGCGAGCGAAACTGACTTCTCTCCTCTCACAACAATCACTGCGTTCACTACAACTGACCAAGCGACTCTATTACTCACAGGGTAATAAATGCGGGAGACTATTGGCCAACGCTTTGAAACAGAGACGCCAGACCACATACATACCAAAAATACAAGGGGAGGAAGGTAAAATACACCATCTCACTAGCGATATCACAGCCACATTCTATAAATATTTTTCTTCACTCTACTGCTTGAGAGATTCACCTCCTAGTAAAGCAGACATACGTGCTTACTTAAAGGAGTCACTCCATTCATCATTGCCACCAGAAGTGGCTGAAACCCTTGAGGCACCTTTCACACCAAAAGAACTTTTTGAGGCAATACGGTCCACTGCCACTGGTAAAAGCCCAGGACCAGATGGTTTTACCATAGCTTATTACAAAACGTTTCTTCCCTTTCTGAGTCCCCATCTCCTTAAAATGATTAATTCCCTTGATGACGATATCAGTCTTGACCCATCAACATTGAGAGCCCATATAACGCTCATCCCTAAGCCCGATAAAGACCATACCCAAGTCACGAACTACAGGCCGATCTCTTTATTGAATGCAGACGTGAAACTTATGGCTAAAATGATGGCAACACGTCTTAATCCTTTGATTAATAACTTGGTACACCCAGATCAGACGGGGTTTTTCCCCTCCAGAGAGGCAAGGGACAACACACAAAGGGCCATAGCCTTGGTACATATGGCACATAATACTAAGACTCCTACACTCTTTCTCTCCATTGATGCAGAAAAAGCCTTCGACCGAGTAGATTGGTCGTTTCTGATGGAAACAATGTCTATATTAGGCTTTGGACCACGGTGGTTGATGTGGATAAGGTCCCTCTATAGTAACCCGAGGGCTTCCCTGAGAGTAAATGGAACATACTCTCAGGACTTACACATCCATAACGGTACACGACAGGGCTGCCCGTTGTCACCCCTACTATTTGTGTTAACCTTGGAACCGCTGCTTCAACGAATTAGAGACCACCCTCAAATTACGGGCTTTCCTTTATCATTTCATCACTATAAAGTGGCGGCGTTTGCCGATGACATTCTCCTTACCCTCACGAACCCGGTAAAATCACTAAGACACCTTATGGGGGAACTTGACACATACGGTAGACTCTCTAATTTTCAGATCAATCGAGCTAAATGTGAGGTGATGGGAGTGGGGGTGCAGGGAGGGGTGCGGGAGGAGGTATCGAGGAGATTCCCCTTTAAATGGAGAGCTGACTCGCTTCGATACCTGGGGGTTATACTCCCAAAAGCTTTAACTAAATTGTATAATGCCAACTACGAACCGCTATTACGGAAAGTGGAACATGATCTAAAACGGTGGCGCATCCCTAATGTCTCCTGGTTGGGAAGGATTAATATAGTAAAAATGAATATCCTCCCGCGGTTCTTGTATATATTCCAATCAGTACCGATTGGGGTTCCACCAGCATTCCATCGTCAGCTCAAATCCACTTTTCTTAAATACATATGGAACGATATACACCCCCGCATACCTTATGCTGTTATGACTCGACATCGCAATAGAGGGGGTCTAGGATTGCCAGACCTGGAACTATACCATACAGCAGCTCTTTTTTTGAAATTAGCCGACTGGTCTAAGTCGCCACCCCATAAATTATGGGTGCACTTAGAACAGAAAACCCTAAAAGTTCCCATAACCACCCTGCCATGGCAGTCGGTTCCCCTAAAATTCCTTCTACACTCCTACCATCCGTTAGTAACACCTACCCTTATTAAATGGCGGAAATTGAGGAGGACACTGGCCTTATCGCCCCATCCCTCTCCATTCATGCCAGTTACACACAACCCGCTTTTTCCAGAGGGAATGCACCACGGTTTTCTACCACAGACAGTCGAGGGACCGTATCTACCACTGACTGACTGTATTGGTGACTCCGGATTATTACATATAGACGTGTTATTGAAAGGAGATAGACACACATCTCTAGAATGCTTTCGGTATAACCAGATAAAACACTTTTTGCTGTCCATAGGAGAGTTGAGTGGATTGCGGAGAGACGAAACTCCGTTTGAGACTCTCTGTGTTATAGACCCACCTCTGCCACACACACTATCAACGATATATGGCACATTATTAGACGCTTCTTCCCCAAAATTGCCGGCCTATGCCACGAAATGGAATACTGAACTTATAGAACCCATATCGGAGGATGACTGGGGAAAAATTTTTCAGACTGCGGCACATGCCTCTAGAAGTTTGCATATACAACAGTCCCATTATAAATTTCTCTCCAGGTGGTATTTAACACCGACTAGGCTACATAAAATATTCCCAACTGCCACTGACCGATGTTGGAGATGCAACCTGTCGCCAGGTACTCTTTTGCATATCTGGTGGACCTGCCCGCTTATTAAAAATTATTGGGACGCCATCTTTCGAATAATAAACGAAATAACTGATCTGGCACTCCTACCATCCCCCAAGTGGCACTTTTCCACCTGGTACCCCTATCCTCACTTACCTATAGAAAATCGTTAGCAATCCAACTATTCAATGTGGCTAAAGCCCAAATCCCTAAAAAATGTCGCTCAACGGAACCGCCCTCTATTACAGACTGGATACAGGCAGTGGAGGGGGTGCGGGTGATGGAGGAACAGTGTTTATCTCTAGAAAACAAATATGATAAATACTTCGCTTTATGGTATTGGTGGTTAGATTTCTTAGCCAAAAGGGGGTCAAAACCCACAGACATTCCGCAACAGACCCAGTGAGATGGTGTTGTAGCCATGATATTTAAAAGCCGTCAATCTTTTAGTATTATGTTGGAAAAACTAAGACGTAGGATTCCCATTGAATCGTGTGTCTCACTGCTTCGACTTCTAGGCATTAGAAGCGTTTCTGTTAATACAGTGAGATGGGTGTTTATTGCATCGTTTTATTCCATTGTTATACCCCTGTTTACCTTAGAGTCTAAATTTCGTACACACCCTAACGACCCTTGCTTAATATAGGATAATAACGAGTGACGAAACATGGTCGTGTTCAATGTTTATTGTATATGCATGCACCGTCATATGTTGATAACTGCAAGGTCTTGTATAATTTTGGTGTACAGTGAATTCCAATGTATGGAAAATAATTGCACCGTCCTATGTTGATAACTACAAGGTTATGTATAATTTTGGTGTACAGTGAAAGCCAATGTATGGAAAATAATCTTCTGTAAACAAAATAAAAATATATATTAAAAAAAAAAACACCAGAGCGCTGCATGGTAGGAGGCGAATCTCAGTACTACTGCTGCAAGTCCTACTACTATAAGGCAGCGCTATGCTTTTTATTACGCCGTCTGCGATTTTCCTTACAGTAGCTGTGTAAAAGCAGTATAGCAGTACACTTCCATTATTAATGGTGAGGTCCTTAAAGAAGCACTCTAATGAAACTTTACCCCCCCCCCCCCTTCCAGGTTTATTAACTTTGAATCTGCCCAACGATTTCCGTGTCCAGCAGCAGGGAAATTAAAAATCCTGGCTGCCTGGAAATGCGTGCGTGGGCGGAGGAAACTGCTACGATTCTTACAGCAATTTCTGCCAAACAGCACCCTAGGGAGGGGGGAACACTCCACACAGCCTGACCACTTTAAAAAACTAAAGTAGCCAGGGAGTGTAGTGTGTCACTTTAATGACTGAAAACAAAATTAAACTGAAAATATTTCCTAAGGGCAGACAGATATTTGTTGTGCCAGAGAACTGGTGGCTGAGAGTTACTTTGGGTTTGAGATAACGTGCTGTGGAATTACGTCATGGAACAGATAATATGCAATATAGATTGTTCATGCTAAGAGCTTGTAAAGCAAGTGATATTGTAGTACCGTTTTGTTCCTGCTGATGCTGCTATTGTCTGTCATTTAAAAAAAAAAAACTACTTTCTAAGGCTGAGCTATCAGAGACTTGTAGGTTTGTCCTTATGTCATTATTAGGGTTTAAAGACACTCAACTGCTGTGCGATTTAATCTAATGATTTAGAGCAGGCATGTCAAACTCCAGACCACCAGATGTTGGCGGCCTACAACTGCCAGAAATCTTTAAATAGATTACCAGAGAATCGTGTTCAGCAACATCTAAACGGTCAGAGATGGACCTCCCTGGTTTAGTGGACTATGCTCGCAGTATGAACTCTCGGGAGAAACATTGGATGACTTTCAAAAAAAAAAAATAATAATCCTTTTTATATTGAAAACTTTATACATCTGGCAGGATTATTTTATTTTTTGGCAAGGAAGTACACTGCACTGCTCGATAAAAATGACCATACTCACACAATTAATTGACCTTTTCCAAACCCTTGCTATTCTGAGTTGAAACGCCTCCAATCCTGATAGGATTTCTTTGGCAGTATTTAGGCCCGAGGGCTCGGCAACATACTTTGCATATCCACCCAATACTAGATGATCTAGATCTGGGTCTTACTTTACTACGAGGCAGGGCAGCTATCCCAAATCCTCCAAGTCCCAAAAATCCAAGTTAGCTTGTAAGCTCTGGAGCTGGGTCCCCTCTCCTCTTAGGACCCTGCTCCAGAGCTTACAATCTAAGAGGAGAGAGGACGCTGCTTGAGAGCTTACATAGAAAAATGTCAGCAGATAAGAACCTTTCGGCCCATCTAGTCTGCGCAATTACATGGATACTTTACCTGGATTTATCTTTTGTTTAGGATAGCCTTATGCCTATCCCATGCTTGCTTAAATTCAATTACGGTTTTGGCCTCTACCACTTCTACTGGAAGACTGTTCCATGTATCCACCACCCGCTCAGTAAAATAATGCTTCCTGATGTTACTTTTAAACCTTTGCCCCTCTAATCTAAGACTATGTCCTCTTGTTTTGCTATTTTGTTTCCTTTTAAATATACTCCCTTCCTCTACCTTGTGGATTCCCTTTACGTATTTAAATGTTTCTATCATATCTCCTCTGTCTCGTCTTTTTTCCAAGCTGTACATGTTAAGATCATTAAGCCTTTCCTGGTAACTTTTCTCCTTCAAGCCGTACACCATTTTAGTAGCCCTTCTCTGAACTCTCTCTAAGATGTCTATATCCTTCTGGAGATACGGTCTCCAGTACTGCACACAGTACTCCAAGTGAGGTCTCACCAGTGCTCTGTACAGTGGCATGAGCACTTCCCTTTTCCTACTGCTAATACCTCTCCCTACACAACCAAGCATTCTGCTAGCTTTTCCTGCTGCTCTATTACATTGACTACTTACCCTTAGATCCTCTGAAATAATGACCCCTAAATCCCTTTCCTCAGATGTTGAGGTTAGGACTGTATCAAATATTCTATATTCAGCCCTTGGGTTTTTACGTCCCAGGTGCATTATCTTGCACTTGTCCACATTAAAACTCAATTGCCACAACTCCGACCATTTTTTTAGTTTACCTAAATCATTTGTCATTTGGCTGATCCCTCCAGGAACGTCAACCCTGTTGCAAATTTTTGTGTCATCAGCAAAAAGACATACTTTTCCATTAATACCTTCTGCAATATCACTAATAAAAATATTAAAGAGAATGGATCCAAGTACTGACCCCTGAGGTACCCCACTGGTAACAAGACCTTGCGCCGAATAAACTCCATTTACCACAACCCTCTGTTGCCTGTCACTCAGCCACTGCCTAATCCATTCAACAATATTGGAATCCAAGCTCAAAGATTGCAATTTATTGATAAGCCTTCTATGCGGAACAGTATCAAAAGCCTTACTGAAATCTAAATAAGCAATGTCTACTGCACCACCTGTGTCTATTATTTTTGTTACCCAATCAAAAAAATCAATAAGATTAGTTTGGCATGATCTCCTTGAGGTAAACCCATGTTGTTTCTGATCCTGTAATCTATGTGTTTTTAGATGTTCAACAATCCTTTCCTTTAACATGGTTTCCATTAATTTCCCCACTACTGACGTAAGACTAACTGGCCTATAGTTCCCCGATTCCTCCCTACTACCCTTCTTGTAAATGGGCACAACATTTGCTAATTTCCAGTCTTCTGGGACGACTCCTGTTAACAAGGATTGGTTAAATAAATCTGTTAACGGTTTTGCTATTACATCACTGAGCTCTTTTAATAATTTAGGATGGATCCTATCAGGCCCCATTGACTTATTTGTCTTTACTTTAGATTTACTTACAATCTAAGAGGAGAGGGGACTCTGCTCCAGAGTTTACAATCTAAGAGGAGAAAGGACCCTGCTCCAGATCTTACAAGCTTTCTCCTCTTACATTGTAAGCTCTGGAGTAGGGTCCCCTTTCCTCTTAGATTGTAAGTGAATTCACTGCAGGTTCGGCGAAATGGAATCGCCAAAGCACGCTGAAATTTCTACACTCTATCCTGCAGTCTTCCTCAGGTATGTACAACTAACTAGCTTTGCTCAGGCCCCACAAATCCAAAACAGCAGCTACTAGACCATTATTGTCATTTGAGACACACGTAAGGAATGGCTTCTGCAAAGGGGACAGATCTCCAGGATGTAGCATCCCTCTTTACCAATACTCAGAAGGCTCCTCCATCCTATGTTGCAGTTTGGGAGAGGGACATAGTATTCCAAACCTCAGGTTCTACAGAGGGCCCTATCAGGGATGCAGCTTCCACAGGCACTAAATGTGTTAACTACAAGGAAAAAGCCTATAAACCAATGTTTAAAGCTGGCGTCAGACGAGCGTCATTGGAGAGCGGAAGGAATGTCCGTGAGAGTGGATGTTCCTTCCACTCGACTCCCATCTGGCCAACTCCTATGGAGGATCGCGCTTTGCAACCCCATCAACGCGAGTCCTAGCGCATCAACAGGGAGGCATTGAGGATGGACGCTTGTTGCATGTGCACAAGCGTGTGACCGGCCCAGTCGCAGAGCCAGTACACGCCAGTATGGGCGCACCTAGTGCGCTCGTCTAACGCCAGCCTAAATGATATATTACGCCTTTTTGTAAAAATTTTCACATACATTACACAAACTGCCAAAGGATTGATGCTGGACCGTATGGTATCCATGACATATGTCTACGATATGTTACTTTAAGTAAAGAATGTTTTTTAAGAAAGTTCTTGTAATTCTTATGTGATTAATGGAATTGATATTACATGTTGTATTTAGACTTGGTAATGGAAGGTCGCCATTCCAGAGACATTTTTGTCGCTTGCCATCATGAAGATTGGGATGGGGTTGAAATTTGCTAAGCTTACAAAGTTTTCGCTTTCAGATAATTATCGTGGTTTAATGTCAGTTTTTCGTTGCAGTTCTGAAATGGTATCCTAAACCTACCTTACTGAATACAACTACATAAGTCTACAAAAAAATATTAATAGCAACTTAGAAACATAACACTACTATCACTTACGTGTCTAATTTCTCTTTGACTTCCTTTGTAAACACTGGGTCAACCTGAAAATACACACATCATTACAATTGCATCAAATTCAGGTGTTTACATTTGTACAATGTTCAATGTTACAATGTTCGTATATTACGTGACAGCCACTGAAATAAGCAAGGGAAGTCTGCAATTTTTTGCATGATGGATAGTTCGGGTGCCGGACAAAATCCCTACAACCAGGTTCCCAAATGCAAACATCCCGACGGCCAACTTCCAGACAGAACACGTGCCTGACATACCAAGTTCCCGACACAGAAAACTCCCTGACTGCCAATTTCCTGAATCCAAAATCCCGGTGGTTAACCCTAACCCTGACCAGCCAACAGTTAGATTTATGGAGTTAGAATTAAGGAGTTAGAGTTAGGCTTGGGGATTTAGAGGGTTAGGCTTAAAGAGTTAAGTTTAGTGGGATAGGTAGTTAGGGAGTTAGTTTCAGGGTACTAGAGTTAAGTTTAGGCTTAGGGAGTTAAGCTTAACCCCTTCACTGTGGATGACGTGTGGGGAACGTCCTAGGAGCCTCCCGCTGTATGCGGAGGACGTTCCCCACACGTCATCCGCTTACCGGGAGCCCCTAAAGATACTCACTTCTCTCCTCCAGGGTCCTGCAGCGTTCTGACTTCCTTGAAGTCAGACGTTGCTTTTAAGGGCCTTCTGGTGTAATGACTGGAGGGGGTCCTTTCGGATCCCTCTCCCTCTCGATCAGGAGGAGGTTGAAGTGTCTGCCCTTTCAAGCGATGCCTGTCTTTAACCCCTGAGGTGCTGTACCGGTCTAGTTCCGGTGGAGGACGCCATCTTAGATGGCAGCTCCACCTCCGGGTCCCCCCTCGTCACCCGACGTCTTCGCGCATGGCCGATGACGTCAGTTAGCCGGGGAACCCCTAGCTGCCCAGGGATTTCCGAAGGAAATCCCATGGTGGAGATAGGAGGTTCAAAGGAACCCCCTATCTCCCGAACGGTGGCATCAAGATAGTGATGTCTGGAGGCATTCAAAAGGCCAGTGCATGTTGAAATTAAGAACCAAATATTAAATAAAAAAAATAAAAACGTGTTTTTTGTGTGTATTATTTTTATTAATGCAGCAATATTGTTCCCATTTCAATAATAATGTGAACGATGATGCTGCAATAATTTTTTTTCTATGGGGGGGGGTTTGCTAAAAATCACGAGTTACAATTTTTTTAACAAGCATACCCCATAGAATGAACACAAAATTGGGTAGCGCTCCTCTATATATACAATGATAGAAAAATGAGAGACAGGCACACCAAAACAGAATAACATAAAGAGAAGGATAATCAGTCCTTACAGCAAGGTGGTGTATCCCTTTCTTGATGGTTTCTTAATACTTCCTTCAGTGGAAAACATATGTATGTAGTCTTGTGAATACCTCAAAAAGAGGAGATAGGTTACATAGCGTATTATGTTGGAATAATCACTTAAAAATAACCAGAATCGCCAAGTGCACACTCACGGTTTTTGAGAGCTACCAGCTCTCATATGCTCGTCTTTCAAGTATTTGTTGGGCCAACTTGATTACCCGTGACTCCAAGGGGATAGTTCTCCAAATACTCTCGTTTTACCGAACTCTTGTGTACTCTAAGACAGCTCACAAGTAAACAGAGGGAGATTTTCTTTCTTTTTTTGATAGCCTTAAACCAAAGGCATTTATTTCCGACACACAGGAATAAAAGCAAGTGGAGGACAATAAAATCAAGGGCTAAACGCGTTTCGCACCTTCCCGGTGCTTCATCAGTAGCAAAAGAAAATAAAAGAAAGAATTTTTTCTTTTATTTTCTTTTGCTACTGATGAAGCACCGGGAAGGTGCGAAACGCGTTTAGCCCTTGATTTTATTGTCCTCCACTTGCTTTTATTCCTGTGTGTCGGAAATAAATGCCTTTGGTTTAAGGCTATCAAAAAAAGAAAGAAAATCTCCCTCTGTTTACTTGTGAGCTGTCTTAGAGTACACAAGAGTTCGGTAAAACGAGAGTATTTGGAGAACTATCCCCTTGGAGTCACGGGTAATCAAGTTGGCCCAACAAATACTTGAAAGACGAGCATATGAGAGCTGGTAGCTCTCAAAAACCGTGAGTGTGCACTTGGCGATTCTGGTTATTTTTAAGTGATTATTCCAACATAATACGCTATGTAACCTATCTCCTCTTTTTGAGGTATTCACAAGACTACATACATATGTTTTTCCACTGAAGGAAGTATTAAGAAACCATCAAGAAAGGGATACACCACCTTGCTGTAAGGACTGATTATCCTTCTCTTTATGTTATTCTGTTTTGGTGTGCCTGTCTCTCATTTTTCTATCATTGTATATATAGAGGAGCGCTACCCAATTTTGTGTTTATTTTTTGTCAAGCTGAGGTATTGGGGAGAATACCTTAATTCTGGGTCTTGTATAGCGATCCTCTCCCTCTAGGTCACAAGCGCACTACTTCAATTTATCTATTGTGTTATACCTCATAGAATATATAACTGTAAGGCTAGGGTCAGACGAACGCATTTTTCACGTTGTCCGTGAAAAAGTGCGTTCGAACGAATGGACGTATTTTTTCACGGAATACGCGATAGCGGTCATACGATGCGCATTTTCGTCTGTGATTTTGTACGGATCATCAATAAAACCCTTTTTGCCTCTGGACGTTATGTTGGCCGGACGTGTGCAGCGTCTGACGTCTCCCAATCACGCAAACACGCCGCTATGCGGACACAGCGCACTCTGTAAGTCAGTAGTAGCGGTTTGACGTTCTCGAAAAAATGCGTTCGTTTGCCACTTGCGTTGTGCGGACGAACTTTCGTGCGGCCTTCGTCGTATGTTCCCCGGCATTGGACGTCATTTGCTGCTAGCACGGCCGTGATTTCGTGTGGCTAAACGCACGTTAAAACTGCTTTCGTCTGACCTTAGCCTAAAGGCTCGTATGATTTTTTTTTTTTTTTTACACGTGGTAGATGATTGGAAATTCACATTCTTTTTACATTTTTTGTTATAGCATTCTGGTAGGGCATGCCATATACATATAATAATGCTAAATTATGAATCTGCCGAAAAAAATATATATAATTTGTTTTGGTCGTATAACAAAACGTTACTTCAAATCACGTTTAAACTTGATGAGCAAAAACAGTAAAAATTAGCTCAGCACAAAGAGGTGAAATGGTCCACCAGTGAAGGGGTTAAGCTGCACCCTGCTCCTTCCTGCTTCATCTGGCACACTATTCAGACAGGTAGAGCTGTGAATAATCATATTATCAGCAAAGCACAGGTCCGAGCTTCAAGACAAGTGACCGGCATTTACTACAACCCAGCATATCAGCCACTGCTGCTGCTTTCTCTCAGGCTGCATGTTCAGGGGCAGACTATGAACAGCAATTAAAGAAGCCAGACACTTGGCAGCCACCTATGACGATGTAGTGAGGACACACAGATAGTGGAGCAAAAATAGGATGGGGATTTCTCACAGACCCTACAAAGCCAGCAGTGTGAGATGTAAAAAAATAAGACACAACATCTCTATGTTTTATTCCAAATTCCCTGACAATATGCTTTATGGACTGTTTATCCTATTATTCTCTGCCAGCCTGATGGCTGAGCATAGTTGGAAATCTATTCCTTTAACACCTTGAGGATACATAGTACGTTGTGGGGAAAATTCCCCTTAAGGGCCAAGGACATACTATGTACGTCATGGTCCTTTAACCCCCCCCCCCCTCTATACTCACCTCTCTGGTGAGGGTCTTAAGCCAGACTGACTTCCGTGAAGTCAGCTCGACTGGGCGCCGGCTGTCGCAATGTTGTCATTGCTGGGTGTCCCCTGCACCTGCAGGGAACCTGCAGGGAAGAAAGTGGTGCCCTCTCCCTTCTGGATGGCTGCAGGTAGAAAAATAAGAAAGGCACTGCTGAAAGGCACCTGAAAAGGCACCCTTTTCAGCAGTGCCTCTCTTTAGCCCCTAAGGTGACGGATCGTGATTCCAAGCCTTCGGTTCACCCCCCACCCACTAACGTCACCGCCAGATGTGCGATGACGTAATTTGGACAGTTAACCCCCTAGCTGCCAGGTGGATCATTTAGCCATGGTATTTTTTGGCGGTAGATTTTGGGGATTAAGGAGCGACAAAGTGTGTTTTTCCATTTTTTTAAATCATATTTCACAATTTTTTTTATAGTAAATTATATGATGGATAAATGGTACCTTTAGAAAGTCCATTTAATGGCAAGAAAAACGGTATACAATATGTGTGGGTTCCATAAACGAGTAAGTGGAAAATTAGACCTAAACACAAACAGCACAGAAATTTAAAAACAGCAGTGGGTACTTTTGGCCAGACAATGGTAAAACCACCTGGTCACGATGGGGTTAAACATTAGCACAGAATTATTTAACAGTAACATTTACTGCTCACTGCTTGCTTCTCACAGTCTGCTGCTTTGTGGGAGGTCCCTCACTGTTCTTCGCACTGCCTCAGTGTAATTCCACCCTCTGTTTGGCAAAGAGTCAATATTAGCACTGTGTCAGGGTGGCACCTGGCATACGCAGTGGTCTGGACGGTCCGTGGGTGAATAGGCTGGCAGCAAGGAGGCAAGGTGGGTGGGTAAAGCAGGGTTTGGCACACGGTATCAGGAGGTTCACAGAATAGGTCAGCACAATACTGAGGTTTGACTCTTAATGCAAATTCAATGAGCAGAGGTGGGAGTGACTCGTTTATTAGACAGACAGGGGGGTGTGGTGTGTGTTTGGTGTTTTACTTAGGATTAACCCATATCAGTGCTGGATAGGGCTGAGGCAACACTTTTCCTGGATACACACCTGCAGACATGGTTTCTGCGCACCCTCAGGTACTGATCCCTGACACACTGTTCGTAACTTGTGGACGTCTTCCTAAGTAGCCCTTATGGGAATTTACCCTCCCTGGCGGTCTATTTATTCTGAAATTTCTTGTCTAAAAGCGGTCAATTTAATTTTTTTTGCCCCCCCTAGCGGCATCCCGAATGCGGCTCGGGGTTAAATTCCTATGTTGGAAGCGGTAACCTCGAGCAACACTCGGGATGCCGCTGGATACATCACCTCACCCTGTATGAGTCGCAAGTATGAGGTCGCAATCGCCGGAGGAGACTGCAGAGATCAACGAGGGAGCACAAGGAGAGCTGATGTATACAGCCCTCGGGGTTACCACTCTCAGCGGTGAAATTTAACCCCAAGACACACTCGGGAACACCGCCAGGGAGGTTAATGGCTGGGGATGGAAACTCTGGTAGAGAGGGATAGAGCATGTGTGAAATGCTCTCAGGAAGGACAGATGACAAAAATGTCCATATGTGCAAGGTCAGCTGTCACTGTACTGCTGTCACCAGCCAGGGATTTTTTTCTCCTTTTTTTTTTTTTTTTTTTTAAACAGATAACAACTACCACCCAGAAAAAATAGCCTTCAGATTAAATTCAAGTTTTACTATTATATTTTTCCCTTCCCTCCAAAAACTGGCAGGCCATTGTCCCTGCTGAACCAAAGGAGGAGCCTCCCCTGCAATTAAAGGTTTTATCCAATTAGAACTTGGTATTTTTGTGCTTTAATAATGACAATCTACCTCCAGCCGTTTCTGGGTGTGCTGCAAATGCTGGACTGTGGTCAATAAAGATTTTCTGTTATGAGCAAAACGCAGGAAGTACCTTCTCAGGCCTTGTGGGGTTAGCAACTTGGGGCAACCTTTCGAAAATTATAGATAAATAGGAGACTCTGTAACAGATGATATTGTGGCATTTTAAAATTCCAAGACGTCCCGGCAGGTATCTGTTTGTTTTTCCTGCCCCTCTTGGCACCCCAGGATCCCTCCATGCAACCTGCTGACATGCACCAGGACACTTATACAAAGTACCTTGTAATCCCATAAACAAAAATTAATTCTTCTAATTCTACTTAACAAGCAACGCACATGGGCTAGAATTCTAAAGCCCTCTAAATATAAATGAAGAAAAAAAAGAGTTCAAAACGTTGTAGGCCAATAAAAATATTTAATTTTTTCTATTCAAATCAGAATTTTAATTTTCATTTTGGCGACCCTGTGGTGTATTCAGCAAGCACCACGGGGCCGACGTAGTGCTGGGAAAAGCTGCCGCAAACCTGCCGAACACTCCACTCATCACAAAACCAGACGAACGCACACTGAAACCTGCAAAACCATCTGTATTAACCCCGCCGAATATGCAGGAGAACCCCGAGCAGCCGCCGATCACAGCGCAGAGCAGCTGCCGGAAAAAAGCCGACACCGCAGACGAATGGAGTGAAGAAAAAAAAAACCAGTAAGCTTGAATGTTTGAAAAGTGAAATGCTGTTTGCAAAGAAACTACAGAACGAAAATGTCTGAAATTTACGTAGAAGATCCAATGAATGATAATAAAAAGGGCGGTTACAGAAAAAAGAAAAAACAATTTAAAAAAAACTAAAAAATCTATAGAGACTTTTTACTGTAGAATATTATAATCAACGGTTTATTAGATATTGGATTAAAACAGGAATATTTTTAATACTGAAGCCTATGGGATTCTCCTGAATAAATCTGTTGAATGAAACCACCATGAAACAGCAGGGCAATTCGGCAACTTTTCACTGCTGGTTTTTGTTCTCTGAATAGACGAAGCATTGCTTCTCTATGGGGATTTCACTGCCCTCGAACAGGCAACGAACAGGCACTGTATGTGCAGGCAATTCACCAACATTTGGCGAACTGCCTGCTCTCCGGATAGCCGAATGGCCAGGAAAGGTAACCGAACGCTGAATTTCACTGTTCGGTTACCTTTCGACCACAATTCGGACCTTTTTGAATAACCCTGATAGTGTGCAACAGCAAACATCACAGAAAATACACACAAGGCAACTGCAAAAGAGCGCAAAATCAGGACTCCATGCCTGAATTTGAAACTATAGGCAACTATAAATCTGTGGTGGCCATGTATTAACCCCATCAGAACCGATAACATATATTGTATGTCCTAGGAAAAAATCCTGTTAAAGACCAAGGACATACCATGTACATCATGGTCCTCTAACCCCCCTCCCTCCCTATACTCACTTCTCTGATCGGGTTCCACGTCGGTCTAACTTCTGACCTTTCCAGCAATGCCTCTCTCTTAACTCCTTAGGTGCCGGCAGCAATCAGCGCCGGATCATGGCCTATTTCTGGTGGGGGCTGTCATCTTAGATATCAGCCCCGCCTCCGGGGCCCCTAGTCAACTAACGTCATCATGCATGGTGCAATTATGTAAGTTACCGCGTTAACCCCTTGCTGCCCAGGGTTTTCCTATGGGAATACCTATTGTCAAGTCAAACTGCAGAGGAACAGAATGGTCAGCTAATGTACAAGCAAGTGGAATACTAAAAAGACTGTAATTCAGTTTAGGTAATTGAAATCTGAAAAAGTCTGTGAGAACTACTAATCCCTGCATGCAATTCAGCTCCACTTAGGGTCAGCTAATCAGAGCAGGGGTCAGGCTTCCCAGCAGCCTCAGAGACAGAGCTGTGGAGGAAGGGAGGGGCCATCTTAGAGCTCCATGCCATGAGGCAACCTGGACATAAGAAAGTGCACAGAGATTTACAAACATCTGGTCACGGTCCAAACCCCCAGACCCTCTGGCACCCCTTTTGTTCCCCTCTTTTGACATGTCCTGCATCACCTTATGCAGGTTCTAGGACTTTTTTCCTCCGTATGCTCTCCAGGACTATAATTTGCATATGGACCAAGAACCACACCTGCCCCTAATTTTCCTTAATTACTTCTGCTTATGAGGAAGCTACACCCCTGATCCCACGCTTCCTCATTGAAGTTCACAACCCTATCTAGTGCAGACCTACTTCGTGAAGTTCCCGAGATCCAAGTCTACCAAAGAGATCCCTGTCTTCCCTCTGCTCTGGGTACCATCACCCATACCGGTATCTGTGTTTTCCCCCTTGCTATTATTGTTCCCTGTATCAGTTTATTTAGTTCTGTTTGTTTATTTGTAATACAAATAAACCCAGTAACCTGCCTAATCCCTGTCTTCTGCTGCTATTACTGCATCCTGGGCTCACACTCACACTACTGCACGCCACGCTCGACGCAGACCGTGACACATCTTCAGATTCTGGAGTGGCAGCCAGTGAGATAAAGGATTGGTTAAAATACAGGAAAGGAATTGAGCCAGTTTAGTGATAAATGCAGTCTGTTAACTTGTAGATCTATTTCATGCTCAGTGTGAGGAGATTCCACAGGCAGTTTTTTATATTAGCTCAGTTCATGTCTGTTTTCTTTAAGTTAAAATATATTTTGGCAGTAATGATATTCTAAAAGTGCTTGCTAGTGAATATGATGCTGACACAGAAGTTATTGATTAACGAGCGTTATGTGCAATGTATTTATACAATTTCTGTTTCTTTCTGTTAAAGGTTTTTCACCTAATCGCTAATCTACTCATCACTTTAATTCAGCTATTTATCATCTACTCAACTATTCACCTAATTAATCTACAGCAATTTAATTTACCCCACAATTTACTGAAATTGAACTTAAAAACAAGCGAATGAAGAGTGCAATCCAGTTATCAGGGCTCAAAATTTCCACTCGCCTACTAGTATTTGGCAAGTGGAAATTAAGTGAAAGCGATTGGAAATGCACACACAGGCAGCACAATTTTGTGCTGCGTATTCCAGTGGTGCCACCGTGCAGCGTGGGGAAGGGGGGCTGCATGTTGGCAGGAATCTGTTGCCTAACCTGACCAAGCTCGTCTCTGTCACGGGGTGGAGAGGAGCTTCCCTGCCTCCTCGCTCTGCTCACACTGGGGTCTGATGACTGGGTATACATGTATCTGGGGTCTGATGTCTGGGTATTAATGTTATTTTTGGAACTTTTATTCTAAATAAAACCTTTTAACAGTGTAATTTCATAAGATAATTATGGGGGTGTGTTTAGGGGCAGAGTTAAGCGCTGGGTAGGGGGTTAGGTGGAGCAACTGGTGGCGAGTAACTCTTATGGCCTGGTTAGTAGCTTGGGACTTGAAATTTTGAGCCCTGCCGTTATTTCCAGCATTGGTGTTTGAAGTTCCTTTTTCAAGTGGAGGAATTGTGCACAAACCATAAAGCTTGACACCTTTGTTGGAGATAAGGGGGTGTAATGGGAACACACAGGGTTCTGTCCAAATCTCCAGAACCAGCACATTTTTTTCCATCCCTTCTCTGTCCCAGAACCACAGCAGGAGACCCACAGTCACCTTCCAGACTAGAGAGAGATTCCCCAGTGAAGTCATGATTCAAAACACAGGACCAGTGAGACGTGATCCTTGGTTAAAGCAGGAATGCATGGCTTTATTTTCCTGACAGACAGTATATTAAAACAAATTGCACAATGTATGTTGGTTATGTGGGAGGGGTCTAGAATGGAACTCTGCTGTCTGAGAACCCCCCTCCTCCCAGTGATAACATTATCTGTCCAGCACAATCAATCCCTGGGGAGGATAAATTTATACAAACTAACAACTCTTGAAACTGCACCACAGAAACATGCTTTAAAACAAACAGCATGGCAATGTCCAAATGCTCCATTTATAGTCCTTGCCATAATCACCCATAGTCTATGGGCATGAGGCTGGCATCCACTCTTCTCCAAAGGACACACGGTCTACTCTATATGTAGTGAGGGCAATGCTGTGAGTGACCGTGCCCGCACCAGCCAGTCTCTGACACCTGAAATCCAAGTCCCTCAAAAGGTGGTGGACGCTTCTGTCACAGGGGGTCCTTTAGACCCCCATTTCTCCTGATTGGTGGAAGCTAGAGGGTCATGTTTGGTATCATTGGAAAGGCCAGAGCAAGGTTAAGTGCACACAAAATAAAAAAAATGAATAAAGATGTATTATTTTTCTTTTATTTATTAATGCAGCACTATTTTTCACTTTTCAATAGTAATGTGAACAATAGTGCTGCACAATCTTAAAATTACATTTTTTTTTTAGCTCGAATTGCACATTTTCTCAGAAAAATTCAGTAACAGGTTCCCATTTCTATTTTTTTTTTTTTAAAAAAAGTGTACCCCATAGAATATATAACTGCAAGGCTTGGATGATAAAATGTGAAAAAATTACTTTATACGCTGTAGATGATTCACATTTTTTGCTATAGCATTCTGGCAGGACATGACGTATATGTTACGGTTAAAGCCTGAAGTGCGGTTAATCCTAGGATTATCCAGGTAAACCTGACATTACCCAGGCGTCATTAGCATAAATCTGAAGTGAAATGAAATTTCAGACTTTACCCGGGTATCTGCAAAGTATCCAGAGGCCACTGGATACTCTGGTTTTCTGCACTGTTTTAACCGGGTAATTCGCACATTGCCCTAGTGTTTCTGGATAAAGTGTGATGTGCAATGAAACATCGGACTTTATCCGGGTAAACTGCAAATTATCTAAACGTCTCTGGGTATTCCGCAGGTTACAGTTGACTGAAATCTGAGGATCACCCGGATAAAGCTGCAAACTGTTACCTGACTGATAACAAAAACACAATTGGGCTTGAGGCCCAACCACGCAAGGGGAAACAGGGCTTGTAGTGAGACCCGACACGCAGGGTTGAGGCCCAACCACACTGAAGGAAACGGGGTTTGAGGCCTGACTCGACACGCAGAAGTAAACCGGGCTTTAGGCCCGACCTGACATGCGGGGAGAAACAGGACTTGAGGCCCGACCTTACACGCGAGGGGGAAATAGGACTTGAGGCCCGACCTTACACGCGAGGGGAAATAGGGCTTGAGGCCATACTTGAGATGCGGAGGGAAAACAGGGCTTAGGGGGAATCGGGGCTTGAGGCCCTGACCTGACACACGAGGATAAACCGGGCTTGAGGCCCAACCACGCGTAAGGAAACAGGGCATGAGGCACGACACGGGGACAACGGGGCTTGAGGCCCGACCACGCGGGGGGGAAAAACGGGGCTTGAGGCCCGACCACGCGGGGGGGAAAACGGGGCTTGAGGCCCGACCACGCGGGGGGGAAAAACGGGGCTTGAGGACTGACCACGCGGGGGGGAAAAACAGGGCTTGAGGCCCGACCACGCGGGGGGGAAAAAACGGGGCTTGAGGCCCGGCCACGCGGGGGTGAAAAAACGGGGCTTGAGGCCCGGCCACGTGGGGGTGAAACGGGGCTTGAGGCCCGGCCACGTGGGGGTGAAACGGGGCTTGAGGCCCGGCCACGCGGGGGTGAAACGGGGCTTGAGGCCCGACCACGCGGGGGGGAAACGGGGCTTGAGGCCCGACCACGCGGGGGGAAACGGGGCTTGAGGCCCAACCACACAGCAGGTAAACAGAGTTTAAAGGCCCGACCTGACACGTGGGGGAAACAGGGCTTGAGGCCCGACCAGACACGCGGTGGGTAACAGGACTTGATGCCCGACACAGGCACACATTGCAAGAAATGAGTGTATATATATTTTTTGACAGTGGAAGGTGCTTTACCACTCAGTCTCTTCACGTCTTTTAATTAATCTACACTTAAAACATAGTTAATAAAAGGGTCAAATTTAAGAGTCACTCAGGCTGAAAAATGGCAGGAGAAATCTGGTAGGGGTAAATTTTTAACACCTTCATATCCTCACCTCTTTTTCTATACAAAACATCTTGGTATTAGCTCAAAATAATCGACTGTCACCCACGCCAATGCAAGAGAAGCATTGCAGATTCTCTTGCTTCATTGATCAAGTTGAAGGACCTGCGCTAGTCTCAGTGGTGGCTGGTGACATTTTTAATAAGGAGCACCAGACTGAAGCCATGTTCTGCAAAAGCTACCCTTGGTAATGAATATATACACATACGCTTAAGTTAATAGGTGCCCTGTAAAAAATGGGTGTAATAGAGAATGGTAAGCGCCCACACTATGCCACCCGAATGCCCAGCAAACCAGACGGGAAGTGGTTTCCCCCAAACCAGACAAACAAGATTTCAAAAATACATATCTGGTCTGCGCGATGTGAAAACGCGAGTGAACTCGGACGGTTTCTCAAATGGCGTAGCAAACCATATTGGATGGTAGAAGAGGCATGTAAAAGAAACACAATTTAAGTGCACAGAGACGACACCAATTAAAACATGAGCAAACACAGAGCCTGTCACTGGCTCTAAGTGGGTCGGTGCTTTTGGATTATTTTTCTTCAATAACTTCTCAGGAAACCCAATCCTTGGTGATGATTCTTCATAACATCCATAGGAATTTGGGAGAGAGAGAAGTCACAGCCTTCTCTCTCTCCCAAATTCCTATGGATGTTATGAAGAATCATCACCAAGGATTGGGTTTCCTGAGAAGTTATTGAAGAAAAATAATCCAAAAGCACCGACCCACTTAGAGCCAGTGACAGCCTCTGTGTTTGTGAGTTAATAACTGAAAGACATTGCTCATGTTTTAATTGGTGTCGTCTCTGTGCACTTAAATTGTGTTTCTTTTACATGCCTCTTCTACCATCCAATATGGTTTGCTACGCCATTTGAGAAACCGTCTGAGTTCCCTCGCGTTTTCACATTGCGCAGACCAGATGTGTATTTTTGAAGCCCTGTAAAAAATGGCTGATCTGGTAACCCTAGTTCTGTTTCTATAGGAGTGTTGTTTGTTGAGATAATGCTGCTTTATTCACACTCACTAGTCCACAGAATCACCTATTTGATTTATAAAAACTCTTGTTCTACATAAATCCCCTTTATGTCAGAGCGCAGCGTCATGAATTTAGCTTAAAAGATCGAATCTATGTGAGATAGCAAGTTTCTTAAAATGAGAGCCCCATTTAAGAAGTACATCTCTAATCACAGGCTTATGAGCCTGCCAAAGAGTCAGTGGGGAAATGTCAGGGGTTGAGTTATCCGCAAAATAATTTGTCATAGTCTGCGTAACTTCCTCTAATACCTCCCAGGCCGAGAAAGAAGATATTCATTAAGCCTCCAGGGGGCACATCCTCAAGCAGTTGAGTTGCCCTGAAGAGTTAGTGAAACGGGGGCGTGGGCCGACCAAGAGATGGATCCCAGGTCACAGCATGAAATATCTGACAGTAAATCACGTTTAAGAAAAAAGTGATCAATCCTAGAGTAAGTCTTATGTGCCCCTGAGTAAAAGGAATAATCTACCTCAGTCGGGTGAGAGAGGTGCCATGCGTCAAACAATTGAAACTCTGCCAAAAGGGCAGCAAACGTCCGTACCGAGTCCCGCTGAGCACGGGTCGGATGAGGCGGTAAATCTAACAATTTATTTATTTATTTGCAAAGTATTTTACCAGGAAGGATACATTGAGATTTCTCTCGCTTTCAAGTATGTCCTGGGTTCAAGAACATTGAAATTTTACAGTTGTTACAGAAATACAAAGTAATAAATGTAAGATATTAAGAACAAAACACAAATATACAGATTAACCCAGAAAATAAATATGTAAGTAATATAGTTGCTATGTTACATGTTTACAGGTGCATTCTGTACCAAGGTATGTTAATAGTGAGCTCTTGAGGGAATATTTGATGGCGTCTGGGAGGTTATTCCAAAATTGCGGTGCTCTGTAGGAAAAGGAGCATCGAGCCACTTACATGTGTAAAGTTGAGGCTTTGCAGATATTGGGCAGATCATTTATGAATATTGTGAATAGCAAGGTGCCAAGTATTGAGTCTTGGGGTACACCGCACGTGACTGGGAGGGGGAGGGAGGAGCTGCCAGAAATGGACACCTGTTGCGATCGGTCGGATACATATGATTCAAACAAGGTTAGTGTGCGATCACCAATACCGGAGTTTTTAAGTTTTTGTAATAAGATGCCATGATCTACTGTGTCAAAGGCCTTGGCAAAATCAAGGAAGATGGCTCCAGTTAGGTCTCCTTGTTGCATGCCAGCTTGGGTATCATTGCAAACTTTTAAAAGGGCGGTTGTAGTTGAGTGAATTTGGACGAAAGCCGGATTGATCTGGGGTTAAATAGTTTGAAGATTGATAATACTTACGTAATGGTGTGTACACGCATTTTTCCAGAATTTTTGACATTACAGGGAGCAATGAGATCGGACGGTAGTTGGATACCAAAGTACTGTCACCACTTTTATGGATAGGTACCACTCTCGCAGTCTTCCAGAGTTTGGGTATGTATCCAGTCGAAAGTGATTCATTGATAAGTGTTGTGACAGGATTTGCAATTGCCGGCGCACTGATTTTCAGCAGCATTGCTGGGATTTGATCAGGTCCAGACTGGTATTTAATTTTTTGATTACGGAGAAGTTTAGTAACTACACTGACAGGCACTGGTCTAAAGTTGAATTTATCTGTGATATGGGGTCCCTGCACGGTTGGAGGGGCCTGACCTGCATGCGGCCTTTCTGTAGGTGTGTCATTTGTTAGCTTATCAATTAGGGTGGTGGCGCACCCAACAAAATAATTATTAAAGGCATTTGCAACATCTAGGGGGTGTTGCAAGGTTTGGTTGTTTAGTTTGACAGCAGTCGGGTGGGAGTGGATGGGGGGTGCTTGTATGTTACTTATGATTTTTCAAACATTTCTAGGGTTTGATATGTTATTGTTTAGATTTTCATTGAAGTATTGGGCTTTAGCCATTTTTGATTGTTTTGTGCATGCATTCCGGCATTTTCGGTATTCACAGTGATCGTTCATGGAACCAGTACTCTTGAAATTTGACCACAGTGACTCTCTAAAATGGTACATTTGTGTAAGATCAGCTGTAACCCAGGGGAGATGAGCCCCTTTTACGCTCAGTTTACACAGCGGGGCATGGGTATTCAATTACACAGTCCAGGTCTGGGATTAGGTTTAGTCTGTACCATGGGAATTGTTTGAGATCATTTAGGAAGGATTCAAGATTACATTTCTTGAAAGACCTGGTGATTATTACCTTTGGGGGAGATTTTGTGGCCTTTATTTTGCGCACACAGTACACTAGACAGTGGTCACTGAAGCTATTAGCGAGAACGCCTGCCTCCTGTATTCTATCAGGACATGAAGAGAGAATCCAGTCCAGCAGGGTATGGTTAGGGCTCTTCATATTAAAGTGAGTGGGGGAGGAGATTAATTGAGTTAGCTGCAAGGCCTTAAACAGTTAAAGTCGCCACATAACACAAGTTTGTTAGTACAGACCCGCATTAATTTGAGGAGAGCGTTCCGTAGGAAAGTCAGTTGGTCTACATTGGGACAGTAAAAATTTGCGAACCTATATGTAATCGATCAATATCACATACCAAAAACAAATAACGGCACTGTGGGTCAATCACTGATCTATGCAGAGTAAATGAAACATCACGATGAACTAATATCGAGACACCTCTTGCTTTAATCGAGGCAGTGGCATGGAATTGGTGCGAGTAGGCAGGGAGGTATAACTTGGGGTGGACAGAACGTTTAAAGTGGGTCTCCTGTAGACATACTATTGTTGGGGGTTAGGACGCAGATCAGTGTATAGAGTGCCTCTTGTAGGGAATGTTTAACCATTTAACATTTAAAGAAATAATCTTCATGCCCATCTCAAATACATAAACATGCACTTAAAAAGCATACTAAAACCTACAAATACAAATCGGCAAGGACCCAGACACGAAGTGGCGAACATGTCCCAATCAGTTCCACAATAATGTACCAGAATGGTGCAATGGGGGAAAGAGAAAAAAAAAATCAAAAAAGGAAAAGGAAGAAAAAAAACGGGATACAAAAATGAAGAAAAAAATAGAGACGATGCAACAAGCTACCGCTCCCTGTACAAAATTGAACTCCGCAGCCACAAGTATACATCGGGCCTACCCCAAAAACCATGGGGGGTGCTGCCAGAAAAAGGTGGAAAACATCTGCAGCAGCGACAGACCATCGGACTGGCCGGATGAAGCGGATCAAAGTATATAGGCAGGTCTAGGCGTCCGAGAACCCCAGAGTCCCAGAAGTGAAGGAAACAGGATCAAAAACAGAGAACAACAACTGCACATCAAGCAGGACGCACTCGGTGTCACTCTGGTGAAACCTTAGATGGCGAGGGGGGGCCGTTGTGGAGGAGTCATCTCACCCATCAGATCCCACACCTGAAGAGTGGAAACACCTTCTTGCAGCGTATGAAATACCGAGACTGTGCCACGATGGGTAACCTGTAGCTTCAAGGGGAAACCCCATCTATACGGATGTGATGGTCGCGGAGCACCTTAGTGACCGGTAGGAATTCTCTGCACCGTTGCATAGTAGTCGCCGAAAGATCCGGGGGAAAAAAAGCAATTCCAGTGTGAGTGTCATGAAGAACTGGAGCCTTCCGCATAGTCGCCATCAATGCATCCTTAACATGATAAAAATGAAAACGTGTCAAGACATCTCTGGGAAACGCAGAGTCCAGGTTTCGTGGTTTTGGAACACGGTGCGCTCTGTCTAGTAATAACGCCGAGTTATCCGTATCAGGCAGCAGGATATGAAACAAGGCAAGCAGATAAGCAGTTAGACCATCAGACTTAATCGACTCAGGAATGCCACAAATTCGAATATTATTCCTGCGGAAACGATCTGCTAAGTCCGTGACTTTAAGCAAAAGCGCGTCAGGAGACGTTTTCAAATCTTTATATGCATCTACAAGTTCGTTATGTGCAAGCATAAATTGCCAGATTTATGTTCCAAGAGATCTGTACATTCCCCAATATCTCGAATTTCTTGATGGAGGGAAGCTGTAATCATACGAAAATCTTCTTGTATCGTGGAGCGGAGGTCATGTAGCATATCTCGAATTTGCTTACTTGTTGCTGGAGCCGAGGATTGAAACTCCAGATGCCGGGGATCAGCATCCACTGCCTCCATCGTGGGACTAGATGAGTACGGGGATCGAGGGCCCATAGCGCCGCCATCTTGCAGCCTATCTCGTGGCTTACTGAATCTCGCCAGGTCTGCCGTTTTCTGAACCTTGGCGGGTGCCATCAGACGCCCGGAGGTCCGCTGAATCACCGAGGACTAGTGCAGGGGAAATCCGCTAGTGCTGTGGGCTGCTGTTCCGGTGGTCAGCGGGAGCTCGCTCTAAACGCGACCTTCCACTTCCGCCGGACACGCCCCCCAAACCGGGAATATTTATAACATTAAAGCCTATGGGATTCGCCTGAATAAACCTGTCGAATTAAACCACCAAATGGCAGGGCATTTTGGCAACATTTTACTGCTGGTTTTTGTTCTCTGAATAGATGAAGCATTGCTTCTCTATGGGGAATTCACTGCCCTAGAAAACAGGCACCGTATGTTTGTTTATTTATTTATAAAGTATTTTACCAGGAAGGATACATTGAGATTTCTCTCGTTTTCAAGTATGTCATTTGGTGAACTGCCTGCTCTCTGGATAGTCGAATAGCCAGGAAAGGTAACCGAACGCTGAATTTCAGCGTTCGATTACCTTTCGCCAGCAATTCGGAGCTCTTTGAATAACCCTGACAGACTTTAAATATCCCCACTTCTAGTGGGTCTTTATTTCTGTCTTGTTTGTATTTAAGTGTGTATATCCTTAAGCTTATATATTTTTTTTCTTTAATTTTTTTGTCTCCTAGATATATACTGAGATATATATATATATATATATATATATATATACATACAGACCCAGGATGCATAAAAGTGACACAGATGTCATTTGCATATCCTACTCAGAATTCCTTGCTGTATATGGGGAATGTGACACGAGCTCTGGGATGCAATTCATCGAATTGCTGTGATGTGCAAGTGGCTCCTGCAATAATAAACACACTTATTATAGTGTGGAGGCTTTTTATCCTCCACCACAACCCTTGTAAGTAATTTATTTATATATATATATTATATTACTTACAATATCCCCCTTGTCTGAAAATATCTTTAAAGTCATACTTTATAACATCAATGAATGTATAATTAACTAAGTGTTTTGTATGTATTATTTTATTTTTTTTGCAGTACAAGATATACAGGGTTATTCAGAGAGCGTGAAAAGCAGGAGAATGACTGGAAAATGAGAAATTCTAGGTCAAAATAGCTAAACCAGAAAAATTCTCCCTTTCACTTTCCAAATCGGCTATTTTGAGCTAGAATTTTTCATTCTCCAGTCATTCTCCTGCTTTTCACACTCTCTGAATAACCCTTATAGTGTGATACAGTGTAGAGATAACAGTAGCAGGTATCGCCAGCATTCATACATCTACACTGTGGTTAAACAGTGATGGAAATTTTTACAGACAATGCAAGCACCTCAAATGATTATTTAGTCAGTAAGCGTATTATACTGATCCGAAGCTGTAAAAGCACTGCCCCTTCTTTCCATTTATCTTCCACGCCACTTCACTTTTAAATCTTTTTGTGCGGTGGGGTGTAAAAGAATGCAAAGAGAAAATTGGATATTCTATATTTCATAATGAAAACATATGTTGTGAAATCTGACAAGGCTGAATAAATGACCAGACAGGAAAATCATGTTTACATCTTGCTTGTAAATTCTTTGTTTAAAAGAAAATGTAATCAGTGTTTTCAAAGCAATGTTTCAACACAAAAAGTCAAAAACATTTCCATCTTGGTAGGTAACAGTACATCAACCTTAAAGCGATATTTCAATCTCTATATCAAAGAGAGAGGGGAAAAAAAGCAACGTGAAGGTTATATGAAGAATTATATTTTTTTAATTACTTTTTTCCATTATTCTGCAGACAGTTGAGCGCTTTCACTAGGTAAATCTACATTTATATACAAATATATCAATATGATTCAATGAATGCCATGGACTTGTGCATCACACACATTTTTCTCTCTCAGATGAATGCAGTACTTTAAATCTGTAACCTTCGTGTTTATGTAGAACCCTCTCACTTTAATAAAGGAGTCTTTGAACATGTTTGCATTAGTGTGTCATTACTAACACCCGCGTGGATTCCTGGGACTAGTTATCTCAGGTTATTCTTGGTGGGCCTGAAATGGGAATCAATAGAGGGAGCTCAAAGCCAAGAGTTGCTGTAGGAGAGACATGTATATAGGAGAGCATCTTTTTAAGATACAGGCATGTAGGTTGCAGTAAAATGGAAAAGAAAAACACAGGTAAATTGTTTGCATAAATCCCTTACTAAGTCATTTCTGGATTTTGCATGATCTAATGATCTGTAGATCTGTCCATTAGGATCATTGGATGCTGTGAATCAGGGATCTCAATCTCCGGCCCTTCAACTGTCACTGAACTACAACTCCTATGATTCTCTGGCCTTCGATTGCACTCAAAGAATTCTGAAAATTGAAGGCCATCGATACCTAGGGTGTTTTATCGAATTTACCATTTTGCACTGAGCGCCATATTTTGATGTGAGTCCCTTCCTGGCTCCCCATCCACTGCAGAATTAAATTTAAAATCATTACCCTGACCTACAAAACCCTCACTAACTCAGCTCCCCACTACCTGTCCTCACTAATCACCAAATACACCCCAGCCCGCTCCCTAAGGTCAAACAGTGACATGCGCCTAGCTTCTCCCCGCATCACCTCTTCCCATGATAGACTGCAGGACTTCTCACGCGCAGCCCCCACTCTCTGGAACGCTCTCCCTCGTGCTGTCAGACTTTCCCCTAACTTCTCTTCCTTCAAACGCTCCCTTAAAACGTTCCTATTTAGGGAAGCCTACCACCCAACTCACTGACGCAACCATCAATCACTCTCACCTTACAGTCCTCTCCTCCTGTTTCCAACCCCAACCCTCCCATATTGTGAGTTCCTACGGGAATAGGGCCCTCATCTCCTCCTGTACTGTTTGTCAAATGTTGTTCAATGTATTGTAACCCTGTCTATACTGTGCCTATTGTACAGCGATGCGGAATATGCTGGCGCTTTATAAATAAAGAATAATAATAATTTTGATAAATGAAAATACAGATTTAAAATGTGTTTAGATATCACCACTTCTAGCGGGTTCAGATCACGGTTGTATCCCATTTCAGAATAGCTTTTAAGGGACACTAGGCAAAAAATTGGGAAAATGTAAACGTGAGAGGTTAATTATTAACCACTGCTGAAACATTGGGCAGTATTACAAAGTTGGTGCTAATTTAACCAGAGCTGTTGTAAACTTACCAGACCCATTATAGTCTATGGAGTTGCTAAGATTGCAACAGCTCTGGTCAATTTAGCACCAGCTTTGTAATATTGCCCTTTCTTTTTCCTATACAGCTATAAAAGCCACTTTTTTCTACCACTGGGCAGCCATCAGACAGCATCAATCAGCTGACTTCTCCTTAAATTTAGGTCAGTGCGCAAATACATGCTTATGTAATTTTGCTTCCGGGAACAATCCAGCCCACAGAAAGCTGTCCAGCAGCTATGAAGTGACAGCCTGCAGTGCGGAGGGAAGACATTCGCTATAAAAAGGTCTGTCACAACAGCCAGGGACACCAGAACAAAATGACCAGCGGTTTCATGAGAGATGAACAATTCATTTGTATTGTCTTGTGAATCATTATCTTCCAGTCTGATTGATGATGCCATTACAAATTTATTTTACCCTACATGGAAATGTTTTGAAAAAGGGACACTCTAAACATTGTGATCTCTCAATGTCACACTGAGTAGACACACTGCCCTTAACTCCCTGTACGCGCTCTTCTTTCAGGGGGGCTCTTGGAGGTCTGATTCAGTGCCAGGGCACAGCCCTGCCAAGTGTTTTACCAGAAGCTCAGCTTCTAGACCATTGAGAACACCAATGCCTTCCTGCACTGGATTGGCTGGAACGTCCAGCACCCCTACAGTCACGTGATAAGATGCTGCAGCAGCATGTCAGGTCCAGCACAGTTCAAAGGGAAACCAGCGCTGGAGTTAGGCAAGTTTTTAAAGGAAAATAAAGAGTTAAGTAGTGTGTGTGTGTGTGGAGAGTGGAGGAGTTCAGGAGGGGGTTAATATTAACACAATATAAATCTATATAATATATAACACTACACCTCCTGTCTGTCTACATTTTAACCTACCTTATTGTAATCCTTGTACTAGGTTATGGAATATGTTGGTATGCTTGATAAATGGATACTAGAGAGCGTTCTGCTCCCCAAGGAGCTTACATTATAAATTTTTCCACAAAGCAGGTGGAGATAATAGGAAGCGAGTGGTAGTATGCAGTCTGATGCAGTGGATAGGAGAATGTAAGACAGCTGCATAACTGTCTGAGTACTACACAATTTGGTTTTCCTTTTCTGGCTTATGTTTTCCTTTTAGGAACCATCTTCGGGAGAATTTAACTCCATAAAAGTTTTACTGTGCTTACTACATGAACTGTATGAACAAAACAGAAACACATATTCACGTATATATATATGCTATATTAACACAATTTTGTTTGCACACGAATTGTATAGGAATACATTATATATATGTACTACAGTACATCATACACAAACTGCCTTGTTCTATGCGCCCAAGGGATCCCATCCACATTGTATTCTGTTTTTTGTCCGCTGGGTGTCGGACATATCCCTAGGGGCTTGCATACAGACACATATTGTCAATACGTATAATCGCCCATTTTGATCATTCACATTATTCTATACATTCTAGCGCCCTTGCGAACACGGATTCGCTTTTCTAGCTGCATAACTTCTCTAAATAGGAAGTTTTTTTGTTTTTAATTCTGTGTTTATTCAGAGAGCTTGCACAATAATACAGGAAATTGCTAAATTATTGGACAGATTGTACAGAGCGCAAGTGAAAGGATTCAACAACCGCGCAGTACTTAAAACCTATTTATCATTTAGTTCTAACGGAGGATTTAAATCTTACTGATGCAAACTCTTACTCACCGTTGGTCCAATAATCACCAAGTAAACATTTGGGTTCCATTCATGCCACTCTGGAACGAAGCACATTTATCGGATTAGTGTTATTCCGGGAGAAAAATGGAAGTGTTTACATAAAAGGGCAGAGAGAGTGTGACTGCTCTATGTACGTTTAAACATACAGCCTGCGTACTGTTTTCATCAGGTTATTAAAACTTCTATGTTTATTGCTAATGGATTCAATTGTCTCCTTTTTTGGGGAAGAAATAATCAGATGGCGAGCCTACGTACTTTATGTTACAATCAATTCAGAAGGATAACAGAAATTGCAGCTTTTATTCCTGCGGTACCATCGAGATGGACAATGAACCGTTCATTTCAGCATTCATTTGATTTTAAAATACGTTCAGCATTTTATTTTTCATCTAAAATACACTCAATATTTTAGTTAACCTTTCCTTTTCCTGGAACACAGAAGACATTTGGCCCTGTCAAAAGAGTCATAAAAAAATATACTCTACGGTAAAATGCAGGGAACCATTTAGGAATTCATTGATTGTGATTGGCTGCTGGTGATCTTTGCAGACTTTTTATCATTACCTATTAAAAAACGAACCCATGAGATATTACATCATGCATAAGGATATGATTTAATTATTACCGAAATTATATTAGTACCATACTTTGAACTCCATCACCAGGAACGAAGCAGTGCCCTTACGCAATATTTAAGTTCCTTTAATAATCACAGTGTCTGTTATATTTTCTGGCAGAAAAAACGTGAGCCCTTCAGAATAAAGCTTTACAGTAGGTGTCTGCAACCTTGGTGCTCCAAATGTATTTTTTTAAAAAATTTTCAATTTTTATTTTGTGAAAAGGTCACATGCCGAACACCAGGAATGGCCTTGCAGGGCCAATAGAAAAACTCTCATAAGAACAGACACACTGAAAGGGTCATCAAAAATATTCAAATTGGCTATGAAAAAGAAAAGTCATCTAGATTAGAAGAAAGACAGCAAAAAACAGAAATATCAATAACAAGCAAAAAGTCCTCGGATCTCGTCTGAAACAGGAAAAAATAAATAAAAAACAAAACGCAAGAGTCATCAGGGATAAGGCACATTAATGGGGAAAAAAGTAAAAAGACAAAAGGGGATGGTGGGTTCTCCTCATCCCGTGTCCATGAGGGGGATTGGGACCAGCAAAGGGGTATCTAGCATACACAACTACCTCAAACGCATAGGCGAGGAAAGGGGCACAAGAAACTAAAGAAACCCAGAGGGGGGTTGCGAGCAGCACCCGCAGCAGCTCAGATGGGAGCTGCCCCGCAAAATCCCTGCCGAGGTCATCAATCGAGGTCCAGGTCGCCCAGACGTCGCAGTTGCCAGGGGCGCATCCATCTTCAGACATCCGCCGCCAGCATCATGAGGATCCTCAGCCTCGGCGGGCGCCACCCTGGCAGGTTGAGCAACCACCAGAGGAATCACATCCAACTGTGACAGCTCCACCCATGGCTGAACGGCTGGGACAAGTGCGCCGTCTGGGTTCCCGGGTGCGTCTCCTTGGACGGTTGTCCTATCCAGGGTCACACCTTGCTGCACCAGCTCGGCATCCCCAGGCTCAGCCCCTTCCAGGACTCCCAATCCCTGGGTGGACTGAAGCGTGGCCATCAGGCGCCATAAGTCACCGTGTGTAACCAGGCGATCGTCTCCCTCCTGCAACATCTGCAAGTAGAAATAGAGACCCGCTAACGCATCCGCCTGTCAGAAGATTCTGCGAGTGAATGCAGAAGCACCTGACATCACGAGTCACTACCAAGAATTTGGGGCTCTTGCTTGAAGGCTTGGGAGTCTCATTGCCCGACAGGTCTCAGAGTCATGAATTGGATGGACTTCAAAAAGCCAGTCTCCATTTCCTGATTAATGCCGCGATCGGGTCCCAATCTCGATCCTAGGGATTGGGTCAGAAATCTCTAGTGCTTCCATTTGACACAGAAAGAACTATTCGAACATATGACAGAAGAATGGAAGAACTAGCCAGGTTTCTTCTTATCGGCTAGTAAAACAGGAGGTAATTATACAAATTAAAGTTAGTAGCAATAACACTTCACATTTTCCAACAGGAGTGAAGGAAAGCAGTCATTGGTAAGCATGTTAATTAAATCATCAGAATGTGATTATTCTAAAATGTAATATGATTTCCAGATTTTGATTGGTTAGAGGCCTTGTTTTGCTATCGTCATTTTAAAATACTGAACCAACACACTGTTCTACTTCAAGGATGCCTTGGGTAGGTTTTACAGGCGTTCTTAAATGAGAATTTGTAAACCTCTATAAAAATCTATCCATTGGGCCCTCAAAAAGGTTTCAGAGCAGATGTGAAAAAAAGTTCTCTAATATTAACAGAACAGCTAACAGGGACTTCGCAAAATGGAAATGGGATCTAAGTAGATCACAAGTGACTAAGGGCTGGAATACATACCGAACGTTATCTGTAGGTGTTCGGATATGTAACTGTCAACGTCAGGATAAGTGATTTTAACGCATGCCTAACGCTAAAGAGGTAAAACATTTGTTGCGCATCAGTTTTTGCACTAGCTTCCTCATAGCTTACTGTACTTTGCGCATCCTATACTTAAAATGGGGAGCACATTCAGGAATTAGCATTAGGATAAGTAAGGTATTATAAAATCCTAGTGGCAATTACCACACTGATGGGTTAAAAATAAAAAATTTAAGCTACTCCTAAAAGCTGGTGCTAACCGATTCTACTTTTGCAGAATCATTTAGCACCCCCCTAAGGCTAATGTCAGACGAATGCAGTCTGAGCGCACTCTGCGTGCGTGCACAACGGACGGACGTACTGACGGAAGATACTGTAGACACCACACGATCCGTTTTGTTGACGGACGTAGAAAAAAAAGGGAACTATGGGAAATCAAATTAATCTGAAAAATGATAAAAATTTGAAAAGGATATGAAAAGCCATTTTGTGCGTCAAGGTGCTAGACGTCGCAAATGCGCTGCGTCTGACATCTCATCACTCACACAGAACGCTAAGCGGACGTGGCGCACTCTGCGCGTCCATAGTAGCGGTTTTCCGTTCTTGCCTAACTTGCGTCCCTTTGCCACTTGCGTCGTGCGTGCGCAGTTGGGTGCACACGTACTTCGTGTGTGGGTCTCTATTGCTCATAATTCTATGCTACGACGGACGTTAAACTGTGCGGCAACATGGACGTGATAACTGCGTTAGTCTGACACGGGCCTAAAACCTCCCAATAAATCTGATACTCATCACTCATTCCATAGCAAGAGGCCCGATATGCCGCTCCGTGAGCACTCTGTGGCGCTGCGTGATCTTGCGAGAGCGAGATCGCACCAGGCTTGCGGTCCAACATTGCAACTCTCCATGGAGTCCTAGACTTAAGCTTCGTTCCAGGGCAAGGTGCCGAGATAACGCCTGACCTGGAATATAATGCTAAAATGGGCGCGCTACAGGGTAAGTCTTTCACGAAAGCGCTACTGCAAGTATCCTCAAAGGTAGCGCATGGTTCCGGGGCAAAATGCTGAAGTAGCACCTGTCCCAGAATTCATGCTAAAACGGGGAAGCTAGGGGGAAACCTACAGGCTCCAAGCCTTTTACTCCCACTCTACTGGAAAAGTTGACTTGGTAGTTTTCGTGATTGTATAGATTAGTTGAGCTATGCTACCTTATTCATACATTTTGGGGTTAAGATATTAGCTTTTGGAAAATGATTTGGTTTTACTAGTTAAAGCTTCAACACAGATCAACTTTCAGATGACCTAATTGATCAGGACTAGATGATTCATTAAGTTGTCACATTCTCACCTGAGAAGAGCTGGCAACTCCTACTGAAATTCAAAAACAGCAGGATTTATGGAAAAAAAACATTGGCAACATTTAGATTAAAGGAAACTAAACAAACATTTCCATTACAGAATGATCTACGCATGAAGAAGATAGTCTTAGAGGTCATCCTGGTCATGAAAGTCTTTCAAAGATGCAGAAGACATACAGAGAGGTGAAAACCATGAGAATGACTGGAGAAGTGAAAATTCTAGGTCAAAACAGCCAAACCAGAAAAAGTCTCCCATTTATCTCAATTTCCAAATCAGTTATTTGGTCTAGATTGTTCTCTTCTCCTGCCAATTCTCCTGGTTTTCACCGCTCTCTGAATAACCCTGATAATACATGGACTCATCTATTTGATAAACTAAAATTCTACTGAAACTTTTAGCAAAATTTTATAACTAAAAGGAATAGCTCCGAAAAATAACACTTTTGTTGTCCAGTTTTTTAGTATAAATCATAGGGCCCTATTACATTATTCGCGCTGCGCATTTGTGTGTGCGCAAATGCGCATTTGCGCGACTGCAAAACCATTTGCACAGAACATCGTATTACGACGTTTGCGCAAATGATGCGCGTTAACGTCCAACGCAAGTGACCCCGCGCGAATGCAAGTGCGTGCGTGCATCCTATACTTAACATTATGAGCGCAAATGCGTTAAGCGGATGGTATTTACAATCGATGCGCAACTTCCTACGAACGACGTTTGCGGCATAATTTTAACTTTTTTAAAACCTGGTGTTAACTGCAAATCTGAACGTTTTGGCCGGAACAAAATACACCAGCACGAAAAAAAAAATACAGCACAGTACAGTTACACTTTCTACACATATCCAGACATTAAAATTTAATAATTTGTCAAAATATTTTTTTGTTGCAGCACAGATACGCAGATTGACTTTGACAGGCGCAACAACCGAAACCTAGAAAATGGTGGTTCTCAATTCTGATTGCCCACCGATTCCTGCACGCAACGTTCATTTGCGCACGAATTTGCACGTCGGATTTGCGCACAGGAAAACTTGAAGGCTGAAAAAATGTGCTCGGATCGTAATACCGCGTTAATTTTCGCGCGATAACGCATTTTGCGGTGCGCAAAAAAATTGCGCTGCGCGAGGCGCATTTGCACGAAGAAGTAATAGGGGCCATAGTCAAGTCTGATCACTTCCATCACCAATAATTCCACCAGCACTGAAATTCAGTAAGATAAACATGCTAAAGAAAAAGGAAAAGTAGAAAAAGCAAAAGAAATTTGTAATTCTCTAAATGTATCTGTCTTTATAAATAATGATAAAACTATGCTAGTTAGCACAATCAATAAGACAAAAATATATTGGGTAGGTTTTATCAAATATTGCAGTGGTAGTCTCATATAGCATTAAATAATTAAAGGGCTAAGTGTAAATTGCTGATCAGTGTTAATAATAATAATATATATATATATTATTTCTTATTATTATTATTTCCCGCTAGAAATGCTCTTGTTTTGTCCTAACAAATACTTCCCCCCCCTTGTCAAAAAATGTCATGTCAGAGAACAGAGAAATAAAATGGAATACCCACTTGCAAATTCTTCAACCAGATAAAGTGGATCTTTGACTCGCCTGAGGCCACATATCAAGAGGAAAATTCGCACATTTCCTAAGTTCTCCTTGATTCCTGGAACAACAGAAAACGAGTTAGCAGAAGCATATAAAAGCAAATAGGATGGATTTTCAATTGTTCTGAGGAGGCATACCTGATGCATGCTAATACAGGTTAAATTAAAGTATTGTGTTACGCCAGAGAGTGAGACTACCAAAGTACACGTTGAATTAATATTCCACTTTGGAATGCCCTGCTTTACAATCCTTTATAGACGTTTTGCAGCCCAAATCATTCATTGCTGACAATGTTACAGTTACAAGTATTTATAAAGTGTCAACAAGTTCCGTAGCACTGTAGAATGGGTGAGAGAACAAAAAATATACATACACGTTTGACGCACAGAATAGTAGGAGAGAGGACCCTGCTCGAGAGTTTACAATCTAAAAGTGAGTTACCAATAGTACATCATAGGAATTCAAAGCCAACATAGGTGTGACAAAAATAACTTTGAACTGGGGGTACCTGGACTCGGCATTACTGTTGGGAAGTGTGACACTGTGGTTTCTGGGGCATCTGACCCATCATTTTGTACCCCTGCCCTCTCCTAGGTCCAAGTCATCCTGTGTCTATAACGGTAATGGGTGTCTGTTATGTGTGATTATTGATATTGTTAGTATCGTCATTGTCTGTGTTTATAGGTTACTGTTATTAGTTATATCATTACTGTGTGCGTCACTGCAGCTCTTTCCAACCCCCCCTCCCCTGTATAGAATATGATTTAGATCTGTGAAAGGTTTGAGTGGTCTTTGTCAAACATTACCACTCAATTAGACTATTGTTTACTTGTGCAAATCCTATCCATTCTCTAATGTATTCTGTGAGTCTGATGCTTAGGCTGGGATTAAATGGCAATTAAACAATAGTAGTCAATAAACATCAGTGTTATATATAAAACTTAACTTTTATTTGCCATATAAAAACCAGTCTTAAAAGACCACCTCCATGGTGGTTGTTAACACACACAAATCTAGCAGGTGGGATATTATTTCTGTATCTTGTTTTAGAGTCTATGTCACCACAATCCGCTCATTATTCCATTCATTCTTGCCTTATAAGTAGGAAACCAGCCTTCGTAGGTTGGTGGGTATAGGATAGGAAGAGGAAGTAGTCTAAACTCAACAATATGAAAACCACAAAATAAGGGGAGCGCTCCCAATCATTGGTATCACAAAAGTTTGCAAGGAATCTTCAATATAATATCCCTTTTACCTGCATGAAAATATTCAAGACACTCTACGCGTTTCGCTACCTTAGTAGCATCATCAGGAGTTGTGAATGGTTCAGTGTGTACCAGAATACTTCAAAATGGGATTAAATGGCACCCTATTATTTTAATTAAAATGGGATACAGGGTATGGCTAGGGACTGACTCACTTGAGGAGGGGGGCCACCGCGGAGTCATCTTCCATTGTTTTCTAGGTCCCTCATTGCACTGTATAATGTATTTGGCACATACGTTTCATTAAAGTATGTCTGCTTCACCCTACAAGGAGCTCCGGTTATTGAGTGGGTGGGTTTTGGCGATAATCAGTACTCCTTCATGATACTGCAAGGTTGGGGTGCCTTTCTGGGCATAGATCCCCATGTTACAATTGGATAAGCTAGTGTGTGAGTTCAGTATACAGAATAGTTGGGGAGGGGGGGGAAATCAAAGTCCCACTACAGGATAATGGTATTCCCAAACATATTTCAATGTCTTGCCACCAACACCAGGAGTCCTTAGGCATAGGAAACATGCAGAAACCACATAAAAAAAAAGTAGAGAAAGTGCTGTGTTTGTTCAAAAATGTGCACTCATGTCACCTGTGTTCAATGCTTAGGATGAGCATCAAATACAAACCTCCAGAAGCCTACTCTCCCAAAATCTGATCTTGTCCATTGCTTTGCTAACCTCGTCTCCAGACTGCTGCCCCAATAAAATAAAACTTACTGTGCAGAATTGATAGCAAATTAAATATGGAAAAAAATAGCATCTCCAGCATGTTTGCAAACATACATTAAAGTGCAGAAAAAACAGCTTCCCCCACAAAACAGCTAGGCTGCCAACCCGAGACTTGACCGTGAGGCTTGCCCCTTAGCAAAGCAAATGCAGATTTTATAGAATGTCACTACCAATCTAATTCCCAGTGTGAGGAAACAAAGGAATGCCCATGGAACACCTACGTTCTTCCCATTGGTGGATAAACACGGACAGTCATCCTGAGTCTGCAGTCGCGAACAAGACACACGGAGCAAGAAAAATAGATAGAAACATAGAAAAATGTCGGCAGATAAGAACCTTTCGGCCCATCTAGTCTGCCCAATTACATGGATACTTAACCTGGATTTATCTTTTGTTTAGGATAGCCTTATGCCTATCCCATGCCTGCTTAAATTCAATTACTGTTTTAGCCTCTACCACTTCAACTGGAAGACTGTTCCATGTATCCACCACCCTCTCAGTAAAATAATGCTTCCTGATGTTACTTTTAAACCTTTGCCCCTCTAATCTAAGACTATGTCCTCTTGTTTTGCTACTTTGTTTCCGTTTAAATATACTCCCTTCCTCTACCTTGTGGATTCCCTTTACGTATTTAAATGTTTCTATCATATCTCCTCTGTCTCGTCTTTTTTCCAAGTTAAGATCATTAAGCCTTTCCTGGTAACTTTTCTCCTTCAAGCCGTACACCATTTTAGTAGCCCTTCTCTGAACTCTCTCTAAGATGTCTATATCCTTCTGGAGATACGGTCTCCAGTACTGCACACAGTACTCCAAGTGAGGTCTCACCAGTGCTCTGTACAGTGGCATGAGCACTTCCCTTTTCCTACTGCTAATACCGCTCCCTACACAACCAAGCATTCTGCTAGCATTTCCTGCTGCTCTATTACATTGACTACTTACCCTTAGATCCTCTGAAATAATAACCCCTAAATCCCTTTCCTCAGATGTTGAGGTTAGGACTGTATCAAATATTCTATATTCAGCCCTTGGGTTTTTACGTCCCAGGTGCATTATCTTGCACTTATCCACATTAAAACTCAATTGCCACAACTCCGACCATTTTTTTAGTTTACCTAAATCATTTGGCTGATCCCTCCAGGAACGTCAACCCTGTTGCAAATCTTTGTGTCATCAGCAAAAAGACATACTTTTCCATTAATACCTTCTGCAATATCACTAATAAAAATATTAAAGAGAATGGGTCCAAGTACTGACCCCTGAGGTACCCCACTGTTAACAAGACCTTGCACCGAATAAACTCCATTTACCACAACCCTCTGTTGTCTGTCACTCAGCCACTGCCTAATCCAGTCAACAATATTGGAATCCAAGCTCAAAGATTGCAATTTATTGATAAGCCTTCTATGCGGCACCACAAACCACAAACCTCACAACAAAATTGCATTCTGATTATAGTGTTGCTTGAAAAAATGACCCATACATAGGGTTGCCACATTGGCCATGTTTTCCTGGAGACATATTACTATTACATGCACAGGCAAAAGTGCTGCCCTGCAACATGTATAATACATATGCTGCACAAAGGAAATCAAGGCAGGTCACCTGGGATTCCTTTTTGATTTCCTACATGCAGTGTATGGATTCTACATGCTGCAGGGTGGCATTTTTCTTGAACTGCCCATCAGCATGAATTATGTGTGTCCTGGAAAACATGGCCGAGCTGGCAACCCTACCCATGCATAGCACCACCATCAAGATTGAAATGCATATACTGATGTCATGTGTTTGCAAGCTCTTTGACAAACCCCAGTGGAGTGATTTATATGTAGGACATAGTGACAATAATGATTTCAACATGTGTCACACATAAATGCCATTAGACAACCCATTTAGGCTAAATCAATGAGACAGGTGCAAGAGATCATTTAGCCATGCACACCAACATAGCTTATGCCATTATTGCATATAATAAAAGAAGATCTTTATTGTGATTATTTGGGATGTGAAGTCATGGTTGTGTTACTAATGTGCATTTAACCATCTAGATCAGTGGTTCCCAAGCGCGGTCCTCAAGTACCCCAACAGGTTAGGTCTTCCAGATAGCTCAAGCATAGCACAGGTGATATGATTTGCTGCTCAGTGATTGCAGGATTCAGTCTGCATTTCCCCAAGGCAATCCTCAAAATCTGGTCTGTTAGGCTAGCTCCAGACGAATGCAGTCATAACGGCCGTTGTCGCCACACAGTTTAACTGCCGTCGTAGCATTGATTTGTGATCATGAGACCAACACATGAAGTATGTGTGCACCGAAGTGTGCACGCACCACGCAGGTGGCAACGGACGACATTTAGGCTGGGGTCAGACGAACGCAGTACGAACACGCGTGAAGCCGCACTTTATCACGGCCGTAGTAGCAGCAAATGACGGCCAATGACGGGAAATATACGCAGTACGGCCGCAGGAATGTTCAGCTGCGCAACACAAGCGGCTAACGAACGCATTTTTCGAGAACGTGAAACCGCTAGTACTGACGCACAGAGTGCGCTGCATTCGCTAGCGGCGTGGGTGCGTGATTGGAGACACCTACATAACGTCCAGATGAAAAAAGTGTTTTAATCGATGATCCGTACAAAATCACGGCCGAAAATGTGGATCGTATGACCGCTATTGCGTATTCCGTGAAAAAATACGTCCATTCGTTCAAACACACTTTTTCACGAACGACGCGAAAAATGCGTTCGTCTGACCCTAGCCTTAGGCCTCGACGTAAAAGCGGTGTGGCGGACGCCCAGAGTGCGCCGTGTCCACGTAGCAGCCTGTGTGCGTGATGACGCGACATCAGACGCAGCGCATTTGCGACGTCCATCACGTTGACACTCAGAAGTTTTTCTGGTCTGGCTGACTGTACCGGTCTTTTAATTTTAATTAATTTTGTTTACCATATTTCCCTTTCTTTTCTCTACATCCGTCAAAAAAACAGACCGTGTAGCATCTACAGTATCTTCCGTCAGTACGTCCATCTGTCCGTAATGCACGCACGCAGAGTGCGATCAGACTGCGTTCATCTGACATTAGCCTTAGCGGTACTTGAGGACCACGGTTGGGAACCACTGATCTAGATCCTGATGGACAGGGACCTGCTGAGATACTCGCTTGATTAACAACTCTACATTACTCGGAGTATACTTGTGCATTGTTACAAATATGAAATGCTAACCAATCTTGACCATTATGACGTCTGGCCCTGTCAAACTGTACCTATGATGTTACCGCAACATTTACAGACACATGTTTTTCATATAAAATATTTTTATTAAAAGGATTTAAACGTAGCATGTAAAAAAAGATTATTAGGTCAATTCACTAAAGGTGAAGGTCAGGAGAACTGGCAGAAGTGAAAATTCTAGGTCAAAAAAACCAAACCAGAAACATTCCCCCATTTATCTCACTTTCCAAATCAGCTATTGGGTCTAGATTGTTCTGTGCTCCTGCCAAGTCTCCTGAGTTTCACCTTTTAGTGAATAGACCTGTGAGTTACACATGTCAATGTGACATAGAATTAGAATTACATGCAACAAAAGTATGGCAACAACCGTAACGAAGCTAGGAAATATCTCAAGTCAAACTTGTGACATTATAGCTGGATGGATTGTAGGCATTACCATAGTCTCACGAACTGCACTTTTATGTTGCAGATGGGGACGCATAATATGATTGATTTGTCACTTCAAAAGAATATAGAAACAACTTTGCAGAACTTTTTACACATTACTGTACATGTGAAAAATAACATAACAGTTACAAGTATTTATAAAGCTCCAACAAGTTCCATTGCGCTGTACAATAGGTGAGACAGAGGAACAAAAATGCATGCCAGTTAAACAGAATAGGAGGAAGGACCCTGCTCAAGAGCTCACAATCTAAAAGGAGAGGGTTAATACACTAAGGGAGGGTATATAGCTGGGCATTGGAAGTAACGGGTGCATAGGGGGCTGTGCAGGAAGATGGCGCAAGAAATGTACAGTGGGAGATTATGGCGTGAGCTGATAGGCTTCTCTAAAGCAATATGTTTTCAGGGACTTCTTGACAGATGTCAATAGCAAAACTTTTCCTTTGAGGAAAATAAAGTAGTTGCATACATCAAACACCTGTCTTTTTCATTTGCAGAATATAGAGGTACTTAACCCTTTCACAGCGAATAATGCCTGGGGGACATCCTGGAGATTCCCCAGCTACATGCGGAGGACTATCCCCCCCCCACACGTCACGGGGTCTTTGCAGGGAAGGGGGGGGGACCCTAGCCGCTCAGGTAGGAGTCCTGTGGCAGTCTGACCTCCTTGAAGTCCTTTGGCCCCCTTCCCTGGGCACTGACAGCATTGCGCCGACGTGCGGTGACGTCATTTTGAGGCAGCCCCTCCAGGGAGATTGCCTGAAGGGGAGGGGAATATTCTGGACCCCTCTATCTCTGCATCGGTAAAGGGGTACAAAAATAAGAGATGCATCGCTGTAAAAGTCACTGTCTGACCTTTCCAGCAATGCCTTTCTTAACCCCTTAGGTACCAGTACTGCGATCCGGTGCCAAACAGCTCTGGATCCTGGACTTCTCCGGAGGGGACCAACATCATGGATGGCAGCCCAGCCTCCGGCGCCTCACCTGCCCACTGATGTTATGTTTTTATAAAGCACTGACTGTACAGTAGTGTACATCCCTTGTGCTTTTACTTGTAAAGCGAACAATGCCACTGGCCTAACTCAGCTTCTCATATCCACGCCGAGAGCAAACGTATGGGTCATGGTGCAAAGTGTTATTATGCATTGGTCTATCTAAAATCCAAGCCGCCGAACCGCTGTGTGGAGAAAGGATGGCCTTTGGAACCCTGTATTTCCATTGTTTACATCCCCCCCCCAAAGTGTCATTGGACATGTCAAAGTCTGGCCTTTCTAATGATACCAAACATGACCAAGTAAAATGTAAAAGAGAGGAAAAAGAAAATCACAGAAGAATTTTTTTTTTCTTATTTGTTGTTCCAAAACAATGGAATTGTCCATTTGGCACACATATAATGAGCAATACCACTGTGGTTGCTCACCTTCTCATTTCCATGCCGCGAGCAAGTTCAGTGTTAGTTACATAGTCATTTGATTTAAAAAACACAGGGCCCTATTACAATCTTCGTGCAAAAATGCTCGCGCAGCGCGTTAATTTGTGTGCGAAGTGTTAAACGTTAACGCGCGTAAATTAGCGCTGGAATTACAATCCGTGCACATTTTTTCATCCGTTGGAAAATTGCAAAAACGCGCGAGCGTTAACGTTGTACGCAGAAATCAGTGTGCGGACTGTTTTTTCACGTGATTCGGCCAATCAGAATTAAGAACCACAATTGTCTCCCATTAGGTTTTTGCGCCTGTCAAAGTCAATCTGCGCATATATGCTGCAGCAATAATAAAAACACGCACAACACGCACAATTTTATTGTTTGGTATGTGTAGAATGTGTAACTATACTTTGCTGTATTTTTATTTTTGGGCTGGTGTATTTGGTTTTGGCCAGGACGTTCAGATTTGCCATTAACACCAGCTTTTAGGAGTTGCTAAAATTATGCGCAAACACTATGCGTTAAAAACTGTGCATAGATTGTAATACCATCCGCGTACCAGCGCACAAACGCATTTGCGCTCACAATGTTAAGTATAGGGCGCGCGCAGTACAGTACGCTCGCAAAGGGTTCACGCAGGTCCACCCGCGGTAGACGAATGCGTGCATTTGTTGCGCTGACTTTGTAATACGACGTTCAGCGCAAAGGGTTTTGCCCCTCGCGTTAATGCATTTTTGCGGACGCGTTAACGTTTGCGAGAAGAATGCAAAAGAGCCCACAATGCTCCAAAATACAAGCGAAAAATTTTGTTTTCTCAGATTAAAATCATGTATTTTAACAGAAAAATACAATAGCAGGTTCCCATTTAAATTTTTTTTTAAAGAAGTGCCCATAGAATATATAAAAAAGGTTTGTATGATAAAATGAGAAGAAGAAAAAAATGTACACGCTGTAAATGATTGAATGGAAATTTACTTTTTTTTTGTTTTTACACATTTGTTTGTTATATCATTCTGACATGACATATACATATAAAAATGATATATTATGAATCTGCTGAGTCTGCTGAAAATAAGGATATATAAATTTCTCTGAGCCCTACAACAAAACATGACTTTAAATTGTGTTAAACATGATGAGCACAAAACGGTCAAAATGAGTTAATCATATGCATTCACATGAGTTTGGAGACGTGATGTGTGTGTATTAGGATCTATTGAGTAGGAACAATAGACCCTCATGCCGTGGTTGATGTGCATATTATTTGCAGCAAAATAATTGTCACAATGTTATGTATTAAGCTGGAATCCACAGGGATAGACAATGGCGCTACCATAGGACAGTATTAAGGCTGTAATGTGGATGACCCCACATAACAATTGTAGATCAATATATGCCAGACATATAATGGGGGATACATGTGCACTATACAACGTGTAGGTTGTCTGGGTCTTGTCATAATGGGACATATTGTACATTTGAGTATGATGTGTGACAGAATGTGTGTGACAAAATTAGCAAACATGCATAGGGACACAGTCGTACAAAGAAAAAACGTGAAAGGCAAACCTCAGGAGAACTATCCCAAAAATAGGATAAAGAAAAATCTAAAGAGGCTTCACTCTGTATTCACTCTGGTGAAGTCTTCTCTTGATTGTTGACTTTTACACACATACACCTACCTCCTGGAGAGTGTTCTTGATCTGGCCAACTGTTGTGAAGGGTGTTTTCTTCACCAGGGAAAAAATTCTGCGGTCATTCTCCACAGTTGTTTTCCGTTTTCTCCTGGGTCTTTTGGTGTTGCTGAGCTCACCGGTGCGTTCCTTCTTTTTGAGAATGTTCCAAACCGTTGTTTTGGCCACACCTAATGTTCTTGCTATCTCTCTGATGGGTTTGTTTTGTTTCTTTAGCCTAATGATGGCTTGCTTCACTGATAGTGACAGCTCTTTGGATCTCATCTTGAGAGTTGACAGCAACAGATTCCAAATGCAAATAGCACACTTGAAATGAACTCTGGGCCTTTTATCTGCAAATTGTAATTGGGGTAATGAGGGAATATCACACACCTGGCCATGGAACAGCTGAGAAGCCAATTGTCCCATTACCTTTGGTCCCATAACAAGAGGGAGGCACATCTGCAAACTGCTGTACGTCCTACACCGTTCACCTGAGTTGGATGTACATACCATCAAATTAAAGCTGACAGTCTGCAGTTAAAGCACATTGTGTTGGTTTCATTCCAACTCCATTGTGATGGTGTATAGAGCCAAAGATGTTAGAATTGTGTCGATGTCCCAGTATTTCTGGACCTGACTGTACATATGTATGTATTCAGAGACCCATTAAATAGAACAAAGGGAACCTGGAAAAAATATATGGAAAAACGAAAATCGCCCCAACCATATAAACCTAAAAAAAAAATTAAAAAATACGCCGCCTCTTGGCTCCGAGACAGGTACGCCCCCTGGAGGAGATGGCAGAGGCAACTGACGAGGCTGGTAGGGCAGAGGTAGATGCAAAGGCACTGGGCTGGATGGACGCAGTTGGAGGGGCAACAATGGACGCAGACCATCCACTGCATTTGGGCACTGCCACGCCAATCTCCGGTGCTAGCTGGATTGGTGACTGTGGACGTGTCAGGATCATTGGGATGACCGGGCTGGCATGCTGCTGCACCACCAGCACCTCCATGTTGTTGGTCAAGTGTGTCATTACAGATGACAGCTCTCCCCAATTCCGGCGCATCTTGGTACTTATGTCCTGCAACTCCTTCTGCATCTCCCTCCTCAGTTGTCGTTGCTCCCTCTGCTGGGCGTACATACTTTCCCCGGCAAGGAAAAGCACAAACTGATGTCGTCCCTCATAGTGCCATGGGAGTTCCCCATGTCATCGATCGATGTAGTCAGTTGTTGAAGGGACTCCTCAACTGGCCGAAACTGACGGTCATGCTGGGGTGCATGGCTGGGTTGCAGCCATAATGGCAACAGTGGTGCTGGTGTAGGGGGGAGCATTTCAGCTGGTGGAGCAATTGTGGAAGTGGCAGGTGTTTGCTGCGGCCGCCTGATAGGGACATTCAGGGACCTATGTTGTGGAGAGTCACCTGATGACAATTGTATCAGGGGTCCAAAAAGGGCATATAATCTTCGTCCCCCAGGAGGTCGAGGAAGGACTGGGGGCTCTTATATCCATGTTCCTCCTCCTGGGGGCGCTCAGGTTGCACAGGTCACAGTGTATCTGCAAAGAGAAAATGGGATATATTAAGTACAATGCTCAATACAAACTCGAATGCATACTGCACTGGGGGCCAACTACTAAATAGTTACAGGTACAGGTTTTTATAAAGCGTCAACAAGTTCTGTAGCGTTGTACAATGGGTGAGACAGAATAAAAGGAGAGGGTTGACACACTAGGCGAGGATTAATACAGAACCTGAAGTAGAGGGGTGCATGTTGGCTGGGTGGGAGGATTGTGTAAGAAGTTAGGCGAGAGTTAGGGGTGCAGATACGAGGAGACGATAACCTCAGATCATTGGCAGAACGAAGTGGTCGGGACAGGATGTACCTGTTAAAAAGGGAGGAGATGTATGCAGGGGTGCGGTTATGGAGAGCTTTGTACGTAAGCACAAATATGTGCAATGTTTTTTAGGTGGAAGTTGCAGGATTTGGTTAGCGACTGAATGTGAAGCGTGAAGGAGAGATCGGAGTTTAAAAGGACACCGAGGCAACGAGCCTGAGAGGTAGAAGTAATGGTGGCACCATTAACCTGAAGGGAAATGAACGCAGGAATGTTGGTTTTAGAGGGAGGGATGACGAGAAGTTCAGTTTTAGAGAGGTTAAGCTTTAGGAAATGGGAAGTAATCTAGTTTGAGACAGCCGACAGGCAGGCAGTAACACGGTCCAACACCAGAGGAGAGACTTCGGGAGAGGAAAGGTAGATTTGGGTGTCGTCAGCATAGAGATGATATTGGAGTCCATTGGAAGAGATGAGTTTACCAAGAGAGGCGGTATAGATAGAGAAGCAATCAATTATCAAGCATGAATTAGGAAAAGACAATTTAAAAAGCATCAAGGCTAAGCAGTTATTAAACCCAATAAAAAGCATGAAAATTCTATTTGGCATTCTATCCAAATTATTTCTGTAAAAGCTGGCACATGCAAATGATTTTGGACAGCACGTCCCATGGTACACTATGGAGCGACTGAGTGACTGCGCACCATGGGACATGTAGTCCAAAACACGCATACACAAGTTTGCACAAAACACGAGCTAGAATTTGGGAAACAACATTGAACAATTTCAATGACTGCAATACTCACGCTTGGTGGGTGGTCTGAGGGATCTGCTCTCAAATTCTTTGAATCCATGGACGCTGGTGAAGCGAATCCTGTCGTTCAGCATCTCTTTCCACCGAGCATACACGTAACGCCTTGGGGGGCCACCTCCAGTCCTCTTGGACTCCCGCTGCTCCCTTGCCATCTTGGATATAAGCTCCCTCTTCCAGTTCTGGTACTGATGTTTTATTAATTGGATGCTCCGATTCTTCCCCAGTGTACACACCATGCCCCAGATCTCATTCCATAGCCTGAGGTGCAGGTGCCCAGACAGGGACAGGTCATCCAGCTGGTGTGCCCTCTACATATATGCCACGGAGTGCATTTTTCTCCTCCAGGATGCACCACTGCTCTCAGATCCATCCTCCTTAGGTAGCCTGTGAATCCTGCATCCCAGTGTTCGAGTAGCGCTTCACATGCAAGCGCTAACTGATCATGTCCGCGAACCTGCGCAAGCTTGGTAATCCGGTCGTAGTTAGCAGGTGCTAACATTAAACACCTTGCACTAATTTTTGGCTGTTGTATTCGCTGTTTACCATGAACTAGATGATCTGGCCTTAGGACGGGAGGTATGAAAACCGGCTCATGGAGATTCAGTGGAGTCCAGAATAGAGATTTAGTTTTCCCTATTTATTTATTTTCATAAGACTACGCAATGCCCTGCCAGCACGCTGTGTAAAACTAGGACACAGGGATGGAATAATGACATATATTTATAAACCGGAAGAAGCTATTCTTTTGCATTTGTCCATTTTGCTACACACAGCTGGAGCGTCTGCACGGCAAGCTGGGGAAAACCACTGTTTCTGATCTTTTTGGTTAATGGCTTTTTTCCTGACAGTTTGGAAACCCTTAGTGATATAAATTAAAGTAACCCTTTGGCGCACACTGAGCTGCGAAGTATTGCAAGACCGTTTTACTAGGAGATGGGCCAATTATAAAATATCAATCTTAACATCCAACAATAATTTACCTGCACTGTGTAGAAATGATTCACAGTCGAAAGATGCATTTGGCATTGTTAAAATTCCTAGAAAACATGAAATGAACAAAATAACATTATACTGCAGGGCCTATGTTTCACTTTCTTGGTAACCATACGGAAAGCGAGAATTTGACACCGTTTAAAAAACAAAAAAAAGTCACAAGTCGCTCATGGAATTATTTATTTTTTAAAGGGACATTTCCCAGATTTTTTAATTTCACCTTGAATTTGGCCATAATTCAGTTAAGAAAAACCAAGCATTGTCCCATTTACAGCCATTATTTATTTCCTAGATTTAGCAAGACATTCTTCTATAACCCATTCAGCTGTCATCACATTACATGATGAAAATAAAATTGTACTCCAGGATCCACTGCATAATGGCACACTGACCCTTGAAATATCAAGCGTATGTGTCCGAAAGGGGGTTAAAAGAGGAGTCTGCAGACTTCTCCTTCCTGACCTAGAATAACATGCTTATCTATTACTTCTCTGCACCTCCTCCGGCTTTGCAACCCAGGGGCTCAGCTGGGACATAAAGCACATGTGTGTGGATCAGGAGGGGGAAGACTACAGACTTCTCATTCAAATAGGAATAAGTAAATAAGGCATCTCATTGAGGAAATGCTTGTTTTAAAATGCTGTACCTATTAGGTAAAGCTCAAATACCAGTAGAATGTTCCACTATAGCAGATATGTTGCTACATACAGTTGTGTTCAAAATTATTCAACCCCCAATGCTGTAAAGGGTTTTAGGGAATTTAGTGTACATTTGTAATTGTATTCAGAATGAAATCCTACAAGGACATTTTAAAGAACCATATGCAACTAAAATGACATCAATTGGTTTTGTAATACAGTAGTAAATGTTTCTTTTGTGAATTCTTCATTGACACAATTATTCAACCCCTTAAAGACTACCACTCTGAAGAACAGAGGTTCATTCAAGTGTTTTCAATCAGGTATTGAAAACACCTGTGGATGACACGGAGCAGCAATAAAGCATAATAAGCACCAATTAGGCAGCTTTAAAATGACTGTGATACTCAGCTCCTTCTAGACATTTACTGGCGTGGTTACAAACATGGTGAAGTCAAGAGAATGGTCCAGGAAGACAAGAGAAGAGGTGATTACTCTTCACAGGAAGGGCAATGGCTATAAGAAGATTGCAAGGATGTTAAACATACCAAGAGAGACCATAGGAAGCATCATTCGCAAATTCAAGGCAAAGGGCACTGTTGAAACGCTACCTGGTCGTGGCAGAAAGAAGATGCTGACTTCGACTGCTGTGCGCTACCTGAAGCGTAGAGTGGAGAAAAGTCCCCGTGTGACTGCTGAGGAACTGAGAAAAGATTTGTCAGATGTGGGTACTGAAGTTCAGCTCAGACAATACGGCGCACACTGCGTAATGAAGGCCTCCATGCCAGAACTCCCAGGCGCACCCCCTTGCTGTCTCCAAAGAATAAGAAGAGTCGACTGCAGTATGCCAAAAGTCATGTGGACAAACCACAGAAGTTTTGGGATAGTGTTCTGTGGACTGATGAAACAAAATTAGAACTGTTTGGACCCATGGATCAACGCTATGTTTGGAGGAGGAAGAACAAGGCCTATGAAGAAAAGAACACCTTGCCTACTGTGAAGCATGGCGGGGGGTCAATCATGCTTTGGTGCGGTTTTGCTTCTGCAGGTACAGGGACGCTTCAGCGTGTGCAAGGTTCCATGAATTCTCTTCAGTACCAGGAGATATTGGATGACAATGTGATGCAGTCCGTCACAAATCTGAGGCTTGGGAGACGTTGGACCTTTCAACAGGACAATGATCCCAAGCATACCTCCAAGTCCACTAGAGCATGGTTGCAGATTAAAGGCTGGAACATTTTGGAGTGGCCATCGCAGTCACCTGACTTAAATCCGATTGAGAACCTCTGGTGGGACTTAAAGAAAGCAGTTGCAGTGCGCAAGCCTAAGAATGTGACTGAACTGGAGGCTTTTGCCCATGACGAATGGGCGAAGATACCCGTAGATCGCTGCAAGACACTTGTGTCAAGCTATGCTTCACGTTTAAAAGCTGTTATAACTGTAAAAGGATGTTGTACTAAGTACTAAGATTGAATGTCACTTGGGGGTTGAATAAAACTGATAATGATGTGAGCAAAGAAAAGACATTTGTGGTGATTTCATTATAAATGTTATGTTATATTTGTCTGACCTACACGTGCCTCTTTGATTTAATTGTAAGCAAGATGACTGAATGATCAAAATCAATGTCAAACTGGCCAAAACACTCAATTTCAGTGGGGGTAGAATAATTTTGAACACAACTGTAAGTGCTTGAAGGACACTTTCAATTCCCATGCCAATTTAAACTCACTCCAATACACCTTTTAGTATAAAACGCCTTAAAATGTATGAGCATTAAATATATTTTATTAATAATTCTAGAAAACGTTAGCAGTCACTTTCAATTTAGATCAAATATTTAAAGGAATTCTCTCGGATTTTAACAGGAAGAAGGACAGAGGGATAAACATTAAAATGAGTGGAGGGATGCATTTCCCAAACCCCACCACGGTTTTTACCTCAGATCATCCCTTTAGGCTAGGGTCAGACTGAGGCAGTGCGAACGCGCGTGCAGCCGCACATAATCACGGCCGTGCTAGCAGCAGATGCCGGGCAATGACGGCCAATATACGAAGTACGGTCGCACAAAAGTGCGGCCGCGCAACGCAAGCGGCAAACAAACGCATTTTTTCGAGAACGTGAAACCACTAGTACTGACGTACAGAGTGCGCTGCGTCCGCTAGCGGCATGTTTGCGTGATTAGGAGACGTCAGACGCTGCTAATGTCCGGCCAACATAACGTCCAGACACAAAAAGGGTTTTATTGATGATCCGTACAAAATCACGGATGAAACTGCGCATCGTATGACCGCTATTGCGTATTCCGTGAAAAAATAAGTCCATTCGTTCGAACGCACTTTTTCACGGACAACGTGAAAAATGCGTTAGTCTGACCCTAGCCTTAAAGTTGCGGTTACACAAGCGCACTGATTGCGCACAGTGTCCATTGAAACGGTGCACTTTATAACGGATGCGATTGTGGTTACATTGTATCAGTTAGTTATGACTGACACTGAGAAAAAGAAAAAAAAAGGCTGTATGCCTTTCCTCTACGTCCCTTGTAGCTTTTTCACGTCAATGTCATTTTGGCGTTCGTTGCAACATGCGATGGCCGTGCATGAAAAAGTGCGCACTTGCTTCGTGTGTTGTTCTCTATCGACTCCTTTGAAAAGCTACGACGGACAGCAAACAGTGCGGTCAGACTGACGTGAAAAGTGTGCTCGTGTGACCGCAGCCTAAATCAGGGCTTCTGTGGTACATTTCCTGATGTACTTCTCCTCTAACAATCTTCACCTGTCCTGTAGAGTAGACAATACCAGCTGGACCACTAGGGAACAACAGTTCCCTTAGGTTGGTTGGCAGTCCCCAATAGATTTTAGCCATTAACCAAATTTTTGCCTTACACAAGGGAGAATGTCAATTTTCTACCCAACCTGGATTTTATTTAGATTTTTTTTTATTACGTAGATGCAAAAAAAAAATGTATAAAAACCCTCATTACCATATTTACAACCAGGGTAACAAAAACAAAATAAAAATTTAAATCATATAGAATACTTAGAACCATGCTCATTTATTATGTTCACTTACATCATCAGACTAGTAATAATCAATTGGAGTCCAGCATTCGGTCACAAAATAACTTACCTTGAGGACTGATGTGTATTTTATGCTTTGCATGGGGCTATAAAAAAAATAAAAATATATATATAAATAACAAATGCAAAAAACATACTCTGTACGAAAACAAATGGCACAGATAATCACATATAGAAAAGGTCATTGTTTACAGTTCATTTTCTTGAAGAAATATAAAATGTAAAAGCTACAATTTCTATTTTGTATTTATTTAAATTTTACAGTTTATTTTGAGTCTAAATCCCATGTTAATTATTGACTGACACATTAGTACCCTGGATGGTATTGCAACAATTAGTGCTGTAGAAAGAAAAAATAACAATCTATAATTAAAAACTTTCATGCACTTTTCCTGCCACTGATGTCAAAAGAGAAGGCACAAAAAGCCATTAAACTCGAAAACAACTTGATCTCTGAAAAATTTACATGCATTAGTGCGCGCACTAATAAGAACTGAATTTTTTTTTTGCTTTTTGTTAAAATTGCACATAGGAGGCCTCACACTTCTACTCGCGTATAGTTGCTAGCCACAATGACACCCTTTCAATAAGGGATCTTTAAAATTATTTCCTCTTAATGCCGCGGGGCGTACTATGCCGTCCCCGAGCGGGTGGGCCATGAAACTACAGGGCGTACTAGTACACCCCGTTGACTTCAATGGATCGTTACCGCCCCACCTACCAGCTGGCGCACGTGGCACGTTATCTGTTGCTGCATTACGGCTTGAAATCAAACCGTCCCCTGCAGCCAATGACGCGCCGGTCAGCTACGTGGGCAGGCTGAAGGAGAGGCCCACTGCAGCACACCGTTGGCAATAACCCCCTCCTGCCGGGTACCACCCGCCCGGCGTAAAGGTGTTAAATAACACCTGCATTCGGTATATACTGTTGTATCTCTAGTTGTTTACATTATATGCATATCCCAGACAGACACTTCTTTTATATATATTTCACTTATATGTACATATTGTATTTATATAACAGCCCTGCACGGCTTATCGTGGCCTGTATTTTACAATTTGAACCCTTTGTATAGTGTGAAAATTTATGAAAAAGTTATGTGGAAAAATATCACAAAAAAAAAAAAAAGAAATGCAATTTAGTTTATTAACCCCTTCAACGCTGTGCCATTCCATGCATGTATGCTGAGCTCATGTTAACATATTTTACGCATCATGGATAAACCTTCTGTGCATTACTATAGGGAAATTAGAGGCCACTTTGGAAGGATACACAGGAGGATGGATTTTTTTTCCATTAACTACTTATCTGACGTACTAAAGTGGTCACCTAATCCATTTGTCCTGGGGAAAAAGTAAACTCTGCTGCTCACGCATTGATGTTACTGCAGACACTGGAGACCAGGGGAAATCAGGGGTATGACGCAGTGAAAAGATTACTTCTTTAAAAAAGACGCTCCAATTCGGTCAAAGCTGAATTGGACAATGCGGCCCCCAACGGAGTGTCTTTTTTCATAGTTCGGATTAGAAAATCAGAATTAAAAGGTTAGAATTTAGGTTTTGGACTAGAAATTAGGGTTAGAAACTAGGATTAGCATGAGAAATTAGAGTTAGGGTTACAAATTAGGATTAGAGCACAGAGAGCATCAAAAGAAGAGACAGAATCTGTAACCTAACTATGAGTTAGCCCCAACCTTAAACTAAGCACAAATAGTACCCCAAACTGTAACTTCTAACCTTAGTTATTGAACATGACATTCCATTACGTCTGGAGTGTCAAATTTTGGCCATGGATGAATTGGGAGCACTTTTTTTTTAATATGCGACTTTTTTTTCTGCGTCATTTTTCCCACGGGTTTAAAGCGGCGTCTGTCCCATAGCAAATAAAACAGGCTATAGGTTACAGGCATTACTCCCTATGCCCCGACCCCTATATCCCCAACATAAAGCCATCCGTTTAACACCCATTCACCCCTAAACCTCCCATTAGCAAAAACCCACGCCCTAAGGTCGGGGTCAGACGAGCGCACTAGGTGCACCCGTACGGACGTGCCTCCCGGCATCTGTTGCAGCGTTGTGACGCTTAGACAGGGCCGGTCACACGCTGTAGCAAGCGCACGAATTGCACGCACTACAAGCGGCTGTGCTGGGTGCCTCCCCATCGCAACGCTAGACGTGCATTGGACGAGGCTGCAAAGTGCGATCCTCCATGGGGGGAGGAGGGGGGGGGGGAATAAATAAATTTAAAAAAATTGAGCATTGCAGCGCTGAGATGACTGTGACTGTGCTCAGCGTGATGGCCAGACTCGTGTCAGAGTAGAAGGATGTCCACTCTCACGGATGTTTCTTCCGCTCTCACAGATGCTCATCTGGCCCTGGCCTAAACGACTCCCTTGTCAGCACAAAACCCATACACATCCCAGTCAACTTAAACCTACAACTACAAATCCATTCCACTCCACTGCAATCCCAGCACCTTTTATACCCAATTAGTGATCCTCCCAGGCTTTTAGAAAGCATTGCCTCCCATTTAATTGACACACGATGTGATTATAAGTAATGTACCCCAATCCCCCTCACCGCCAATATTCATACACCTTGTCAGCACTTGCCTCATGGATATCATCATATGGTCCTCCAATACTTCCTACAGCTCTGCATTTATTGTCCTTCATGTGAACACCCCGCCACCCCCAGCCATGTTTTGCTGACATGCAATTAGTTGCTCCTTATTACGTATGAAGGGAAATTAAACTAATTTCAAATTCTGACATTCACCTACAAAGATTCGAAGATCCTTTTTTTTTCGTTTGTTTACCATTAATGTACTTAAAAATTTGCAAACATCTGAATTATTCTCCCGGACTATAAAGATTTCCAGTTTTTTCATTTAACTAATCTAATTGTGGTTTTGCATGATTGCATTTCCTTCCTTACATTTTCTAAATGGCGTTGTTAATTTATCTGCAATTTGCTCCTTTTTTAATTTCCTGGCAGACATTTATGTTAAGTCACATCGGCTTTAAATTTATCAGCGGACGTAAAATAAGCAAATTAGGTTTGTAACATTCGTTCAAACATTAGTCATTATTCCCTGTGTTCTTCTTGGAGAAAAGCTCACCCGGGCATTTAGTTACCCTCTCTTAATTAAAACTTCCTAAAATAAAGGGATCCGCTGCAACATACAAAATTATTGTTCACGTGTTTTCAAAGGACACAGGGATCACTGGTTACAGTTGTACCATTCCTTAGATGTTTGACACAATATTTGCTCTGAAGTTCAGCAAAGCATCACATTTTTAAGTACAGCTGGAGATCTACCATTCCACATCATGAATTAAAGAAGAAGGTAGGAATCTATTCTGTTTGTAGCCATTTACTCATCAAATGCGTCATATGGCGGGTTCACAGATGTGTTTATCTAGTCTGAGCAATGGGTAATTAAAGTCTCAAAATGATCCAACTCAGATGTGCAGCCTTGCGGTAAAAGGCAATCGATTCAGAAGTCATGGGGTATACAGAATACATTTGCAATTAAATATAATTCATCTCTTGAAGTGAACCTGTCATTGATAGGTTCACTTTCTGTACCATATCCTTTGAAGTGATGAATATTTCATTGATCTTCAACATCATGATGACCAACGGAAACCTCAGCTTACCTCAGCAATGACCATGGGACGTTCAATACATAGCAATCTCACAAGAGTTGCGCACTTGGCCCTGCATCGACATGCTGATTCTTTACCCAGATCTCTGTTCGTGAACGGGATACAAAGTCTTTAACCTATCAGATGTTTGTTGGTATAATAGTTCATGCCAATTAGAATGAGTTACAGGTGGAAGGGTGCATCATTTTGTAGAGAATTATTAAAAACCTATGCATTTGCTGAGCATATAGTTAGCACTACAGCTACATCACAAACAAGTTGTATCATGCAAGATGTGTTTATTTTAACAAGCAAAAATGGCCATGCACAAAGTTTACACATCCACAACATCAACTCCCTTAAATAGTTTGCTGCACTGGTATAATTAATTCCATGTTTTTCCTTTTTTTTATCCCAAAGTGGAATTGTTCCTGGTGAGGGCATAAATATAAAACTAGGGCTGCACCGAAATTTCGGCCACCGAAAATATCAGCCGAAAATGGTGCTTTCGGCGGAAAGGAAAAAAAAAAAAAAGAGAAAAAAATAAATAGCCCAGAAGCTGGCCTCCAGGGCCCAGATTCGGATGACTGATTTCTCTTTTACCTGAGGTGCGCCTTCGCCTTACTCCTGGTGGCGTCTCCAGAGTCCAGCACACGGCAGGACACCAGTGGCTTCCATGCTCCTGCGGGGCTCTTGGGTTACAGAGCCTATGTCCGGGGAGAGGGGGGGGGGGGGACTGCACTGTCCTCCCGGGCCTATGGCATGCACATCCCTCTGGTGACTGTGAGGAGTCGCGAGGGGCCTGCTGATGATTCCCAGTCTTGCATGCTGTTTCCTCTTTGAGGTTCCTCGCCCCCTCCTTTGCCACAAGATTGGCCACTGGATCAGGGTCACCTGGAAGCTTGGCACCTAGCCGAGCTCCCAGGTGACACAACGGTCCAGGGGGCGAGCTTCTGGCAGAGTGTCCTGGAAGCTGCTGGTGTCCTGCCGTGTGCCGAACTGCTGGACTCAAGACACGCAGCCAGGGCAAGGAGAAGGTGCAACTCAAGAAAAAAAAAAAAAAAAAAAAAAATTTGAAAAAAAATATGTCATCCAAACTTGGCCCCTTGTGGCCCAGCTGAGCTGGGGGCTTGCCTAAGGCCTCCAGGACCAGGTTCGGATGACTGATTTTCGTCTGAGCTCGGCCTACATATTCGGCCTGAAATTTTTATTTCTTTGCATCACTAATATAAACCCACAAGTCTCTTTCATGACTGATAAGCTGCATGAGGATATGCGGTTGCTAAGAAAAGCAGCTCTTGGTTTCATTAGCTGACCCAGAGGTGCCGTGCCGTGACATGGCAGGTGGGCTTACACTTTAATGACCATTCAAGTAAACCAAAACCTCTGTGTTTTGTTTCGCATGGAGTTACAGTAGTGAGCACAAATGACAACGTTTTTTCTTGTTATGTTTTATACATGGTGCAGGCTGGAAACTTCTGGTTTCCACAGCCGCCCTGGTAGGGAATAGGTGCGAAATGTTTTTTTCTGCATACTGGTACAATTAAAGCAGGTTTTACCTTGGCCATTATCCTAGGCCACTATAAAATACACCACCATACTTATGTTAAATTTATGCTTTGTCCCACGCTGCAGAATGTTTTTGCTTTTGAATAAGTGTAATATGACCAGCAGGTAATTGCATGTTACTCCCCATATTCCACCCAACTTATCCACATAACAAGAAACCACAGCACCATGGAGACAGAATAATTTCAGCATATTCAATATATTTGCACGCGTAATCAGTCTATTCGAGACACATCGGTGCCTTTTTTCTAACTTTAAATTTTCATACATCTAAAGCAGAGCACCCATTACCTAACCTTGCAATCACAGTACCTCTGCAATAGAAATATTAGATTGTTTGTAATGCATTTTTGTCCACAGAACCTAGTTTTTGGATATACTGTAGTACCTAAGAACACCTGAATATGACGGAATTTTACCAGTCAATGCATATTTAACTTTTTTTAGTATAGTGAAGTACTGCCTTCAGGACTTCCCTCGAGCTGCCCCCTTTTTACAGAACTCCCTCCCCTGCAACATTAGACTCTCTCCAGTCCTTCAAGAAGTCTCTGAAAACACATTACTTTAGAGAAGTCTATCGGCTCAATCCATAATTCCCCCGCTGTACATTTCTTGCGCCATCTTCTCTCCCAGCCCCCATGCACCGCTACTTCAGGTGCTCTATTTACCCTCACCTAGTTTGTCACCCCTCGCCTCTTAGATTGTAAGCTCTTGAGCAGGGTCCTGTCTCCTACTGTTCTGTGTTTAACGTGTATGTATTTGTTATTCTGTCTCCCACTGTACAGCGCTAAGGAACTTGTTAGTGCTTCATAAAACCTTGTAACTCTATTAAGAACCCATAATGCTTACCACTTCCAAGTGTGATCCCCAATTAGGAAATTCACTATAGTTTACATATTTGTACACTTTCCCATTATAAAATCAATTCTATGAAAGCTGGCGTTGTTAAAGCGAGTCTAGCGTCCAAGAGGTTTACAAAGGGAGTTACAATATGACACAATGCGTATCTGTGGAAAGGTTAATAAAAATGTAGTACAGGCGCACACATCAGTGTCATACCCAGTGTGTCGCAGCCATTTCTTTTATCTTGTAGGTAAATGCCACAGCAAACCTGTAATAAAAATAAATACTTAGTAAGAAAACTAAAGCATTGCAACAAAACTTAGAGATAATATGCATATATTTTGTTATTTTCCCAAATCCCGTCACTTTATGTATGGATGTCTTTCCTGAACTGCAGCAAAATCAAACGGAGGAAAAAAATAAAGATGGTCTTCATCTCAGACAAATTTTATATTTTTAACAAATCTCTTACTTTGCCATAAAGTTTACAAATTTATTGGAGAGTTAACAAGGCTTGAACATTAGTAGCTAGACCTAAAAGACTAAAAGGAGCGTGCACGTTTTTCTTTTATTATTAGTAAACTTACAATTACCTAGGACATACTTTAAAATAAGAGAAATATCAATGTATCCTTCCTGGTAAAATACCTTATGCTTCGTCTATTCAGAGAGCACAAACCAGCAGTGAAAAGTTGCTGAATTGCCCTGCTGTTCGGTGGTTTCATTCGACGGGTTTATTCAGGCGAATCGCATAGGCTTCAACGTTAAAACTATTCCCGTTTAAATTCAAGATCTAATAAACCGTTAATTATAATATTCTAAAGTAAAGTCTATTTATAGATTTTTTTTAAAGAAATCGTTTTTTCCATTTTTTTTTTTTAAATCGTTTTTTCTTTTTTCTGTAACTGCCCTTTTTAATAATCATTCATTGGATCTTATATGTAAATTTCAGACATTTTCGTTCTGTAGTTCCTTTGCAAACAGCGTTTCACTTTTCAAACATTCAAGCGTACGTTTTTTCCACTCCATTCGTCTGCGGTGTCGGCTTTTTCCGGCGGCTGCTCTGCGCTGTGATCGGCAGCTGCTCGGGTTCCTCCGGCGTGTTCGGCGGGGTTAATCCAGATGTTTTTGCAGGTTTCGGTGTGCGTTCGCCAGGTTTTGCGGTGAGTGTTCGTCGGGCTTGCGCCGGCTTTTCCCTGCACTACGACGGCCCTGTGGTGCTTGCTGAATACACCGCAGGGTCGCCGAAATGGGATCGCCAAATCGCACCGAATTGAAGAGAACAAAAAGTCCCTGAACGTGCGGTGACTTTTCTGATCTCTTTGAATAACCCTGAAAGTTTCCCTTAATCCCAGTTTATCATTTTGTTTAAATATTCATATGAAATTTATGCGGGGGATGGTGGGTTAAGTGCAACATATAAATTGTTAATTGAAGCGTTCCCACACAGATTTTTTTTTTTAGGACTAGACTCCGGGTCCCATGTCAAAACCCACTCTTGTTTGCACATTTTATAACTGAAACTAAGAATTGGATCACACATATCAATAGCAAACATATATAGATAAAACACTCTGGCACTCAAACATACACTATATTGCCAAAAGTATTCGCTCTCCTGCTTTGACTCGAATATGAACTTGAAGTGACATCCCATTCCTAATCCATAGAGTTCAATATGACGTCGGTCCACCCTTTGCAGCTATAACAGCTTCAACTCTTCTGGGAAGGCTGTCCACAAGCTTTAGGAGTGTGTTTATGGGAATTTTTGACCATTCTTCCAGAAGCGCATTTGTGAGGTCTCACAGTCTCCGCTCTAATTCATCCCAAACGTGTTCTATCGGGTTGAGGTCAGGACTCTGTGCAGGCCAGTCAAGTTCATCCACACCAGACTCTGTCATCCATGTCTTTATGGACCTTGCTTTGTGCACTGGTGCACAGTCATGTAGGAAGAGGAAGGGGCCAGCTCCAAACTGTTCCCACAAAGTTGGGAGCATGGAATTGTCCAAAATGTCTTTGTATGCTGAAGCATTGAGAGTTCCTTTCACTGGAACTAAGGGGCCAAGCCCAGCTACTGAAAAACAACCCCACACCATAATCCCTACTCCACCAAACTTTACACTTGGCACAATGCAGTCAGACAAGTACCGTTCTCCTGGCAACCGCCAAACCCAGACTTGTCCATCAGATTGCCAGATGGAGAAGCACGATTTGTCACTCCAGAGAACGCATCTCCACTGCTCTAGAGTCCAGTGGCGGCGTGCTTTACACCACTGCATCCGACGCTTTGCATTGCACTTGGTGATGTATGGCTTGGATGCAGCTGCTCGGCCATGGAAACCCATTCCATGAAGCTCTCTGCACACTGTTCTTGAGCTAATCTGAAGGCTACATGAAGTTTGGAGGTCTGTAGCGATTGATTCTGCAGAAAGTTGGCGACCTCTTCGCACTATGCGCCTCAGCATCCGCTGACCCTGCTCCGTCAGTTTACGTGGTTACCACTTTGTGGCTGAGTTGCTGTCGTTGCCAAACACTTCCATGTTCTTATAATACAGCTGACAGTTGACTGTGGAATATTTAGGAGCGAGGAAATTTCACGACTGGATATTTTGCACAGGTGGCATCCTATCACAGTTCCACGCTGGAATTCACTGAGCTCCTGAGAGCGACCCATTTTTTCACAAATGTTTGTAAAAACAGTCTGCATGCCTAGGTGCTTGATTTTATACACCTGTGGCCATGAAAGTGATTGGAACACCTGATTCTGATTATTTGGATGGGTGAGCGAATACTTTTGGCAATATAGTGTATATGAATAGTTTAGAAGTTGGTCTCTTGCAGTATAAAAATGGTAGAGCTGCAACTAACTATTATTTTCATAAACGATTAAATCGATTCATCGGATAAAAACAAAAATACAATTTTTTTACTTACTTAAAAGGAATACATGTAAAAATCAACCCCTCCTCATCCCCACTTTACCTTATGCCATTTGTGTAGTGTATGTAACTTTCTCTTGCACATGCAGTACTCAAATTGTAGCGCTCATTACTTGCGTACTTTTCACACACAAGGTACTTAAGCACCTGGTCAGAATGATGGATTGATGCTGCATGCGCAGCTCAACCCAAGTCTGCTTTCTCTCCAAATGAGCGCGGCTACGAGCATATGGAGACACAATGATGACAGCACAAATGTGTAGTGAGAAGGGGAGGGTGTCACTCTATTTAGCCGAACCTATTTAGCCGGACCACTTTAATAAGATAATGTAATCAGGGTGCGTAGAGTGTCCTTTAAAATAATTTCATGAACAAACCGAGTGAACGAAGGGACCAGAAGTGTGAAGAATGCATTTCGGCAGGGACAAGACCCGATTGTGTGAGGGAGTGAGTTTGGACAAGGGACCGGATCTGAGTGTAATAGGGAGTTTGGAAGAAGAGACTGGACCAAAGGAAGGGATGGCAGCTCAGGACCGGAGGGAGGGTGGGTTGGTGGCACGGAACTCCAGCTTCAAGTAAAGATAAAACACTGGCGGTACAACTCCTCTAACCAGTGGCAGCACCCTAGGGCCTGTGCTATAGTTCGGCTGCTGTTATAAACTAAATAAAAACAAACTGGTTATGTCTAACTTAATCCCAAATTAAATCTTATCGAATAAAGCAGAGGCACGTCTTCTCCAATCAGAACCAACGTAGCTTCGGAGGGTATTAATGTTGAATTCAGTCTGACTCTAAACAGTGTGTGCAGTACACAGGTCGATTAATCGATAATGAGAATAGTTGACAACTATTTTCATTATGATTAATCAATTACTTATTTCAGCCCTAAAACAAAAATTGAATAGAAAAAAAATCTCCCCTTTCTACCCTTGTCACTCACATCCTAATGTCAAACTCCCTAAAATGTATTTTGTACCCCCAATCCCTATGGTGTAAACCACACCTTTATCCTTGTGTCCTGTATTCTGCATGCCTCCCACTTAATGCTCGATGTGTTCCCAGTGTCCCTCTTGCCCTTCTATGTGTTTGCCAAGTTCATACCCTCCAATGTGCCCAATTTACCCCACCCCCCTGTTCTTTATGTTATAAAAAAAACACACACACATAAGCACGCAGCCAATCTCATACCTTGCAATGCAGAAGGCCAATCAGCCGTCCAAAATCTACACAAAGCTGAACAGAACTCAGGAAAGCTTCCAAAAGGGAGATGATCAGTCTCCCTGGGGGAATGGATGCCCTCCGCTTTGGAAGGCTGTCACTGACCACAGGGATAGTAAAAAGGGGGGCACTCAGCTCATTGTGACCACCCATTTAAGTTAATTTTGTCATGGTGAAGTGTCCCTATTAGTGCTACAGCCCACTATTTTTTGCCATAGGGACCCCGACGCCTTGATTTTGAAGTTTGGCTCACAGTTACACTATTTTGACTTTACATTACAATATTACTGGTTTTACTGAAAGTTTAGAGTACCTACAATGGATTTACCAGTGTTTCCATGTTCTGGAAAAAAATGCAAGAACAATCTGTTATTTGTTTTGTAATTTGCTGGGAGAATACATATAAACTATATGGGGTTTCCCCAGAGATGAAACGTAAACCAGAAAATGACACAAACTCCCCTTACGAAGGTGAACAAGGTAACCGGAGCATGCAGGGTGCGGCACATTCAGATTCCATGATCAGGTGACTGATGTGAATGTGCCAATTTATACAAGAACGTTTACTAAAGAAGGACCAGTCTTCAAAGCCTACAGACCAAAGAAAGAGCTCAATGCATCTAAGGCTACAGTCTGAGCGCACTCTGCATGCGTGCATAATGGACGTACGTACTGATGGAAGATACTGTAGACACCACACGGTCGTTTTTTTTTTTTGACGGATGTAGAAAAAAAAAGGGAAATATGGGAATTAAAATTAAATGACAGGTACAGTCAGCCAGACCAAAAAAAACTTCTGAGCGGCAATGGGAAGGACATTGCAAATGCGCTGCATCTGACGTTGCGTCATGATGCACACAGGCCGCTACGCGGATGCGGCGCACGTCGTAGCGCTTTTACGTCGAGGCGTTTGTCTGATGCTAGCCTAAAACAGTACGACCTCCTCTAAGACAGCTATTGGTGGTATTCCCCATTGAAAAATATCTAATGTTAAGCCTTGAAAGTATAACGCTCATGGTATTCCATGCGTAGGATGGGGACTCTCCAGAAAAAGGAAACTCACACTGATCAGTTACATGGAGTGGTTTTTGTAAAAAGTGAAACCGTTCATTGTGAAGCAGTCTCTCAAGTCTGATGCAAAGTCACAATTTACACCAGTGTTTCACAAACTTGTCCTCGGGACCCTCAACCAGGCCAGATTTTACAGATGACCTTGGGGAAAAGCAGACTGAAACCTGCAATCACTGAGCAGCAAATCATATCACCTGTGCTGTGCTTCAGATATCTGGCAAACCTGGTGAGGCGGAGGGTCCTGAGGACAGGTTTGGGAAACACTGATTTACACAATACCCAAACGGCGGACACCCTCTGTGCCACTGAGGCACTTTCATTTCCCCTTTAGGAAGAAAAAAAAGGCCTTTATGTTTTTCAGCGGAAGATGCGTGGCTTCCTCAATCACTTTCAAGTCCTGTTAGCAACTACCTCTTTATCCGGAAACATTTCTGATATGATATTGTCTTAATAAACACGTGTTACCGAATGCACATTTATTTAAATAGAAGTTTCAAAGAAACATATCGGAACCCTTCAGTCAAAAAGCATCCGAGCCAACTAGTCTATGTACTATGCTCCTAGTAAGAATAGACTGAATCATTTTTTGTGGGATATACTCTCCCATCAGTCTCCTAGTAATGGATTTAATTGTATTTTTCGAACCACATCGTTGCACTTTTGCAACAAAAGCCTGGCCCCAAGGTTCTCTTGAACGCTGACGTGGTCTCGGGTAAAAACACAGCGAGGAGGTAGAAGGCCATTCATTGTGGTCTTCAAGGTGAAAGTCCTCTACCACTGTCTCAGTAGTTAGGAAGAGTGTGGACAGCAAAGATAATGGTCTTAAAGAGCCACTCTGCGCTGTGACCACTCAATACTATTTGAGTGGTCAAAGTGCCTTGAAAGCACTTGCCCTGGAGAGCTGAGGGAGATCTTGGAGGGCTGATTCAACCCTCAAAGTGCTAAGTACCAGCTGGTTGGGTAGAGGTAAAAATCACTGCTCTCTAACCATGGAGACCCAGGTTTGAACCCCAGCAAGAGCACCTCTCCAGTAAGCATCCTTGGGCAAGACACCCAACGGTACATACTCGTCACCCAGGGCATACTTGAAAACGAGAGAAATCTCAATGTATCCTTCCTGGTAAAATACTTTCTCAAAAAAAAAGTCCCACCCAGAAACTGAGCAGCGAGCATAGGTTCCTGGTGACAAGGACCGGTCACTTGACACGTTGCAGCGTAGAGTAAGCAGCAGCATGTCACACCCGGACCAGCACAGAGGGAGCCGGAGGCTGGATTTATGGGGAGTTAAGAATCTAAATGGTTAAAATGGGAGGAGGTCAGAGCAGTTGATGTTTAACTACTCAACTCAAATTTTTACATATTGAATTTGTGACTTCTGTCACTTCTTGCCTTTCAGACACACAGTGGGCTCTGAGCGTTTTCTCTGATACCTTTACCTGAGCCCACCATTCATGTGAGAAAAAAGAAAAAAAACAAAAACACAAAGCAAAACAGAAGGGTGATAGCCTTCTCATAGTAAGTCAATGCAAAGGCAAAACTAATTGCTATGGACTAACAGGCCCAGTGCCATCACCCATCAGGACTCATACATATAGGCCAGTAGAATAAAGAGTACACACGTCATCCATACTATAAATCCTCAATCCCAGGCACCAGTGGCGTCACTAGGGTTGGGGTCACCCGGTGCGGTAATTTATGGTGTCACCCCCCCCCCCCGTGTTTTAAACTACTCTTACTCCTAGATCAGTACTCCCAAATAACACTGAATGCTCATACACAGCGCACATTACTGTGAGGTTTATTGCTGTGGAGCTCTCTCATATGCTCACACAAATTTTTGCCAACTGCCAGCAAGTACGGTGCCTGTTCGAAGGCAGTGAAAGCACACATGGATATATATTGCCCCCAGCAGCTCACCCATGGATATATATTGCCCCCAGCTCACATATGGATATATTGCCCCAGTTCACAATTATATATTGCCCCCAGCAGCTCACCCATAGATATATAATGCCCCCAGCTCACATATGGATATATTGGCCCAGACCAGCTCACACATGGATATATTGCCCCAGACCAGTTCACACATGGATATATTGCCCCAGCTCTCATGGATATGCCCCCAGCTCTCATGGATATGCCCCCAGCACACATGGATACTGCCCCAAGCACACATGGATACTGCCCCAAGCACACATGGATACTGCCCCAAGCACACATGGATACTGCCCCAAGCACACATGGATACTGCCCCAAGCACACATGGATACTGCCCCCAGCACACATGGATATACCCCAGCAGCTCTCATGGATATGCCCCAGCAGCTCTCATGGATATACTGCCCCAGCTCCTCTCATGGATATACTGCCCCAGCAGCTCTCATGGATATACTGCCCCAGCTCCTCTCATGGATATACTGCCCCAGCTCCTCTCATGGATATACTGCCCCAGCTCCTCTCATGGATATACTGCCCCAGCTCCTCTCATGGATATACTGCCCCAGCTCCTCTCATGGATACTGCCCCAGCTCCTCTCATGGATACTGCCCCAGCTCCTCTCATGGATACTGCCCCAGTTCCTCTCATGGATATACTGCCCCAGCTCCTCTCATGGATATACTGCCCCAGCTCCTCTCATGGATATACTGCCCCAGCTCCTCTCATGGATATACTGCCCCAGCTCCTCTCATGGATATTGCCCCAGCTCCTCTCATGAATATACTACCCCAGCTCCTCTCATGGATATGCCGCCCCATCTCCTCTCATGGATATGCCCCCAGCTCCTCTCATAGATATTGCCCCAGCTCCTCTCATTGATATTGCCCCAGCACATGGATACTGCCCCAGCTCATGGATATACTGCCCCAGCTCATGGATATACTGCCCCAGCTCATGGATAATGCCCCAGCTCATGGATAATGCCCCAGCTCATGGATATACTGCCCCAGCTCATGGATATACTGCCCCAGCTCATGGATATACTGCCCCAGCTCATGGATACTGCCCCAGCACATGGATACTGCCCCAGCACATGGATATACTGCCCCAGCTCATGGATATACTGCCCCAGCACATGGATATACTGCCCCAGCACATGGATACTGCCCCAGCACATGGATACTGCCCCAGCACATGGATACTGCACCAGCTCCTCTCATTGATATTGCCCCAGCACATGGATACTGCACCAGCTCCTCTCATAGATATTGCCCCAGCACATGGATACTGCCCCCAGCTCATGGATAATGCCCCAGCACATGGATACTGCCCCAGCACATGGATACTGCCCCAGCACATGGATATTGCCCCAGCTCATGGATACTGCACCAGCTCCTCTCATTGATATTGCCCCAGCACATTGATACTGCCCCAGCTCATGGATATACTGCCCCAGCTCATGGATATACTGCCCCAGCTCATGGATATACTGCCCCAGCTCATGGATATACTGCCCCAGCTCATGGATATACTGCCCCAGCTCATGGATATAATGCCCCAGCACATGGATAATGCCCCAGCACATGGATAATGCCCCAGCACATGGATACTGCCCCAAGCACATGGATACTGCCCCCAGCACCTCATGGATATGCCCCAGCAGCTCATGGATATGCCCCCAGCTCACCTCCTGCGCCGCGTGTTCTGCTCCCTCTGAGCGTCCGGCGGCATGGAGCTTGGGCGCTCGCTTGGGGGAGCCACGTGACCAGCCGCGATCTCGCGAGAACTCGGCTGGTGACGTGTTTCCCCCAGGCGAGCGTCGAAGCTGCATAGCTTCGGACGCTCGCAGGGAGCGAACACACGGTGCAGGGTGAGACACCCGCCCTTAGGGTGACGGTGTCACCCTAAGGGCGGGTGTCACCTGCCCCCCGCCCCCACGTAGCGATGCCCTTGCCAGGCACATACTTCACTTACTGAAGTAGCAGTAGAGCAGGGGTCAGTAACCTTTGCTGTCCAAGTGTTTTTGAACTACAGCTCCCATGAGATTTAGGTAACTGATTGAGCACCTGAGCATCAGGAGATGTAGTGTCATGCCCCATGATTTAGGATTTATTGTATATTTTTCAGTTTTGTGTTGAATCTGCCTTTGCTGCTTACATGCTATTGATTTCATAGCTATTTTGTCCCTGCTGGGTTTCCTTAGCTTGCTGCATCCAACTAGTTGCACCCATTTTGCTCAGTGTCTTGTTCTAGGGACTTCCTGGTCACATAGCAACCATTCTGTGCTCACTGCTGGACAAATCTAATGTCTTTTTACCTGCATTGCTGTACACTATTACAAGATTGTCAGTCTGATCATTAAAGTCTTCAACTGGATTCATCTTTCTACGTGTCAGTTTTGCTGAGTTCAAGCTATCTGCTGAACTTCATCGTGTGAGTACTGGTCAAATACAGACTTGGCTAGTCTAAAGCACCCACGCCTCACAGTTTTGCTTAGGGAAGCAGAATATGTAGCTTCAAAACATATGGAAGGCCAAGGTTGCTGAACCTTGCATTATAGGATGGTTGTGACAGACTCCCGCCATCATGACCACTTAAGTAGGTTTCATTGGTCACGGCAGCAAGAGTGTGTCTTTAAACAAACATCATGACACTACTTCTATTTTTTATAAATTAGTATCCCTGACAAGGGTTGGGGAGAGTTATTAATGTGAAGTGAGAAGAGAAGAAAGAGGTTAAACAAGCTTTTTCAATTCATTCTAAAATGTACAAAAAGAGGATGTAGGCAATGGCCTTTAAGGAGAAGGTGAATCATTGAATTTGAGGAAGCTATACAGACCGTGCACTGTGCCAGACACTATATGCGTCAGAGGATTAACACACAACTGTGAATTTTACAAATCATCATCATGCGGTCTGGGAAAACCATAAGCAGTCAGTGGCAATAAATACAAAGCATTCATTTAGGACGCCACATTACCTGGCTTCCTCCAGCACAGCTCCCATCGCGCGATACTTCTCTTCATTTTTCACATCTTCGTTGATATCAGTTCCCCCGAATACAGCCCCAAATGGGATTCTGTTCCCTAAAAATAAAATGCAAGGGTTAAAAAGCAAAAAAATTCCCGTAATAGTCATGATTTACTTTTCCAGTAATTTTAAAGGGACACTCTACACATCCTGACCACTTTAGCTTCAGTGTCAGCGTGGCACCCAGGGCCGGCGCTAACATAAGGTGACACAGGCGGCTGTCTGGCTTCCTGCCAGATTGAGGGGACGGCATTTCGGAGATTCTGAGAGAATTTTTTTTTGTGTGGTGGACAGCTGGGGAGAGACCTGGCGCAGCGTAGCACCGCCTCCTTCTTCTCACTCTCACTGACCCAGCGAGCGGAGGTGGCGCCCTGCCGACATCATCATGGGTTGGGGGGCCGGGCGCCGCCATCTTGGTCGGCCGGGGGGGGGGACCTGGTGCAGCGCTAGGGCCACCTTGTTCTATCCCCTGTCTCTGGCCCAGCAAGTGGAGGTGGCGCCCTGCCGACATCGTCATCATTGGTGGGGGCGGGCCAGGCGCCGCCATCTTGGTGAGACCAATAGGTGCAGAGTCTGCCACTATTTTGGTCTCCACCAAGATGGCGGCGCTCGGCCTTACCCTGCCAATGATGATGACGTTGGCAGGGCGCGACGGCGAGACCTCTCCTCACTCTAGACTAGCCAGGCCGGAGCATTTACATCTGAAATGGCGACTCCCAGTCCCCATTCTTTCGTTGCAGCAGCTGGCGCTGAGTGGTTTTCCGCCTGCTGTCACTGGAGGAGCTGTGCTCTGGGCTGCGGAATGTGAGCCGATTGCACCGGTGATGTAAGTAACTGAACCTGTGATGTGCAGCGCTCTTCAGCCACCGGTGCGGGTAAAGGATGGTGGGGGACAGCCCTCATGTCACCCGAGTGGATCAGTTAAGAGTTAACTCCTCCTGGCTGCTGGTATGTCTGGCAATGAAAGGGTTAATCAGTCAGCTGTGGCCTGTATGACGTGTATTCTTTAGGGGAGGGATCAGCAATCTTTGCCCTCAATGTGTTTTGGAACTAAAGCTCCCATGATGGACACTCATCAGTTTAGCAGAGCCTCATGGGAGACGAAGTTCCAGAACGTCTGCAGGCCAGGTTTGGGTCTCCTGCTCCAGGTTGTCACGGGGGCAGTGCCTGGTGACGCACCACCCTATCCTTGCCCTCCGATCCTTGGAAGTGGTCGGTCTGTATATATATCCCTAAGAATATAACTCGCAGAAAGGTGAGGTCCAGGTTCCTGAGAGAAGCCCCTATGGGCAGAGATGCACTGTAAACGGCAAGGACAGATGAAAGCAACACAGGGTTAACAAAAGACCTCTGTACGGCAATACCAAAGATTCCCTGCACTGAAAGGCCGGTCTTTAGGATAGCCGGATCTAATCTAAAGGAAAGTATTACCTTGAAGCCGTACAGAGTCTTTTGTTGTATACAGATGACAGGGTTTCCTGGAAACGGTACAGACAAGGAATATCCTATATATAGTAATATAGAGGAAAGCCAAAGGTCATAACCAGAGAGAGTACGTCATACAGAATATAGGAATAGGAACCAGAAGGGAAGTCAGCCAAGCCAAAAATCGGTAACCGGGGAATCAGAATGGAACATAAACAGCAAAACAAAATACAGAAATAGACAGAACTAAATACACAGAAGGAACGGACATAAACTGGAACAGAAATAACAGAGGCAAAAACTGAACAGGGATGAACAAACGGAGGATATCAGGAACACAGCAAGGAGCTCTCAGGATACAAGTCGCAAGGAGACCAGGCAAAGGAAAAATGACCCAGTAATGTACTATAGGTACATTGCTCTAATATAGGCAGGGGAATCAAGGCAAGGGTCAACAGGTGAGCAGCACACAGAACACCAATTAACCCCTGGGAGGCCACCCAGGAATTGGCAGCAACAGAAACACAATGGAAAAAACACAATATACAAATACAGAGGGCAGGAAGACAGGTTTGGAACGTGGGAACGTGACACAGGTTTCATATGGAAGCCCTGGTCATAACCTGGACACATACCGTGTGTCTGGCTGTGAGTATTTTTAGTTTACCTCCTGGGGCAGTATCCTAAGCATAGAGCAGTTACTATAGCAACAGCCGAGGTGGGTCCGGCAGGTTGCTCTAAATATAGACAGCATTCCACCCAAGTTCAGGGGCCAGACCTCAAACACTTGGCAAAGTAGTTCCTTCTCTATTTTTGCAGGGAGCATGCTGGTCCCAATCAGCCGACTTACTGCTAAGTTTCCCCCTATTCTGATTCATGTTTTCTGGTTAAGCGGGTCGGTTCTGCGCAGCTCCTGTCGGTGGTCCTGCGCAGATCCTGTCGGTGGTCCTGCGCAGATCCTGTCGGTGGTTCTGCGCAGATCCTGTCGGTGGTTCTGCGCAGCCCCTGTCGGTGGTTCTGCGCAGCCCCTGTCGGTGGTTCTGCGCAGCCCCTGTCGGTGGTTCTGCGCAGCCCCTGTCGGTGGTTCTGCGCAGCCCCTGTCGGTGGTTCTGCGCAGCCCCTGTCAGGCATTTACACCTGAAATGGTGGCTCCCAGTCTCCATCGGTCCTTGTGGCAGCCGGTGCCAGCCATGCCAGGTCAGCTGCACCCTCCTCATGGTCCACTATCCACTCCCCCTCGTTGACCTCTGGCTGGACAGCTGTGGCTGGACAGCTGTGACAGGCATCTGGTCTGAGGGCTCTGTATATATATATCTGTACAAGTTCTGGTCTGAGGTCTCTGTATATATGTATCTGGGCATGTTCTGGTCTGAGGCCTCTCTGTATATATGTATCTGGACATGATCTGGTATAAAGTCTCTCTGTATATATGTATCTGGGAATATTCTGGTCTGAGGTCTCTGTATATAGGTATCTGGGCATGTTCTGGTCTGAGGTCTCTCTATATGCATCTGGGCATGTTCTGGTCTGAGGTCTCTGTATATATGCATCTGGACATGTTCTGGTCTGAGGGCTCTGTATATATGCATCTGGGCATGTTCTGGTCTGTGGTCTCTGTATATATGCATCTGGGAATGTTCTGGTTTGAGGTCTCTGTATATATGCATCTGGGCATGTTCTGGTCTGAGGTCTCTGTATATATGCATCTGGGCATGTTCTGGTCAGAGGTCTCTGTATATATGTATCTGGGAATGTTCTGGTCAGAGGTCTCTGTATATATGTATCTGGGCATGTTCTGGTCTGAGGTCTTTGTATATATGTATCTTGGCATGTTCTGGTCTGAGGTCTCTCTGTATATATGTATCTGGACATGTTCTGGTCTGAGGTCTCTGTATATATGTATCTGAGCATGTTTCGGTCTGTATATATGTTTCTGAGTGGGCATGATGTCGGTGAGTACCTGAAAAAAGTATTGGTACTTGTACTCTGTCTTAAAGTGGTATCGGTGCAACCCTAGTGTGTGTATATATATGTATGTGTATATATAGAGATTATTATGGCACCTTTATCCGGATTGGCTTGACATGACACGGATGGGAGGGGGGCACCAAAACGCACATTTGCCTGACTAGACAAAAATGCTTGCACTGGCCCTGGTGGCACCTGTCATGAGCCATGGAGGGACCCAGGGAGAGACACTGAAAAACCCTCAGGCGAGGACACACGGAATCAGGTGTAGATGGGATTTTATTGCACAGCAGAAACAAAACGGGGAGAGTCAATATGGAGTTAACCAGTGCAGCAGTTAATGTGGTGATGATGATAGCAGGGTTGGGGGATAATGAACACACCGCACTGCTGGGCAGTAATCCAATTCTCTGCAGGGCAGGAACCCAAGGCAACGCTTGGACGCTATGGCAGATAAGAGGACACAACTCTGCAGGGCAGGAACTAGCAGCATGCCCTGATGGGCAGGTGTTCACTACTCCACTGGGCAGGCACTCACAGCAATTGCTGCTGGACTGGAAAACACAACAAGCAAGATGCCACAGCACAGAGAGACAAGATAATTCACAGTATTACTGGGCAGATACTCACTGCAGGTGCAGGATCTTAAGCTAACCCAGATAGCTCACTGGAGATCTAGTATAGTAGCTGGATACACCAGAACTAGTTTGGGCCCCTTAATAAAGTTCAGAGTTCACAAACATTATACATAGTTATTTATTTCCATTTGGTTTGTAGTAAGGGGAAAAAAAGGAAACAGTTGCTTCCATTATGGCTGGAGATAATGCAATGTGTATTTTTCTTGTTATGTCTTATTTTGCTTCCTCTTCACATTACTCTCTACCTGCTGTTGTGACTTTTTGCAAAGTGCTAAAACTAGCAGAGTGCAAACACTGCAGGGTTTGAATGTTGGCTTCATTTTGGACCAGCACTTTGTGAAATGCTGTCTGGAGAGCCACAAATTGTCTTCAGAAATGCTTAAAGTAGCCTTGTGTTCCCAGACACAAAATTACCAACCTCTCAAGAAAATTGACAAAACACATTTTGTTTAGGATTTATTTTTCTTTCTAGAGAAAATGTTAGATTTCCCGTGTTCTACAATAACACTGGAATATCCGGAACCACTTTTCACTGAACAGTGTATTAACTATACACACAACGCCCTATACCATGACTGAGCCGATAATAGGGCGCCACCAACGAAAAATGTAGTGTGAGCCATTATCCTTTTGCGGCTTCCGATTACGGCTAGATTACGAGAAAGCTTCTATATTAGCAGATTGACTTGTAATGAACACATGTTACTACTAGGTACTTGCTGCAGGGCCACTGCTGCTAGCATCTCCTGGAGTTCATAGAACTCCTTGGAGACCAGGGAGAACCCTGTCGGACATTGTATGAGATCTTGCAAGGTCAGCAGGAAGGACACTGGGAACTATTTATTCCTGCTTTCCTTCAGCATGCAATAAGAGGAGATAGCATATCATGCCGTCTCCTGCACTGTGAGAGGAGTTTTTGACTTTTTTTTTTATAAACGCCAGGTTTTGAGAGTTGTTTTGTGATGGTTTGCTTTTATCAAATACCGGCTTGAGACAAGAATAACAAGCGACACTGGAATTTTATTCTCTGGCTGCCTACAAATTAGCACCTCCTATGATTTATTACTTTACAGTCAACTAACCCAACAACCAAGTAGCTAGAACGGTTTGTGGCCCATCTCAAATAGGACAGGGGAGCCCTTATAATTAACACGTGGGGACGTCATACTTAATGACTCATTAATAATACCAGTTCACTTGGAACAAGGCCCGTGTTCTGCAGAATCTGAAAAATTTATGCAAGTGGCAAACGAATACTAAAGAACTTAAACGGTTACCCAGCATATATCTGCCTGCTTTGTACAGGTGTATGACCAATCCTGCATCAAACGAGTCTTGGGAAATCAGTTTGGAGACTTCAACATGATTCTCTATAGACGCAGCATCCTTCAGCACACACTGATGACCTGCAGCTTCAAGGTGATCCCTGAATGGAACAAAACAAAATGAAGACATGCATGGGAGTTAATTAGGGAGTCTAAAACCCACACAAACAACCAAAATAGAACCTCTAAGGCTAATGTCACCCGAACGCAGTCAGAGAGCACTCTGCGTGCATGCACAACGGACGGACATATCGACGGAAGATACTGTAGACACCACACGGTCTGTTTTTGTTGACGGACGTAGAAAAAAAAAGGGAAACAAAATTTATTTGAAAAATTATAAAAATTTGAAAAGGATATGAAAAGCCATTTTGTGTGTCAAGGTGCTGGACGTTGCAAATGCGCTGCACCTGATATCTCATCACTCACACAGAATGCTACGCAGAAGTGGCGCACTCTGCGCGTCCGTCTATCGGTTTTATGTTCTTGCCTAACTTGCGTCCGTTTGCCACGTGCGTTGTGCAGTTCGGTGCGCATGTACCTCGTGTGTGGGTCTCTATTGATCATGATTCTATGCTACCACGGACGTTAAACTGTGCGCCGACAAGGACATGATCACTGCGTTCGTCTGACGCAGACCTAAATCATATATTGACAAATCCCAAGACACCTCCTAAGTGACACATCACTGTTTATATGCAAACTACTATCAATCTATTCATTCTCAGTTTTGTTACCCCCCCACAAAAAATACAATATATATATTTATTTATTTTTTACAGCCAAAAAAAAGAAGTGTTTTTGGCAGTGATAGCACCTTCACACCTCAGGCCGGGGTCAGATGAGGGCACTATCATCAGCGTTGTGATGCTTCGACGGGCCGGCCACACGCTGTAGCATGCACACGAACTGCGTGCCCTACCGATGAGCGTTTTGCAGAGCGGAAGGAACGTCCGTGAGGGTGGACGTTCCTTCCATTCTGATGCCCATCTGACCACCTCGATGAACACGGTTAGTGCACTCACCGCTGCAAGGCTCGATCCTCCAATGGAGGATCGCGCTCTGCAGCCCAGTCGAACGCGCGTCGTAGCGCTTCGACGGGGAGGCATTCTGAACAATTCGTGTGCGTACTGCGGCCCTGTCGAAGCGTCACAAGGCTGCGACAAACGCCGGGTAGGCACGTCAGTACGAGCGCACATAGTGACCCCGGCCTTAAACCCGTTGAACTGAAGCACCAAAAATCAGGGCATTGTGCCATTCTGTGAAGATTAACCATTATTTCTCTATGGGGCAGTTTCGCTGACCCCGCAGATCGACGATCTGCAACGTATTTCGCCATCAATTCGTCTGTATTTGGCAAATTTACAGTTTAGTGAATAGACAAACTGCCCGTAATCGCACTGCATGGGGAAATTCAATGTTTGGTGCAATAAGAAACATAGAAAATGTCGGCAGATAAGAGCCTTTCGGCCCATCTAGTCTGCCCAATTACATGGATACTTGACCTGGATTTATCTTTTGTTTAGGATAGCCTTATGCCTATCCCATGCCTGCTTAAATTCAATTACTGTTTTGGCCTCTACCACTTCAACTGGAAGGCTGTTCCATGTATCCACCACCCTCTCAGTAAAATGCTTTCTGATGTTACTTTTAAACCTTTGCCCCTCTAATCTAAGACTATGTCCTCTTGTTTTCCTACTTTGTTTCCTTTTAAATATACTCCCTTCCTCTACCTTGTGGATTCCCTTTACGTATTTAAATGTTTCTATCATATCTCCTCTGTCTTGTCTTTTTTCCAAGCTGTACAGGTTAAGATCATTAAGACTTTCCTGGTAACGATAAGGGGCAAGTTTGCAGATTTAGGGCCCTATTACATTCTTCACGCAAAAATGCACGGTAAACGCGTGAACGTTTGCGCGAAGCGTTAAACGTTAACGTGTGTAAATTAATGCTGGTATTACAATCCTCGCGCATTTTTTCATCCTTCAAAAAATAACGCGCGTAAAACAGACGCGCAAAAACGCGCGCGCAGTAACGTTGCACGCAGAAATCAGTGTGCAATCAAAATTAAGAACCTTAATGGTCTCACGTTATGTTTTTGCACCTGTCAATCTGCGCATGTATGCTGTATCAAAAAAAAAAAAAAAAACACGCACAACTTCTCAAATTTATTGGTTGGGTATGTGTAGAATGTAGAACTATACTTTACTGTATTTTTTTGGGGGCTGGTGTATTTGGGTTTGGCCAGGACGTTCAGATTTTCCATTAACACCAGCTTTCAGGAGTTGCTAAAATTATGCGCGCAAAAGCTGTGCGTTACAAACTGCGCATAGATTGTAATACCATCCGCGTACCAGCGCACAAACACATTTGCGCTGAACAATGTTAAGTATAGGACGTGCGAAGTACAGTAAGCTCGCGCAGCATTTTTGAAAGTTCATCCGCGGTAGACATATACGCGCATTTGTTGCGCTGAGATTTTAATACGACGTTCAGCGCAAAGGGGTTTGCCCCTCGCGTTAATGCGTTTTTGCACACGCATTAACGTTAACGTGAAGACTGTAATAGGGCCCTTAGTGAATAACCCCTTTAGAGATAAAATAATAGGGGAAAGAGAGAGGTTTCCTTTACTAACCCGTCACCAACAACAAAGTTATGAGCAGAACTGAAATATTCTGGACAAAAACTGCCAAGTTGAGCCTATCACAGATGTATGTCTTGTTGACTCGTTTTTTGGGGTATTCCTCCTGCATTGGTTTTAGATATGTTTAGTAAATAAACCTAGATTCTCAAGCCGTCATAATTGATGATCATCACCATCTTACAGCACACCAGCATTAAATGTACCCTGTACAACATAGATTAGGGGTCAGGAGCCTTGGCCTTTGGAACTACAATACCCATGAGACTCCTCCAATCCAATGAGTACCTGAGTATTGAGGGGGTTGTATGAGAGAAAAAAAAAACACACTTATACGATCATAGAATGTGAGATCTGATATGGGCCTAGAGAAGATAAATACCCAGAACTCGCACGTCTCAATAATGTATGAAAAGAATTACCATTATTTCTAAAACAACCACACAGACCAAGAAGCATTGTTTCAAAACATTGGATTCTCACAAGAGCGTTGTCAAAACACTGTGCTATGAGATCACACCAGGATCCCTTTTTTTTTCTTATTTTAACAGGGTTATTCAGAGACAGGTGAAACTGGAGAACTTTTGCAGAAGTGAAAATTCTAGGTCAAAATAGCCAAACCAGAAAATTCTCCCATTTATCTTACTTTCCAAATCGGTCAATTTTGTCCTAGAATTTTCACTTCTTTGAAAGTTCTCCAGAGTTTCACCTTTCTCTGAATAACGCTGTATGTGTGCCAGGCCATGACTACATATACAAAGGTATATTAAAAACTAGGTGTATAGGTGATCATTCCATGTCCCCACAATGAGCAGTGTAAGGCAGCCTGATGTTGCAGTGATTAATGGGTTACTGGCAGCTCGGCAGGCTGCCCTCCTCTATGGGTATTTCACTTGGCACCCACTCTAGGATCTCCCTCTCTCTCTCTGTCCAATGCTTACTTGATTCTGTCTGCTGTCGTGGAGTTGCCTGTGTGGGCTCTGAGACAGGCCAGAAAGAGGATTCTCATGGCTGACAGCAAAGGAGGAAGCTGTCTCTCTCTCTCTCTATACTGTGCTATGTCTCTGCCACGTCTGCCTTGTTGTCATTGTGCGGCTTCAGATCCGGTTCTCCTGTCTCTTCATTCCAATCATAACTAACACCCAGCCAGAAGGCAGGCAGACAAGAGGAGGGAGGGAGGGGACCCGGGTGATAGTGGTCACCAGGTGCTGCACAGTGTCACGCTTTCACTTGCAGTTGTGCAGTGCCCACCCCTTCCATTCATCCCCTCAGAAACCAGCCACCGCGTATGTGGTTCCTAGCAGCACACATGCAGTCTGCACAGGGCTCTCACAGCACTGCCAGCCAGCACTAAATTTATTCCACAAATAATACATGTGATTATAGTTCTACTGTAGTAGCCACCACTTTATTACATACAGTGCAAAAACACACACACAGCCCGCTGCGGAATATGCTGGCGCTTTATAAATAAAGAATAATAATAATAATAATATAAAGGAATAGTCATTTCTGAGCATTGCCTCAATCAATCACAATGTTAGCTCTTTTTGAGAGCAGGACCCCCTCTACCTCACTTCAGTATTACTGTTTATAAACCTAACTCAGGGATCTTAAAGGAAAACTAAAAAATAGAGTTTCCTTTTTTTGTCTCTTCGGCTCAGGGACACCCGAACCTGGAAGTCCCCGACGCTTTTGAATTCAATTTGTGGCCTGGCCCCTACATAACTACTTATGTATAGGGTTGCCAGATCAGCCATGTTTTCCTGGACACGTTACTATTTCATGCAGAGGGGAGCACATGGAAAAGTGCTGCCCTGCAACATGTACAATTCATATGCCGCAGGAAGGAAATCAAGTCAGATCACCTGGGATTTCTCTTTGATTTCTTACCTGCAGGATTCTACATTTTGTGGGGTGGCATTTTTCATGCGGTGCCCATCAGCATGAATACATTATATGTGTCCAAGAAAACATGGCCAATCTGGCAACCCTACTTATGTAGTGAAATGGGACTTGTGTGCTTTCATACAGGTCTATTCAAATAAAGGTGAACCTTGCATACTCGCCACCCAGGCAATACTTGAAAACGAGAGCAATCTCAATGTATCCTTCCTGGTAAAATCCTTTCTCAAAAAAAAACCTCAGAAGTGACTGGAGAAGTGGAAATTCTAGGTCAAAATAGCCAAACCAGAAAAATTCTCCCACTTATCTCACTTTCCAAATCGGCTATTTTCATGGGGGTCTGCAGGATGGGGCAAGGGGGGCTCTTGCCACCCCCACCCCCCCCCCCCCCCTTGATCAACAGGCTTAAGTTAAGATAATTTATTCACTGCACTGCTGCAGTTCCTTGGCTCTCCACTAAGCTTCACATCCCCACTCCACCTCCAATCCACCAAGTGCTCCAACTCACTTTGCAGGCTGGGATATTCAGGGCTGAGATGCAGGTGCAGCTGCTCCTATGGGCCACTGGCTGGGATGCTGGACACAAGAAAAAAAGTGATAATTTTCAAATAAATACATTTTTATTAAGCTTGATTTCAGTGTCTTTATTTATGAGGAGAGGCCCCTGATCTGAGGTCTAGTTTATCTGTCTGGGGAAAAGGGACACAAAGTGATTAATAATAATCTGGTGGGGGCCTGTGTTAAGCTCACAGAGCTTGCATGATGTACAGGCCAGGGCAATATTGGCAGTATACAGGCACTCTAGGCAGGGTCTTGCCTGGGCAGTGGGGATGAGGACCCTGCTCCAGAGCTTACAATGTAAGAGGAGAGGGGACCCAGCTCCAGAATTTACAATCTAAGAGGAGAGGGGGGACCCTGCTCCGGCACCCACACACTTCTTCGGGCTGGCTCACACCCTCGCTGGCAGTACTCCACCTCCTACTGTCTCATGGGGTCTGGTGTGTGTGTGTGTATATGTACAGTTGTGTTCAAAATTATTCAACCCCCCACTGAAATTGAGTGTTTTGGCCAGTTAGACATTGATTTTGATCATTCAGTCATCTTGCTTACAATTAAATCAAAGAGGCACGTGTAGGTCAGACAAATATAACATAACATTTATAATGACATAACCACAAATGTCTTTTCTGTGCTCACATCATTATCAGTTTTATTCAACCCCCAAGTGACATTCAATCTTAGTACTTAGTACAACATCCTTTTACAGTTATAACAGCTTTTAAACATGAAGCATAGCTTGACACAAGTGTCTTGCAGCGATCTACGGGTATCTTCGCCCATTCGTCATGGGCAAAAGCCTCCAGTTCAGTCACATTCTTAGGCTTGCGCACTGCAACTGCTTTCTTTAAGTCCCACCAGAGGTTCTCAATCGGATTTAAGTCAGGTGACTGCGATGGCCACTCCAAAATGTTCCAGCCTTTAATCTGCAACCATGCTCTAGTGGACTTGGAGGTATGCTTGGGATCATTGTCCTGTTGAAAGGTCCAACGTCTCCCAAGCCTCAGGTTTGTGACGGACTGCATCACATTGTCATCCAATATCTCCTGGTACTGAAGAGAATTCATGGTACCTTTCACACGCTGAAGCTTCCCTGTACCTGCAGAAGCAAAACAGCCCCAAAGCATGATTGACCCCCCGCCATGCTTCACAGTAGGCAAGGTGTTCTTTTCTTCATAGGCCTTGTTCTTCCTCCTCCAAACATAGCGTTGATCCATGGGCCCAAACAGTTCTAATTTTGTTTCATCAGTCCACAGAACACTATCCCAAAACTTCTGTGGTTTGTCCACATGACTTTTGGCATACTGCAGTCGACTCTCCTTATTCTTTGGAGACAGCAAGGGGGTGCGCCTGGGAGTTCTGGCATGGAGGCCTTCATTACGCAGTGTGCGCCGTATTGTCTGAGCTGAAACTTCAGTACCCACATCTGACAAATCTTTTCTCAGTTCCTCAGCAGTCACACGGGGACTTTTCTCCACTCTACGCTTCAGGTAGCGCACAGCAGTCGAAGTCAGCATCTTCTTTCTGCCACGACCAGGTAGCGTTTCAACAGTGCCCTTTGCTTTGAATTTGCGAATGATGCTTCCTATGGTCTCTCTTGGTATGTTTAACATCTTTGCAATCTTCTTATAGCCATTGCCCTTCCTGTGAAGAGTAATCACCTCTTCTCTTGTCTTCCTGGACCATTCTCTTGACTTCACCATGTATGTAACCACACCAGTAAATGTCTAGAAGGAGCTGAGTATCACAGTCATTTTAAAGCTGCCTAATTGGTGCTTATTATGCTTTATTGCTGCTCCGTGACATCCACAGGTGTTTTCAATACCTGATTGAAAACACTTGAATGAACCTCTGTTCTTTAGAGTGGTAGTCTTTAAGGGGTTGAATAATAGTGTCAATGAAGAATTCCCAAAAGAAACATTTATTACTGTATTACAAAACCAATTGATGTCATTTTAGTTGCATATGGTTCTTTAAAAAGTCCTTGTAGGATTTCATTCTGAATACAATTACAAATGTACACTAAATTCCCTAAAACCCTTTACAGCATTGGGGGTTGAAAATTTTTGAACACAACTGTATATATGTATGTTTGGAGTGGGGGGCCTGGTGTGTGTGCCAGTATCTGTGGGGGGGGAGTCATGGTTCGTGTATACAGAGATGGCCTTATAAAAACACTTCCTTTATTGCCAAATCTCAGAGAAAGTGACATTGGCCTCAAATCAGTCCGTTTAACCCCCAAATCGGCCCCTCTCACACAGAACCACAAATCAGGTCCTTTCGTCCATAATAAGCCTCTCTCATGCCATGGGGTTATTCAATAATCACCAGGTCTTTCAAGAAATTTATTCTTGAATCCTTCCTAAGTGATCTCAAACAGCTCCCATGGTACAGACTAAACCTAATCCCAGACCTGGACTGTGCAATTGAATACTTTCAGTCTGAGCTCCTCCAAGTCTGGAATTCCCAAGCCCTGCTGTGTAAAGTGCGAGTAAATGGGACCCATCTCCCCTGGGTTACAGCTGACCTCACGCAAATGTACCAGTTTAGAGATTCACTGTGGTCAAATTTCAAGAGTACTGGTTCCATGAACGATCACTATGAATACCGAAAATGCCGGAATGCATGCACAAAACAAACAAATATGGCTAAAGCCCATTACTTCAATGAAAATCTAAACAGTAACATATCAAACCCTAGAAACTTTTGAAAAACCATAAGCAACATACAAGCACCCCTCCCCCGTCCACTCCCAGCCGGCTGCTGTCAAAGTAAACAACCAAACCCTGCAACACCCCCTAGATGTAGCAAATGCCTTTAATGATTATTTTGGTGGATGTGCCACCGCCCTGATTGCTAAGCTAGGAAATTACATGCAATCAGAAAGGCCGCTGTCAGGGCTGCGGGTTCCGGGACGGCTGGTCCGTCGGCCCCCTCCACATCGGGCTGGTGCTCGGGGTGCGGGGTTGCGGCCGGCGCGTTGGCCTGGCGGTACCCGGAGACCCGGCTTACCTCCATTGCGGGTCCATGACTCCCGGGGGGACGACGAGTGGGTCCCAGGGTGCCTGCCACAGGCCTGCATCGCAGCCCAAGGCTGCTGGCCCAGCACGTGCCCCAGAATGGACGCGCGCACGGCCAGGCTCCACCAATATGGTGGCCAGCCTGCGGCGCGCGTCTCTGACGTCACCGGCGTCTCAGATTGAGGGAGGAGCTCCATGGGTATTTAAGGGCAGACTTGCCATTCAGTCCTCGCTCCGCTATTGTAGCAGTTCCCTCAGTATTGGCTCTTCCTATTCAGTATTTGGTGCTTTTCCTGTGCATGACCCAGAACGTGACCCCGACCTCCGTGTACCGCTGTGATCCTGACTTGGCTTGTGACCCCGACCTCCGTGTACCGCTGTGATCCTGACCTGGCTAGTGACCTCGACCTTGTATTCTCCGCCAACTCCTTGGGCTCCCTGCACCCTGCTCCCAGGATCCCTGACAGAATAGCGGAGCTGGAATGGAGCTTGCTGATGTCGCTGGGGCAGTGGAAACCCTGTCACAACAGGTGAACACCTTATCCTGCTCCATAAGAGATTTACAGAGCGGGCATCGGCACCTCCAGGAACAGTTGTTATCGTTCCAAGCTACCCCACCAACCCACCCATTGGAGTTGACTCATGTTCCAGAACCCCGTATTCCCATGCCTGAACGTTATTCGGGCAAGCAAGACCACTTCCAAGCCTTCATGATGTTGTGTGACCTTCTCTTTTCATTGAATCCACGGACTTATTATAGTGATTTCGTTAAGATACGTACGACGATATCACTTCTAGTTGGAGAAGCACAAGCATGGGCTCATAATCTATTATGCTCCCAGAGCTCAGTATTGGAGACATGGCCGCTCTTCCTCAACGCTATGGCGCAATGTTCGACGACCCGCTCTGGGCCAGTACTGCGGAAAATGCCCTTAGATCCCTACGGCAAGGACGTCGTTCAGTGGAAGCTTATGTCACGGACTTTCGTCGCTTCACCTGTGAGACAGGGTGGAATGATGTCGCCTTGATAGGGCAATTCCGTCTTGGTCTCTCAGAGGCCCTAAAGGATGAATCCCTTCTTTCCTTGAGTCCCTGGTTCAATTAGCCATCCAGATCGATAGGAGACTTCGCGAACGAGCAAGGGAAAGATCGGCTTCCTACTTGCCAATGCTCCGTTCTCCGCCTGCTCTACCACCCAGCAATCAGTTGGCGCTACCCGCACCAGAGGAACCCATGCAGGGTAGCGTGGCACAAGGCCGACTCCCACCGGAAGAATTACACCGACGACGTATGCATAATCTCTGCCTGTATTGTGGTCGACCAAACCATACAGCACGTTACTGTCCGGAAAAGAACCGGGGTCGAGCAGGTAACCCCAACTCTCTCCTTCGTCTTTTACATCTGTCCACCTCCAGTTGTTGCAGCCCTTTATTGACACTCCCTCTTGTTTTACAGTGGGGAGAGAGGATGCTACTTCAAACCACGATGGTTGATTCAGGAGCAAGTGGAAACTTGCCTTTTGTATCCCAGTTGCTAATAAACCCTCCCTTTGCATATTCAGGTCGTTGATGGGTCTTCTTTGCCTTCTGGGCCGGTTACCACAGAATCGGGGCCGTTTCAAGTAACCATAGGCCCTGGGCACAGGGAAACGATACGATTTGACTTCGTCATCACTCCGTTGTTCCTGATTATTTTAGGTCTTCCCTGGCTACGTCAGCATGACCCCCAGGTCTCATGGTCCTCTGGCACGTTTACCTTCTCGTCTCCCTACTGTACCCAGAATTGTCTCCAGAAACACCATCATGTCTTGAATACAGTCCTAGATATGCATATGACACCGCAGTATCACACTGTTCTCCCTAAAGAATATTCTTCGTTTGCAGATGTGTTTGACGAAAAAGGAGTGGAATCTTTGCCGCCCAGAAGACCGTATGATTGTCCGATTGAACTACTCCCAGGAGCTCCCATTCCGTACAGCAGACTCTATCCGTTATCGGAACCGGAATTGAAGGTATTGAAAGGCTACATTCAGGAGAACCTCGACAAAGTGTTTATCCGGCACTCAACGTCACCGGCAGGTGGGTGCGGGTATCTTTTTTGTGGAGAAGAAGGATGGTGGTCTCCGTCCCTGCGTTGATTATCGCGAATTGAATCGCATCACGATCAAGAACAGATACCCTCTCCCCTTGATTCCAGAACTCATCGAGCGTCTCCAGGGAGCAACAGTCTACACCAAAATCGATCTCAAGGGAGCATATAACCTCGTCAGAATGCGGAGAGGCGACGAATGGAAGACAGCGTTTAGGTCACGCTACGGCCATTTTGAGTACATGGTGATGCCTTCCGGGTTATGCAACGCACCTGGCACGTTCCAACATTTCCTCAACGATGTCTTCAGAGACCTGCTAGACCAGTATGTCGTGATCTACTTGGACGATATCCTTGTTTTTTCCTGTTCCCTCGAGGACCATAGGGTCCATGTAACAACAGTCTTGACTCGCCTCCGAACACATCGATTATATGCAAAGATCGAAAAATGTGTTTTTGAGGCAAATGAAATAGAATTCCTTGGATTTTTACTAACTCCAGGTCGTCTCGCCATGGATCATAAGAAAATAGCGGCCATCAGCACCTGGCCTACACCTACAGATAAAAAGGCTGTCCAACGATTCATAGGTTTCGCCAACTTTTATAGACGCTTCATACAGGGATTCTCTTCCATCATCTTACCCCTCACTGGGTTGACCAAACAACAGATTAAGTTTTGCTGGTCGACCGAGGCCCAACAAGCGTCCGACGCCTTAAAACATTGTTTCAGCACGGCACCTGTTCTGGTCCTACCGGATCCCTCACGACCGTATGAAGTAGAGGTTGACGCCTCTGATGTTGGAATTGGGGCGGTTCTCTCCCAACGGAGACCCCCAGAACAGACGGTACATCCTTTTGGCGTATTATTCCAGAAAGCTGACTCCCGTCGAGACGCATTACGATGTTGGCGACAGGGAACTACTCGCCATCAAATGTGCCCTCACGGAATGGCATCATCTCTTAGAGGGTGCTCTACATCCTTTCCTGGTCTTCACAGACCATAAGAATCTGGAATATCTACGGACGGCTAAAAGACTCAATCCACGACAAGCCAGATGGTCGTTATTCTTTTCTCGTTTTGACTTCCAGGTAACCTACAAACCCGGTATCCAGAATAAGAAGGTTGATGCATTATCACGTCTCTCTTCGCCGATCCATCCGACAACCACCATTGAAACGGTTCTTTCCCCGAGCAGATTCATCGGCATCACCACAAACCTTATGCAACAGATACGTTCCCATACCGATACTAGCAACCAACCCCATGTAATGGGAACTCAAGAACAACATCAGCAATGTCTTGTCCCGGTTCAGGACCGAGTAGCAGTACTCCAACAGTTCCATGACACTCTGGGAAGTGGTCATCCAGGGATACGTAAGACCAAGGACTTGATAACTCGTTACTTCTGGTGGCCTACCTTGGCTCAGGATGTTAAGGACTTCGTTGGTTCCTGCTCGGTTTGTGCCCGTGCCAAACATAGCACAAAGAAACCAGTAGGCCTCCTACAACCCCTTCCGGTACCTGAACAACCATGGTCGCATATCACCATCGATTTCATCGTTGAACTTCCTCCATCAAATGGTTTCACTACCATAATGGTAACCGTGGATCGTCTGACCAAAATGGCCCACTTCACTCCCATTCAAGGCCTGCCTACCGCTGCACAAACTGCATCCTTGTTCCTACAGAACATATATCGCTTGCATGGCGTCCCTGAATCCATCGTGTCTGATCGGGGGGTACAATTCACATCCCGATTCTGGAGAAGCTTTTGCCGGGCTTTAGGGATTTCTGTTGACCTGTCTACGGCGTACCATCCCCATACCAACGGACAGACAGAGAGGGTGAATCAATCCTTGGAAGCATACCTACGTTGCTACGCAACCTATCTACAGGACGATTGGGCCACATTATTGTGCACTGCCGAATATGCCTACAACGCCCGACTGCACGATTCTACTCGTTGTTCTCCCTTCTTCCTGATGTATGGATACCATCCTGCTCCTCTCCCTGATTTGCCTTCTGTTGTCCTGGTTCCCAGCGTTGCCACCCGCCTACGGGCTCTCCGATTATGTCGAACGAAGGCCCGTGCATGCCTCATGACGGCTCAGAATGTGTACAAGAGATACGCTGATTGCCACCGTAATGCTTCCACAGGCTATACTGCGGGCCAAAGGGTGTGGTTGTCCACACGCCACCTGCGTCTCTCTTGTCCCTCTAAGAAATTGGGCCCCAAATATATAGGGCCATTTACCATTGTTGCCATGATAGGACCGGTGGCTGCCCGTCTCCGGCTTCCTCCTCATTACCGGTTCCATCCGGTGGTGCACGTATCCCTCCTGAAGCCAGTTGGTGCCAACCCTTTTGCTGGTCGTTCCTTGCCTCCTCTTCCTCCTGTGTCCACTGACGGTTCCGATATGTTTGAAGTGGCGCAGATCCTCGATTCCCGTCTTCAGTGGGGTGTGCTCCAGTATTTTGTTGATTGGAAGGGCTACGATCCTGAGGAGCGTTCCTGGGAACCTGCCTCTTATGTCTGGGCTCCGGCCCTTGTCCGTGCTTTTCATGCTGCTCATCCCGGGCGTCCGGGTCCATTGCGTGTCCTGAGGCCCTGCGTTCCGGGGGGGTTATGTCAGGGCTGCAGGTTCCGGGACGGCTGGTCCGGCGGCCCCCTCCACATCGGGCTGGTGCTCGGGGTGCGGGGTTGCGGCCGGCGCGTTGGCCTGGCGTTACCCGGGGACCCGGCTTACCTCCATTGGGGGTCCATGACTCCCGGGGGGACGACGAGTGGGTCCCCGGGTGCCTGCCACAGGCCTGCGTCGCAGCTCAAGGCTGCTGGCCCAGCACGTGCCCCAGAATGGACGCGCGCATGGCCAGGCTCCACCAATATGGCGGCCGCCCTGCGGCGCGCGTCTCTGATGTCACCAGCGTCTCAGATTGAGGGAGGAGCTCCATGGGTATTTAAGGGTAGACTTGCCATTCAGTCCTCGCTCCGCTATTGTAGCAGTTCCCTCAGTATTGACTCTTCCTATTCAGTATTTGGTGCTTTTCCTGTGCATGACCCAGAACGTGACCCCGACCTCCATGTACCGCTGTGATCCTGACTTGGCTTGTGACCCCGACCTCCGTGTACCGCTGTGATCCTGACTTGGCTTGTGACCCCGACCTCCGTGTACCGCTGTGATCCTGACCTGGCTAGTGACCTCGACCTTGTATGCTCCACCAACTCCTTGGGCTCCCTGCACCCTGCTCCCGGGATCCCTGACAGCTGCACGCAGGTCAGGCCCCTCCAACTGTGCAAAGACTCTGTATCAGACAGGAATTTAGTTATAGACCAGTGCCTGTCAGTGTCGTTACTAAACTTCTCCGTAACCAAAAAATGAAATACCAGTCTGGACCTGCTCAAATCCCAGCAATGGTGTTGAAAATCAGTGCGCCGGCAATTGCAAATCCTGTCGCAACCCTAATCAATGAATCACTGGCGACTGGATACATACCCAAACTCTCAAAGACTAGGAGAGTGGTACCTATCCATAAAAGTGGTGACAGTACTTTGGAATACAACTACCGTCGATATCATTGCTCCCTGTAATGTCAAAAAATTTGGAAAAATGCGTCTACACACAATTACGTGATTATTATCAATATTGGAACTACTTAACCCCAGATCAATCCGGCTTTTGTCCAAATAACTCAACCACAACCGCCCTTTTAAAAGTCTGCAATGATATCCAAGCTGGCATGGAACAAGGAAACCTAACTGGAGTCATCTTCCTTGATTTTGCCAAGGCCTTTGACACAGTAGACCATGGCATCTTGTTAAAAAAACTTAAAAACTCTGGTATTGGTGATCGCACGCTAACCTGGTTTCAATCATATGTATCCGACCGATCGCACTATGTGTCCATTTCTGGTAGCTCCTCCCTCCAACTCCCAGTCACGTGTGGGGTACCCCAAGACTCAATACTCGGCCCCCTGCTATTTCCGATATTCATAAATGATCTGCCCAATGTCTGCAAAGCCTCAACTGTACACATGTACGCAGACGACACCGTAATCTATACCAGCAAACCAAATCTCCGGCAGCTGGAAGCCGTGTTGCAAGAACAATTCACAGAGGTAGAAAAGTGGATCAAACACAACAAACTTTTTTTAAATACTAACAAAATGGTAACGATGCTCTTTGGAACAGCACCTAAACTACATAAATTGCAAAATCCCCATCTATGTGTCAGAACAAAAGCAAATGGCACGCTGACCACAGTCACTGCTCTCAAATATCTAGGTATGTGGTTAGACCCAAATCTATCCTTTGGCCCTCACATCGAAAAACTCTCATCTAAACTTTACCCCAAACTAGGTGCCTTGCGCAGAAACAAATCCTGCCTGAGCCCCGCGGTAAGAAAGCAAATTGTACAACAAATGCTTATGATCCCCCACAGCTGCTTAATGACACTCTCTATAAAGAAGACGCTGGAGGGTGATTCATTACTAAACTATTTTGTTTATGTGACCTCTTTACCTTATATTCCTGTATCTCTGAATTGCTACCTTTGCCTTGACCCCTTTTGCTTGTGAACGACCACGCTTGAACGCTGCCTGACCTCAACCCTACTATCCTAAACGATTATGCTTGAACGCTCCCTGCCCTCGACTCTGCTACTCAGCAACATTGCTTATACTCTGATGATTCTACTAACTCTCGCAGAGCTTTTTCCGTTTGTTGTGATTCTGGTTACCTATTGCATTGCACGACATACTGCCGTCTAAGCTACGAAGAGTCTGCTTATCTCCCACGAACCTAGGTGCCACGGGTACCGGTAGAAAGGTAGCGTTCATGACTATATTCCTCCTGACTCTGGTCGAAGCAAGAATGGTAAAATATGGTGGTTTGTGAATAACCCTATATGTCTGTCTGCAGACATTGTTACATATACAGTGATTTACATTTCCTTGATTCACCCTGGCACAAAATGTGACTGAGGGTGCTTTCTCCTTTGGCCAACTAGTGTGGTAGATGTCGATCACAGGCTTAACAAGCACAGTTCTCCAGCTCCCCATGTCCTCTAGCTGTCTGTGTGCTAAAGCCTGTGCTTATTGTGTGACGAGTCTGACGACATGCTTGGTCAGCTGCTTGGTAGTTCACTCCCCAAATCTGTTGTAGGTTGCCTGGTACCACAGGTTGTGTTATATATCTTCCAGTTTACACAGCGTTCACACTGTTGCTAGGGTTTGCACAATATAGCTCAAAATACCTAATGCAGAGACTGAAAGGATATACTTGACTTAAATTCAGAACAAGTGGATTCGGATTGGCAGAGCCCCTTCCTGTACTGGTCTGGACTTCAAGTAGCTAGTATGAAAGCAGAACATTCGCCGTCGTTGCAGCAGTTAAATGTAAATGCACAGTAAATGTATCTTTTTTCCAATTTTTTTTAGCAACATCTACAAACTCTGAAAAATGAGGGCTATTCCAAATGCCTTTTACGAGAGAATAAAGAGAAATGTCTCACATTATCTTAGCTTCCACTGAAAAAAAAGATCAGAAAAAAATAAGATTCAGCTTTTCACAGTTCATATATTAATAACATTTATTACAAAAAATCAAACAGAAGCCATACTCGCTGACACACTCCAACAAATGCCGCACTCATGAAGGAACATAGACAAACATTACAGATTCGCAATCTCTCAGACACCTATATCATAGGGATACATAAGCACAATTTCATGTACATAGTAACAGGTGCACCCGTGGGAATTCGTGAAAAGGGAAGTTGCAACTTCCTTTTACTGCTCAATGGAAAGAAGAACCTCCCAGCTTCTTTAGCTCATTAGTTCAGAACATAGGTTGTTCCTATCTGGATGATGTCCTGCTTTGATCCCATCAATTTCTTCTGATCTTTTGGCTTTGCAGAAGAGGATAATCTTCGGGCCTTCAAGAAATCCCTCAAAATCCATCTCTTCAGATTAGCATACTACATCACTGATGCAACTCATCCCTCTGCTCATCGACTCACACATGATTGAAGCTGCTTCAATGGCCCCACCATTCCTGCTGAACCACAGGCACCAATGATCCTGCCATCCAGTAAAATTCCCCTTGTCTTCCTCAACCCTAATCCACTGTAAACTCCTATGAGCAGGGCCCTCTACACACAATTACATAATGGTAAGGGAGCCACCCTATGGTGATAGTAAATTAATAGATGCACCACAGGTTCCTGGCCGACCAGTCCAGATTTGGAGAAAATAAAATCATTAAAGTGAATTTGATGGACCCCAAAACAGCTTGGGTTTAAGTGTTTGGGAATTATATCTTATATGTTTATTTATTTATTTATAAAGGATTTTACCAGGAAGGATACATTGAGATTTCTCTTGTTTTCAAGTATGTCCTGGGTTCAAGAACATTGAAGTGTTACAGTTACAGAAATACAACGCAAGATATTAAAAAACAACACAAATATACAGATTTACAGGAAAATAAATATGTAGGAAATATAGTCACTATGTTACATGTTTAAAGGTGCATTCTGTATTGAGATATGTTAGTAAGGAGCTCTTGAGTGACTTAAGACTGGGGGAAGATTTGATGGTGTCTGGGAGGTTATTCCATAATTGTGCTCTGTAGGAAAATGAGGACCGAGCCACTGTCTTTTTGTATTGTGGTATTGCAAGTAAGGTGCTGGTCCTGGATCGGAGGTTATAGGATGAGGGAGCTGCTGGGGGAAGCAGTCTATTCAGGTAGGGTGGCAGCTTCCCAGAAATGCTCTTAAACACCAGGCTGGAAAGGTGAAGGGTGCGTTTAGACTCCAACGATGGCCAGTTTAGCTCTTTTAACATGTCACAATGGTGGGTCATGTAGTTACATTGTAATGCAAAGCGGCAGAATGAGTTATACAATGTAGTAAGTTTCTGAAGGTGTGTTTGCGGGCGGCTGCATACACTACATCTCCGTAATCAATAGCCGGCATAGGCATTTGTTGTACAATCTGCTTTCTTACCGCGGGGCTCAGGCAGGATTTGTTTCTGTACAGGGCACCTAGTTTGGGGTAAAGTTTAGGTGAGAGTTTTTCGATGTGGGGGCCAAAGGATAGATTAGGGTCCAACCACATACCTAGATATTTGAGAGAAGTGACTGTGGTCAGCGTGCCATTTGATTTTGGCCCAACACATAGATGGGGATTTTGCAATTTGTGTAGTTTAGTACAGTTTTGTCAGTATTTAAAAAAAGTTTGTGTTTGATCCACTTTTCTACCTCTGTGAATTGTTCTTGCAGCACGGTCTCCAGCTGCGGGAGATTTGGTTTGCTGGTATAGATTACGGTGTCGTCTGCGTACATATGTACAGTTGAGGCTTTGCAGACGTTGGGCAGATCATTTATGAATATTGTGAATAGCAGGGGGCCTAGTATTGAGCCTTGGGGTACACCGCAAGTGACTGGGAGGGGGAGGGAGGAGCTGCCAGAAATTGACACATATTGTGATCGGTCGGATACATATGATTGAAACCAGGTTAGCGTGCGATCACCAATGCCAGAGTTTTTAAGTTTTTCTTACAAGATGCCATGGTCTACTGTGTCAAAGGCCTTGGTAAAATCAAGGAAGATGGCTCCAGTTAGGTTTCCTTGTTCCATCCCAGCTTGGATATCATTGCAGACTTTTAAAAGGGCGGTTGTGAGACTGAATTCCTGTCTGATACAGGGACTTTGCACAGTTGGAGGGGCCTGACCTGCATGAGGCCTCTCTGATTGCATGTCATTTCCTAGCTTGGCAATCAAAGTGGTGGCGCATCCAACAAAATAATCATTAAAGGCATTTGCTACATCTAGGGGGTGTTGCAAGGTTTGTTTTTTTACTTTGACAGCAGCTGGCTGGGAGTGGACTGGGGGTGCTTGTATGTTACTTATGGTTCTCCAAAAGTTTCTAGGGTTTGATATGTTATTGTTTAGATTTTCATTGAAGTAATGGACTTTAGCCATTTTTGTTTGTTTTGTGCATTCATTCCGGCATTTTCGGTATTCGTAGTGATCGTTCATGAAACCAGTACTCTTGAAATTTGCCCACAGTGAATCTCTAAGCTGGTACATTAGTGTAAGATCAGCTGTAACCCAGGGGAGATGGGTCCCTTTTACTCGCACTTTATGCAGCGGGGCATGGGAATTCCAGACTTGCAAGAGCTCAGACTGAAAGTATTCAACTGCACAGTCTAGGTCTGGGATTAGGTTTTGTCTGTACCAGGGGAGCTGTTTGAGATCACTTAGGAAGGATTCAAGAATAAATTTCTTGAAAGACCTGGTGGTTATTACCTTTGAGGGAGATTTCATGGCCTTTATTTTGTGCACGCAGTAAACTAGACAATGGTCACTAAAGCTATTACCAAGAACGCCTGCCTCCTGTATTCTATCAGGAGATGAGGAGAGAATCCAGTCCAGCAAGGTATGGTTAGGGCTTTTCATATTAATGCGAGTGGGGGAGGAGATTAATTGAGTTAGCTGCAAGCAAAGTGTGCAAAGACAATATATAGGAACCTTTTGTATCCCTAACATCCATACTGACATGCTAACAAATGCTCTAAAAATTACAGCAATTCGATTACAGAAGGTCATAAATAATGTGGCAATGCACTATTCTCAGGCCTGCCTTTGGGGTGTGCAAGGTGTGCGGCTTCCTACTTACCTCCATACTATCGGCCATCTAGAGAACCAGATTTGATACAAGTGCGAATTCATATACAGAATCTTTTGAGTGTTTTCCTACTTTAGGTTGTATTCCCACGACATTCTGTTCTTAATCATATAGGGCTTTTTAACTTCCTTGGTATACCATTGGTGTAAAGTTAACAGAGCCATTATAGGGCTGTATTCCATAGTTGTTGCTATTTTTGTAGTATCTCGATATATAAGTGTTAGCGATGTGACACAGGTGCTTCTGAGGCTGTGGATTTTCAGAGGAATAGAGGTGAAGGCCAGGGCCGCTTGACTGATGCATTTTTAAATTTGTTTAGTCCACGACGCCCAGGGACGTCAAATGTAGGCACCCATTGCCAGCGTCTTCACCGTATGGTGCAGGACTACCTAGGGGCAAGGGCAGACCTGGATACCTTTCCAGCAGATGATCCACTGGCTTACTGGGTGTTGAGATTGGATCACTGGCCAGAACTTAGCCAATATGCTATGCAGCTACTAGGTTGCCCTTCATCCAGCGTGCTTTCTGAAAGGACGTTCAGTGCCGCTGGAGGTTTTGTCACAGACAAAAGAGTGCGTCTGTCCACCGACTCTGTAGACCGGCTGACATTTATAAAAATGAATCAGTCCTGGATCAGCAGCAATCAATCCCCTGATGCTCAAGTAATGGAATAGATCAGGGATCTCTTCTGCATTCACAAAACCTCCGCCACTGAACTCTTCCACAATACCACAAACGGGTTACGGTATGAAGGCACTTGCTGCCACCAAAGGCACAATATTTGGGTGCACTTACACTGACGCCTATATTACCAGATTTATATCATTTTCATTTTTTGGACCGCAGGGTCCAACCCTGCACTCTTCCACAATACCACAAAAGGGTTACTGTGTGAAGGCACTTGCTGCCACCAAAGGCACAATATTTGGGTGCAATGACACTGACGCCTATATTTCCAGATTTATATCATTTAAATTTTTTGGACCACAGGGTCCAACCCTGCCCTCTTCCACAATACCACAAAAGTGTGAAGGCACTTGCTGTCACCAAAGGCACAATATTTGGGTGCACTGACGCCTATATTAACCACTTCAATGCGGAGGACGCGCTCAGCTCGTCCTCCGCATGGCTGCTGGTATGCGGAGGACGCGCTCAGCGCGTCCTCCCTTTGGGGTCAGCGTTCGGCCGGGTTCCGGCCGATCGCTGGCCCCCCTGGTGCGGGCTGACATCCTCGATGTCAGCCCAGCATCCGGAACCGCAGCCGCTGAAATTAGGTGTCATCGCGGCAGCACGATGACACCTAATTCAGGCGCCCCCTCCGCATGTGCGGAGGAGGCGCCTGAAAGGGAGGGGGGGAGTTCCTTCGGACCTCTCTCCCTCCCGATCGGCAGCGTTGCAGGGGTTAACCCAGGCACCATTTGGAAGGGCACAGCCTGCCCTTCCAAATGGTGCCTGGCATTAACCCCTGGGGAGCTGGATCGCGAATCGGCGCTGAAAAGCGCCGGTTCGTGATCCTTTCCCGGAGCTGGCCGACATCTTGGATGTCGGCCAAGCCTCTGGGAACTCCCCCTGAGGACTGGCGTCATCGTGCATAGCACGATGATGCCAGTCCTAGAGTTAACCCCTAACTGCCACCAACGGCGGAGATAGGGAGTTCCAATGAACTCCCTATCTCCCGATCCGTGGCAGCTAGGGGTTAAAGTTTGGTATGGTTGGATCGGCCAGAGCATGGCCGTTCCAACGATACCAAACTCGAATGTGAAAAAAGTTTTTTAAAAAAAAATTAAAATTAAAAATAAAAATATATTTAAAAAAAAATTATAAAAAAAAATAAACATTTTTTTTTCTTTTTTTTGGTTCGTTAATGCAGCAACATTTCAATTATAATGTGAACAATGATGCTGCACTAACGATTTTTGTATGCGGTGCGTTTGTTAAAAATCGCGTAATTTTCCCCAAAAAAAAATGTAACGAGACCCCATCTCTAATTTTTTTAACAAGCGCACCCCATACAAAATATAACCGCAATTGCTCGCATGTTAAAATGTGAAAAAAAACACTTTACACGTTGTAAATTATTGAAAATACATATTTTATTGCATTTTTTGTTATAATATACAGACATGACATAACGTATACATATAATAATGACATATTATGAATCTACCGAGTCCATAATCTACTCCTGGAGGTAGTGTTACCGGAATCTGCTAGGTTCACTCGGGACGAAGCCGGACCGGACACGAGCAAGGATTGTCTGAACACGAGTCTCTTCAGGAAAGGCAAACTTTATTTGTGTCGTCACACAATGCTCACACAGGATTAAATCGCAAAGAGTGAGCCCTGAACTCACCCCGACAAGGGGTTTTATACCCCGAATACATAATTAGGTGCATCCCAATTAGCCCACCTCCCGGTGACACTATCCCACCCCACGTGGGTTAGAACCTCCCTTGGTTAATTACAAAGGCATTCCATACATTGGCCGTAAATTGGCAAACTTCATGTTAGTCTGACAGTTCGTGATTTGTTGCGTGCCCACCTCCCCAGAGCCTATGTTTATTTGTCACAGATAAGACATGGTCTGTTTTCTACGTTCTCTTTGTCTCTCTGCAGGCCTTTGTGACCTTGATGTAACTATTTCTCATCCTGTCTCTCTGTGCCAAGAGCGGCCCGCATCTTCCTCAATTTTAATTGCTTCTCTGCTAATCTAACACATTCCTAAAATTCTATGTAAGCTTCATTCTAGTTTCTACTGAAATCTACCTAGTTACTTTCAAGTGAACCAATATTCTGAACAAGTTGGCCGCCTGGCTCATAATGGCGACCATCTTCCAGCCTGATTCCACTTCATTAGCAGTCAATCCTCCATAGAATGAAATGGTAACACAAGAAAACTTTGACAATGGAATGAAGTGGAATCAGGCTGGAAGATGGTCGCCATTATGAGCCAGGCGGCCATCTTCCAGCCTGATTCCACTTCATTCCCCCCTTGGCTCAAGCCTCAGGTTCTTTTCCTGATGCTTGTAGCCATCACGCCCCACTAATGTTATTCTTGAGTTCCTCATACTTTAGGGCACCTATTTTCATTGGGAACATGTCTTGCGGGATAATCAGTGGTATCTTTTGTGTCTGTGTGGGTGTCATCAACTCTCTTCCCCATCCAGTCCATGCTGGCAGCCATGCCCATATTCGATCCACCTTTCTAAACAACTCTCTCTTCTGTCTTTCAAACACCAGTGGGTACCTAGGGTGGAGTGCTGTGTCTGTATTAGTGTCTTCTCCCCTTACCCTCTGGATTGGGATCAATTTAGCCAGATAACACATTCCCGTTATTGTTGGTGGTACCCATGTGTAACACACCTTTCCACAACACACCTGGTACCCCCCTATCAATATAAATGGTGACAAATGTAGTGTTCCCTTTGCTATCTCTATCGTCAGTTGCCTCAGTCGTTTCATCATATCCAGTGCACTCTGCCTCCCATTTGTCACATCCGCAATCACCTCCTCTTGTTCACTTGTGAGTTTTCTACATCGTATGTATAGAAAATTTGACTGCTCGTTTGTGTTAAATGTGTAGATGTATGATGTCCAGTTGAACTTGCTTGAATAGCACCCTCCACCCTCATTATTTGTTTCTCTATCTGGTCCTAGTTGGAAACACCATTCTGGTGGGTATACTGGCCCTATTATGGGGTACCCGGGACTGAATGATTCTGTTTTTTCCCTTGGTGCATCGAAAGCATGTATTGTGACATTCCCTGACGCAAACATACTCAAATTCATTGGAACAGAGGCAAATGGTATGTGGATTGTCTCTGGGTGCAACCTACTACACACCCAGCATGCAGTTTGCCCGGACTTCTTAGCATAGTCATATTTAAATTGCACAAGTAAATGTCCTCTTCGCAAAATTTCGGATATCGCCTCTCGTTTTTGTCTCCACATGGTACGGTTCTCCATCACCGGGTGTGTACCATTCCAGATATGGGAGATATCCACTTTCTTGGTGGTGCTTGGGCACCTGGGGCATGCTCCATGCGAGAGTCCATAAATCAAGTTTGCAAGGTACAAAATCAGTACCACAAATGCCCCAAATGTCAAAATCCCTTGGGCAATTCTTTTCACAGTCACATAAACCCAATCCCTCCCCACCGGAATTTCAAAAACAAAAGACATTCCCGGTTGATCAAGGGTGGGGGCTGGGCCCCTATAAAGCACCCTTGGGGTATCCCCCGGGGGATCCCTTTGTTCCCCTGTTGGTGGATGGTCAGGCCTTATTGTGTCCATCAAAACACCCACTTGTGAAATCATTTGGGTGCTTTCAGTTGGATCATTCAGATGCTGTGGTCTTTGTCAACTTTAGCCTCAGTGGATTGGTCTCGTTGGTGACGACCTTCCATGCTGGTTCAGGACTGGCTGCAGCTACTTTCAGTCTGGAGTGATGTATCCACGGGACCACCTCGGCAACCTTTACTGCTGTAGGGGTTGATAACAGGACAAGGTAAGGACCTCTCCACTTTGGGCCTAGTGGGTCATTTTTCCACTCTTTCACCCATACTGAATCACCTGGACAATACTTATGCAGTGGGGGATATAAAAAGTGAGGTATATTATCTCCCACCCAAGTATTCAATTTCTGCATTGATTTACCCAACAGTACAACCTGATCATTTAGTTTAGTTTCTCCCAATGCCCGAAGGTCCCCCCTTAGTCCACTAATCAGAGGGGTAGGCCGTCCAAACATAAGTTCATACGGACTTAGCTTCAATTGGGGGGTTGGCCTGCACCTAATGTGCAATAGGACTATCGGCAGCACATCCAACCAGCCTAGTGACGTCTCTTGGCACAGTTTGGACATCAAAGTCTTTAGGGTGCGGTTCATTCTCTCGACTTTTCCTGAGCTTTGGGGCCTGTAAGCAGTATGTAGCTTCCAGGTGATGCCCAACAGACGGGCAAGCTGTTGTAAACAGTTCTGTATGAATGCAGGGCCATTGTTCGACCCTATTTCGAGAGGAAGTCCATAACGTGGTATTATTTCTTTCATCAGACTCTTCACCACTTCCACAGTCTTCTCTGTTCTTGTTGGGAAAGCTTCCATCCATCCTGTCAGAGTACACACCATTACCAGTAGATATTTGTATTTCTTTGCAGGGCGGCAACACTGTGAAGTCTATCTGTAACGATGCCATTGGGGATAGCCCGATTGGCTGCTTCCCTGGAGGTTGAGATGGGCCTGTTCTTGGGTTATTTTTGGCACATGTCACGCACTGCTGGGCTATTGCTTTGCAGACTACTGACAGTTCTGGTACGTAGAAATGTGGCTCCAATTGCTGTTCCATCATTTCTCTTCCGCCATGGGTACTTGCGTGGAGCGTTCTTACAATCTCAGGAGCCAATGTTGCTGGTAGGACTATTTGTCCATTCTTCAACTGGAACCATCCGTCTTCTCCATATCCGCCTTGTACTTCTGACAGCCATTTCTTCTCTTTCTCTGAATATACGGGTGTCCATTCACTCAGTGGCGCCGGTAGGAGTGCAGCCACCACTGGTTTTGCTTTGTATCGTGCCAATTCTCCACGGTTTCCCCAGACAAATTCTTCTTTTGGGAAATAGTATCGCCATGCGAAGAACAGCAGATCTTGTCTGTCCTGTGAGTCTCTTACTGCTGGTATGAAAAAGTTCATTGCACTTTTCTTCATTCTTGGCAATTTGTTTTTGATAAGGATCTCCTTGAGGAAGAACCTCACCAACGGGGCTTGGTATTCTTCTGCTCCCAACTCTCCCAAATTTAGCAGTATTCGTGTAATCCGTAGATTATTGTGAGGGTTGGTTGTTAGATTTTCGAAACGTGAAGCAAAATTTTCTGCTCGTTCAACTTCGGTTACTTTTGTATCTTCTTCACACTCCCCCATTAATTTTACGCCGAAGAATTTCAGCATAATTTTGTATGCTCTGCGTAGTCTTTGCTGAACTTCTGAGGTGTTGATCATTAGGCGTGTCTCTTGAGGATTCAGAGGAGTGGAGTAGAAATTTCGGCCTTGAGACTGGGTTGGGAAAAGCCATTGGATATAATCATGATTGAGTTCTAATAGTTCGTACTCATCTTGCCATTTGCGCAATATAATTTCAATGAACTCGCCTTTGGGTTCAAATTTTCTCCAATTCATATAAAATTCGTAGTTTGGCATGGGAGGTTGAGGCTCTTGCTTGCAGAGCAGGACTTTGGCTTGATCATTTGTTTGCAATGGTTTTGCAGCTGCTTTTGCGGCCTGGTCAGCGCGCCTGTTGCCTTTTGGGATTTCATCATGACCTTTCTGGTGGCCACGACAGTGCATGATACTGACAGCAGTTGGTTTCCATACAGCTTCTAGGAGGGCCGCGATTTCAGCTGCATACTTGATTTGTTGTCCTGAGGAAGTAAGTAGGCCTCTTTCTTTGTAGAGTGCACCATGTGCATGGACCGTCATGAAGGCGTACTTGGAATCAGTGTAGATATTCACTCTTTTGCCTTCGGAGATTTCTAGAGCCCTGGTTAGAGCTGTTATTTCAGCCAGTTGTGCAGATGTATGGCCTGGTAGTGGATTTGCTTCGATAATTTCTTCTGCTGAGACTACTGCATAGGCGGAGACTTTCTTCCCATCATCCATGTAGCTGCTACCATCAGTGAACAACTGTAGATCGTATTTGTCTAGGGGTACATCTTTCAAATCTGGCCTGCTACTGAACACTTCTTCCATGACTTGGAGGCATTCATGATCTGGATCCTCTTCACAGTCAGGCAGTAAAGTAGCAGGGTTCAAGGTAGCGATGAGGTCCAGATGAACCCGTGGATTCTCACACATCATAGCTTGGTACTTCGTCATCCGGCTGTTGATGAACCAGTAGCTTCCCTTTACATCCAGCAGGGCTTTGACAGCATGGGGCACCTTGACATGAAGAATTTGTCCAAGGGTCAGCTTGTCTGCTTCTGCTATCAGCATTGCGGTGGCTGCCACGGCTTTCAGGCATGGGGGTAGGCCACAGGCCACAGGGTCAAGTTGCTTGGAGAGATAGGCCACAGGCCTTAGCCAGGAGCCGAAACTCTGAATCAGCACTCCTGTCGCTGTTTGATTGTGTTCATGCACGTACAGCTGAAAGGACTTGCTGTGATCTGGCAGTCCCAGTGCAGGAGCTTCCATTAACAGTCTTTAATTTTAGGAAAGCTGCTGTTTGCTCTTCTTCCCAGAGGAAGGGGTCATGTTCTCCCCCCTTAGTGGCTTGATGAAGGGGCTTGGCAATATCTGCGAAGTTGGGGATTCACAGGCGGCAGAAGCCTGCAGCTCCCAGAAACTCACGGATTTGTCTTCTGGTCTTTGGTTGGGGTATTCAACTGCTTCTTTTCATTATGCCGCCAATGCACGCTTGGTACCTGTTAATTGGTAACCTAAGTACTTTACACTTTGTTTGCATATTTGTGCTTTCTTTCTTGACACTCTGTAACCTGCTTGGCATAGTAGATGTAGCAGGGCTTTTGTGGCAGATAAACAGTCTTTTTCTGTGGGAGAAGCCAGTAATAAATCATCTACATACTGTAGTAAAACAACTCTGTCTGGCTGAGCGTTGAAGGAGAGGAGGTCCTGGCTGAGCACGCACCCGAAAATCGTGGGCGAGTTTTTGAAACCTTGAGGGAGGCGTGTCCAGGTCATTTGATGGCGCGCTCCCGTGGTAGATTCCTCCCACTGAAATGCAAAAAGGGGCTGGCTTGCTGGAGCCAGACGGATGCAAAAGAAAGCGTCTTTTAAATCAAGCACCGTGTAAAATTTTGTATCTCTGGGAATTAATGCCAATAAATTGTATGGGTTGGGAACCACAGGGTGTAGAGTTACTGTGGCTTCGTTGACGGCTCGTAAATCTTGGACTGGGCGGTACTCTTGTGTGCCCTCTTTCAGTACTGGCAACAAGGGTGTGTTCCATGGTGACACGCAGAATTTCAATATGCCATGGTCTTTAAGTCTCTGTAAATGTGTCTGGATATTCTGCTTGGCTTTTTGTGGGATATGATATTGTCTTAAAGCCACAGGCGTTGCACCAGGTTTTAAATCGACGTACACTGGGGGAATATTTACAGCTAGTCCAGGCGGGTTTTCCTCCGCCCACACCCCAGGAATTCCAAGGAGTAGTGTGTGCGGGTCCGGGGCAGCCGGCAGAGTTGGTGCTGTGCGCCATTCTTCTTCTCTTGCCATAATTACTGCAATTTTTACAGGTTGGGTGTGCTGGCTGGCTGGGCTGTACTGCCGTGTAGAGCTGCCACTCTCAGGCAGGTCTAATCGAGCATGTCCCCCGGGAAGAAATGTAATTTGGGCTTGCAATTTGCAAAGGATATCCCGCCCCAGGAGCTGGATGGGACATTCGGGCCTATACAAAAATTCATGTTCAACATTATGCCCACCCACACTACATTTTTGAGAAGCAAGGAAGGGGTACTTAGCGGACACCCCCATTGCTCCCATAATATCAACTTCATTTCCCATTGGGGGTGCAATTTGCTGCGTTACAACAGAATATTCGGCACCGGTGTCAACCATAAAAATTTCATCTTTATTTCCCACTCTCATAGTGACCGTGGGCTCGTGGTTACCGAGCGGGATGGGCCCAGGTCCGTGTCAATATGTACCCTGCCCTTCAAATGACGTTCCCGCCAAACCCACAAACCCTGCACCGGCACCCTCACTTCTCTCATATCTGCCGTTTGTTACCTGACCATTGGAGGCTTGGCCTCCCGATTCCCCAGCCTCCCCCTGTCCCCCAAATTTAGCCAAAAATGCAGGACAATCATTTTTCCAGTGACCTTCACCCCGGCACCAGGCGCACTGGTTGGGTCCCAGGGGTTCCCTAGGGGCTCCCCTACCTCTCCGACCCCTTGCTCTCCCTCTCTCCGGGGCACCTCTTCCTCCACCATTTCCCATATACCGACAACACCTGTGTGCCCGCTTTGTCTCTTTATCTCCTCCAGCTTTTCCTCTAGATCCCGGTTATGAAACACCTTATTAGCAATTTCTACCAATTCGCTAATACCTTTTCCCAAAAACCCATCTAGTCTCTGTATTTTATTCCGTATGTCTCTTTGTGATTGACCCACAAAAGAAGAATTAATTAACCTCTGGTTCTCCACTGCCTCAGGGTCAATAGGACTATACATCCTATATGCATCTAGTAACCTTTCTAGAAATGCACTTGGGGATTCTTTAGATTCTTGTACAATATCAGCTATTTTCCCCATGTTTGTGGGTTTCTTCCCTCCCACTTTAACACCCATTATCACCGCTGTCCAGTACGTCTGCAGGTGAGCAATACCTGCAGCGGTATTGTATGGCCATTTGGGATCTATTTTGGGGTAATGCTCCTCTGCCCATGCTTCTGGCTGGGGCTTAGCATCTTCTACGGCTTGGGCAAGTAGAATTTTCCACGCGGTACTATTTATTCGGGCTCTTTCCTCAGTAGTGAACATTGTCAACATTAGTTGCTGACAATCTGCCCATGTGGGGTTAAGTTTAAGCATGACTGACTCTATCATACTAGCCACTGCCGCGGGATTAGTGGAGTACAGTGGTGTGTGTATGTTTTCCAGTTAAAGAGGTCTGTAGTCGTGAATGGGACATATGTGTATTGTACTGGACCAGGTGCTCCATTCTCTAGTAAGGGGCCTGGCACTTCCTGTAGGGGCATTTGCATCTTACTTTTGTTGGGATTGTGCTGATATGGTTCTCGGGGTTTATATATATTGTTCGCTGCGCGGGTGGTGGCCCCTTGTTTTTCATCTTCACTCTCATCATCACTGTCCTCTTGGGATACTAATTTATATACGCTCCCATCGGGCATCTCAATTTTTCCTGGTGGGAACTCTGTCCCCTCCACCCGCTGCCCACTGGTCTTCTTCCGCAATACCGCGTGGCGGAGCAAAGGGAGCCGGCCGGGAAGTAGCAGCTGCCTGCTCCCCCCTCTCCGCCCGCGCAACCGCGGCACTCAAAGCTTCTCTAGCTGCCCCATAAGATGATGGATAAGGAGGGGGCAAAGAATCAATCTCCTCCGGTTGTTCTATCAACACCGGTCTCCCTTTCTCTTCATTATTTGGGGGTACCTGCTTCTTGTTTTGTCCCGCCATCATTATAAAATGACTTTTATCTTTTACACAATACCTCCATATGTCTATATGGGTACTGTTCAGGATGTCCGCATTTCCCGGTGACTTGGGAATGCACTTTCTGTATTAATTCCGGGTTCATTGACCCCTGCTCTGGCCACTCTGGAACCAACAGTGGCCATACAATTGTACACATTAATGTTAGTTTCTCCTTAGTTAACTCTACACCATAATCATGCGTTGCATATAGCGCTTCAAAATTCCGCACCATATACCCTAAGGGCGTCTCACCCTTCTTCACCTTCTTGGGTTTGGTCGACCTGTTACCCATTGTTTCTCTTAAGAGCAGTAACCTTTTTACAATACAGATATTACTTGTTAGCAAAAACACTTGAAATTTACTGTCTGGTACTTCAGTCAACAATTCATATATATCGGATTCGCTTCCTCCGTCAGTAGCCGGACTGCAGTCGCCTGAGCTGGAAACGTACCTTAGGAGTCCACTCTCAAGTTTGCTTTCTCGCTAGGCGAGTAGGCGCTCAATCACTCACAGCACTCAAATCACTCACAGCACGTACTTGTACCAGATACTTTCAGCACAAAACAATACATAAACAATTCTACTCTCTCTACTAGCCGAGGGCACGCTGGCCCTCCTCTTGGCTCCTTATACCCAATTGATTGAACTCTGCTCTTGTCTGCTTGTGACTATGTGCACCCCGTTCTATAACAACACTCCCGTCTGCAATTCCAATTTGCCTATGGGTACTCTACCCACCCGGCACAGCTACCGCTGCAGCTACCGCTGACCTCAATTGGCCCCCTTCACTACACGACGTACACACTAGCACTGACTCAGGGCTCTCAGCCCAGTCACAGAAATCCCTCCTCCTTTCCTTGTCCATGTGCAGAAGCTCTGTTTACAAACACTGACTACAACTATGCAACTCCACGTGGCTACCCTCTCTTGCAGAATTACCCTTTAGTTAACATCTGATCCCCTGGGTCCAGACACGCGCTAGCCACTCTGGCTCTTTTGCTTGTCCGTGCTTTCGGCGGCGGGTTCAGTATGTCAACGAGACCGTGGCCGCGGGTCTCCTTATCCGACTATGGTTGGACGTTTCCCTTATACCGGTATCTCTGATACACATACAAACATAGAAGACACTTTACCTATCGCCGCGCTGCTCGCTGTTTCCTCAGACTCGGTGGTGTCCCAGTTTCCCGGGGCGGGGGTCCGTTTGGGACGAGACGAGGTCCACTGAACAGGAAATCCTGCTTGGCGCCTGCAGATGTCAGCTCACCTTCAACGGACGCCCAACCGACGGGATCACTCGCACCTGCAGTCAACCGCCACAGTGTTCAGCAGTCGTTGCCGTGCTGGCAAGGGCCCGTATCCCGGACGAGCCCCCAAGAAATGTTACCGGAATCTGCTAGGTTCACTCGGGACGAAGCCGGACCGGACACGAGCAAGGATTGTCTGAACACGAGTCTCTTCAGGAAAGGCAAACTTTATTTGTGTCGTCACACAATGCTCACACAGGATTAAATCGCAAAGAGTGAGCCCCGAACTCACCCCGACAAGGGGTTGTATACCCCAAATACATAATTAGGTACATCCCAATTAGCCCACCTCCCGGTGACACTATCCCACCCCACGTGGGTTAGTACCTCCCTTGGTTAATTACAAAGGCATTCCATACATTGGCCGTAAATTGGCAAACTTCATGTTAGTCTGACAGTTCGTGATTTCTTGCGGCACTCAATCCGGGCCGTGCCCACCTCCCCAGAGCCTATGTTTATTTGCACAGATAAGACATGGTCTGTTTTCTACGCTCTCTTTGTCTCTCTGCAGGCCTTTGTGACCTTGATGTAACTATTTCTCATCCTGTCTCTCTGTGCCAAGAGCGGCCCGGCTCTTCCTCAATTTTAATTGCTTCTCTGCTAATCTAACACATTCCTAAAATTCTATGTAAGCATCATTCTAGTTTCTACTGAAATCTACCTAGTTACTTTCAAGTGAACCAATATTCTGAACAAGTTGGCCGCCTGGCTCATAATGGCGACCATCTTCCAGCCTGATTCCACTTCATTAGCAGTCAATCCTCCATAGAATGAAATGGTAACACAAGAAAACTTTGACAATGGAGATATCTGCTAGTGTGTTACAGCATTGAAATGGGTAGCACCCATATTCAATCAGACTCACAGGATCCCAAAAGGACGGCCGGCATCATTTTCCTCACTGGATACTTCTTGGGTTCTCAAAAGGCTCCACCACCGTAGAGACTCAAAAGATATCAGGAAACCAGTATGTTTACAAAGTTAAGGAATATTTATTGATAAATACAGATAGCCAATCGCATTCCGTCCGATAATGGACTTCATCAAGGGCCGCAACTAAAAAGCGACAAGGAGGGGGGTTGGATAAAATAATGGGGGGTGAATATCAACCCCTCCTTACCCTCTCCGGGTCCTTGTCCACTATTTTTAACCTAAAGTATCCCATTAATACTTACCCTCCCACCAGACAGTTCTCCCTAAGATTCCCATGCCTCCCCATTGTGCTGAGTGGTTACAGTGCTGCACTTCTGCCTGATGCCGGCGCTTCCCCTTTCTTCCAGCAAAGCGTCTGTGTAATTTTTTGTGTATATTTTTCAGTGTCTATGTGTATGTCTCTCGATAACTGTATATGTTTTTCCGTGTTCGTTTCTGTCAGTGAATATCTATCACTTTGACTATGTGGTGTCTTTGCCTTTGCCGCTGTCAGTATCTTTTAGCAACTCCCTAGGGGTCGAGCCCCAGCTCACTTGCCATTGCTGCTGTTGCTGATCTGGAATAGGCGCCATTATTTTTTACATTACTTAGCTGTAACTGCACTTTCATGAATAATTAAATTTTAATACTTTCCCATTTATATTTTAAATCAAACTTCCTTTCTTGAGAATCTGCAGCTCTTCTTTTGAACTTCACGCCATCATCAGACCGACCGGTTATTTACATATGGGGTTTGCAGTGGGCGGCCCTCCTACATGTTATCTATTTACGCCTAGTGATGGTCCTGCAGCTGGTTGACAGCTCTTTTGTATTTTGACTTTTAGTTATCATACCAGCCTATTATTCACATGAAGTATGTGCTTAAAAGATAATCCGCACATGAATGTTTCAGATCAATAAAAATGTCTCAGAAGTACGATAACAGTGATTTATTAAGAATAAAAGACACGAGGAGCACATTCATACTTCATAAAGATAAGTCTGAAGTTGTCACATGAAAATGTGCTACACGGATCATGTGGCTTTTGTTTCACATCCTCTTATTAACATGAGGCCTTCAAAAAATCATTTCACAAACGTCTTGCCTTGATGATATACAGTAGATTTTTAGAGCTTGCAGATCGTAAGCATTTTGAAGAAAGAGCTCATATTTTCAAATATCTACATTAAAAGGGTTATTCAAGAAGCGACGACCTTGCCATCGAATTGCACCGAACGGTGAATTTCACCATACGGTACAATTTCGTGGCAATTGGTCTATTCAGTAAGCGATCAGTTTTCCAAATACTGGTGAATTGACAGGGAAATACGGTGCAATTCGCTGCAACTCGGCAATCTATGGCAAAAGTGAAATTGTCCCATAGACAAGTACTGGTCAGTGGCGTCGTAACGTGGGGGCGGGGGGTGCGGCCCGCACCAGGTGACACCCGCCCTTAGGGTGACACCGTCACCCTAAGGGCGGGTGTCTCACCCTCCGCCGCGTATTCGCTCCCTGCGAGCGTCCGAAGCATGCAGCTTCGGCGCTCGCCTGGAGGAAACACGTCACCAGCCAATCGCGGCTGGTCACGTGGCTCCCCCAGGCGAGCGTGCAAGCTGCGCGCCGCCGGACGCTCAGAGGGAGCGAACACGCGGCGCAGGAGGAGGTGAGCTGGGGGCAGTATCCATTTGCTGGGCCATTATCCATGAGCTGGGGCATTTCCATGAGCTGGGGCAAATCCATGACCTGGGCATTTCCATGAGCTGGGGCAGTATCCATGAGCTGGGGCATATCCATGAGCTGGGGCATTTCCATGTTTGAGCTGGGGCATATCCATGTTTGAGCTGGGGCATATCCATGTTTGAGCTGGGGCATATCCATGTGCTGGGCCATTATCCATGAGCTGGGGCATTTCCATGAGCTGGGGCATATCCATGAGCTGGGGCAAATCCATGACCTGGGCATTTCCATGAGCTGGGGCAGTATCCATGAGCTGGGGCATATCCATGAGCTGGGGCAAATCCATGAGGTGGGGCATATCCATGAACTGGGGCATATCCATGAGCTGGGGCATATCCATGAGCTGGGGCATTTCCATGAGCTGGGGCATATCCATGTTTGTGCTGGGGCATATCCATGTTTGAGCTGGGGCATATCCATGAGCTGGGGCAGTATCCATGAGCTGGGGCATATCCATGAGCTGGGGGCAGTATCCATGAGCTGGGCGCAACATCCATGAGCTGGGGCAGTATCCATGAGCTGGGGCATATCCATGAGCTGGGGCAGTATCCATAAGCTGGGGCATTATCCATGAGCTGGGGCATTATCCATGAGCTGGGGGCAGTATCCATGAGCTGGGGCAAATCCATGAGCTGGGGCAAATCCATGTATGAGTTGGGGCATATCCATGAGCTGGGGCAGTATCCATGAGCTGGGGCAATATCCATGTGCTGGGGCATTATCCATGAGCTGGGGCATTATCCATGAGCTGGGGCAATATCAATGAGAGGAGCTGGGGGCATAGCCATGAGAGGAGCTGGGGCAAAATCCATGAGTGGAGCTGGGGCATTATCCATGAGAGGAGCTGGGGCACTATATCCATGAGAGGAGCTGGGGCAAAATCCATGAGAGGAGCTGGGGCATTATCCATGAGAGCAGCTGGGGCAGTATATCCATGAGAGGAGCTGGGGCAAAATCCATCAGAGGAGCTGGGGAAAAATTCTTGAGAGGAGCTGGGGCAATATCCATGAGAGGAGCTGGGGCAAAATCCATGAGAGGAGCTGGGGCAATATCCATGAGAGCTGCTGGGGCATATCCATGTGAGCTGGGGCATTATCCATGTGTGCTGGGGCAGTATCCATGTGTGTTGGGGGCATATCCATGAGAGCTGGGGCAATATCCATGTGTGAGCTGGTCTGGGGCAATATATCCATGTGTGAGCTGAGGCGCAATATATCCATATGTGAGCTGAGGCAATATATATCCATGGGTGAGCTGCTGGGGGCAATATATAATTGTGAACTGGGGCAATATATCCATATGTGAGCTGGGGGCAATATATATCCATGGATGAGCTGCTGGAGGCAATATATCCAGAGCTGCTGGGGGAAATATATATCCATGTGTGCTTTCACTGCCTTCGAACAGGCACCGTACTTGCTGGCAGTTGGCAAAAATTCGTGTGAGGGGGGCGTGTCCTGACCTCGAGGAGAGTGGTTGCCTTTTAGCTGAGCTCCGTGCTGAGACGTTGGATTTTGCTATCCAGCGGCCGTTTTCGTACCCCGTTTTTGGCACGCTCTCCTCTGAGGGGTCACTGATTGTCCAGGGATTCTTTTGACATATTGGAGTGGAGAGGACCCCGGCTCCGTGAGACCCAATTGCAGTCTCCCCCATCTGCAGCACACAGCACGTGGCGGCCATCTTGCGGCCTGTGTTTGTACCTATCGACGATCATGGGCAAGAAACTGAAGGATCCCGAAGCGGTTGGGGGCTCTGCCCTACCAGACATCCGGACTTCTCTGGGAGCTGGACGGACGGGAGGGGCTGGAGGCCCTAAGGTTGCCTCGGTCTCGCCGCCATCAGATGGAAAGATCACAGCTGACCGGCCCCCACCTGTGAGTGTCCCTGACGCTCTGCCCGCGGCACCGCTACTCACCTCCGCAGAACTGCAACGAGTAATGGAGGACTTTCGTGCACTCTGGCGACAGGACCTGAAGGAGGTGAGAGCTGTCTTGGAGCCCTTGCAGACGCAGCTAGCCGACGTTCAGACTCGGACACAGGAAACAGCGGCAGCGCAGGTGGCTACTGCTGCCACAGTGAAAGATCTACAGGCACAAGTTACTCACCTTAGTTCTGCTGTGCTGGCTCTGGAGACTCGACACCGGTGCAGGACCCTCAGGCTACGGGGAGTCCCCGAGGAGATACGAGGGGATGAGCTCCTCAGGTATGTGGTGGAATTGGTGTCCTCTCTCCTGCAGCTGGATGGGGATGTCTCGCCTCCGCTGGTCTTGTCGACGATTCGATTGAGGAAATCTGCAGCAGCCCCGGCGGAAGCACCGCGCGATGTTCTACTGGTCGTCCGGGACATGGATGTTCACTCTCGGGTCCTATCTGCGGTTGGTCCCGCGTTCCGGGTCACCCATGCCTCCAGCTGCCTTACTTTTTTCCGGGATTTGCCCTTTCTGGCGCTGGTGGCCCGGCAAAGTTTCAAGGAGGTCACTTCTCTGCTGCGCACTCGTGGGATACGCTACAGATGGGGATCTTCGGGATCGCTCCTTATTAATCATGATGGCAAGACACATGCAGTGACTTCCGTAGCAGAGGCACGAGCGGTTCTGCTTTCTGCGGGAATTGGACTGGAGCCGCCAGGTCCACTGGCCCCGATGACGGAACCTGGCTGAAATGTTTTCCCCCCTCATGTTCTTCACACTCTCTGCTTATTCCTTGCAAGTTCCCCCTCCCTTTTTCTATGTAACCACTTGATTGACTCTATGTTTATACCTGCTGACTTTCAGGGCTTACTGATGTTTCTCTGCCGTAGCACTGAGACCCTCCCCCCCCCTTTTTTTTTTTTTTTTGGTGATGGGCATCGGGAGGAAACCTGGGCGAGCCGCTAGGGCAACTACCTAGGCTCTGTTTGTCCTCTTGGCCCCAGGTCCCCCAGCCAAGTGGCTCCTTCCATGGCCCTTGGTGTCCTCACGGTCGTCGAGGTGAGCCAGGAACGCCACAAATTAAACGGCAGTCCCTCCCCATCTTCATTTCCCCTCCACCCTCCCCTTTTTTTTTTTTTTTGTGTGTGTTTCCTCAGTGCTCTTCCTACCGGATTTCACCGCCCTCCTGATGAGTTAATATCCCCCCCACCCCTCCTTCATTATGTTCCCCTTTGATGTATTATGGCTCTATGTGGCCATTTCAGTTTGCTGGCTTTCTGTTTGAATATGCAACTATTCTAAAATAAAGAATATAAAAATTCGTGTGAGCATATGAGAGAGCTCCGCAGCAATAAACCTCACAGTAATGTGCACTGTGTGTATGAGCATTCAGTGTTATTTGGGAGTACTGATTTAGGAGTAAGAGTACTTAAAAAAAAATCCGTCAAACTCGGGGGGGGGGGTGACACCATAAGTTACCGCACCGGGTAACACCAACCCTAGTGACGCCACTGGTACTGGTTAATCTATTCAGAGAGTGCAGAAATGCACTGAAGTGTCAGTGAAATTACCTGATTTTCGGTGATTTCGTTCGGCAGGTTTAAACAGGCAAATCCCATAGGATTCAATGTCAAAAAAAAATTATCATCTTTATTCCTTTTTTTTTTAATCAGCCATTTTTTCTTTTCATTTTCTGGAAACCGTCTTTTTATTCATTTATTTTTTTGGAATCCCTTTATAGATTTTTTATATTTTTTTAAACAAAATTTTTAATTCCAATTTTTTTAAAAAGTCTTTTTTTAATATTCTGTAATATATATTATATTCTGTAACAGACTTTTATTATTATTTTTTATAGGACTTTTTGTTATTTAGAAACCATCTTAATGCATTTTTATTGGTCAAAACACTTTTTAGAACAATAGCATTTTTTAAAAAAAAAATAATTCTGCAGTTCGGCGGCTCCATGTTCGGCGCATCTCGGGGACCCTCCAGTGAATAGTGAATTCACCGCAGGGTCAACGAAGTGGAATCACCGAAGCCTTAGTGTGTATACAGAGTTTTATTGGGTATTCAAAGAGCGCAAAAGTTGAAAACACCAGAGTGAGTGTTTGGTGAAAGACTTATTCATAAATCCTACTGAGAAAAATCCCTTACTTTTATGTGGCAGTGCCCACCTTTTGAGTTTAACCCTTTCACTGCTGAGCCAGGCAGAATGTCTACTCATCAGGTATCATATAAAAACCATGAAAAGGGGTAAAGCAGTGGTGGCGCTAGTAATAGATAGAATGGTATACTTATAGGCGTCCCTAGGGGGGGCAGGGGGCATCTTCGGACCGATATTTCTCCGGCCCCATGCATCGCACGTGGTCTTTCCAATATGACCATATTCAGTATAAAGACAAAATAATAAATAATAAAATAAAAACGTAACAATTTTTTGCCCCCCATGTGCCTCCAGTCCCCACCAGAAATCAGCATCCAGCTCCCCCCCCCATCTTCGGACCGATATTTCTCCGGCCCCATGCATCGCACGTGGTCTTTCCAATATGACCATATTCAGTATAAAGACAAAATAATAAATAATAAAATAAAAACGTAACAATTTTTTTTCACATGGTGGAAATGGCTTAGCAGTGACAGGGTTAATGGTCAGACTATATATTACATTCTGTATTACTTTCGTTTTTGCCTTGGTTTAGTTGTATATTAAGGGTTAATGGGCAGGCTTCATTCCTTGCAGTATATTATTTTTTCATTTATTAATGGCATTTTAGGAGTTAATGGGTAGGCTACATGTCTCAGAGTGTATATATTTCATGTTTTCACTTGATTACTGGCATTTTAGAGGTTAATGGGTAGGCTACATGCCCCATAGTCTATTCATTTAATGGTTTCCCTTGATTAATGGCAATTTAGGGTTTAATGGGTAGGCTACATGCCTCGCAGTGCATATATTTTACATTTTCTCTTGATAACTGGCATTTTAGGAGCTAATGGGTAGGCTACATGCTATTCATATACATATTCAACGAGATCCGAATTGCTTGAGAAAGGTAACCAAACGCTGAAAATCAGCGTTCAGTTACCTTTCTTGGCCATTCGGCTATCCAGAGAGCAGGCAATTCGCCAAATCCTGGCGAATCGCCTGCACATACGGTGCCTGTTCGAGGGCAGTGAAATCCCCATAAAAAAGCACTGCTTCGGCTACTCAGAGAACAGAAACCAGCCGTGAAAGGTTACCCTAATGCTCTGCCATTCGGTGGTTTCATGCGTCAGATTTATTCAGGCGAATCTCATAGGCTTCAATGTTAAAAATATTCACGTTTTAATTCAATATCTAATAAATCGTTCATTATAAAATTTTGCAGTAAAGAGTCTCTTTATTTATAGATTTATAGCATTTTTCTGGATTTTTTCTTTAAAAAAAAAGTCCAATTTTTTTTTAAGTTTACTTATTTTTTCTGTAACAGCCCTTTTTAGTATCATTCCTTGGACCTCATATGTAAATTTCAGACATTTTCGCTCAGTAGTTTCTTTGCAAACAGCGTTTCACTTTTCAAACATTCAAGCAAACTGTTTTCGTAATTTATTCACTTCACTCGTCTGTGGTGTCGGCTTTTTCCAGCGGCTTCACTGCGTGTGATCGACTCCTGCTCGGGTTTTTCCGTGGTTTTCGGCGGGTTAATCCAGATGTTTTTGCGGGTTTCGACATGCATTCACTGGGTTTTGCGGTGAGTTTTCGTTGGGTTTGCGGCAGCTTTTCCCTGCAATTCGGTGACCCTGTGGTGCTTGCTGAATACACCGCAAATGGGATCGGCAAAAGTCACCGAATTGAAGAGAACGAAAAGACACCGAACGTGCGGTGACTTTTCGAATCTCTTTGAATTACCCTGTTAATGTTTTCTCATGCCTCAGTCCATTCATTTCATATTCTAGGGGTTAATGGGTACGCTACATGCCACACTGTTTATTATTTTTATTTTATTTCCCTGCTTCAATGGAGTTTTAGGGGTTATTAAGGAAGTTAGACTCTAAAGGGTCTATTCATCTTTCGATCCTTAGCTTTTTGTCACAATTCAGGGAATCAATTTCACCGAAAATATGGTGAACTCCCTATTCAGTGAATGGTCACCGTAAGTTGTGACAATTGGAGTTGCTGAAGCAGTTATCAGACGTCTGCAAAAATCGCCAAATAAAATATTGAATTTCTGTACCAGGTTAGTAAAACAAAAAGGTGTCATTGCATCACAATATCTCCCCATTGCGGGGGGGGGGGAGTTAGAAGTGAATGCCAGGCACCCCTGGAAAGGTCACAGTCTAACCTTTCCAGGGATGCATTATGTTAACCCCTTAGGTGCCAGGCCACGATCCAGCACCAATCGGCGCCAGATAGTGGCCTGTTTCTGGTGGGGCCACCATCTTGGATGGCAGCCCCACCTCCAGATCTCCCCACGTCTACTGACGTCATCGGGCATGGCGAGATGATGTCAGTTGACTGGGAAATCCCTAGCTACCCAGGGATTTCCTAAGGAAATCCTGTAGTGGAGATAGTTCTCCCGTTCCGTGGCAGCTAGAGAGTCATGTTTGACATCACTGGAAAGGCCAGAGTATGACCAGGTTAAAAGTAAAAATAAAATTAAAAAAATAATAAAAAAAAAAAATAAAAACTTATTTTTTATGAATGCAGCATTATTGTTCACAATTCAATTATAATGTGAACAATGATGCTGCACTAACGATTTTTTTTTTTTTTTAGCTAAAATCACATAATTTCTCAGAAAAAATAAAGTAACGGGGACCCAGCTCTAATTTTTTAAACAATTGCACCACATAGAATATAATATATAACCATAGAATATATAACCACAAAGGCTCGGATGATAAAATGTGAAAAAAATTGTTACACACCGTAGATGATTGAAATTTTATTGAAAATTCACATTTTTTTGTTATAACATTCAGGCAGGGCATGACGTATACATATTATAATGATATAGTATGAATCTGCCGAAGAAAAGGCTGTGTCGTACAATAAAACGTGACTTCAAATCGCATTTAAACACAATGAGCAAAAAGTGTCAAAATGAGCTCAGTACACTTCTACTTTTCGTCGAGTGCTGAACTTGTAAAATTGCCCCTTCCTTAAAGGGATACTCTAGGCAACATGACCACCTAAGCTTTTATAGGTGGTCATGATGCCCTGAGTATACCGCCCTTGTCTTTACCCCCTCCCTCCGTTCAGCCGATTGGCTGAAACAGCAGAGAGACGCGGAGGACTTTACTCCGCCCTCCCAGCTGTCAGTCAGCAGAGCGGGATTCATATTTCCCGCTTCTGCCGACTATTGCCGAGTAGGAGACGTCATTGCGCTTTCAGCACGATGACGTCTCCAACTCACCGCAGTAGCTGGCGGCAGCGAGCCACCAGCATAGTCTGCCGCTGGGATTAGTGTTGCGCACATCCTCTTGTGCGTAACACTAATCCAATTAGAAGAGGAAGCCTGCCGATTGGCTGGTTTACGTGAGAGGCAGAGGCGAGCATGCGTGCTTCTCACGTAAACCATTAGCCAAGTTCAACATTTTCAGGACGGGAGCTGAAGAGGAGGGAGGTGAGTATAAAAAAGACGCCGTTGGAAACAAGTGGTTTTTAGGGTATTACATTTTTAAAAAAATACATATATACACAATAACTAGGTAGGGAATAGGTATATTTTAATGTAAAAAAAAAGGGGGGGATTTTTAGCCTAGAGTGTTCCTTTAAGGGCCGGGATACCCAAGCTGGGCACACAAAACCCAATCCAGGAGGTAAACATGCTCGCCCCGCCCAATGACAGGTCACGCCCACCAGCATGTACATCTCCAGGAAGTGCTTAGCAAAAGTCTAAGATAGACAGCGATATTTACCAACCGCATTTCTGGAGGAGGCGGGGCAAACGTGGACGGGCAAATCAGGACTCTGAGTGAATGTTTGGCCGAAGTCACGCGCTGTTTTGGAGCCGGGAGGAATAGTCAGGCTGGTCTCGGCTCTGTAGGTTGTCTGCTGCGGGCATTGCCCACTGTCTTCCCGGCATGCCACGGGCCTCCACCTAGCCCCATGGATAGCCTGAGCGATGAGCGGGCCCCGCTGCTGGGCGCCCGGCCCGAGCCTGCCAATACCTTTGCGGGCCGCCGCCTGGCCTGCTCCGCCGTGCTACTGTCCGAGATGCTGGAGAGAATGGCCTTCTACGGCATCACCTCCAACCTACTGCTCTTCCTCAACGGGCCCGTGTACAACTGGGAGGGCACCCAGGCAAGCCAGGCCCTGCTGCTCTTCATGGGGATCTCCTACCTGGTGTCGCCGTTCGGGGGGTGGCTGGCAGATGCCCTGGCCGGCCGCTTTTCCATCATCTCGGTCAGCATGCTGCTCTACCTGGTGGGCATGCTCACCTTCCCCCTCGTCGCGTACCCGGGCACCCGTTCCTCCTTCTGCGGTGACTTACTGCCGGGCAGCATCGAGAACTGCAGCACCCCGGCCAACATCACCCCGACCGTGAACTGCGACGAGATGCGCAGGATGTACTGTGCCCCCGTCGTCTTCGTCGGCCTGGTCATCGTGGGGCTGGGAGTGGGGTCTGTCAAGGCCAACATCACCCCGTTTGGGGCAGATCAGGTGAGTGTGACCCTCCTCTCCCTGCCTGGCATCCACAGCCAGCCTCCTCTGATCCCTGCTGCGCCCAGTCCCACTACAGCTCCCATGATGCCTAGTCAGTGTTAAAGGGCGATACCCCTGCCTGACATACATAGCCTCGCTTGAGATCTGCTCTCCCACTACAACTCCCATGAAGCCTTTACCGTGTTAAAAGGTCACATCCCAGACTGGAATCCATAGTCAGCCTCTTCTCAGACCTGCTGCCCCACAGCAACTCCCATGATGCCCTGTCAATGTTAAAAGAATATTGTGGTTTCCAGTCATTCTCCTGCATAGCCAATGTTTAATCCCTGCTCTAGGGAGTCACTCCTGTTTTGGGCAATCTGAGTCTCATGTCCTCTCCAGATTCTGCTCTGACACTCCTAGGGGCTCTGCTCTTTTTGTTTTTGCATGTCCACAGCTGTGACTCCTATACATATCCTGACAGCCTGGTCATTGTCTTTTGGGTTAAGATCCCTCTCACACTGAGGTGCTTTATAAAGCTGACCTTAATAAATACATTTAATTCAGTAAGCTCATTGTTCACAGTATATAGAGCATTGATATTGGGTTACAGACTATGAAGCGGTATACTTTGTGCCTGTATCGGACACGAACAGTGTCAGATTTAACTATTTTTGTTTTGCTTGGAATTTGTTCTTTTAAAAGTAGAGCAGCTTTTATAGGACTACATGTCCCTTGATCCCCTGGTCAGACGTCATGTTGGCAAAGCATCATTTGTGCTGTAGTTGTAAGCATTTGAAGTGTGAGGGCTACGGAAAGTGGTATGTTACCGTCACTCGACGGCGAGCAAATCAAACAAACTTTAATACTAGGTAGATGTGATAAATTCCTCAGCATAAAATAAACACAGTGTGGACATGCAGCCCAACACAAAGTGGGACAAGAGCAGCTTCGCTGGAAACCTGTCATCACCGGACATATTATTTTTTAAATCCTAATATCCCCAGAAAAAAGCCTCGCCTGGTCTGAAATCTACTAATATCAGCGCCTTTAACAGGAAGCTTCAGGGACTCCATTATTACTTGCGAATTGTGTGTATGGCAGGGTTTGGCAGCATTGGCCTTCTCTATTTTGGAACTATATTTCCCATGAGGTACAGCCAACCTCCTCAGTTGTTCAGCATTAAGAGACCTGTAGTTCCAGAAACATCTGGGGGCAAAGGTTGCTGACCGCTGGTGTTTGGTGTTTCAGTAATCTGTGTGCTTAAAGCTCACCTATTCATTGTGTGTCAGATAAGGTATATGCTGATTTTATACGGTTTTTGTTTTCAGGTATATAAATTGCTTTGTTAAACAGTTCGTTAATCGTCTTGTCCACATTTAGTTTGACCAAGGTTCTGGGCGATTCGTCGTACTGCACCACGCTAAAATACAAGACGCAGATTATACAGGGATCCAAAATGGCCTGACTGGAACACTGAAAACAAAGGGTTATTCAGTGACAGCCGAATTGATCCATACAGGGCAATTTCGTGGCAGTTCAGCAAGTCAGAGCTGTCAGTTCGCCAAATCCTGGCGAAATACGGTGCAGTTTGCCTCAGATCACTGCTATTCAGCGACCTTCAGGGGCAGTGAGATTCCCCATAGAGAAGTCATGGTTAATGTGTTCAGAGAACATCGAAATGCCCAGATTTTCAGTGATTCAGTTCAACATGTTTAAAAAGGCGGATTCAATGTTAAAATTTTTTTTTTTTTTTTTATTCAACTGTTAATTCTTCTCATTTGCAACAAAAAGCCTTTTTTATTATAGGACCTTTTTCTATAATTTCCATGCATTATTATTGCTTTTAAACTTTTTTTTTTTTTTTAACCAGTTCAGCAGCTGATCGGAGGATCCCATTCGGCACATAGTGAATTCATCACAGGGTCGGCAAACTGAAATCGCTGAAGAGCGCCCAAAGTTCGGTGCTCTCTGAATAACCCCCTTCTATTTAATCAGTTGAACGGCTGCATATTCTTACTTGAAGCGTTTTGCTGTGTATAGAAGAGGCAGCAATAACCTAAAAACATCCTTTCGCTTCCTCTTTTTAGCTATTGTAAAAATGCTATGTTAAGGGGAAATCTGTGTTGGAGTTCCCTTACTTGTAAACTGGTGAAGATTTCGTTTTTGTCTCGCGTTGGATGATCACCCCCTCAGGACTGGCAGCTTCTTTACTGGGAAGTGGCTGACTCTTTTCAGCCAGTTGTGGAAATCCCATAGCCTTGGCTTCCATACGAGCCTAGCAGTGTACAGCTGTAATTTCCCAACTTGCTAATAATGTGGCACACGGAGGCGCGCAGGCACAGCAGCGGCTTTATAACGATATGTTTCATCAGTTAAGCTTAGCAGCTTAATACCTTTTTTTTAAAGTGCTATTCAATGATCCGTCTCCGCTTTGTGCCATCGCTCCCGTGATTTGTCACTGTCCCATTACCTGTACACCTTATTGTGCCATTACACGGCACGTTCCCGCAGCATGCCAGTGTGCCACGAAGCCGTGGTTATAAATCACTGCTGTACAGCGTGAGGCACAGGCTGCCGGACATCCCTTACATAAAGCAAAGTGCTAGCGCAGGAGAGATGAAGCAGAGATGCTCTTTATCTGCATTTCATCAATACAATGTACTAGTCAGCAAATGTTTATGTAATGCTCTTTTAAAACAAGATGCTCAGGTCTTTTGGCATGCCAATGACGCTAGTCTGTTGGTCAATGGGTCAGCAACCGTGGCCCTGAAGAAGGCTTGAAACTACAATTTCTTTGAGGCACACCTAACCTAATAAGTGGCAGAGCATCATGGGACATGTATTTCATCAACATGTGGAGGGCCAAGGTTGCTGACCCCCCCCCCCCCCCGTGCTGTAGGCTTTGCTTCTTTCTGACGGCCAAATGTGCAAGTCGCCTGTATTTTTCTGGCTGTCAGAGCCGCACATTCTGCCGAATCGGCATATCTGGGAAACACCAGGAACTCGCAAGTCTCATAGTTTGAATTTCTATTCCCATTTAAAGTGCAACTCTAGAGGTCACATTTTTTTTATCAGGTAACTTCTTACTGTCCTCTTTCCACCAGCACCACCAGTTTGCACCTCAGAGACATCTCAAGGACAGCGTCTGTCTTGCGGAATGACCTGTCAGTCTCTCCTCTAATCTTCCGTCCTTCAAGAAATCCCTCAACACACAACTCTTGAGATTATCTTCTCACATTCCTGGCTAATCTCTTATCTCCTTGCCACATCATTATAGTTTACATAGCCTGATTCAATCGCCACCTGACACAAATACTAGTAAAGGGACACTCTACCCATCCTGACGACTTTTAGCTTTTTAAAGGGGTCAGGATTTGAGGAGTGCCTCACCCCTTCCTGCTGCCCTGATCTGGGGGAAGTGGAAGAGTTTACTCCATCCCATTCGGTGTCACAAACCAGGATTTTTGAATTTCCCTGGCTGCCTGTCACCAGTGGTGTCAGCACGGAGAGCGCGTGCCGATGTCACTGTCTGAGACTAATCGCTGGTCTGAGGCATAAACGCAGCTCCAATCCATCATTTTGCACAGGTGCTAGGAAACGTGTACGTAAAGTGTCCTGTTGTGCTGCACAACTTGCAGCTCCTACACTACACAAGTTGAGTTGTTTAATTCACCAAATACTAGTGAATCGACGGCAAAATACAGTGCCCTTTGCCGCAGATTTATTTTATTTTGTAACAGACCTTTTTATGGGAAGTTTTTTTTTATTATTTAGACGCATTTTTATTGGCTTAAAAATCTATTGGAAGAAAAGGAGAGTTCCATGTGTTTTTATATTTTTTTATTTTGGGGAGGGGGGTTTGATTTGCAGGTAGGCGGTTATCGGCAACTCCATCTTCACATTTCGGTGATCCTGGAGTGAAATGTGAATTCACCTCAAGGTTGGCAAAATGGAAGGGCTGAAGCACGCCGAACTAGAAAGCACTGACATTTCTGTGCTTTCTGAATAACCCCTTTAGTTTAAGGTAGGGATAGACAATACCATTTTCCCAGTAGCAATTATCGGCCACCTTTCGGGCTGATAACCAATATCAGGTGCTGATATTCTGTACATTAAAATTTTTGAGAAATCACAATTTTCTACACAAATCTGGCGTCAAATATGTAAACAACAAATGAGAAAACTAAAGTGCTTGTTAAATAACGTAAATAGCTTTCCAGGACTCAGGAAAATGGCATAACCTATAAACATTACTGCTAGAAAGCTAAACAATATTTTCGGTTAAAGAATCTCGGCACTGAGGGGTAACTGACAGGTGCACGTGCACTCTGGGATATGCTCATACCGCACATTACTGTGAGTTTAGTTGCTGTGCAGCTCTGATGCACTGTGGAACCCTGTGATACGCTCATACAGCAATGTGCGGTGTGTATCACAAAGCTGCACCGCAATAAAACTCGCAGCAATGTGCGGTGTGCATGAGCGTATCACAGGGCTCCACAGTGCTTCATCGTTGTTCACTTTTCAATTATAAAAAGTGAACAATACTGTTGTATGAGAAGCAAATATAGAAAATGCTTTTCTTTTACATAAACACTGGTCATGCTTGGTTTCATTGGAAAGACCATGATTTGGCCTGCCCAATGATGCCTCATATGATCCTCTAGCATATATGGTTCCAGAGATAGTGGTCCATTTTACCGACATATTTCGCATAAAGGAAGTTTTAGGTGGGGAGAGGGTGGGTGTCAGTGGGCAGGGATTGGTTCCTCTGGCAGCTGACATCCAGCGTCCTCTGGGAGAAGTCTGCAATCTGTTTCAAGCAGCAGAAACCGCCCCCAGCCCATGGGCTGCCGACTCTCTAACTCAGCAGAGGAGTGTCTACTCTGCCGGTACCGGCGCTTACTGGCAGAAAAAAAGCCCCTGTTACTGGTGTATTGGCAATGTAGCACACTGATAATGGGAAAAATCTGCAATATCAGGTCGGTTATCGGTAGCACAGATAATCAGCCGACCCCCCCCCCCCTAGTTTTAAGAGTAAAACCTCCAATAATACAATAAGTATTTTGGTGTGCTCTTGTGCCACAGTCACTGGCATCTCCTTGTGTATTGTCATATAATCCAGTAATCATGCCTTTTTTGGACTTTGTGTTTACCTGTTTGTGGCCCTAGATTTGGATTTGTTTACATTTGAATTAAACACATTTTGTAGAGTGTTGCTTTAGTTCTGTATTCCTAGCTATATGGCCTTAATGAGCTCATTGACTTGTCTCTCGCAGCTCGGCAAACACTCTAATCTTCTGTTCCCTTTGACCTGGGAGAGTCAGGGCCTTCCTGCCCGTTACATGCGCACTCCATGCTATTATTCCCTCGCTGTGCATAATATATCTTTTTTAATGGAGTCACGATGACCGGTTCCCTTGATTCTAAGTCAGTTGTTATATACAGAGGTCAGAAGATTGGCAAGTCCGTAGTAGAATTGAACGGCGCCTAATTGGCGTGACCCGATAACGTCATTAATGCTATGTTCTAAAGCCTCCTTCTAGTTATTCATTTAGTCTGTCTGGAGAACAGCCTGCACTTTGTTGGGAAGATTCACAAAATACATAGTTTATATATTTATTTTGGTGCTTGATACATTTTTATCTTGGTTCCCATAGTTGGGGCATAGGTTTGTGATGTATCATGTGCCTCTTCAAAGTTAAACTCAATCACAGGACCTATTTTCTAGCCGACCTGCTGATCTGACTGAAAAAGTCTGGCTTTATGCCAGTAATAAACACGTGTAATTTACAGTTCACATCTCTGACAGGTCTGCATAGTCAGGCTTGTAGATCATACACTATTTTGTATGCAGTATGTATCTCCAGCCTATCATCCTCTGGTCGCTCCATATGTATATAGTGTCTTTAACGTGTGCCCACAGGCAGTCTACATGCAGTTGTATGTCCTCCGGGGTGTATTCTTGCAATTAGGGCTGAAACAACTAATCAAATGTTTGTCTACTATTCTCATCGATTTGTGTACAGCACACACTGTTTAGAGTCAGACGAGGTTAAACACTATAACCTCAGACACTGCTTCAATGCGGATTGCAGAAGGCGTGACAACTACTTTACTCGCTATGATTTAGTTCTAGTCTTATGTCAAACATAACCAGTGAGGGTTTTCTTTTTTGTTTTTCATTTGTCATATGGATACATATAGCTATCATAGATTACAATGTATAATAAAATTTGCGTGGTAAAAGCACGTATGCAACATCCTAAACTTTATATCATTGGCAAAAGGAAAGCCGACATGGATGACAGTGGCAACTGATCAATGTGTCACAAGGCGCGGGTAATAGAACGGTCTGGGGAAGACCTAACTGATAATAAACCTTGTCGGATATAGCATATTAAAATTCTGAGACGATGTACATGGCTCAATATCGACTCGAAGTTTGGCAAAAATATAAGGTTACCAAAAAGAAAGAGAAGGGGTATAGAAAGCTAGAGTATACAGGTGGTAAAGCCGTGAGAGAAAAGAGACAAAAAAAAGAGGGGTAACAACCTAAAGGCAAGATGGAATATTAAGACTCGTAAGTAATGGGAGCTCAGCTGTCCCTCAGGAGACCCATCCAGACCAGCCAGTGCCGTACCCCATTCAGCAGCTAAATCAGGAAAAGGGGAGGTAGACCAGTTATGATTCCAATAAAACCACATATTTGTGAAAGCCTGTCTAGCTTTATCAGTATTGACCAAGGAATCTTCAGAGAACTGTACGCCATTAACTTTATCGGCCAATTCAGACGTGGAGGGCAGGAGCGGGGTGCGCCAGCAATGAGAAGTCAATGCTCTAGCACATAGGAGCGCTCGTAGAAGTAATGATCGACCGGAGTCGTGTAAACGACCCAAGTCAGTTTAGGCCGGGGGCACACTAGGCGTTTAGCGTGTGTTTTAATGAAGACGCTAATGCACCGGTGTCCACTCGACGCCGCCACTCCCCGCCCCCCCCCTCAGCGCTGCAAAGTGCAATCCTCCTAATGGAGGATCGCGTTTTGCAGCTCCATCGACGCGCATCCTATCGCATCGATGGTGAGGAGCTCTAGACACACGCATAAGCATGTGACCGGCCCCGTCTGCAGCATCACAACGCTGCGACGGACGCTGATAAGTGTGTCATAACGCGTGCTAGTGTGCACAAGACGATGCCTCGTGTGCACCCGGCCTTCGTTTTTATTCAGTTTAAAAGTGTAGCACTAAAGCGCAAAGCCTGGGATACTGTTCCCCCTGTCCTTTCAAAAGTCAGTGACTGTTTATCTGGCATCTCCTCCTGGATGGCCTCCCACCACCTAAAGATCAACATGTCAAAGACTGAACTCCTACTTATTCCTCCCTCCAATGCCTCCCCACCTCCTGACTTCTCTATCACGGTGGAGGGTATCCCCATCTCCCGATCAAACCAAGTTCGCTGTCTTGGAGTTACACTTGACTCTGCTCTTTCTTTCATCCCCCACATCAAGTCTCTTTCCTCCTCCTGCCGATACCAACTGCGTAATATTTCCAGAATTCGGCCATTTCTTACCGCTGTCACCACAAAACAATTCATACATGCCCTGGTAATCTCCCGACTCGACTATTGCAATAATCTCTTATCTGGCCTCCCTCTGTCCCGCCTCTCCCCCCTACATTCCATCCTGAACGCCTCCGCCAGGCTAATTCACCTCACCCGCCGCTCTGTCTCTGCCGCTCCCCTCTGCGAGTCCCTTCACTGGCTCCCCATCCACTGCAGAATTAAGTTCAAAATCCTTATCCTTACCTACAAAACCCTCACTAACTCAGCTCCCCACTACCTGTCCTCACTAATCACCAAATACACCCCAGCCCGCTCCCTAAGGTCAAACAGTGACCTGCGCCTAGCTTCTCCCCGCATCACCTCTTCCCATGATAGACTGCAGGATTTCTCACGCGCAGCCCCCACTCTCTGGAACGCTCTCCCTCGTACTGTCAGACTTTCCCCTAACTTCTCTTCCTTCAAACGCTCCCTTAAAACATTCCTATTTAGGGAAGCCTACCACCCAACTCACTGACCCAACCATCAATCACTCTCACCTTACAGTCCTCTCCTCCTGTTTCCAACCCTCCTAGATTGTGAGTTCCTACGGGAATAGGGCCCTCATCTCCTCCTGTACTGTTTGTCAAATGTTGTTCAATGTATTGTAACCCTGTCTATACTGTGCCTATTGTAAAGCGCTGCGGAATATGCTGGCACTTTCTAAATAAAGAATAATAATACTGCCGCTGGGTATGGGCACTGTACCACTGGTGTTTTATTCTTACTTGAAGCAGGAGTCCTGTGCCACAACCCCAACCTGCCTGTCGCCCACTCTTTGATCTGGAGCTGCAATTCTCTCCCCTTTGTCCGTCCCTACCCACAAACTCTCTCCCACACGCAGGTCATTTGGCCAAACTCCCTCCCGCTCAAACTCGGGTCCAGTCCCTTGCCCGAAGTCCACCCCCTTTCACCTCAAGACGCTCCTCCAGCTCAGTTTGTTCATGAAAATATTAAAGTGGTCAGGCTGCGTAGAGTGGCCCCCCTCCCTTCTCACCCTGCTTTCATGCTGACCTCATGTCTATCTGCTCTCGTAGCCGTATTTGCTTGGAGAAAGTAGACATTGGCTTCAGCTGCGTATGCAGCGTTAATCCATTTCTCCGACTAGGTGCTCGTGTACCTTGTGTGAAAAGTGTGCAATTTGCATATGTACATGTGGAAGTTATGTACACTACACAAATTGCTTATGAAACCGGAGGGGGGAATTCAGAGGCTTTTTTTTTTTTTTTTTTTTTGCATAATGTTCCTTTTTGTAAGCAAACAAAATTTGAATTTCTATTCGATTTCGATTATTTTCATTAAAAAAAATCTGTAGTTGCAGCCCTACTTGCAACTCTCTGTGCTGCACCTATGACTATCCATGTAGTGTTTGCAGACACTGCCACCACAACACCATGTCTTCTTATATCACGCCTTGCTTGTCATAGGGTTAGGGTGCTTTTGTGTCGCCTCTCAAATCATAGTTGTGTTTGGTAAAAAGTCAAAAGGCTAAGCCGCAGCCCTATTCCCTTCCTCCAGTGATGGAATTTATGTGGAAGGAGTATTATCATTGTATTGTCATGGATAGTCACATTCTATGCTTTAATTAAATTCAAGTATTTTGGTAGAAGCACACTATATCCCCCACACGTTATGTCTACTTGCATTGTGCTAACATATTCTGCACTTTACTGGGTTAAAATAAGGGTAGTACGTAGTTAAACAGAATTGAGGTAGATGGGGCCCTGCTCCATAAGGAGCTGTAATGCCTCTCCTATCACTATGTGGGTTCATTTCGATATGAAGGCCTGGCGAGGCACTGACTTTCTCCGATCATGTGCTGGTTGTGTTTCCGTGGGGATGCTGCACGTGATGCTTACTCAGGGCTAATAGAGGAAGGCTTTCAGTCACGAGATGGAGTCACTTGGAGGTCACTGTGACCAACTAATACTTGGTACTTTTTATTTCCGATGTTGATCATTTCAAAACATTTTGAAGTGACATTTCGGTATGATAAACCTTCATTTTTTTACTCAAGGAATTGTATTATTTGAGGTGTTGCCATGTACCTTGCTTCCAACATAGAAGTGGCTAGATTTATGGCTAGATGCATCTCCAAGCGGTAGAAGGTTTTTAACTTCTTGTGTACAGCTTTATGGGGAAAAAAGTTAACTCCTGTAGAGCATAACATTTTAAAACACCGACTTTTTTTGATTTGCCCGCCTCATTGTGAGTCAAACAACCCCCACCCCCAAAATGTTGATTCTTACATTTCCCAGAATTTTTTCAACAGATGTCAGGGAATCATCGGAGTTGTATTTCAGAAAAATCAGGGGGGCTTGAGTTCGACAGCCCTGTCTTAGTAGCTCTTATCAGCTATATTAAGAACAAGCTGCATTATTGGTGGAACAGCAAGTGACCGAAGGGATCATCCAATGGAAAAGACACTTGCCATCTCTTGGTGTCCATAGGATTCCATGGAGGCAAGTTGTGTCCTACATAGAAACATAGAAAAAATGTCGGCAGATAAGAACCTTTCGGCCCATTTAGTCTGCCCAATTACATGGATACTTTCCCTGGATTTATCTTTTGTTTAGGATAACCTTATGCCATCAGTGTCAGTGAAAAGAGTCTGAGAAATGGTTTGTTCCCAGTTTCCTGGAGTCAGATCGTGATATCTGCTGCACTGTAGGACAAGGTGGCTTTTCCATGATTAACACCAGAATTGGAGTTTCTTTAAAAAAAAAAAACAATTCTCGAAGAATAGAGCGATTCCAAGGGCACTTAGTATTCTTTGGCTGCTGACAAATTAACACTTCTTATACAAAGTATAGGAAACCTTAAAGCAGTGCTTGACAAATTTGCTTTGAATCTAGGAGCCAGTTTTTGCTTCAGACTAACAAAGCTTTACTTTCAACAACTAAAGATATACTCAGTCTCACTGGTATTGTGTGAGTAACAATATTCTTTTTGCCAGGTACTCGCCGATACTTTAATGTCATGTGATGCTTTCCAATAAAGTTTTTGCTGAAAGCCTGTCCAATTTATGATAGGGTGTCTGGCCATACATTTCAATACTATTTACCCACTGCACACACTGACGCACAACAGACCTCATACATAAATACACTGGGCTGGATATACAGTATTTACATTAACCCCTTAACGCCACAGGATGTACATTTACGCCCTGCATTAGGCGGGCTTTGACGCTGCAGGATGTAAATGTACGTCCTCGGCGTTTACAGCCCCCCTCCGTTAATACCTCCTCCGGTCGCTCCCACGCTGCTCTTACTCCCGCGGAGTCAGATCAGTGTGAATCCCTCCTCCGGCGCAGTGACGTCATCGCGCTGGTGGCGCGATGACGTCAGTTTCAGGCGTCCCCGCCGGAGCAGGGGAAGCGCCTGAAGGGGAGGGGGGGGATCCTTTGGATCCCTCTATCTCCCGATCGCCGGGGACCAGGTGGCTGTGGCCTGCGTCGCTGGAAGGGTCACAGCCTGACCTTTCCAGCGATGTATGGGGGGGGTTAACCCCTTAGTTGCCAGGTTGCGAGCGGGCACTAATTTGTGTCAGATCGCGGCCTATTTCCGGTGGGGGCCGCCATCTTGGATGGCAGCCCCCACCTCTGGGCCCCCCCCCCGGTCAATTGACTCATCGCGCCATGCGCGATGATGTCAGTTAACCGGGGAACACCCTATGTGCAAAGGGATTTCCTATGGAAATCCCTTAGAGGGGATAGGGGGGTTCTTTGAACCCCTTTATCTCCTGATCGGTGGTAGCTAGCGGGTCATGTATGATATTGCTGGAAAGGCCAGAGCATGGCCTTTCCAATGATATCAAACATGACCATGTTATAAGTAAAATAAAAGTTTAAAAAAAGTAAAAATAATAAAAAAAACTTTTTTTTTAATGCAGCACTATTGTTCACATTTCAATTATAATGTGAACAATGATGCTTCACTAATGATTTTTTTTGGGGGGGTTTAGCTAAAATCATGCAATTTCTCCCCAAAAAAAATGGGTTCCCCGTTCTAATTTTAACATATCTACCCCATAGAATATGACCGCAGAGCCTCGGATAATAAAATTAAAAAAAAAAAACACTTTACACACTGTGGAAGATTGATATTTTTTTTACATTTTTTGTTATAGCATTTTGGCAGGGCATGACATATACATATAATAATGATATATTATTAATCTGCCGAGTCTGCCGGAAAGAAAGATATATAATTTGTCTGGGTGGTATAATAATACGTGACTTAAAAATGGTCAAAATGAGCTCAGCAAACTTCTACTTCCGAAACAGCGCCGAAGTTGTAAAATTACTCCCGTCCTTAAGGGGTTAAATGTAGGGGACAGGAAGAAAACATTGAAGCCAACTAGATTTTTTTTTTTTAGATTGCGGTAAAATAAACTGGAAAATTTAGGAGCCAGGAGTAAAATTGTAGGGGCCAGTGGCTACCAGGCCCATGGATTTGTGAAGCCCTGCATTAAAGGGATACTCTGTTGGAAAAACATAGCTGCCTTTGTTGCCTTTTTTTAATAATTGGGCAGGGGCTGCTGACAGTGAATATAAACACTATGTCCCAGTGGTGCAGTATTTTGTAAAACTCCCATGACGCAATCTCCTAACACAATAGTGGTACTTATGCCAGATGCAAATGGAATAAAATAATATTTCTATTTTAATAAAAGCTTCAAACTTTTATATGACCGGTAACAAAATTTGTTTTTAACCATATGGGTTTGGAAAGTCTGCAGATCATCCGGGTAAAGGTGCGAAATTTTTAGCTTCTCCAGACTGAAATTTAGTTTTGCCCAAGAGCAGTTGGTTGGTCCAAAGATTACCCGGGTAAAGTCCGAATTTCATTTTTATATAATTTTTTTGCAGCTTTATCCGGTGGTTTTGGGTAATGTCTGTTTTTCACGGGTAATCTTATTTCAAACTTTAACCATAACCTATATTACACTTTAATTTTAGGAGATGATCCTCTTTAATCAGGAAACGGCAAACTCTGCATTCTGCTTGTTCTCCTCCTTGTCCACAGGCTGTGTAAATTTCTGCTTCTCACTGCAGAGAGGATTACTATTGGGTTACATTGTGAATAGACATCTAGACGAGACTTATTTTTTCTCTTTCAGCCACGTTGTAAACCACATAATTATCTGGTAAGCCGGGAGCCCTTTCAAATGTCTAAAGAGAGCCATTCTGCAATATTTAATAGAAAATGTAGTTCTGTAGAGTTAGAACATGTCTTTTTATAATGGAAAAATTCAACATGTCTTTTTTAAAATTCCACATCAAAATACAGCTACTTTCAAAACCGGTTATCCAGATGGATAAACACTTTTTTTTCTTTTTATACTTGTGTTTTACGTAGATTTGTAAATGTACGATATTAAGGTTTTGTTCTTGTTCTTGCAGGTAAAAGATCGTGGGATTGAGGCCACACGTAGATTCTTCAACTGGTTCTATTGGAGCATCAACCTAGGGGCGATCATATCACTTGGTGGCATTTCATATGTTCAGCAAAACGTGGGCTTCCTCATAGGCTACCTCATCCCTGCAGTTTGCATTGGGGTTTCGTTTTTGGTCTTCCTGGGTGGACGATCTTTCTTTGTTATGAAGCCTGCTGATGGAAGCGCCTTCACGGACCTGTTTAAGATACTTGGATATTCCTGCTGCAGACGGAAGACGAGGAACCGGACAAGCATGTAGGTGTCTTTCCTTGGAATTTACACACTGGATCGCAGAACCCTCCAAAGCACAATGTTGTCTCAGAGCAGATCACACAGTTGTCTTACGTTTGGTGTGATTTGATCTGAGATAGATATATCTATTTTTTTTTCTGTCAGTCTGCTTATTTGACCTTTTACCTTTTTGCTATCCGTACAATTCACTGTCTAGTGAATAAATCGCTTTGTATGCACTGTATATGCTTCTGGTTTCTGGATACACTGCTGAGCACATGCATACATGAGAAGTAATCACACACTGGCAGTCTTGCTTTTATCTGAGCTTCCATTCCTGGGATTGACCTGTGGCAATTTAAAGCTTGGCTAATACAAAGGCAAGCTGCATACATTCTCATGTATCAAGCGACATTCCCAAGGTGTGTGGTTATTAGTATGACATCTGATTCTGCACAGCCTAATCTGGCGTTTGAATAATTCATGTATCCCTTTGGCTTTGTCACTTGAGTGAATCTGTGCCACAAACCAAATTCTCGCACGTGTCACTGAGCTCAGTCAAAGTGTAGAATTCTCCTGATTACCTCCACAAATTCTCTTGCAATGAAGCAAAATAAGTTAATTTGCTTGCAATAGTGGGTTAATATGACTCTACATGCCCTGCCAGTTTCCAACCAGTGTTAAAGTGCTAGCTGTCATCGTTCTATTGGAAACAGATTTTTTTTTAAAAAAAAATTTTAATCAAAGTTCTGGGATTGTGAATTGGTGACACAATGCGTTTAAGGTGGATCCAAATATAAAAGGTATTCGTAGGCTTAATATCAGGATTGCTTTCCCCATTACCGTACGTGTCTGTACATTTTATTGAACTGTTCTTTTGATGTACAACAAATGACTGGTAATCAGAGATATTCTACAGTTGGTTGTCTCCCCAAAGTAAGTGCAAATTTAACCATAAAAGGGTACTGTAACCCTCTGTCAGTGATGGTGAACCTATTGCACGCGTGCCACACATGGCACGCGGGGCTGACCGTGTCGGCACGCGAGCCCATAGGCTTGCCTCACTGCAGAGCATGCTTCTTCTTCCCAGCGGCCACCAGCAAAGAATGTTGCCCGGCCGCTTGTTGAGATCCACCAGCCGCGATCTCGCAGTTAACTCCGGGATCTTGCGAGACCATGGCTTGTGCAAGTTTCCCAACAAGAGGCCGGGCTACATCCTTTGCCGACGGCCGCTGGGAGGAAGAAGCCTGCTCGAAGGCGCCTTGCAAACGGCACCATGTGAGCTGGGGCCAATGTATATCCCTGTGAGCTGGGGTCAATGTATATCAATTTTCTTATACTGTATTTTTCTTTTAAGACTTGAGCACATAATTAGTTCAGTTGTATGAAGTGTTTTTTCTAAAATAAATCCGTATTCAGGTCTAATTGTGGGGTTGTCACTTTGAGACACATAAGTTGGTTCAGCGATCCAGTTTGGGCACTCGGGCTCAGAAAGGTTTGCCATCCCTGCTCTGTGATTGGACACAATGTAACCTCCTGGGTGGTGTTGTTGTTTTTTTTTTTGGTGTTGTTTTGGTGTTTTTTTTTTCTTCCTCATTTCCTCCCTTGGTGCTTTCTACTTTTTATTTTTTTTTATTTTTGTTCAACCTTGGCTTCTCAGGAGATTGGCTGTACCTCCTAGAAAGTGTAGTTTTGAAACCTCTGGAGAGCCAAGATTGCTGACCTGTGATCTGTACACCTAATGACAAAGGTGCACACTGGCAATTTGTGGCCTCTCGATTTTAAAGGATTAAATGGCATCAGTCTGCTGATTCAGAAAGCCGGCTGTCTCATTGAAATACATAATGTAATTTTTGGTCCAAGCTGCTCATCCTCAATCTGTTGCTGCAGGATAACCTACCAGGTGGAGGGAAGATCTGTCCTTTGAAAGTCTTGCAGCTGCCAGGGACAGCTGTGCCAGGAGGAGGGGAGACGATGATGATTCTAGAGCTGAAACAACTAATCGATTAATGAAAATGGTTGACAACTAATCGGTTGGTCGATTTTTAAATCGTTCTTGTAAAGCACACACTGCTTAGAGTTAGACTCGGTTAAACGTTCTAACCTCAGATTCTGCTGATTGCAGAAGACTTGCCGCTGCTTTACTCGCTATGCTTTAGTTCTAGGCTTATATCAGACATAACCAGTTTGGTTTTTTCAGTTTACAACTCTAGCAGCGCTAGACAACAAACCCTGGGATACTGTCACTGGGTAAGGACGCTGGTGCTTTATACTTAATTGAAGCTGGAGTCCTGTGCCACCACCCCAACTTGCCTGCCACCTCCTCTTTGGTCTGTAGCTGCCGTTCTCTCCCTTTTGGTCTGGTCCCCTGTTACATACTCCCTCCCACACTCAGGTCCGAGCTTTTGCCAAAACCCACTCCCTCTCACACTTGGGTCAAGTCCCTTTCCCAACTCCCACCTCCTGCATGACATTATTCTAAAAAGGGACACTCTACGCACCCTGACCACTTTCACTTAATAACGTGATCAGGTTGCTTGTAGTGCTCCCCCTTCTCCTTTCTCACCCTGCTTTCGTACTGACATCATGTCTGCGCGCTCGCAGTAGCGTTCGTTTGGGGAGAAAGCAGACCTGGGCTGATGCGTACACAACATCAATCCATCCCTCTGACTAGGCGCTCGTAACTTTTGTGCGAAACGTATGTAATTGTAGCCCTATTGTTCATGGTGGCTAGATTGTGCCTCTTATAAAACACTTGTTGCTATGGGCTCTTTCAAGTCATAGTGATGAATTTACAGAAATAAGGCTTTTTTGCCTGATAAGCACTTTAAAGTGCACCTATGTGACAGGGCATGCAACCCTTCATACAGGCCTCTACTGTGAGCAGAGAAATGTTCTATAAGATGGCTCCCTGCAGTGTGCTGCGCTGGCTGTCACTAAGGTTGACCGTCCACTGACACCTTAGTCGAGTGACAGACTTGGTCACCCGACTACAGCCATCGCTCGATCAGGTTCGTCCACTGGAAGCATCAGCCCAGATTGGTCGATTGACAGGCCGGTATAAAGATATTAAAAAACCTGTGGGGGGGGGGAGATGTGGACATCGCTGCGGGGAGAGAAAAAAAATCTCGGTTTCAGCATCAAGGACAGCTCTTGTCCATCGCAGCCGGCTTGTAATGAGAAGGGTGGGGGGGAAAACTCACCGGGGTGGGGAGCGTCAGCACAGCACCAGGGAGAGGAATGCTGAAGCTGGCTTGCGGGAGAGGAAAGAAAGAAAGAAAAATCGGATCCCAAAAGTTTGCCTAAAAATAAACAGTTGAATAAAATTTGGATATTTTTTTTCCTATGGGTTTTGCACACGGCACTTATACTATACAATGCATCTTTTCACGTTTCCTCTGCAAACAGCGACTATACAATGCATCTTTTCCATCTAAATTGTACCAGATTGTTCAATTTGAATTGAAAGGATTGCTAATCTGTTGCAATCACATCAAATCGTTCGATGGCGGTCGGATGCAGTGGAAGAGTGCTGACTCACCTGCATGTTGTATGAGGGCCAGCCTTCGATCATGACAGGCAGACAACGCAGCTCACAGCCATCGTCCTCACTGTGGCATGCCGCAGTCACATGGTAGACCGAGGAACACTTTAAAACTGATCATCTGGTCTTTATATAGGTTAGGAAAACACACTGCTCTGTATAAAGGGAGAAATACCATGTCAAATGGGCAAAAGACGTTTTGTCCATGACTGGTGCACTTAACACTAAATTTAAAAAATAAAAATACGTGTATACATTAAATTTCTTTACTCTGGCAGTCCTATGGGCATGTTTTTAGCAGCTATTTGGAAAATGAGTTTTAAGGTTTAAAATTATATCTTTTTGGTGTTTGACTTCTACCTAATTTTTTTTTTTTCCCTGTTGTGTTCTACTGGTTCAACCACATGATTATGATGCATTATCCATGTAGTTGTGGGAATGAATCAGTAGTCATGTGTATTTTTATAGTGACAGCTGCCTGGGCACCAAAACTACTCCCACACAAGGCTTTACATTCCATTTTTAGAAACACATCTACTCTATACAGATTCTTCTTTTGGTGCAATTGTATTGAAATGCAGATCGGTCCATTTTATAGTTTCCTTTGTGTAGTAGAATAGTTGTTTTTTTTTTATTTTATTATACTTGTAGGAAATGTGAACCCTGCCAAACTAAGCAGGTTTCTCCATGTCAGTCGTTTAGCAGGCTGCACAAGGAGTAATACTGTAGTACAGCAGCATTCCACAGGTTGATGGGTGTGTAGTTTGGTCTTTTTTTTTTTTATTTTATTTTTTAAATTCCTTTATAATGCAGTGTATAATGTAGTGCAGGAATCATAGAGTGATTGTAGGCCGCAAATTGTTCACTTTTTAAAGGGACACATCAGTGTGACCTTTTTTAATCTTCTCTGAGTGGTCACACTGCCAATGCTCCCCATTCTGAGGTCAGATCAGAGGGCTGATTCAGCCATCCAAATGCAGGGGCTTAGTTCTGCCCAGATCCTAAACTCCGGTTTCCTGGGCTTGTAATTCTTCAGACTCCAGCTCCATCCGATGGTGTCAACGTTTTTCTGCAGTGAGAGCCGCTGTAGTGCCTAGGACTCTACGGCAGGGGTCTCAAACTCTGGCCCCCCTGATGTTTCTGAACTACAACTCCCATGATTCCCTGGCCATCTATTGGATTCAAAGCATTCTGGGACTTGAAGGCAAAAACATCTGGGGGGCCGTGAGTTTGAGACCCCTGCTCTACGGTCATGTGACATGCTGAACTGGAAGCATGTCATGTCATATCTTGCTGGTCTCGAGGAGATACGTGCTAGATTCAGGAGAGGGTTTTTAATGGAATCTAAAAGAGTTAAATGGAAGGGGGTCATTAGGGGGGGTTAATGTTTATCCTTCTCCCCTCCTGTTTAAACGGTGTAGAATCCATTTTTGTATTATCAGGATAATCAATACAAAAAGGTAAATTTTAATGTGAATTAAAACATGCGCTCCATATAAGGCTCAGTTGAATATAAAGCATCATGTTACTTGCTGTGGGGATGTACTGATACTGGCATTTGCACGACTACTTTGTACTCGTGCAAATGCCCCGGCACAAAGTCTGGCGTTAGGCTGGCTTGCTGGTATCTGAGGGCCTTGGGCTGCTAGGGGAATGCAAAATGTTGGCTGTGTGGCCACTACTGCGTCTTCTGTCAGACAGTGCGTCCGTACCTCACGGGCGCACAGTCCGTACAAAATGCGCTCGTCTGACACCAGCCTTAACCTAATCTAATGTGTACCATGCATTTTTTTTTAAATTTATATTAACTGGACACTCAAGTGTTTTAGAATTGGGGGGGGGGGGCGCGCAAGTGGTGGGGTTATACATTAACCGTTTCTGACATGCAACCCCCCCCCCCCCACCATAACCTTTTCATTTGTTCTGCCCCCAATTTATTTATTTTTATTTATAAAGGATTTTACCAGGAAGGATACATTGAGATTTCTCTCGTTTTCAAGTATGTCCTGGGTTCAAGAACATTGGTTACAGAAATACAAAATCGTAAAATGCAAGATATTAACACAAAACCAAATATAAAGATTAACAGAAGAATAAATATGTAGGAAATAAAGTCATTGTTACATGTTTACAGGTGCATTCCGTATTGAGGTATGTTAATAGGGAGCTCTTAAGGGACTTTAGACTGGGGGAAGATTTGATGGCGTCTGGGAGGTTATTCCATATTTGCGGTGCTCTGTAGGAAAATGAGGATCGAGCCACTTTCTTTTTGTATTGCAAGTAAGGTGCTGGTCCTGGATTGGAGGTTATAGGATGAGGGAACTGCTGGGGCAATCAGCCTATTCAGGTAGGGTGGTAGCTTCCCAGAAAAGCTCTTAAACACCAGGTTGGGAAGGTGAAGGGTGCGTCTAGATTCCAGCGATGGCCAGTTTAGTTCTTTTAACATGTCACAATGGTGGGTCATGTAGTTACATTGTAGCACAGAAGCGGCAGAATGAGTTATACAATGTAGTAAGTTTCTGGAGGTGTGTTTGAGGGGCAGCTGCATACACTGCATCACTGTATTCAATGGCTATTCCAAGACACTATCTCCGTTTTATCATCTGATGGCCCCAATCACATAACTAGGGCTGTGTTTTGTTGACCTGCCTCTCTATTGTGGCTTTTTTTCTCCCGCTTTCTGTCTCGGGGCTCCCCATCTCTCCCAATATCTTTAACAATAAAATGTTCATTGTATTATCTTTGAAAAACACTGTATAATGATATCCTCTGTTTTATAGCTGGAAAATATGCCATGATTCAGTCATTTCATAGGTCTTGTGCGAGCGCGCTTATTACAGGATGTTCTTAAGTGTTTATTTTTTTTAGATGTCATTTATAAAAATTCTGAAAAGCTTTTTAAGCGTTTTCCTCAAAATATCACCTACATAAATTGTCTTTTTTTTGTTTTGTTTTACAGCCAGAGCAATGGTTCATATCAACAGCTGAATAATAAAAGCATTCTGGACATGTCCAAGTTATCAAACGGAGGGCCCTTCAGAGAAGAGAAAGTGGATGATGTAAAGGCCCTCCTAAAAATTATTCCAGTCTTCCTGGCCCTTATTCCTTACTGGACAGTGTATTTTCAGGTCTGTATAAATTCTTTCTTATTTTTTCTCTAGTGGCAGATTTGCCTTTTTTATTTAACTCTTGAAGTTAAAGGGCCACACAACTCATGATCAACTTTATAGTCCCCGCTCCCCCGATCTGGGAAAAAAAAAAACACAGGGTGAAGTGGAGAAGTTTTCTCTACTCTACCCAGCGTCACCAGCAGCCAAGATTTTTTTAAATTTCTTGGCTGGTGGTCACCGGATCGATCACGAGTGACATCAGCGTGCAGAGAGTGAGCTGATTTTGCCCTGTCCGAGACCACCACTGAAGTGATTGGACTCCGATAGGCAGACAACGGATCAGATGTGCACGTAGCTCCCATGGATCGTTTTGCGTCGATACTATGAACATGTGTACGCAAAACACAGGACATAATTGAAAACGAGAGAAATCTCAATGTATCCTCCCTGGTAAAATGCTTTCTAAATAAATAAGTTTCATAGTGCGCAGTTTGTGGTTCCTACGCTGTGCAAGTTGCGTAGGAGCGCAAATTGCACAGAATCGCTTCAGGGACTTCCAGGTTCGGGAATCCCAGAGCTGAAGAGGAGCAGTGCGCTGCGAGGGAGAAAAGGAGTAAAATCACCAAAAAAGAAAATGACTGGGCAGAGACTGTCCGCAGCATCTGCCCAATTTTATTTAAGGGCAAAAAAGTTGTCAACCATTTCTATTATCGCTTAATCGTTCTGTGTACAGCACACGCTGTTTAGAGTCAGACAGTTAAATGTAAATAACCACAGCTTCAGAGCTGATTGGAGAAGGCGTGTCACTGCTTAACCCTAGAACTAAATCATACATGGTAATGTCAGACACAACCAGTTTGTTTTTATTCAGTTTAAAACCGTAGCAAAACTATAACCCAAACAATAGGATACTGCCATTGGGTGAAGGCTCTGTATGCCTGTGTTTTATTTCTTACCTGAAGCTGGAGTCCTGTGCCACCACCCTCCCTGCCACATCCTCTTTGGTCAGGAACTGCCATTCCCTCCCTTTTTGGTCTGGTCCCTTTCCCCAAACTCGCTCCCACACTCAGATCCGGTCTTTTGTCCATACCAACTCACTCTCACACTCAGGTCAAGTCACTTGAGCAAAGTCACTCCCTTCCACCTCCAGTCCCTCCTCAGTTTGTTCACGAAATTATTTAAAAGGGACACTCTACGCACCCTGACCACTTTAGCTTATTAACCCTGATTTCATGCTGACCTCATCTATGTCCAAGTACTTGTAGCCACGTTCATTTGAGAAAGCAAACATGGGCTTAAGCTGCACATGCAGCATCAACCTATCCGACCAAGCACTCGCATACCTTGTGTGACAAGTACGCAAGATACGCAATTTGCATATGTACATACGAATGTTACATACAATACGCAAATTACTTAAGTAAATAAATTTTTTATTTTTTTTAAATCCGATGAATCGATTTGAGAATAATCATTAGTTGCAGCCCTAGACTTGTGTAACTTGTTTCATCTCACCTAAACCTATTTCGTTCTTTCATATATAGATGCAAACTACATATGTTCTTCAGAGTCTTCACTTGAGAATACCACAGTTCTTCAATAGTAAAGATCACACGGTAAGTTATGTTTACGTTTTATTTGGTAGTAGGTAATGGAGTAAACTACATTATGCAACAACCGTTAGATGCCCTAGCCACCAAGTCCAGATGAACTTCATCAAAACCTATGTTGAGATGTGTCTGACGTTTTAATGTCACAAATGTTGACTCGTATTGCTGTTTACCTCTACAACCACTCTCCCACCTTCTCCGTGTAGGAGTATGATGTACAGTTGGAACATTGTTGTAGTTTAAAAAAATTAAGCCTAAATTCGTTTAGCGTATTTCTAATTTTATATCAATTTATCTCCTACTTTTTGTGGGGTATTACAGTTTAACCTCCCTGGCTTTATTCCCGAGTGTGACTTGGGGTTAAATTTCGCTACCACGAACGGTAACCCCGAGCCACACTCGGGCTGTTTACTCACCGCATCCTGCGCTCCCTCACTGTCCCCCGCAGTGTGATTGCGGCGGCCAGTGACTTGCTTCCGGTTTCCGCTCCCTGCGAGCCATGCAATGCAGGGAGCAGAACCTGGCAGCAAATTTGAATTGGAAAAAAATACAGCAAAATGGGTTTTGTGCAGTCCCCTGTTTCAAGATATAAAAATAAATAAAATATCATACCAAGGATGTTTACTGAGGCAATATGCAGTGACTAACATTGCACCCTTGTTTTCTGAAAGATTTCAGGGTTTCTGTTTTGATATTATTTAGGGATGCACCGATACCACTTTTTTAAGACCGAGTACCGATACTTTTTTAAAAGTACTCACCGATACCGAGTACCGATACTTTTATTTAATGTCATGTGACGCTTTCCAATAGGAACAGACCTCATATAAAAATTTGAGATTGACCGCAGCTCTCATGGATTTGCCCCCAGGTCTCATGGATTTGCCCCCAGGTCTCATGGATTTGCCCCCAGGTCTCATGGATTTGCCCCCAGGTCTCATGGATTTGCCCCCAGGTCTCATGGATTTGCCCCCAGGTCTCATGGATTTGCCCCCAGGTCTCATGGATTTGCCCCCAGGTCTCATGGATTTGCCCCCAGGTCACATGGATTTGCCCCCAGGTCACATGGATTTGCCCCCAGCTCTGATGGATTGGCCCCCAGGTCACATGGATTTGCCCCCAGCTCACATGGATTTGCCCCCAGCTCTGATGGATTTGCCCCCAGCTCTGATGGATTTGCCCCCAGCTCTGATGGATTGGCCCCTAGCTCTGATGGATTGGCCCCCAGCTCTGATGGATTGGCCCCCAGCTCTGATGGATTGGCCCCCAGCTCTGATGGATTGGCCCCCAGCTCTGATGGATTGGCCCCCAGCTCTGATGGATTGGCCCCCAGCTCTGATGGATTGGCCCCCAGCTCTGATGGATTGGCCCCCAGCTCTGATGGATTTGCCCCCAGGTCGAACGCTGGGGAAGCTGGCCGCGTGCATGAAAAGCACACGGCCAGCGTTCCCCCTCCGGCGCGCCGCGATACTCACGCATCCTGAAGGTCCGGTCGCTGGGCAGTGATGCGATCACGTGGCCGCCGGGCGCATCTGTGACGCGGCCTCCAGCCGAGAGGCCGCGTCACAGGAGCGCCCAGTGGCCGCGGGAACGCATCAGTGCCCAGTGACCGGACCTTCAGGATGGGTGAGTATCGCGGCGCGCCGGAGGGGAACGCTGGCCGCGTGCTTTTCATGCACGCGGCCAGCTTCCCCAGCCCCGCGGATACCGGCAAGCCGGCCCAGCGCTGGCTTCCGGTATCGGCGGGATGTATCGGGCCGTTTGCACGAGTAACAAGTACTCGTGCAAACGGCAATATCGGCCCCGATACCGATACTAGTATCGGTATCGGTGCATCCCTAATATTATTGAATATTCTTTATTTCCATTATTTTGCATAATAAATTATTTTGTTTCAAACTTTATCTGACTCAATCTGTTTACTAGACTGTTTGCACGAATTTCAGTGAGCTATTCCTAAGGATTACTATATAAAACACATTTCCTTTCCAAAAAAAATTGTAACGCTTTTTAGACACCGTTTTGAAAAAAATCAGACCGCCAGGCAGGTTAAAGAGTACATCTGCCTCTTCCCTGACTTAAACACGGTACTTACCTGTGATGTCCCTATGTGGACTCCTGCTTCTGTTGTGCACTACGATGTGACTCTTATACTACCATTACTTTTTTTGACACTCTCCCCTTTCTTTCTGTTCAGATATAAGTATGTTTATGTGTAACTATATGTTAATCAGGGCTCAAAATTTCCACTCGCCTTTGGTGAGTGAGGGCGAGTGGAAATGCACACGCAGGCAGCACAATAAATTATTTCATGCTGCATATTCCGGTGGTGCCACCGTGCAGCCCCCCCTTCCCCAGGCTGTACGGTTTCGGGAATCCGCTGCCTAACCTTACCCAGCTCGTCTGTCACTGGCAGGGGGGTGAATAGGAGCTTCCCTGCCTACTCGCTCTGTTCACACTGGGGTCTGATGACTGGGTATACATGTATACATGTATCTGGGTTCTGATGTCTGGGTATTAATGTTATTTTTGTAACTTTACACTGTTCAAGGTTTTAGAATAATTTCATAAGATAATTTAAGGGGGTGTGTTTAGGGCTGAGTAGCAGAGTTAAGGGCTGGGTAGCGGTTAGGTGTGGCAACTGGTGGTGAGTAACTCTTATGGCCTGGTTAGTAGCTTGGGACTTGACATTTTGAACCATGTGTTAAATAGTTTTTCGTGTCTATTCATCCTTTACCTAAAACCTATATAGTAAGCGTGAGTTTTCATCAGCCATCCAGATATAGTAGCCCTAATAATAAACCCAAAAGCAGCCTTCTTTTACAAATCTGAATCAACTGACTATTCTGAACTGATACAATATTGCATTGGTCTGCAATCGAAACCTACCGACCAATGTTTTGTCGTATATGCATAACAATTTGAAATTGTTCAAGATAAGGGAACCTCCTTCATAGTAAAGAACCTTTCACCCCAGTAATACATTTGTAAAATATGAGTGATTTAAATTAAAAATGAGCCACTAGATGTTCTATTCTTTAAATTATCTCCTAAGAAGTCCGTAGCAAAGTGCCAGTTTATCCTACCTTAAGTGTTAAAACGCATCCCGTGTAGCAAATGTTATTGTATAAACAAAGCACTCAATAGGGAAAAGGGGTTAGTTAAAAAAAAAAAAAAAAAAAATCACTCTGCAAACTTCACATTTGTTAATCTATAGAGTATGGGTAAAGTATCTTTTTTAGGCATGATTGAAATTATTTTTTTTCTCTTCTTTGTGTATATGCATTACAAATTTTTCTAAACTGGAAAAGAAGTTCCTGCAAATTGTATGACATGAAGCATGGAAAAAGTCTTATTGTATGATTAGGAAAAAATAGTTACTGCTCCATGTTATGTCAGCATTTTTCAATGTTATCAGATGATTGTCCATTTACGCCTAGTGAACAGCGGGATAAAATATAACCTGTTAACATTATTCATAGAATTGCTATTTCTCGTAAAATACTAATATTTGAGTTTATATCCTGTCTACAGTCTTTTGTTTGTTTTCCTGACTGTTTTGTTGTACATTCCAGTTTCCAGCAGCATGGCTCACAATGTTTGATGCGGTGCTTATTTTGATCTTGATTCCGCTGAAGGATAAGTTTGTGGATCCAATACTAAAAAAGCGAGGCCTGTTGCCGTCATCCCTGAAGAGAATTGCTGTTGGAATGTTTTTCGTCATGTGCTCTGTACTTGCTGCTGGTAAGCAGTTCTAGGAATTTATATGCCCCAATTATGTTTAGTCTTAAAACAGACCCCTTAAGTTGTACGTGCTGGGTGGAGTAGAGCTAACATCAGGGCTGGTGCAAGAATTTTTGCCAACAAAGGCAAAGGGTCACTTTTCCGCCCCCCCCCAAACCCATGACAAAGCCACGTATCTCAATATCCCACAAAATACTTCACTCCGGTAAGTGTCCTTGGGCAAGACACCTAACGGTACATACTCGCCACCCAGGACATACTTGAAAACGAGAGAAATCTCAATGTATCCTTCCCGGTAAAATACTTTCTCAAAAAAAATAATCCTATACTTCGTGATCAAACCTGAGTGTTACTAAATCCTTCTAATATTTGATCTCTTCTGTCACCCCTGTGTCTCCTATCCTCCACCTCATCTCCCACTTTGTCCTGTCTGCTGATCCTCCCAAGACCATCCTCTGGCATCTTCCACACTGTGATCCCTGCCTTTCTCCTCAGCCCCCTATAATTCCTGACAGCCCCACTGCATCCCGTCACACCCAGTGATCCCATGCTGGTCTCCACTGCCCCGGTATCCTGCCACTCCCCTCGGCCCTCTGCCATCCTCCTCGGCTCCCACTCAGCCCTCTGCCACCATTCCCAGACTCAAAATGTGGCCGTGATCATTCTCCTGTCCCCTTATTGTGGCTCTGGTGAGGGTTTCAGAGGGCACGAGTCAATTCCAGCCCTCACTGTGCCCCGGTTAGGCTTAATAGCCATTCCGATGTAAAATGCTGTCATCCCCAGCCCCTCTCACCCTCTACAGTCCTCCAATGTGTCGCCTCTCATCCTCCCTAACCCTAGTGTGTCCTACATCGCCCTGCACAGCCCCCAGGGTGTCCTATGCCACCCTCCACAACCCCAGACGCATCAGAAGCCAGATGCATGCATACCCAGACGCATCAGAAGCCAGATGCATGCATATCCAGACGCACCTGACCCCAGTGTGAGCAGAGCGAGGGACCAGATATTCTCATTTATATACAGTTGTGTTCAAAATTATTCAACCCCCACTGAAATGGAGTGTTTTGGCCAGTTTGACATTGATTTTGATCATTCAGTCATCTTGCTTACAATTAAATCAAAGAGGCACGTGTAGGTCAGACAAATATAACATAACATTTATAATGAAATAACCACAAATGTCTTTTCTGTGCTCACATCATTATCAGTTTTATTCAACCCCCAAGTGACATTCAATCTTAGTACTTAGTACAACATCCTTTTACAGTTATAACAGCTTTTAAACGTGAAGCATAGCTTGACACAAGTGTCTTGCAGCGATCTACGGGTATCTTCGCCCATTCGTCAGGGGCAAAAGCCTCCAGTTCAGTCACATTCTTAGGCTTGCGCACTGCAACTGCTTTCTTTAAGTCCCACCAGAGGTTCTCAATCGGATTTAAGTCAGGTGACTGCGATGGCCACTCCAAAATGTTCCAGCCTTTAATCTGCAACCATGCTCTAGTGGACTTGGAGGTATGCTTGGGATCATTGTCCTGTTGAAAGGTCCAACGTCTCCCAAGCCTCAGGTTTGTGACGGACTGCATCACATTGTCATCCAATATCTCCTGGTACTGAAGAGAATTCATGGTACCTTGCACACGCTGAAGCTTCCCTGTACCTGCAGAAGCAAAACAGCCCCAAAGCATGATTGACCCCCCCCCCCGCCATGCTTCACAGTAGGCAAGGTGTTATTTTCTTCATAGGCCTTGTTCTTCCTCCTCCAAACATAGCGTTGATCCATGGGCCCAAACAGTTCTAATTTTGTTTCATCAGTCCACAGAACACTATCCCAAAACTTCTGTGGTTTGTCCACATGACTTTTGGCATACTGCAGTCGACTCTTCTTATTCTTTGGAGACAGCAAGGGGGTGCGCCTGGGAGTTCTGGCATGGAGGCCTTCATTACGCAGTGTGTGCCGTATTGTCTGAGCTGAAACTTCAGTACCCACATCTGACAAATCTTTTCTCAGTTCCTCAGCAGTCACACGGGGACTTTTCTCCACTCTACACTTCAGGTAGCGCACAGCAGTCAAAGTCAGCATCTGCTTTCTGCCATGACCAGGTAGCGTTTCAACAGTGCCCTTTGCCTTGAATTTGCGAATGATGCTTCCTATGGTCTCTCTTGGTATGTTTAACATCTTTGCAATCTTCTTATAGCCATTGCCCTTCCTGTGAAGAGTAATCACCTCTTCTCTTGTCTTCCTGGACCATTCTCTTGACTTCACCATGTTTGTAACCACACCAGTAAATGTCTAGAAGGAGCTGAGTTTCACAGTCATTTTAAAGCTGCCTCTTTGGTGCTTATTATGCTTTATTGCTGCTCCATGACATCCACAGGTGTTTTCAATACCTGATTGAAAACACTTGACTGAACCTCTGTTCTTCAGAGTGGTAGTCTTTAAGGGGTTGAATAATTGTGTCAATGAAGAATTCACAAAAGAAACATTTACTACTGTATTACAAAACCAATTGATGTCATTTTAGTTGCATATGGTTCTTTAAAAAGTCCTTGTAGGATTTCATTCTGAATACAATTACAAATGTACACTAAATTCCCTAAAACCCTTTACAGCATTAGGGGTTGAATAATTTTGAACACAACTGTAGCGCCAACAGTTTCCACAGCGCTTTACAATAACTAAAAGGGAACAAGATATGGATAAATGGAGATAGGATGGAAACGAGGTGTAGAGGGCCCTGCTCATAGGACTTGACAATGTAGAGAAACCTTGAATTATCTTAGAGGTTCCATTATAAAATATAATACGCACAATTGTGTAACAACTTGAATAAACTTGCATTAACTTAAATATATTGAGCTTCCAGAGAATAGTAGCAGGTATTTGACATTTTACAGCAAGTTTGCACTAGGCCTCAGTATCAGCCCTGCAACCTTCAAAGCAACCCCCCCCCCTTCCCTCCATGCCACCATGCTGCAGCGCCAGGGCTGTTATTTATAGAAGTCATCTTAGCACTTTTGTGTGTCGTCAGCAAAACTGATGGGAGTATTTTCTTTGCACAATGTCCTGGATGGTCTGACCAGTATTAACCCCGTCTATGGGAGAGGAAGGAGGGGGCAGAGAGAGAGGAGAATCTGCCATGTCTTGCTGCTGCTCTGGGCTACTTGGGGGAGAACTTCTAAATATGTGCAGAAGGGCCAAGAAGACTTTCCTCTGCAGAGGGAGGGAGAGCAGGGACCAGTATAGAGCATATGCAGCCAGCGCTCTCCCCTTCCTCCCTGAGCAGTGTGTGCAGGACGTGATGCTGGTGGAGACTATAAGCCATCAAGGATTCATGTAAGTGAGGGAGCTGCGATATCTCCCCCCGTTACCCTGCCCCCCCCCGTTACCCTGCGTTACCCTGCCTCTCCCCCCCCCCCGTTACCCTGCCTCTCGCCCCCCCCCCTTCGTTACCCACACCGAGACAGGAGAAGCAGGGGAGCCCTGATGGTGGGAGGGCTGCTTTCTCTCCTCTCCCCCCCCCCGTTACCCTGCCTCTCTCCCCCCCGTACCTGCCTCTCTCCCCCCGTTACCTGCCTCTCTCCCCCCGTTACCCTGCCTCCCCCCCCCGTTACCCTGCCTCTCCCCCCGTTACCCTGCCTCTCTCCCCCCCGTTACCCTGCCTCTCTCCCCCCCCGTTACCCTGCCTCTCTCCCCCCCGTTACCCTGCCTCTCTCCCCCCCCCCGTTACCCTGCCTCTCTCCCCCCCCCGTTACCCTGCCTCTCTCCCCCCCGTTACCCTGCCTCTCCCCCCCGTTACCCTGCCTCCTCCCCCCCGTTACCCTGCCTCTCTCCCCCCCCCGTTACCCTGCTCTCTCCCCCCCCCCCGTTACCCTGCCTCTCTCCCCCCCCCGTTACCCTGCCTCTCCCCCCCGTTACCCTGCCTCTCTCCCCCCCGTTACCCTGCCTCTCTCCCCCCCGTTACCCTGCCTCTCTCCCCCCCGTTACCCTGCCTCTCTTCCCCCCCCGTTACCCTGCCTCTCTCCCCCCCGTTACCCTGCCTCTCTCCCCCCCGTTACCCTGCCTCTCTCCCCCCCGTTACCCTGCCTCTCCCCCCCCGTTACCCTGCCTCTCTCCCCCCCGTTACCCTGCCTCTCTCCCCCCCGTTACCCTGCCTCTCTCTCCCCCCGTTACCCTGCCTCTCTCCCCCCCGTTACCCTGCCTCTCTCCCCCCCGTTACCCTGCCTCTCTCCCCCCCGTTACCCCCGCTGCCTCTCTCCCCCCGTTACCCTGCCTCTCTCCCCCCGTTACCCTGCCTCTCTCCCCCCCGTTACCCTGCCTCTCTCCCCCCCGTTACCCTGCCTCTCCCTCCCCCCCCGTTACCCTGCCTCTCTCTCCCCCCCGTTACCCTGCTCTCTCCCCCCCCGTTACCCTGCTCTCTCCCCCCCGTTACCTGCTCTCTCCCCCCCCCCCCCCCTGCCTCTCTTCCCCCCCCGTTACCCTGCTCTCTTCTTCCCCCCCCCCCCGTTACCCTGCCTCTCTTCAAAGCCCCCCCCCCCCCCCCCCCGTTACCCTCACCGAGACAGGAGAAGCAGGGGAGCCCTGATGGTGGGAGGGCTGCTTTCTCTCCTCTCCCCATCGCCTGGCAGTGTCATGGAGGGGACAGCCTCTCCCCTGCACAGCGCTGATCTCTCCCTGCAGAGAGAGGATTCCAGTGTTCAGTGAAAGAACGATCCTGATTTTAGTGCCCTCTGCTGGACAGGCGCCCCTAGGCATGCGCCTCTCCTGCCTTTTTATAGGTAGCGCCGGCTCTGGATAACATCACTGCTCTCTAACCATGGAGACACGGATTTGATCCGGGCCAAAGCACCTCTCCAGTAAGTGTCCTTGGGCAAGACACCTAACGGTACGAGAGAAATCTCCAATGTATCCTTCCTGGTAAAATACTTTCTCCCAAAAAAAAAAGTTGTGTTAAATACAAAACATTCACAACTTGTCTTTTTGAATTTTTTTTAAAAGGCATCTGCTTGTATCTAGCTTTTCCTTTACTTGCATTCATTACTTTGCACCTCTAGTCTCTGTATCCAAAGTTTGTAGTTTTTTAGATTAATTCTCTGTTTCTAGTAAAGGACTGTATAAATTCTGATTATAATTACTCTGCTGTGCATTAAACTTCTTGAATGAATCAATCTGCTGCCGTTTCTGTTAATATTGTAAAAAATTAACACGGTGAAGTGAAAATGTAATTTTTTTTATTTTTTTTAATAGGATTTTTGGAAAGCAAAAGATTGGAAATTGTAAAGAAAGATGAAATACCTCAGAAGATTGGAAACGTGACTTACTTTGCTGCAGACCTGGCCATATGGTGGCAGCTGCCCCAGTATCTCCTGATAGGACTGAGTGAAATTTTTGCAAGTATAGCAGGTAATGTATTTATTCACCGACTTTTATAGATTCATTTTCTCATAATCAAAGGCCAGCAAGCCCTCTGGAGGAGTGGGAGGTGTTCGAAGCTGCACTGGTGTAAAGGTTTAAATTCTACTGTGGCAGAGCTCACCCCTTTTTATGATCAAACCTGTACGAAGAGAAACGCATCAGTGTTGGAGGGGGAATTTGTGAAGAATTCTGAAAGGATACATACAGACGAGCCCTAGTTGTAATGCTCCAACGATTAGACTAGTCTCGGGTAGACATACTGTAGGGATTCAATAAGGCCCCGTTCACACATCAGAGTTTTACAGCGCTTTCCTGCGTGCTGTAAAACGCTCAACCACGGAAATCCCATGATTTCCTATGGGGCTGGTTCACACCTGGATGTTTTACAGCTCGCAGGAATGCGCTGTAAAACGTCAGATGCCCTAAGAAGTACAGGAGCTTCTTTGGGGCGTATAGTAGCGCGTTTGCGGCCCTAGATATAGCCGGGAACGTGCTGCAATGGACGTTTGCGCGTTTTTCGTATGCGAGCGTAGAAAAAAAAAAGCGCGTGTTGTGCACGTTTGGAAAACGCTGAGGTGTGAAGCCAGCCTAAGTGGCAAGGTTGCGGCTTCGACAAACATCGACCGGTCAGAGATAAAATCCAAAGAGCAGCAGGAGAAACGTAAGTGTGCACATTATACTGTTACTTTTTGGGTTTTACTTTTGTGTTGGTTTTGCAACACCGCCACTTACTGAATGACCCTTTGTTTATACTTCTAGTATTGTGTGTGTTTTTCTATTATGTGCTTTTAATTCATTTCTGTGTTGTATCCCTAAAGGATTGGAATTTGCATATTCTGCTGCCCCTAAAACCATGCAGAGTGCTATAATGGGCCTCTTCTTCTTCTTCTCTGGTGTTGGATCTTTTGTTGGCTCTGGTCTTCTTGCCTTGGTGTCCCTCCCATCAATTGGATGGATGAGCAGTCATCTAGACCTAGGTAAGTCTATAGCCAAATTCCATAAGGCTTACATTCGTATATAGTGCAGTGTTGTCTGTGTTTTTATTTTAATTCTGGTCCTTTGTGAGGGTTGACAATATCATCTACGATGCAGATTCTTACATGGAAATATTGGGTGGGCACTTGTATACAGTAGTCTGCAAATTAATAGGGACACAATGGAAACTTTACATTTTGAGATATTCTTTCTATAACTATACTTACATGAACATTAGGTGTCCTCCAGACTAAACTGATTGCTACGTCAAGGTCAGATTCCTACTGCAGGTCAAGGCAGATAAAACTAGTTAAACTCAACAAATTTAAAGAGTTTGTCCCGTTTAGTTTGCACCCTGCTGTATTTATACATTGTGGCATGCTAACCTGACGGTTAAATTTTAAACCGTTTACGAATAGTACGTTTTATTTAGACGTATAATCGGAATTGTGGCCACAAGGTTAAATAAAAGTTCACTGTAGCTGACCCACAGCTACAACGTTAAAGGGGTTATTCAAAGAGCCAAATTTGCCATTGCATCGAACAGTGAGTTTCCACATACGGTGCAAGTTCATGGCGATTGCCCAATTGCCAGAGAAATACGGTGCAATTCAGCGGCAGTGAAATTCCCCATAGACAAGTAATGTTTAATCAGAGAATGCCGAACTGCACCAAGTTGGCTAAATGCCCAGATTCTCTCGTTTTGACAGGTTTAAACAGGTGAATACCATAGGTTTCGATGCAAAAAAATCAAGTTTTTATTCAACAGTTCATTATTTAGATTTGCCCCAAAAATTCTTAAATTATAGAAAAAAAGAAATAAAATAATCCACAAAATGAAAATTAGATTCCCTTTTTTTTTTTTTTTTTTATTATATATATTTTTTTAGTTTTACTTCTGTTCAGTGGAGTGTGTGCGTATTTTTTTTTTCTTTTCTGGTGGATCCATTCAGTGCACTTCAGGGACCCTGAGGTGAATGCTGAATTCACCACAGTGTTGGCGAATTGAGCTAGCCGAACGAGACGGGGCTCTCTGAATACCCCCTTTAATCTCGTGATCAGCAAATTAGGCTTGGTATGAAACCTTCATAGTACGTTTTTTTTCTTTTTTTTTTAAATTTGTCTACCAATCATAGGTCTGTAGGTTAGCTTTTATGACCTGAACAACCTTGAGCACACACGAAGGGTTGGTTTGATGATATTACAAATTTACTTTAGTCTCTGTAATGTGCTTGTCATAGGATTGTTTCCTCTGTACCCACCTGACTAAATCATTTGTGAGGCCTTCGTCTACTTGACACAGGCCAGGCTGCTAGTGCCATTGTCTGTTCTTTGTGTTTTCCTAAAACCTTTTTCCTTTTATCATAAAACTTTTTCATTAAGTCTACAAGGCGATTAAGATGATGAACCTCTGTTTGCAATTTGTGACTAAAGGGGAGGGGGTTTATCGGTCACACCTCTTACAAGGCAACAATAATAGTCTGGGTTTCCTGTTTCTCTCCTGCAGGGGAGACTTCATTGACTTTGCAGTTCTGGCCGCCCTTTTGGTATCTCCAATAGCACTAAATAGTGTTTTAATTTGAGAGCTCTGATTTTATATATTCTTTTGCTTGTCATATAATATTTGTTTTTCTTCTTTTGTAGGAAACATTAACGACTGCCATTTGAACTTCTATTTTTTCTTACTAGCGGCAATCCAAGCGGTAACACTCATAGTTTTCCTTCTTATTTCTGTGAAATATGAACGTCAACAGTCCAAAGCAAATGGAAAACTCTAACTTTGTGTGGTGGGGGGGTGAGGCATTTCCTGTTCTTAAAATGAAGAACTGACGGTCACCAGGATTCATATAGTGCCTGGAATCCATATTCTGTCATCTTTGGTTTTAATGGACAAGCTGTGCAAACTTTTTAGGGCATCAGACATTGCACGACTTTGTACTGCAAAGCAGGTAGCTTGAGCAACTTCAGGGCATTTGTACCTGTAAGACAGGCCTGCAAAATCTGTAGTATTAATTGGTCATGGCAGCCTTTTTTTTTACCAGGTTACATTAAAAATGATTTGAATAGATTCTACTGACCCAGGAATAAAGTTTACTACCGGGCAGAATATATATTCAATGTCCCACCACCTCCTGGAAGTTCTATAATCCGTTTACTGGTGAGCGGACTGTAATCTAATGGTTTCTTAGGCACTGACTGGACCTGCAGACATTGGGACATCAAACCCTTTTTGTGGTTCATATTTAGAAGCTCAAAGATAACTAATTACAGCTATTTTCATACCATGTGCTGGGGAACGATTAGAAAATATAAGCATTTCATAGCTGTGTGACCAACTTAATTCTAAGTCAGTGTGAAGGACGATCTCCTTACGTTCATGTATTGGCACTCCTTCATTGTATGTTTATTACCACGTGAAACTTTCACCAATGTTTTGGGTTTTCTTTATTACAGGTTTTAATATCCAGATTTTTGTAGTAACACTAACTGGTGTTTGCAAGTATGTATTATGGGACGCGATTCTGAAGTGCTTTTTTTTGGCATTTTCAATGACCATTGTAACCATGTGAATTACAACTTTGTGTAGCTGGTACACCATAAAATTTAAGTTTGTGTTGTGGCTTCACCAATATGTACATCGGCTCACACTATAACACCAACTGTACCACAGCTTCCATCATGACCACCCTCTGATAGCTGGGTTACAGATGGAGCTTATTCTGAAAGCTCATTATGATCAGATCATGTTTAACAAAGCTATCGGCAACCGCTTTGCACTCCTTTAACCGCTGTTACAATGTGCCTATTTCTCTTTTAATACATTGTTTGGTATGGTCATTTGTGAGGAATTGTTGACTCTGACCAGCCCAGCGCCGGCTGGAAATCTCGATTGTTGACAGTGACCCATTAGACCCTGCCTTGGTGTAGTTAAATTATAAACTGGAATGGTGGGGTCACTCTTGAACTCTTTTAATGTGTGGGTTTTTGGGTTTTTCCCCCTCTTCTAAAATCTCATTTTTGTGTGAGTATATGAAATATGCAATACTTTGTTGGTATCGTGATAATCATTGATTTGGCATCGGTTTAGTTTCAAATTATTCTCCATTTAAAGACGTTTTAATCATATTTTCTGGAAAGTAGCTGTCCGTAAATTATCTGTACTGGGTGGTGGTAATCCACAAGTGCCGATTTGCCGGCATTGCGAATATTGGCAGAAATCGGCGCTATCGCACTGCTGACAAATGCAGGCATTTTGCAAAACTGAAATCCAAGCCGCATTAGGAGAAGCTGCACAGGAAAGCTTCTCCTTTTGCAATTTGGATTATGGTTTCGAGAAGTCCCAGCATTTGTCAGCAATGCAATACAATTTGCTATAAGATAGTATTTGCTGGCAAACATTAGCTCTTGGTGTATAACCCCTGATGTGTTTTGTGCTCCAATCTTTGTATAGATGTAGTCAAACCACCCAATAAGGCTATCAAGTAACACTCAATAAATTGAATTTACAATTTTATTGGAATAAAGAAGGTATTGGCAGGTTGTGGATTTCAACCCCCGCCCCCCCCCCCCGATTGGCTTTACCAATGTTTTGAAGAATCTCTGCTTAATTTTTTGCACATAATAATGTAAAATCTGTAAATGCATATTTTATTGCATAAATATAATATATTTTGTACCCTTGTGGTTTATTTTTCCCCTTGTGCACCTATTTTGCAACAAATAAAATGTGTTTAAAATTTCTCAAACCAGGAGTGGTGAATATTTTATTGGTACTGCCTCTTTTATTGTCTAATTAGATAAAAGCAAACTGCTCTTGCTGTATATGCCTTGCAGTGCCTGAAGAATGTCACTTCATATGCTTCCTTTGGCCCCTAGTACGAAGCTTTAGGAAATCTTGGAACTCCATGCTGTTAAAATATGAAACGCCATTGAGGATTCTTTCTCACTAGATATAAAGAGGTGCTACTTACATCCTGGTCATTTCCCAAAAATGCCATTGAGAAAGTTGGAGATGGTGAATACGACACTGACAAAAATGTGTATTGTGTAAATGTATATTAACAAGGTTGAGTGATTTAAGTCAGGGCTTGATAAATTTGCTTTGAATTCAAAATCGTTCATCACGTCCCCTTGCAGTCCTCTCCTGTTTCCACCAACCCTTCTAGAGTCTGAGTTCCCATGGGAATAGGCAGCGCCGCCATCAGGGCATTATGCCCCATGCTGCCGTAAGGGGCCCGGCCCGCCGGGGCAGCAGCGGCACCCTTTTTAACAGCTCTGGTATCGGAGTCTGAAGCCGGAGCCGTACTTCTTTGGTCTCCTGGCTCTGACTAGCTGCGCAGGCCAAGCAGCATGCGTGGGCCTCCCAAGCACACTGCTTTTGCGCCACCCCATCCTGTCACGTGTGTGTCAGATGCACGCATCACACACGAGTAGCTGTTTGCGACGGAGGGCCCGGCCAGGAGAAGACTAAGAAAAGAAGGGGGACAGAAGACAGCGGAACAGTGAGCCAGGGCCCAGCCAAACCCCATTGCCCAAAGAATGGTGGGTATCAGCGCTTGTACTCAATGGCTCTATCTTCTAGGACCTCCTTTGGTTCCAGTATTCCTCTAGGCCATACACCTCGCTATAAAACACATAGAACGTGTGCAGACTGTTGACCATTATTTACCATTTAAATCAAGGTAATTTACTCACGTTTCTTGGTGCCCTTGGATAAGAGGCACCGAAATACTGGCAGCCAGTGAATCAAGGGAGCACTGGATCTCCCACCACTCCTTGATAGTCCTCCAGGAAGCAGCTGGATTCTAGGTCTTCCAGGTAAGGAGCAGGACAGGCAGTATTAATTAAAAAAATAATTTTATTATTAAAACAAAAACAATATACCACAGATGCGTTTCGCCATAAAGGCTTCCTCAGTGGGTATAATGTAAATGCAGAATCTGTATAATCGAAGTTTTATAATATATATTCAATTATCTCCTTTTCCACGATAAATACATACTACCTAAGGGGCAATTCTTATCTGTATTCTGATTATTTAAATCTGTTGCTGTGTGGAATTCAGCACTCAATATTTTAGCATGTCCAAATTGCATCCTTTCACATTTTATGTAAAATTGAAGTGGAATCAGGCTGAAAGATGGCTGCCTGGCTCATAGTAGCAACCATCTTGTTCAGAATATTGGTTCACTAGCAAATAGAATAGATTTTATTAGATGTGAAAAACGAAGCTTACATAGAATCCCAAGAATGTGTGGTAGATTAGGGAACTAGCAATAAAACCAGGCAGAATCCGGCCGGTTCTTGGCACGGAGAGACAGGAAGATGAATGAATGGGGCAAGGTCATTGAGACTTGCAGAGAAACAAAGAGATCGTAGAAAACAGACCATGTCCCAATCTAACTCAAATAAACACAGCCTATAGGGAGGACGGCACTGCCCTGAGAAAGACAGCACGACAAATCACAGACTGTCAAACTAACATGAAGTGTATCAATCTATAGCTAGAATGTGGAATTTCTTTGTACTAACGATGGGAGGTATTAACCCACGTGGGGTGGAATAAAGTGTCATCGGGAGGTGGGCTAATTGGGATGTACCTAATTACGTAGTTTTGGGTACAAGACCCCTTGCACGGGGGGGAGAAGGGGCTCACTCTTTGCGATTCAATCCTGTGTGAGCACTTGTGTGACGACACAATAAAGTTTGCCTTTCCTGAAGAGACTCGTGTTCAGACATTCCTTGCTTGTGTCCGGTCCGGCGCCGTCTTGAAAGTGAATCTATTTTTGTCCGCCTACATTTTTGGGGGCTCGTGAGCCGGGATACGGGCCCTTTCCGGGCACACAGTAACGGCTGCTGAACACACTGTGGCGGTTGACTGCAGGTGCAAGAATCCCGCTGGTTGGGTGTCCGTTGAAGGTGAGCTGACATCTGCAGGCGCCAAGCAGGATTTCCTGTTCAGTGGACCTCGTCTCGTCCCAAACGGACTCCTGACCCGGGAACTGGGACACCACTGAGTCTGAGGAAACAGCAAGCAGCGCCGGCAATAGGTAACGTGTCTTCTGTGTTTTGTATGTCTAAAGGAGATACCGGTATCTAAGGGAAACGTCCGACTGAGACGGATAAGGGGACGCGATGGCCACCGTCCCATTGGCATATCTAGCCCGCCGCTGATAGCACGGACATTGCTAAGGAGCCAGAGTGGCTAGCGCGTGTCTGGATTCGGGGGAATTGAATGCCAACCAAAGGGTAGTTCTGTAAGAGAGGGAGAAGGTAGCCACGTGGAGTTGCATAGTCATATTAGTCAGTGTTTGTAAACAGAGCTTCGCCACGTGGGTAAAAGGGAAAGGAGGAGGGATTTTCTGTGACTGGGCTGAGAGCCTGAGTCAGTGCTAGTGTGTACGTCGTGTAGTGAAGAGGGCTTAGTGAAGCCAGAGGTAGCTGCAGAGATAGTGGTGCCGGGTGGGTAGATTATCCATAAGGCAAATTGGAATTGCAGACGGAAGTATAGTTATAGAACGGGGTGCACATAGTCACACGCAGTCAAGAGTTAGAGTTCAAATTACGGGGTATAAGGAGCCACAGAGGAGGGACTGCGTACCCTCGGCTAGTAGAAAGAGTTGAAGTGTTTATGTTTTGTTATGTGCTGAAAGTATCTGATACAGTATGTGCTGTGAATGAATTGACTCGAGTGCAGTGTGTGAACGTGCGCCTACTCGCCCCGCGAGGAAGCAAATACGAGAGTTGACCCCCGACGTACGTTTTCGGCTCAGGCGACTGCAGTCGGCTACTGACTGGGGAAGCGCCCCAGACACGAACGAATTGTTGGCTGAAGTATCAGACTGTAGATTTTAACTGTTGTTGAAGTAATATATCTGTATTGCAAAGGGTACTGTTTTCAGGAGTAATAATGGGTAAAGGGTCATCTAAGCCCAAGAAGGTGAAGGAGGGTGAGACGCCCCTAGAATATATGGTGCGGAATTTTGAAGCATTATATAAAACGCATGACTATGGTGTAGAATTGACAAAAGAGAAGTTTAAAAGTAATGTGTACAGTTGTGTGGCCGTTATTAGTACCAGGATGGCCAGAGCAAGGGTCAATGGACCCGGAGTTGGTACAGAAGGTACATTCCCAAGTCACAGGGCAATACGGACATCCTGAACAGTATCCATATATAGATATATGGAGATATTGTATAAAAGATAAGAGCCATTTTATAATGTTAGCGGGGAAAAATAAGAAGCAGGTACCCCCAGCTGAAGAAAAAAAAAAAAGACCGGTGTTAGTAGAACAGCCGGAGGAGATTGATTCCCTGCCCCCGCCCTATCTATCATATTATGGGGCAGCTAGAGAAGTTTTGTGTGTTACGGTTGCGAAGGCGGGCGGCTGCTACTGCCCTGCCGGCTTCCACCGCTCTAGCGGGCGGAATTGCAGAAGAAAATGAGGGGGCAGTGGGTGGAGAGTGGAGGAGACAGAGAGGCTCCACCAGAGAAGATTGAGATGCCCGATGGGAGCATATATAAATTAATATCCCACAGAGTGAGATGATCGGTGGATCGGATGGTGGTCTAGAAGGTTTTGAAAAAGGAAAAAAAAAAAGGATGATTGCGGTGCTGTATGGCTTGTGTGTGTGATTCGGACTGATTTTGTCTGAACAGTTTAATAGATCAATTATCACACTTTACTTTTAATTGTGTTTATAAGTAATTAATTTAGAGTGTGGAATGGCTGAGAGGTAGTGAGATTGGGCTTCGTACTTGCTTCCTCCCCCCCCCTCCTTTCTGACAAGCTGTTTGTGTGGAGAGAGGGAGGGGGAAGGGGGAGGGAGTCAGTTTTTTTTTTTTTTTTTTTGCTCTGATAGCTGGAAAGAATAACCCTTTGTGTATCTGTGCAGCGAATTCAAAGTAAAGAGAAATAAAGAAGAAAAATTACTATGCTTAGCTAATTTTAATATGTGTTACAATAGAATATTTGTCTGAAGTCTGTTGAGTGCAAGATATATGTTTATATTTTGTGTTGATATTATTCCGAAAGTTTTAGTTTTGTTCAGAGCTAGAATTAAATAAAATAAAAAAAAGGGAGTCCTGGTTTTTATATTGTTACAGATAAACAATAAGTATGTAATAATATACAATATTGTCTACCAAAATATAAAATTTATTAACAAATTAAATGGAAATATATGAAACGGTTAGAAAATTAATATTAAAAGAAAAAATAATTCGAGAAATAATTAAAGTAGTTTTTTTACTGTTTTTAAAAGTATGTTTTTGTTTAATTTTTGATGGAATAGTTATTTTATTGTTATGGGATTGTTTTAGATAATTACTGATGAGATGTTTGGAATGATTTATTTTTTATTTTTATTTTTTTTTTCCGATGTGGTATTAAGAGTCTGTTTTGGCTACGGGAAAAGATCTCTGAGAATATTGTTTATACAATGTGTATATGTATATGCCCGAATGTCCCATCCAACTCCTGGGGCGGGATATTCTTTGCAAATTGCAAGCCCAAATTACGTTCCTTCCCGGGGGTCACGCTCAATTAGACCTGCCTGAGAGTGGCAGGTCTGTTCGGCAGCATAACCTAGCCAGCCCGCACAATCCCCAATCTGTGAAAATCGCAGTAGTTATGTCAAGGGAGGAAGAATGGCGGACGGCACCTACTCTGCCTGCCGCGCCGGATCCGCATGCACTACTCCTTGAAATTCCTGGGGTATGGGCGTAGGAAAACCCGCCCGGACTTGCCATAAATATACCCCCGGTATACGTGGAACACCTGTGGCTCTAAGACCAGATCATATCCCACAGAAAGCCAAGCAGAACATACAAATACATTTACAGAGACTTAAAGATCACGGCATATTAAAATTCTGCGTGTCACCATGGAACACACCCCTATTGCCAGTACTGAAAGAGGGGACACAGGAGTACCGCCCTGTCCAAGATTTACGAGCTGTCAACGAGGCCACAGTAACACTACACCCTGTGGTTCCTAATCCATACAATTTGCTGGCATTAATTCCCGGAGATACAAAATATTACACAGTGCTAGATTTAAAAGACGCTTTCTTTTGCATCCGCCTGGCTCCAGCAAGCCAGACCCTTTTTGCATTTCAGTGGGAAGAGTCTACCACGGGGGCGCGCCATCAAATGACGTGGACGCGCCTCCCTCAAGGTTTCAAAAATTCGCCCACGATTTTCGGGTGCGCGCTCAGCCAGGACCTCCTCGCCTTCAACGCTCAGCCAGACAAAGTAGTGTTACTCCAATATGTTGATGATTTATTACTGGCTTCCCCAACAGAAAAAGACTGTCTATCCACCACAAAAGCCCTGCTACATCTGCTAAGCCAAGCAGGTTACAGAGTTTCTAAAAAGAAAGCCCAAATATGCAAACAAAGTGTAAAATACCTGGGTTTCCAGTTAACAGGTACCAAACGTGCATTGGGGGCAGAAAGAAAAGAAGCAGTGTGCCGCATACCCCAACCAAAGACCAGGAGACAAGTCCGTGAGTTCCTGGGAGCTGCAGGCTTCTGCTGCCTGTGGATCCCCAACTTCGCCGACATTGCCAAGCTGCTTCATCAAGCCACGAAGGGGCGAGAACAAGACCCCTTCCATTGAGAAGAAGAGCAAACAGAAGCGTTCCTGAAATTAAAGACTCTGCTGATGGAAGCTCCTGCACTGGGCCTGCCAGATCACAGCAAGCCCTTCCAGCTGTTCGTGCATGAACATAATCAAACAGCAACAGGAGTATTGGTCCAGACCTTTGGCTCATGGCTGAGGCCTGTGGCCTACCTCTCCAAGCAACTCGACCCTGTGGCCTACCCCCATGCCTGAAAGCAGTGGCTGCCACCGCAATGCTGATAGCAGAAGCAGACAAGCTGACCCTTGGACAAGTTCTTCATGTCAAGGTGCCTCACGCTGTCAAGGCTCTGCTGGATGTGAAGGGAGGTTACTGGTTCAGCAACAGCCGGATGACGAAGTACCAAGCCATGATGTGTGAAAACCCACGGGTTCATTTGGACCTTATCGCTACCTTAAACCCTGCTACTTTACTGCCTGACTGTGAAGAGGATCCAGATCATGAATGCCTCCAAGTCATGGAAGAAGTGTTCAGTAGCAGACCAGATTTGAAAGACGTACCCCTAGACAAATACGATCTACAGCTATTCACCGATGGTAGCAGCTACATGGATGATGGGAAGAAAGTCTCCGGCTATGCAGTAGTCTCAACAGAAGAAGTCATCGAAGCAAAGCCACTGCCAGGCCATACATCTGCACAATTGGTTGAAATAACAGCTCTAACCAGAGCCCTTGAAATTTCTGAAGGCAAAAGAGTAAATATCTACACGGATTCCAAGTACGCCTTCATGACAGTCCATGCACATGGTGCACTCTACAAAGAGAGAGGCCTACTCACGTCTTCAGGACAACAAATCAAATATGCAGCTGAAATCGCGGCCCTCCTGGAAGCAGTATGGAAACCAAGTGCTGTCGGCATCATGCACTGCCGTGGCCACCAAAAAGGCCATGATGAAATCCCGAAAGGTAACAGACGCGCAGACCAGGCCGCAAAAGCCGCTGCAAAACCGCCACCGCCAACAGAAGATCAAGCTAAAGTACTGATCTGCAAGCAAGAACCTCAACCTTCCATGCCAAATTACGAGTTCTATATGAATTTGAGAAAGTTTGAACCCCACGGCGAGTTCATTGAAATAATATTGCACAAATGGCAAGATGATTATGAACTGTTAGAACTCAATCATGATTACATCCAATGGGGGGGAGAAGGGGCTCACTCTTTGCGATTCAATCCTGTGTGAGCACTTGTGTGACGACACAATAAAGTTTGCCTTTCCTGAAGAGACTCGTGTTCAGACATTCCTTGCTTGTGTCCGGTCCGGCGCCGTCTTGAAAGTGAATCTATTTTTGTCCGCCTACAAAATAACTGATCTATTTTTTTAATTGTTTTTTTAATTATTGAATATAAATTAGGGTGGGTTTGTAGGTTTATAGTTTTTTTTCCTATTTAAACTCAAGTTGGCAGGTAGCTGCAAGCCTTTAATCTTCTAAGTGACTATAATGCATACCACCCCCCCCACCCCATATTACATTCCTGACTCTAAATCTGTGAAAAATTTGTTGGTTCGTTGGTGCATTGGTGATTGCGCTAGGTTGCGCAAGCTCACTGTACTTTAGCTCCCCATATTAAAGTATAGGATGAGCAAAGTCCGAACGCTAATTACCACAGCGATGGACTAAACAAAATTTTCGTGACACCTAAAAGCTGGTGCTGATTCCGCTTTTGCAAAATCATTTAGCACCCCACTCCCCATAAAACCGATACTCTCCTTTCATCCCACGGCGAACAGTGGCCCAAACTGCCGCTTCTAATTCGCGGGAGCAGAGGGAGACTGGGAACTTTTTGTTCCCAGCCTCACTGCTCCCTGGTACAAGAAATGTGGAACGGACCACTGTTCTCGGGTACGATCACTCTGTAATCTGGCACCCCAACCCTCCATGGAGTCCTACTGTTGAAATTTTTTAAAATAAAGGTCTCCCGCTATTGGCTGGTATTAAATCGAGTAGTGAGTGACGACACAGACAGTGATGGGTATAAATTTACTTTATTTCTTTATCCGTTTAAAAGATAAGCAAAAACAGAAAGCTAAAACCTTAAACCCTGGACACTGCAATAACACAATACCAACAAATACAAGCAGGGCTCGAGGTAACTGAAAAGTTGCTCTTTAATCGGGGAGACATTGCTAGCCCCAAAAAAGGTGTATGATTAAAGCCTGCGGGGTTTAAACGTCACACCTTTTAGTTGGGCTTTGCAATGTCGCTTGCTTGAGTCCTGCTTGTATTTGTTGGTACAGTATTTGGAGGAGTTCGCCGTCTTTTCAGCAAGGAATCGATAACTTGGTACGGTGGGCTCCCAACAAAGTATCTCGGTGCTTGTTGCTGAGTCTTTGTGTTATTGTAAAGTGATCTACAAAGGGATCAACAAGAGCAACAGTCATATACCCATCCAGATATGTACAGCACATGGCATAGTCATGTGCTCTCAGGTCCAAGACAAATCACAAAAGGGCTTATCCCTTCCTGGTGAAGAGAAGGTTGCACTAGAGTCTTGTCCCCCCCCCCCACCACCAGCGTGACATACTTCCCACCAGCAATATGTATACAATTCACAGTGGGAATCACCATATGAGGTAACCACTCTAGGCTGGCTTAACAATGTCACCGCTAACCACATAGGACAAAAAGCCTACACACTGCCCCTAGTGTTCCAACTTTGGTATAATGATCTGTCAATTATAATACTGTATTTAAATATGATTTATGACACAAATCATTCAGGATCATTACACCTACCACGAGTAGCACTGCGTTTTGGGGCAAGGTGCCCATATAGCACTTGCTCCGGAATCTAATGCTAAAAAGGGATGCTGCAGGAAAAGCTGCAGGGTCATGTTTTCCCCGGCGGCGTCCCCCTTTTTAGCATTAACTTTGTAATTTAGCCCTATGTTTAATGTGTATGAAATCTATAAATCTGTTCAATTCTGTTTAAAATTTCACTGTACATAAGCACAAATCCTTTTTTATAAAAAGAAAAACAATTCACCTTTTATGTAATAATGTTTATTTAGGGAAAAGGTGTCAAGTACTGCTTGATACATTTAACAAAACATGGCCTGCAAAGAGATTAACTATATTAGCACCACATTATATTAGCTAAAGCTTCTTAATCTTAAATTGTTTAAGAGTTGACAGGTTCAAGGCATTTTAAGATTGCACGGGTATATGAAATGGAAACGTCAATTAATAACGGTAAGCAGAAGGTAACTGAGATGTAAGGGTATCCAAATAATTGCAGGTAACCTTCATAACACTAGCCATGCCACAATAATTAATAACCTTGCTTTGATGTACGTCTTACATAGTCAGATTATGGTCACATTCATCATGGTATTAATATATTTAGCTATTAAAATGAAGATATTGTAGACTGATTTGCATTCAGTATCTAATTAAGCTGTAAATCATCCATGTTTAACAGATCTCGGTACCACAACTGCATTCACATCTGTTATTGCCAGACCCCAATCGGCAGTTTTTTGTGCCTAAGGACCGGTACACTGAAAGAGCGGTGATGGCATTCCCCAGAAATAAGGCACCACATAGATCTTGAGGGTAGAACAGTCAGTTGAAACTGAGCCTTTTAATGAATAAATATATACAGTGCCAATATATACTGTGTATACTAGCAGCCAATGGAAAATTACACCGTGCCATCTTACTGCACTTCATCTGGAATCCATCCCCTTTCATATTGCTGCGACTGCTCAGGAATCACTTCCTGGCGTATTGCTGTCTGTGACCTAACTGGTCACCAAGAAGCATTGTGCAACATACATACAAACAAACCAAAACATTAATAGATTGTGATGATAAACGGGGGATTCAGATTTACAGTATCTTGTAACAGGGCAGTGTTTGCCAAACAAGGACTGCTCCAACCTTTAACAGATGTAAGCATATTCTAGGTAGGGGGAGTTGGAAAAGTCTACAGCGACCTGCACATTCATTCTATTACCAGATACACTGTGTGCACAATTAGGCAAGGGAGTATTTTGACCAATTATCATTTTTATGTATAGTGTCCAACTCCAAGCTGTATAAACTTGAATGTTTATTGGGTTTAAGCATATCTGGTGATGTGTATTTGTTTGATTTGGGGTTCGCAGTGGATGTGATTGACTTGGATTTTGCCAAAGCTTTCGACACAGTTCCACACAAAAGGTTACTATTTAAATTTAAAAAAATTTGGTCCAGATGAAAATACTTGTTCTTGGATAGGAAACTGGCTAAAAGATAGGGTACAGAGAGTGGTCATAAATGGTAAATTTTCAAGATGGACTTCAGTGGTAAGTGGTGTAACTGGGGTCTGTTATAGGACCAATTCTATTCAATTTATTTATAAATGACCTTGAGATAGGCATTGAAAGTCATGTATCAGTGTTTGCAGATGACACAAAACTAGGAAAAGTAATACAATGTGAACAGGATGTTCCGTCGCTGCAGAGGGATTTAGATAGATTAGGGGACTGGGCACTTAAATGGCAGATGACATTTAATGTAGATAAATGCAAAATTATGCACTTTGGAGTGAAGAACACGCATCTTATACCTTAAATGGTACGGAGTTAGGGAAATCCAAGCAGGAGAAGGATTTGGGAATAATCATAGACTTCAAACTAAGTAACAATGTGCAATGTCAAACAGCAGCCGCCAAGGCCAGCAAGGTATTGGCATGCATTAAAAGGGGAGTTCACTCTCTGGATTAAAACATAATTTTACCTCTGTATAAATCAATGGTAAGACCGCACCTTGAATATGCCGTGCAATTTTGGGCACCTGTCTTAAGAAAGGATATTATAGAAACATAGAAAAATGTCGGCAGATAAGAACCTTTCGACCCATCTAGTCTGCCCAATTACATGGATACTTTACCTGGATTTATCTTTTGTTTAGGATAGCCTTATGCCTATCCCATGCTTGCTTAAATTCAATTACTGTTTTGGCCTCTACCACTTCAACTGGAAGACTGTTCCATGTATCCACCACCCTCTCAGTAAAATAATGCTTTCTGATGTTACTTTTAAACCTTTGCCCCTCTAATCTAAGACTATGTCCTCTTGTTTTGCTACTTTGTTTCCTTTTAAATATACTCCCTTCCTCTACCTTGTGGATTCCCTTTACGTATTTAAATGTTTCTATCATATCTCCTCTGTCTCGTCTTTTTTCCAAGCTGTACATGTTAAGATCATTAAGCCTTTCCTGGTAACTTTTCTCCTACTGCTAGAAAAAGTGTAGAGAGACGGGCGACTAAATTAATAAGGGGAATGGAAGGTTTAAGTTCTGAAGAAAGACTAACAAGCTTAAACCTGTTTAGTTTAGAGAAACGGCGCCTTAGAGGGGATCTGATAACTTTATATAAATATAGACGGGGCCATTATCAACCATTGTCTGATAACCTATTCATTATCAGAACTATACACAGGACACAAGGTCACCCATTTAGGCTAGAGTCAAACAAACGCATTTTTCGTATCGACTGTCAAAAAGTGCGTCCGAACGAATTGACGTATTTTTTTTTACTGTGGACGCGAAAGCTGTCAAACGATGCACATTTTCGTGCGTGTTTTTTTACGGATCGTCAATAAAACACTTTTTGCGCCTGGATGTTATGTAGGCTGGACATTAGCAGCGTCTGACGTCTCCTAATCACGCACACACGCCGCTATGCCAACGCAGCACACTCTGTACGTCAGTACTAGTGGTTCTACGTTCTCGAAAAAAATTTGTTTGCCGCTTGCGTTGTGCGGCCGGACTTTCGTGCGGCCATACTTCGTATATTGGCCATCATTGCCCATCAAGTGCGCCTAAACGCAAGTTAAAAATGCGTTAGTCTGACCCCAGCCTTAGACTGGACGAAAGGAAATTCAGCTTAAAGCATAGGAAGGGTTATTTTACGGTGAGAACAATAAAGCTGTGGAATTCTCTGCCTGTAGAGGTGGTTGGGTCAGAGACTGTACAGACCTTTTAAAAAACGACTGGATGACTTCCTGCAGACACAGAATATTAAGGGCTATAATATTTAATATGTGGGTAAAAGCTTCTTGATCCAAGGAGAAATCTGACTGCCATTCTGGGGTCAAGAAAGAATTTTTTCCCAGTGTGTTGCATATTGGCGCGCATTTCAGACTGGGTTTTTTGTCTTCTTTCGGATCAACAGCAGTAGGTGATGTGTGAGAGGCTGAACGCATGTCTTTTTTCAGCCTATGTAATTATCCTCCAGTGCTGTCATATTCCAGAACCGCAACCTACCTGGAGTTCCCAGAAGTGCAAGGTGTTCGGCGCTCCGTGACATGGCTAAGGTACGGAGGGCTGGAACCCGACAACCACTGAACAAGACACATAAGTTGAAACTTCAAGACTGGGCCAAGAAATATCTGAAGACAGATTTTTCAAAGGTTTTATGGACTGATGACTCTTGACAGACCAGATTTATGGGCCCGTGGCTGGAGCAGTAACGGACACAGAGCTCCACTTCGACTCAGATGCCAGCAAAGTGAAGGTGGGTTATTGGTATGGGCTAATATTAAAGATGAGCTAGTTGCACCTTTTCAGGTTGAAGATGGACTCAATATTAACTCCCAAACCTACTGCCAGTTTTTAGAAAACAATTTCTTCAAGCAGTGGTACAGAAAAAAGTCTGCATCTGTCAAGAAGACTGTGGTATTTATGCAGGACAATGCTCCATCACATGCATCAAAGTACTCCACTGCGTGGCTAGCCAGTAAAGGGCTTAAAGATTAAAGAATAACAGCATGACCCCCTTCCTCAAGCGACCTATACCCTATTGAGAACGTGTGGTCTCTTCTTAGGCTGGCCTTACACTGGGTCGGTAGTTAGATGACCGACTTGGCCGTCTGACTATGGACAAATTTTTTGAACGATTTTGGTCGTCCACTTGGTAAATTGAAATGGGAGATGCAAAGTTAAAAAAATATATATAACATGTGTTAACAAAAACCTCGTGGTAGTGAGGGGGTTAAAAAAATATATAGATAGCTGAAGTGTTGGAATAGGACCCTTGTGTGCACGATATTTGATAGGATGTACTTTTCCATAAAGTACAGGAAGACTTGCAATACTTGTCTGAGGTCAGTAGTGTAAACAGAGTTACTGTCGCGCCCCCCATCCATCATGTACCTCTAGTTGTAAGGCTTTAATTAATGTACGGTTGCTACACCACTGGGCCTGTCCCTCCCACTCCTTAATCCCTGTCCAATGTCTGCCCACTCCAGTTCTCTCCAACTCCAATTCTGTCACTGGTGAAGGCAGAGCTTTACATGAAAACAAGTGACATTGTGTCTTCATGCTAAGCTCAGCCCTTGCTGTCGACTCCCGTCCCTCCCTCACAGTGAGTGACAGTACTATGTCATTCACTGGCTCAGTTGACAGGAAGGGTGGAGCTTAACGTGAGGATATGTGATAAGTCTTCATGCCAAGCTCCGCCCTCATCTTTGAGTGACAGACGCCGGAAAGCTGTACTCTACCTCTGCTTGCCCCTCAGGACAGGAGGAGGAGAGTTGCAGCACACAGAGGGGGCAGGACAAGACTTGAACAAAAAAAATAGACCCGGGCATTTTAAAGTGAGCAGCCCAGCTTTGTCTACCGCTATCCAGAAACATACACACATTTATTAATACATTAATATTCACCCCTATACACAATCCTCTTTACATACTCCTACACACCCCTATTGCATACCTAATCGGGCACCTACTCACACCTTACACAGCAACACGCACACCTAACCACCCCTGTACACATAAACACACATACCTATTAAAATAAATATACATTAAAAGTTAAAGCAAATATATATTATTTATAGTAGTTAAAGTAAATATATATTAAATTATAGATTGGTAAAATACATTATTATATTAATACATTAAAAAATAAAATTTAAAAATTAGTACAGTCAGGTCCAGAAATATTGGGACAACGACACAATTCTAACATCTTTGGCTCTATACACCACCACAATGGAGCTGGAATGAAACAAACACAATGTGCTTTAACTGCAGACTGTCAGCTTTAATTTGAGTGTATGTACATCCAACTCAGGTGAACAATGTAGGACTTACAGCAGTTTGCAGATGTGCTTCCCACTTGTTAAGGGACCAAAGGTAATGGGACAATTGGCTTCTCAGCTGTTCCATGGCCAGGTGTGTGATATTCCCTCATTACCCCAATTACAATGTGCAGATAAAAGGCCCAGAGTTCATTTCAAGTGTGCTATTTGCATTTGGAATCTGTTGCTGTCAACTCTCAAGATGAGGTCCAAAGAGCTGTCACTATCAGTGAAGCAAGCCATCATTCGGCTGAAGAAACAAAACAAACTCAGAGACATAGCAAGAACATTAGGCGTGGCCAAAACAACTGTTTGGAACATTCTCAAAAAGAAGGACTGCACCGGTGAGCTCAGCAACACCAAAAGACCCGGGAGACCACGGAAAACAACTGTGGTGGATGACTGAAGAATTCTTTACCTGGTGAAGAAAACGCCCTTCACAACAGTTGGCCAGATCAAGAACACTCTCCAGGAGGTAGGTGTATGTGTGTCAAAGTCAACAATCAAGAGAAGACTTCACCAGAGTGAATACAGAGGGTTCACTACAAGATGTAAACCATTGGTGAGCCTCAAAAACAGGAAGGCCAGATTAGAGTTTGCCAAACAACACCTAACAAAGCCTTCAGCGTTCTGGAACAAGATCCTATGGACAGATGAGACCAAGATCAACTTGTACCAGAGTGATGGGAAGAGAAGAATATGGAGAAGGAAAGGAACTGCTCATGATCCTAAGCATACCACCTCATCAGTGAAGCATGGTAGTGGTAGTGTCATGGCGTGGGCATGTATGGCTGCCAATGGAACTGGTTCTCTTGTATTTATTGATGATGTGACTGCTGACAAAAGCACATTCAGCCAAATGCTGCAGAACCCATTGGACGGCGCTTCACAGTGCAGATGGACAATGACCCAAAGCATACTGCAAAAGCAACTGTAGCGCTGGTTTAAATCCTGCTGCTGTAATTACTCGTTTCTGGCCACCAGGGGGAGACGAGCGCAATGTAAACCAATACTGGACACTTTTGGACTACGTTTTCCAGCATGCTTTGGGGCAGGAACAGGAAGTGGGTGAGGAGAACCGGGACACATCTGCAACCTCGTGCAGAGGAGAGCCAGTGCGCGCCAAGGGGTGAACAGAGCAAGACGCACGTGAGACAAGGAGCGATCGTGACCAGGCCGGAGCGCAGGTGCTGCCTTGCAGAGCTGGAGATCGATTTCAGTTACTTGCCAGAGACCTAGTAATCCACCGCTGAAAAGTTTACACAGATACAGAGCTGCAGATGAACCCCGAGTTAGGAGACCGCGATGATGTAATGGGAGTGCAGGTGGTGAGCTGAGCATCTTGTGGCAGAGACGGACAAGCAAGACAAGCGGATCCGGAGGCACAGAGTCCCAGCCGAATCGAGCGGAGAGACATCCTGGGTCAAGCAGAGCGCAGAGTATCTGGCGGATGGGTGAGAGGCCTTCTCGGCCACAGTAAAATAATAAAGCACGCTGCAGTTTGTCTAAACCTACAGGGCCCCAATGTGACTAGTCGAAGACACATTGAAATCATTCACTGGCCAGTTGAATCTAGTACCCGGGTACCAACACACGCATACACGTACACCTTCTTGGGACACCACCTGTACGGGACTCACACTCCAGCAACGAAGGTGTTAATATTCCTTTTTCTTTTCCGCTGCGCGTTTCTCGCATTACGAATTCCTGTAAATATATATGTATACCGTGCTGCTCTATATAAGCCAGTTTATTTGAGATCAGTAAACTATATAACTTATAAAATCTACAACAGTGCTGGTGTATATTTATTTCCTAGTGCGGGGAGACTGACCCGAGGTTTAAATTCAGCGGCTCCTCCGGGAGTGAGCGCTACACAACCAAAGAGTTTTTGAAGGGACAGAAGTGGAATGTTATGCAATGGCCAAGTCAATCACCTGACCTGAATCCCATTGAGCATGCATTTCACTTGCCGAAGACAAAACTGAAAGGAAAATGCCCCAAGAACAAGCAGGAACTGAAGACCGTTGCAGTAGAGGCCTGGCAGAGCATGACCAGGGATGAAACCCAGCGTCTGGTGATGTCTATGCGTTCCAGACTTCAGGCTGTGATTGACTGCAAAGGATTTGCAACCAAGTATTAAGAAGGGAAAGTTTGATTTAAGATTATTATTCTGTCCCATTACCTTTGGTCCCTTAACAAGTGGGAGACACATCTGCAAACTGCTGTAAGTCCTACACCGTTCATCTGAGTTGGATGTACATACCCTCAAATTAAAGCTGACAGTCTGCAGTTAAAGCACATTGTGTTTGTTTCATTCCAACTCCATTGTGGTGGTGTATAGAGCCAAATATGTTAGAATTGTGTCGATGTCCCAATATTTCTGGACCTGACCGGATATTATTAAAAACAATATTGACAATAAATTCAATTCATAATGAATTATTTCCCCCCTCTCCTAATGGTGGTACGTCTCCCCGGTGGTCTGAGTTGGAGGGGACATGGCTCCTCTCACGCTGGCCTACCTCTGACAGTGAGTCTGGACACTGGAACTATGAAACGTCAGAGTGTACCAGGTGCCGCTGACTCACTGATCAATGGAGCTCAGTGCAAACACGTTCTGTGCACGATCGCAGCACAGACCACATTCAGAGGCGTAACTAGAAACCTCAGGGCCCAGGTGCAGGAACCATGACGGGCCCCCCCACCCTAGGCAAAAACATACCCACCCTCCCGTTAACATGCATTGTCCCCTCCTGGTCCACAATGTTGTCTCCAGACAGTATCGCATATTTTCCAGGTTCACTATGACCTCTTCAGTCCATACCATTTTTAATGTAATGTGCACTATGTGTATCTCACAGAGCTCCACAGCAATAAAACTCACAGTAATGTGCAGTGTGTATCAGTGTAAATCAGAGGTTTACAGCAACAAAACTCACAGTAGTATGTGGTGTGTATGAGTGTATCACAGAGCTCCAAAGTTATAACTCACAAATAAGTATAAAATAAATTAAAAGAATAAATATATATTATTGGCAAGCCCCCAGGCCCAGGCAGGAGAGTGTGGGCACCCGGACTCAAGGGCTCGGGGGCGGTCGCACCCTCTGCACCCCTGGTAGTTACGCCCTAGACCACATTGCTCATTGATGGTGCAAGCAGCCTGCCAGCCAGGATGTTGCTTTGTGCCGTGCTCCTTAAGGGCCACCAGACGACTGGCTGTCTCAGCTATCAGGCTTCCTTAATAGGGAATTCCCTGCCTGACCGGGGGGATGTTCCACTCCTGATGTCATCATGCCCATTACATCAGTAGGTAGGGGGAGGTGCCACAGGATTGGGCTGCCTTTCAATATGGCAGCCCCATGTGGGAGAAGTCTGCGATCGGCGCCAGGCTGATGCCGATCTGCAGAACTTCAAAGATGGGCTGGAGACGTCCTACACATTCTAGCGGAGGAGCGTTGACCCTGCCGATAGGTGCTGGTACTGAAAAAAAGCCCTGGCCGAGGTTATATTTCTGGCAGGGCTGCCCATCCTCACCTGTGCACCCGGGGCAGGCGCAGTATCGTGCTCACCCACCCCAGTTACTAACCCACTGCTAGAGGTGCACCAATTCAAATAAATTCTATAGAAGAGAACTTTGTGCTGCAGCTATGTGTTATTTTTATTAATAAATAATTGCATGTCACTGCGAATGCATAGAAATTGATAAACCTTTGGCACTGTGATTCATCTTGTTCTCCTCTGTCTATACCAATATACAAATTGCATTCTGGAAAATATAGTGAGCCAAATAAAGACTGGGGGTGATGTTGGTAAAAATATAAAAGAAACACTACTTTTATATAGCAAAGAGTTGTAGCTGCAAATGTTTATTTTTTGCTTTTTCTATTATCAGCATCACCTCTTCCTACAGAGAGCCCTGTGATTATTTTTTGGTAATGAACAGTTCACGGTACAAGGAGCAGAGTTCAGACGCCACAGAGAAACTTAGTTTGTTTACAACTTGTATTAGCGGCGGTGCTTTGTGGATGTTTATATTGCGCGCAGTTGATTAAACCCATGATTTTTTTTTTATTTGAACATTTATTATCCGCTTCATAGGTCGTTCGGCCGCACGCTAAGAGATGCAACTTTCGTTTTACCGTTAGAAATAATTAATATGTAATTTGATGGTGACATATTTAAGGTCTGTGCTGTGTGTTGCAGCGGATGCTTGCTTTTGGATGCAAGGGAAGATGCTGTAGGCATCCAGCTGGCACATCCATTTAAAGAATAGGCAAAAGATAAACCCAGTAATCTTTTAAATTGTCATATTTAAATATTTTTTCCCTCTGAATTAATACCCTTGCGTTTATTGAGATGCGAGGCTCTTAATTTGTTCTTTCCCATTACAGAAAATCATCCAGTGTCATCTCATTAACCGTTGAAAACCAAGCTCCTTTTATCAGTGGATGACATTCATTAAAAAAGAAAATACTGAGCAGTAATGCCCAAAACTACCTATGAACACGAAGATAAAGGACAGTAGTAGTATACGAAATGCACCTGTAAACATGTAACGTAATGACTTTATTTCCTACATATTTATTTTTCTGTTAATCTGTATATTTGTTTTGTGTTAATATCTTGCATTTTACGATTTTTTTATTTCTGTAACCACTCAATGTTCTTGTACCAAGGACATACTTGAAAACGAGAGAAATCTCAATGTATCCTTCCTGGTAAAATCCTTTATAAATCAATAAATAAATATATATATATATTTTAGTTTTATGACATTTTTTAATAATGGTGGTGGAAGCGGATGGAGAAAAAACAAAACAAGTTTATGTGGCTGAATCATTTGAACTTAAATGACAAAGATACCGTTGGGGTCCCATGTCAGAGTCATTAATGTTAGAATAATTCTATTCTTAATAAAGTCTGGAAATACAACAAATTGATGACCTCTGCAATCAACGTTTCTTACCCTGATATGCCTTTGTCATCTTTATGTATTGTACTTAAGCACTGAGAGTATGGTGTCTTGAGTGTCATATTTTGTTAGTTTTTTAAGGCTAGTGTCAGACGAACGCAGTTTTAACGTGCGTTTAGCCGCACGAAATCACGGCCGTGCTAGCAGCAAATGACGTCCAATGCCGGGGAACATACGACGAACGGCCGCACGAAAGTTCGTCCGTGCAACGCAAGTGGCAAACTAACGCATTTTTTCGAGAACGTCAAACCGCTACTACTGACGTACAGAGTGCGCTGCGGCCGCATAGCGGCGTGTTTGCGTGATTGGCAGACGTCAGACGCTGCACACGTCCGGCCAACATAACGTCCAGACGCAAAAGGGTTTTATTGATGATCCGTACAAAATCACGGCCGAAAATGCGCATCGTATGACCGCTATCGCGTATTCCGTGACAAAATACGTCCATTCGTTCGAACGCACTTTTTCACGGACAACGCGAAAAATGCGTTCGTCTGACCCTAGCCTTAGTTGTACAGACAACTAAGAACCCTCAAGGGAAAGAGGGACAACTAAATACCGCAGGTGTAGGTATAGGGGGTAACCCTTGAGATATAAATGACAAACGTATGCTTTAATTAGAACGGAAAGAAAATAAAACATAACCTTTATAAGTATAAATAGATTAAAAAAAACGCACTAGACGGGGCAGAAAGAAGTACACAGTTGAAATGCGAAAGGCTAATAATATTATTCAAACAAACAGCCACAGCCGTGCAACACCAGAAAAATAAATTGAAATGGTGTATAATTGCAACAAATAACACAAAACCAGTGTACAAAAAAAGAGACAATACAAATAATTAAAAGGCTAGTTCCCTGAAATAAATATTCTGGATAATACTGTATGGTATACTGTGTTGGTAACGCAAGGGAGCACCAAAATGCCCTATAGGTCAGCTCTTTATCAAAGTAGGAAACAGTACTTCATGGGACTGCATAAATAGGAAAGGAGGAAGGTGAGCTTCGGCGATTTCATTTCGCCGACCCTGCTGTGAGTTCAGCATTCACCGCTGGGTTCCCGAAGTGCGAGGAGAATCGAACGGGATCCTCTGAATGCCGCAGAACACTGCCGTTGATCCGCCGCCAATCAGCCGCCAAACCGAGGATTAAAAAAAAAAGTCAATTTTCAAAAAGGTGTCTAAAACCATAAAAAGCATAAAAATGCATGGAAATAATTAAAAAGTCCTATAAAAAATAATAAAAAAAGGTCCGGTACAAAGGTCTGGTACAGAATTAAGAAAAATGCTATTTAAAAAGATGGGAATCAAAAATTTCGCCTAAAAAATCCAGAGAGATGCATAAATATTTTTAATAAAAAAATAAGACTTTTTGCTGCAAATGAAAAGAATAAACAGTTCAATAAAAAAACAAGAAAACCAGTATTTTTTTTCTTATTGAAACCTATGGGATTCATCTGTTTAAACCTGTCGAACTTAAGCACCAGTAATCTGGGCATTTTGCCAACAATTTAGTGCAGTTCAGGGTTCTCAGAATACATTAACCAATACTTTTCTGTGGGAGAATTTCACTGCCACTGAAGGTCGCGGAATTGTGGCAAACCGTACCATATTTCGCTGGTAATTCGCCAATATTTGGGCAATTGCCTGCTTTCTGAATAGCCGAACTGCCACGAAATTGCACCGTATGGCGAAATTCACCGTTCAATGCAATTTGGTGGCAAGTTGGACTCTTATTGAATAACCCCTTATTGAATAGTGTTTGCATTCACCTTGGTTTGCTTACACTCTTCAGGTGTTTAGCTGTATTAACGCCGAATTTTGGGAGAAAGTCCTTTGTTTAGTAGAAAAATACATGGGATCATATTGTTCATTGTAGGGACCATTGAATTATGCCTATTTACATCCACAAGGTGGCTGACCATACCTTTTTATAAGCGCTATCATGTTTACACCATTTAACCAATCATTTGAAGGCATTGATGGCTGTAAATGTACTTCAAATTTGAACCACAAAGCTTTATTGTTTTGCTCTTGGACTTTATGTACTGATCTTCTTGACTACATAAAGTTTCCAAAAGACGACAACCATACATTTCCCTATATTAGCAGTCTCATACTACGCTGTATCCTTATATATATGCCGAACCTCTTTTATGCCCAGATACATAACCCTAGCAGCATTGTAAATGTGGCTCGAACCAAAAGTGACTGCGAGTAGATTGCAGTTTACTTTCCTCAAAGTGAATCTCACTGATAAAAGGGTTCCGTTATTGTATTTATCCCATATGCTTACCCAAGATTGCGCACCGAAATAATGGAAAAAATGCAGCAACATCAAGAATGTGTATATTGTCCAACATTCTATCAACTAATTCATTTGCTTCTCGTCATTAACCCCTTCACTGCGGATGACATGTGGGGAACTTTCTAGCAGTCTCTCGCTGTATGCAGAGGACGTTCCCTACACGTCAACCGCTAATCAGGAGAGTTCCTATGGATATTCACCTCTCCTACAGGGTCCTGCGGCGTTCTGACTTCCCTGAAGTCAGACGCTGCTTTTATGGCCCCTCCCGGTGTAATGACATCATCGCGGTGGGCGCGATGATGTCATTTCCAGGTGCCCAATCGGGAGGAGGTAGAAGGTAAAGACGGGCATTGCTTGCAAGGGCAGTGTGCCCTTTCAAGCGATGCCTGTCTTTAACCCCTGAGGTGTCGGACCATTCAGTGCCAGATCGCAGCCTAGTTCTGGTGGGGGCCGCCTTATTAGATGGCAGCTCCACCTCCGGGTCCCCCCTCATCATCTGACGTCATGGCGCAATACATACAAAACTCTTAGAAAAACCACGAGGGGAACAAGAGATTAAGAAATAAACAAGGGTGGGTAGAAAGTGAGATTGAGACAGGCTGAGTGAAATGAATGGAAAAGGAATATTGCAAGGAGATGAAGAGGGACTAACAAGGATGTGAATTTTGGTGACCCTGATAATTGCTATAGCATTTCCCTTAATTATCAAAAATTAATGTAATGGAATAATAGTATTTTTACATCGTAGACTTTTGTGAGGAAAGTGTTATAATGAAGAAAGGTGTATGTTGGACTATAGTTGGAAAGAATTATTATGACTCTTAGATAAAAGTTTTCATTTTCGTTTGAAAAGGTGGAATAGTTCCAATAATTGCGCTCACTAAATCAGCACAGACATGAGCGCAGCAACTCTTCCAATTACTTAAGTGTTACAGCTGAGTGTGTTTTATGCGCTTGAAGTCATACCGTCCTTTAGGAAATCCGTTGTAAAACCTCATTTGACTTCCCAAACGCAACAGGATTAGACATAAGTAGATTTGTTCAATCTACGGGTCCTTCCATTTTTCAAATCAAATTTTCAAACTGGAAATAGTACATTCCTTGATCTTGCAAGCTGCATCTGTCTTGCTCCCCCCCCCCCCCAGTAATAGCAGTTTATGGGGGCCTGGAAGGTTGAGGACTTCAATTAACAAGTTAAAGAAATGGAGTTGACAACAAGGATTTGGTTCTACATTTAATGTAATAACACGGTGCTACGCTCATAAAGATTGTCAGCACTCTCCCCTGAAGTGGAACAAATAATGAATGTGTTGAACAATCTTTCTGTATTTCAGTACACTCTGAGGTTTGGACACCTTTGTTGCTTTGCAGACCTGGCACAGGTGAGGTGATCTGGCTTAAAATAAAGTCTTGTCAAAAGTTCAATTGAAGCTTTAACCATTTCCCGTCGCAGGGCGTTACTATGTCGTCCCTGCGGCCTTCAATGGTCCTCCTCTGCCCCCCCACATCTGGCGCATGCCACGCGCCACTCGTTGCTGTTAGATGGCCTAGTTCAGGCCGCCCCCAGCAGCTAATGCAACGCTATGCATGTCTACTGTGTGGGCAGGCCGAAGTAGGGGCCAACGCAGCAGCCGACTAGTGGAGGTGTACTAGTATGCCCCGGCCAGCATTAAATCCCTCCCACCGGGCACCAACTGCCCAGTGTGAAAGGATTAAACACTGAGGACTCTATTCCAAGCCTGGTGTAAACTTAACCAGAACTCCAGTAATCTTACCAGAGCTTTGAAAGTCAATGGTATTTTCCACTTTTGCTTAAAACAGACATTCTAATGTTTTTTTTAAATTTTTACTGCATGTTGGACACTTTTATGGATTGTATGTAAAGTGCATGCATTTAGATCATGAGGGAAAAGTCTGCAACGTCTTCTCAATAGGAATACCTAAATAAAGGTTGGGAACTAATAAAGGATGTAAAATTAGGAAAGTGCTTATCTAAAAGTGCAGAATTAATTAGAAAATTCGAATGTTCCTGTCAGTCAGTGTAGAGAGCACTTTCTATCTGTATAGGTTCTGCACAGAGCCATTGCTAATAAAGTGATAATGAACTCTAAATACTCTTGTTTCCATGGCTAATGTGGAAGAGGCATCACTTGGTTCCTAGCAATACTTGAGATGGAGGCTTCAGGTTCCAATGAAGGCTTTGATCTTTGTTATTCCATTGTAAAGTGGTTTCATGTAGACCCCATGTGGCTCCTACAGAATCCAAGTATCATAAACATTATGATAAGGCATACCAGCAGTGTATATTCATTTATAACTTTACTTTAATTGACCAGTAGGCTCAAATAAAAGTAGAGGCAGTTCCAGTTTTTGTCAGTGACATAAAATCACGATCAGATAAACATTAAGCATGTGAATGACTTGCTCATGTAAAAGCAGAAAAAAATAATTATGATAGTTCTAAAAAGTCGCAAAGGGACCTTTGCGGCATCTACTCAACACTTAGGCTGGGGTCAGACCAGTGCACTGTGTGCGCCCGTACTGACGTGCCTTCCGGCGTCCGTTGCAGCAGTGTGACGCTTCGACGGTGCCAGCCACACGCTGTAGCGCACGCATGCACGAATTGCAAGCGCTACAGTGGGCATGCTGTGGACTTTCTGAAAGCCCCGTCGAAGCGCTACGATGCGTGTTAGACAGCGCTGCAAAGCATGATCCTCCATAGGAGGATCGTGCCTTGCAGCACTGAGTGCACTAACTGCGCTCAGCGAGGTGGCCAGAAGGGGTATCAGAGTGTAAGGAACGCCCACTCTCACGGAGGTCCTTCCGCTCTGCAATGAAGTGTCAGTAAAATGCCCTGATTTTCGAGGTGTTTCAGTTCAACCGGTATGTCACGTAACCCCGTGCTCAGAACTATCCGACTGCGATTTCAGTAATGCTATTTTATGTACCGTGTTTGCCAGGAGCACCACTGCTCCCCTGAAATCCGCTCAAACAAGAACCCTTGCTCTGTATAAGTGCGGTGATTTTGCTAGGAGGACCTGATGGGAAGCAGGTTTGACTACGGTGCCGGGATGTCTGGGTGGGCTGAGTTCGGTAATGGATGAGAGTGGTACCTGTTGTTATCTGATTCTGTACCAAATAAAAGGAGGCCTGCTGGAATGGACAGGCAGTCTGCTTAACCCAATCTGATTGGTTTAGTCTGTTCTATAGGGAGAAACTAAGAGCTGACATTGATTCAGCGCTACCTGCTATCAGAAGAATCCGGGGACTAGCAGAGGAAGGCAGAAACGACGGCCAAGGGACAAACTGCCACCTTGGTTCCCCTAACAAGGTTTAACCCCTTTACGCCAGGCGGGTGTTGCCTGGCTGAAGAGGGTTAATGCCGGTGGGGTGTGCTAGTACACCTCGCTTGCCGGCCTCTCCAGCGGGCCTCGCCTTTGGCCCATCCAGCCGCTGACGCGTGTCATTGGCTGCCAGGAGACGGCCTGAGTTCAAGCTGTCCTTCAGCATCCAACAGTGAGCGGCGGCTCATAGAAGTCAACGGGGCATACTAGTGCACCCCGTTTCTTTAAAGCCCACCGCCACAGGGACAGCATGATACGCCCTGCGGCGGGCGAGGGTTAAACTGCCAAATTCTCTAGGATTCAATATAAAAAAATTGTTATCGTTTTTTCAGTGCTTTCTGATTAACCCCTTTAGTGAATGGCACCCAATGTAGATACAGGCATAACAGTGATCTAACACGTCTTTTTGCCCAGCTAAAGCACGATTTTCAAATCTTTAGAATAAGAAAAGAAAAATAGCTCAATAGAGACTGACGGAAGCTATCCACTATATTTATTTATTTTAAAAATGCCCTTTCAAAAACCATTAGCAGAAATATTTAATATGTCCCTTTTGTCGGAACAGAGTGGTACCTGTCAGCGCAATGACCATAACTCACCATTTAATTATTAGCTGATATCTCGGCTCAACACGCTGAGATTTTATCTAGAACACATAACAATCAGAAGCAAGTTATCCGTATGACTTCCGCATACCTCCACGGACATTTACAATGTCTTCCCATCATTCATATTCAACAAAACAGCAGTGAAGGCTATCTAAGTAACCTTTTCGGAAAACTAAAAGGCCCTGGCTTCATTTTAAAGCAGGAGCACACGTAAAATAGCATAAAATCCTGTCAGGCAGGTAGTGATTTGTTGGCATGCTCATAGTTTGTAAAGCAATTTTTCACTTCAGGGATCTTTTGCCATTGTAAGACCATGATGCTAATAAGCCATAAAACACAAGGTGGAGAGGCATAATATGGCCTTGTTCTGTCTCCACGTATCTCTACACTTATGCACTTTGAATTTTTCCTTTGCAACTGCAATACAGAATCCGTCAGACGTGCCTCATATGGTAATTCCAGCATATCACAAAGCCCGCCGGATTCTAATTATTCACTAGACTATCTCAATGCGTTTTCTGCCTCTGGATTGAAAACCACCACCGAATAGCTGCTCATCGCTCGGCGCTTTAATAAAATGTTTTGCAAACAATTTACATTATTTATAAAGTAGAACAAGAACCTTACCCTTGGTCCAAGTCTCTGATGTGATTATCGAGCTTCTACAACCAGTAAACACAATCAATATTTGGACAGTTCGGAATAAAGAGCAAACTCTTTCCTTGCTCTCATTCCGACCATCAGCTATTTAGATGGAGATCAGCGTGCTTTGTCTCGTGACAGGCTACCCCCTCCTTTTATCCGAGGCCTCGCCATAGTAAAAGTAAACTATTATCAAAATGAAGAACGGCGATGAATTCCCAGTTCTGGGACGCGGTGGCTTCAAACTAACAAATCTTCCTTGCAGACTCTAACTGAATTATTCTACAGCTTTCAGAAACCGGTCTCTAAAGTGAGTTACATGTACACAAATTATTCTCCAACCTAGAAGCAGGTCGCCACCGGGGATGTCGGTGATGTGGCAGGCGGCACACATCTTAAATTGGCTACATCATTCAAGTGTTTGGACAAGTTCTGCAATCTTTGCAATCAGCATGGAAAAAAGAAGGCTGGGTATTGAAAAGAATTATGGTGTTTATGTAAAGGTAGAGTTTCCAGCTTCAACTATCGATATGAATTGGGAAGCGTTATTAGAAAAATTAAAGACTCTGCTAATGGAGTTTTTCTTCAGCGTTATCTCTGATAATTCAGTTTAATGACTTTAGGTGTTGCCTATTAAATGGTGCTATTGGATATCTAAGGGGTTATTCAGAGACAGCCGAACTGGCCTTGAAATTGCACCGAGCAGTGTATTTCCCCGTTCGGTGCAATTTCACGGCCATTCGGCTATTCAAAAAGCAGCCAGTTTTCCAAATTTTGGCGACTTGCCGGCGAAATAGAGTGCTGTTCGGCAGCACTGAAAGTCCCCGTAGAGAAGCAATGGTTAATCAATTCAGAGAACACCTAACAGCAGAGAAATGTCAGTGAAATTCCCTAATCGGTGGTTTCATTTGGCAGGTTTGATCAGGTGAACCCCATAGGTTTCAATGTAAAAATCTTCACATTTTTATTAAATATTTTTTTAAACCGTTTATTCTTTTAATATGCAGCAAAAAGTGTCTTTATTTATTTTTGTTAGGATTTTTTGAGACATTTTTTGGGATTTTTTCAGCGATTTCTTTTTAAAAAAAAAATAATTAAATAGCGTTTTTTTTTTTCTTTAACAGACATTTTTATTATTATTCATAAAACATTAGATTTTATTTTCAGGCATTTTCATCCAGTAGTTTTTTTGAAAACGTGTTTTAAACGTGGCAGTGTTTTATTTTATTTTTTTACCCCATTGGGCAGTTTGTCAGCAGTTTCCTTCGGCTGGTTGGCGCTCTGTTCAGCGGGTCGCCAGCTTTTTTCCGATGCGTTCGAGGGTTTTTTCGGCGGTTTTGCAGTGGATCTTCGGCTTTTTTCAGATGCATTCGGGTTTTATATGGCGGTTTTGCGTTAGGCAGATTTTCCCTTCATTTGAGAGACCCTGCGGTGAATGGTGAATTCACCGCAGGGTCGGGGTTTTTGATTCGCCAGAGTGCAGGGAACGAAAGAGCACTGAAATTCCAGTGGACTTTCGGTCCTCTTTGAATAACCCTGCTAGTCTTTATTGGTTGGCCATAAGTTGGAAGGGTCGTTGCTTGGCCCACTTCCAGGCTTTTCTCTGGTATCCATTGCCCCAGGGCTTGACAAATTGCAATTGAAATTAGTAGCCAGGAGCCAGATAAGAGCCTTGAAAATGTTAAATATTGATCTCCGTACGTGCCTGGGAGTTCGGATTACCCCGGATCCCTGGCTGGCGCTGCTTAACTGCCCAAGTCAGCACCCCCCATTGACCCATCTGGCGGAAAACGTGGTCGCGTGCTTCTGTGCTGCGGTCTGCATGTGTCTTGCTCGCACGTGGAAGGGCCCCCCCGACCAGGGAACACATTACAGCAAAAATTCACTATATGCTTACAATGGAAAGACTGACGGCAGTGATCCACAACCGCATGGTACACTTCGAGCGGGTGTGGTCTCCGTGGGTGGAGAGGTTTTCCCCCCCGGCCCTGGCAGCGCTCGCATTCTCGGGCTGAGGAGGTGGGAAGGTGCAGCCCCCTTCGGACTGCCCCCGCGGCAACCCCAGACTTTTTTCTTCCCCTTTTGTTTCCCCCTCTTCCTCTCCTTCCTCTCCTCATCCCTATCTCACCTTTCCTCTTTTGCTCCTCTTCCCCCACTCTCTCTTCCTGTCTCTTCTTTCTCTAGACTGTTTCTCCCGCCCCACCCCTTCTGCTCCTTTTTGCCCGGAGCGGAGATGGGGGGTGGGAGGTCTCAGGTAGACACCTGGAGCTCACTCAGACTACTTATGGACGGTCGATCATAGGCACCACCAGGAAGATTAAGTCTCTGTGCCCATTAGCTAAGCTCCTACTGATCTATGTAGAAGAACTCAGCCCCAGTACCGTCTGAGACAAGCCTTGACACTTTATAAAGGTTGCCCCTTCTTTGGTCCCATGGTTAGATGTGAAAAATATTTCAGAGGAGGGGAGGAGGGAGATGGTAAACTGGAAATGTAAAAACGCTATTTTGCTGTTGAGTACTATGTGTTATCCTGCGATCACCCCTTTTTCTGTTTCTGTACCCCATTTTTGCGAAAATGCAATAAAATCTTTGAATTTTAAAAAAAAAGGAAAATGTTAAATATAATACTAACATCCCACAGAAGCTTTATTCGTTCTTCATGTAATTTTCTGAGGCCTCTTCGTTTCTTGGTCACCTTCATCCGCCCCAGAATCTTGTTGTCCCAGCTGCAAAGGCTTTTCTACCTTCGGGCATAACTCCTTCTTTTTAGATGGTCATCATGTTGTGGATCTGCTCCTTCTCTTGCTGTGCTTGGTGGGTCTTGATCAACAGCTACAGATCTGTTAGGCGTACAGGAAATCTTGTGAGAAGTGGCAAAACACTGTTACAGGTCTTAAACTAAGTTGCTGATTACTTTTAGTGATCCTTCCCTTTCCTATATAGTTATGAAGGAATTTTAGACAATCCGGTGGGAAAAATAGTTGACCATTCTACTCGTTTCATCTTGTTGGTAGGTGAATCATAGACTGGTTACCATTTTCACTTACTTTGACAAATGACAAATTTACTGAAGACTTCAATGACAGTTAAAATGCAAATTGGCAATGAAGAGTCTGCATATATCGCACAATCAAAGACTGACGTATGTCATGGGGATTCAGCAGGATACAGAAAACAGGTCACTTGGTGGGCAAACCCTGGAGCTAGCTCTACTACTGAGCCATCTGCCAAATTCTTCTCATCTGTGCTGAGCACCACGTCATCACTCAATGAACTCCACTTTGGATATCACTCAATCTGGCTGTGATGTGCTGCAAGTGCCATCTGTTAAGTCTTCAGCAAAGAGAGATGTGCTTTACATATGTTGTCCTAACACATGATGCTAAGTGTGCTTGTCTTTTTATATTAGTATTTTATGCATTGTGAATCCATACCAATATGGCTTCTTTTTTTGTCATCTTTGCAGTTTAGAGAATCAAACCTAGCTTCATAATTGGCTGCTCCAACTGGGTTATGGATGTCTCTATGTGAGCAGTGTCCTTCGTCATTCATTTCTCTGTTTGCTCAAGTCTTCCCATTTATGCCTTGGACTATTTACATTTATTGCCCCTATGCATTTGTGAATGGTCATCGATTTTATAATGTTTTAATTTCATATCTTCCCTTCAATCTTTTCTCTCTGTGAACAACAAAAACCTCTTTCTGTCCTCAATTCTTACTATCTATTTCAGTATTTCACTATCTGTATTTCCCCATTATTTCCCGTTACCCTGTTCTTCAGTTCATATTCTAATATTCATTATTAGAGCTATATTCACAGGGTTATTCAAAAATAATCAAAATGTAGCCGTACGATCGGTGACTTTTCATTCCCTGCACTTCGGGGCTATTTGGCGATCCTATTTTGCCGACCCTGCGGTGTATTCAGCAAGCACTGCAGGGCCCCCGTAGTGCAAGGAAAACCCACCGCAAATCCGCCGAACATTCACCGAACACTCACCGAAACCCACAGAAAACAGCTGGATTAACCCAGCCATACATGCCGGAGAAACCCGACTAGCCGCCGATCACAGCGCAGAGCAGCCGCCGGAAAAACCCGATACGCAGACGAATGAGGTGAAGAAAAAAAAACAGTACGTTTGAAAGTTTTAAATTTTGAAACACTGTTTGCAAAAAAACTACTGTATGAAAATGTCTGGAATTTACATATAAGATGCTATGAATGATAATAAAAAAGGTCTGTTACAGAAAAAAGAAAAGACGATTTAAAAAAAAAAGGAAAAAATGTTTTGCCAAAAAAATCAGATCCTAAAAAAATCTATAAAGAAAGAGACTTTTACGTCAGAATATAATATTAAATGGTTTATTAGATATTGAATTAAAACCGGAATATTTTTAACATTGAAGCCTATGGGATTCTCCTGAATAAATCTGTCGAATGAGACCACCGAACGGCAAGGCATTTCGGCAACTTTTCCCTGCTGTTTGGTATTCTCTGAATAGACGAAGCATTGCTTCTCTATGGGGATTTCACTGACCTCGAGCAGGCAACGAACAGGCACCGTATGTGCAGGCAATTCGCCAAGATTTGGCGAACTGCCTGCTTTCCGAATAGCCGAATGGCCAGGTAACCGTATGCTGAATTTCAGTGTTCGGTTACCCTATGGCCACAATTCGGATCTCTTGGAATAACCCCCTTAGAGTCATGGTGTCATGAATTAAACTTTTCCTGGGGTTTCCACCTATATCTAAAAAATCAAACAAACACACTTTCAGTCCATCAGAAGAAAAGAGGTGAAAGACTTTAGGACTGAGTGACCCAAGCAGCTTACTGACATAAACTATGAGATGAGTGAAATTAATGGAAGATCAGGCTGATTGAAATCACTCCTTTTTTTGTTTTGTTGAGAAAGTATTTTACCAGGAAGGGTACATTGAGATTTCTCATGTTTTCAAGTATGTCCTGGATGGCGAGTATGTACCATTAGGTGTCTTGCCCAAGGACACTTACTGGAGAGGTGCTCTGGCTGGGATTCGAGCCTGTGTCTCCACAGTTTAGAGCAGCAATGTTACCTCTACTCCACCCAGCCGGTACTACTCTTGATGCCCAATTTGATAGTTGTCCTCTTTTTCTGCCCTCTAAATTACATTACGCCCTTTTTCATAACCCATGATCCAACACCTTCTCACTACTGTATGTTGAGAAGGTACAGTCCCATAGAGTGGCATATTCACCTTTGATTTCTTTGTATTGGTGTTCCCGTTATTCTAGTTTACAAGTCCCTAGAGCCACAAACTACCTAGAAACTACCTAGAAGGAATGGGCCAGACTAGATGTGGTATCACTCAATTCACAAATTTGTGTAACTGTTGGATGTTTAGTGTAATCATAGGAGATTATTTTGTCATCAAAATTTGATGTTGATAATAATGCCTTTTCTGCTTCCATGTTTTAGGGAACCACCGCACAATCTTTTTAGAATTTAGAAATTATTTTAAATATAGTACCCTGTCCTATAAATTACCATTTAGATACGTTTTAGAGAAAGTAAGCTTATTTACAGGAAGAGGACTTACCAGCTGGCCAAAAGGGCTACTGTAGATACTCGAGTATAGCGCGACCCGAATATAACATGATGGATAGAGATTTATTATGGAAATGAGAGAATACTCAAGACTCGAATATAACGCGAGGAACAAAATTATACTGTACCGGTAAACAATTAAAATCCTTCCAGGTTCTCTTAACACAGTCAGGCTCCCCATCAGGCCAGGGTTCTCTGCTCTAGAATGATTGCAGTTGTTACTAAGTATGAAGCCGCCAGCCACCTGTCTTCTTTACTAGCGATTAGATGGCTGGCGGAGGCGAGCTAGGTGATTGATTGGCTTAAACTGAGTGTGCCCTCTGGCCGTGATGGATCCCACCTCTTCCGAATATGGGAGTTCCTGAAGTGTTTGCAAGCATCAGGGAGCCCACATTCACTTCAGCGAGACTTGAGATCCAGAGCAAGGCCAGTTTTTTTCTTTTTTTTTACATGCAATGCAGATATCTCGAATATAACGCTACCCCTCCAATTTTAAGGTAAAATTTTGTCACCAAAATTTAGTGGTATACTCGAGTATCTACACGTGTATGATATTATACATGTATAATATTACAGCTGGAGATCAATCTTTATGTAAAAAATAAAATGGACCTCCAAGCTATTCAAACAGCTTCAGCACCTTGGATGACTTGTCCAAGGTGCTGAAAATTTGAGGGCACATTCTGGAGTCTATTTCCAAAAAATGTTGTCGGCAGTAGAATGAAATTCCTTTGCATTGCTCCAGAACATGACCTGATCGGGTTTACTTGATGTTGGGCTCCTGCTTTTGAGCATCAAATATATTCAGTAATGTTAGTGAAGGGGTTAAATAAATTATGTTGCCTTTTTTCTCACTTTGTTGCTCTTACTGTCACTTTTTACCATTCATCTTGTGCAATACTATAAACACATAATTTAGCAAAATAATCAGCTTTACAGTAATAGCAATCGTTAGCCCCATTAGTCAAACTGAAATTGCAAATATTTTCAAAGTAAATATTAAACGATAAGAGTGAGAAACCCTATTTGGACGTAGCTAGAAAATAGATCTGTGAACCTGGATAAATTATTTTCTTTCTTGGTGTTATAGAAGAACGAAGCTTTTTACATTAGTACAGTATCATTAGCATGCTTTGATTAGACCAGTTTATCAAGGGACGTATGTGTAGCTGATGAGTATATGTAAAGTAATAGACTGAAATCCAAGCAGATGTTTCACTACTACAGTTTAATAGATGCTGCACTTATTATGATGGATGAAAATGACAGCGCTGTGTATTAAGTGCAGACACTACAGCATTGCCAAAAATCAAACTCTTTATGGTGAAAAAGTTATATTGACTTTCTTATAATATATAATACCATGATAATTCTTTAGCCAGAGTTCAAATCAACTCTTCCAAGGGTCACGGTCAATAGATTTTGACAGCTATTAATCATCCTGCTTCCGGTATCAATTTCTCAGATTCATGAATATAGATAATATGGATATTATGTATGTTTCTGCAATAGAAAGCGCTGCAGTGATAATCTTTTTTTGTAAATAAACTTTTGATGCAAGGAAGCAGTTGACAAAATATCCTCTTGGCAGAATAACATGGGAGCCTATGACCCCTTTTATACACTGTACCTGGATATCATATATAAAGCATGATCCCAAATTTTGGGATATACTGAAGAAAAACAGGTCTATTCACTAAAAGGTGAAATTCAGGAGAATTTGCTGGAGAAGTGAAAATTCCATGTCACAATAGCCAAACCAGAAAAATACTCCCATTTATCTCACTTTCCAAATTGTCTGTTTTCACCTAGAATTTTCACTTCTCCAGCAGTTCTCCAGAGTTTCACCTTTTAGTGAATAGACTTATATGAGTTGTCAGTGCTATCCCCTGATGGAGGCCAATAATACGAGTAAACTATATATGATTTTTCCTGTACCTACAGTTGTGTTCAAAATTATTCAACCCCCACTGAAATTGAGTGTTTTGGCCAGTTTGACATTGATTTTGATCATTCAGTCATCTTGCTTACAATTAAATCAAAGAGGCACGTGTAGGTCAGACAAATATAACATAACATTTATAATGAAATAACCACAAATGTCTTTTCTGTGCTCACATCATTATCAGTTTTATTCAACCCCCAAGTGACATTCAATCTTAGTACTTAGTACAACATCCTTTTACAGTTATAACAGCTTTTAAATGTGAAGCATAGATTGACACAAGTGTCTTGCAGCAATCTACGGGTATCTTCGCTCATTTGTCATGGGCAAAAGCCTCCAGTTCAGTCACATTCTTAGGCTTGCGCAATGCAACTGCTTTCTTTAAGTCCCACCAGAGGTTCTCAATCGGATTTAAGTCAGATGACTGCGATGGCCACTCCAAAATGTTCCAGCCTTTAATCTGCAACCATGCTCTAGTGGACTTGGAGGTATGCTTGGGATCATTGTCCTGTTGAAAGGTCCAACGTCTCCCAAGCCTCAGGTTTGTGACGTACTGCATCACATTGTCATCCAATATCTCCTGGTACTGAAGAGAATTCATGGTACCTTGCACACGCTGAAGCTTCCCTGTACCTGCAGAAGCAAAACAGCCCCAAAGCATGATTGACCCCCCGCCATGCTTCACAGTAGGCAAGGTGTTCTTTTCTTCATAGGCCTTGTTCTTCCTCCTCCAAACATAGCGTTGATCCATGGGCCCAAACAGTTCTAATTTTGTTTCATCAGTCCACAGAACACTATCCCAAAACTTCTGTGGTTTGTCCACATGACTTTTGGCATACTGCAGTCGACTTTTCTTGCTCTTTGGAGACAGCGCCTGGGAGTTCTGGCATGGAGGTCTTCATTAAGGAGTGTGCGCCGTATTGTCTGAGCTGAAACTTCAGTACCCACATCTGACAAATCTTTTCTCAGTTCCTCAGCAGTCACACGGGGACTTTTCTCCACTCTACGCTTCAGGTAGTGCACAGCAGTCAAAGTCAGCATCTTCTTTCTGCCACGACCAGGTAGCGTTTCAACAGTGCCCTTTGCCTTGAATTTGCGAATGATGCTTCCTATGGTCTCTCTTGGTATGTTCAACATCTTTGCAATCTTCTTATAGCCATTGCCCTTCCTGTGAAGAGTAATCACCTCTTCTCTTGTCTTCCTGGACCATTCTCTTGACTTCACCATGTTTGTAACCACACCAGTAAATGTCTAGAAGGAACTGAGTATCAGTCATTTTAAAGCTGCCTAATTGGTGCTTATTATGCTTTATTGCTGCTCCGTGACATCCACAGGTGTTTTCAATACCTGATTGAAAACACTTGAATGAACCTCTGTTCTTCAGAGTGGTAGCCTTTAAGGGATTGAATAATTGTGTCAATGAAGAATTCACAAAAGAAACATTTACTACTGTATTACAAAACCAATTGATGTCATTTTAGTTGCATATGGTTCTTTAAAAAGTCCTTGTAGGATTTCATTCTGAATACAATTACAAATGTACACTAAATTCCCTAAAACCCTTTACAGCATTGGGGGTTGAATAATTTTGAACACAACTGTACAATCCTTCAAAAAGTCCTTAAAAATGTGTTACTTTAGGCTAGGGTCAGACGAACGCATTTTTCACGTTGTCTGTGAAAAAGTGCGTTCGAACGAACGTACGTATTTTTTCCCGGAATACGCGATAGCGGTCATACGTTGCGCCTTTTTGTCCGTGATTTTGTACGGATCATCAATAAAACACTTTTTGTGTCTGGACGTTATGTTAGCCGGACATTAGCAGCGTCTGACGTCTCCTAATCACACACACACACCGCTATGCGGCCGCAGCGCACTCTGTACGTCAGTAGTAGCGGTTTGACGTTCTCGAAAAAATGCGTTCGTTGGCCACTTGCGGTGCACGGACGAACATTCGTGCGGCCGTTCGTCGTATGTTCCCCGGCATTGGACGTCATTTGCTGCTAGCACGACCGTAATTTCGTGTGGCTAAACTCATGTGAAAAATGCGTTCGTCTGACCCTAGCCTTAGAGAGGACCTTCAGGTCCATCATCTCATATAGACAAATAAATAGATAGGCAGACAGGCAGAAGAACACACATATCTGCCCTCTTTCTTCTCACCTTCTGGTGGATGTCAAGCACTGGATAGCTCCTGCACCTGCTCCTAGGGCCAGCACCCTCTGATACATGCAGGAGACTTGCAATCACATGACCACAAGTGCCGGGATCTCCTACCTGTAGCAGGGATTAAAGTGCAAGCACAGTGCAGGGGCTACCAAAGAGAAATCTGAGCACTGCTTAGATGCCTCCCAAGATAGGCATCCCATACATCCATCGATATGTTTGTGTACTCGTTATATCATGACTTGAAAACTGTAATTCTTTCCTAATTTGCCTCCCCAACACCCACATTGCCCTCTTGCAATCCGTAATGAATGCAGCTGCCAGTCTTATATTTCTCACTCGTCGCTCCTCTCATACGTCCCCTCATTGCCGCTCCCTTCATTGGCTTCCTGTACCCTTCAGTATCTGATTTGAAATACTGACACTCAAATTCTAAGACCTCAACAATCCGACTCCTTCTTACATGTCTTTGTTACTGCGATCACTGCCTGTCCTCTGTCTACAACCGCACTGCCAAATCTCGCTTCCAAGACTTCTAAAGGGCAGATACGTTCATGTGGAATTACCTTCTTCGCCCTATCAAACTCTCCCCTAATCTTCAAGTCTGTAAACAGATCATTTAAAACACATCTCTTCAGATTAGCATACCACATTACTGATGCCAACCTATTCCTCTTCTTGCTTACCCCAACATCATAATTGAGGCCCTTTCCTGGCCTTTGAGCGAACTTGTTGAAGGGGATGGGAACCACTGCTGTAAATAATAGCAAACTGCTACTTTTCATGTTGTCTAACATTAACCAAATAATAATAAACAGAAAAATGTGGATGGGAACCTAATCGATCGAAAGCAGGAATGATTCAACGAGTGGACACACTCCTTCTGCACACACGTATTATGTAGGCACATTATTATTATTATTATTATTTGTTAATCACCAACACATTCCGCAGCACTGTACAAAGGTACAATGGGTAGACAATTCTACAATATATACATAGTTGTAATTGTAAGGATTCAGCAATCAGTCAATTCTTCTTTTTTATAGTGGATCACTTTTGGTATTGGTTTTCTGTAGTAGACATCAAAAGCCAATAAATGATGACTTACGAGACAAACCCATGAAAATGTAACACATACACAGGGTTATTCAGAGAAAGGTGAAACTCAGGAAAAAATAGGCAGGAGAAGAGAAAATTCTAGGTCAAAATAGCCAAACCAGAAAAATTCTCCCATTTATCTCACGTTACAAATCGGCTATTTGTTCTAGATTGTTCCCTTCTCCTGCCAATTCTCCTGGTTTTCACCTTTCTCTGAATAACCCTGAAAGAGATTTTTTGCAGAAGCATTTAAGGATGGGAAGCATAGCCATAATGTCCATGAGGTTGATGAATACTGACTGACACTTTACTCTGTAATTTAGTTCTTTTATACTGCGAGACACATCTAGTTGCATAATTATTTTATTAGGCAGATAAAGCTAATAAATTACAAGAATATTATAATAGTATTGTGTTCTTGTTAAAGTTACACTGAATTCAATAAAAACTTCGTTTTTTTGTTGTGCAGCTGGTCCTGGAGAGGTTTCTATAGTTACATATATTTATAATTTAATATCAAAGATTTGACGTAGTTATATTTGCTTGAGTAAGTTGATTTATTTATGTTGTATTTGATGCTGTTTTCACTAATTGGCATTTTAATTAGATTAATTCGTTTTAATTAGTCTGTTCTGGCTTAAGGTCTTCATAATTATTGTTATGCAATGGGTTGAGGTAGATTTTTTTATGCTACAACAGATTGTAATCATCGGTAAATTATAGATTAAGTTGAAATTGCATATATACACTGAGTGGCCAGATTATTATGACCACCCCATCAGTACTTCGTTGGGCCACCTTTTGCCTTCAATACTGCAGCAATTCTTCTTGGCATTGATGCCACGTGGTGTTGAAAGGTGATGCGAGGAATCTGACACCATGCCTGATGAATAGCACTGTCTAGTTCTGTGAGATTTGATGGTTGTGGAACCAGCTGCCTGATGACTCTTTCAACGTCATCCCACAAATGCTCAATTGGATTGAGATCTGGTGATTGTGGGGGCCACCTAAGCAAGGTAAATTCTCCCTCATGTTCTTGAAACCACTCCTGCACAACATGAGCACCATGGCATGGCGCATTGTCTTGTTGGAAGAAGCCATCTCCATTGGGATATGCCATCAACATGATAGGATGAACTTGATCAGCAAAGATACTTTGGTATGTTGTGCTATTCAGACGTTGTTCCACACAAATTAAAAGACCCCAAACCATAACACTGCCCCCACCAGCTTGAAGGGTTGTACTCATGCATGTGGGATGCATGCTTTCATGCTGTTTCCGCCAAATTCTCACTCTGCCTGTCATGTTTCACATGCCTTGTGATATGCCTTTAAGAATTGCACATGTCTTATCTACCCCTGGGTTTCTCTCCTCCCCTCCTCATGGTGCAGTGATTTCCTGTCCAGATAGCTCCACCCTTGTTCTCTTCCCAGTAATCCTTTGCAAGCCTTATGGACTCAGATTCACTATGATTTTTTGACCTATCCGATGAATATTGTTATGGATTTTCTACAGTTTTTGAATAAAACTTCAACAGATCTTCAAGGTGTCATCTGGATTGAGTCACTGTCTGTAATTCATCTAAGACTGGGAGTTATTGCCATTTCATCACAACAGTAAGTTAAGAGCTCACATTCTCAGTGCTTTGGTGGAGAAACAGAACACTGCCATCTGCATGATGCAACTGGAAACGTGATTCATCAGACCACATGACTTTTTTCCAATGCTCGACTGTCCAATCCTTGAGTTCCTGTGCGAATTGAAGACGTTTTATCTTGTTAACTGCAGACAGCAAAGGTGTTCGAACAGGCCTTCGGCTTCCATATCCCATACGATGCAGTGTACGGCGAACAGTGCATTCAGAGATCATTTGAGAGGATCCCTGATTAAGATCTGCAGTAATTTGATGCACTGTTGCCCTTCTGTTGTCTTGTACCAGTCTTGCCACTCTCCGTTCTGCCCTAACATTGTACCTGCTTCGGTGCAATCTGGCTGCACAAAATTATATATAGAAAGGATCCAAATGCACATGAAGACTTGAAAAATGCAATAAAAATTAGTTTATATATAAATGAAATTACATTTTTGCATTTTTTTGCATCCTGTTTTCACACAGAACCCTCCAATAAATGCCATGCCATACTAGATGGCTTTTTGTTTAGCTGAGATCAGGTATATGCAACTGGTAAGAAGAGCCACTCCTGGACAGCTGTTTCAGGTTTATTGTACCCTCATCAGCAGGAGCTAGGCATAATACTTAAATTGTACGGTAAATTAATACTCATTTAATTTGTGTTGTATGTCAAACAATTTGATTAAAAGCTTCCACACTGCAAATAATAAAGTTTACACATCCCAACAGTTCAAAGAACTACACAGAACTCATTTGCTACATTCCCCATATGCAGCACAGAACTCTGGGTAAGATATGCAAATTACATCTTTAATTTCTCATTTTTTTGCATCCTGGGTCTGTTTTCACACAGAACCCTCCAATCAATGCCATGCCATACTAGATGGCTTTTTTTTTCTTAAGCAGAGATCACGGATATGCAAATGGTCAAAGCTTAAATGAGTATTGATTTGCCGTATGGGTTAAGCATCAAACTGCAACTGGTCACGCCTAGCTCCTGCTGAGGAGGGTACAATAAACCCAAAAAGGCTGTCCAGGAGGGGCTTTGACAAGTTGCATATACCTGATCCATGCTAAAAAAAATGTAACTGGCCAATATTTTGCATTCCCACTTTATGAAGCAAAGGTGGTTTGGTTAAAATTAAATCAAAGGTTTACAAGGACCAGTGACTCAAAATTACATCTTCAGATTTTCTACTTGACATGATAATATTGCGAAAGAACGGTTACTGTGCCATAAGGAAAAATGAATTAATTAAAATATTGGTCATTTGAAATGATGAGAGTGAGTAGAAATGAGATTGTAACTGCTGTTATAATTGGTTCTTCATGAATCTTTGATTACTCATTCATAATCCCGGGTAAATGGCAACTTTCCACAAGGCTCAAGTCCCAGGTCTATTTGCAGAGTTAGAGAAAAGCTGATATACTAATGTGAGCAGAGTCACTATATCTGAGAGCCGTGATGAGCTGCAAAATCCCAGTTCACATCCTACTGGAATGCTGCAAGAATTTGCCATCTGTTTGTTATTGTCCCGTGTCTTCACTTTCGTTTGCACTTTTCTGATGTCGTTGTATTTTCTGTGAAGTTTCAAAACATTTTCCGCACTGCCTCATTGTTTAAATTAAACATGACGAGGAGACAAAAATACCACATGCCACATAAAAATCCGTAACGGCAACATTTATTGAACATCATAGCAATATAATAAAACCCAAGATGTTTTCACTTAATACGTGTACCCTTGCTCTAAAAATATTTTTAATATAGACTTTCTTCAAGAACAATATAACTGTCAATCAAGTATGTCTGGCAACTATATGTGATAGTTTCATAGCAATGTAGTAGATTGAAAAAAACTAACGAAAAAAACCCTATAAACCATAGCCCCCTCTTCCTCCTCCAAAGAAGCAATTTCAAATTGTTCTTCGAAAACAGGAAAAAAATCCTTCTTGACATCAAGCTGGTAATCCTGTTTGTACATATAAATAGCTAACAATCATATCTACTGAATCTCCCTGAACAAGCACTTTGTTTTAGATCCCCAACAACATACAAAGCTCATTAGAATGTAAAAGCAAACGTGCTTCAGGATCCTTGAAAGGCCATACCTCAGTGCCAATATTATAGAGCAAATGTCTGATGGATATCTCCCGGGAAAGCAAGAAATAGAATTAATCATTACTCCTGTCACATGTATTCAGATGATACGTTTACATTAATTATTCCATGTTATGCTTTTTTTTCACGATTATAAGAGATATGGACAATTTCCAGGGTTATTAAATCCACTCGAGAATTTGAAGATTTAAAACACATCAACACTTGTTGTATCACAAGATCATTTATTGAATTAAAGTGGAGGTTGCTCTGTCTAGAGAATGAAAAGTTTCTTTAAAGCATGTGTTTACGTGCTGCATTTCATATGCTGTGTGTCCTTGGAAAACATTGTGAAAGTTGGCATCAACCCACATCAATTGTGAAATCTCATTGATAAGGATGTGTACCTGTAGACTGAATTCGGAACCCTCTCAAGTCCTTAAGGAATGGCACGGTTGATTAGATACATACTGTAGTCTCTGTTAATACCTAATTGGAAAAATTGCAATTACTATTTTTATTTAGCACTTGTGAATATAATTAACTTTTTATCCTGCCTGGCCAAAAAAAGTCACCACCCGGCTTTAACTAAACAAATAGGTAAGAGCCTTCCATTGGATAATTACTGCAGTAATTAATGTTTCAGCTGGCAAACAATTAGCTCAGTTGACTCCCTGAATATACTGAATGAGCAGATTTTTCCATCAATGGCTTTTTCTTGTAGTGAGAGAAAGGGGGGGTGTGAGGATCCTCACACCCCCCTTTTTCTCACTATAAGTTTACAGGGTCATCCAGACGTGGACCCCTTGCTTGCCTAGAGGGGTGTCAGCTATACCCTCCTGACGAGGCCTAACAAGGCCAAAACGATCGTCAGGGGTTGCTGCACCTCTCTTGCAGGGATGACATCCTTGGCAGTCAGTACTGGTCACCCTCATTGGGTGAGAGCAGACTGATTTGCATATGGAGCATTCATCCTTGTAATGGCACAAGCAAGCTAAAACCTTGTGAGACCTGAGCGGGCCCCCACCGTAAAGCAGGCCACTAGTGCTGTTGCTCGTCCTCAGGATCCTCACCCCCCCCTTCTCTCACTAATGGCTTTTTCTTCCCTGATAGCATGGGCATATTCCAAGATGACAATGCTATGATTAATCTGGCTCAAATTGTTCAAGAGTGGTTCAGGGAGCATGAGGCATCGTTTTTACACATGGATTGGCCATCACAGAGTCTAGACCTTAACCCCAATGAGGATCTTTGGGATATGCTGGATAAGACTTTAGCAGCTGTCCGATTCTTCCATCATCAATACAAGATCTTGGCGATAAATTAATGCAACTCTGGATTTAAATAAATGTTGTGACATTGCATAAGCTTATGAAAATGATACCATGGCAAATGCATGCCATAATCAAAGCAAAAGGCTGGTCAACCAAACATTAGAATGTGAGATTTTTTTAGCCAGGCCTTATATTTTGCAAAATGCAAAGATAAAATGCTATAGGTCTATGGTCAAATCTCAACTTGTTCTCTTCTCTTTACTGAACACATGCGCAAACTAAAAGTGGATCACAGAAACAAGGAACAAGGATGTCATGGGAAAAGAGGACATGGGGTTGAGAGAAAATTTTTGGAGTATGGGATGAGAGAAAGCATGGTTCCTTTAAGAAAGATACTGAAGGCAATGGGCAGGGGGTTATACCAGGGACTATACCACTGCACATGACTTGATGAATTGCACATGTTGTGACCAACTACACTTTTCCTGCAATATGCCGTCAGATTCTGTGGGTAGAGCAAGCTGGGGCTTGTTGTGCAACGCTGTGCGATTGACCTTAAGCGTTACCATCATTCAATGTACCATCAGTCAATCGACTGCATGAAGTAAGTGGAGGGCTGCCTGTAAATTGGATCTCCCCTCACAGCTGTCAATCCCGTTTGGCATGTCGCATGAAACTGAGTGGTGGCAAAATGTTTTTTAGCTAATTACTCAAGTCTTTTCTATATATATGTGTTACCAAACAACATATACATTATATATGGAGCAATTCCATATTAAATGAGTCCAACCTTGAGTGGCCACGACAGGCTCCCTGTGGAGATCTCATATGTTTTAGTGACATCAGTGTTTGCATATGAAAACAAATTTAGGACCAGTTTGAGAAGTGTTTGAAATACATTTAAAGGCCCCAATCACTTCGTTCTGATTGCAGCCGACTTGTGCAACTCATCTTCTCTAAGAATCAGGTGAAGAAATTCAGCTAATTTAAATATAATCTTATGTTTCTTTTTGCAATTTTCCAAGTGGACCCTAACATGCGCCTCATGCTATTATATTTGAATAAACCAAGTCAGAATTTAGTGCTTGGGCACCAAGTATGTTAACCCTATTTGGGAGACCTAACAAGACTTCATTGTAGCAGTGTAGCTTGCATACAGAGTTCAAATAAATATATATATCATACAACAGCCAATGAGATATGTTTAATCCAAACATGCAGCACAAGATTGTCCCAAAATGCTGAAATTGTTCTTTTTGCGGCAAACCTTCAGTTTGTTTATTTTAGATAAATAAGTATAGTGTCAACTACAAAGTAGTTTGCCAATCAATGTGTCATATCTCCTTTGTTTTTCTTTTCTTTATTGTAGAATGAACAAAAGGTAGGAAAGCCATTAATTTAAACGGTATTCTATAAAAATGACAAATTGGTCCCTTAACAGTCTCTTGGTAGTTTCTTGCTCTTATGAAGGCTAGTTTCATTGTTATTTGCGTATTGTGGAATGTCGTTTATTTCTAAAGTACCACTTCTTGAAAAATACCCAGCATCGTTCAGCAATGTATTCTAAAGTGCTAAATAAAAGCCAACCATGAATGAGAAAAACTCAAGACTAGGTAATTATCCAATGAACCTAAATCAATTGCCGTCTTGAATCAATAGGGTAACAACCTTCCAAGACCCAACCAACTCCCTTTGTCCTTCACAGATCAATGCTTTAAAATTCAGACATCACAGCCTGGCTATTTAACGTGCATCAATTTCACTACTGATGGGGATACAATGAAAAGAATCTAATCAGCCCCATTTCACTGTGCTGGGGATTTCACTTTGTTTCAACGCTCTCACCGAACACATGAGTGATCAATAAGGAAAGCACGCAAGGTCCAGAAGGACAGGCTATTTTTCTTGAATTCCTGCATCACAAAATAGAATTCAAGTAAGAAAATTAAATAAAGCATGTGAATCCGACAACACTGACTCCCCGGTGAGCAATGCTAAGGATTGAATTGTTAGTTACAATTGTGTTTGAATACAGGCAGAAAGATTTACCATTGGGATGTTATGTCCACTTTTGCAGCAGCTGCACCAGTCAAATAATTGTTTTATAACCTTGGTTAACCCCTTTTATACACTCTATACACATGGCAAATTACTATGCTCTCAGTTACCCGTTAACATGTTAACATAGAAAACAGATGAAAAACCATTTGGGACCAGAAGTGGCAACTTGATTTAAAAGGTTTGTAAAATATTCAGGTTATCTTCCTACCTCACAGTATTAAAAACAAAATCAAAAACAAACATCATTGACCAAAACAAGTCTATCTAAACCAGAAAAGGAAATAAAACAAAAAACACCAAAAAAAGAAAACCAGCGTACACTTGCAAAAATAACACTAAAATGAAACCAACATTATACTGCATTCACAATTCAAAACAAAATTCTTCAAGGTCACAAAATAATGATAATAACACAACAAAAAAGAAAAAAAACATACAAATAATTATATACATAATGCTGCAGAAAACCTGCCGAACGTACCAGCGATCCACTGGAAGCCCACCAAACGTCTTCAAAAAAAGCCAACGATCTGCCGAACACAGTGCTGACCAGCTGCCAGAACCCCGGTTTCTTTTTACCTGCCCGCGTGTGCCTTCATAGAGGAGCCGCATGCTGTAGGTGGCGCTGTGTCCACTCAATACAGCATGCTGCTTTAGCTGACAACAACGGCAGGAAGTGGTAGCTCGGCCAGGTCAGGGAAGCTCTGGATTTGGGTTTATAGAACCCAATTCTGGAGCTTCCAGCTCAGTTGGGGACACCAGTAGCAGTGGGCCCCCTGCAGCCTTGGGGCCCCTGAACATATCATTGGTTGACACCCCCTGATGGCAGACCTGCAAGTGGGGGTACATATGGATATTTATATTTCTATGAACTGTCGCTTTCAAGATTGATTTGTGCTTGGCACAGCAGTGATGTATTCTGCTTTCTCTATCTCGTGAAGAGTTGGAGAAGAGCTAGCGCTCTATCCTTTTAATCCTTTTATATACACAGAGTACACTACATTTATGTTACATCCTTGACCCCCACAGCGCTTCCTGAGGGGTCAGGGCGCCAGGTGGCATCGCTGGCTAGCCTGTTGCCTGCCAGTAGTAGGAGCTGGCAAAACGGCTTCTGAGGGGGCGGAGCTAAGCATAAGTGCAAGGAGCCATCGGCTTTTAAAAGAGGGTGAGTGGAGCTGCTCCTTGAACTGTCGTGGGAGTAATTTGGAGTGGAGTTCTAGTTCCTGCTTTTGATATATCTAGTAGTTCGAGTATCTGTCTAGTTCTTGTCCTGGTTATTTCTAGTTCATGTATCTTGATTTCTAGTTCATGTATCTTGGTTTCTAGTTCTTGTATCTTGATTTCTAGTTCATGTATTCGAGTTTCATGTTCATGTATCTGAGTTTCTAGTCTGATTTTTCTGGTTCATGTTTTCATGTCTGTTTGTCTGTTTTTGCTATACAGAAGCCTATCGTTGATAGTAGGTCTGCCTGCAGGCTATTGAACTTTGTGTTCCCCCTCTGTTTAGTTAAGTTCATGCTTCTGAGTTTCTAGTCTTGTTTATCTGGTTTATGTTTTCATGTCTGTTTGTCTGGTTTCAAGGCCTTATCTCAAGGCATCCAGTTTTGTGTCTAGATCATTGTCATGTTTGTTCCTAGTTTCTAGATTTCAGTCTGTTGCTGAATTTATCTACTGTCTTGTATCCTGTCGTGTATCTGTTTTCTTGGTCGCTATACAGAAGCCTATCGTTGATAGCAGGCCTGCCTGCAGGCTATTGAACTTTGTGTTCCCCTCTGTATAGTTGAGTACATACAGTATATCCAATCTTAGATTGCAGGCTAATGAACACTAGTGTTCCCGCTCTGCATGTCTCTAAAGTAAGTCTTGCATCAACAATCTTGTTCATGTTTTTGTATCACGTCATGTCTATGTACACAGATAGTTCATGTGTTTACACCCAGTGACCTCCTGGTCACTAAGCCAATTGGAGCTGAGGTGATAATTAGATTTCTTGTAGTACCTCCCTGGTGTGGGAATCAAGGTATTACAGCCTTTCTTGCTGTCTGTGTTTTCAGTATCTGTATCTAGGTATTGTGTGACTGCCCTGCAGGCCGCACAACTCGTGTATCATTGAGATTCAGCAATCTTGTTCACGTCTGTTCATGTATCACGTCATGTCTATGTATCTGTACACAGATAGTTCATGTGTTTACACCCAGCGACCTCTTGGCCACGAAGCCATTTGGAGCAGAGGTGATAATTAGGTTTCTTGTAGTACCTCCCTGGTGTGGGAATCAAGGTACTACAGTCTTTCCTGCTTTCTGTGTTCAAGAATCTGTCCAAAAGAATTCAAAGAAACGCTACTCCAGGGTAGCGCCGTTAGCGCATCGTAACATTTTAGAGCGACATTTGAACCCAATATACATTTATCTGACCTCAATAAATAAATATAGTGGAGGGCTTGTATGCCCAGTGATCACAGGTTCATATGGTCTCTGTGGTTTTCCTTTTTGAGTTTATTGATACCACATATTTCCGTTACTATTGAATAAAGTTATTTTTCTCTCCGTTAGTATTTGTAGGCGCTGTTGTCCTGCTCTCTGGCCCAGGCTGGTGTAATCTTAATAGTCGGGGCCCACTGCTCTACTTGAAAATGAATGCTCAGTTGCCTGCATTCTTTCATTGGTTGGGAAACCGCAAGCGGCCACCTGCGTCTACACTTAAACGTGGCTCTGGCATTTCAGGCTTCACTCCTGTGAGATTTCACACAGCTTTGTATTATGTTACACAGCTCTGTATGTGTGACGTCCTCTGCCCCTGCGGCGCTGCCTAGGGGGGTCTGAGCGCCCGGCGGCATCGCTGGCTGGCCGGTGCCAGGAACAATAGCTGGCCGATCGGCATCTGAGGGGGCAGGGCCTGGCATGATGACACGGGGCCGCCGGCCTTAAATACAGGGTGCGAGTCTTTTCTTGTCGCCCTGACATGGAGTATAGTTCCCGCATCGCCAGCTGACCTGTGTCTGTTCTTTTCATACCCTGTTTGTCTGTTACCTATAACTGCTTGTATGAGGACCCCTAATTGTTGATAGACTCGGATTTCCCACTGATGATTCTCACGCTTGATCCCCTGTGTGTTTCTCTGTGTTTACATGTCTATGTTGCGCAGCCTATTTTCCCTTGGGAGATCTGCCCTACAGGTTGCTCCTTTAATCGACCTCCCGATTTGCCTAACGAGTACTGAAACTGGGCACACGATATCACGCCCAATTTGTGCAAGTAGACCTGCCTCTAAGACTGTTGTATTTATCTATAGCTCAAGTTACTTGTGCAACGTTTGTGCGATATACCTTGTAGTTAGACCAATCTATGTTAGCAGGTCTGCCCTGTAGGTTGCAGAATATAACGGTCCTTCAAGGGTTCTATTTTCTACCAAGTCGCAATATAAAAGTCCTACCCTGCAAGTTGCTGAACATAGAAATAATCATGTTTTTCTTGAATCATGGTATACTCATATTTTGAGTCATTATATATGTTGTAAACAAGTTAAAGTGCCTTCACTCTGCAACCTAGTGATCACGAAATCATTTGGTGCTGAGTAGTATTCAGGATTAAGTCATACCTCCCCTGGTTTGGGATTCTAGGGATTACAGTATTCAATTCAATGCAGTGAAATTTCGTATTGCCATACTCTGTACATTAAGATCCAGACTACGCTACTCCAGGGTAAGTGCCATAGCACCTGGTACAGTATGATGTCAAGCGGCTGCGATCGACTGTTCTACTTAAAAAAAACAACTGCTTTGTTTATCTACCACACCGGCCGTCCCAATGTAAAGAAATATATATATTTTTTTAATAAATTAAGTATAATTATGATTTTTTTATGTGAATCAGTCTTGGATAAATCCAATCTTCTTCCTAAAATATTTCACAGATTATATTGGAGTTTATAAACTGATAGCAGATGACAAGATATTAATAACACCGTGATAGCATTTCCTCATTGTGATGATCACTCTGGTTCTTGTCCATGACCTGAACTGATTAAGTTAATGGAGAATCACTACCTCAATGGTAGAGCGTAACACAATAATACCAGAAAATAAATAATTGATTGAAAAAATTATAATGAAAAAGGGTTGTGAGAGACCAAAGGGTTTCCCCCTGAAAATCGGATAGAATACAATTATTCTAATGAGAACATCAGAATACTAGTGTCTCCCAGAGACCAAGTTAAGATTTAACTTTTATTGAACACAACTTAAAAGAGGAGTAACATATAAACCTGAATAGACAGTGCTCACAAAACAATACATAATAAAACCAATTCACCAATACAAGATTGGTATGTCCAGCGGTAGATATATATATAACCAATATATCAATACAATAAGTGACCTTCAAGGATCACTTCAAGGTATTGTACCAGGTGGTTAAAGAATTATTATAAGTTGAATGGCAATATTAAACCATAAACCTGCACGTTAGAGGACATACAAAAAGACCAGAGGCAGGGATATCCTGAAATGTTTGGCTCAAATAGCCTAAACAGGCATACCACAGAAACTGACCAAATTATCATTGTCAAAAGACATAAAAAATATGTATATTAGGGTCACAGGGTACGAGATTCGAAGGTTGAAACAGAGGATCCCTACCTGCTGTGTTCACCCGACGCGCGTTTCGCCAGGAATGGCTCGTCAGGAGTGCTTACGGCCGAAAGGAAATAAAGGGCTATTTAAATTGTGCATATTCCGCCCAAATCAGTTGATTAGCCAATGGGGCTAAGGAATGACAAGAAGGTATATCATTGGCTTCCCATGAAGATTGACAAGCATGTCAACCAATAGTAGTTAATGTTATGTGCTGCTGCCTAGGTGTCAGGGAGCTGGTTCAGGGGTGGCAGGTTTGAGCCCAATGTGCAATGATGGGAAATAGAAAGACGTATATGAACAAAAGGGGTTTATTTAGGAGTAACACAAAAAGGCAATAAACAAATATATATATATATCAAGGAGCTGGATAAGACGAGGAAGGGAAACACTGTATAAATAATAATCAGCAATAAGAAACTAAAAGGCAAGATGAGAGAAAGGTAGACCAAAAGTAACAACACTAAACTATACTACATATAAAGGAAAAGTGTAGATTGAATTTAGAGCAGGGTTAAACCAGATATAGAGAGAAATAGGAGAAGGAAGAGAGAAGGAGATCTTTAGAACAATAAATAGGAAAATAGAAACGGAAGAGTCTTTCAGGCAGAGGGTCCTGGGTATGCAGGGATCCTGGATCTGCGGAGTGAGGGGGTCTTAGATCTGTAGAGCGAGGGGGTCCTGGATCTGTAGAGCGAGGGGGTCCTGGATCTGTAGAGCGAGGGGGTCCTGGATCTGTAGAGCGAGGGGGTCCTGGATCTGTAGAGTGAGGGGTCCTGGATAGGATATAGGGCGGCGACAACTGTAGGACCTGCAGGATGCAGGTTGAGGATTCTGCAGGATGCAGGGCAGCGGGTTGAGGATTCTGCAGGATGCAGGGCAGCGGGTTGAGGATTCGGCAGCAGTAGATCTTTAAACAGGATCTGTAGCAGGAGGTCTTTATACAGGGTCTGTAGCAGAAGATCTTTAAACAAGTTCTGTAGCAGAATACCTTTAGACAGGATCTGTAGCAGGATATCTTTAAGGCTGGAGACTGTAGAGGGGTTATCTGTAGAACGTAGAGAAGGCAGGATGCAACAAGGGTCTGAGCAGGTATCAGGAACTGGAGTAGCTTCTTGCTAGTGAAGAAAATACTAAGTTAATGAAGAAGCATTTAGTGATAGGTGTGGTCCTCTTTTATAGAGGAGAAATCAGGAGGCATTAGCTAGCACCTGGCTACTAGCTCAGCAAGGCTTTTCAGGAGGGCCACTGCTACTCCTACCACTATCAGGCAACTTGTTCTTAGTTCTCTTGCGGCGCCGGCGGCAAGGCACATGACACTAGGCAACTGATGAGACACATGGGAGCAGATAGATCTCACGTCTCCATTCATCTCTATACTATCCAAAAATAGAAACAATATAGCGAGTGATGGATACCCATGCGATCCGATCACGCTCATTGCCTGATTTTAGGCATCACAAAAACTGCGTGGTTGCTGAACGAAATGGCGCTAAAAAGTCATGTGTATCAACTGGAGGCGTAATAAAATGAAAATAAAGTTGTGGCGGATGACGTTCATGTTATGCTCAGAAGGATCAAGAGCCATCTTCGCCACACTCATAGTTTATTTAAATGCTTCACCATGTAAACTGCATAATTGAGAGGGTCAATAGTCATGTTTCGCCACACTTATTGCTTATTAAATTAGTTCGCAATGTGGACCACATGATCATAAATAAAGAATGGTTGGAAGGAGCATATTATATATATATTATATTCCATTTGGATAAACATGTCCAGATGAGAAAGATTGTATGGTGGATGTAAATAACATTGCGATAAGTGACAATATGGTAGAAATATGCGGTGGCATATCTTTGTCGTGAAGGCATTTATGAAAAATGTTTAATTTATGAGCAAAATGGAGGAAAAGATGACTGTCAGAAACTGATTATTCAGTTCTGCTCAAACTGTAGAACGATAAGAACCATATTTAAATAGAAAAAGTATCGTTCATTAGTTTGCCACATCACAATGGCACACTTATAAAATATTATGATCGATATTAAAATTAATTTGCCTAGATAGTTTATAATAACGTTAACCACAATGATATAGTATATATAATATAGACTTCTGTTGCTAGATCGATAGAAGTCATGTAACTGAGTCTATAATGGCCATCTCCCCTTGTATTAAATTCTAATGTTATTTAATTTGGCCACTATAATAACCATATATTGATGTATAAATACTTTTGTAAAAAAAAAAAAAGGGGGCAAAAAGCATGTACATATGGTTGGTACAACAATCAATAATAAGAATAAGAGTATTGAATGGTGGCTATGATTTAATGAATATGTTGTAATGAGGGGGGGAGGGGGGGAGGAGAGGGGAGGAAAGGTTTTAATAAATAAAGGAAAAAAATGATAGACTCAGAAAATTGGCTCCACTTTCAAAGAAAGCCAGCAGCTGATTGTCAACAATTTAAGTGTATATAGTAACACTGAAAAATAATATAGGCGGAATAGATGTCAAAAAAGGGATATGTAACAGCCCAAATCATTAAAATTAAAAATGAAATTAAAGGGAAAGGAGTATATGATTCTGTAAGTATATATAAATACAAACTGTGACTAAATTTGCATATAATTTGGATCAAAGGTAAAAGATAGTAGGGATATAGTATATGTGTAAATATGTATATTGAATTCTGGTTATTTAGTTGTTAAAAGAAAAACAAAGAACAAAAATGTCTGAAAATGGACCCAGTTTAAAGGTACAGACCAAAAAGATCAAATAAATGGTGTATACTGTAATTAAAGTCCTCGTTTAGACCGTGCGGATACAGGGTGTTAAGGGTGTATATCCAAAAGGATTCTCTCTGACAGAGACTCTTGTCAAAATATCCCCTTCTTGGTCCACAAACTATCCTTTCAATGGCTTGAAAGGATAAACATGAAGGGTCTGAGTCATGCTGATTTCAAACATGTCTAGAGACCGAAGTCTCTAGATTGTTGTAAACGGAGTTGACATGCTGAAGAATACGGCGTTTGAATTGTTGAATCGTTTTGCCAACGTATTGTGCTCCACATTCACATGTGATTAAATAAGACGCTCCCAGGCACAGATAAGAGGGCAAGCAGCCTCTGTGTCAGGAGGCCGTGCCTCTGGTCGTCGTGAACGTGGTGCATCCTCTGCAGGGGCATGCTTGTCCTTTCTAACTGATGCTGGCCGTCTTAAGCAGCAGCAACATACAGAGGATTTGGTGGATTGGCTAACCAGGCCATCCTTATCCTCCGAGTCCTCTGCCAGCCAGGCTTGTAGTGCTTTACAGTCCACCTCAGCTGCCAAAGCATCTAATGCAGCCTCCATGTCCACAGCTTCTCCTGCCGTAGCCTCACTATCACACACGGAGGAGTCAGCTGAATTGTTTGACTACAATGACGGTGACATGCTGCTTGAGGATGCGCAGCAACTACAGTGCTCTGATTCAATTTCTGAGGTTGAGGAAGGGAGTATAATCAACCTAGTGGAAGGGGGTGCCAGTGATGACACACGGCACTCATGTTGCCCCAGCAGCTGCAGCATACTGCCAAGTTGGCTCCAGTGATGAGGAGATAGGGGGTGATGACAATGATGATGAGGTCACTGACTCCACCTGGGTGCCTGATCGAACAGAGGAGTCAAATGAGGAGGAGGAGGCACAACAAACACGAGGCACAACATCCTCTAAGACCAACCGTAGCACTAGCCAGTCCAAGGCATCAGATGTCAGAGCTGCTCAGGTGCAGAGCACTGTTGTCTCAAAGCACACATCCAGGAACTCTGCTGTCTGGGAGTTCTTTAAGAACTGTGCAGCAGACCCCAGCATTGCTATTTGTAATCTATGTCAGATGAGGCTCAAGCGTGGGAAATGGCAGCTTAGCAAAATTACTCACATTGCAGCTGCTGCCTTTCCAGCTGGTAGACTCTGCTCCCTTCCGTGAATTTGCTGAATGTGCTGTACCACAGTGGCAGGTTCCAAAACGCCATTTCTTTTCACGGAAGGCCATTCCAGCACTATACCAGCACGTGGAAGACAATGTTATGGAGTCATTGGGAAAGGCAGTAAGCAGCAAGGTGCATGTGACTTTAGACACGTGGTCCAGCAAGCATGGACAGGGCCGTTATATTTCCTTCACGGCACACTGGGTAACTCTGCTTGCAGCTGGAAGGGATCCAGGACGGGGCTCTTTGCTGGAGCTTGTTCATCCACCACACCTCCAGAAAGCTGCTTGTATGAGGTCTGTCTGCTCCACCAGCTCTTCCTCCTCCTCCTCCTCTGTCTCTGGCGAAGTGGCAGTTAAACCGACACGTGGCAGGGGCTATGCAATGGCTCAAGCAAAAAGATGCTATACTGTGCTTGAGCTGGTTTGTTTAGGGGACAGGAGCCACACCGGGCCAGAAATTCTGTCAGCTCTGCAGGGGCAGGTGCAAAGATTGTTAACACCTATATTACCAGATTTATATCATTTTAATTTTTTGGACCGCAGGGTCCAACCTTGCACTCTTCCACAATACCACAAAAGGGTTACGGTGTGACGGCACTGTTGCCGACGCTAAAGGCCGAATTTTAAAGCACCTATTGTTACTTTCATCCAAAGCCTGTATAAGTTTCACCATAATTTAGCCAAAAAATCACTAAACTTGTTCTGCGTGTCCTAAATTGTCTCCTTTTATAATACAGACTGCCTCCCCAAGCAGTTGTTTATGAATAGATTAAAGGAAAACTGTTTACCGTCATTTGAAATGCGATTTTTTTTTATTTGTTTTTAAATGTTTCTATACATCCTACAAATCTGCCACTTCACAGGCAGGTTATGGGACCTCCTAGGCACGATATTTGAAGGAATTTTTCGTTTTTATTTTTAACCCTTATTTCATGGAAAACTCACTGTTCCTTTAAAAACATTTTTTTAAAAACTTTTTGTCCTTGTTTCCTGTCCCCCAGGGCACTACCCGGACACCCATACTCCTTTTATGGCAAACATCTTGCATATATGTCCTCTTGGAGGACTAAAAATTGAACTTTTGAGTCCCATTGAGTTCGGTTCGTGTTCGTGTTCGAACTCGAACTTTTGAAATTGTTCGAGTTCGAATGCGAACCGAACACGGGGGTGTTCGACTCATCCCTACTCCAGATGACCCTTCTGGTGATCCCTTATGATACAGGCAATATGAACGAACCTCCAGCGTTATATAAAAGCAGCAGTACAACAACCACCCAGATATTATCCTTTATCCACCTGGCTGTCCGCATATCTAAACAGCTATAATTATGAGATTTATTTATGTATACAAACAATACAGAAACAAATGTAATTTTAATAATTTATTTAAAAAAATAAAAAACATGTCCAAAAGATGCCTTTCATTGACCCCAGAGGAAGGAGAAAAACCTTGGACATTCTTCTAGCAAGGTGTCCAAGAAAAAAATTCCTTCCTGACCCCATGTTAAGGCGATCGTCTATACAGAAAAACTGTCTGGCCCTGGAGCGATATTTAAAAGGGAAAGAATCTTTTGGACAAGTAAAATAATAAAACGCTTTGTCTCGGTCTTGGTGCCTCGGTCTTTGACGCTGTGTAGTCTAATACTTACATGTCCTCTTCATTTGTCAATGCCACAGCGTCTGAGTTCAGAGGGTGTGAGCTGCGTCTAATACACTGTCCTGTCTACTATGACATCACAAGACATGACTCTTGTGTGCTTGCCATATCTGGTAAAGTGGGCACGGCTTTCCAATGAAGATATTTACGGTACAACATCACAACAACATTAAATGGAAAACAGAGGCAACACTATCAGGGTTATTCAGAGAGCGTGAAAAGCAGGAGAATGACTGGAGAATGACTGGAGAATGAAAAATTCTAGGTCAAAATAGCCGATTTGGAAAGTGAGATGAAAGGGAGAATTTTTCTGGTTTGGCTATTTTGACCTAGAATTTTTCATTCTCCAGTCATTCTCCTGCTTTTCACGCTCTCTGAATAACCCTGTTAGGGTTTTCCCTAATTAACCCCTTCACTGCTGAGCCATTTCACCCCTGTGTGCTGAGCTCATTAAGACTGTTTTGTGCTCATTGTGTTTAAATGTGTTTTGAAGACATGTTTTATTTTAGGACCCAGACAAACTATATATTCTTTTTTTCAGTAGACTCAGGAGGTTCAAATTATATCATTATTAGGTGTATCCGCTATGCCCTGTCAGAATGCTATAACAAGATATGTCAAAAAATATAAGTTTCCATTTGAATTTCAACCATTTACAGTGGATAATTTTTTCCCCACATTTTATCATCCAAACTTTTGTGGGTATATATTTTAGGGGATACTCCTGTTGAAAAAAAAATTGAAATGGGAACTTGTTACTGCATTTTTCTAAGGAAATATGCAGTTTTAACCACTTCACTGCTGAGCCATTTCACCTCTGTGTGCTGAGCTCATTTTGACCATTTTGTACTCCTCATGCTTAAACGCGATTTGAAGTCACATTTTATGATACATCCCAGACAATTTCTATATCCTGTTTTACAGCAGACTCTGCAGATTCATAATATATCATTATAATACGTATATGTCATGTCCTGCCAAAATGCTATAATAAAAAATGTAAAACAAAATGTGTACTTACATTAAAAATTCATTCATCTACAGAGTGTAAAGTAATTTTTTCCACATTTTATCATCCGAGCCTTTGCTGTTATATATTCTATGGGGTACACTTGTTAAAAAAAAATAGAAATATGAAGTGAACCTCTAAGGCTAGGGTCAAACGAACGCATTATTCGGAACGACCATCAAAAAGTGCGTCCGAACGCATTGACGTATTTTTTCACGGAATGTGCGAAAACGGTCAGACGACACACATTTTCGTGTGTGATTTCTTACGGATCGTCAATAAAAGACTTTTTGCGTCTGGACGTTATGTAGGCTGGACATTAGCAGCGTCTGACGTCTCCTAATCACGCACACACGCCGCTATGCCGCCGCTGCGCACTCTGTACGTCAGTACTAGCGGTTCTGCGTTCTCAAAAAAATCCGTTCATTTTCCACTTGCGTTGCGCGGATGGACTTTCGTGCGGTCGTACTTCGTATATTGGCCGTCATTTCCTGCTACTGCGGCCGTGATTAAGTGCGCCTAAACGCACGTTAAAAATGAGTTAGTCTGACCCCATTAATGTTTTTGTCAGAGATAATACGCAAATTTAGCAACAAAAAAAAGTAATTTTTCATTCGTGCAGAACTATTGTTCACATCACAATTGTTAAGTGAACAATAGTGCTGCATTAATGAATTAAATAAAAAAAAATACTGTTTTATTTTTATTTATTTTATTATTTATTTATTACTTTTTATGGTTACATTTACCCTGATCATGTTTGGTATCGTTTGAAAGGCCATGCTCTACCCTTTCCAATAATATACCAAACATGACCCTCTAGCTGGCACTGATCATGAGTTAGGGTGGTCATTTGGACTCCCCTATCTCCACCATAGGATTTCCATATGAAATCTATCAGTGTTATTCAGAGAGCATGAAAAGCAGGAGAATGACTGGAGAATGACTGGAGAATGAAAAATTCTAGGTCAAAATAGCCAAACCAGAAAAATTCTCCCTTTCATCTCATTTTCCAAATCAGCTATTTTGACCTAGAATTTTTCAATCTCCAGTCATTCTCCTGCTTTTCACGCTCTCTGAAAAACCCTGTAAGGGTTAACTCAGTAACTGACATCATTGCGTCATGTGTGATGCCGTCAGTTAACGAGGGGAGACCAGGAGGCGGGGTTGATTTCTAAGGCTGGGGTCAGACGAACGCAGTGCGAACGCGCGTGCAGCCGCACTTTATCACGGCCGTAGGAGCAGCAAATGACGGCCAATGACGGGCAATATACGAAGTACGGCCGCACGAAAGTGCGGCCGCGCAACGCAAGCGGCAAACAAACGCATTTTTTCGAGAACGTGATACCGCTAGTACTGACGTACAGAGTGCGCTGCGTCCGCTAGCGGCATGTGTGCATGATTAGGAGATGTCAGACGCTGCTAATGTCTGGCCAACATAACGTCCAGACGCAAAAAGGGTTTTATTGATGATCCGTACAAAATCACGGACGAAAATGCGCATAGTATGACCACTATTGCGTATTCCATGAAAAAATACGTCCATTCGTTCGAACGCACTTTTTCACGGACGACGCGAAAAATGCGTTCGTCTGACCCTAGCCTAAGATGGCTGCCCGACCGGAAATAGGCCAGGATCGAGCGATGACGCCAGTGTGCCGGCAGGGGTATAAATCCATAGGTCTGACTTCAGGGAAGTTAAATCTACATTGGACCCCAGGTGGACAAGTGAGTATCATCTGGGGTTCAAAGCGGTGACGTGTGGGGACGTCCTCTGCATACAGCGAGGACACATGAGGACGTCCCCCGCAAGTCATCTGCAATGAAGGGGGTTAACCAAAACTGAAATAACTGAATTTTTTGCTTGTATTTTGGAGAATTGTGTTTGAGAAATAATACGACTATAGGGTCTATTCACAAAGCAGAGAAATTGCATGAAATTTCGGTGATTTACATTTCGACCCATTTCGCAGCAGTTCCATTTCGATGAAAATATGGTGAATTTACTATTTAGTGAATGGTCACTGTATTTTGCCAAAAACAGAGTCACCGAAGCAACTATCGGATGTCCATGAAATCCGCCGAAGTGCACGATAAACTGCCGAACTGCGTAATATCGACATCGATGAATTCCATCCAACTGCAAACAAAAAAAGAAACTGAAATCTCCTGCTCTCCTACTAGGGTCCCTATCACCTCCTTACTGCTAGCGCTCACATAAATCGGCATTAGCGGTAGGTTAATTGAGGTGATATCTTGCCGCAAAGATCACCTCCTGATCACTAATGTGTCAAAAAACCTGTTAGCGAACCGATATTAGCGTGAGCTTACTGTACTTTCTGTGCTTAACATGGGTAGCGCAAAGTCAGTAATTAGCGTTAGGATCACAAAGTCCTAATGCTAATTACGCCTCATTGCTAACTAAAGTTTGCTACAGCCTAGAGCTTCTACGGAATCAGTTAGCAGCAGCTGGAAACCCCCCCAAAAATCAAATACTCACCTCTTCTCATCCCGTGGTGAGAACGGCAGACCGATCTGCCCCTTTGGATTACGGGAGCAGAGTGAGACAGGGGGAAAAAGTCCCCAGTCTCCCTCTGCTATCACTCTGCCGACCTGCAGGATCTTGCGAGATGCCAGAAATGGCCGACAAGCTGAACCGAGTGGAAAAAAAAAACACGATTGAAATTTTCAAAATTTTAAATGCCTTTTGCAAAAAACTACTGGACGAAAATGTCTGGAATAAACATATAAGATCCTATGAATAATAACAAAAAGGTCTGTTATAGAAAAAGAAAAACGTTATTTAAAAAAAAGATCGGGAAATTTTTTTCCCGGAAAAAAAGTGCTCAGTGTGTCTTCAGCAAGCTGAGCGCGTTCGACAGGACCCAAACAGACCCGAAACGGGAATATTTTTAACATTGAAACCTATGGGATTCGCCTGATTAAACCTGCTGAATGAAACCACCGAACATCAGGGCATTTCACTGACATTTCACTGCTGTTCTGTGTTCTCTGAATAGATCAACCATTGCTTCTCTATGGGGATTTCATTGCAGTCGAACAGGCACTGTTTTTTGCTGGTATTTCGGCATAATTTGACGAACTGCCTGCTTTCTGAATAACCGAGTGGCCCCCGAAATTCCTCTGCACGGGGAAATTCACCGTTCAGTGCAATTACAGGGCCAGTTCGGCTGTTTCTGAATAACCCTGTTTGTATATGTCAGCTAGAAATTCAGAGTAAAATGTTTCCCTATAAACCTAAGTAATTACTCCCGTTCCAGACACATGTAATTAGAGGTAGCTGACACAGAACTACAGTTGTACTTCATTAAAGTCATTTCTATCAAACAGTCCTCTGCATAGAACAATAGCCAACCCCGATTTTACACTATAAAGTTGGCCAATTAGTCACATCACTATAAATATTAACCGTCATGACTCCTAACTCAGAATATACATGAATAGTAAGGATAATCTTATTACGCACACAATAAACAAATGCAAAGGGAGACCCAAGGAACCCAAGAGGTGCCACAACAGGAAAAATAAAAATGTGTATAAATATGTATGTACAGTATATGAATGAACCATGAATTCAAAATTCATAAAACACACAGAAAAGCATCAGGAGAATTCCCAAGATATATACTGTGTGTATATATATATATATATATATATATATATAACACAAAACCAGGAGGAGAGCACTCCAGACAAACACATTCAAAAACCTGCAACAACAGCTCCATGCATGGGTACATAATACCAGCTTTTACCACATGGTGAAAATTTCATAACTCTGAGCTTTGCTGAATAAAATGGTGGAAATTTGGTTCGCAATGAATGGCCGTGAATTGCTTAAGCCTGCCAACAGCGTCAATGTAATCCACCCTCTGGCAGGTCCTACTCTGCAAACCTAATGACTGCCCATAATGGGATAAACTCACTTACTGAGGAACAGGTCCCTTCATGGAGCTCCCGCAGATCAAGGTTAAATAGAACCTGGAGAAGGAGTACCTGGTTATATACCCAAAATCCATATCAATAAACAAATCAAAAAAACGTAAGAACGTGGAACCGAAACGAAACGAAAGCGTCCCGTAAAAAGTCCATCTGGTTCAATGATCCGGAAGGGGTTGTCCATCAAACGGTACAAACAGCGTCACATGGAAACCCACAGACCGGAACCACTCTTCTCACTTCCTGGGCCACACGTCTCCATCTCGGCGTAGGGATACCTTCCGGGCGGATGTCAATGCGTTGGAGCCCTTCTGGTTCCCGATGATCGCATAGCGGGACGCTTTCGTTTTGTTTCGGTTCCACGTTTTTACGGTTTTTTGATTGGTTTATTGATATGAATTTTGGGTATATAAGAGGGGCAACAGATGGACTCCTTATGCTCCTGATGAAGTCTACATGACGAAATGCGTCGAGCGGTACCTATAGATGACCTGGTTCAGCGGGGAGTTGGTGACGTTATATGCTCCATTTGTTTGAAATTTTGTAAGCGCAACAACACGCTGTTTTTTAAAATTTGCTTGGCTATCTACACTATGGTATTATTTTCTCTTTAAGGCTACCAGTATTAGTCTGGAGAATTCAAGAACCTGTGATGCGTCTTTCCAGTATTGGCAGCTTGTGAATGGCTAAGTTTGCACTTCGTGCTCATTTTGGCTGGGGGGTATCACCCTATGTGTTTTTGTTTTTATATTTTGTCCAGATACCTATATAATATATATATATTTTTGTAAAACTACCCCTGACTACTCCATAGGCATTCAACATGCATTTCGCCTATAAACAGGCTCATCAGGTGCTGATCTGAAATGGAGAAGCAGAGTTTGCCGAGGGAGAAAAGGTGAATATTTACACCTAAAAAAATAAAAATTATTCTGCAAAACAGTGCAAATACTATTGACATCCATTTTTCTCTTATATGAAGCAGTCTGGGCTTGGGAGGTTAAACATGGAAGAGAAATATATGGCACCTCCTACAGTTAAAAAGGCAAATTTAGCTTTATATGGTATTTCAAACCACCCGTGAGAATATGAGGTTTTTTTTTTCAACTTTTGGGCACATTTCATCAATGCTTTGAATAGGCTTTTTGCACCAGGGATGAGTGAAAGGTTGAACATGATATTAGTTCTTTCACAACGTAAGGGGTTACGCGAAGAGAGCCGAATTGGCTTCGAAATTGCAATGAACGGTGAATTTCCCCGAACGGTGCAATTTTGAAGCCATTCGGCTATTCAAAAACCTAGCACTTCGCCATATATTGGCGCATTACCAGCAAAATACGGTGGTCTTCGACGGCAGTGAAATCCCCATAGAAAAGTAATGGCTAATCTGTTCAGAAAACACTGAACAGCAAGGAAATATCAGTGAAATGCCCTGATTTGCGGTGGTTTCATTTGACAAGTTTAATCAGGCAAATCCCATAGGTCTCAATGTTAAAATTATGCCCCGTTTTTATTAAATATTTATTCAACCATTTATTCTTTTAATTTGCAGCACAGAGTCTCTTTATTTATTTTTAGGATTTTTTGGACATTTTTGGAAACGAATTCATCAAAAAAAATGTTGCAGTTTTTTTTAACCGCTTCGCTGCGCAAGATGCGCACAGCGGGTCCTCTCGAACTCGCTCATCTTGCAGAAGACACGCTGAGCAAGTCCTGCGTTTGCAGCGGCAATCGGCCAGTATTTCAGGCTGCGGGTCCCGTCCAGCGTACTGATGTCTGTTTCAGGTACAGGGCAGGGAGAGTGCCTAAAGCAGAGGGGGAGTCATTAGGACCCCTCTCCCTCCCCTTCGCAAACCGCCACAGGAAAAAGGCAGGCACCGCTGGAAAGGGCACAGTCTGCCATTCCCAGCAGTGCCTGACTTTAACCCCGTAAGTGCTGGATCGCAATCCGGCATTAATTGGCAACGGATCATGGTCCTCTCCCGGAGGTGGCTGACATCTTTGATGACTATATTGGCACTGTACTGTATATATGCACATACAGTTGTGAGTCACTGTTAGATTTTTTATTGCTTCACTAATGCTTTTGATATTAACCACTTCACTACCAAGATTGACCTTACTCAATCTTAAATCAGGCTCCACAATGTGCCTTAAATATTTAACCCCTTCAATACCAAGTGATTTAAAAAAAACTGTCAGAAACCAGTTGATTTTTGTAAAATCATTTTTAATTAATTATAAAATAAGAATATTTGAGTTTTTATACCTATTGTATCTTACTAAAAACAACCTATTTTTGTCCAGTAGATGGCTCCATCTACTGCCAAATTGACTGTTTTAACAGCAGATCTATTTTCTTCTATTTCTCCCTGCTTCGCTGCTGAAAGCCCGATATTTCAGAGCTTTGAGCAGCTTATTTTACAGTTTTATCTCTTTGGGCATTTTACCCACAGGGCTATAATTAAGAGTGCACCTTCTGCCGCCCAAACTCTAACGAAATTTGTTTACAGTAAACAAATTTCATTTGCTTTTGGGCTGCAGATCAACATATAGAGATACCTCGATATCGGGGCACCAGATGGTGCCTATGATGCCCGAGATAGCTCGATATCGGTAGAGAAGGGGTTAAGCACCTTGGGCATAACAGGCGATGTGCTAAAACAGTTTGAGACTCTTGAGTTACGTTTTATCTTCAAGGAACAAAAATGGAGCCCAAACTGTATTATGGAAGTGTATTAGCAGTTTTTCACCAGCAGATGGTGACATCTCCCTGCCAAATACTGTATACAGTTTGAAAATGTGCTTTTGAAACTTTTGAGCATATTTTAACCCTTTCGCTGCTGAGCCATTTCACGCCTGTGTGCTGAGCTCATTTTTACCGGTTTCGCTCATCATGTTTAAACGCGTTTTTAAGCCTTATTTTAATATATGACCCAGACATATTATATATCGTTCTTTCCGGCAGACTCGGCAGATTCATAATATATCATTATTATATGTATACGTCATGTCCTGTCTGTATATTATAACAAAAAATGCAATAAAATTTGAATTATCAATAATTTACAATGTGTAAAGTGTTTTTTTTTCACATTTTAACATGCGAGCATTTGCGGTTATATGTTCTATGGGCTGCGCTTATTAAAAAAATTATAAATGGTGAGTCGTTACATTTTTTTTGGGGGAAAAATTTGCTATTTTTAACAAACGCACCGCATACAAAAATCGTTAGTGCAGCATCATTGTTCACATTATAATTGAAATGGGAACAATATTGCTGCACTAACAAATCAAAAAAAAACTTGTTCATTTTGTTTTTTATTTATTTTTTTAAATATTTTTTGGTCATTGGAACCCCCTATCTCCACCATTGGTGGCAGTTAGGGGTTAACTCCAGGACTGGCGTCATCGTGCTATGCACGATGACGCCAGTCGTCAGGGGGCATTCCCGGAAGCTTGCCCGACGTCCAAGATGTTGGCCAGCTCCGGGAGAGGATCAAGATTCGGTGCTTTTCGGCGCCGAATCGTGATCCGGCTGTGCCCTTCCAAACCGTGCCTGCCTTCAGCCTTTGGTCCCCCGCGATCGGGAGGGAGAGAGATCCGAAGGACCTCCCCCACTCCCTTTCAGGCGCCTCCTCCGCACTCGCAGGGGGGCGCCTGAAATAGATGTCATCGCGCCGCCGCAATGACATGAACCCAGGACATACTTGAAAACGAGAGAAATCTCAATGTATCCTTCCTGGTAAAATCCTTTATAAATAAATAAAATAAATAAATAAATAAATAAATAAATAAATCTATCGTCCCCCCCGGCATCCCGGAGTGTCGGGCTGACATGCTAGATGTCAGCCCACACCGGGAGGGGGGGCAGCAATCAGCCGGAATCCCACGCGCTCAGCGTGTCCGTAGCACAGGAGAACCACTTGGCTGGACGCGCTGAGCGTGTTCTTAGCAGCCAAGTGGTTAACTGTATGGCTACTGCAAAGCTGTTTTCCCTAAATCCAATAGGTACTGGCAGTGGTTTTATGGAAACAAGTTGATAGGGAAGGCTTTAAATAGCAACTATATAATAAATCAACCACTACGTTAAATTGATTGTAGAGAAGAATTTATTTTCATGTTTATACACAATGGGCCCTATTCCAAGGTTGGAGTAAACTTAACCAGAATTGTTGTAAATGTAATAACTCCATAGAATTTGATAGCTGTGGTAATTTTACAACAGCTCTGGTTAAGTTAACATCAACCTTAGAATAAGGCCTTATAATATCACAGTTTTTATTATCAGGCTTTATAAAGCCTGCATTGCAACTTATGTGCCTTGATCTGCAATTACATATTAAAACTCTCTGTTAATTTAAGAAATGCTGAACTTCTTAAAAATATTTGAAAATCATTCATATAGAATGGAGCTGCTCAGTAGAGCGGCTTTTGGTACATTGGTTAGGTACTCACTCTACAAAGAGGTAACTTGATGGGGCGAGTGAGCTTACGTTGCAATGGCCATTGAAACAAACTAAAACCTCCTGATAGAAACGAGCGCAGATGACACCTTTTTTCTCTTGTTATGTTTTATATATGAACTGGGCTGTTACTCCTGGCTGTTGCAGCCCCTCTGGCGAGTATGGGCGCAATGTCTTTTTTTCTGTATGTATGTATATTATGCTTGTAACACCAGTTAGTCGTTTTGCTGCTGTTCCTTTTTCCATGTTTTTGTTTTCAACCACAAATGGGAAGTGTTTGGTACGTGTATAAATAAAACCCACCATCTTTCTGCCTCTCCTTAGCTGATAAGCAACAGGAGGGGCATGGAGCTGCTCAGTAGAGACACTTTTGGTGCATTGGTTAGGTACTCACTCTACAAAGAGGTGCCTTGATGGGGCGAGTGAGCTTACATTGCAATGGCCATTGAAACAAATTAAAACCTCCCGTTTTGTTGTACATGGAAATACATAGAAACGAGCGCAGATGACACTTTTTTTCTCTTATTCACATAGATAAGCCACCTGTTTAGAGCAACTTCACTCCCTTTTTAAACGTTACACAGTTTTTGTGCCAGTTGGAAAAACCATTTGTTAACCCCTTCACTGCTGAGGCATTTCACTGCTGTGTGCTGAGCTAATTTTTACCGCTTTTGCTCATCATGTTTAAACGCGATTTAAAGCCACATTTTATTACAGGTGAAACTCGAAAAATTTGAATATCGTGCAAAAGCTCATTTATTTCAGTAATGCAACTTAAAAAGTGAAACTAATATATGAGATAGACTCATTACATGCAAAGCAAGATTGTTCAAGCCGTAATTTGTCATAATTGTGATGATTATGGCTTACAGCTCATGAAAACCCAAAATCCACAATCTCAGAAAATTAGAATATTGTGAAAAGGTGCAATATTCTAGGCTCGAAGTGTCCCACTCTAATCAGCTAATGAAGCCATAACACCTGAAAAGCGTTCCTGAGCCTTTAACCACTTCGCTGCGGTGGACGCGCTCAGCGCGTCCAACCGCAGGTAGCGTTCCATGTGGTGGACGCGCTGAGCGCGTCCTCTCTTTGGGGCCAGCGTTCGGCCGGGTTCCGGACGATCGCTGGCCCCCCCGGTGTGGGCTGACATCCTCGATGTCAGCCCAGCACCCGGAACCGCCGCCGGAGTAATTAGGTGTCATCGCGGGGGCGCGATGACACCTAATTCAGGCGCCCCCCCCGCATGTGCGGAGGAGGCGCCTGAAAGGGAGGGGGGGAGGTCCTTCGGACCTCTCTCCCTCCCGATCGGCGGCATGCAGGGGGTTAACCCAGGCACCGTTTGGAAGGGCACAGCCTGCCCTTCCAAATGGTACCTGGCATTAACCCCATGGGGGCCGGATTATGAATCGGCGCCGAAAAGCACCGGTTCGTGATCCTTTCCCGGAGCTGGCCGACATCTTGGATGTCGGCCAAGCTTCCGGGAATGCCCCGTGAGGACTGGCGTCATCGTGCATAGCACTATGACGCCAGTCCTGGAGTTAACCCCTAACTGCCACCAATGAACCCCCTATCTTCCGATCCGTGGCAGTTAGGGGTTAATGTTTGGTATTGTTGGATCGGCCAGAGCATGGCCGTTTCAACAATACCAAACATGAGTATAAAAAAAGTTTTAAAAAAATAAATAAATAAAAAATAAATAAAAATATTTAAAAAAAAATTATAAAAAAAATAAACAAGTTTTTTAATGCAGCAATATTGTTCCCATTTCAATTATAATGTGAACAATGATGCTGCACTAACGATTTTTGTATGCGGTGCGTTTGTTAAAAATCGCGTAATTTTCCCCAAAAAAAATGTAATGAGACCCCATCTCTAATTTTTTTAACAAGCGCACCCCATACAAAATATAACCGCAATTGCTCGCATCTTAAAATGTGAAAAAAAAACACTTTACATGTTGTAAATTATTAAAAATTCATATTTTATTGCATTTTTTGTTATAATAAACAGACAGGTCATGACGCATACATATAATAATGACATATTATGAATCTGCCGAGTCTGACGGAAAGAACGATATATAATATGTCTGGGTCATATACTAAAATAAGCCTTCAAAACGCATTTAAACATGATGAGCAAAATCGGTAAAAATGAGCTCAGCACAGAGGCGGGAAAAGCCTCAGCAGCGAAAGGGTTAAATGGTCTCTCAGTCTGGTTCAGTAGGAATCACAATCATGGGAAAGACTGCTGACCTGACAGTTGTGCAGAAAACCATCATTGACACCCTCCATAAGGAGGGAAAGCCTCAAAAGGTCATTGCAAAAGAAGTTAGATGTTCCCAAAGTGCTGTATCAAAGTACATTAATAGAAAGTTATGTGGAAGGGAAAAGTGTGGAAGAAAAAGGTGCACAAGCAGCAGGGTTGACCGCAGCCTGGAGAGGATTGTCAGGAAAAGGCCATTCAAAAGTGTTGGGGACTTTCACAAGGAGTGGACTGAGGCTGGAGTCAGTGCATCAAGAGCCACCACACACAGACGGATCCTGGACATGGGCTTCAAATGTTGTAATCCTTTTGTCAAGCCACTCCTGAACAACAATGTCAGAAGCATCTTACCTGGGCTAAAGAAAAACAGACCTGGTCTGTTGCTCAGTGGTCCAAAGTCCTCTTTTCTCATGAGAGCAACTTTTGCATCTCATTTGGAAACCAAGGACCCAGAGTATAGAGGAAGAATGGAGAGGCACACACTGCAAGATGCTTGAAGTCCAGTGTGAAGATTAGGGATGAGCCAAACACCCCCCGAGTTCGGTTCGGATCCGAACCCGAACTTTCCAAATGTTCAGATCCGAACCCAAACTCGAACTCAATACAAGTCAATGGGGCTGAAAATTCGGTTTTTAGTGTGCACTCCAAGAGAGCATATATGCAAGATATTTGCCATAAAAGGTGTATGGGGGTCGGGTAGTGCCCTGGGGGACAGGAAACAAGGACAAAAAGTAAAAAAAAAAGTTTTTAAAGGGACAGTGAGTTTTCCATGAAATAAGGGTTAAAAATAAAAACGAAAAATTCCTTCAAATATCGTGCCTAGGAGGTCCCCATAACCTGCCCGTGAAGTGGCGGATTTCTAGGATGTATAGAAACACTTAAAAACAAAAAAATTATGTTTCAAATGACGGTAAATGCTTTTCCTTTAATCTATCCATAAACAACTGCTTGGGGCGGCAGCCTGTATGAAAAGAGGAGACGTTTTAGGAGTCGGATACGCAGAACAGGTTTAGTGATTTTTTTGGCTAAATTATTGTGAAACTTATGCAGGTTTTGGATGAAAGTAACAATAGGTGCTTTAAGGCTGGGGTCAGACTAGCGCACTTTTAACGTGTGTTTAGGCGCACTTAATCACGGCCGCACTAGCAGCAAATGAGATGGAATGACGGCCAATATACGAAGTACGGCCACACGAAAGTCCGGGCGCGCAACGCAAGTGCAAAATGAACACATTTTTTCGAGAACGCTGAACCGCTAGTACTGACGTACAGAGTGCGCTGCGTCCGCATGTGTGCGTGATTAGGAGACGTCAGACGCTGCTCATGTCCGGCCAACATAACGTCCAGACACCCAAAGTTTCCTGGTTTGGATCCGTAAAAAATCACGCACAAAAATGCGCATCGTATGACCGTTTAAGCGCTTTCCGTGAAAAAACACCTCAATGCGTTCGGACGCACTTTTTGACGTTCGCTGCGAAAAATACGTTCGTTTGACCCTAGCCTAAAATTGGGCCTTTAGCGTCGGCAACAGTGGCGTCACACAGTCTCACCCCTCTGAGGATATGAATCTGATACAGGCGTCAGTGGCAGTGCAGCCAAATATTGTGCCTTTGGTGCCAGGCCAGCAAGTGCCATCATACAGTAACCCCTCTGTGGTATTGTGGAAGAGTGCAGGGGTGGACCATGCGGTCAGGGCCGGTGCTAGAGTATTTTGCGCCCTAGGCAAGACCAGCTACTTGCACCCCTCCAAAAAAAACAAAACAACACAACATGAAACTGCTAAATTTATTTTTACTTAAGAATAAAGTTTGAAAAGCACCAATAGTAAAGGCAAAATAAATATAAACAAACTGTAGTAAACCATTTTAAATTAACTGTATTGAACAAACTTAAATTAACGAAAAAAATAAATAAAAGTTGTCACGTAAGTTTCAATTTCAGACACATCAAAATTTCACTTTGCGTGCCTTATCCTTTGCAAATTTTCATCATGCGTTTATATATATATTGCCCATGCCAGCTCACATCATGCGTATATATATTGCCCAGGCCAATCCCCTGGTGGAGATAGGGGGTTCATTTGAACCCCGATATCTCCAGGCATCTAGTGAGTCATGGAGGGTGTCAATCAAAAGGCCTGAGCATGGCCTTTTGAATGATACCCAACATGACCAGGTATAAAGTAAAAAAAAGAAAAAAGAAAATAAAAAATGTATTTTTTTTTGTGTGTTATTTTTATTAATGCAGCAATATTGTTCACATTGCAATTATACTGTGAACGATGATGCACTAATGATTTTTTTCTATGGGGTGCGTTTGCTATAAATCACGTAATTCCCCCCACAAAATGTAACAAGTCCCCATTTCTAATTTTTGTACAAGCGCACCTCAAAGAAAACTTAACCGCAAACACTCATGTGCTAAAATGTGAAAAAAAACAATACTTTACACACTGCAGATGATTAAAAATTCAATTTTTATTGCATTTTTTCATAATATACAGCCAGGACAGGACATATACATATAAAAATAATATATTATGAATCTGCGGAGTCTGCCGGAAAGGACGATATCTAACATGTCGGTCATTTAACAAAATGTGGCTTCAAAATCACGTTTAAACATGATGAGCGAAAGCGGTAAAAATGAGCTGAGCACACAGCAGTGAAATAGAGCATATTAGAAGTTTTAGGAGGGAAATTAACACTTCTCAAATCTCAATCAGAAGCAGACACCACCCCACCCCCTCAGTATAGTCTACAATGTATCAAATTGATTAGACCAGACTTAAAACACCTGTTATGATGTTTGAAAAACACAGGTCATTCAGAGTTGAAAATCTTTGCACGTACACATTAGTTTTTAATTTAATATCTAATAAACCATTGCTTATAATATTCTGCAGTAAAGAGTCTCTTTATTTCTAGATTTTTTAGTATTTTTTAAGCATTTTCTATACTTTTTTCAAAATTTCTTTTTTTTGCGAACTCAAACTGAACACACCCAAAAAGTTCGAAGTTCGCGAACTTTCGAACAACCAAAGTTCGGTTCGAACTCCGAACCGGCCGAACCTAACAGCTCATCCCTAGTGAAGAGTCCACAGTCTGTGTTGATTTGGGGAGCCATGTCATCTGCTGGCGTTGGTCCACTGTGCTTCATTAAGTCCAGGGTCAACGCAGCCGTCTACCAGGAGATTTTGGAGCACTTCATGCTTCCTTCCGCAGACGAGCTTTATGGGGATGCTGACTTCATTTTCCAGCAGGACTTGGCACCTACCCACACTGGCAAAAGCACCAAAACCTGGTTCAAAGACCGTGGGATTACTGTTCTTGATTGGCCAGCAAACTCGCCTGACCTGAACCCCACAGAGAATCTATGGGGCATTGCCAAGAGAAAGATGAGAGACATGAGACCGAACAATGCAGAAGAGCTGAAGGCCGCTACTGAAGTATCCTGGTCTTCCATAACACCTCAGCAGTAGCACAGACTGATAGCTTCCATGCCACGCCGCATTGAGGCAGTAATTGCTGCAAAAGGGGCCCAAACCAAGTACTGAGTACATATGCATATACTTTTCAGAGGTCCGATATTGTTCTATGTACAATCCTTGTTGTATTGATTGCATGTAATATTCTAATTTTCAGAGATTGTGGATTTGGGGTTTTCATGAGCTGTAAGCCATAATCATCACAATTATGACAAATCGCGGCTTGAACTATCTTGCTTTGCATGTAATGAGTCTATATCATATATTAGTTTCACCTTTTAAATTGCATTACTGAAATAAATGAACTTTTGCACAATAGTCTAATTTTTCGAGTTTCTCCTGTATATGACCCAGACATATTATATATCGTTCTTTCCGGGAAAGACTCGGCAGATTCATAATATGTCATTTTTTTTTAATAACACAATTTTATTGATTTTATAAATAATACAAGAAACTGCTACAAGGCACCAAGTGAAGCACAGGAAACAAGCCAGTACTTCGGGAAGTAATACAAAATATCAATAAACAAACATGCTAAATCAGCATTCTAACCACGAAGCAAAACAGTGCCTTAAAATAAATAAGTAACAATTGCAGAAGTCAAAAAACAAAAAAACAAAAACAAGGGAAGGGGAAAAAAAAAATCAAGGTCTCCTGGTCAAATAAATAATGCATAAATCATGGAACCGGTTGTGTCGCAAGCCACGGTTCCCATATCTTAGTACACTGCAGAACGGTATCGTGTAGTTGCGCTGTCAAGCGTTCCATCTTATAGACATACCACACTTTCGACACCACCTCCGCTACGGAGGGAAGGGTCACTTTCCATGTACGCGCTATGCAGATGCGTGAAGCCGTGCAAACTCAATGGACCAATTTAAGGGAGTAGCGAGACAGCCCGTAGCGATGGGACGGACTATTGAGTAAAGCCAACAATGGCTCAGGGAGTATCTGTAGACCGATAGAGCGCGAAAGTAACATAAAAACTGAGGACCACAAAACAGTAACATGCCCACATTCCCACCACATATGGTAAAACGTTCCGCGATGGCCACAACCTCTAGTACAGAGGCCAGATAAACTCGGGTAGATTCTTCGTAGTCTAGCAGGGTCCAGGTACCATCTGGAAAGAAGTTTGTAGCAGTTCTCGTTCACCAAGGTACAGGTGGTTATCCCCATGGAGGACTCCATCAGCGCTTCCCACTCCTCCCGAGCATGGTCTATCAAGTGATGGGGAAAGGAGCAGTGCATAAAGTAGAGAGATCGCCCCAGCCGTACACTCCTCATCGCCAGGCTTTCAAACTGTGTGATGGTAGGGATACCTGAAGTAAAGCAATTGTGGATAAAGTGCCATAATTGAATGTAACGGTGAAATTCCCTCAACGGAATATCATGAGATTCTCTATAATACTCCCAAGAGGGGAATTTCTCTTGAAAGAGCACTGAGCCCAGGGTTGTGAATCCCTTATTCTGCCACTACTGAAACGCTCGTCCCTCTCTCCCAGACCATGGCGGAAAAAGGGGGTTATCCCTCAAAGGGATCATCCCAGAGCCCGGTGTAGTAAGAGACGCCCGAAATTTAACCTTGGACCACAAATTAAGTGAGTGAATGGAAGTAGGCAATAATCGCTTCCGTTCGGTCGAGGAGATCTGTCTCCAGGGCAGCTGTGATAAGCAAGCCGGAAAGACAGACCTGGTCTCAATATCTACCCAACAAACACTGCCTTGTCTCGAGGACCATTGAAGGAGCTGAGTTAGTTGTGCCGCCTCATAGTATAGTGTAAGATCCGGGACTGCCAGGCCCCCACGCTGTTTTGGTCGGCGCAAAACGGTCCTGGAGACTCTTGTTTTTTTCCCCTGCCAAACATAGTGATAGAAAGCCGATTGGAGGTCAGGTAACATGGTCGGTAGAAGGGGCACGGGTAGTGTGCAAAAGAGGTATAGAAGCTTTGGGAGAGCTGTCATCTTAAGGCTAGGGACAGATGAGCGCATTTTCTGCGGCCACCGTCAAAATGTACGTCGATGCGTGCGCACGCATTTTTTCACGGAATACGCTTAAGTGGTCAGACGATGCGCAATTCTGGACGTATTTCATGACGATGGGGTAAAAAGAATCCGGCTGTTTGAACGTTATGTTGCCGCACACTAGCAGCGTCTGACATCTCCTAATCACGCACACACGCTGCTATGCGGGCAGCGCACTCTGTACGTCAGTACCAGCGGTTTAACGTTCTCGAAAAAATGCGTTCATTTTCCACTTGCGTTGCGCGGATTTTGTGCGACGTACTTCGTATATTGGCTGTCATTGCCCGTCATCTGCTGCTAGTGCGGCCGTGATTATGTGCGCCAGAACGCGTTCGCACTGCCTCAGTCTGACCCTAGCCTGAGAGCATATATGCGTCCCATCCAAGAGATAGAGTAGGAGGACCACTGACGGAGTAAAGATTTGATATGTTTAATCATGTCGGGATAATTGGCTGCATACAATTGGTTAAGGTGGGAAGTAAGGTAGACGCCCAAATACTGAATGTCATTACTGAATGACATTGTCATGCCAATATGTCATTTTTATATGTATACGTCATGTCCTGCCTGTATATTATAACAAAAAATGCAATACAATTTGAATTTTTAATGATCTACAGCGTGTAAAGTGTTTTTTTTCACATTTTATCACATGAACATTTGCGGTTATATTTTCTATGTGGTGCGCTTGTACAAAAATTAGAAATGGGGACTTGTTACATTTTTTGGGGAGAATTATGTGATTTTTAGCAAACGCACCTCATAGAAAAAAATCATTAGTGCAGCATCATTGTTCACATTATAATTGAAATGTGAACAATATTGCTGCATTAATAAAAACAACACACACAAAAAACATGTTTTTATTTCTTTAATTTTTCTTAATTTTTTTTAATTTTTGTTTTACTTTGAACCTGGTCATGTTTGGTATCATTCAAAAGGCCATGCTCAGGCCATGCCCCTAGCTGCCACGGTTCTGTAGTTATCAGGGTTCAAAGGAACCCTGTATCTCCACCAGGGGATTTCCTTGGGAAATTCCCGAGCAGCTAGGGGTTCCCTGGCTATCTGACGTCCCCCCCACCAGAGCTAGATCGTGATCTGGCGCTGAACGGCACTGGATCGCGATCTGGTACGTAAGGAGTTAAAAAAAGGCACCGCTTTAAAGGGCAGACACTGCCCTTCAAAGCGGTGCCTTTTTTTTTTACTTTAAACCCCCCCAATCGGGAGGGAGAGGGATCCAAAAGGATCCACCCCTCCCTTTCAGGTGATCTCCCGGCATTGCCGGGGGGGTCACCTGGAAAGGACGTCATCGCGCATGACACGATGATGTCAGACGTCGGGGGCTGGCCTGTCTTCAGCGTCTGGCTTCCCTGAAGCCAGAACGCCGTGGACCTCAGACAGAGAGGTTAGTATCTCCCCCGGGGCTCCCGCTTGCGAGTGACGTGTGGGGAACGTCCTCCACATATAGCGGGAGTCAATGAGGACGTTCCCCACACGTCTTCCGCAGCAAAGGGGTTAATGTGCTTGTTCTCCTTCCAAATATGGTATCATGCGTCATTACCAATAATTTACCCAGGATATACTTGAAAACAAGAGAAATGTCAATGTATCCTTGCTGGTAAAATACTTTTTGTGTTAAACCTCCCTGGTGGTATTTCCGAGTGTGGCTCAGGGTTAAATTTCAATGCCGAAAACGGTAACCCCGAGCCACACTCGGGCTGATGCATACCTCACGAGAAGGGAACCTGGAAGCTGGACGCCACGATCGCACGGAGGAGAATGCGATTGCGGGAGGACATTGAGGGAACGCAGGTACATGTACAGTTGTGTTCAAAATTATTCAACCCCCAATGCTGTAAAGGGTTTTAGGGAATTTAGTGTACATTTGTAATTGTATTCAGAATGAAATCCTACAAGGACTTTTTAAAGAACCATATGCAACTAAAATGACATCAATTGGTTTTGTAATACAGTAGTAAATGTTTCTTTTGTGAATTCTTCATTGACACAATTATTCAACCCCTTAAAGACTTCCACTCTGAAGAACAGAGGTTCATTCAAGTGTTTTCAATCAGGTATTGAAAACACCTGTGGATGTCACAGAGCAGCAATAAAGCATAATAAGCACCAATTAGGCAGCTTCAAAATGACTGTGATACTCAGCTCCTTCTAGACATTTACTGGTGTGGTTACAAACATGGTGAAGTCAAGAGAATGGTCCAGGAAGACAAGAGAAGAGGTGATTACTCTTCACAGGAAGGGCAATGGCTATAAGAAGATTGCAAAGATGTTAAACATACCAAGAGAGACCATAGGAAGCATCATTCGCAAATTCAAGGCATAGGGCACTGTTGAAATGCTACCTGGTCGTGGCAGAAAGAAGATGCTGACTTCGACTGCTGTGCGCTACCTGAAGCGTAGAGTGGAGAAAAGTCCCTGTGTGACTGCTGAGGAACTGAGAAAAGATTTGTCAGATGTGGGTACTGAAGTTTCAGCTCAGACAATACGGCGCACACTGCGTAATGAAGGCCTCCATGCCAGAACTCCCAGGCGCACCCCCTTGCTGTCTCCAAAGAATAAGAAGAGTCGACTGCAGTATGCCAAAAGTCATGTGGACAAACACAAGAAGTTTTGGGATAGTGTTCTGTGGACTGATGAAACAAAATTAGAACTGTTTGGGCCCATGGATCAACGCTATGTTTGGAGGAGGAAGAACAAGGCCTATGAAGAAAAGAACACCTTGCCTACTGTGAAGCATGGCGGGGGGTCAATCATGCTTTGGGGCTGTTTTGCTTCTGCAGGTACAGGGAAGCTTCAGCGTGTGCAAGGTACCATGAATTCTCTTCAGTACCAGGAGATATTGGATGACAATGTGATGCAGTCCGTCACAAACCTGAGGCTTGGGAGATGTTGGACCTTTCAACAGGACAATGATCCCAAGCATACCTCCAAGTCCACTAGAGCAAGGTTGCAGATTAAAGGCTGGAATATTTTGGAGTGGCCATCGCAGTCACCAGACTTAAATCCGATTGAGAACCTCTGGTGGGCCTTAAAGAAAGCAGTTGCAGTGCGCAAGCCTAAGAATGTGACTGAACTGGAGGCTTTTGCCCATGACGAATGGGCGAAGATACCCGTAGATCGCTGCAAGACACTTGTGTCAAGCTATGCTTCACGTTTAAAAGCTGTTATAACTGTAAAAGGATGTTGTACTAAGTACTAAGATTGAATGTCACTTGGGGGTTGAATAAAACTGATAATGATGTGAGCACAGAAAAGACATTTGTGGTTATTTCATTATAAATGTTATGTTATATTTGTCTGACCTACACGTGCCTCTTTGATTTAATTGTAAGCAAGATGACTGAATGATCAAAATCAATGTCAAACTGGCCAAAACACTCAATTTCAGTGGGGGTTGAATAATTTTGAACACAACTGTATGTATCAGCCCGAGTGTGGCTCGGGGTTACAGTTTTCGGCATTGAAATTTAACCCCGAGCCACACCGGGAATACCACCAGGGGGCTGAACAAATGTATCGATTAATGACATATAAAAATATGTCAAAATCGGACCACCAGGGAGGTTAAAATACTGAAAAAATACTTTCTAAAATTTTTAAAAAAATTTGAGGTAAAAGTATAAAATCATTGTTTCATAGCCGACACATTGTACAATACCCGAGAACAGATTTATATGAAAAACCAAAGCTATATATGTCTTGTTAATAGCACATCTGCAGCCTCATTGTCGATTCCCACAACAAAAAGCAGCGATTCTAATCCAAATTGTTGATGTAGTCTATCAATGAATCTAGAAAATAAAAGGACAACTGTTATACTTCTCTGAATGAAATAACTGCTTATTTGCTTCACAAGGAGTTGATTTGCTTTGATAATGATATTTATATGACATTATGACATCCATAGAAGATGATACATGATGTCATTAACTTGGCCTATTGTAGAAATAAATATCTCTGTAAATTAACTGCTGAATGAAAACGCATCAAGCCAAATCTAAATGGTGCTTCCCCTGAAAAATGGCACTTGGCTGCCTGACATTTTCATACAAGTGGGCAGAATAAAATAAATTAGCATGCAGCTAGATAGTTTATCCAGATCACAGTGGCCACCAGGCTAAAATAACCAAATGTAATGCTTTGTTTTTCCTGCACACTGCTAAAGTGAAAGTTTAATGATGATTATATGAACTCATTTTCCTCCTTATTTACAATGTATAGCATGAAACAGTCTCTAATTGTGAGACATAATAGGTAATTATCTGTAACCCTGATGGCAATCAGCTTGGCTATATTCACCAATCAACTTTTTCACTGGGGTTTTTGAGGTTTTAAAGAAAAACGACTTTCCGTTACAATTCTTATGGTCCCGATGCTTTTACTGTTACGTTGTTGTTCTGGGTTTTGTCTCCATGGTCTCTCATGGTTTTCCTGCCTCTGGAACTGAAAGCAGAATTCTTCAGGGAGTGTTTCCCATATGGTTTGTCTGTATATAATAATTCTCTTAAAAATATACCATGAATTCTATACTAAGCAGCAGGTGCTCTTTCACAAATCATACTATGCTTTTAGTTTCTTCATCTCCTGAATTCCAGTTTGGATTAAAAGGTTCTTTTTGGTATCAGTATATTTATTTTTTTCAAATTTATTTTTTGCTAAATGAGATTCATTTCTGGATTTTTAAATGTGAATTATGCAAACTAGTCTTTAGGCAAATACAACTCCCCATCCAGAGCCATCACCCATTCCAGCTGCTTTATTTTCACTCCAAAACAAACCAAGGTATCGTGCTATCAACATGTCGTCTGTCACTCCACTCCACAACCTCTGCTCTAACCCTACTGTCCATTTTTTATGTTTGTATTTATGAATTAATTTCTAGCTGACTAGTTTTCTTTTAAAAAAATTCCCTTAGTTTTTGTTAAACTCTCACTGTCAATTTCCTTCCCCATCCCCTCCCCATGTTGTAAATACCTCTCATACATAGCCCACTCTTCTTAACCCTATGTGTCTTTCGTCATACAGCTCAACATCCAAAGCCATCACCCTTTCCAGCTGCTGCATTTTCACTCTGAAGTCCCACCCCTCCACCCAGTCCTGAGCCTAAACTTATAGCTCCCCCTTCCAGCTACTTCCACTTTTCTTGCTAATTAACCTTTTCAAGCAATCCCTGGTATGTTCTTTCTGGCCACCAGACGCACATTTCCTCTACTCCCTTTTGTTTCACATACCTCTGTCCCTTATATTGTAAGCTCACGGGATGTCTGACTGAGCACTTCTATAAAGTGATGTATTAACAGGACAAATATCCTACGGGCAGGGCCACCCGTTCCTCATGTATCATTATTTATGATGTTTCAAGTATTTGCTTCCCCATTGTAAAGCGCAACGGAATCTGCTGGCGCTACATAAGTGACAGTTACTGTAACTGTATCTATTTATTGTTATCTTGAAAAACAAATATTTGGCAAATTATTAATAAAACAAGTCTTATCTGTCGCGCTGCGTGCCCACTTGGGCCATCGTGGTGGCTTGGAACATGGAGTGTAGCCCTTTAGGCAGGTGAGCTCCTGGCTTGATACAGGACAGATCAACAATACAGATTCCCGGGCAATACAGGAACCAGACTGAGACACAAGGGAAAGGAGGGCCAGAAAGAAAACTAAAGTAATCCCTATGCTGGGGATGATTTCTAAACCTCACAAAAAATAGCAGAGCAAGGGGTGCAAGAAGGGCAAGGGTTAACAAGACAGACAGAAATTATATAATGAAGAGGTCCTTTTATGTTGGCCTCTGAGTAAGCTAAACTTAGACAAACAAGATACATAAAACATGAAACATAGGAGTGGTCAAAACCAGCAGAGATTGGCAACCAAACAGGCATACAGTAATATAGGGAACAGGCAATAGAGAGATCCAGAGAACACGCTAAGGTCATACACAGGAATAGTTCTCAGCCAGGCCAGGTCAGTAACAAGATAACAGAATACAATGTACAGGGAGCAAGAAAGAGAATATCCAGGAACATAAGCCAAAAGTCAAAAAACAGAAAAATATTTGATATGAAGCTAAGCAGCAACGCAGGACACAGGTAACAGGGAACAGGACACAAGAACCACAACCACCATAGAACTCCACAAATGGTCAAAGAAGCAAGAGACATGTTGTAAAAGGCTTTTCATATCTCTTCACCAGCTCTGTGTCTACACCAAACTGCTCATCCTGCAATCTACCATATGTTCAAAGGCACTGTAACGTTGGGGGCTTCCAGCCCTACCTGTGTGCTTGAGGACAGCAAGTCTGATGCTGCTCGCTGACCACTGCCCGGTTTAAATGGAGACAGGCAGGGAGGTGATTGCATGAGGTGTGGCTTGAGTGGGGGGCGTGGTCTGGTGAAGGTCTTTAAAAAGCCTCAGTATAGTTTCAGAAGTTGCCAGATCGTGGTTATCCATACCTGAGCTCCTTGTACCTGACTGCTATATTGATTTAACCTGTTATTGACCTCTGCTTGTGTTCTGACCAATCTGCCTTCTGTTGCCCTAGACTATTTTCTTGTACTACGCTACTGCTCTGATACCGACCCGGCTATTCCATTTGACCATTCTGAACTCTGTATTCCTGATTCTGGCTCGGCTGACTCCTCTCCGTATTGTTAACCCTTTTCTGTCTAGCTAGTTTACCTGGCCAATTCTAAGGACCAGACAGATAGGGATCATTCACAGCTACACTGTTGGTAGCTTCTGGGTTTTGTGGAGTGTTGGGGGTTAAGTACTGCGTGGTGGGATCCGGGAACCGTGACATTACGATCTGGCCAATATGGATCCCGCAGATTTAACACAGCACTTGGCTACCTTTGTATCCAGACAGGATGAGCAGGATCATAGGATGGATCAGTTTGCCATTGCCTTACAAACTATCCTGAATCGTACTGCACACCTGGAACCGGTTGGGGTTGCACCCCCGCCTGCTATACCTGAGCCCCCTGTCATTCAGACATCCCAAGTACACATGACCGCTCCTATGAGGTTTGACGGTACTCCCTCTGAGTGCCGGGGATTTTTGGTCCATGTGGATATTCATTTTAAATTAAATCCACAAATGTTTTTCTCTGACATTGCCAAAGTGGGGTTTATTATTAACCATCTGTCTGGCAGAGCATTGACATGGGCGACTCCTTTATGGGAGGCAGAAAGACCTATTGTACGGGATTATAAAGAATTCATAGCCGAGTTACAACGTACATTTAATCCTACCAGAAAGGCCACGATAGCCGGCAAATCCTTGTTCCACATACGTCAAGGGAACAGGACTGTGTCTGATTATGTTATAGAATTTAAAACCTTAATTTCTGATGTGAACTGGACAAATGAGACACTGCTTCTGGCTTTTATGGAGGGGTTATCAGAGTCGTTGATGCATGAATTAGCTCCACGTAAACTACCTCCGCATAGACCATATGATTGTGCTATTGATATTCATCCGGGTACCATGCCTCCTCGAGGCAAAGTATATCCTCTTTCCATAAAGGAGAACCAAATTATGGAGGAGTATATCAAGGAGAATTTGGAGAGAGGTTTTATCCGACGTTCCTCTTCTCCAGCAGGGGCTGGATTCTTTTTTGTGTCGAAAAAAGAGGGAGATTTACGCCCGTGTATTGATTATAGGGGGCTTAATAAGATCACCATTAAGAACGTGTACCCTATCCCTCTCATATCGGAACTGTTCGACAGGTTAAGAGGTTCAGCAGTATACACTAAACTGGATTTAAGAGGAGCTTACAATTTGATACGCATAAAAGAGGGGCATGAGTGGAAAACAGCATTTAACACCAGGAGTGGGCATTATGAATACTTGGTCATGCCTTTCGGTCTTTGTAATGCTCCAGCGGTATTCCAGGATTTTATCAATGATGTGCTCAGAGATTTCTTGCAAACCTTTGTTATAGTATACCTAGACGATATATTGATTTACTCTCCCGATCTGAAAACCCACCATGCACATGTCAGACAGGTATTAGCTAAATTACTGGACAATGGTCTTTATTGCAAACTAGAGAAGTGTTTATTCGACATTACTACTGTGAAATTCCTTGGGTACATTATCACTCCAGAGGGTTTTGAGATGGATCCTTCTAAACTCACGGCCATCTCAGAATGGCCTCTTCCTCAAGGTCTCAAAGCCATACAAAGGTTTCTGGGGTTTTCTAACTATTATAGGAGATTTATCAAGAATTATTCCGCTATAGCCTCTCCTATCATTAATATGACACGTAAAGGTCTGAAGTACCAGATCTGGTCTTCTCAATCTAAACAAGCATTCGAAGCCCTCAAACAGGCTTTCACTTCCGCTCCCGTGTTACGGCATCCTGATCCCAGGATTCCGTTTATTCTTGAGGTTGATGCCTCTGAGATAGGCATTGGGGCTGTCCTGTCTCAAAGAGAATCTCCAGGGAAACCACTACATCCTTGTGGGTTCTTTTCAAGAAAATTATCACCAGCCGAACGCAATTATGATATTGGCAACAGAGAATTGCTTGCTATTGTGTCTGCCCTGTCAGAGTGGAGACATTTGTTGGAAGGTACTCTTGATCCTTTGTTGATAATCACTGATCATAAGAACCTTACGTACATCGGGGATGCTAAACGTTTGAACTCGAGACAGGCCAGGTGGTCATTGCTACTGTCTCGGTTTAATTTTGTATTGACTTACAGACCAGGTGACCGCAATGTAAAGGCTGATGCCTTATCTCGTCAATATGACCCATATGAATCTAATACACAAGACCACAATCCTATAGTTCCTCCTGAACGTATTGTGGCTTCCACAGTCTTGTCTGTCTCCTCGCCTTTCCTGGAACGCCTCCAGGCAGCTCAAGTGGGGGCTCCACCTGACAAGCCTCCAGATACGTTGTTTGTACCTGAAAAGGAAAGACAATAAGTACTCATAATGTTTCATGATTCTAAACCAGCAGGTCATCCTGGTATTACTAAGACTCTTACCAGTATTTCCAGACAGTTCTGGTGGCCCACCATGCGACAGGACATACGCCTGTTTGTTTTGGCTTGTTAAGTCTGTGCCAGAAGCAAAACCAGTAAAACCTTGCCTGTCGGTCTATTGCAGCCTTTACCCACGCCTAAGAGGCCTTGGTCTCATCTATCTATGGATTTTATTGTGGACTTGCCGAAGTCCAAAGGTCATACTGTGGTTCTGACAGTTGTAGACCGCTTCTCCAAAATGGCTCATTTTGTCCCTTTACCTAAGCTTCCTACAGCCAAAGAACTGGCGGTTGTCTTTGCTAGAGAGATTGTACGAATACATGGGGTTCCGTCTGAAATAGTCTCTGACAGAGGAGCTCAGTTCGTCTCTCGTTTCTGGAGGGTTTTCTGTGCGGAGATGGGGGTGCAATTGGCCTTCTCTTCAGCATACCATCCACAAACCAATGGGGCAGCAGAGAGGGCAAGTCAGGGTCTCGAGCAGTACATACGTTGCTTTACCACACAACAACAAGACAATAGGTCGGAGTTGTTGCCCTGGGCTGAGTATGCACGTAATAATGCTGTTAATGAGACCACTGGCCACTCTCCTTTTTCTGCTATCTATGGTTTTTTCCCTCCGGCTCTACCGCTTCAGTTTAATGAACAGGCCATCCCGGCTCTCGATGACCATCTCACTCAACTACAATAGATTTGGAGACAGAATTGCGTAAATATGCAGCGCAATGTTGCTGTCCAGAAACGCAAGGCTGACAGGCATAGGTTACAAGCTCCCTCCTATAACGTGGGGGATAGAGTTTGGTTGTCTACTAGGAACGTGAAGTTACGGGTGCCTTCTATGAAAATGGCACCTCGGTTTATTGGTCCATATAAGATCATTCGCCGCGTTAACCCTGTGGCTTATGCTCTTGCCCTTCCTAAACATCTTCGCTTGCACAACGTCTTTCTCACCTCCCTACTGAAACCTTTGTTGTGTAACAGGTACACGCGGGTCGTTCCTCCTCCTCCACCTGTTCAGGTTGATGGTGAATCAGAGTATGAGGTTAGGAGGGTTTTGGATTCTAGACTGTGCAGGGGTGTTCTGCAGTACTTGGTCGATTGGGTGGGCTATGGCCCGGAAGACCGTTCCTGGATTCCAGCTTCCGACATGTCTGCCTCTAGGTTGGTCAGGGCGTTCCATGCCTCGCACCCCGATCGCCCTGGTGGTCGTATTGCCGTTCGTCCTGTTGGTCGTCCGGTGGCCTCCCGTGGAGAAGGGGGTACTGTAACGTTGGGGGCTTCCAGCCCTACCTGTGTGCTTGAGGACAGCAAGTCTGATGCTGCTCGCTGACCACTGCCCGGTTTAAATGGAGACAGGCAGGGAGGTGATTGCATGAGGTGTGGCTTGAGTGGGGGGCGTGGTCTGGTGAAGGTCTTTAAAAACCCTCAGTATAGTTTCAGAAGTTGCCAGATCGTGGTTATCCATACCTGAGCTCCTTGTACCTGACTGCTATATTGATTTAACCTGTTATTGACCTCTGCTTGTGTTCTGACCATTCTGCCTTCTGTTGCCCTAGACTATTTTCTTGTACTACGCTACTGCTCTGATACCGACCCGGCTATTCCATTTGACCATTCTGAACTCTGTATTCCTGATTCTGGCTCGGCTGACTCCTCTCCGTATTGTTAACCCTTTTCTGTCTAGCTAGTTTACCTGGCCAATTCTAAGGACCAGACAGATAGGGATCATTCACAGCTACACTGTTGGTAGCTTCTGGGTTTTGTGGAGTGTTGGGGGTTAAGTACTGCGTGGTGGGATCCGGGAACCGTGACAGGCACTTCCACCCATGCTTAACCCTTTCACTCCCAAGATCAAGCATGCACCCTCTTCATAAGTACCTGCTGGTGCCACAATAGCGAGTATCCTCGCTGTGGAACAATGCAAAGGAATATTGTTTATTGGAAACAAAATTCATTTGCAAATGGGCTCCAGAATGTGCCCCAAAAAGTTTTAGCACCTTGGGTATGACAGTCAAGATGCTGAAACAGTTTGAACAGGTGGTAGTCTGTGTCTAAAATACAAATCCCCCAACTGATTCAGCACTGAGCCTCAGCTGCAGTAGAGTTTTTGGCAAGAAGATGGTGATGTATGCCTGTCAAATAGAGTTACTACAGTAAAAAATATATCGGATATAATCGCAATGATTTGTTTACTGTATAATTTTGGAAAAAAAAAATCACTGGATCCTGCCAGTGATTTTATGGAAAATCACTAGATATTGAAGGAGTTAGAAATTTGCAGTTGCACCCGTTCTATGTGATCAAAAGCAAAAGTTAAACTCTCTAAAAGTCTCCTGCTCTTATTATTATTTTACATTATGAGCTCACAGACCATCTGGCAAAGCAAGATGGAAGTGCTATAGAGTCTAGATTATAGGGCCACGTGAATACATATTGTTTGTATTCTCCTAATTGTACAGCACTACGGAAGATGCTAATGCATTTGAATCACTAAGCAATAAAAGTAATAATCAACAGCACAGAAGACTCCATCTAAAACATGTTATAGGATTTCAGTAATACATGAGAACAAGGCACCCTACCCATTTATTATGTGTATTTAATATTAATTGTGCTTTACCTATAAGTCTTCGTATCTTCAGACCTCTGACTTTTTGTAGCAGCAAATTGCTGAGAACCAAATGAAGAGCAGGGTGGCAGGTGAATCATGATATGACTACGTAAAGTGAATAAGTCCTGCATTATCTGACAGGTTTAAAAGCTTTCTCTATGGCTTTCAGAGAAATGAGCTGTGATTTCCTGATGTACAATACTGGATGAGTTTGCAGAACTCTTCTAATAGTCTTTTATAGTCTTAACCGCTTCATGACTGACCCTTTTCCAGGTTTCCGTCATCTTGTGACTGAGCATTTTTGTTGTGTGCACGCTCCATGGTCATTTTCCATGTTCTTCTTAGGTGCCTCCATACATAGTATATATATATATATTATTTTTCAAAGGACAGAGGGACAATTATGACATATATATATATATACACAGTATATACACAGGTATATATATTATTCAAGAAAACCCCCTTTTACTGTCAGGTTTAATACAGTCAGCCAAATTCAGAACTTTTTTTTGCATACTAAGCATACCTAAAGTAGAAATAATAAAGATCCAAACCAAGGCTAAAGTGTATATGTACAGGAAAATCAGTCTGCAATTCACTGAGCTATAAAAGGTCTATGATTTGCATTATTTTATATGGAAAACTGCCTTCACATAGAAATTTTAGACATTGCATTAACATTTTGAGAATTTGTTCACTACAGGAACAGCACAATCAAGGCATGGAATTCATATTTTTTTATTTGTTTCACTCTAAATACTAATATTTACAGGGTAATTCAAAGAGAATCGAAAAGCCACCGCATGTTCGGTGACTTTTCGTTCTCTTCAATTCAGTGCGATTTGGCGATCCCATTTCGGCGACCCTGCAGTGTATTCAGCAAGCACCACAGGACCGTCGTAATGCAGGGAAAAGCCGCCGAAAACCTGCTGAACACTCACCGCAAAACCCCGGCGAATGCACACCGAAACCCGCAAAAACATCTGGATTAACCCCACCGAAGACGCCGGAGAAACCCGAGCAGGAGCCGATCAGAGCAGACGAATGGAGTGAAAAAAAAAAGTACGCTTGAATGTTTGAAAAGTGAAACGCTGTTTGCAAAGAAACTACTGAGCGAAAATGTCTGAAATTTACATATGAGGTCCAATGAATGATAATAAAAAGGGCTGTTACAGAAAAAAGAAAAAACTTTAAAAAAATATTTAAAAAAATGGAAAAATTTGTTTTGCAATAAAATGCAGAAAAATGCTTAAAAGATCCTAAAAAAAATATATAAATAAAGAGACTTTTTACTGCAGAATATTATAATACACGGTTTATTAGATGTTGAATTAAAACGGGAATATTTTTAACAGTGAAGCCTATGGGATTCGCCTGAATAAACCTGTCGAATGAAGCAACTGAATGGCAGGGCATTTTGGCAACTTTTCACTGCTGGTTTTTGTGCTCTGAATAGAAGAAGCTATGGGGATTTCACTGCCCTCGAACAGGCACCGTATGTGCAGGCAATTCGCCAACATTTGGTGAACTGCCTGCTCTCTGAATAGCCGAATGGCCAGGAATGGTAACCGTACTCTGAATTTCACTGTTCGGTTACCTTTCGCCAGCAATTCGGAGCTCTTTGAATAACCCTGTTAGGATTTCCAAAAAAAGTTTGCAAAATTAACTATATATGTAGGGCCCTATTACAAACATAATGCTAACGTTAGAGCTCACTGACGATTTACCACATGCATTCAATCCCATGCACTCTGTGTGTTATTACGCAATAGAGTCTATCTTTGATCCAAGGTTTTTATTAAAACTACTGCTGTGTAGTAAAGGTGGGTCTGTTTCATTGTTCATATATGTGTGGTTGTGACTTCTAGAAGGCAAGTGTAATAAAGAAAAACAACTAAGAATATATTGGAATCCATGACCCTTAATATCCACAGCCTATATGCCGTTTTTTTTTAAAATCATAGGTGCTTTTGAGTTACACAGCTCAAACCTGTCTATATGATTCCCCTCAATTCTCTCTCTTCTGTCACCTGGTTACAATAATACTGCTTCAAACGAACTTTAAACACTGACACCAAATTTTGATGCCCGTATTACACAATTATTATTAATAAATATTGTACTTATGTAAGACCTTGAGTTGCGAACTGGCTGTTGAAAGAGATAACTGGCTAATGTAATGCAAAAGGTGCTTGATGTCAGTGGGCAACCAGAATGTGCCCACGTGTTCTAACACCTTCATTACTAGTTTGTTTTCCATAAATCCACTGCTAGAATCAAGTGGATTTATGGAAAACATATTTGCATAATGCATACTTTGAAACTGCTGAAAAATATCAAAAGCATATTTTTAAGTGTATACACTATTTGACAGGCAGATGATGCCATCTGCTGGCCAAAGAGCACTATTACATCTCCATCATATAGCTTTGGATCCTGTTTTTTTGTTTGAGGGGTAAAAACGAATCCAAGCTTAAAGCTTTAAACTGTTTTGTCACCTTGGATAGCAAGGTGCTAAATCTTTGGAGGCGCATTCTGGAGCCCAATTTCCCAATATACTTGATATTGGGGCACCAGCAGATGCCTTTGCAGATCTAATATACTTGATCTTGTTATTCAGAGGAAAAAACCTGCAATATGTAATAATAATGATTAAAAGCTTATATTAAGTATCTGATTTAATTGAATAACTGTGTGTGTGTGTGTGTGTGTGTGTTTGTCAAATTCAAGCTGTATCAAAATGAATGAAGAAATCAATGATGACCAGCTTTTACCATAACATGAAAAGGCAGCAGCATTCCCATATCTGCCATATTCACAAAAGCAGGCCACTGACCATCTTGTAACAAGAATACTTCAGGATTTCTAAAATGGTATTTACATAGTGCTGTTTCATTAATCATCAAACAACAGAGATCAAAGTATTCTTCAATAGTTATGTTCAAAACACATCTGCACACAGGTCCCTCCTTTTGCGAAGATATACCCTAAAATACGGGATGTACAAATTATGGACGAACTCACGGCTATAACACGACACACTCTTCTGTCCTATTACAAAATATGGACCCCGTAGTTAGAACACATGGGATATTGAGTGAGAATTTGTTTTGGATTATGAGACTGGATTCCTAGCTGTCATTCTGTTCTGTGATTGAGGTGTTGCAGTGTGGTATAGGTTTGGTTACCCCTACTCGCAAGGTCTTGTTACCAGTGGGGTACCTCAGGGGTCAGTACTTGGACCCATTCTCTTTAATATTTTTATTAGTGATATTGCAGAAGGTATTAATGGTAAAGTATGTCTTTTTGCTGATGACACAAAGATTTGCAACAGGGATGACATTCCTGGAGGGATCAGACAAATGATAAATGATTTAGGTAAACTAAAAAAATGGTCGGAGCTGTGGCAATTGAGTTTTAATGTGGATAAGTGCAAGATAATGCACCTGGGACGTAAAAACCCAAGGGCTGAATATAGAATATTTGATACAGTCCTAACCTCAACATCTGAGGAAAGGGATTTAGGGGTCATTATTTCAGAGGATCTAAGGGTAAGTAGTCAATGTAATAGAGCAGCAGGAAATGCTAGCAGAATGCTTGGTTGTGTAGGGAGAGGTATTAGCAGTAGGAAAAGGGAAGTGCTCATGCCACTGTACAGAGCACTGGTGAGACCTCACTTGGAGTACTGTGTGCGGTACTGGAGACCGTATCTCCAGAAGGATATAGACATCTTAGAGAGAGTTCAGAGAAGGGCTACTAAAATGGTGTACGGCTTGAAGGAGAAATGTTACCAGGAAAGGCTTAATGATCTTAACATGTACAGCTTGGAAAAAAGACGAGACAGAGGAGATATGATAGAAACATTTAAATACGTAAAGGGAATCCACAAGGTAGAGGAAGAGAGTATATTTAAAAGGAAACAAAGTAGCAAAACAAGAGGACATAGTCTTAGATTAGAGGGGCAAAGGTTTAAAAGTAACATCAGGAAGCATTATTTTACTGAGAGGGTGGTGGATCCATGGAACAGTCTTCCAGTAGAAGTGGTAGAGGCCAAAACAGTAATTGAATTTAAGCAGGCATGGGATAGGCATAAGGCTATCCTAAATAAAAGATAAATCCAGGTAAAGTATCCATGTAATTGGGCAGACTAGATGGGCCGAAAGGTTCTTATCTGCCGACATTTTTCTATGTTTCTATGTTTCTACTCTTGTGATATGGATACTGATTGTTTCAATGATTTTCCATCTCCTTTTCATCTTCACCCTTTCTTTCTCTAACTCCCGTTTTTCTCTCTCCTTTTCTTTTTCCTCCACGCTTTTGGGTTTGGGCAACCCTCCCCCCTCTTTTTCTCCTTTTCTTCCCCCCCTTCTTTTTTCTTTCTTTTGATAATGCTTTGTGCTGTATTTTTCTAATTGTATGCTTTATTTTCTATTGAAAATAAAAAACGTATTTACAAAAAAAACAAAACACATCTGCAATCACAGTAAAAAAACCACTCACTAACTTCATTGACTGCTCTCAGGTAAAGTTTGGCAACTGCCACATTTCTAACTAGGAGATTATCCACTAAGCCAGTGTTTCCCATATCTGTCCTCGGGACCCTCAGCCTGGCCAGATATTGCAGACACCTTGGGGAAATGCAGACTGAATCCTGCAATCACTGAGCAGCAAATCAGATCACCTGTGCTGTGCTTCATATCTGGAAAACGTGGCGTGTCAGCGGGTCCTGAGGACAGGTTTGGGAAGCACTGCACTAAGCCCTGGTGTTTGCCAGCGTTGCAAATACTCGTGTAAATCATCGATATTGCAGCACTGACAACGCCAGCGTTTCTCAAAATCAAAATTCTAACAGCAATAGGAGAAGCTTTACTGTACATATCCTGTTTCTATCTAGATCTTAGTTTTGAGAAACGCTGGCTTTTGTCGGCACTGCCATACCATGTTTGTGTACAGATAAAATATATCTTAATTGTCACTTATAAAGACTTTATGTGTGACTTTATTCAGATAGCACCAAAATGTCACCGACATTTCAGTGCTCTCCCATTTGCCGCACTTTGGTGGTTAAATTCACCTACACTGTGGTGAATTCAGCATTCACTGCAGGGTCCCTGAAGTGTGGCAAATTGACACACCGAACGCATCCTCAAACGCCGAATTGAATGCATAAACCACCGCAAACTGCCGAATCGATCGGAAATGCAGCCACAAAACTACCGAATCAATAGGAAAAACCATCGAACGCAGCCGCAAAACAGAAGGCTGTATTCGGCGTTCTTTCGTATTGATTCTGCGGTTCTGCGGCTACTTTTCGATCGGTTTTGCGTTGGTTCATGCATTCCATTCGGCGGTTTGAGGATGCGTTCGGAGGCACAGGTTTTCCTCCTTAGCGTCCCCGTTGTAGGCTAGGGTCAGAGGAACGCAGTGCGAACGCGCGTGCAGCCGCACTTTATCACGGCCGTAGTAGAAGCAAATGACGGCCAATGACGGGCAATATACGAAGTACGCCCGCACGAAAGTGTGGCCGCGCAACGCAAGTGGCAAACAAACGCATTTTTTTCGAGAACGTTAAACCGCTAGTACTGACGTACAGAGTGCGCTGCGTCCGCTAGCGGCGTGTGTGCGTGATTAGGAGATGTCAGATGCTGCTAATGTCCGGCCAACATCACGTCCAGACGCAAAAAGGGTTTTTATTGATGATACGTACAAAATCACAGACGAAAATGCGCATCGTATGACAGCTATCGCGTATTCCGTGAAAAAAATACGTCCATTCGTTCGAACGCACTTTTTTACAGACGACGCGAAAAATGCATTCGTCTGACCCTAGCCTTAGAGGCAGTAATGTAATACTGCCCTTAGCGTTTAGAACCTTTCATCTCAGCAATAATTCTGTAAAGGATAAACATATACATGACAAATTTTAAAGGAGCAAATTTACGCGATTTTAATATTTTAACTAGTTTAGAACAACAAAATTTGTGCAAATTGCTATTTTACCCAGCATTTAATTATGCCTCCCATGTTTCAAATCAATGTTATGATAAAACACTTTTTTTTACATGTCCTTGGAATTGAAGGAGTTAATAAAAGGCATCAACAGAAGAATTAAGAAAATGGAAAATGATTATACTGACACACAAAACATGATGTGCTCAAATTTCAGTATGTGTCTTCAATTCACCGAGGTTAAAATTGATAGGATTACTCAAATCTCTAAAAGTCGGACGCTTTATTTTTCCTGCTCCATCTGCACATATCAAATGACACATTCAGTTTACAATTGTGCCAGCCATTATTTTTCCTTGTCCCTGTAGGAAAGTGTGCTGTCTGCAGATATTTTTCAAGTCCTAAAGTGATGAAATGTTATTAATAATAAATACTTTGCTACCTTGTTTCATTCTTATTGCAGCCATATATATTGCAGGCGAGCCGTACTGCACATTCAATGCAGTTAATCAGAGAAAGTAATGGCTTTAATCTGTGGTAAAAGAACAATTTTATCAGACAAACCACATTTTGTCACTTTATTTGCATTGACCTATGAATCACGTAAGGGGTTATTAACTAAGCACTGTAGTCTTATTGAAATAATGGTAGACTTACTTCCGCAAACTATGGTGGATCAACTATGGTGAAATTACAGTGAATTTACCATTTAGGGCAGAGCTGTCAAACACTGGACCCCCAGATGTTTCTGAACTACAAATCTCTTTATTCCCTGGCTGCAGCGGTTAAGTCTTAAAAAAGTAAGGGCTCTATTACATTCTTCGCACACTTTTTTGCGCGCGTGCAAAAGCGCATAAACGCGAGGGGCAAAACCCTTCGCGCTGAACATCGTATTACGACGTTCGAGCATACGATGTGCGTTAACGTCTAACGCGAGCGACCTTGCGCGAACCCTGCGCGAACGCAAGTTCGTGCGTGCTTTCCATACTTAACATTGTGAGCACAAATGCGTTCGTGCACTGGTACGCGGATGGTATTACAATCGATGCGCAACTTTTTACGAACGACGTTTGCGCGCATAATTTTAACGTCTTTGAAAAGCTGGTGGTAACGGCAAATCTGAACGTTCTGGCCGAAATGAAATACACCAGCACGAAAAAAAAATACAGCACAGTATAGTTACACATTCTACACATACCCAAACAATAAAATTGAGAAGTTGTGCGTGTTTTAATTATTGCTGCAGCATATATACACAGATTTATTTTGACAGGCGCTAAAACTGAACGGGAGACAATTGTGGTTCTTAATTCTGATTGTTTTTTCACGCGATTCAACCAGTCTGCCCACCGATTTCTGCGCGCATTAACGTTAATGTGTGTACGTTTTTGCGTGTTTTTTTACGCAAGATATTTTTTGATGGATGAAAAAATGCGCTCGGATCGTAATACCTGCGTTAATTTCCGAGCGTTAACGTTTAACGCTGCGCGCCAAAAAAATGCGCTGCGCCTACGAATTTGCGCAGAGAATGTAATAAAGTGTGGGAACTCACCAACATTTTTGTATATTCTGGTCTTAAAGATTACTGGGAGCCACTGCTGCTGCTGTGCTTCTTTATGCATAAGAATGCCATTCCAGGTGGTAAACACTGAGAATTTGTCATTCTGATGCCTTTCCGATGTGATTAAATGCAGGAAAACCCTTAAATATAGACAGTTTTATAAAATTATATATAGAAAGGTATTGCAGCTTCCCAGTAAAGCAGCCAAAAGGGAACTAAGTTGCTCCTGCTAAAATAGTGAGGGAACTGCATTCCTGCGTGACTTGATGTCATGCCCGTCACCGCAGACACCGCAAAAGGCCTTGATATGGGTCTGAACTACCATCTTCCCTGTTCTGTCCCATTCCAGATTTCCCATCTAGCCCTTGCTTTGATCCAGTTCCCCATCCTCCAGCCCAGTATTTCCCATATGTTTGTCCCTGAGTTTAATTACCCCTCACCTGCCCAGGTCTCCATATAGGGAGACTACGCCCAATGCTCGGGACTTCAGCATTAACGTCTGACCACTGAGTCACACGCTGTGTGAACCTGCCTGTACCTGTATTCCAGACCCCCTTGTCTTCCTACTGGACTTTTCGTTGCTATTTGGATTATCCCCTCATTTTGCCAAAAGGACTTCTGTTTATTTCAAGGACTTCCACCATTCATATGGACTCCTGCTGACCCCTGTACCAAGACCTCTTGTTGCCACCTCCACCATAGACCCTCTGCTATTTGTGTATCTGTCCCTGTGTCCTGCAATCTGCCTCTGTTATTATCCTGCTTCTGTGTAAGTACCCCTTTGTATCTTGTGTCTAGTTCATGTCATGCCCCTCTGTATCCAGCCTGTGTCTAGTTCATGACATGCCCCTCTGTATCCAGCCTGTGTCTAGTTCATGTCATGCCCCTCTGTATCCAGCCTGTGTCTAGTTCATGTCATGCCCCTCTGTATCCAGCCTGTGTCTAGTTCATGTCATGCCCCTCTGTATCCAGCCTGTGTCTAGTTCATGTCATGCCCCTCTGTATCCAGCCTGTGTCTAGTTCATGTCATGCCCCTCTGTATCCAGCCTGTGTCTAGTTCATGTCATGCCCCTCTGTATCCAGCCTGTGTCTAGTTCATGTCATGCCCCTCTGTATCCAGCCTGTGTCTAGTTCATGTCATGCCCCTCTGTATCCAGCCTGTGTCTAGTTCATGTCATGCCCCTCTGTATCCAGCCTGTGTCTAGTTCATGTCATGCCCCTCTGTATCCAGCCTGTGTCTAGTTCATGTCATGCCCCTCTGTATCCAGCCTGTGTCTAGTTCATGTCATGCCCCTCTGTATCCAGCCTGTGTCTAGTTCATGTCATGCCCCTCTGTATCCAGCCTGTGTCTAGTTCATGTCATGCCCCTCTGTATCCAGCCTGTGTCTAGTTTATTCATTTTTCTCTTAGTCCTCTATGTCAGCTCCTTTCTTGTGTCTAGTCATCTTTTAGTTCTAGTCCTGTATATTCCTTTTGTCCTGCCGGTGCATAAAATAAACTAAACCGTGCCCTTCAACCTGTATGGTCTCCTGCATTTGCTGCAAACCGGACTCCCCTGCTCCTCACACACAGCAGCGCATGACACTTGACCCCTGCCTGACTATCTATTGCATTGAAAGAATTGTGGGAATTGTAGACATCAACATCAGGGGGGGGCATGAGTTTGACAGCTGTGGCTTAGGTTATTTCTCTATAGTTTTCACAGTTGTTTCCACACTAACTCAGCTCCCCACTACCTGTCCTCACTAATCACCAAATACACCCCAGCCCGCTCCCTAAGGTCAAACAGTGACCTGCGCCTAGCGTCTCCCTGCATCACCTCTTCCCATGATAGACTGCAGGATTTCTCATGCGCAGCCCCACTCTCTGGAACGCTCTCCCTCGTCCTGTCAGACTTTCCCCTAACTTCTCTTCCTTCAAACGCTCCCTGAAAACATTCCTATATATTGAAGCCTACCACCCAACTCACTGACGCAACCATCAATCACTCTCACCTTACAGTCCTCTCCTCCGGTTTCCGACCCCAACCCTCCCAGATTGTGAGTTCCTACGGGAATAGGGCCCTCATCTCCTCCTGTACTGTTTGTCAAATGTTGTTCAATGTATTGTAACCCCGTCTATACTGTGCCTATTGTACAGCGCTGTGGAATATGCTGGCGCTTTATAAATAAAGAATAATAATAATAATAATTGGTGTTGCTGCCAAAGTTGTTCAGCAAAGGTTTCAGCACAGTGTTCAGTGTAGTTCCCACCATGCTTCCACTGTAGATCCTGCCAATGTTCTTTAGCCTAAAATTCACCACACATTTGAGCATTTTTTCTATTGGAGTTCAATGAAGATCGCGACATTAAAATCTCCGATTTATATTCAACGTAGGAGCAAACAGTTGTAGAACAGTAAAAAGGATAATAAACGCAGTTAACTCCTCTACAGCAGAACAACAGTGGGACGGTTGTTCACCATTTTTTCAGCAACTTCAAATGCCAAGAATTATCGTTCTATAGATAGCAGAGAACCCCTTCCCATAAGGCAAGCGACATAAACCAGTGATTATTTTTGGAAAATCACTTTCCATTCTTCATACAGTTAAAAATCCTGCAAGTGTTCACAATGTATTTTTTTTACTGTAGTAGTCCTTTCTGATAGGCAGACGTTGCCATCCGCTGGCCATAAAGGGATACAGCAGCTGAGGCTCATTGATGAAACAGCTGGGTTTCTGTGTTTCAGACACAGAGTCCCAGCTGTTCAAACTCTTTCAGCACCTTGTCTGTCAAGCGCAAGATGCTAAAGCTTTTGGGGTATATTCTGAACCCCATTTGCAAATGAATTTCATATATATATATATATTGCACAACAATTTTATTTATACTGATAGCTGTGTGAACTCCTGAGGCACTAAAAAAAATTAATAGAATTTAAGAGCAGTAAAAAAAAGAATTAAACACAACAGATCTGTTGTAAGTGTCTTTGTGGTGATGTTGATGAGAAGTGAAATGATCTTTTGGTGAGTGACACTCAGTACAAATAAATGACACATTCAGCAGATATGTCACTGAACATGGCTTAATTGATGTCGTTTTCCTCTTGTAACAGCACTTGTTTTAGGAATAACCTTGGATTTCTTAACAATCCTACTTTTTTCTCATTGCTGTGATGAAAACTCTGGATGGATGCCCAGCACAGGCAGTTTTGTGTCTAAAAGGGCTTTATTTGAGACAAATTAGTTTCTTGTTTTAGCATTACATAGGGATACACTAGCCAACTGCTACAATAGACGAGTGTAACCTTAACGATTGGCACTACAATCAGATTAAAAGAAGCCTGTGAAGTAAAAAAATAAGTAGAGAACTACAAAGTGGTCAGGGTAATTAATCGACCGGGAAGAATCTATTTAGGGTGTATGGGTTTTCATTAACTTAAAACATTTTCTTTCTTTTTTTCAAGTACAACTCACTTGCTGCACTAAGCATGTTCTAATCACACATCAGAGAGCTTTTTTTAAGATGAAAAGTATTTTTAACCCTTTCGCTGCTGAGTCTTTTCACACCTCTGTGCTGAGGCCATTTTTACCGCTTTCGCTCATCATGTTTAACCGCGTTTTGTAGCCATATTTTGATATATGACCCAGACATATTATATATCGTTCTTTCCGGCAGACTCCACAGATTCATAATATGTCATTATAATATGTATACGTTATGTCATGTCTGTATATTATAACAAAAAATGCAATAAAATTTGAATTTTCAATAATTTATTATGTGTAAAGTGTTTTTTTTCACATTTTAACATGCGATTGTTTGCGGTTATATTTTGTATGGGGTGCGCTTGTTAAAAAAATTAGAAATGGGGACCTGTTACATTTTGTTTTGGGGAAAATGTTGCTATTTTTAACAAACGCACCGCATACAAAAATCGTTAGTGCAGCATTATTGTTCACATGATAATTGAAATGGGAACAATATTGCTGCATTAACAAAACAAAAACAAAAAAAATTGTTTATTTTTTTAAATATATATATATTTCTTTTTTTAATTTTTTTAAAAAAAAACTTTTTTCATTATGTTTGATATCATTGGAAAGGCCATGATCTGGCCGATCCAACGATATCAAACATTAACCCCTAGCTGCCACGGATCGGGAGATAGGGGGTTCCAATGAACCCCCTATCTCCACCATTGGTGGCAGCTAGGGGTTAACTCCAGGACTGGAGTCATCGTGCTATGCACGATGACGCCAGTCCTCAGGGGGAGTTCCCAGAGTCTTGGCCGACATCCAAGATGTTGGCCAGCTCTGGGAAAGGATCATGAACCGGCGCTTTTCAGCGCCGATTCGTGATCCGGCTCCCCAGGGGTTAATGACAGCCACCCTTTGGAAGGGCAGGCTGGGCCCTTCCAAACGGTACCTGGATTAACCCCCTGCCCCCCGGCGATCGAAGGACCCCCCCCCCCCTCCCTTTCAGGCGCCTCCTCCGCACATGCGGGGGGCGCCTGAATTAGATGTCATTGCACCGCAGCGATAACATCTAATTGCTCCGCCGGGGTCCCGAGTGCTGAGCTGACATCCAAGATGTCAGCCCGCACCGGGGGGGGGGGGCGCAGCAAACCGCCGGAATCCGGTGGATTGCTGCCTCCTGTGCATGGACATGCTCAGCGCGTCCATAGCACAGGAGAACCACTTGGCTGGACGCGCTCAGCGTGGTTAAAATACATTTGTCTAAAAAATTTATTTTTATGTTAATAAAATTTTACATTCGAAAAAGTTATTTTATATAAACAAAATGTACGTTAAAATTTTTTTTGGCCATAATAAATATTTTACAAATGTAATCATTATTACATTTAAAAACTCATTTTTTGCATAATTTTTCTATTAACATATTTTATATAAAATATACACCTTATTATAATAAATATGTATTTTGATAAAAACACTTTTTTTGCCTAATAAATTTAATTAGCAAAATCCAACAAAACCTGCACTTTTACATTATAACCCTAAAGTTGAATTTCTTCCACCGTAAAATACACTTATGTACAGTAAACCCTAAACTTGCAGTTTGCCTATTGATAGGCTAGGGTCAGACGAACGCATTTTCGCGTTGTCTGTGAAAAAGTGCGTTCGAACGAATGGACGCATTTTTTCACGGAGTACGCGATAGCGGTCATACGATGCGCATTTGCATCCGTGATTTTGTACGGATCATCAATAAAACACTTTGTGCATCTGGACGTTATGTTGGCTGGACATTAGCAGTGTCTGACATCTCCAAATCACGCACACACGCCGCTAGCGGACGCAGCGCACTCTGTACGACCGTACTAGAGGTTTTACGTTCGACAAAATGCGTTCGTTTTCCACTTGCGTTGCGCAGCCGGACTTTTGTGCGACCGTACTTCGTATATTGGCCGTCATTTGCTGCTACTACGGCCGTGATTAAGTGCACCTGCACGCGCGTTCGCACTGCCTCAGTCTGACCCTAGCCATAGATACATTAAAGTACAGTAAACCCTAAACTCGCTCCTAGGCTTAGGCCAACCGATTTTTTTTTCGGTTCGATTCGGTTAGATTTGTTCTGATGTTTAAAATTTTCGATTCGGCTCGTTTCGACCGATTTCTGTTTCGATTCGGTTCGGCTCGTTTTTCGTGTACATTTTTTTTTCGGAATATCGACCATTTTTTGTGTTTTCGGGTCACTTTGCTCGTTTTTTGTATCGACTTTTTGGAAATTTCGGAAATTTTCATTTTTTCGGAACGTCTGTTCTCCTCGTTTCAAAGTGTCTACGATAATTCTGGCGATTCTATCGTGTTTTTTTTTATTAAATAAAGATCCTTTTTTTCTTATCAATATACATTTCACAACTTTATTTAATCATATTAAAATGGTATGAAAGCCAAGGAACAAAAAAAATGAACAAAACGATTTAAAAAAACGCTAAACTGACCCGAATGCCACAAGAAACAAGTGATACGCATTTACAAATACAAAATTTACAGAATCAGCGATATAACCGATAATAGTTAAATATACGATTTCCAGAATTACCGAAATGGAACCGAAATCACGAATGGAACCGAAATCATGAATAGACCAAAAATAAATTTCGATTTGACACATTTCAAGTCCATTCGAAAAATCCGAAAAATTTTCGTTTCGGCTCGGAAAACTTTTCGGATTTGTCGGTTTTCGGGTCCGACCCGATTCGGAAATTCGGCCGAATCCGAAGGCACGAATCGGGAAATTTCGTGAAAATTCCGAAATTCCGAAACCCGAAACGCACATTCTGTCAGGAATGTGGGGATGGTACCTGGGTGGCACCTAGATGGCAGGGGTATGAGTCCAGGATGCAGTGGTCTGTACGGATAAACAGGGGATATGGATAGTGGAGGGTGGATGGAAATAAAGACTAACCAGGTTGATTGCAGAGGATGATGGGGATGATGGTTGTAATTGCAGGAACCAGAAATGGGGAATCAGGATCAGGTAGCAGAGTAGCAACAAAGCAACGATGTTCACTCTTCGTGAGCATGAGCTGTAATGAACCAGCAAAGTGTGAGTGCGGGGAAAAGCCCTTTATTTCGTGAGTCACATGTGTTTGGTGTTTAACTCTTACACTGCTGGATGCTGGTTGCAGGGCAGGAACAGGATGGAAGTGAACCACCAGGGGGGGTTTCAGGATGGCTACAGCCAGGGATCCTGACAGTACCTCCCCCTTCAGGTCACGCTCCGAGTGACCAAGGATGGCAGCAGGACTGCCCATGACCAGGCACGGGTCACTCTGGTGGGTGCTGGGACTAGTACTTGTCACACCACTGGAGGGCAGAACGGTGGTCAGGAGTGGTGGTACAGGGTTGGGCACGTGCCTTCCTCTGACGCCGCCGTGCCTTGGTCTTCTTGTGGTCAGCAGACATGACAGGAATGAGAATACCCGTGTACCCAGATGGCGTTCCCCCTTCAGCATCTTCAATCTCCTTACGCCGGAGTAACCCCTTTTCAAAGATGTCGAGATCTTTGCGACGAACCACAGTCCCGTTAGAAGCAGTGACTCGGTCCTCCGGTGATGGGTCAACTGATGCATCAGGAATGAGGGTGCCCATGTATCCAGGTGGTACCAAGGTAGGTAGAGCAAAACATCCCTGTACCGTATAGGGACATGTATCCTCGGGTAAGGGGTCTTGATGAACAGGAGTGTCCTTGGAGCGTCTGGCCTTGGCAACAGAAGGAGATAAGTAGGAGGCAGAGTCATCTTCGAACCTGGTGCCCACATAGGAAGAAGGCATCGGAGTAGGCATCTTCTCCATTCCTCCCGGTTCCCCTTCTAAACCTGATCCATCACTAAGGGAAGGATAGTCGCACAGCCAGGACTTAATGCCCTTGTCCTCTTCTTCTTGCTCTTCCCAGCCACAATCCCTTTCTGATACAGATCCATCGCTGGAGGACGAACAGAAGCCTCGCCATGCCTTTATAGGGGTGTCAGACCCCTGGTGTTAACCTGGGGGTCCCTTTGAGGGTCGGGCTGTCTGTCTCGGTGGGCTCTCCTCAGAGACAGCGATGTCCTCTGGGTCATATTCAGACAGGGAAGAAACCCAGGAAGACAGCGGCGGATCGTGCTGGCTGGGAGTGATGGGAGTTGTAGTTTCACCTGGAACCTGTGTAAGCATAATGTCCATTGCTTCTGGTTCCACAGATGTACTTTCAACGTCCATGGGGGTGTCGCTGACCTCTAAAGACGTCACATGCCTGGGTACAGTTTGTCTGGGGACAGGTATAGGTGCATGAATTGTTCGAGGTGCAGGTCTGGGTTCAGGAAATCTCTTGGGGGCCGGTCTGGGTAGGGGTACCGGCTTAGGAACGGCAGGTCTCATAGAAGCAGGTGTATACACAGTGGCTGTAGCAGGCCTGGAAGCCTGGGACTGCTTCGGAGATCTACGCACCTGAGCGTGCTTGGAAGTTGCAGCTGGTTTGGAAACCGGTGCTGGTTTGACAAACGCTGATCTGGGGGGTTTTTCTGGGCAATTCGATATCCAGTGCGATCCTGCCCTGCAGTACAGGCACAAATTACTATTTTGTCTCCTGACACGCTCTTCAGGAGACAGGGGATCATGGTGTTTATTTGGAGGAGCGCATACCTTAGTTGAGGTGCCCAGAAAAGTTTGCAGCATTTGCATCAGGGTATCAGCCAGGTTCTTGAATAGCTCCTGGAAGGTGGTTTTCAGTAGCTCCACCATTAAGTGTAGCACTGCGGGCTCATTAGTATTGGGCTGGTTCATTTTGTCAGGAACGTGGGGATGGTACCTGGGTGGCACCTAGATGGCAGGGGTATGAGCCCAGGATGCAGTGGTCTGTACGGATAAACAGGGGATATGGATAGTGGAGGGTGGATGGAAATAAAGACTAACCAGGTTGATTGCAGAGGATGATGGGGATGATGGTTGTAATAGCAGGAACCAGAAATGGGGAATCAGGATCAGGTAGCAACAAAGGAACGATGTTCACTCTTCGTGAGCATGAGCTGTAATGAACCAGCAATGTGTGAGTGCGGGGCAAAGCCCTTTATTTCGTGAGTCACATGTGTTTGGTGTTTAACTCTTACACTGCTGGATGCTGGTTGCTGGCTGCAGGGCAGGAACAGGATGGAAGTGAACCACCAGGGGGGGTTTTCATGATGGCTACAGCCAGGGATCCTGACACATCCCTACTCGCTCTTTGCTTAATGTAAATTCACAGATTGTACAGTCACTCCATAACCCACACTTTGCTTAATGTAAAACGTGGGTTATACAGTCAAGGCACAATTTGGACCTTCCTTAATATAAAAATGTCGTTTATACAGTCGCTCTGCAATCTGCACTTTGCTTAATGTAAAAACGTATATTGTACAGTCACCCCACAATCTACATTTAAAAAGACAATACAACAAAAAAATTAATTGTTCTTATTTTCTTTATTTTATGTTGCTATATTTTACATGTGCTTTGTTTTTCTCTTGCATGTTTACTTAAGAAAATATGTTACTCTACATGTGTCACTAGGTGCATCCATTTTGTGATAGTTTGTGTAAACTGTCCCCCCCCCACAGTATCTTTACATCACATGCTCCTCACTGCGTGGCAAGGGCCATAGAATGGTTCGGTCATTAACTCAAATCATTGAATTGTGTGAGATGTATTCAATGCTCAATGGACATCGCCAGGAGGTAGATTAGAAGTCTTTTAAGCTCCCTGTCCAGGGCTGCATCAGAAATTGTGGGGCCCATTACTGACCTACTGGACCAGGCCCAATTCCCTCAGCTGCCCATATATAAATTCAATAAATGGGTTAAAAATAAACATTTTGCCTCTTTGGTTGCTTATCTTATTTTACAGAGAGTGGGCTAAATCCTTGTTGATTCTGAAAGGGAATAAAAAGTGTTACCTGGTGAGAGAACATTCGGCCGGCACCTCTACATGCTGCAGATCACACTATTTGCTCCTTCATGAGTCATGGGGCTTCTACCAGTTCCAGATGCTGTGGCCCACCGGGGAATGTCTTGGTGGGTATGTCCAGGGTGGCATGGAGGGGCCCTTATATCTATGGCACTTAAATAAGCTGCACATGGTTTGGCAAGTGCATGGTTTGGCATGTAAAAATGAAAAATAAAAAAAAGCAGCATGGCTTTGATAATGTGGTTTATTTGTAATGCACAAGTAATCTAGTTACAGCTTATGTAAGTGGTAGTGTCCCTTTAACGTAACATTGCAGATTGTACAGTACGTATCTCGCACTTTGCTTAAGGTAAAATTATGGTATTGTATAGTCACTCCGTAAGTTGACATTAATGTACATTAGTCTGAACCAGCTGTACCGGCTGGGTAGAGTAGAGGTAACATCACTGCTCTGCATGGAGAGAGTCTGTGGAGTTATGGGCTTGATCCCGACGAGCACCTCTCCAGCAAGTGTCCCTGGGCAAGACACCCAACAGCACATACTCGCCACCCAGGACATACCTGAAAACGAGAGAAATCTCAATGTATCCTTCCTGGTAAAATACTTTCTCAAAAAAAAAATAATTGTCTGAATTGTCTGAATTCAGATTGCTATAAAGGAATGCTATTGGATTGTTAAAGCCCCATTGAGCCATGGCAGCAGCTGCAGGAGGTTGGGCAATGTTTACCACATGTGTCAAACACGGTTAGCCCTCTAAGGTTTAATTTCTATAGAAGAAACGACTCCGAAGAACAACAGTTGTATTTTTTGCCTATACGTGGTAGAAAAAAAAATCCATTCATTTATCAAAATCTGTGGTATGACGTCAGGTGACATATTTTATACACAATTAAGCCTTAGTGTTCTATTTGTAGAACTGAGTTAATTTCCTCTTGCTTCTGTGTTTGCCAAAGGGGTTTGAGACACAAATCTTTGCAAAAAATCATTTGGTTTGTCAGTGTGAAAAATAGCTAGGGGTAACTGTATTAGGATGGTACATACGCTCAAGTATAATATCTATGAAATGAATACATGAGTCAGACTTGGACAGATCATCAAAGCAATTGGTATAAGAGCTCTGGGGGTTGATCCATCTGACTTGTCCTTCCCTTAGTTACTGCTTGCTTTACATAAACAAAGATTCACACTTCACCATGGCTGTTTACCTGAGAGCACTGAATATCAAGAGCTGTCCGTTTGGGATAATGCTGAATAATTACCTCCCTGAAGTGTTTCCAATATCACAAACTATATACACAGATTCGTCTGCAGTGGCAGTAGGAATTATGTTAAAATTGTCAAATGAAAGATGACTTTTTCACTGGAAAATATGGTTTTGAATTACCGTGCTCATTTCATGCAAAGTTACCACAGCCCACTTTGATTAAAATTATGTTTTTTTGTGCAATAAAAAAAATGTACAAACTTTTTTACCGGTTTTAACCCCTTCACTACCAAAAGATTTTTGTTGAATTTTTTTATAACATGACATTTATTTGAAACATGGGATGCAAAGTTAACAATTAAATATAAGGGGTTATTCAATAAAAGCCAAACTTTCCACCAAATTGCATGGTAAATTTCACCGTACGGTGCAATTTCGTGGCAATTCGGCTATTCAGATAGCTGTCAATTCGCCAAATATTCAAACAAAAATTCAAATAGGTCGCTGCTGCATTTCAGCAGCCATGGAGAGGGCAGAATACAGTGAGAACTGTGGGTTCACTCGCTGCTTTACAGGGATAAGATTCAAGGGGTTATAAATGACTGAAAATCCATGTACAGTACAGATACAAGGTGTTACTGTAATCTCCATATACAGGCATTATGTCACGTACAGATATTATTATTATGTTCTATTGTTTTGAAGCTGCATTGCTAATAAGCTCATTATGATTAGGGATGAGCCGAACACTCCCCGAGCTTTCCAAATGTTCTGGTCCCATACAAGTCAATGGGGCTGAAAATTCGGTTTTTAGAGTGCCCTCCAAGAGGGCATATATGCTAGATATTTGCCATAAAAAGTGTATGGGGGTCTGGGTAGTGCCCTGGGGGACAGGAAACAAGGACAAAACGTAAAAAAAAATAATTTTTAAAGGGTCAGAGAGTTTTCCATGAAATAAGGGTCAAAAATAAAAAAGAAAAATTCCTTCAAATATCGTGCCTAGGAGGTCCCCATAACCTGCCCGAGAAGTGGCGGATTTCTAGGATGTATAGAAATATGTAAAAACCCAAAAATTACATTTCAAATGTCGGTAAATGCTTTTCCTTTAATCTGTCGATAAACAACTGCTTGGGGCGGCAGTCTGTATGAAAAGAGGAGACATTTTCGGACACGCAGAAAAAGTTTACTGATTTTTTGGCGGTGAAAAGCAGGAGAATGACTGGAGAATGGAAAATTCTAGGTCAAAATAGCCAAACCAGAAAAATTCTCCCATTTAGGCTAGGGTCAGACTAGCGAATTTTTAACATGTGTTTAGGCGCACTTAATCACGGCCGCACTAGCAGCAAATGACGGGCAATGGCAGCCAATATACGAAGTACGGTCGCACGAAAGTCCGGCTGCACAACGCAAGTGGAAAATGAACGCATTTTTTTGAGAACGCAGAACCGCTAGTACGGACGTACAGAGTGCGCTGCGTCCACTAGCGGCGTGTGTGCGTGATTTGGAGACGTCAGACCCTGCTCATGTCCGGCCAACATAACGTCCAGACACCCAAAGTTTCCTGGTTTGGATCCGTAAAAAATCACGCACAAAAATGCGCATCGTATGACCGTTTTCGCGCATTCCGTGAAAAAAAAAGGCGATGCGTTCGGACGCACTTTTTGACGGTCGCTGTGAAAAATGCGTTAGTCTGACCCTAGCCTTATCTCACTTTCCAAATCGGCTATTTGGTCCAGATTGTTCTCTTTTCCTGCCATTCTCCTGGTTTTCACCTTTCTCTGAACAACCCTGAGAGAGAGGTGAAAGCCAGGAGAACTGGCAGGAGAAGAGAACAATCTAGACCAAATAGCCAATTTGGAAAGTTAGTAAAATGGGAGAATTTTTCGGGTTTGGCTATTTTGACCTAGAATTTTCACTTCTCCAGTTATTCTCCTGCTTTTCACCGCTCTCTGAATAACCCTGTGAATGTTTAATCCCGAGGTGAAAAATAACATTGCTTAAGGCTGGGGTCAGACGAGCGCAGTTATTACGTCCATATTCGCAGTTATTACGTCCATACACGTCCAGCATTCTGACCAATAGAGCCCCACACACGAAGTACGTCCGCACGGAAGTGCGGATGCATGGCGGACGCAGCAAACGGATGCAGGTTAGGCAAGAACGTAATACTGCTAGAACGGACGTGCGAGAACTCCCCCTGAGGAGGGAGCACGATGATGCCAGTCCTGGAGTTAACCCCTAGCTGCCACCAATGGTGGAGATAGGGGGTTCCAATGAACCCCCTATCTCCCGATCCGTGGCAGCTAGGGGTTAATGTTTGATATCGTTGGATCGGCCAGAGCATGGCCTTTCCAAGGATACCAAACATGAGCATGAAAAATGTTTTTTAAAAAAATAATAAAAAAAAAAAAATATTTTAATTTTTTTTTTTAAAAAAAATAAACAAGTTTTTTTTTGTTTTTGTTTTGTTAATGCAGCAATATTGTTCCCATTTCAATTATAATGTGAACAATAATGCTGCACTAACGATTTTTGTATGCGGTGCGTTTGTTAAAAAAAAGCGGAATTTTCCCCAAAAAAAAACATAACGAGGCCCCATTTCTAAATTTTTTTAACAAGCGCGCACCATACAAAATATAACCGCAAACGATCGCATGTTAAAATGTGAAAAAAAACACTTTACACATAATAAATTATTGAAAATTCTAATTTTATTGCATTTTTGCTATAATGTACAGACATGACATAACGTATACATATAATAATGACATATTATGAATCTGCCAAGTCTGCCGGAAAGAACGATATATAATATGTCTGGGTCATATATCAAAATATGGCTACAAAACGCGGTTAATCATGATGAGCGAAAGCGGTAAAAATGACCTCAGCACAGAGTTGTGAAAAGCCTCAGCAGCAAAAGGGTTAAATGCAGCATATTAGGATGTTTTAGGGAAATTAATTCTCAAATCTCAATCAGAAGCAGACACCACCCCACCCTCAGTATGTTGTACAATGTATCAAATTGATTACCAGACTAAAAACACCTATTGTTATGCCCGTTTGTGAACAGAGGTCATTTAGAGTTGATAATCTTTCCACGTACACATTAGTTTTTAATTCAATATATAATAAACCGTTGCTTATAATATTCTGCAGTAAAGAGTCTCTTTATTTCTAGATTTTTTAGTATTTTTTTAAACATTTTCTATACTTTTTTCAAAATTTCTTTTTTTTTTCGAACTCGAACCGAACAGACCCAAAAAGCTCGAAATTCGCGAACTTTCGAACTGCCAAAGTTCAGGTCGAACTCCGAACCATCCGAACCCGAACAGCTCATCCCTAATTATGATCAATACAAATCCCTGTAAGCAGGATTTCTGGACATGGTGTTACCTATCTTTATCATAGTTACTGTATCTAAACTCTAAGGCCATTTCTGCCTGTATGATAATAATGCAGACCCCGTTTGAAATTGTGTAAGATAAGGGATACAATCTAAAGCTCAGAATCTTACATTTCAACAATATTTCTGTAAAGGAGAAACGGATACATGAAAAATTACAAATGAGCAAATCAACATTGTTTTAATTTTTTAGCTATCACAGAAAAACAATTTCTGTTCGAAACGTCTACTGTACTTTATCCTATACTTAATTGTTACCTTCACATCCCTAATTTCAAATAAATGTTATGATAGCAATTTTTTCAAACAAAAATCACTTGGCAGTGAGGGGGTTTTCTAAAAATTGATAAGAGTTCAAAAACCAGTAGCACTTTACAAAAACTTGAAAAAAAGAAGATATTAGCACAATCTAGAGAAATATGATATTTTTTCTCCTTGCAATGCACCTCATTGTGTCTTCATTTTTTTTTCACAGACATATATTACATTCTTCACGCAAAAAGCCTCGCGCAAAGCGAAAATCTTTGCGCCAAGCGTTAAACCTTTGCACGCGCATATCACCGCTGGAATTACAATCCTCTCGGCTTGTTTCTTCCGCCAATTAATTGCGTGCAAACAGGACGCGCACAAATGCAGGAGCAGTACTGTCTCGCGCAAAAATCTATGCGCGCACAGTTTTTTGCACCCATTCAGCCAATCAAAATGAAGAAACACACCTATCAAATGCAACTGAATTGCGCCTGCCAGAGGCATCGGAGACGGGTTCTGCATCTGTGATGCAAAATAAGCACATATGCTACAGTAATAATACACACACACACACCTGCCATCATCCATTATACTGTTCCTGCATTCCTTTTTTGCGGGCTGTTTTTTTTTTGGGGGGTTAGCCAGGTTGTTCAGATTTGCCGTTAGCACCAGCCTTTAGGAGTTGCTAAAATTATGCATGCAAAGGCTATGCAGTAATTACCGTGAAATAGGTTGTAATACCATCCTCGTACCAGCATACATTCGCATTTGCGCTCACAATGTTAAGTATAGGACGCGCAGTACAGTAAGCTCGCGCAGGGCTTGCACAGGTTCACACGCGGTAGACGATTGCGCGCGGTTGTTGTGCTGACTATGTAATACGGGATTCGGCGCAAATGGTTTTACCCCACACTTTAATGCTTTTTTGCACCAGAGCAAACATTTGCGTGAAGATTGTAATTTAGCCCATATTTTTTAGACTGTGAGATTATGTATATTGGCTCCAGTATTTAATTTAGCAGCAAAATTGGGATTGAGCCACAGTGAATATAAAAAAGTGTGCTAAAATCATGCAGTGTTATACCCACAATAGGCATTCAGCCAGTTTAACAAAATAATAATAGTACAAATCTCTATATATATAAATGCGTTTTTAACACGTCCGTCGCCGTCATCGACTGCGCGCGCACCCATCACAGCTACTCACTCAGCCCGCCTTCTCGGGAGTTAGAAAAGCTCCTTCCGCTGACAAGTGGAAACACTGCAAACCACATTCTACAACAATAGACTGCCCTCCGGGCAGGCATAACACCTGGTATCTAATAATCTGCAAAACAAATAACAGCCTGTCTCATTTAAGTTTACCCTGAGAATGTGAAATGCATTATTCTTCTGCTAAATCAATAGGTTGAACAAGTGCACACACACAATTTAGCTTTTAATTCATCAATTAATCTATTCATTTTTAAGAGCCAAGTTAATACCTGCTGGTAATTTTAAACATTATCTCCATGCTGCTTGAGTCAACAAACTATTCTATATCCAGTTGTGTCACTGACCTCCCCGTTCCTCTTTTATCTGTGGTTCCTGATGGGAATAGAAATACAACACATACTTTTTTTTCTCTCTTTGTTACACTTCTGTATGTACTCATTTCTGAGTCTTTTTTTCCCTGGGCCCTTGATTCTCCATTATAAGTCTTCAGTCTGCCATGCCAGCTATTCCTTCGTGACTCCCAACACAAAGATCAATGCTCTAAACCAGTCAACATCAAGACAAAATGACTCTAAAAGCCTTAATGGATAAACCCAGTAAAGCACTGCGGTGACTTACGTGACAGTCAAGTAATAAATAAAAGAAATCCCCTGGATTTTTATGGAATTATACCCTGTGCCTGCCAGACCTGTTTGTAAACTGTTCAACTGTTGAGCCGTAAGTCAATATGTATCAGTTTCATAGCTGTTTGTTTCATTTCCTTTTTTTGATTATGCTTAAAGCTTACTTTAAAACGTAACTACATCCCCCCCTTTTTTTACTGTTTTATTATGTATGTTTTGTCAGTCTGTGCAAAAGGCAAGGAAGGAGAGTGAAAATAATCATAAACGACAATATCATAAAAGCAAATTTAGGTAATACGATGTATCATATTCTCAAAAAAATCGTACTAAAATAACATTCATTGCATGCATTTATGTGAGCGCCAGCTTCCTTTTTAAAACATTGTGTCTGTGTAGCACATTAAAAGATATTATGTAATCAATCAGCAAAAAAAGCTTTTAAGATTCATAGCCATTTTCATAAACATTTGCAGAAGGGAGTGTTGGCTGGGTGAAGTTCTCCAGTATGTCCACCTTTAACATCTCCACCTACACTTGGATGTTCTTTAGTTCTTCCCTGTCATGATCATGAAAATTTACTGTTTTTGATTATGTTCTCTATGTGCTGCATATGCCTATGATCATCTTTAACCCCTTCACTCCCAATATCAAAATAATTCGGGTTTTCGAAGGCACAATCGGGTGCCCGATATCCCGTTATCTTGATCTGCAGCTGTTCAGGACAAAAGAAAATGAAATCCATTTGTTCCAATTTTTTTTATTTGTTTTTGAGCTGCAGAAGGTGATCCCAAGGTTTTAGCTCTGTGGGCATAAAGCCCAAGGTTCTAAATGTGGCTTAAAATCGGCTAGGTAAGCCTGATATCTAGTGCATTCCCCAGCCAATGCACGGAACCACAGACTGTAGTTCTAACTGCAGGAACTCCATTTGTCCAGTAGATGCAACATCTGCCTGCCAAATAGGTTATCATAGTAAGAAATACATACTTGGTAGTGAAAGTGGTTAAAGTTCCCTATATTATTGTTAGGGAACAGTACCGGGGTGGCACCGGAGTGATGGGGATTTGGTGAGCCCAGTGATCTGCACACACAGGAGGTAAGGGTGGAGTAAGGCAGTGCTCAAAATTTCAAGTCCCCAGCTACTAACCTGGCCATAAGAGTTACTCGCCACCAGTTGCTCCACCTAACCCCTACCCAGTCCTTAACTCTGCCCCTAAACACACACCCTTAAATTATTTTATGAAATTACACTGTTAAAGGTTATATTTTGCATAAAGTTACAAAAATAACATTAATACCCAGACATCAGACCCCAGATACATGTATACCCAGTCATCAGAACCCAGTGTGAGCAGAGCGAGGGGGCAGGGAAGCTCCTCTCCACCCCCTGCCAGTGACAGAGACGAGCTGGGTCAGGTTAGGCAGCTGTTAACTGCCACCGTGAAGCCTGGGGAAGGGGAGACTGCACGGAGTCACCACCGGAATACACAGCACAAAATAAATTATTGTGCTGCCCATGTGTGCATTTTCACTCGCCCTCACTTAATTTCCACTCGCCAAATGAGAGTAGGCGAGTGGAAATTTTGAGCCCTGGAGTAAGGTGAATGAATGGAAACTGACCAGGTTTGAATATTGCAGGTGGAGAGAAGGAGGTTTCTGGAATCTGGAGATATGGTGGGAATCCGGTGATCAGGAACTGGTAGAGGGTTTAGGGTCTGAGGCAAGCTGGATAACTCAGAGCTAATAGAGAGTATGACCTTGCTCTGTCAGAGAATGAGTTACAGTGAACAGCATATAAGATCTGGGGGCCTAGCCCTTTATTTCATGTGTTGTGTGACATGTTTTGGTGGTTAACTGTTTCACTGCTAAATGCTGTTACTGAATGCAGGTTCAGGGATGGAACATAACAGGAAGTGTGCTGTCAGGAGGTCAGAGGATGGTTGCAGATAGGGAGCATGACAATTATTTTTAACCAAAAGTCTTCACAGAAGCTCCTAGTTTCCCTTCCTTCAAACGCTCCCTTAAGATATTCCTATTTAGGGAAGCCTACCAGCCGACTCACTGACTCAACCAGTCCATCACTCTCACCAGTCCATCACTCTCCCCTTGCAGTCCTCTCCTCCTGTTTCCACCCCCCAACCCTTCTAGATTGTGAGTTCCCATGGGAATAGGGCCCTCGTTTCCTCCATACTGGTTTCCCAAAATGTTGTTCAATGTATTGTAACCCTGTCTACTGTGTATTGTGCCTAGAGATGCCCCTATACCAATACTAGTATCTGTATTTTTGCCGATACCAGGATCTGCACAAGTACTTGGTACTCATGCAGATGCCCCCAATACCTAAACCGATACTGGAAGCCAGCGCTGGGCTGGCTTGCCTGCCGGCGTCCATGTGGTAGCCATTCCCTCCAAGCGTTCTTCCTCCTTCGAGTGTTCGCCGGCAAAGGGTTGTAGCCCGACGGGTCGCCTGGGATACACCACCCGCAATCTTGCGAGATCGTGGAGTTCACTAGATCATGTGAACTCCGGGATCTCGCAAGACCGTGGCTTGTGCGTGGTTCCCAATGAGCAGCCGGGCTGCAACCCTTTGCCGGTGGAGGCTCGAAGGATGAAAGCACTCAGAGGAGCCTGGCAGAGCGTGAAGAGACCACTGGGGGCAATCCTATATGTGAGCTGGGGGCAATCCTAAATGTGAGCTGGGGCAATCCCATGTGTGAGCTGGGGACAATCCCATGTGTGAGCTGGGGGGCAATCCTATGTGTGAGCTGGGGCAATCCTATATGTGAACTGGGGGCAATCCTATACGTGAGCTGGGGGCAATCCTATACGTGAGCTGGGGGCAATATATTTGTGAGCTGTGGCAATATATATATTTATATGAGCTGAGGACATTTTATATGAGATCTTTTCTTATTGAAAAGTGATCACATGACATTAAATAAAAGTATCGGTACTCGGTATCGGTGAGTACTTGAAAAAAGTATCGGTACTCATACTTGGTCTTAAAAAAGTGGTATCGGTGCATCCCTAATTGTGCCCATTGTATAGTGCTGCGGAATATGCTGGAGCTTTATAAATAAAGAATAATAATAATAAAAAATAATACAGGAGGATCTGCTAGTAGATATGTATGATTCAGCTTCGATGTATTCAGAAATTGGCAGATAAATTGGCAAGTTGGATCAATCCGAACAGACAATAGATAATGTAGCTCACTCTCCAATATCCTGTATTTATCTGGAAATCATATTATATGAATTCTCAATGTTCCTAATAAGTAGCAATCAGGTCCAAGGCATTGTAAGGCCCTAAGCAAAGTATGGCTGCATTTCTCCCTATTTGGCCTATTTCTTGGTGCTCATGTGCTTCTGTGGTTCTGGGGAGCGGAGATGCCTTTTACAAGATGTGTATACACTTGGAATTAAGAGCCCTCACCTCTTGTATTTCTGCTGCAATGGACCAATAGCGAAAGAAAAACAAGCACAGATCTTGATTGTCTGATTCTGTGCAGCGCTGAGTCCAGGGCCTATTGCTTCGCATGCTGGTCTGTTAGGAAAGCCTAGGCAGCAAAATTCATTCTTTAAATACACCTTTTAAGAACGAGGACGGGAAAAGTAATCAATAATGGGTTAAATGTGCGTGAGATTTCATATAGGGATTACATCATTAAGTACTAGTTTGAGATAAGTGATCGTTAGTGGGTCCATTTGCCTATGTGGTGTGTGAACCTGCAGAATGAAGTGCCCTAGATTCAGAAAAAAATATCTAAGTAAAAGCAGCTAACATTATTTTGCAATTCTGATTTCCTGATTTTACAAATCAGTGAGTATGGGTTTGTAAAGCACCATTAAAGCACAGCTATCGCGGCATGTTTCATTTATGATAATGCTGTGCAGTCCTTTGGGGAAAATTTTATACAATCTTAATGTGAAATGTTCATGTATTACTGGGATAACTATGGAAACATTTTGCCTTTTACGTTTGATTCAGTTCTTCATGAAAGAACTTTCTTTTTAAGGAAAACTCTATCATTTTTCCAATGCGGCTCAAGGTTGCAAGGAAATTCAGCGAAATAAACTGGCGGTATTTAATGAAAGGTTGATATTGTATTACGAGAGAAATTCAAATTTTAGACTCTGGAGAGCTCTATTCTGGAATGATAAGCATGCCGAAGGATTTATTTTATTAGAACACATGCAATTTTAAGAAAAAAGAGAGTCAAGTATTCCCATAAATTACCAAGGTGGAAAAATATTTCAATTGACTTATTTGGAACAGCTCCACCAGACTGTATGAATGAATTTACCTTGGTGAGCCACAATGGGGGTATGGGTGGTGTGGATGTGAGTGGAATATGGTTGTGGAACTACTGCAATGAAATGATGTGGTATTTTGTTTTTTTTTTAAAGTTGCATTGCTATTTAATATAGGTGTACACGGCTGAAAAATTAGTTTGGTTTAAAAACATTTTTAGTCTGAAACAGAATTCGTTCGAGTGCTGATTCGTTTTCGTTATTTCGTTTTTTTATTTTGGATAGGTTTATATCACAAAAAAAACCAATAAATCTCGCTCAATTACTGCTAGATTAGGGCCGATTTTGCTGCTGCCCAACTCCACCTCAGCGCTGCGGAATATGTTTCAGCGTTGCAGAATATGCTGGCGTTTTATAAAGAATAATAATAAAATAAATTATTACTGCAATGTATTCCCTGTCAATTGGCCTCATGTGTTGCTGCTGATCCGATTTCAACACCACAGGAGACCAATTGTCAGGGACTATATTGCAGTTATTATTTATTTCATTATAATACTTTATAAACATATTCCGCAGCGCTGAAACATATTTGACGCAGTTTGGTGATTTGTCCCATAGAATCATTCAATGGATCTCTATGGGACAATTTTGTTTCTGCCAAAGACTGCTGAACTGCACCGTATTTCGCCGTCTATTTGCCTGTGGTGCTGATTCAGCACCGCGGCCAATTGACAGGGACGTGGTGCTGTGTGAATGTTATAACAAATCGATTTTGTTTCAACAAATCGATTCGTTATCGACTCGTTATGTATAGGACTCCATAGGACTCCATTGAAGCAGACGCCGGTGGTCACATGACCAGACGGATCACGCCTCAAGGGAGATCCGGCTGGTCAGCGTAGTGAATCGCAGGGGGAGACCGGGGGGACTTTTTCCCCAGTTTTATACCTGCTCCCGCCGGACTGAGGAGGCGGACAGAGCAGCAGTCCTCGCCGTGGGACAGGAGGTGAGTATACAATTGATTTTTAAATTTTTTTGGATGGTGCTAACGGATTCTACAGAAGCGGAATCCGTTAGCACCAAGTCCTGTCTCTGGTTAACTTTTTGTTGACCACAGCTGGACATTAATCAGCGCTAGGACTTTGTAATCCTAACGCTGATTAACACTTCGCGCCACCCATGTTAAGTACAGGGAGCGCAAAGTACAGTAACCTCGCGCAGAGAAGCGCACGGTACCAAACGCAAACAGGTTACTTTACCCGTTAGCGTTTAGATTGAAACATGCGTTAACTACTTGGGCTAACGTTAATGCTCAAGCAGGTGAGCGCTAACGTTAGCACCAAGTATGTAATGTGGCCCTTAGCATTTGGGAAGTATTTCGGAATTTCGGATGAATCGGGATTTGTTACGAAACGAAACGCACATCTCTACTATTTACAGGAACTGTCTCTGAAGACTTCAAATAGCCATAAAAATAATAACGGACCATTTTATTATCTATCTTTATCACATTTACTATATTTGACACCATGGCAATTTCTGCAGCTATGCAGATAATGGAGATCTCATTTGCAATTGTACAATATAAGAGACGTCATCTAGTGTCTAGAAAGTTGCATCTCAGTCTTACTTTAGAAGAGCTAAATAAATATATACAGAGTATTATATTATTTTAATCTTTTAATCATCTGATAACACTCCACATGAACTGCATTGTATGTTTCAAATAAATGTAATGCTGCTAACATGATATAAAATATTGCAGGCTACATTACATTGTTGGTGCTAACGTTAGCGCTCACCTTAGTGATCGTTAACGTTAGCCCTGGTAGCCACCGCATATTACAATCCAAACGCTAACGGGTTTAGAAACCCGTTAGCGTTTGCTACCTTGCGCTCTTCAGCGTGAGGTCACTGTATTTTGCGCTCCCTATACTTAACATGGGGAGAGCAAAGTGTTAATCAGCATTAGGATTACAAAGTCCTAACCAGGGCACGCCGCTGCACTTTTTTTTTTTTTACCAGCACAATTTTTTTTATACCAGCGCCGGCGGCATCCTTGAGCAGTGACGCCGGCTAACCACACCCACACACACGCGGCGTGGGATTACAGCACATGTGAGCACTAGGGATAAGCCGAACACCCCCGTGTTCAGTTCGCATTCGAACTCGAACAATTTCAAAAGTTCGAGTTCGAACTCGAACCGAACTCAAAGCAAGTCAATGGGACTCAAAAGTTCGATTTTTAGAGTGCCCTCCAAGAGGGCATATATGCAATATATTTGCCATAAAAGGTGTATGGGGGTCCGGGTAGTGCCCTGGGGGACAGGAAACAAGGACAAAATGTTTTAAAAAAGACGTTTTTAAAATAACAGTGAGTTTTCCATAAAATAAGGGTTAAAAATAAAAACAAAAATTCCTTCAAATATCGTGCCTAGGAGGTCCCCATAACCTGCCCGTGAAGTGGCGGATTTGTAGGATGTATAGAAACATTGCCATCAGAGACCCACACACAACACCTAGCCACCCTTAAGGGATTAAAATGCACAGGGACTGGCTACTATCCTGTTAGTTGAGGGAATGTATTATATGTATTAAAGCAAGGTATATATGACAATGGATAGTCAGAGACTCTAGGGACTCGGCTTGTACGCTTTATGATAGACATTTCTAACACAATAATAATTGTATGCTCACATAGGCCCTTCGGGAGAGGTACATGACATACAAATACTGGAATATTACGTTTAAATCTAAGGAGTGTGATAAAGATTTTATTAAGCCCTTGATGACAAATGACGTAACATCTACATCATTAATGATTGGCTTTACAGAGCCCTGGTCCTTAAGGGGTTAAACAGCATATCAGAGGATCATATAGTAGAAATGAACACTTCTTGGCATTCAGAACAAGCACAGTGTTTGTTCATACATGTGCAGGCCACACTCAGTCTGCAGGCAATGTATCAAATATGTATCAAATTCATGAGACCAGACTAATTAGAAGCACATGTTATTTCCAAACACTAATTAAACACCTGTTGTTTACGCGATTTGAGAGCACAGGTCATTTAGAGGTGAGAATCTTTGCACCTAGACATTAGGTAGTTTTTTTAATTCAATATCTAATAAACCGTTGCTTATAATATTCTGCAGTAAAGAGTCTCTTTATTTCTCGATTTTTTTTTGTATTTTTTAAGCATTTTTTATACTTTTTTCAATTTTTTTTTCCAACTCGAAAAGAACACGCTAAAATGTTGGAAGTTCGCGAACTTTCGAACTGCCAATGTTCGAGTCAAACTCCGAACTGATCGAACCGAACAGCTCATCCCGAGTGAGCACTTCCTGCTGCGAGTGCGTACTTACTCCAGGACCGGATGTCGTTCACCCGCCGGCACACACCACCGCCGAGCCAGCCACTAGCCAGTCTGCATGTGAGCAGAAGCTGATGGGAAATCCATGACCACAGAGGGGGGAACGAAGCAGAGCCCGCATCGGCTGGCCGCCACTCAGCTCCCAGGTCATCAAAATCAAAACAATGGAGCTGCAAGCACAGGGTCATGGCGGCGAGTGACCAGCCCAGTGTGAGTACATGGAGGGGGTACTCTGACCTCTGGACACTGATTCCCTAACCTGGGAAAGGGGGGACACCCTGTCACCCTTCTGTGCCCTGACCTGGGAAAGGGGGCACTCTGCTGTGCCCTAACCTGGGAAAGGGGGCACTCTGCTGTGCCCTAATCTGGGAAAGGGGAGGGGCACTCTGCTGTGCCCTAACCAGGGAAAGGGGAGGGGCACTCTGTTGTGTCCTAACCTGGGAAAGGGGGGGCACTCTGCTGTGCCCTAACCTGGGAAAGGGGGGACACCCTGTCACCCTTCTGCGTCCTGACCTGGGAAAGGGGGGGTACTCTGCTGTGCCATAACCTGGTAAAGGGGGGGCACCCTGTCACCCTTATGTGCCCTGACCTGGGGGAGGTAGGGAGGACACTGATCCCCTGCTGTGCCCTGACCTGGGGGAGGTAGGGAGGACACCGATCGCCTGCTGTGCTCTGACCTGGGGGCAATTGCATCCATGTGTGAGCTGGGGCAATTACATCCATGTGTGAGCTGGGGCAATTACATCAATGTGTGAGCTGGGGCAATTACATCCATGTGTGAGCTGGGGGCAATTACATCCATGTGTGAGCTGGGGCAATTATATCCAGGTTTGAGCTGGTGGCAATTACATCCATGTGTGAGCTGCTGGGGCAATTATATCCATGTGTAAGCTGGGTCAATTTATATACATGTGTGAGCTGGGGCAATTATATCCATGTGTGAGCTGGGTGGCAATTATATCCATGTGTGAGCTGCTGGGGCATTTATATCCATGTGTGAGCTGGTGGTAATTATATCCATGTGTGAGCTGGAGGCAATTATATCCATGTTTGAGCTGGTGGCAATTATATCCATGTTTGAGCTGCTGGGGCAATTATATCCATGTGTGAGCTGGTGGCAATTATATCCATGTGTGAGCTGCTGGTGGCAATTATATCTATGTGTGAGCTGCTAGGGGCAATTATATCCATGTTTGAGCTGGTGGCAATTATATACATGTGTGAGCTGGGGGCAATTATATCCATGTGTAAGCTGGTTGTAATTATATCCATGTGTGAGCTGCTGGCAGCAATTATATCCATGTTTGAGCTGCTGGGGGCAATTATATCCATGTGTGAGCTGGGGCAATCATATCCATGTGTGAGCTGGTGGCAATTAAATCCACGTGTGAGCTGCTGGGGTCAATTATATCCATGTTTGAGCTGGTGGCAATTATATCCATGTGTGAGCTGGGGGCAATTATATCCATGTTTGAGCTGGTGGCAATTATATCCACGTGTGAGCTGCTGTGGGCAATTATATCCATGTGTGAGCTGGAGGCAATTATATCCATGTTTGAGCTGGTGGCAATTATATCCATGTGTGAGCTGGGGGCAATTATATCCATGTGTGAGCTGGTGGCAATTAAATCCACGTGTGAGCTGCTGGGGTCAATTATATCCATGTTTGAGCTGGTGGCAATTATATCCATGTGTGAGCTGGGGGCAATTATATCCATGTTTGAGCTGGTGGAAATTATATCCATATGTGAGCTGCTGGGAACAATTATATCCATTTGTGAGCTGGTGGTAATTATATCCAAGTGTGAGCTGCTGGGGGCAATTATATCCACGTGTGAGCTGCTGGTGGCAATTATATCCATGTGTGAGCTGCTGGGGGCAGTTATATTCATGTTTGAGCTGGTGGCAATTATATCCATGTGTGAGTTGGGGGCAATTATATCCATGTGTGAGCTGGTGGCAATTATATCCATGTGTGAGCTGCTGGGGGCAATTATATCCATGTGTGAGCTGGTTGTAATTATATCAATGTGTGAGCTGGGGCAATTATATCCATGTGTGAGCTGGAGCAATTATACATGTTTGAGCTGGTGGCAATTATATCCATGTGTGAGCTGCTGGGGCAATTATATCCATGTGTGAGCTGCTGGCAATTATATCCATGTGTGAGCTGCTGGGGGCAAGTATATCCATGTGTGAGCTGCTGGTGGCAATTAAATCCATGTGTGAGCTGCTGGGGGCAATTATATCCATGTTTGAGCTGCTGGGGCAATTATATCCATGTGTAAGCTGGGTCAATTATATACATGTGTGAGCTGGGGGCAATTATATCCATGTGTGAGCTGGGTGACAATTATATCCATGTGTGAGCTGCTGGGGCATTTATATCCATGTGTGAGCTGGTGGTAATTATATCCATGTGTGAGCTGGAGGCAATTATATCCATGTTTGAGCTGGTGACAATTATATCCATGTGTGAGCTGCTGGTGGCAATTATATCTATGTGTGAGCTGCTAGGGGCAATTATATCCATGTTTGAGCTGGTGGCAATTATATACATGTGTGAGCTGGGGGCAATTATATCCATGTGTGAGCTGCTGGGGGCAATTATATCCATGTGTAAGCTGGTTGTAATTATATCCATGTGTGAGCTGCTGGGAGCAATTATATCCATGTTTGAGCTGCTGGGGGCAATTATATCCATGTGTGAGCTGGGGCAATTATATCCATGAGTGAGCTGGTGGCAATTATATCCACGTGTGAGCTGCTGTGGGCAATTATATCCATGTTTGAGATGGTGGCAATTATATCCACGTGTGAGCTGCTGTGGGCAATTATATCCATGTTTGAGCTGGTGGCAATTATATCCATGTGTGAGCTGGGGGCAATTATATCCATGTGTGAGCTGGCGGCAATTATATCCATGTTTGAGCTGGTGGCAATTATATCCATGTGTGAGCTGGGGGCAATTATATCCATGTGTGAGCTGGTGGCAATTAAATCCACGTGTGAGCTGCTGGGGGCAATTATATCCATGTTTGAGCTGGAGGCAATTATATCCATGTTTGAGCTGGTGGAAATTATATCCATGTGTGAGCTGCTGGGGCAATTACATCCACGTGTGAGCTGCTGGTGGCAATTATATCCATGTGTGAGCTGCTGGGGGCAGTTATATTCATGTTTGAGCTGGTGGCAATTATATCCATGTGTGAGTTGGGGGCAATTATATCTATGTGTGAGCTGGTGGCAATTATATCGACGTGTGAGCTGCTGGGGCAAATATATCCATGTTTGAGCTGGTGGCAATTAAATCCATGTGTGAGCTGGGGCAATTATATCCATGTGTGAACTGGTGACAATTCTATCCATGTGTGAGCTGCTGGGGGCTATTAAATCCATGTGTGAGCTGGTTGTAATTATATCAATGTGTGAGCTGGGGCAATAATATCCATGTGTGAGCTGGAGCAATTATACATGTTTGAGTTGGTGGCAATTATATCCATGTTTGAGCTGCTGGGGCAATTATATCCATGTGTGAGCTGCTGGCAATTATATCCATGTTTGAGCTGCTGGGGGCAATTATATCCAGGTGTGAGCTGGGGCAATTATATCCATGAGTGAGCTGGTGGCAATTATATCCACGTGTGAGCTGCTGTGGGCAATTATATCCATGTTTGAGATGGTGGCAATTATATCCACGTGTGAGCTGCTGTGGGCAATTATATCCATGTGTGAGCTGGGTGGCAATTATATCCATGTGTGAGCTGCTGGGGCATTTATATCCATGTGTGAGCTGGTGGTAATTATATCCATGTGTGAGCTGGAGGCAATTATATCCATGTTTGAGCTGGTGGCAATTATATCCATGTTTGAGCTGCTGGGGCAATTATATCCATGTGTGAGCTGGTGGCAATTATATCCATGTGTGAGCTGCTGGTGGCAATTATATCTATGTGTGAGCTGCTAGGGGCAATTATATCCATGTTTGAGCTGGTGGCAATTATATACATGTGTGAGCTGGGGGCAATTATATCCATGTGTAAGCTGGTTGTAATTATATCCATGTGTGAGCTGCTGGCAGCAATTATATCCATGTTTGAGCTGCTGGGGCAATTATATCCATGTGTGAGCTGGGGCAATTATATCCATGTGTGAGCTGGTGGCAATTAAATCCACGTGTGAGCTGCTGGGGTCAATTATATCCATGTTTGAGCTGGTGGCAATTATATCCATGTGTGAGCTGGGGGCAATTATATCCATGTTTGAGCTGGTGGCAATTATATCCACGTGTGAGCTGCTGTGGGCAATTATATCCATGTGTGAGCTGGAGGCAATTATATCCATGTTTGAGCTGGTGGCAATTATATCCATGTGTGAGCTGGGGGCAATTATATCCATGTGTGAGCTGGTGGCAATTAAATCCACGTGTGAGCTGCTGGGGTCAATTATATCCATGTTTGAGCTGGTGGCAATTATATCCATGTGTGAGCTGGGGGCAATTATATCCATGTTTGAGCTGGTGGCAATTATATCCACATGTGAGCTGCTGTGGGCAATTATATCCATGTGTGAGCTGGAGGCAATTATATCCATGTTTGAGCTGGTGGCAATTATATCCATGTGTGAGCTGGGGGCAATTATATCCATGTGTGAGCTGGTGGCAATTAAATCCACGTGTGAGCTGCTGGGGTCAATTATATCCATGTTTGAGCTGGTGGCAATTATATCCATGTGTGAGCTGGGGGCAATTATATCCATGTTTGAGCTGGTGGAAATAATATCCATATGTGAGCTGCTGGGAACAATTATATCCATTTGTGAGCTGGTGGTAATTATATCCAAGTGTGAGCTGCTGGGGGCAATTATATCCAAGTGTGAGCTGCTGGTGGCAATTATATCCATGTGTGAGCTGCTGGGGGCAGTTATATTCATGTTTGAGCTGGTGGCAATTATATCCATGTGTGAGTTGGGGGCAATTATATCCATGTGTGAGCTGGTGGCAATTATATCCATGTGTGAGCTGCTGGGGGCAATTATATCCATGTGTGAGCTGGTTGTAATTATATCAATGTGTGAGCTGGGGCAATTATATCCATGTGTGAGCTGGAGCAATTATACATGTTTGAGCTGGTTGGCAATTATATCATGTGTGAGCTGCTGGGCAATTATATCCATGTGTGGAGCTGCTGGCAATTAATATCCATGTGTGAGCTGCTGGGGCAAGTATATCCATGTGTGAGCTGCTGGTGGCAATTAAATCCATGTGTGAGCTGCTGGGGGCAATTATATCCATGTTTGAGCTGCTGGGGGCAATTAATATCATGTGTAAGCTGGGTCAATTATATACATGTGTGAGCTGGGGCAATTATATCCATGTGTGAGCTGTGACGGGTGACAATTATATCCATGTGTGAGCTGCTGGGGCATTTATATCCATGTGTGAGCTGGTGGTAATTATATCCATGTGTGAGCTGGAGGCAATTATATCCATGTTTGAGCTGGTGACAATTATATCCATGTGTGAGCTGCTGGTGGCAATTATATCTATGTGTGAGCTGCTAGGGGCAATTATATCCATGTTTGAGCTGGTGGCAATTATATACATGTGTGAGCTGGGGGCAATTATATCCATGTGTGAGCTGCTGGGGGCAATTATATCCATGTGTAAGCTGGTTGTAATTATATCCATGTGTGAGCTGCTGGAAGCAATTATATCCATGTTTGAGCTGCTGGGGGCAATTATATCCATGTGTGAGCTAGGGCAATTATATCCATGAGTGAGCTGGTGGCAATTATATCCACGTGTGAGCTGCTGTGGGCAATTATATCCATGTTTGAGATGGTGGCAATTATATCCACGTGTGAGCTGCTGTGGGCAATTATATCCATGTTGAGCTGGTGGCAATTATATCCATGTGTGAGCTGGGGCAAATATATCCATGTGTGAGCTGGAGGCAATTATATCCATGTTTGAGCTGGTGGCAATTATATCCATGTGTGAGCTGGGGGCAATTATATCCATGTGTGAGGCTGGTGGCAATTAACCACGTGTGAGCTGCTGGGGGCAATTATATCCATGTTTGAGCTGGAGGCATTATATCCATGTTTGAGCTGGTGGAATTATATCCATGTTGTGAGCTGGGGCAATTACATCCACGTGTGAGTTGCTGGTGGCAATTATATCCATGTGTGAGCTGCTGGGGGCAGTTATATTCATGTTTGAGCTGGTGGCAATTATATCCATGTGTGAGTTGGGGGCAATTATATCTATGTGTGAGCTGGTGGCAATTATATCGACGTGTGAGCTGCTGGGGCAAATATATCCATGTTTGAGCTGGTGGCAATTAAATCCATGTGTGAGCTGGGGCAATTATATCCATGTGTGAGCTGGTGACAATTCTATCCATGTGTGAGCTGCTGGGGGCTATTAAATCCATGTGTGAGCTGGTTGTAATTATATCAATGTGTGAGCTGGGGCAATAATATCCATGTGTGAGCTGGAGCAATTATACATGTTTGAGTTGGTGGCAATTATATCCATGTTTGAGCTGCTGGGGCAATTATATCCATGTGTGAGCTGCTGGCAATTATATCCATGTGTGAGCTGCTGGGGGCAAGTATATCCATGTGTGAGCTGCTGGTGGCAATTATATCCAAGTGTGAGCTGCTAGGGGCAATTATATGTATGTTTGAGCTGCTGGGGGCAATTATATCCATGTGTGAGCTGGGTCAATTATATACATGTGTGAGCTGGGGCAATTATATCCATGTGTGAGCTGCTGGGAGCAATTATATCCATGTTTGAGCTGCTGGGGCAATTATATCCATGTGTGAGCTGGGGCAATTATATCCATGAGTGAGCTGGTGGCAATTATATCCACGTGTGAGCTGCTGTGGCAATTATATCCATGTTTGAGCTGGTGGCAATTATATCCATGTGTGAGCTGGGGGCAATTATATCCATGTGTGAGCTGGAGGCAATTATATCCATGTTTGAGCTGGTGGCAATTATATCCATGTGTGAGCTGGGGGCAATTATATCCATGTGTGAACTGGTGGCAATTAAATCCACATGTGAGCTGCTGGGGGCAATTATATTCATGTTTGAGCTGGTGGCAATTATATCCATGTGTGAGCTGGGGGCAATTATATCCATGTGTGAGCTGGAGGCAATTATATCCACGTTTGAGCTGGTGGAAATTATATCCATGTGTGAGCTGCTGGGAACAATTATATCCATGTGTGAGCTGGTGGTAATTATATCCATGTGTGAGCTGCTGGGGGCAATTACATCCACGTGTGAGCTGCTGGTGGCAATTATATCCATGTGTGAGCTGCTGGGGGCAGTTATATTCATATTTGAGCTGGTGGCAATTAAATCCATGTGTGAGCTGGGGCAATTATATCCATGTGTGAGCTGGTGGCAATTATATCCATGTGTGAGCTGCTGGGGGCAATTAAATCCATGTGTGAGATGGTTGTAATTATATCAATGTGTGAGCTGGGGCAATTATATCCATGTGTGAGCTGGAGCAATTATACATGTTTGAGTTGGTGGCAATTATATCCATGTTTGAGCTGTTGGGGCAATTATATCCATGTGTGAGCTGCTGGCAATTATATCCATGTGTGAGCTGCTGGGGGCAAGTATATCCATGTGTGAGCTGCTGGTGGCAATTATATCCAAGTGTGAGCTGCTGGGGCAATTATATCCATGTTTGAGCTGGTGGCAATTATATCCATGTGTGAGCTGGGGGCAATTATATCCATGTGTGAGCTGCTGGGGGCAATTAAATCCCTGTTTGAGTTGGTGGCAAATATGTCCATGTGTGAGCTGGGACAATTATATCCATATGTGTGCTGGTGGCAATTATTTCCATGTGTGAGCTGGTGGCAATTATATCCATGTGTGAGCTGGAGGCAGTTATATCCATGTTTGAGCTGGTGGCAATTATATCCATGTGTGAGCTGCTGGGAGCAATTATATCCATGTTTGAGGTGCTGGGGCAATTATATCCATGTGTGAGCTGCTGGGGGGCAATTATATCCATGTTGGAGCTGGTGGCAATTATATCCATGTGTGAGCTGGGGGCAATTATATCGACGTGTGAGCTGCTGGGGCAAATATATCCATGTTTGAGCTGGTGGCAATTAAATCCATGTGTGAGCTGGGGCAATTATATCCATGTGTGAGCTGGTGGCAATTATATCCATGTGTGAGCTGCTGGGGGCAATTAAATCCATGTGTGAGCTGGTTGTAATTATATCAATGTGTGAGCTGGGGCAATTATATCCATGTGTGAGCTGGAGCAATTATATCCATGTGCAAGCTGGTTGCAATTATATCCACGTGTGTGCTGCTGGGAGCAATTTTATCCATGTTTGAGCTGCTGGGGGCAATTATATCCATGTGTGAGCTGCTGGGGGCAATTATATCCATGTTTGAGCTGGTGGCAATTATATCCATGTGTGAGCTGGGGGCAATTATATCCATGTGTGAGCTGCTGGGGGCAATTATATCCATGTTTGAGCTGGTGGCAATTATATCCATATGGGAGCTGGTGGCAATTATGTCCATGTGTGAGCTGCTGGGGCAATTATATGCATGTGTGAGCTACTGGGGGCAAATATATCCATGTTTGAGCTGCTGGGGCAATTATATCCATGTGTGAGCTGGGTCAATTATATACATGTGTGAGCTGGGGCAATTATATCCATGTGTGAGCTGCTGGTGGCAATTATATCCATGTGTGAGCTGGAGGCAATTATATCCATATTTGAGCTGGTGGCAATTATATCCATGTGTGAGCTGCTGGGAGCAATTATATTCATGTGTGAGCTGCTGGGGGGCAATTATATCCATGTTTGAGCTGGTGGCAATTATATCCATGTGTGAGCTGGGGGCAATTATATCGACGTGTGAGCTGCTGGGGCAAATATATCCATGTTTGAGCTGGTGGCAATTAAATCCATGTGTGAGCTGGGGCAATTATATCCATGTGTGAGCTGGTGGCAATTATATCCATGTGTGAGCTGCTGGGGGCAATTAAATCCATGTGTGAGCTGGTTGTAATTATATCAATGTGTGAGCTGGGGCAATTATATCCATGTGTGAGCTGGAGCAATTATATCCATGTGCGAGCTGGTTGCAATTATATCCATGTGTGAGCTGCTGGGAGCAATTATATCCATGTTTGAGCTGCTGGGGGCAATTATATCCATGTGTGAGCTGCTGGGGGCAATTATATCCATGTTTGAGCTGGTGGCAATTATATCCATGTGTGAGCTGGGGGCATTATATCCATGTGTGAGCTGCTGGGGCAATTATATCCATGTTTGAGCTGGTGGCAATTAAATCCATGTGTGAGCTGGGGCAATTATATCCATGTGTGAGCTGGTGGCAATTATATCCATGTGTGAGCTGCTGGGGCAATTAAATCCATGTGTGAGCTGGTTGTAATTATATCAATGTGTGAGCTGGGGCAATTATATCCATGTGTGAGCTGGAGCAATTATATCCATGTGCGAGCTGGTTGCAATTATATCCACGTGTGTGCTGCTGGGAGCAATTATATCCATGTTTGAGCTGCTGGGGGCAATTATATCCATGTGTGAGCTGCTGGGGGCAATTATATCCATGTTTGAGCTGGTGGCAATTATATCCATGTGTGAGCTGGGGGCAATTATATCCATGTGTGAGCTGCTGGGGGCAATTATATCCATGTTTGAGCTGGTGGCAATTAAATCCATGTGTGAGCTGGGGCAATTATATCCATGTGTGAGCTGGTGGCAATTATATCCATGTGTGAGCTGCTGGGGGCAATTAAATCCATGTGTGAGCTGGTTGTAATTATATCAATGTGTGAGCTGGGGCAATTATATCCATGTGTGAGCTGGGGCAATTATATCCATGTGTGAGCTGGAGCAATTATATCCATGTGCAAGCTGGTTGCAATTATATCCACGTGTGTGCTGCTGGGAGCAATTATATCCATGTTTGAGCTGCTGGGGCAATATATCCATGTGTGAGCTGCTGGGGCAATTATATCCATGTTGAGCTGGTGGCAATTATATCCATGTGTGAGCTGGGGGCAATTATATCCATGTGTGAGCTGCTGGGGCAATTATATCCATGTTGAGCTGGTGGCAATTATATCCATATGGGAGCTGGTGGCAATTATGTCCATGTGTGAGCTGCTGGGGCAATTATATGCATGTGTGAGCTACTGGGGGCAAATATATCCATGTTTGAGCTGCTGGGGCAATATATCCATGTGTGAGCTGGTCAATTATATACATGTGTGAGCTGGGGCAATTATATCCATGTGTGAGCTGCTGGTGGCAATTATATCCATGTGTGAGCTGGAGGCAATTATATCCATATTTGAGCTGGTGGCAATTATATCCATGTGTGAGCTGCTGAGAGCAATTATATCCATGTGTGAGCTGCTGGGGGGCAATTATATCCATGTTTGAGCTGGTGGCAATTATATCCATGTGTGAGCTGGGGGCAATTATATCGACGTGTGAGCTGCTGGGGCAAATATATCCATGTTTGAGCTGGTGGCAATTAAATCCATGTGTGAGCTGGGGCAATTATATCCATGTGTGAGCTGGTGGCAATTATATCCATGTGTGAGCTGCTGGGGGCAATTATATCCATGTGTGAGCTGCTGGGAGCAATTATATCCATGTGTGAGCTGCTGGGGGGCAATTATATCCATGTTTGAGCTGGTGGCAATTATATCCATGTGTGAGCTGGGGGCAATTATATCGACGTGTGAGCTGCTGGGGCAAATATATCCATGTTTGAGCTGGTGGCAATTAAATCCATGTGTGAGCTGGGGCAATTATATCCATGTGTGAGCTGGTGGCAATTATATCCATGTGTGAGCTGCTGGGGGCAATTATATCCATGTTTGAGCTGCTGGGGGCAATTATATCCATGTGTGAGCTGCTGGGGGCAATTATATCCATGTTTGAGCTGGTGGCAATTATATCCATGTGTGAGCTGGGGGCAATTATATCCATGTGTGAGCTGCTGGGGGCAATTATATCCATGTTTGAGCTGGTGGCAATTATATCCATATGGGAGCTGGTGGCAATTATGTCCATGTGTGAGCTGCTGGGGCAATTATATGCATGTGTGAGCTACTGGGGGCAAATATATCCATGTTTGAGCTGCTGGGGGCAATTATATCCATGTGTGAGCTGGGTCAATTATATACATGTGTGAGCTGGGGCAATTATATCCATGTGTGAGCTGCTGGTGGCATTATATCCATGTGTGAGCTGGAGCAATTATATCCATATTTGAGCTGGTGCAATTATATCCATGTGTGAGCTGCTGGGAGCAATTATATCCATGTGTGAGCTGGGGGCAATTATATCCATGTTTGAGCTGGTGGCAATTATATCCATGTGTGAGCTGGGGGCAATTATATCGACGTGTGAGCTGCTGGGGCAAATATATCCATGTTTGAGCTGTGGCAATTAAATCCATGTGTGAGCTGGGGCAATTATATCCATGTGTGAGCTGGTGGCAATTATATCCATATTTGAGCTGGTGGCAATATATCCATGTGTGAGCTGCTGGGAGCAATTATATCCATGTGAGCTGCTGGGGGCAATTATATCCATGTTTGAGCTGGTGGCAATTATATCCATGTGTGAGCTGGGGCAATTATATCGACGTGTGAGCTGCTGGGGCAAATATATCCATGTTTGAGCTGGTGGCAATTAAATCCATGTGTGAGCTGGGGCAATTATATCCATGTGTGAGCTGGGTCAATTATATACATGTGTGAGCTGGGGCAATTATATCCATGTGTGAGCTGCTGGTGGCAATTATATCCATGTGTGAGCTGGAGGCAATTATATCCATATTTGAGCTGGTGGCAATTATATCCATGTGTGAGCTGCTGGGAGCAATTATATCCATGTGTGAGCTGCTGGGGGGCAATTATATCCATGTTTGAGCTGGTGGCAATTATATCCATGTGTGAGCTGGGGGCAATTATATCGACGTGTGAGCTGCTGGGGCAAATATATCCATGTTTGAGCTGGTGCAATTAAATCCATGTGTGAGCTGGGGCAATTATATCCATGTTGAGCTGGTGGCAATATATCCATGTGTGAGCTGCTGGGGGCAATTAAATCCATGTGTGAGCTGGTTGTAATTATATCAATGTGTGAGCTGGGGCAATTATATCCATGTGTGAGCTGGAGCAATTATATCCATGTGCGAGCTGGTTGCAATTATATCCACGTGTGTGCTGCTGGGAGCAATTATATCCATGTTTGAGCTGCTGGGGGCAATTATATCCATGTGTGAGCTGCTGGGGGCAATTATATCCATGTTTGAGCTGGTGGCAATTATATCCATGTGTGAGCTGGGGGCAATTATATCCATGTGTGAGCTGCTGGGGGCAATTATATCCATGTTTGAGCTGGTGGCAATTAAATCCATGTGTGAGCTGGGGCAATTATATCCATGTGTGAGCTGGTGGCAATTATATCCATGTGTGAGCTGCTGGGGGCAATTAAATCCATGTGTGAGCTGGTTGTAATTATATCAATGTGTGAGCTGGGGCAATTATATCCATGTGTGAGCTGGAGCAATTATATCCATGTGCGAGCTGGTTGCAATTATATCCACGTGTGTGCTGCTGGGAGCAATTATATCCATGTTTGAGCTGCTGGGGGCAATTATATCCATGTGTGAGCTGCTGGGGGCAATTATATCCATGTTTGAGCTGGTGGCAATTATATCCATGTGTGAGCTGGGGGCAATTATATCCATGTGTGAGCTGCTGGGGGCAATTATATCCATGTTTGAGCTGGTGGCAATTATATCCATATGTGAGCTGGTGGCAATTATATCCATGTGTGAGCTGCTGGGGCAATTATATGCATGTGTGAGCTACTGGGGGCAAATATATCCATGTTTGAGCTGCTGGGGCAATTATATCCATGTGTGAGCTGGGTCAATTTAATACATGTGTGAGCTGGGGCAATTATATCCATGTGTGAGCTGCTGGTGGCAATTATATCCATGTGTGAGCTGGAGGCAATTATATCCATATTTGAGCTGGTGGCAATTATATTCCATGTGTGAGCTGCTGGGAGCAATTATATCCATGTGTGAGCTGGTGGCAATTATATCCACGTGTGAGCTGCTGGAGCAATTATATCCATGTGTGAGCTGCTGGGGGGCAATTATATCCATGTTTGAGCTGGTGGCAATTATATCCATGTGTGAGCTGGGGGCAATTATATCGACGTGTGAGCTGCTGGGGCAAATATATCCATGTTTGAGCTGGTGGCAATTAAATCCATGTGTGAGCTGGGGCAATTATATCCATGTGTGAGCTGGTGGCAATTATATCCATATTTGAGCTGGTGGCAATTATATCCATGTGTGAGCTGCTGGGAGCAATTATATCCATGTGTGAGCTGCTGGGGGGCAATTATATCCATGTTTGAGCTGGTGGCAATTATATCCATGTGTGAGCTGGGGCAATTATATCGACGTGTGAGCTGCGGGCAAATATATCCATGTTGAGCTGGTGGCAATTAAATCCATGTGTGAGCTGGGGCAATTATATCCATGTGTGAGCTGGGGCAATTATATCCATGTGTGAGCTGGGGCAATTATATCCATGTGTGAGCTGCTGGTGGCAATTATATCCATGTGTGAGCTGGGGCAATTATATCCATATTTGAGCTGGTGGCAATTATATCCATGTGTGAGCTGCTGGGAGCAATTATATCCATGTGTGAGCTGCTGGGGGGCAATTATATCCATGTTGAGCTGGTGGCAATTATATCCATGTGTGAGCTGGGGGCAATTATATCATGTGTGAGCTGCTGGGGCAAATATATCCATGTTTGAGCTGGTGGCAATTAAATCCATGTGTGAGCTGGGGCAATTATATCCATGTGTGAGCTGGTGGCAATTATATCCATGTGTGAGCTGCTGGGGCAATTAAATCCATGTGTGAGCTGGTTGTAATTATATCAATGTGTGAGCTGGGGCAATTATATCCATGTGTGAGCTGGAGCAATTATATCCATGTGCGAGCTGGTTGCAATTATATCCACGTGTGTGCTGCTGGAGCAATTATATCCATGTTGAGCTGCTGGGGCAATTATATCCATGTGTGAGCTGCTGGGGGCAATTATATCCATGTTTGAGCTGGTGGCAATTATATCCATGTGTGAGCTGGGGGCAATTATATCCATGTGTGAGCTGCTGGGGCAATTATATCCATGTTTGAGCTGGTGGCAATTAAATCCATGTGTGAGCTGGGGCAATTATATCCATGTGTGAGCTGGTGGCAATTATATCCACGTGTGAGCTGCTGGGGGCAATTAAATCCATGTGTGAGCTGTTGTAATTATATCAATGTGTGAGCTGGGGCAATTATATCCATGTGTGAGCTGGAGCAATTATATCCATGTGCGAGCTGGTTGCAATTATATCCACGTGTGTGCTGCTGGAGCAATTATATCCATGTTTGAGCTGCTGGGGCAATTATATCCATGTGTGAGCTGCTGGGGCAATTATATCCATGTTTGAGCTGGTGGCAATTATATCCATGTGTGAGCTGGGGCAATTATATCCATGTGTGAGCTGCTGGGGGCAATTATATCCATGTTTGAGCTGGTGGCAATTATATCCATATGTGAGCTGGTGGCAATTATATCCATGTGTGAGCTGCTGGGGCAATTATATGCATGTGTGAGCTACTGGGGGCAAATATATCCATGTTTGAGCTGCTGGGGCAATTATATCCATGTGTGAGCTGGGTCAATTTAATACATGTGTGAGCTGGGGCAATTATATCCATGTGTGAGCTGCTGGTGGCAATTATATCCATGTGTGAGCTGGAGGCAATTATATCCATATTTGAGCTGGTGGCAATTATATCCATGTGTGAGCTGCTGGGAGCAATTATATCCATGTGTGAGCTGGTGGCAATTATATCCACGTGTGAGCTGCTGGGAGCAATTATATCCATGTTTGAGCTGCTGGGGCAATTATATCCATGTGTGAGCTGCTGGGGGCAATTATATCCATGTTTGAGCTGGTGGCAATTATATCCATGTGTGAGCTGGGGGCAATTATATCGACGTGTGAGCTGCTGGGGCAAATATATCCATGTTTGAGCTGGTGGCAATTAAATCCATGTGTGAGCTGGTGGCAATTATATCCATGTGTGAGCTGGTGGCAATTATATCCATGTGTGAGCTGCTGGGGGCAATTAAATCCATGTGTGAGCTGGTTGTAATTATATCAATGTGTGAGCTGGAGCAATTATATCCATGTGTGAGCTGGTTGCAATTATATCCATGTGTGAGCTGCTGGGGGCAATTATATCCATGTTTGAGCTGGTGGCAATAATATCCACGTGTGAGCTGCTGGGAGCAATTATATCCATGTTTGAGCTGCTGGGGGCAATTATATCCATGTGTGAGCTGCTGGGGGCAATTATATCCATGTTTGAGCTGGTGGCAATTATATCCATGTGTGAGCTGGGGGCAATTATATCCATGGGTGAGCTGCTGGGGGCAATTATATCCATGTTTGAGCTGGTGGCAATTATATCCATATGTGAGCTGGTGGCAATTATATCCATGTGTGAGCTGCTGGTGCAATTATATCCATGTGTGAGCTACTGGGGGCAAATATATCCATGTCTGAGCTGCTGGGGGCAATTATATCCATGTGTGAGCTGGGTCAATTATATACATGTGTGAGCTGGGGCAATTATATCCATGTGTGAGCTGCTGGTGGCAATTATATCCATGTGTGAGCTGGAGGCAATTATATCCATATTTGAGCTGGTGGCAATTATATCCATGTGTGAGCTGCTGGGAGCAATTATATCCATGTGTGAGCTGGTGGCAATTATATCCATGTGTGAGCTGCTGGTGGCAATTATATCCATGTGTGAGCTGCTGGGGGCAATTATATCCATGTTTGAGCTGGGGGCAAGTATTTCCATGTGTGAGCTGCTGGTGGCAATTATATCCATGTGTGAGCTGCTGGGGCAATAATATCCATGTTTGAGCTGCTGGGGGCAATTATATCCATGTGTGAGCTGGGGGCAATTATGTCCATGAGTGAGCTGGTGGCAATTATATCCACGTGTGAGCTGCTGGTGGCAATTATATCCATGTTTGAGCTGGTGGCAATTATATCCATGTGTGAGCTGGGGCAATTATATCCATGTGTGAGCTGGAGGCAATTATATCCATGTTTGAGTTGGTGGCAATTATATCCATGTGTGAGCTGGGGCAATTATGTCGATGTCTGAGCTGGTGGCAATTATATCCACGTGTGAGCTCCTGGGGTCAATTATAGCCATGTTTAAGCTGGTGGCAATTACATCCACGTGTGAGCTTCTGGGAACAATTATATTCATGTTTGAGCTGCTGGTGGCAATTATATCCATGTGTGAGCTGGTGGCAATTATATCCGTGTGTGAGCTGCTGGTGGCAATTATATCCATGTGTGAGCTGCTGGGGAAATTATATCCATGTGGGAGCTGGTTGTAATTTTATCAATGTGTGAGCTGGGGCAATTATATCCATGTTTGAGCTGGTGGCAATTATATCCATGTGTGAGCTGGGGGAAATTATATCCATGTGTGAGCTGCTGGGGGCAATTATATTGATGTTTGAGCTGGTGGCAATTATATCTATGTGTGAGCTGGTGGCAATTATATCCATGTGTGAGCTGGCGGCAATTATATCCATGTGTGAGCTGGGGGCTCTCTGTAATAAATAAATAAATATGCTCAAATATATATTTCTCGATATATATATATATATTTTTTCTCTATCCTTCAACTTTAGTTTTTTGTTGTTGCTTCAGGGGGTGTGAATTAGGTTGTTTTTTTGGGGGGGCCCCAAAAAAAATCTTGCAGCAGGGCCCTTTGTTCCTTAGGTCCGCCACTGACTGTGAGTTTTGCTGCTGTGGAGCTCTGTGATACGCTCATACACACCGCACATTACTGTGGGTTTTATTGCTGTGGGGCACTATGATACGCTCATGCACACCGTGCATTACTGAATTTTATTGCCGTGGAGCTCTGTGATATGATCATACATGTCACATGTTTTTATTTTTGGGGGGGGGCAGCATTTCATCCATTGCTCCAGGCAGCACAGTGGCTTGGGCCGGCCCTGGTCCTAACGCTGATTAACGTCTGGCTGCGGTTAGCAAAAAGTTAATCAAAGCCAGGACTTGGTGCTAACGGATTCCTCTGCTGCAGAATCCGTTAGCACCAGCAGAAAATACCCCCCAAAAATTCAGATACTCACCTACTATCCCACGGCGAGGACCGCGTCTCCGTCCGGCTGGAGCATGGAGAGACAGGGGGATAAAGTCCACCAGTCTCCCCTTGCGGATCACTACGCCGACCTGCTGGATCTCGCGAGGCGAGATCCGGCAGGTCATGTGACCGGCAAAGAAGAAACTCAATGGAGTCCTATGGACTCCATCGAGTGGATGCTTGCGGCGGTGCTTAGTGCTGCCTCACACATCCCGGGGCTTAGTGCCCAGTAACAATGCAGGCACTTTTTAAGCGCCTGCATTGTAATATCGTGATAAAACGTGGGCACAAAGGAGAAACCTGCGGGCACAGATTTTTCTCCTTTGTGTCCCCGTTTTACCATGATGACTGTAATGTAGCCCTGCATTATTTAATATAAGATTGAAGTTAAGATTACTGGAAATATATAAATTATACTATATCTGACTAAAACCTTCACCAATTAAAAACCAATAAATTTAACTCTTTTACCTTTCTTGCCTTTGTGTCTGTTTTGTTCAAAGATGAATATTTCCCTTCATTACTCCTGAAACCTTTACTACAAGGTTTATGTTTGGGGTCCTAGGTCAGCACATTTTCGTGTTGACTATCTCCTTTGAGTTCTGATCACTGAGCTTAACTGACAAAACTTTTAGATTAGTAGTTTTATCAGAATTTGCTTGAGACTAACAATCTGTATCTAACTTGATTAGCATGCAGTGGAGCACTAAATCTTCATCTCAATTTTTATTGCACACATGCAACTTTAAAGATATTGCCCAGCAGCGAGTGGAATTCATATGCTGCTGGTTGAAACTTACTTCATAAACCACGGCAGCTCCTATGCTATCACCTTTGAAAGTAATTAATATATTTCCTTCTGGCAACATTTGGATTCTACATGCTGAACATCGTCACTTTTCACAAACTGTAATAAATCAGCAAAAAAGTAGTTACCAGCATTTTAAATGTAATTTTATCATATTATATAATTAATATTTGCTCCAGGATGAAATGTACACATTATGCATCCCTGATGAATATTTAAAGGTGTATTTACAAAATAGAGAGTTATGGAGAATTGACAGCCGACGTCCGATTGGAAACTATTTAACTTTTTGGTGCAAAAAAAAATCAGCATTCCAAATATTATTAAATATTAGAAGTGCACAGGAATATATATTGGAATAATAACATGTAGCACTGCACATGATGTTTTTAAAGCGTTATTTGCAAAATTAAGATGTTCATTTAGATTGGTATACATGTACTTTTTCTGATACATTTCCGATAAGAACATTTTAAAGGCTTTTTAAAGTTTAGTGGAAAATTATAATTCAATTTAATGTATGTATTTCATATAGTAACATTGCTGAATTTCTATGATGCACTCAGGGTGCAGTAACAGCAAATATTCTGAAGATGGAGAAATAGTATCAGTTAAGAAAGAATGTGGAGCATTAAACGTCCTTGGTTTCTAAACAGAAGAACTGTAGAACAATTCTGTATCCTGGAATAATATTGATGAAAAATATATCTTTTTTCAGTAATCAGTCTAATTTCAGGCTTTCCTCATTTGTGCCACGCTGACACAATGGAGTATACTGGACTATAAAAAGATTGTTATACTGTTAACCTACTACTATGAGAACATTGAATACTTAAATTTGATGTAATGATCATTTGATTATTACATACATTTTACAGTAGCTATAGCTTCATCTATGATTATTCAGCATGGCAAGTATTTGGGCCCTAATACAATCTTCGCGCTAAAACGCTCGCGCAACGCGTGAATTTGTGAGCCCAGCATTAAACGTTAATGCGCATAAATCAACGCTGGAATTACAATCCTCGCGCATTTTTTCATCCGTCGAGCAATAACGCGCGTTAAACGGATAGCGCAAAATGCAACATTGCGCTTATAAATCAGTGTGCGGACTGTTTTTTTCACGCGATTCAGCCAATCAGAATTAAGAACCAAAATAATTTCACGTTACGTTTTTGCGCCTGTCAAAGTCAATCTGCGCATATATGCTGCATCAATAAAAAATGCACATACTAATTTATTGGTTTGGTATGAGTAGAATGTGTAACTATACTTTGCAGCATTTTTTTTTTGGGCTGGTGTATTTGGGTTCGGCCAGGTTGTTCAGATTTGCCATTAACACCAGCTTTTAGGAGTTGCTAAAATTATGCGCGCAAAGGCTATGCGTTAATTTCTGCGCATAGATTGTAATAGCATCCGCGTACCAGCGCATAAACGCATTTGCTCTCACAATGGTTGAAATTAACTAAATAGTTTCAAAATTTTGTCCGGAGTTTAGAAATACCCCATTTTTTACATGTTTTAGCTTTTTAACCACTTCCCTGCGGAGCCATTTTACCTGTGTGCTAAACTCATTTTGACCGTTTTATGCTCATCATCTTTAAACGTGATTTGAAGTCCTATTTTAGTATACACCCAAGACAATTTTTTTTAAAAAAAACGCATTTTTTTTAAATTTTTTTAGTCTTACACCAAATCTGGTCATGTTCATGCGCTGGCCTTTACACTGATACCAAACATGCTAACTATCATTGATCAGGAGATATGGGGTTCCAAAGGACCCCCCTATCTCTACTTGGCAGCTAGGGGATTAACTGCCTAACTGACACCATCCACATATGGTGATGACATAAGTAGGCAGGGGATGCCCTGGAGGCTTGGCCGACATCCTTGATGTCAGCCAACTCTGGGAGAAGACCGCAATCTGGCGCTGATTGGTGCCGAATCATGATCCGGCACCTAAGGGATTAAATAGAGGTACCGCTGGAAAGGGCACACTGTGCCCTTTCCAGCAGTGCCTTTCCTTTTTGTAACTTCTAGCTGTTCGGAAGGTAGAGGGATCCAAAGGACCTCTCCCTTCAGGCTCTCACTTACAGTGCCGGGGGTTCCTGAAACTGACGTAATCGCACCTGGTGATGACGTCAGGGTGATGGCGGGGGTCTTTAAAAAGGGATGTCTGACTTCAAGGATAGGGTTGCTACCTGTCCAGTTTTCACCCAGACAGTTCGAGTTTGTAATCATGTGTTCAGGTTTCAGACCCCCCTCCCACTCAAACACATTTACACTGGAGCAGGTCAGGACTGGTGGTTGCAGGTCTTTCTGCCTATGTATTTGCCTCTGCGTTGCTTGTGTAACACACAGAAAAAGTTTAGGCCAGTGCTATTGCATTGTTGGTCTCCAGCATTACAGGGGTACTGTTTAGGGCCAAGAGCAGTGACACCATCTGAAGGCTGTGTGACAGGAGGGCGGAGAGGAAGGATCATGGGACCTAGAAGCTGCTGGGGCTATTTTTCAACAGGACTGGCTCTTGTCCCTGAAAGATAAACTGCCTGATTAAGCTGCTCTGGACTACTTTAGTCTAAGTGGGACTCCAGATGACTGGAACATTGTTGCTCAAGCTAAGAGAATGTCAGGCTCGCGCCAGGATGGAGTCATGGCGTGGCCTTATGTTTATTTTCCCAGACGCTGGGGGAGAGCAAATCAGGCAGACACAGGAAGCAGTATAAGTAATTAAGTGTATTCTCAAGGTAAGCACACAGCAACAGTCTTATATACACTTGCAGAATACTGAAAACAAATAGACAAGTCCTTCTTCACAAAGGTAGTCTCTTCTGCTGTACCAGATATAGTGGACTAGGTAGTGCTCCCCAAGTAGGAACCAGGAGCTCTTCACAAAAGGTACCTTTAACACAGATAGCCACAGGAGTAGTCTAGATATGCAAGGGATAGTGGGCTATGCATTGTTCACTGCTGACAAGATCCACAGGCCTGGAACCAGGAGCTCTTCGCAAAGGGTCTTGATGTAACGCAGGCAGATGAATAAGGAACACTAGAATAGCAATAACAGTACAGAGGAATGTGGGGAATAGACAGACTAAGGGAGAGGCGGCTCACATCACCTCACAAGTAAAGGGCAGGGAACACAAAATGAGAGAGCCCTGAGAGAAGGGTGTGTCCAGGTTTTATGCACACCACACACCAGATCAGGGCAGGAATTAACCCTTGAGTGATACAGACAGGCAGAGAATGGAAAGCCAGACTGGTCATAGCAGGTTCCCAGGGCTTAGGCATGACAGTACCTCCCTCCTTACAAGGTGCACTCTGAGCACCTAGGGCATAGGCTGGAACCAGGAGCAGCTAGGAGGTCATCACCACCCATCAGAGTCCGAGTCAGTGTCATCATAAATGTCTCCTTGGGCAAGCAGGGCCTGCTCAAAGATTTCAAGGTCCTCTTTACGGACCAACGTTCCATTAGATGCCCAAACACAACCATCAGGAGTAGGGTTGTCCACAGGTGGAATGGGTGTGAGAGGTGTACAGGTGACGACCCCCGCAATGATGGGCAATGGGCCTCTCTCCTTGGCTGGCAACCTTTGCTCATAGGCAGCAAGATCTGAATCAGGAATAATGAAGCCATCAGAGGCTATAGAAAAAGTCCTGACATCCTTATGAGAGCAAGAAACGGTTCTATCAGGCAGAGCGTCACAGCCATGTATAATGTTGGGGTCTGAGACTTGCTCTCCTGGACCACCTCTAGGGTGCTTGGCAGTCTGGATAGGAGATACGTGGGTCACACCCACCTCCATAGGTACCTGGGGTTCAGGTTCCATAACCATGGGTTCTGCGTCAACGAGCTCAGTAGGCAGGATCTCTATGGACCCAGAAGGGTCTGGGGTCAAGACCTCCATGTCCTCAGCATCGGATTCATCCTCTGTACCCTCCTCCTCCGAAGAGACATCACAGGAAACAGACCTCCTTGGTACAGAGGATCGACGAGGCTTGCCCATGTTGGTAGCCTGGCGAGGCTTAGCAGCTGCCTGACGTGACTTAACTGGGCGAGACTTGGCAGCGACCGGAGTCTGGCATGATTTGGCAGTGGCCTGGCGAGTCTTGCATGGCACAGGAGCAGCGGCTGGGGTCTTGCGTGACACAGGAGCAGCGGCTGGGGTCTTGCGTGACACAGGAGCAGCGGCTGGGGTCTTGCGTGACACAGGAGCAGCGGCTGGGGTCTTGCGTGGCACAGGAGCAGCGGCTGAAGTCTTGCATGGCACAGGAGCAGCGGCTGGAGTCTGGCGTGGTACAGGGGCAGCGGCTGGAGCCTGGCTTGGCTTAGCGGGTCTGATTGGGCAGAAATCAATTTTGTGCCGATCTGACCCGCAGTAGAAACATAAATTCAGCCTCATACGCCTCTCTCTCTGCGATTCCACAGGAGGTACCTGAGCTCTGCATGCAGGTGGAGAGTGAATAGATTCAGCTGGTTGCTGTGAAGTGCTGCTTACTGGTGAAGGCCTGACAGGACCAGGGCGAGAAGTAAAGAAGTCCCTCCAATCCCACACCCTCTCCAGCAATAGGAACAGCTGATCAGCGATGTCTTCCAGTGCAGTTATTTCCCCACGGGCCTGGTGTTTGGCTCTCTCATTATGTCAGGCTCGTGCCAGGATGGAGTCATGGCGTGGCCTTATGTTTATTTTCCCAGACGCTGGGGGAGAGCAAATCAGGCAGTCACAGGAAGCAGTATAAGTAATTAAGTGTATTCTCAAGGTAAGCACACAGCAACAGTCTTATATACACTTGCAGAATACTGAAAACAAATAGACAAGTCCTTCTTCACAAAGGTAGTCTCTTCTGCTGTACCAGATATAGTGGACTAGGTAGTGCTCCCCAAGTAGGAACCAGGAGCTCTTCACAAAAGGTACCTTTAACACAGATAGCCACAGGAGTAGTCTGGATACGCAAGGGATAGTGGGCTATGCATTGTCCACTGCTGACAAGATCCACAGGCCTGGAACCAGGAGCTCTTCGCAAAGGGTCTTGATGTAACGCAGGCAGATGAATAAGGAACACTAGAATAGCAATAACAGTACAGAGGAATGTGGGGAATAGACAGACTAAGGGAGAGGCGGCTCACATCACCTCACAAGTAAAGGGCAGGGAACACAAAATGAGAGAGCCCTGAGAGAAGTGTGTGTCCAGGTTTTATGCACACCACACACCAGATCAGGACAGGAATTAACCCTTGAGTGATACAGACAGGCAGAGAATGGAAAGCCAGACTGGTCATAGCAGGTTACCAGGGTTTAGGCATGACAGAGAATAAAGAACACAAATGGATGGTCCATTGATAAAGCGGCACAGTTTAACTGGATCCAGCCCAGCTGTGACTATATTTCATGGCCTCACTTCTAAGTACATTTACTGGGTATATGGGGTGTGTGGAAGGGGCTGATCTAGGGTATGGTGGTTGGTGGGGTGGTGCTGGTTTGGCATATGGGGTCTGCTGGAAGGTGTCAATTTTGATTATACGAGTGGTAGAAGGAGCTGGCGTGGATATGGGATTGGTGCAAGGGGCATAGATTAGTACTGGGGGCTGAAAGATGTTTTATTTAGTGTATGGTGGTGGAAAGGAGCAAGTTATGGCTTTGTGGTATGTGAAATTTAGATGTGGAAAAGGAAATTGTGTACCTGAATACTCCTCTAAGAGCCTGTGTGTAACATACAAACAAAACTAGAACATGCTTGCCTGAACATACATTCTTTATAACAGTTCTTCTGACACGAATGAACACAGCATGTTCAAATTGAGTGCAGCCAGTCTGGTTTTGTTTGTATGATACATTTTGAGAACTGACCAGCAGTATGATGTATGTCACAAGTAGGGTTGGGCTGCCGGTTCGATGCGAACTTGAGTTCGCATCGAACATTGGCCGTTCGACCGTTCGCCGAACGGCGAACATTTCCTTGTGTTTGCCACATGTTCGTCCACGATGCACCACAATGGACCACAATGCACTTTTCCACTGGCCTGAAGCTTATAATTGGCTACAGCCTTGCACCTGACCACAGGTCAGGTACAAGACAGGTGCAAGACTATGCCAATCAGGGCTCAGAGTCCTGATTGGACAAATTTTGCCCAATCATGGACTCACAGAGCTAAGTCCCGCAGCACACTATATAAGGCTTCCCCACAGCCCTAATGTGTGTGTTGCAGGAGTGAATCAGAGAGGAGAGGGGAGGAGATTGTTGCATTTGCAGGGACAAGCTGACAGTGGCAAATAGCAGGGAACTGGCAGCCTGGCTGTGAAATATCATACCACAGTTGAATCAGAGTTCATCTGTATCTTTAATCTGTATCTTTAACTATTCAGAGTTGAATCTGTGTTTTGCCAGCTATCAGGGTGTATCACTGACTTATATCACAGTTCTGGAAATTTGAATCTGTGTCTTGCGAGCTATCAGGGTGTATCACTAACTTATATCAGAGTGCTGGAAATTTGAATCTGTGTCTTGCCAGCTATCAGGGTGTATCACTGACTTATAGCAGAGTTCTGGAAATTTGAATCTGTGTCTTGCCAGCTATCAGGGTGTATCACTGACTTATAGCAGAGTTCTGGAAATTTGAATTTGTGTCTTGCCAGCTATCAGGGTGTATCACTGACTTATAGCAGAGTTCTGGAAATTTGAATCTGTGTCTTGCCAGCTATCAGGGTGTATCACTGACTTATAGCAGAGTTCTGGAAATTTGAATCTGTGTCTTGCCAGCTATCAGGGTGTATCACTGACTTATAGCAGAGCTCTGGAAATTTGATTCTGTGTCTTGCCAGCTATCAGGGTGTATCACTGACTTATAGCAGAGTTCTAGAAATTTTAATCTGTGTCTTGCCAGCTATCAGGGTGTATCACTGACTTAGAGCAGAGTTCTGAAAAATCTGTATCTTTAATTTACCATAGAATACCACAGTTGAATCAGACTTAATCTGTATCTTTAATCTGTATCTTTACCTATTCAGAGTTGAATCTGGGTCTTGCCAGCTATCAGGGTGTTGCAGCCTGCAGGAGAGGAAGTGAATCAGAGAGAGTAGAGGACATTGGCAGCCTTGCAGGGAACATATCAGTGAAATTGCTGACTTATAGCAGAGTTCTGAATATCTTTAATCTAAATAACACAGTTGAATCAGAGTTCTGCATATCTCCAATCTTTATACCAGAGTTGAATCAGAGTTCTGCTTATCTCCAATCTACATACCAGAGCTGAATCAGAGTTCTGCATATCTCCAATCTATATACCAGAGTTGAATCAGAGTTCTGCAAATCTCCAATCTATACACCAGAGTTGAATCAGAGTCCTGTATATCTTTAATCTATATATATCACTCACCATGTCAGAAAGACAAAAAAGGACACGCAGACTCTCCCAGACACAGATAAGAGGGCAAGCAGCCTCTGTGTCAGAAGGCTGTGTCCCTGGTCATCGTGGATGTGGTGCATCTTCTGCAGGGGCACACTTGTCCTTTCTAACTGGTGCTGACCGTCTTATGCAGCAGCAACGTATAGAGGATTTGGTGGATTGGCTAACCAGGCCATCCTCATCCTCCGAGTCCTCTGCCAGCCAGGCTTGTAGTGGTTTACAGTCCACCTCACCTGCCAAAACATCTAATTCAGCCTCCATGTCCACAGCTACTCCTACCGTAGCCACACATCATACACAGAGGAGTCAGCTGAATTGTTTGACTACAATGACAGTGACATGCTGCTTGAGGATGCGCAGCAACTCCAGTGCTCTGATTCAAACTTTGAGGTTGAGGAAGGGAGTAAAATCAGCCTAGAGGAAGGGGGTGCCAGTGATGACACACAAATAACTGGCACTCATGTTGCCCCAGCAGCTGCAGCATACTGCCAGGTTGGCTCCAGTGATGAGGAGATAGGGGGTGATGATGATGATGAGGTCACTGACTCCACCTGGGTGCCTGATCAAACAGAGGAGTCAAGTGAAGAGGAGGAGGCACAACAAAAATGAGGCACAACGTCCTCTATGAGCAACTGTAGCCAGTCCAAGGCATCAGATGTCAGAGCTGCTCAGATGCAGAGCGCTATTGTCTCGCAGCACACGTCCAGGAAGTCTGCTGTCTGGGAGATCTTCATGATATGTATAGCAGACTGCAGCATTGCTATTTGTAAGCTATGTCCGAAGAGGATCAGGCGTGGCAAAAACATCAGACGCTTGGGTACCACGTGCTTCATGCAACATATGACCACCTGCCACACATCCCGTTGGCACAACACTTTGCATAGGTCATCCTCCTCATCTGTCTCTACCCCCATAATATATGTCCTGCCATGTCATTGCCTACAACCTCCACTGGCAGGGATGATGCTACAGTAATGGGTGTACCAGGTCCTTCCTCAGAATGTGACAGCATCCCATCAGCTGCAGATTTATGCAGTCAGATTTCGTTGCCCCAGCTGCTGCAGCGTAAGAAAAAATATAGTCCCAACCATCCCCTTCAACAGCGTCTAAATGCCAGCTTGGCAAAATTACTCGCATTACAGCTGCTGCCTTTCCAGCTGGTGGACTCTGCCTCCTTCCGTGAATTTGACGAATGTGCTGTACCTCAATGACAGCTTCCAAAACGCCATTTCTTTTCACGGAAGGCCATTCCAGCACTATACCAGCACTTGGAAGGCAATGTTATGGAGTCATTGGGAAAGGCAGTCAGCAGCAAGGTGCACATTACTTTAAACACATGGTCCAGCAAGCATGGACAGGGCCGTTACATTTCCTTCATGGCACACTGGGTAACTCTGCTTGCAGCTGGGAGGGATCCATGATGGGGCTCTGTGCTGGAGCTTGTTCATCCACCACGCCTCCAGAAAGCTGCTTATATGAGGTCTGTCTGCTCCACCACCTCTTCCTCCTCCTCCTCTGTCTCTGGCGAAGTGGCAGTTAAACCGACGCGTGGCAGGGGCTACGCAATGGCTCAAGCAAGAAGATGCCATACTGTGCTTGAGCTGGTTTGTTTAGGGGAGCCACACCAGGTCAGAAATTCTGCCAGCTCTGCAGGGGCAGGCGCGGAGATGGTTAACACCACGCCAGCTTGAGCTGGGAAAGGTCATCTGTGATAATGGCAGCAACTTTCTCTCTGCCCTATGCCTGGGTAAGTTGCCGCATGTACCATGCCTAGCACACGTCCTAAATCTGGTGATACAGCGTTTCCTAACCAGATACCCAGGGCCGGCAGAGCTTCTGAGCCAGACCAGAAAATTCTGCAGCCACTTTAGGCGGTCATTCCCAGCAAGTGTTCGCCTGGCAGAAATTCAAAGAGAATTCCACCTTCCCACAACTGTCTGATCTGTGACATGCCCACCAGGTGGAACCCGACATTGGCAATGCTGCAGCGTCTGCACAAGCAGCAGAGGGCCATCAATGAGTACCTGTGCGAGTATGGCACAAGGACAGGTTCAGGTCAACTTGGTCCCCCCCACAGTGGCTGATGATCAAGGATGCATGCACTGTACTGTCACCATTTGAGGAGGCAACGAGGATGGTGAGCAGGGACAGTGCAGGCATCAGTGACACAATTCCTTTAGTGTTCCTGCTGGAGCGCACTCTGTGGGGAATTATAGATGTGGCACTAGAGGCAGAGCAGCAGGAGGAAGACGAGGACTTCGCTAGCTCTCAAGGCCCCAGTCTTTACGCAGACAGCATTCCTGTGGGTCCTCAGATCAGACAGGCGGAGGATGAGGAGGAATATTTAAGTTGTGGGGGCATTGAAGGTGGGGATTCCTCAAGGGAGGGTTTTGTGTCCCCAGAAACCCAAGGACTAGTACGTGGCTGGGAGGAGGTAGTGCACGATACGGTCATCCTCAACGACCAGGAACACTCGGAAGCTAATGCCACCTCCAACCTACACTGCAAGGGCTCCCTTATCCTGCAAAGCCTGCTAAAGGACCCCAGGATTCATGCTATCAAGGAGAGGGATCATTACTGGTTGGCAACCCTTCTTGATCCACGATACAAGGGTTAGGTTGCAGAGCTCAAACAACTTGAAGACGCTCTAAAGCGACACTTGTGTAACACCTTTCCAGGCACTGGTAGGTTACCAAGTGATGACACAGGTGCTTCTGAGGCTGCGGTTTATCAGAGGAAGTGCGGTGAAGGGGGCCGCATGACTGATGCCTTTTGCAATTTTTTAAATCCATGACGCCCAGGGACTTCAAATGTAGGCACCCATTTGCCGGCATCTTCACCATATGGTGCAGGACTACCTAGGGGCAAGGGCAGGCCTGGATACCTTTACAGCAGATGATCCACTGGCTTACTGGGTGTTGAGATTGGATCACTGGCCATAACTTAGCCAATATGCTATGCAGCTATTAGGTTGCCCTTCATCCAGCGTGCTTTCTGAAAGGACGTTCAGTGCCGCTGCAGGTTTTGTCACAAACAAAGAATGTGTCTGTCCACCGACTCGGTAGACCGGCTGAAATTTATAAAAACTAATCAGTCCTGGATCAGCAGCTATCACTCCCCTGATGCTGATGTAACTGAATAGATCGGGGATCTCTTCTGCAATCCCAAAACCTCCACCACTGCACTCTTCCACAATACCTCAGAGGGGTTACGGTGTGAAGGCACTAGCTGGCACCAAAGGCCCAATATTTGGGTGCACTGACGCGTGTACCAGATTCATATCATTGTAATATTTGACCGCAGGGTCCACCACCACTGCACTCTTCCACAATACCTCAGAGGGGTTACGGTGTGAAGGCACTAGCTGGCACCAAAGGTCCAATTTAATGCACCTGTTGTTACTTTCATACAAAGCCTGCATAAGTTTCACCATAATTTAGCCCAAAAAATCACTAAACTTGTTCTGCGTGTCCTAAAACGTCTCCTCTTTTCATACAGGTTGCCGCCCCAAGCAGTTGTTTATGAATAGATTAAAGGAAAACCATTTACCGTAATTTGAAATGTCATTTTTTTGTTTTTAAATGTTTTTACACATCCTACAAATCCACCACTTCACGGGCAGGTTATGGGGACCTCCTAGGCACGATATTTGAAGGAATTTTTCATTTTTACTCTCAACCTTTCTGTCATGGAAAAATCACTGTTCCTTTAACAACGTTTTTTTAAAAAACTTTTTGTCCATGTTTCTGTCCCCCAGGGCACTACCCAGACCCCCATACACCTTTAATAGCCAATATCTTGCATATATGCCCTCTTGGAGGGCACTCTAAAAATCGAACATTCGAGTCCCATTGACTTGCCTTGAGTTTGAATCGTGTTTGCGTTCGAATTCGAACTTTTGAAATTGTTCGAGTTCGAATGCGAACCAAACACGGGGGTGTTCGGCCCATCCCTAGTCACAAGTAAGTGGGTTTAATGCAAAATATCAGTCATTAGGTTGGCATAAAGTACGACATGCCATTGTGGTGTACACTGACGTTGTGGCAGGTTTATACACTATATGATAATATCTTGCAACCAAATCTCCTTTATACCATGCTAAAGTGTTTTTAAGTTTTTTAAAAAACAATATTAACATGGAGTGCCCTGAATTGAGTATGTTGCATTAATCAGCAGTTTCTCTTCAGTTTTCACTGGTTTCAGATCAGAATACCGTGCCTAAGATTAAAATCAACAATCAGCACATAATCATCAAATGACATAAGAGGTAATTCAAAGAGCACCGAATTGGCCACCGTAATTGCACTCCCGTACAGAGCAATTTCGTGCCCTTTCGGCTATTCAAAAAGCTGGTGATTCACCAAATATTGGCGAATTGACAGTGAAATATGGTGACCTTCGGCGGAAGTGAAATTCTCCATAGAGTAGTAATGGTTAATCTATTCAGAAAACGAAGAAGAGCAGGGAAAGGTTGTTGAAATGCCCAGATTTTCGGTGGTTTCCTTCGACAGTTTTAAACAGGCGAATCCCATAGGTTTCAATGTAAAAAAAAAATCCTTGCATTTATTAAATATTTATTAAACGTTTAGTTTTTTTCATTTGCAGCAAAAAATCTTTTTATTTTATGTTTTTAATTTTTGAGCTTTTTTAGGGTATAATTCTGTGAAACTTTTGATTCTGATTTTTTTTAAGTGGCGGGTTTTTCTTAACCTGTAACAGACCTTTAATTGTTATTCACAGGACCTTATATATTATTTCCAGGCATTTTAATGCACTATTTTTTTTTACGACTTTTAAAAGTTGCGTTTTTTTGGGGGGGCTACCCCTGTTCAGCAGTTGGATCGGCGGACGTATTCAGTGGTTTTTCAGTGGGATATGGTATTGATTCTGGGGTTTTCGGCAGGTTATCAAATAGATTCGGCTGTTTGAGGATGCGTTTGGTGGTATTTCGGATCAATTCGGCGTGTTTATCAGTGGTGATCGGCAGATCAATTCGGGGACCCTGCGGTGAATGCTGAATTCACCGCAGGGTTGGTGAATTGAGGTCACCGAAGTGCGCCGAATGAGAGAGCACTGAAATTTCGGTGCTCTTTGAATAACCCCTATAGTGTGAGGAGGAATTAGCTTGAATAAGCTGGATGCCTGGTTAGGATAAATGGAGAAATGAAGAAGAGTACACCTACAGGGTAATTCAAAGAGATCCGAATGGCTGCCGAAAGGGAACCAAACGCTGAAAATCAGCGTACGGTTACCTTTCTTGGCCATTCGGCTATCCAGAGAGCAGGCAATTCGCCAAATCTTGGCGAATTGCCTGCACATACGGTGCCTGTTCGAGGGCAGTGAAATCCCCATAGAGAAGCAATGCTTCGGCTATTCAGAGAGCACAAACCAGCAGTGAAAAGTTGCCGAATTTCCCTGCCATTCGGTGGCTTCATGTGGCAGATTTATTCAGGCAAATCACATAGGCTTCAATGTTAAAAATATTCCCGTTTTAATCCAATATCTAATAAACTGTTGATTATAATATTCTGCAGTAAAGAGTTTCTTTATTTATAGATTCTTTAGGGTATTTTAAGCATTTTTCAGGATTTTTTTGAACAAAATTCTGATTGGTGTTTTTTTTGTTGTTTTAACTTTACTTATTTTTTCTGTAACAGCCCTTTTTATTATCATTCCTTGGATCTCATATGTAAATTTCAGACATTTTCACTTAGTAGTTTCTTTGCAAACAGCGTTTCACTTTTCAAACATTCAAGCAAACTGTTCTTCTAATTTATTCACTGCATTCGTCTGCGGTGTCGGCTTTTTCCGGCGGCTGCGCTGTCTGTGATTGGCTCCTGCTCGGGTTTCTCTGTCGTGTTCGGCGAGGTTAATCAAGATGTTTTTGCAGGTTTTCGGCGTGCATTCGCCAGGTTTTGCTGTGAGTGTTCGGCAGCTTTTCGGCAGCTTTTCCCTGCACTTCAACGGCCCTGTGGTGCTTGCTGAATACACCGCAGGGTAGCCGAACAAGGGATCGCTGAATCAAGCTGAACTGAACCGAACGAAAAGTTACCGAACGTGCGGTAACTTTTCGATTCTCTTTGAATAACCCTGCTAGTCACTTCAACCATTTTTCTATTGGTAACCAAACGCTTTCGTTTTGAAATCCTATCAGGGTTATTTAGAGAGAGGTGAAAAGCAGGAGAATGACTGGAGAATGGAAAATTCTAGGTCAAAATAGCAGATTTGGAAAGTGAGATGAATGGGAGAATTTTTCTGGTTTGGATATTTTGACCTAGAATTTTCCATTCTCCAGTCATTCGCCTGCTTTTCACCTCTCTTTGAATAACCCTGTATATATTTTCATTATTAAAGGTATATTCCTTATTCATGCATTCTGCATGTCCAGAGATTTTGCATGCATTGTATCTTATTTATTTATTAAGTATTTTACCAGGAAGGATAAATTGAGATTTCTCTCGTTTTCAAGTATGTCCAGTAACACAATGTCCAAAGGTTAACCCTTATAGTGGATGATGATAAGTCTCGGATGTAACTTATTACATCCTTTTAGCCCCCAAAATTTACTATCGCAGCACTACTTGGAGTTTAGATTCATTAATATGTGGTCTGTCACTTCTTTGGAATGGGCCCATGGCAAAAGCAAGACCTTAAAGGAACACTCTAATAAAAAATCCCCCCTGTTTTTTTACATTAATTTATCCCTATTACCTTAATAAATAGGTAGGGCTCTCTTTTTTTTTTTTAACTGTAATTCTTACCCTAAAATCCACTTCTTTCCAACGGCGTTTTTTTTTTTTATACATATACTCACCTCCCTCCTCTTCCGCTCCAGTCCTTGTTCCTTTCACTTGGCTAATGGTTTACGTGAGAAGCGCGCATGCGCGCCTCTCACGTAAGCCAGCCAATTGGCAGGCTTCCTCCCGGCTTCATCTGCTGAGGATTAGTGTTGCGCGCAAGAGGATGCGCGCAACACTAATCCCCAGGCTGCCGCCAGCTACTGCGGCGAGTTGGAGACGTCATCGCGCTGAAAGCGCGATGATGTCTCCTACTCGGCAAAAGTCGGCAGAAGCGGGAAATATGAATCCCGCTCTGCTGACTGACAGCTGGGAGGGCGGAGTAAAGTCCTCCGCCTCTCTCAGCTGTTTTCAGCTTTTTCAGCTGATCAGGTGAGCGGAGGGAGGGGAGACAGAGGGGGGCATACTCAGGGCATCATGACCACCTATAAAAGCTTAGGTGGTCATGTAGCCTAGAGTATCCCTTTAACAAGAGGCTTCTATCTACCACCAGATGTTTCTTGCTTATCAAAAAATGTTTACGACTCTCATATGAGTTCCACCGTTTTCTCTCCTGCGACTTTTATAAGTATCTTCCTCACCCTTTGTGAGATAAAGTTGTGTGTCTCCTATGAGAACTCTGTTTTCATGTTTTCCATGGGACCTGTACTAACAGCATTGTGAATTGTACAGAGCATAGCCACAGGCCAAATGTCATTGAGATAAAGGCTAGTAAAGCAACAGATAAAATAATAAATGCACCACCCAATCCCTTTGACATGAATTCATTGTACTGTCTGTGTGGCATTTGTGACATATTCCTGACTCTTTTTCTACTGATGTGTATATTACTCCTAGGAGACCCATATGTTTTTCCCTTGTTGCTTCTTTGTTATAGGGAAAACAAGCTTCATACTAGCTGTGGAAGACCTGGGAAGTGCAAGTCTCAAGACATTTACTTGCATTCCAATTAAACTCAGTGTCTCCCACCCTTGAGACATACACTTTTTTGATCAGCATGCCTTCTCCTTCGATACAACGAGAATCTATGAATATTAATACCTCTTGTGGGATTCCTACACCTCTTTTTGTTTGCTTCTTGACATTTTCTCGCTCTCAGGACACTATGTACCTGTCTTACTCATTTTCATCACCCATCGTCTTTATAAGAACTCTTCAACTTTAGAGTTGAAGTTGAGTAGTTGAAAGTCTGCCCTCCGGCTTAACAACATGCTATTCATTTACCTATTTCCATATGCATGGTTGTCAACACATCTACATATCCTAGTAGTGAATGCTATATATGTACAGTACAACCTGGAATTCATGCTTTTTGCCACTGGTTATTAAAGGCCTCTTTTGGGTGGGTTACCTGTAGATCTGGGGACACTACACTGACCCATTGAATGATGTTGACCTATTGCCAGTGGTGTATTTTAGTTTTGTGCTGCCCTAGGGAACACAAAGTTCGGGCACCCCCCATGTAAAGATCCATGATTGCATTTACATCATAGCAGGGTTGTGAAGTGCCCTGTTCAGCGGTCTGGGGGAGAGCAAGCAAGCCACTTGTGGGATTTCAGATGGACCCTGGTCACACTACCAAGGGTGGGGCAGCAGTTTTTGTGGGCTTGCAGAGCGGGGATTTTTTCCAATGGTGACAGTGTGGGTGTTCGGGGTGGCATTTCTTGCCGCCTCCCTGGATTCTTCCGCCCTAGGCAAATGCCAAGTTTGCCTTGCGGCTGATACAGCCCTGCCCATTGCGTGCTTTTTCCAGGACTTTCAATCTTTAAACTTCTCATGGAATACAGCTCAACTCTGTAAGGAAGTAGCCGAGAAACCATTTACGTTCTACAATCTACCATCTGACTACCATCTGACTTTCTATCAAACAGGTTATGTCTTTGATGGGATGATGTAGTACTATGGCAGTATTGGTGTGGGAACTGGGAATGCAATGAGAAAAAATATAAGGGGTGTACAGTGAGCACGAGCAGTCAAGTGGTATTACATTTTCAAATATTTAGCCAAAATAGTCATACTGAATGACACTAGAAGCAAATAAACCCTGGTTTATGAAGTTGAATTTAAAGGGTACATGTGTATTGCGTCTCAAATGTCATTAGTTAATATACTGTATATACAAATTTTCATTTTACTTTGTTGCAGTCAAAATTTATTTTGAATGCTTGGGATATTTCATTGTGATCTACATAATGTTTCATTAACATTGCGCACTATCTTATTCTGAAGGCCGTATGAGGTTTGATTCAATTCATAAATTTTATATTATGCTGGGTAAATCGCCGAATAATGTTTATTACAATGTAATATGAAAAAGCTGTAGATATATTTCCTAGACAGTGGTACATTTATTAGTTTACTGCAGCTATAAACAATACATTTCTTTAATCAAAAGGTTGTTTTTTACATTTAACAGCAAAAGTAACTTTGCCAAAGTATTTTTTTACAGTCGGGGGGGGGGGGGTGATACAAACGCTTTATGATTAGGGAGGGCTGTTTGAAAATCACCTGACTCTCAGATCTTTGCAAAAAATACCTGCTTGATGACTTTACAAAGGTGCTAGGGGTTTAAAAATATTTAAATCAATTAAATTATCCTTGACTCTGTTTTTGTGTTTTTTATTTTTTCTCTATTTTTTGTTGTTTATGTTTTTATGTTTATTTTTTTTTTATATGATTGTTATTCCGCAACTGTTATGCATTTTATTTCGGCTAGGGTCAGACTAACGCATTTTTCACGTTGTCCGTGAAAATGTGCGTTCGAAGAATGGACGTATTTTTTCACGGAATACGCAATAGCGGTCATACTATGCGCAGTTTCATCCGTGATTTTGTACGGATCATCAATAAACACTTCTTGCATCTGGACGTTATGTTGACATTAGCAGCGTCTGATGTCTCCAATTCACGCACACACGCCGCTAGCGGACGCAGCGCACTCTGTACGTCAGTACTAGTGTTTAACGTTCTCGAAAAAATGCGTTCATTTTCCACTTGCGTTGCGCAGCCGGACTTTTGTGCGACCTACATCGTATATTGGCCGTCATTGCCCGCATCTGCTGCTAGTGCGGCCGTGATTAAGTGCGCCAGAACGCGCGTTCGCACTGCCTCAGTCTGACCCTAGCCTTCAAGGCAACGTTTCGCCTCGACTGATAGGATGCTGATTTTGCTCTTCTATTTGATGGTTGTTTCATACTGCTTTCCTGAGGTAATGACTTGTATTGTGTGCTCTTTTTAGAGCCTTGCAGCTGTTTTATTTGAAAATCCAATAAAATTGTGTTATTAAACAAAAAAATCAATTAAATTATGTATGTGTAAGGACCTCCCTCACACCAAGGCTGGACTGGAACAAAAAATAGGCATGTAATGTATTAGCAGCCTACCTTTACTTTTTAAGGCCAGGTCATGGTAAAACAAAAACAAAAAAAATGAGACCATAGGGGTTATTCAAAGAGAGCTGAATTAGCCACCGAATTGCACTGAACAGTGAATTTCACCGTACGGTGCAATTTAGTGGCCATTTGGCTATTCAAAAATATGGCAATTTGCCAAATATTAGCGAATTGCCAGCGAAATACGGTGCAATTCAGGGTCAGTGAAATTCCCCATAAAGAAGTAACAGTTAATCTATTCAGAGAACGCCGAACAGCACCGAAAAGTTGGTTTAATTTGACAGGTTTAAACAGGCGAATCCCATAGGTTTCAATGTAAAAAAAAATCCCATGTTTCTTAAATATTTATTCAACCGTTTATTCTTTTCATTTGCGGCAAAAAGTCTCTTTATTTTTTTTTTTTTTTATGCAGTTTTTGGAATTTTTTGATGAAATTTTTGATTTAGATTTTTTTAAATGGCGTTGTCTATTTATTCTGTGACAGAAATTTTTATTATTAATCATAGGACCTTATACACTATTTCTATGTATTTCCATGCATGATTTTCTTCTAAAATGCCCTTTAAAAATTGCATGTATTTTTTTTTTTTTTACCCCTGTTCAGCGGCTGGTCGGCTTTTTTCGGCGGTTGGTCGTTTTTTCCCAGCAGCATTTAGCAGTTTATCGGATGTGTTCAGTGATTTATCGACAGTTTTTTTTTATTTGTTTGATTCGTTGGTTTATCGGATGCATTCGGCCGGTCGTTTCGGCACACTTCAGGGACCCTGCGCTGATTGCTGAATTCACCGCAGGGTTGGTGAATTGAACTCGCCGAAGTGTGCACATCCTTTCTAAAAATGTTAGTGATAGGTGCATAAGTGAGAGTAAACACAGGAGCGCTGTAGCGTGATTTAAACAAGGCAGGAAATACATCACTTGGGATTGCAAAGATACAACATGTGCACATACGAATCAAAGTAAGGCATAGCATTCAGGAGTCATGGTAGACCTTGGCAAACAAGAGTCCAAGAACAGTTAACAAAGAGCTCCATAAACTGGCTGCAGAAGCCCTGAGCAATATGGACAACACCCAAAAATGGGGAGTGTGTCAGTTTCTTAAGTATAGAAGCTGTTATCTCCTATAGGAGCTGCATGGGATAAAATCAGGTCTCACAAGAACCAGCTTGGGCACAGGCCTTTTCGCAACCTTTCTGCTTTTCAGGGCATGGTAAGTGACACAGACAGACAAACACGCACTTACAGAAAAACATTGACATTTTCACATATACAGACACTGACATGTGTTGGAAAAAAATAAACTTTTGTCATAAGTGCTCAAAATCCTGAACCCGCCCTACATATTAAGAGATTATTATTAATTAATAATAGCCATTTCTCTGTGTAGGAGAATATTTAGAGAAAATTCGTAATCATCACTAAAACAACCAGCCAGTTGTTGAATGTCACTGGGCATTAACTATAAAAGAAAGCCCTTTCTAACATGTGTCCCGGCAGTTTTGCATGACAGATATGACGGTTCCGGTACTGCTCTGATAGCATGATGCCCTAAAGTCAACGGTCTTCTCATTTAAAATACAGGAGATGATGGAGTGCATGAGAAGCATCTCTTCTAATGAGGAAGTAACATCCAGAATAGGCACAATCCCATATCCATATTTCTTGAAAAGTTGACGTTGCCCATTTTGTTGTGCATGGACGCACAGTGAGCTCAGAATGCGTTCGTCTGACATTAGCCTCAGATAACCCAGTCAGAAATCTTATCTGCAGATAGCAACAGATACACATAGACCATAACGATAGACAATAACATTATTCACACATAACACAGATTACACAAATACCCTGCACCCTACGAGTACAGTGCGATTTTAACATAAGAGAGGGCAGGGAACTAATATGGAATATGTTGCCTGTACCTTCCAAATACTTTCTAGACCCATGCACCCCAAGTTCCAAGTGACATACATCACAACCTCCTAGACCAGCCTTCTATGCTAAGGTGTAATATATTACACTTTCTAAATGTGAGAATAGTATCATGGAAAGACAACCTCATAGTCCCTTAGGTTGGAGGATTTCATGATAGGATGCTCAATGGCACCTGTAAGGGTTAGTACCGACTGTTTACCGACTAAGCAGGTTATGAGCCCAGTATGTGGTAACACACACACAGTAGGGAAGGGTGGAGGATGAAAACAGGATTGAGACAACCAGCAAGCTGTGGGAAAGGGACAGGACATGAAGAGGGCAGGAATACACTGAGGATTGTAGGGATAGTAGTCACTTGGAACTTGGATGGCAAGACTAGATACGCGTTGTGTAAATGTAGGTCTCAGAAGCAGAAACTCACAGGACTAGTCTGACAGAGAAAAATGGGGAACAATGCTGAAGCACTGGTTAATGGGAGGTAGAGGCGTAACTAGAAACCTCAGGGCCCAGGTGCGGGAATCCATGAAGGCCCCCCCTTGCCACCCCATGCACTGGACAATGTTGACTTCAGACAATCGGTGTCCCATTTTTTTCCAGGTCCACTATGACCACTTCAGTCTATCCTATTTTTAAGGTAATGTGCACCATGTATATCTCAGAGCTCCATAGCAATAAAACTCACAGTAATGTGCGTGTGTACGAGCGAATCATAGGTGAGGCCCTGGCCCTTGCCAAGCTGCCCAAGTGAGGTCACGGCTGGCTATGTGTGGAGGCCCCCTGAACTCAGGGGCCCGGTAGCAGTCACACTCTCTGCACCCCTGGTAGCTACGCCTTGGGAGGTGTATCCTTTTATTGACATCAGTCAGTGCTAATTGCTGAGATCAATGGGTGCAAATACACAGGGGAAAACCAGGGCTGAAGTACTGAAGTCTAGGAATGGAAGTACCAGGGTACACCAAAACCTGAGCTGGAATATGCAGAAACTAAAGGATTCCATGGGCCTCCAGGCTGCTGGCATGACAGCATCTACATGCCCAGACGAAAGAAGGGAGATGGAAATGTACTTAACGAAAAATGTTGATAGTAATTTTCCAGCATGTACAGTTTTATAGCCTAGCAAGCATTCTCTTGATTTCATATGAGTGGTGTAACTCTGATTCGACCTAACAAAAGATGAAAAAGATGATATTGGCAGAGACAGACTATCCTTTGCCATCTTCCACTCTTTCCTGCAAATCAGCTCTACTGTCCCATCTAGGGGTGACTGATGTGATCATAGAAATGATATTACACTTATGGAGATTGTTTAAATATCTAGAGTCTTTACCTCCAGACATTTCACCGCTGTCCCCTGTTACCCACAATCCACTTTTCCCTCCAGATCATTCAAAGGTTTTTATTACATCTGCTAGAGAGGATTGTATCCTTCCTGGAGAAATATTATTGTGCTCATGACCACTTGACTCTACAGAAACTGACACCCGATAGGATTGCCTTGACCCAGACCTCTTTTGCTTATATCCAACTGGTCCACTTTGAGAGGGTGAGGAGATAGCTAAGAGAAACTTTACACTAGTTAACCCATTCTGTGGGGATGTGCTTGCAAAATCTTTTTGTTGGACCATTACAGCTCATAGTTTTACTCTCTGTTGATATTTTCCATTAATGCCAAGTTGACCAGGTATACCTTGGTATGGTCCAGGAGCTTACCTGACTCATTGTCTGAAACAATAAAATAGAATAAAAAAGGGGCGCTGAAGCGGCAGTAGGTGGAGGAATAAATACCACGGTATTGGGTTAGCACGGCTGCTGTATCTCCCAAGGGCTGTCCCCACAAAACCCAAACAAGTAACAACAATATACAAAAGATGAGAAAGCGCCGGTGCAGATCCCGCAACCACGGAAAGCCAGACTTTAAATTCTACACACCCAATGCAATATCCGTGTGTAACTAAACAAAAAAATAGAATACAATTACCAAAGCATATATATATGGCTGGACTGGTAGTCTTGTAGACATGTGGAAAAGACACAAAAAGAAGTGCACATTGCGCAATACATATGTACAAATAGTATGATGAAATTCTTTTAATGAGGATTCGCTCACATGGACCTGAGCCTGTACAATTCAAGGCTCTACATGAAAGCGTTGGGTCCCTTCATGAATGACCCTGTCCCATCTTCATACGCCCTCCAAATATATAATGTGGACCATGTGGAAAAGGACACAAAAGTGGACCATAGCGTGATTCAGTATGGCAGAGGCAAATAAGTGCAGCTTACAACAGGAAAAAACTCACGTGGTATGGAGTCTGTGCCGTATCCACTGGCTAAAACAGACTGTATAACAATTTTCGAAATCACACACAGGTCTCCTAGGAGAAGGGAAATGCAACAGGGAAATTTTAAGCTTCTCCCTTGGTCGTACTTGACTTCTTCTCACAAGAGTAGTCCTGCTATATCAGTCAAATGTTGGATGTGTGAATCTAGGAGGGGATCCTTATTTGGTGTAGCTGTCTTAAGCTTCAATCGTTTAAGTGTCAGGTGCATACTCATATTTGTGCCATCATGTGTCTGCATCTTGCCATCACCCCATGGTTATTTTTACTTTACCATGTCCCATACTGAGTCAATAAATACAAAAGGTCTATTCTAATACATCTGTTGGAAGCATCCAAACTCTTAGGCTGGGGTTAGATGCGCGTCATTGGAGAGCAGAAGGTACGTCCGTGAGAGTGGACATTCCTTCCACTCGAGGCCTGTCTGGCCACCTCGCTGAGCGCACTTAATGCGCTCAGCGCTGCAAGGCTTGATCCACCTATGGAGGATCGTGCTTTGCAGCTTTGCCAACGCGCGTCATAGCACTTTGATGGAGAGGGCTGCTGCACAGACGCAGCACGGCTGCTGTTGCATTCACATTTTGTGCATGCGCAACAGCTGTGGCTGGCCCCATTACAGCATCTCCATGCTGCGACGGACGCCAGAAGGCATGTCAGTACAGGCGCACATAGTGCGGTTGTCTGATGCTAGCCTAAATCCCAACATGCTGGAAAAAGTGAAGTTGTTCCTACATTTAGGGATTTGATTAAAAAAATTGGGAGTAAGTGGGTGTTGGAAGAACTTGGGTTCTTAAGTGGGTGTTGGAAGAATACAACTAATACTTTGCACTCTGATACCCACAGTTTGACTTTTAGTCATCGATCTGAGGTGAGGTGGAAGCTGAGGTGGAAACCAACGAGTGGTCGTCAGGCAGCAGGAAGTTCCTGTCCCATAATATGTAAGTGCTTTCTGCCATTCTCCTGGCACAGATCCCTGGTGGCTCTCTTGGTTTGACTGTGTTTCCATATAATAACATTTATGCTACACGCTCCATGTGATACTTCAGCCATACTCTGTAAAATACAAGATTGGTTTCTTTGTTATTATGTTTGCGTTTTTATAATGACTTTACTTGAAGGTCTGTTCTATGCAGTACATGCTCTGAAATGCACATTGTTATGAGTCTGTGAAAATTGCTATGCAAGTGCATTCTTTCTGTGTCAATCATAACAGTGTCATGTAATGCTGAAAATATAGAATAAAGACATTTTACAGAAAAAACGGTATAACTGACTTCCAGTTTGTACCAGGAATTGCTGTTTTTCATTTAGATAAATATTTGGAAAATTAAATTGTTAGTGTTGTTTAGAACGAAAATATTAATGGCCACTGACATTGCGAACATCATGTTTTGTTGGAGTTTTGTGAAACATAGATATGTCTGCCACAAATAATTAGGAGCAAAACATTTAGAGGACAGTATCATACATACAAAACATATAAGCATAGAGTAACTACTATCAGGGTTATTCAAAGAGATTCGAAAGTCACCGCTCTTTCGGTGACTTTTCGTTCTCTTCAATTCGGTTCCTTTTGCCGATCCCATTTCGGTGACCCTGCGGTGTATTCAGCAAGCACCACAGGGTCCCTGAATTGCAGGGAAAAGCTGCCGCAAACCCGACGAAAATGAACCGCAAAACCCAGCGAATGCACACCGAAAAGTCACAAAAACATCTGGATTAACCTGCCGAAAACCACGGAAAAAGCCCGAACAGGAGCCGATCACACACAGCCGAAGCAGCCAAGACCGCAGAGGAGGCAGTGAATAAATTAGCAAAATAGTTTGTGTGAATGTGTGAAAATGAAACGCTGTTTGCAAAGAAACTACTGAGCGAAAATGTCTGAAATTTACACAGGAGGTCCAAGGAATGATAATAAAAAGGGCTGTTACAGAAAAAATAAGTAAACTTAAAAAAAAAAAAATATGACTTTAAAAAAAAAAAAAAAAAATCCTAAAAAATATATAAATAAAGAGACTCTTTACTGCAGAATTTTATAATGTACAGTTTATTAGATATTGAATTAAAACCGGAATATTTTTAACATTGAAGCCTATGGGATTCTCCTGAATAAACTTGCCGAATTAAACCACCGAATGGCAGGGCATTTCGGGAACCTTTCACTGCTGGTTTTTGTTCTCTGAATAACCGAAGCAGTGCTTTTTCATGGGGATTTCACTGCCCTTGAACAGGCACCGTATGTTCAGGCAATTCGCCAGGATTTGGCGAATTGCCTGCTCTCTGGATAGCCGAATGGCCAGGAAAGGTAACCGAACGCTGATTTTCAGCGTTCGGTTACCTTTCTCAAGCAATTCGGAGCTCTTTGAATAACCCTGTATGTGTTTAAATTTGAAACTGAGAAAAATCTTGGTTATGCAAGCCCGTCAGAGCTTATGAACGCATGTCAAAACACTGGATGGTTAAATCAAGGTTAAACAAGGTAGGATTGCGCCAGATTGATATATTAATTGTCTGTCTTTGGCAGGTTTGATTGACTTAATGACATGTTTTATAACTGCTTTAATCGATACTGGAAACTGTGCAAACACTCGGGGGGTCCTATTAGCATGGCTACAATGCAGTGATAGGAATTTACAGTGGAGTTTTAGATATTTTATTTTAACTCTCCCAGCTGTCCAACTCATTTATGTTATTTTAGAGCTAGACTGATCTGACAAGTGAGGACTGCCGGGTAATGTGATTTAAAATTTGGAGACATTTGTCTACCTTCATATTTTACTGGTGCATTGGACTGATAGTTCACTCATCTCTTTCCTTTGACCAATGAAATGTGATGGGCTGTTACCAATTTTCTACTCAACAATGACTACACAGGGTTGATACGATTATTTTTATAAGTTGACTTAAACATTAACCAAACTAGAAAAAAAGATAAAATATACAGGATTTTAAAAATGCATCTACTACGTTATTATTGTATTCTGAGGAATAACATGGTGTAGGAACAGTTTCCTAATCCTCTTTAGAATCATACCTAAATGGGACTGATAGTCTCCATCTCCAATGGATCACAATTCTTATTGATACTCAGACATACAAGGCATGTCTTACATTTTACAATAATGGATATGAAAATGCATTAATTAAGTTGTTATAGGGGAGACAAGGTTCACATATTTTGCGTAAGCATTTTCTGCAATTTCATTTCATTATTATTTCATCATCATCATCATCTATATAGTTCCAACTTTTTCTACAATGTTCTACAATATAAGTGGAACTAAGAATAAAAACACTTGAGGGATAACAAGATTTTTGTGTCATCTTTGATCATTTTCTCTGTACACAAGCTTTCATAATACACAAAGAATTATATTTATTCTCTTTTCAATACGACAAGTTTTATTTACAACTAGCTAATATACACGGCGTTGCCCGGGTTTTATTTTTTCATTAGGTTTTTTTATTGTGTTTTTTTAAGAAATACATTAAAGTAGTTTTAAGTTTTCTGGAAAAGCTAAATAACCAAAACGTGAAAATTTAATTATAATTTATTTTTAAACATTTTTTTAATTCGTAATTTTTTTAATTTTAAACTATTATTCTATATCAATACAAACTAAATAAGACACTTTTTTTCTCTGCTGCTTTTCATTTTTTGGCTCTTTCCCTGTTTTTCCTTATTCAACTTTCTTTTTGCTCTTCGGTCTCTACTGCCTATAATTGTTTGCTATTTCCCTCACTTCTTGTAGTCAGCTCTCGATGTCGAGGCTGCCCTGCAATCAGGGCTGGCACAAGCCTCTGTGCTGTCAGGAGCCATGGATGACATGCTGCCCCCCCAGAAAAATAACATGTGGCGTATATGTCTGTATCACAGAGTGCCACAGCAATAATACTCACAGTAATGTGTGGTGTGTATTAACGTATCACAGACTGCCACATATCCCAGCCCACTGAAACACACATCCATGCTCACATATACACACACACACACACACACACATCCACGTACAGTCACACCCACACACCCACACACCCACAGTCACCCACAGTCACACACATACACACACATACACACACACACACATCCACATACAATCAGATATACATCCACATGCAGTCACACACACATCCACATACAGTCACACGCACACACATCCACATAGTCACACACACACATCCACATAAAGTCACACACACACATCCACATACAGTCAAACGCACGCACACATCGACAGTCACACATACACCCATATACAGTCAAACACACACACCTGCAGTCACACACACACAGTCACACACACACAGTCATACACACACATAAACTTACCCACACAGCCCTGGTCCAGGCCCAGTTGAGGTCTGTCTCAGGGTGATGCACGGCCAGCGCTCAGAGGATGCTGGAGGGCCAGACGCTGGCCTGCTGGAGGGGCAGGCGCCAGCCTGCTGGATGGGCGGGAGCTGGTGTTCTGGCACATGAGGGGACTGCTCAAAACGGGCACCACCAGCGCTTGAAGAACCTTGCTGAACCTTGTCACGGAAGTGCGCTGGTCACCCCTTTTGAGCGGTCTCCTCATGTGCCAGAACACCATCCTGCTGGTAGGCTGTGACCTGCCCTGGGCAGCAAAATGACTCTCCTGACAAAGGGCCGCCTGGAGCGGCTGCACCACGCTTCTCCATGGATGGGCCAGCCCTGCCTGCAATAGTAAAAGAGCAGCTGAAAGCGATGTCGATTGCTTCCAGCACACTTTTTCGATGCCAGGCACGTATCTGGTCAAAACTGGAAGTGATCGCTCCCAGAGAGCGATCACTTCTGGGCCCAGCAGATGAATTCTCTATTGCAGGATACTTCGATGCCTAGACATCTCTGCAATAGCGACAGAGCGGTTGGAAGTCATACCGATCGCTTCCAGCGCTCTACAGTCAGGTCCAGAAATATTAGGACATCGACACAATTCTAACATCTTTGGCTCTATACACCACCACAATGGAGTTGGAATGAAACAAATACAATGTGCTTTAACTGCAGATTGTCAGCTTTAATTTGAGGGTACTCAGGTGAACGGTGTAGGAATTACAGCAGTTTTCAGATGTGCCTCCCACTTGTTAAGGGACCAAAAGTAATGGGACAATTGGCTTCTCAGCTGTTCCATGGCCAGGTGTGTGATACTCCCTCATTGCCCCAATTACAATGTGCAGATAAAAGGCCCAGAGTTCATTTCAAGTGTGCTATTTGCATTTGGAATCTGTTGCTGTCAACTCTCAAGATGAGATCCAAAGAGCTGTCACTATCAGTGAAGCAAGCCATCATTAGGCTGAAGAAACAAAACAAACCCATCAGAGACATAGCAAGAACATTAGGTGTGGCCAAAACAACTGTTTGGAACATTCTCAAAAAGAAGGAACGCACTGGTGAGCTCAGCAACCAAAAAGACCCGGGAGACCATGGAAAACAACTGTGGTGAATGACCGAAGAATTCTTTCTCTGGTGAAGAAAACACCCTTCACAACAGTTGGCCAGATCAAGAACACTCTCCAGGAGGTAGGTGTATGTGTGTCAAAGTCAACAATCAAGAGAAGACTTCACCAGAGTGAATACAGAGGGTTCACCACAAGATGTAAACCATTGGTGAGCCTCAAAAACAGGAAGGCCAGATTAGAGTTTGCCAAACAACACCTAACAAAGCCTTCACAGTTCTGGAACAAGATCCTATGGACAGATGAGACCAAGATCAACTTGTACCAGAGTGATGGGAAGAGAAGAGTATGGAGAAGGAAAGGAACTGCTCATGATTCTAAGCATACCACCTCATCAGTGAAGCATGGTGGTGGTAGTAACATGGCGTGGGAATGTATGGCTGCCAATGGAACTGGTTCTCTTGTATTTATTGATGATGTGACTGCTGACAAAAGCAGCAGGATAAATTCTGAAGTGTTTTGGGCAATATTATCTGCTCACATTCAGCCAAATGCTGCAGAACTCATTGGACGGCGCTTCACAGTGCAGATGGACAATGATCCAAAGCATACTGCAAAAGCAACCAAAGAGTTTTTGAAGGGACAGAAGTGGAATGTTATGCAATGGCAAAGTCAATCACCTGACCTGAATCCCATTAAGCATGCATTTCACTTGTTGAAGACAAAACTGAAGAGAAAATGCCCCAAGAACAAGTAGGAACTGAAGACAGTTGCAGTAGAGGCCTGGCAGAGCATCACCAGGGATGAAACCCAGCGTCTGGTGATGTCTATGCGTTCCAGACTTCAGGCTGTGATTGACTGCAAAGGATTTGTTACGAAGTATTAAGAAGGGAAAGTTTGATTTATGATTATTATTCTGTACCATTACTTTTGGTCCCTTAACAAGTGGGAGGCACATCTGCAAACTGCTGTAAGTCCTACACCGTTCACCTGAGTTGGATGTACATACCCTCAAAATAAAGCTGACAGTCTGCAGTTAAAGCACATTGTGTTTGTTTCATTCCAACTCCATTGTGGTGGTGTATAGAGCCAAAGATGTTAGAATTGTGTCGATGTCCCAATATTTCTGGACCTGAATGTATTTACTAAAGGACGTAGCAGGCATGTCCTCGGTCGTTAAGCGACCATTTTCATAGGACGAGCCTGGTACGTCCTCGGGCATTAAGGGGTTAATATATATATATATATATATATCAAGAGCACGCTATGATGCAAGTAATAAAAGCACCTTTATTGATCCTTTTTAAACCCGTTGCCAATATGCACAACCTTCTAATTACTAGTGTATTTGCAAATATTTTCAAACGTGATCATTGATTTGGACATGTTGTAAAAAGCAGATAATTGACACCTTAGGCAGTCATTAAACTTTCCTCAGGGCTTCACAATCAATCAATCAAATATATATATATATATCAGAAATAGTAATGCTGCATTTTCATGAAATAATCTGGTTGCATAAAAAGTATAAAAGCTCAGGATTTATGGCATATACTTAGGTATTAGATATCATAAAGTCGATTTGTTGCAAGACAAATATAATCAAATAAAACAAATGGATGTGATATTTAAATGTATTACACCCTGGCGAGGAGAGATGTAAACAGGAATTAATTTGATAGCTTATGATAAGGACAACATATCCATATTACATGTGAGCTCATTTTTATTCCTATCTATATCTATCTTTATCTATTATTCTTTCATATAAAAGAGATTTGCAGATATGAAAGGATATATGGAAAACTCAGAGTTATTGGAAATATTAATAATGCTGCTTTCTATAACACTGCAAATATATAGCTAATGCACAACAAGGGAGAAAAGGTTAACCCATTTCCCCAAGTAAAATACAAATTAGAATTTGAAGGAATGCTGTGAGTTGAAAAGTACATATGAAATAAAGGTGTCATGTCTGTAAGAGTATTTTACATGTGATACATGATTGTATGTAGCCTTTTTTCATAAACAAAGCTAGCAGAAGACCTGGTCAAGATTTATAGAACTTCATATTTACTAAACAATTAAATGAAAGCAACTTTGGGAAACATATAAAACAGAGATTAACAGGACCTAGTTTGTGGGGTTGGGGCAGGGAATTTTAAAACTCATTCCATTAGAACAAGTGTTAAATTCATTTGCATCAAATAGACGGAATGGAATGGCATGAGGTGGGACTGTCTTTGTGGCATTGGAGTGAATTGGCTGAGTGGAATGGGAGTGAGTATGTCTTTGCCGAGGAGATAGAAATGAGTAGAATAGGCATGTGGCTGTAGAGAGAGCTGGGATGAGAGTTTGTTTGGAGTGATTATATGGTCAGCTGAGTGAGATGGGAGAGAGTGTGATTGGTTGAGTAAGGTAGGAGTGAGAGTGCTGGTTACGTGAGGTAGGAAAGAGTTTGAGGGAGTGTGAGTGGAGTGAGCATGTGAATGAGTGGTGGAGTCAGTGGCGCCCCTCTAATTACTCCAATTAGGCGGCAGCCTAAGGTCTCGCGCTTGCGAGGCCTCGTGGCCACCTAAATCGACCGCTCCAGCAGCAGCTGTGGTTTTGTATAGGTCGCAGGACTCTGAGGAGTCACTGAGACCAACTTAAGCCTGGCCGCTGGAGAATCTAAGTTGGCACCCGGCCCCCTCTGATGATGTCGAAAAAGGGTGGCCGGTGGCCCCCTCTGATGATGTCAGAGAGGGCGTGCTGGACGTCTCCCGCCCATCCATGTCTGCCTGCCACGAGAATCCCACGCTCCGGGTCTGGACGGTCTGGATAAGCTAAATCTGGTGGTCTGATCTGGGGTCTGATAGCTTGGGGTGGTCTGATCCTGGGATTGATATCTTGAGGGGGAATGATCTGGGTTCTGTTATCTTGGGGGGGCCTGATATATTTTTGTTTACATATGACATGATCATGTTTGAGATAATTGGAAAGGCCATGCTCTGGCCATTCCATTGATGCCAAAAATTAACCCCTAGCTGCCACGGATCGGGAGATAGCGTGTTCAGTGGAGACCCCTATCTCCACCATAGATGGCAGGTAGGGGTTAACTCCAAAACTAACGTCATCGCGCTATGTAGGCAGGGGGAGATCCCGGAAGCTTGGCCGACAACCAAGATGTCGGCCAGCTCCAGGAAGGGACCGCAATCTGGTGCCTGTTGGTGCCAAATTGTGATCCAACCCCCAAGGGGTTAAAGGCAGCCACCACTTGGAAGGGCAGGCTGTGCCCTTCAAAGCGGTGCCTGCCTTTCACATGTGGCCCATATGGATGGGGAGGGAGAGAGGTCCAAAGGACCTCCCCTTCATGCACCTTCCCCGCACGGGCGGGGAGGGTGTGCCTGGAATAGACATCATTGCACTGGCGCAATTCTCGCCTGCCTGGGTTCTGGAGGCTTTCGTTTGTTCTCATTTTCTTCTGTCCGCATCTCCTCTCTGGTATGAGTTCCGATTTAAGGGTAAAAAAGAACTTTCAAAGATGGCGCCCAAGGATTCTACTTCCAGTTTCCTGTCTTGAGTGTATTCAGAAGTAAACACATGCCAACTGCATGGAGCCGGCGAACGGAATCAGGACATGATTGAGAACAGATGGACACATTTTCTAGGATACCGATTGGCAAATTGGATTGTTAATAAGGACATTATAAATGTACTTTGGTTTTACTTGTACACATTTACAGTATTTATTTATTTATTTGCAAAGTATTTTACCAGGAAGGATACAATTAGATTTCTCTCATTTTCAAGTATGTCCTGGGACACATATCCCTGATGAAGTTGGCTTAGGCTAACGAAACGCGTTGGATGTGTTTCATTTTATATTTTATTAAATATTTTCATTTTAAATTGTGGTATACGTCCTGGTTTATCCTGGCACTGCTGCAGCCCTGACACCGACACCGCTGTAATTCCACGAACTCACTGTCTATGGCTGCTGGGTCCAGATACTTATGGCTCCTGTGTGATAATAGCCACCACATGCTGAATTAGCTGCTCCACCAGGGAGACAGGAACAAGCCTGCTACCGATCAATGATTCTGTACGTGAGGTCCTAGCAGGGGCCTGAATATTTACCACTAGTATCAGTATCACGCTATATTTTATCCTTTGCAGACTTCATTTCTTTTTAGTTCTGGAGGCTGGGCTGACATCCAAGATGTCAGCCCGCACCGGGGGGGCCGCAGCGATCGGCTGGAATCTCGGCCGAACGCGACTGCAAAGGGAGGATGCGCTCAGAACGTCCTCCACAGCCATGTGTATATGCGGCAGGACGCGCTGAGTGTGTCCTCCGTATAGAAGGGGTTAAAAAGGCGAATCCCTTAGAATTCAATGTAAAAAAATATTACTGTTTTTATTGATTTATTATTCAACCATTTGTTATTTTCCATCAGCAAAAAGCCTTCAATTTATTTATTTTTAGATTTTTTTTGGTATTTTTCTGGATTTTTGAGGCAAAATTTTTCATTCCCATTTTTAAGTGATGTTTTTTAAATTCTGCAACAGACCTTTTTATAGCACCTTGTTTGTTATTTCCACACATTTTCATGCATTTTTATTGTTTTAAATGCCTTTTAAAAAATAACAGCGTTCTGTTTTTTTCCTGCAGTTTGGCGGCATTTGACAGTCAGTGTGGCGACCTGATCGGAGGTCAGCAGCGGCATTCAGCGGTCTTTTTTGGCAGTGTTCGGCGATCTGTTCAGCAGCATTCGCCGCACTTTGGGGAAATTTCACTGACATTTCTGTACTTTCTGAATAACCCCTAAACAGAATAAAATATTTTCTTAACTAAACAAAGAAGAGAAAGTCAAAAGCACATGTAAGATACAGTTTCAGCAACATAAAACAATCACAATAAGGACATTTAATTTTTTGGTCTCCCTACATTTTTTTTTAAGACTAATGACACCGTTATTCCAATACTGCCAGGGTTTGCAAGTAATAAATAAATAAATACTAAATAAATAATACACTTCATTATGTAAACCAACAAAGACAAAATATGTAGATATTTATCTATACAGGGTTATTCAGAGAAAGGTGAAACTCTGGAGAACGTTTGGAGAAGTGAAAATTCGAGGTCAAAATAGCTGATTTGGAAAGTGAGATAAATGGGAGACTTTTTCTGGTTTGGCTATTTTAACCTAGAATTTTCACTTCTCCAAAAGTTCTCCGGAGTTTCAGCTTTCTTTGAATAGACCTGTGTATGTATTTTGTGAACTGCATTCCCATATATACAGTATATATATCAGCAGCTACCTAACCGTGTGAAAGTGGACACAAAGTCATCAATCAAAAACACGAAGTTGCTCTCTGTTGCAAAGAAGAACAAATGTAGCTCTATAGCATGTACCTTTAATTATTTGGCATACACGCTGCATACACTAAATTACCTGCTCTTTTAGGGTCTCTTCATATGACAGGTGGATTCTAAAAAGAATGCTACAAGTCACGGACAATTTACCTCTTTTTAAAATTGAATTCTCTGGAACTGCTAATGATCAGTGTAATTTTGGCACATTATCTGCCTGACATTACGTATTTTTTAAAGATATCACAACAATATCATTATATAAAGGACAACTTAAACACTGATCAATCCTGACATTTTCGGGTATTCCATGGAATGGATGAAATGTTCTGCATTTTGTCTTAGAATGCGTCAATAACTTGGATTAATAAGGCATCTCATAAAGGAATCTATCATCACAAATGATTAAAAGCTTATTTTCCTCACAGCATAGCATTATATAACCCTGTGACGAATACCCTGGTGTTAGGCTCATGCTTTTTGAGAAAATCCATACTTTTGTTTAGGTTCATTTAATGTCATCGAATCCAGTAATCCCTGCTAATTCCAGCACCCACAGGATCGCCGCGATCATTGACAGCTTAGAGAACACACACATAATCATCAGAGTATGATGTCATGACACTAGTGACCAGGATTACTCTTTAACCCTTTTCATTTCTTGAGCATGAACACTGTTTCCACCATCATGTCTTTTGATTTCAGTGGTTTGAGAAGAACTTTCTAAAAACAACATGTGCACTGCTTGAGGGAACTGTATTTGATAGGTAGATTCAGACTTATCTGCTTAATTATGTATTTGTGAAAAATTCAGACAGATAAAATGTTTATAAAGATAAATGATTAAATAAATTATTCCTGAATTTCCGATGAGTATATAAAATTTGCTAATTTCTGACCTATGCTTTGGAGTGGACAGACCAAAAAAAAAATCACTTCAGGTGCCTAGACATCTCAGTAGCCCAAAAATTATTCCTGTATCTAAAGGTAGCTGAATTACATTTTCTATGTAAAATAATCTAATAATAATAATAATAATAAAAATCATACCCGGAACTGTTGAGAGATCAAATAACTGTATGAATGTTTAAGATGTTTTAAGATTAAAACCAATAAATAAATTACAAGCCTGGTGTTATCGTAACCAGGTCTCTGGTGAATTTAGTAACTAAATAGATTTTAGTAGCTCTAGTAAATTTACCTTAGCTTTAGTTAAGTCTTCACCGGGCTTGGAATTTACCCATGGGGTCTATTCCAGTCAAATGTCTTCTAACCCCTTCAGGACCAAACACAAAGCACCTAGCACACCACAAGGATGTGTCTATGGTACCTAAAGTGGGATCCAGGTCCCGAAAAAAATTAGATTTATTAAGGCTATTAAAAAACAATAATCACTAGACAAACAATATAAAAAACATAAAGGTGAAAGATGTCAAGGAGCACAGGTAGAAACTTGATGTCAGAAATACATAGCCACTGGATATCCACTTCAAACAGGAAGAGACTGTATATGATGCTAGATAATCTAATTATACACCATCTGGTCAAATACATATGACGAGAGCAGGGGCCCAGATTTTCCTCTGCAGGCCACCAATGATATCCCACCATATACAGCAGCCGATACAAAAAATAGAAAGCAACCAAAATATTCAAATAATAGAGAATCCAAAGTCCAAACAATTACATCTCAGTCACCACCAGGTTTCCCTTTCATCTATCAGAGATCAATTCCTACAGAGTGCACCACATTAGGCATCCCCTTCTCAATCTTCAAAATAACTGTTGTTGAAAAGGCAACGAGAGCCAGAGTTTTCAAAAATGGAAATCCAAATAACAGCAGGAGAAGCTTCATTGTGAACCACTGAGACACTCTCTGAATAACTCCCCTCGGACCCTTAGGATTTAATCCTAAAGCCATGTTTTTGAAAAAATACCGATATTCTTTTTAAAATATTGTCTGATTCAGTTGAAAAAATTCAGCTGGAGAAGAGGGTAACAAATGCCACTTTTCGGAAAGAACTCTGTCCAGTAAAATAGCCACAAAAGGGTTTTTCAGTCATTATCATACAGAGTTGTGCCTAATAATAATTAGAAATATTCAATATTAAAAAAAAGATTTTCTTGTCCATTTATTTCTGTCACCGTCCACGCCGCTGCAGGAAGGACACGAATTGTGCTGCTGGACCATGAATTGCCCCGGCAGCCGCCTTCCTGGAACGTCTTGCTTGTGATTCAGCTCTCCTGCAGGCCTAGCAGGTATTTCTCCTCATTAGCCCTGACAGGCTTTATAACATGGTCACACCTTTCTCCCAATGCTGCTGCATTGACATTCATTACTCATGGTATCTGCCTGCCTGCTTGTAGCTATTCTCTCTATAATTTCTGGCTAAAACCTGTGTACCGAACCTTTGGCCTTGTTTTCTGGACTTTCCTTGCTCTCCACTAGAGATGTGCATTCATTTCGTAAAAATTAGGAATTCGGAACGAAATCCATTAATTCGTATTTCGGAAGTACTTCCGAATAACGATTCGATACGATACGAATTTGAAACAAAGCAAAATGGTATATAACAAATTTATTTAGTTTTACACTGTGTCATCATCATAAAAGAAAAATTTGAATAATTTTTTTTGGTGTTCTGGAATTCAAATCAATATCAACTATCGAATTGAGATATCAACTATCGAATTGATCTTAAATTAAAATACAAACAAGTAATACAGTCAGCAAACAACTTTATGAAACAAATTAATTTCGTTTCACAAGCACCTGTCCCTGTTAAATTGACTCAAATGCTAAATCTGAGAGACAGCTTAATTTAACCCTAGCTTGTCTTTTAACAGCAAAATTTGATTAAGTGGGGTTTTATTTAGTGATCCAAAATTCAAATTGATATCAACTATCGAATTTGAAATGAACTATTGATATCAACTATTGAGTTGATATATGAAATTTGAATCGATTCGAAAATTTCAAATCGATACAAAATTTTAAATCTGTCCGAAACTAAACGAAATTAAATACGAAACAAAATTAGTTATGAGATTCTGAAAATTAAATTATTTAAAAACTAAACTAATTATTCAGCCATGCACATCCCTACTCTCCACCTGCCCTCGACATATGGACTTTGTTATAAGGATTGCCCCTTTCTGAATTCCACGATTGCAATACCTTGCTGCCCTCCCTTTCCGTTCTCCACTGTGCCTACAGAGAACCCACAATGTGTCTCCTGTATCCCTGCAACCCTGGTCTCCAGCCCTGCGGTGTCTAAGTTCATAGTCAGCCGTTTTCCTGTCCCATTTGTCTGGTGTCTCATGTAATGTTCCTCTTGTACCTGTGTTTAGTATTTCTCCTGCGTTTCCCCTGTGTTTCTGTCTTGTGTTCTGACTTCCAAGTCAGCCCTGTTCCTGCATTGCCCCACGTTAAGTCATTCCTGTGTATGTGTAACAAATAAACCCCCTGTATCCACGCCTCCTGTGTATCGCTGCATCCTGGGCTTGTATCCTTGCCAACCCCCTGACAATTTTCTTGCCTGAAAATCCATTTATAAACCCCTTTTATCATTTGAAATCTTTTCGGAGATTGACATAAAAATAAATTCTAATTGAATTGATAAAGCCAATAATTCAATTGAGAAGTATAGCCATGAGAGCTGATATTTCATTCAAACTTTTATCGGGATACCAAATGTCAGTAAACCAGCATTTGAATCTCCCAAACCAATAAATGTCCAAAAATCATCCACATATGGTCCTGATTTTGGCCATCGGGCTGAGTTAAATCGAGCTCATAGTTTCTGCACAATAAATAATAATAAGGAAGTGCAGCATAGTGCACGATGTACACATGTGGATTTTCAAACATATACATACCATTTTTACCATGAGTTAGACATCATATACAGAAGATGAGTTTAGTGTGGTGAACATTTTGGTAGCAAATGTCATACAGCCAATGGGCCTGCAAGTCAACTGGTCTTCTTATCTTCTAGTAGTGACATGGTATTCTAATTAAATCATATTGATATACCGGGTTATTCAGAGAAAGGTGAAACTCTGGAGAACTTTTGGAGAAGGGAAAATTCTAGGTCAAAATAGCCGATTTGGAAAGTGCGATAAATGGGAGAATTTTTCTGGTTTGGCTATTTTTACCTAGAATTTTCACTTCTCCAAAAGTTCTCCAGAGTTTCACCTTTCTCTGAATAACCCTGATAGTATGATATAAATAAGGATTGTGAGTTTTGTGACAATCAATCTCTGTTTCTTCTCAGCCATTGGCCAAAGTAGGTACTATTATACCCATTTTTCCTAGATACTGTATTTGTAATTTATTAAAGCGAGAATATGCATATGTTGCAGGCGAATCATCGTGTGTTTATCCATTTTATTTATTATCCAAGTACGTTTGGCCCACAAATACATTGAGTCATTTATATGTTTTCCTTGTCTACCTGCTGTTTCCACGTCAGCTGTGCAAAATATTCTGCTAACACTTTTCATATATCTTTCTGCCTTTTAGCCATGCTGCCAGCAGAGCAGCAAATGGAAATACAAAACTTATGTGGAGGAAGGAAGTTATCATCTGGAGAAATTACAATATTCTGTGTCAATGTTGTGAAGCAGATAAGTAATATTCTTCGTCCACCATTCATCAAACTAATGCTGACAGTTGCCTGTGTGGAGAAGATTCTTACTCAGCTATAACATAAAACTGATGTTCCAGACTGAAATGAGGATGAGAGTTTAGAATATGGTTCAAACTTAAAAAAAATAACATTTTCTAAAAGCAAACACTGAGCTTAAAGGCACTCCATGATTAATTTTTGTTTTTGGATGGGAACTTTTAAAATGTATGACATTAGCATTTTAGCTATGACAGAATGTTTTCAAACTTGTGGAACTGTTGACGTGGGATATCTACTAAAAAGGTATGATTTTGTGATTATAACCCATGGGCACCTAATTAAACCTGAAGAAGAAACGTTTTTCAAAGTAATCTATTGTCCTGAAGTATAATTTTTTTTTTGCAAACCTCTTTAGATTAAAATGTGCACCTTGTCAACCAGTAGTAAAATCATTAAAAAACCAAGACTTTTCACATTCTCAATTAGCTCAAGGATTAACGGGATTTGTAGTTCGGCCCCAAAGCATTAATTGCATTCACTGCATCAGATGAAAGACATTACTCTGGAAAACAGGCAGGAACCATGTTGTAATGCCTAAAAGAGTTGGGTTGGTATTGGCTTTGAAACTAAGCTGCACAAGATAATTGAGATGTTTCTGTTGCTAATCACAAGCACAGGACGTACAAAAAGACCACCTCGCAAGAACTACCACAGACAAGGCCATAACGTACGCACATACTTTCTTAGAAAACTCCTTGTTATGAAACAACCCCTCCCTTCTCTTCACTCTTCGGCTGGGTTCACACCTAAGCGTTTTTAATACGCGCGTTTTAACGCGCGTTTTTCACCGGCGTTTTCCTTGCGTTTCACGAGCGTTTTGCAAAAATGAAACGCGCGTTGTACGCGCGTTGTACGCGCGTTTTGTGATTGACTACGGAGGTGTCCAATAGGAAATTTACTGTCTTAATTACGGAGGCGACCAATGAAAAAGACCTCCCTGTGCACGAACCAAAGATGCAAAATGGAGATCTGCCCAAGACGCACCATTGCAACAATTGCAGCTTTATATCTGCGCTTGAGGAAAAGGAGGCAGGCGATGGCCAGGCGACGCTACTGGGTGCATCCGACCATTGCAGACCGACAACGAGGTCAGGTCTGGGCGTTGTTTGCAACTCTGCGTGCACACGAGGAGAAGTTTATGCAATACACACGGTAAAGAGGTTAGTACATGGACCCTGCTTTTATTGTTGTTGTGTCCCATATGATTGATTTGCTATTAATTCCCCCTTTGTTTTTTTATTTTATTTTACAATAGTTTTGATGAGCTGCTGGACTTGATGTCCCCCACCTTGCAACGGCAGGACACCTTCATGCGTGAGTACGTAAGTCAACTAACATCACTACACACATAATACAGTGCGATGTGCTGTCGGGGTTATTCAAAGAGAATCAAGCCGTCACTGCATGTTTGGTTACTTTTCATCCAATACGGAGCAGATCGGCGATCCCTTCACCTACCCTGCGGTGGTTTCAGCAAGTGCCACAGGGCCGATGTAGTGTTGGTGAAAAGTCGCTGCAAACCTGCTGAACACTCACCCCATAACCTGGCAATTGCTTGCCCAAACCCTGCAAAAACATCTGGATTAACCCCGCCGAACACACCGGAGAAACCCGAGCACGAGTCGATCAGAACTCAGAGCAGCCGCCGGTCAATAAAATAAATAAAGAGACTTTTACTGTTGCTTTAAACAAAGAAGGGTTTATTCTACAAATATGTAGAAAAAAAACGTAAATATTATTCTAAATTATCCAAATTAAACCACGTAATGGCAGGGCAGTTCGCCACATATTGCCTAAACAAACAAAATAAAACAGCCAACGGGCAAGGCATTTTCCCTCCTCAGCAAGGTAAAGAAAATGAAAAAAGGTGCCTAGGGATACAGAGATTATAAATTCTGATAGTGATGCTCGTCACCCTGCATCTCCTCCCTCCTTCCAGAGCTGGGTGGGGGATATCTGAAAGGGGACTGTGTGTGTGAGTACCATGTTTCAGGGGGGTGGTGCATGGGTGTTTGTGGGTAGTAGGTGGCAGGTGGAGGAGTGTGTGTGTGCAGGTGTGTGGTATGTAGAGGTGTTTGTGTTCTAGCTTGTGTATGTTGTTGGGAGGAGCGTTCTTCAGGTGGAAGGAAGGAGTCGAGGGCACGGGTGATGGCATCACGTGCCTCTGTCTGTTGACTCCTAGGCACCCTTTTCATTTTGTCCTCCAAGCTGAGGAGGAAATGGGCCTCACATGACATCTTCTGGACATTCTGCACCAGGTCCTCCATGACTCAGATCACTCGGTCGTCCTCACGTTGGGTCCTCTGACGACGGCCCCTCAAAATCGTACGTCTCCGTACAGGAGGTGTCATGGCTGGTGTGGCAGACCTTGGCACAGAAGTTGTTGGTGCCTCTGTCTCTGTCTGTGTCTGTGTCTGTGACGGTGACGGTTGGGTTTCCGACGTTTGGAACGAGGTGCATGGCTGTGGATTTTGGGTGGCCGTGTCCTCCTCCTCATGGTCGTCCTCCTGCCTCTCCCAGCTGCTGTCAGTGCTGTCAATAGCAAATAATACATTAGTGGGTGCATTATATTATTATTTACATGTTCTGTAAAACAATATCCACGACCCTCATAAACATTGTTATTGGTTTGACTTACCTACGCATTTCCACGCATGGTATGAGGAATTCCAGCTCGTCCGCATGTATATAACGCGATGGCGCACTGGCAGCCGCTCCACTCCGGTAGTCCTTCTCCTTACGCCGGTGGCGGATGAAAGCATCTTTGATGCTCCTCCACTTTGCCTTCATGTTATTGACTGTTGAAACAAAATGTAAGCATGAACTAATTGTTTTTTTCCTACATTTCATAGGTATTTAGCAACCGGACAGTCGTTGGTGAGTCTGCACTATGCCTTCATGATCGGACAATCAACAGCTAGCAACATTAGGGATGCACCGATACCACTTTTTTAAGACCGAGTACGAGTACAGATACTTTTGTTCAAGTACTCACCGATACCAATTACCGATACTTTTATTTTATGTCATGTGACGCTTTCCAATAAGAACAGACCTCCTATAAAGCCCCCAGGTCTCATGGATTTGCCCCAGCTCATGGATATTGCCCCAGCTCATGGATATCCTGACCCCAGCTCATGGATAATTGCCCCCCAGCTCATGGATAATTGCCCCCCCAGCTCATGGATAATTGCCCCCCTGCTCATGGATATGCCCCCCTTGCTCATGGATATGCCCCCCCTGCTCATGGATATGCCCCCCTGCTCATGGATATGCCCCCCTTGCTCATGGATATGCCCCCCAGCTCATGGATATGCCCCCCAGCTCATGGATATGCCCCCCTTGCTCATGGATATGCCCCCAGCTCATGGATATGCCCCCCTGCTCATGGATATGCCCCCTTGCTCATGGATATGCCCCCCTGCTCATGGATATGCCCCCCTTGCTCATGGATATGCCCCCTTGCTCATGGATATGCCCCCCAGCTCATGGATATGCCCCCCAGCTCATGGATATGCCCCCCTGCTCATGGATATGCCCCCCAGCTCATGGATATGCCCCCCTTGCTCATGGATATGCCCCCAGCTCATGGATATGCCCCCCTTGCTCATGGATATGCCCCCCTGCTCATGGATATGCCCCCTTGCTCATGGATATGCCCCCCTTGCTCATGGATATGCCCCCCTGCTCATGGATATGCCCCCCTGCTCATGGATATGCCCCCTTGCTCATGGATATGCCCCCCTGCTCATGGATATGCCCCCCTGCTCATGGATATGCCCCCCACTCTCCGTTCATACTTACCTTCCTTCAGCGCCGCCGGTAAAGTCTTCGCGCGCGCGCTCCTTGGAAGGACCCCAGCCACGACCACGTGGGACCATGTGATCGAGGCTGGGGTACTTCCAACGAGCGCGCGCGCGGGAACTTTCCCGCGTCGCTGAAGGAAGGTAAGTATGAGCGGAGAGCAGCTGCAGGGCCTGTCTGAATGCTCTATCTGCATTCGGACAGGCCCTGCAGCTGCTCACTTTGTTTAATACTTACCTTCCTTCAGCGACGCCGGGAAAGTTTCCGCGCGCGCGCTCGTTGGAAGGACCCCAGCCTCGATCACATGGTCCCACGTGGTCGCGGCTGGGGTCCTTCCAAGGAGCGCGCGCGCGAAGACTTTCCCGGCGGCGCTGAAGGAAGGTAAGTATTAAACAAAGTTAGGTGACCAGCTGCAGGGCCTGTCCGAATGCCGATAGAGCATTCGGACAGCCGCCGCAGCCCCTAGGATACCGGCAAGCCGGCTCAATGCCGGCTTCCGGTATCGGAAAAAAATATCGGGGGTACTGCACGAGTACCAAGTACTCCTGCAGTACCCGGTATCGGCACCGATATCGATACTAGTATCGGTATCGGTGCAACCCTAAGCAACATCATTCGGGAAACATGCTGTGCCCTATGGGATATCCTTCATGATGTCGTTATGAAGAAACCCAACAAAGAGGAGTGGATGGCGATTGCAGAGGTTTTTGCCAAGACATGGAATTTTCAATTTAAATTATAAAAAATATTTTTCTTTTGTCCAGTTTGCGGTATCCGATGCAAATTACTGCTTCACGTACATAGACATCGGATCGTACGGGAGCAGCTCGGACGCAGCAGTATTTGCCCATTGTATGCAAAAAAAACCTGTTTCTTCGTTTAAAAAGTTTATTTTTCAATTAATAAAATACCAGGAAGTCAATCAGAAACCTAGAACTCAGACAAGGGGGAAACACTGAGAAAGCACTAGGATAGAATAACAGGGAGCTCTCAGGAAAAATCTGTAGCTGAAGTGAACCAGGATGCAAGAGCATGGTGATATGGGCCCATGGCTTTAAATAGGGGAGTAATCATCCCATATCACCAGCAGAAGCTCAACGAGCAATAAACTTAACCCCTGAGCTGCTTGTCAGGGAAAGCAGGACAGGGAAACACAGACATAAGGAATACAGAGGGCAGGGAGACAGGGTTGGAACGTGGGAACGTGACAGGCAGGTTCCAAAACGCCATTACTTTTCATGGCAGACTATTCCAGCACTATACCAGCACGTGGAAGACAATGTTATGGAGTCATTGGGAAAGGCAGTCAGCAGCAAGGTGCATGTGACTTTAGACAAGTGGTCCAGCAAGCATGGACAGGGCCGTTACATTTCCTTCACGACACACTGGGTGTAACGAAATCCGCTACTCAGCAGGAGTAGATTCGCCATTAACTCCGTCCTTGCCTTGGAGCGCTGGGAGGTAGCATGCCAGCCGAGGTGTCTGTCCTGAATGCAGTGAAGGTGGCTGCTCAGAATCAGCCAATCTGCTGGATGGAGCCTGTAATGACACTATTAAGAGGGCATCAATCCGCTGCTTGTCTCTGCCTGGATCCGAGAATACCCAGGCTCTGTGAGAATAGCCCTGTATCCCTCCCCAATCACTTAGTCGAGACAAACGTGTAGGTTGAAGGAAAATCAGAGTGTATTTAGAATGGGAACAGACAGTGCTTATATACAAAATACAGCCATGCACATTCAGACTTCCCGCCCACCCCAACAGTTCTGATTGGTTGGTTCCAAGACCACTGCAGGCTTCTATCAGGTCCTCTTCAGTCTTCACTTTGGTCCACTGGTTGTATGCAGATGAAGTCTTGACCCCACAGTAACCACATACAGTGATTTACATAACCCATTGTAAAGGGAATCAGATAGTGGGTGGCTGAGACAATGTGACTCCCAACCTTTCAGACAGGTAAACAGATAACAGATACCCAAAGAGAAAGCACTTTTGCATAATCCACAAGTTACTCAAACCTATTGTACATTCTATATGAAAGAAAGCATTTGCCACTAGCAGCAGGTAGTATCTTTAAAAAAAACACATTTAACTAAAGAAATATAAGTCTATTTAAAACTAAAAATGAGCAATTGACAATATATTTAAAACCACACAATATAACTGAGCATAAAGTATTTTGGAGTTTGAAGCGTGGAGCGCTACGTCAGTGACTGATACATTGTAGCAAGCATGTACTCCATGGTTACTAGCAGGATGGTGCAGGGGAAAAACATGATTAATTAGAAGTCTAGCAACAGTTTTACACTAAATCTAAAAAAGGAAATTAGTTCCTATAAATAAAGGGTAAACGAAATATATAACAAAATAAGTAACTCTGATTGCAGCTGGGAGGGATCCAAGACGGGGCTCTGTGCTGGAGCTTGTTCATCCACCACACCTCCAGAAAGCTGCTTCTATGAGGTCTGTCTGCTCCACCACCACCTCTCCCTCTTCCTCCTCCTCCTCCTCCTTCTGTGTCTCTGGTGAAGTGGCAGTTAAATCGACGCGTGACAGGTGCTACGCAATGGCTCAAGCAAAAAGATGCCATACTGTGCTTGAGCTGGTTTGTTTAGGGGACAGGAGCCACACCGGGCCAGAAATTCTGTCAGCTCTGCAGGGGCAGGTGCAGAGTTGATTAACACCACGCCAGCTTGAATCGGGAATGGTCGTCTGTGATAATGGCAGCAACCTTCTCTCCACCCTACACCTGGGTAAGTTGACACATGTACCATGCCTAGCACACGTCCTAAATCTGGTGGTACAGCGTTTCCTAACCAGGTACCCAGGACTGGCAGAGCTTCTCAGCAAGGCCAGAAAAGTCTGCAGCCACTTCAGACGGTCATTCCCAGCAAATGTTCACCTGGCAGAAATTCAAAGAGAATTCCACCTTCCCACAAACCGTCTGATCTGTGACATGCCCACCAGGTGGAACTCGACATTAGCTATCCTGCAGCATCTGCACAAGCAGCAGAGGGCCATCAACGAGTACCTGTGTGAGTATGGCACAAGGACAGGTTCATGTCAACTTGTTTTTTTTCCCCCCGCAGTGGCTGATGATCAAGGATGCATGCACTGTACTGTCAACATTTGAGGAGGCAACGAGGATGGTGAGCAGGGACAGTGCATGCATCAGTGACACAATTCCTTTAGTGTTCCTGCTGGAGAACACTCTGTGGGGAATTATAGATGTGGCTCTAGAGGCAGAGGAGCGGGATGAAGAGGAGGCCTTCCCTAGCTCTCAAGGCCCCAGTCTTCCTGCAGACAGCATTCCAGCTGGTCCTCCTCAGATCAGACAGGAGGAGGAATATTTAAGTAGTGGGGGCATTGAAGGTGGGGATTCCTCAAGGGAGGATTTTGTGTGCCCAGAAACATAGGGACTAGTTCGTGGCTGGGAGGAGGGAGTGCACTATGGGTTCATCCTCCTCATTGACCAGGAATACTCGGAAGCTAATGCCACCTCCAGCCTACGCTGCATGGGCTCCCTTATCCTGAAAAGCCTGGTAAAGGACCCCAGGATTCGTGATATCAAGGAGAGGGATCATTACTGGTTGGCAAGCCTTTTTGATCCACGATTCAAGGGTAAAGTTGCAGAGCTCATCCTGCCCGCACAGTGGGAGCACAGGATGAAAAAACTTGAGGACGCTCTAAAGCGACACTTGTGTAACAGCTTTCCAGGCACTGGTAGGTTACCAAGTGATGACACAGGTGCTTCTGAGGCTGCGGATGATCAGAGGAATAGTGGTGAAGGCCGGGGCCGCTTGACTGATGCCTTTTTAAATTTTTTTAGTCCACGATGCCCAGGGACGTCAAATGTAGGCACCCATTGCCAGCGTCTTCACCGTATGGTGCAGGACTACCTAGGGGCAAGGGCAGACCTGGATACCTTTCCAGCAGATGATCCACTGGCTTACTGGGTGTTGAGATTGGATCACTGGCCAGAACTTAGCCAATATGCTATGCAGCTACTAGGTTGCCCTTCATCCAGCATGCTTTCTGAAAGGACGTTCAGTGCCGCTGGAGGTTTTGTCACAGACAAAAGAGTGCATCTGTCCACCGACTCTGTAGACCGGCTGACATTTATAAAAATGAATCAGTCCTGGATCAGCAGCTATCAATCCCCTGATGCTGACGTAACGGAATAGATTGGGGATGTCTTCTGCATTCACTAAACCTCCACCACTGAACTCTTCCACAGTTCCACAAAGGGGTTACGGTGTGAAGGCACTTGCTGCCACCAAAGGCATAATATTTGGGTGTACTGACGCCTTTACCAGATTCATATCTTTTTAATATAGGACCGCACGGTCCACCCATGCACTCTTCCACAATACCACAGAGGGGTTACTGTATGATGGCACTTGCTGGCCTGCCACTAAAGGCACAATATTTGGGTGCACTGACGCCTATACCAGATTCATATCATTTTAATATTGGACCGCAGGGTCCAACCCTGCACTGTTCCACGATACCACAGAGGGGTTACGGTGTGACGGCACTGTTGCCGACACTAAAGGCCCAATTTTAAATCACCTATTGTTACTTTCATCCAAAGCCTGCATAAGTTTCACCATAATTTAGCCAAAAAAAACACTAAACTTTTTCTGCGCGTCCTAACATACAGGCTGCCGCCCCAAGCAGTTTTTTATGAATAGATTAAAGGAAAAGCATTTACCGTCATTTGAAACATAATTTTTTTGTTTTTAAATGTTTATATACATCCTACACATGCGCCACTTCACGGGCAGGTTATGGAGACCTCCTAGGCACGATATTTGAAGGAATTTTTCGTTTTTATTTTTAACCCTTATTTCATGGAAAACTCACTGTCTTTTTGTCCTTGTTTCCTGTCCCCCAGGGCACTACCCGGACCCCCATACACCTTTTATGGCAAATATCTAGCATATATGCCCTCTTGCAGGGCACTCTAAAAACCGAACTTTTGAGTCCCATTGACTTGCATTGAGTTCGGTTCGTGTTCGAGTTCGAACTCGAACTTTTGAAATTGTTCGAGTTCGAATGCGAACCGAACACGGGGGTGTTCGGCTCATCCCTAGTGTGGAATAACAAATGTTGTGTGGCATCATTACATTGACGCATGCAAGAATACTGATAAAAGGGTTCCTTAGTCATCCATCATATTGGCCATAACATTGCTGAAGTCAGTTCATCACACGGCTGGAGCGACGATGGTAAAGCTGCATCAATAAGAGGACACAAAGCGGTGCCAGTCTAGGTATGTAACGTCATGTTAATATAGGCACTCATGAGCACACCAATCTTTGGAGCAGATCCAGGTGAGGTAAGACTGAAACATGGGAGTCATGACAGACTCATAATACGTATACCAGCAGCTGGTATCCTTTCCCGAAGTCCTTAGGAATCCATGGAGACTTGCGAAAGCCCTGTGTGAGTTCACATAAATGGGGTGGCATAGGGTAATGAAAGAACACCTGAGTACTATTTGTTCTCAGTGTCTTTCTACATGAGGAGAAGGAGGCTGCAAACACGCCATCTTCAGCAGAAAGGTGAATATGGATTTTTGAGGGTTATTTTTGTATGAATGTTCATTATTAACACTTGTTCGTCATTCTCTGGCTACCTTAACATCAGCACTTCCTTTCTATACAAATAATGTATAGAGATACATTCACCTGGTGGAACAGCCGAACCACAAACCATGGAATAGTAGGGTGGCAGTTACTATTAAAGATAGGGCTGTTACACTTACAGGGTTATTCAAAGAGCGGTGAAAAGCAGGAGAATGACTGGATAATGGAAAATTCTAGCTCAAAATTGCCAAACCAAAAAAATTCTCCCTTTTATCTCACTTTCCAAATCGGCTATTTTGATCTAGAATTTTCCATTCTCCAGTCATTCTCCTGCTTTTCACCTCTCTCTGAATAACCTGTTAATCTTGATGACCAATAGAGATCAAGTGGAATAGGATCCTATGTTTTAGAAACCATGATTAAATCTATAAAATGTGGTGTCGGGTGCAGAGGGGGTACATCCTTTAGGGTACATGCTTGCACATGAACAAATTCTGTGTTTGCCCTGCAGCTTCTACACCTTAAAGTATTTTATCTTTAGAATTCTATAAAAGCAAAAATTGCCACATTGCTTTTTTGACATAAATCTAAATCATCTGGAGATTTGCAATTGCATTTATAGCACTGAAATACTTTTGTTGTGTAATGTGAAGTTTACCCAGCTGTCCCTTCAGTTCTCCTCATGTGAGCTGCTCAGGTGGTGGTGTGTGCTTTAGACTTTAGAGAAAATATCTGACATGATGATGTTCTAATTCATTTTCTTTCTCACTTCTTTTAGAAATATCTAATTTTATACAGTTCCCTGGCAGGGTGAATTCAAAATAGTTGTTACAGATTATCTCCCCGTCGCTTTAATCACAATGGAGACAAACTAAAAATGCAAATCCTGACACATGACCTGATATGAATAACTTTGGAATATTTCACAGCCCGGTACTTTTCCCACAGAGATAACCATTTCGATTTTCTTTGATATAAAAGGTTCTCAACAACAGTTCTGGTCAGCAGGAGCTAAATTACATTCCATTCAAATGTGAGCAGCAGATTTTTTCTTATAATGTTCTAATGACAAAGAAAGCCCTGATGACTAAAAACTGTATGTGTCGCACTTTTTTATTTAGACTATTTTAGTCCATTACAACATCATGCAACATTGTAGAAATAAAGTGGTCTCCATTAAAGTGATCTCGGCGCTTTGTATAGCTTTCTTGAAAAGATATGACACTCAAATACAGTGATCTGATAAATATTTCTTTCTTTCTTCTGAAGTATCGAATAAAAGTTATATTTTGCTAATTAATTTAAATTATCACCTCTTTATCACCTCTTTATGTTGTATGGTGGGTCTCAGTTACTGAAATTGAGACTCCATGATAAACGGTAAGAGATCTTGAGAATATTCAGTGAAAATTGTTATATTGCCCTAAAGGTCACACTCTATGCACTTATAGGCTTACTGCACCCATTCTTAATTTTTATAGAGTCCAACTCAGTAACACAAATGTAGGGTAATATAATATATACATATATATAGACACCTAGCTTGTCATGATTAGGGATGAGCTGTTCGGTTCGAACGGTTTGGAGTTCGGACCGAACTTAGCCTGTTCGGTCTGCTCGCGAACTCCGAACATTTCCGGGTGTTCGCCGCATGTTCGACCACAATGCACCACAATGGACCACAATGCACTTTCCCACTGGCCTGAAGCTCGTAATTGGCTACAGCCTTGCACCTGACCACAGGTCTGGTACAAGACAGGTTCAACACTATGCCAATCACGGCTCAGAGTCCTGATTGGGCAAATGTTGCCCAATCATGGGCTCACAGAGCTAAGTCCCGCAGCACACTATATAAGGTTAAAACGCAGCGCTTCTGCACGCATTTGAGAGGAGATTTCATAGGAGATTGTTGTTGTGTGTTCTTACTGCCGGTCTGCCATGCTACTGGGGGGGGGGGTCTGGTGGGTCTCATTTCTACCAAATATCTGGGAATTGAGGTGATGTGTGTCTTGTCACTGCCAGCAAGTATTTTGGGGGTCACAAATTTCTACAAAACATTTGGGAATTGAGGTGATCTGTGTCTTGTCACTGCCAGCAAGTATTTTGGGGGTCACAAATTTCTACAAAACATTTGGGAATTGAGGTGATCTTCTGTGTCTTGTCACTGCCAGCAAGTATTTTGGGGGTCACTAATTTCTACAAAACATTTGGGAATTTAGGTGATCTGTGTCTTGTCACTGCCAGCAAGTATTTTGGGGGTCACAAATTTCTACAAAACATTTGGGAATTGAGGTGATCTGTGTCTTGTCACTGCCAGCAAGTATTTTGGGTGTCACAAATTTCTACAAAACATTTGGGAATTGAGGTGATCTGAGTCTTGTCACACAGCCAGTACCACGCAGTATTTTGGGGGTCACTAATTTCTACAAAACATTTGGGAATTGAGGTGATCTGTGTCTTGTCACACAGCCAGTGCCACGCAGTATTTTGGGGGTCACTAATTTTTAATAAATATCTGGGAATTGAGGTGATCTGTCTCTTGTCACTGCCAGCAAGTATTTTGGGGGTCACAAATTTCTATAAAATATTTGGTAATTGTTATAATCTGTGGGTTCTCACTGGCTTCCACCCACCAGGGGGTCTCACTGATTTATAGGAGGTTTCTGAGATTTGTAATCTGTGGCGTCTCACTGCCACCCATCAGGGGGTCCCACATACTTCTAGCAGATTTATGCGAATTGTAATCTGTGGCTTCTCACTGCCACCCATCAGGGGGTCACACTGATTTATAGGAGGGAATTCTAATCTGTGTCTTGTCACTGGCTGCCAGCTATCAGGGTGTCTCACTGAGTTATACCAGAGTTCTGTAAATTTTTAATCTTTATACCAGAGTTGAATCAGAGTTCTGTATATATTTAATCTATATATCACTCACCATGTCTGAAAGAACAAAAAGGACAGTCAGACGCTCCCAGACACAGATAAGAGGGCAAGCAGCCCCTGTGTCGGGAGGCTGTGCCTCTGATCGTGGTGGACGTGGTGCATCCTCTGCAGGGGCACGCTTGTCCTTTCTAACTGGTGCTGGCCGTCTTCTTAAGAAGCAGCAACATACAGAGGATTTGGTAGATTGGCTAACCAGCCATCCTCATCCTCCGAGTCCTCTGCCAGCCAGGCTTCTAGTGCTTTACAGTCCACCTCAGCTGCCAAAGCATTTAATGCAGCCTCCATGTCCACAGCTACTCTGGCCGTAGCCTCGCTATCACACACGGAGGAGTCAGCTGAATTGTTTGACTACAATGAGAGTGACATGCTGCTTGAGGATGCGCAGCAAGTACAGTGCTCTGATTCAATCTCTGAGGTTGAGCAAGGGAGTATAATCAACCTAGAGGAAGGGGGTGCCAGTGATGACACACAAATAACTGGCACTCATGTTGCCCCAGCAGCTGCAGCATACTGCCAAGTTGGCTCCAGTGACGAGGAGATAGGGGGTGAAGATGACATTGATGATGATGTGGTCACTGACTCCACCTGGGTGCCAGATCGAACTGAGGAATCAAGTGAGGAGGAGGGGGAAGAGGAGGCACAGCAAACACGAGGCACAACATCCTCTATGACCAACCGTAGCACTAGCCAGTCCAAGGCATCAGATGTCAGAGCTGCTCCGGTGCAGAGCGCTGTTGTCTCAAAGCACACACGCAGGAACTCTGCTGTCTGCTGGGAGTTCTTTAAGAAATGTGCAGCTGACCCCACCATTGCTATTTGTAATCTATGTCAGATGAGGCTTAAGCGTGGGAAAGACACCGGACACTTGGGTACCACATGCTTGAGGCGACATATGACCTCCTGCCACACATCCCGTTGGGGCAAAACTTTGCGTAGGTCCTCCTCCTCCTCCTCATCTGTCTCTACCCCCAATGTATGTCCTGCCATGTCATTGCCTACAACCTCCACTGACAGGGATGATGCTACAGTAATGGATGTACCAGGTCCTTCCTCACAATGTGACAGCATCCCATCAATTGAAGATTTACGCAGTCAGATTACGTTGCTGCAGCTGCTGCAGCGTAAGAAAAAATATAGTCCCAACCATCCCCAAGCACAGCGTCTAAATGCCAGCTTAGCAAAATTACTCGCATTGCAGCTGCTGCCTTTCCAGCTGGTGGACTCTGCTCCCTTCCGTGAATTTGCTGAATGTGCTGTACCACAGTGGCAGGTTTCAAAACGCCATTTCTTTTCACACAAGGCCATTCCAGCACTATACCAGCACGTGGAAGACAATGTTATCGAGTCATTGGGAAAGGCAGTCAGCAGCAAGGTGCATGTGACTTTAGACACGTGGTCCAGCAAGCATGGACAGGGTCGTTATATTTCCTTCACGGCACACTGGGTAACTCTGATTGCAGCTGGGAGGGATCCAAGACGGGGCTCTGTGCTGGAGCTTGTTCATCCACCACGCCTCCAGAAAGCTGCTTGTATGAGGTCGTTCTGCCCCACCACCACCACCACCTCCCCTTCTTCCTCCTCCTCCTTCTCTTGTCTGGCGAAGTGGCAGTTAAACCGACACCTGACAGGGTCTACGCAATGGCTCAAGCAAAAAGAAGCCATACCGTGCTTGAGCTGGTTTGTTTAGGGGACATGAGCCACACCGGGCCAGAAATTCTGTCAGCTCTGCAGGGCCAGGTGCAGAGATGGTTAACACCACGCCAGCTTCAGCTGGGAATGATCGTCTGTGATAATGGCAGCAACCTTCTCTCCGCCCTACGCAAGGGTAAATTGATGCATGTACCATGCCTAGCACATGTCCTAAATCTAGTGGTACAGCGTTTCCTAATTAAGTACCCGGGGCTGCCAGAGCTTCTCAGCCAGGCCAGAAAAGTCTGCAGCCACTTCAGACGGTCATTCCCAGCAAGCGTTCGCCTGGCAGAAATTCAAAGAGAATTCCTCCTTCCCACAAACCGTCTGATCTGTGACATGCCCACCAGGTGGAACTCGACATTAGCAATGCTGCAGCGTCTGCACAAGCAGCAGAGGGCCATCAACGAGTACCTGTGTGAGTATGGCACAAGGACAGGTTCAGGTCAACTTGGTTCCCCCCTGCAGTGGCTGATGATCAAGGATGCATGCACTGTACTGTCACCATTTGAGGAGGCAACGAGGATGGTGAGCAGGGACAGTGCATGCATCAGTGACACAATTCCTTTAGTGTTCCTGCTGGAGCACACTCTGTGGGGAATTATAGATGTGGCTCTAGAAGCAGAGCAGCGGAAGGAAGAGGAGGCCTTCCCTAGCTCTCAAGGCCCCAGTCTTTCCGCAGACAGCATTCCAGCGGGTCCTACTGAGATCAGACAGGAGGAGGATGAGGAGGAGGAGGAACATTTAAGTAGTGGGGCATTGAAGGTGGGGATCCCTCAAGGGAGGGTTTCGTGTGCCCAGAAACACAAGGGCTAGTGCGTGGCTGGGAGGAGGAAGTGCACGATGGGGTCATCCTCATTGACCAGGAAGACTCGGAAGCTGGTCAAGCTCCCTTATAATGCAAAGCCTGCTAAAGGACCCCAGGATTCGTGCTATCAAGGAGAGGAATCATTACTGGTTGGCAACCCTTCTTGATCCACGATACAAGGGTAAAGTTGCAGAGCTCATCCTGCCCGCACAGAGGGAGCACAGGATGAAAAAAGGACGCTCTAAAGCGACACTTGTGTAACACCTTTCCAGGCACTGGTAGGTTACCAAGTGATGACACACATGCTTCTGAGGCTGCGGATGATCAGAGGAATAGTGGTGAAGGCCAGGGCCGCTTGACTGATGCATTTTTAAAATCTTTTAGTCCACGACGCCCAGGGACGTCAGATGTATGCACCCATTGCCAGCGTCTTCACCATATGGTGCAGGACTACCTAGGGGCAAAAGCAGACCTGGATACCTTTCCAGCAGTTGATCCACTGGCTTACTGGGTGTTGAGATTGGATCACTGGCCAGAATTTAGCCAATATGCTATGCAGTTACTAGGTTGCCCTTCATCCAGCGTGCTTTCTGAAAGGACTTTCAGTGTCGCTGGAGGTTTTGTCACAGACAAAAGAGTGCGTCTGTCCACCGACTCTGTAGACCGGCTGACATTTATAAAAATGAATCAGTTCTGGATCAGCAGATATCAATCCCCTGATGCTGACGTAACGGAATAGATCGGGGATGTCTTCTGCATTCACAAAACCTCCAGCACTGAACTCTTCCACAATACCACAAAAGGGTTACGGTGTGAATGCACTTGCTGCCACGAAAGGCAAAATATTTGGCTGCACTGACGCCTGTGCCAGATTCATATCATTTTAATTTTTTGAACCGCAGGGTCCAACCCTGCACTCTTCCACAATACCACAAAAGGGTTACGGTGTGAATGCACTTGCTGCCATGAAAGGCACAATATTTGGCTGCACTGACGCCTGTGCCAGATTTATATCATTTTAATTTTTTGAACAGCTGGGTCCAACCCTGCACTCTTCCACAATACCACAAAAGGGTTACGGTGTGAATGCACTTGCTGTCATGAAAGGCACAATATTTGGCTGCACTGACGCCTGTGCCAGATTTATATCATTTTAATTTTTTGAACCGCAGGGTCCAACCCTGCACTCTTCCACAATACCACAAAAGGGTTACGGTGTGAATGCACTTGCTGCCATGAAAGGCACAATATTTGGCTGCACTGACGCCTGTGCCAGATTTATATCATTTTAATTTTTTGAACCGCAGGGTCCAACCCTGCACTCTTCCACAATACCACAGAGGGGTTACTGTATGAATGCACTTGCTGGCGTGGCACCAAAAACACAATATCTGGGTGCACTGACGCCTTTACCAGATTCATATCTTTTTAATATAGGACCACATGGTCCACCCCTGCATTCTTCCACAATACCACAGAGGGGTTACTGTATCAATGCACTTGCTGGCCTGGCACCAAAAGCACAATATCTGGGTGCACTAACACCTTTACCAGATGCATATCTTTTTAATACAGGTTTTTAATACAGGACCGCAAGGTCCACCCCTGCATTCTTCCACAATACTACAGAGGGGTTACTGTATGATAGTACTTGATGGCCTGGCAGTCTGGCACCAAAAGCACAATATCTGGGTGCACTGACGCCCATTACCAGATTCATATCTTTTAATATAGAACCGCATGGTCCACCCCTGCATTTTTCCACAATACTACAGAGGGTTTACTGTATTATTATTATTATTATTCTTTATTTATAAAGCGCCAGCATATTCCGCAGCGCTGATGCGTGTATACTGGACCACATGGTCCACCCCTGCATTCTTCCACAATACCACAGAGGGGTTACTGTATGAATGCACCTGCTGGCCTGGCACCAAAAGCACAATATCTGGGTGCACTAACGCCTTTACCAGATGCATATCTTTTTAATATAGGACCGCAAGATCCACCCCTGCATTCTTCCACAATATTACAGAGGGGTTACTGTATGATAGTACTTGCAGGCCTGGCACCAAAAGAACAATATTTGGGTGCACTGCCACTGACGCCTGTATCAGATTCATATCCTCAGATGGGTTACCGTGTGACGGCACTGTTGCCGACGCTAAAGGATCAATTTTAAAGCACCTATTGTTACTTTCATCCAAAGCCTGCATAAGTTTCACAATAATTTAGCCAAAAAATCACTAAACTTTTTCTACGTGTCCGAAAATGTCTCCTCTTTTCATACAGACTGCCGCCCCAAGCAGTTGTTTATGGATAGATTAAAGGAAAAGTATTTACCGTCATTTGAAACATAATTTTTTGGTTTTTAAGCGTTTCTATACATCCTAGAAATCCGCCACTTCACGGGCAGGTAATGGGGACCTCCTAGGCACGATATTTGATGGAATTTTTCGTTTTTATTTTTAACCCTTATTTCATGGAAAAGTCACTGTCCCTTTAAAAACTTTTTTTTAAAACTTTTTGTCCTTGTTTCCTGTCCCCCAGGGCACTACCCGGACCCCCATACACCTTTCATGGCAAATATCTAGCATATATGCCCTCTTGGAGGGCACTCTAAAAACCGAATTTTCAGCCTCATTGACTTGTATTGAGTTCGAGTTCGGGTTCGAGTTCGGATTCGAACATTTGGAAAGTTCGGGTTCGAATACGAACCGAACTCTGGGCTCATCCCTAGTCATGATGGGTGGACACACTTAAGAGGTTATTCAGAAAGAGCCGATCTGGCCCCGAAATGTCACCGAACAGTGCATTTCCCCGTACGGTGACATTTCAGGGCCATTCGGCTATTCAGAGAGCAGGCAGTTTGCCAAATTTTGCCTCTTAAATGCTTCTATTGTACATGTAGATAAAGGAATGACATTGTCCGTTGTCTGTAAATAAACATTAAACAGTCATTTTAGTGCAATTGGAAATTTTTTCCTGTGTTCTTCCACAATCTGCAGCAGGTACTGTTTCTAGTCTTCGTTATTTGAGATAATGCTGTTGTAGTCCTCCATCAGCGTACCCCTTGTCCAGCTGCGTTGTTTACTACCTTTTGGGCTTTAACAGTATTCATTGCTGATTGATGATAGGATTTATTTATTTATTTGCAAAGTATTTTACCAGGAAGGATACATTGAGAGTGCTCTCGGTTTCAAGTATGTCCTGGGTTCAAAAACATTGAAATGGATGATCTGTAACCACTCAATGTTCTTGAACCCAGGACATACTTGAAAACGAGAGAAATCTCATTGTGTCCTTCCTGGTAAAATACTTTATAAATAAATCTGTCCCACACACTGGGGTCGACAGACAGAAAATTGGTGTATCTGTCCAACAATTGTAGAAACCGACGGCACGAGCTGGTCACAAAGTCAGCCATCAAGTTTTCATGAATACATTGGGTCACCATCAGATCGATCTTCTTTGAAGGGTTATCAGTGCTATCCTTATTTAACGCATTGATCATGTCCTTATTCACTGTCAAAGATATGCCAGAGTCAAAGAAAGACAGCGACACCAACAATTAGTTAAGATATCACAGATGTCTGGAAAAGTCGTTAATAGCTGCACTTGACACAACTTTGCCATTGTAAGTCGCCAGTTGTTTCAAGAAAGCAAGGTTGTTGGCTGGGACAGCAGCTGCAAGTGGGGCCACAAGCCATGATCTGACGTACAAGGTGACGGAAAAAGCTGTGAATCCTTTATGGCGGCTTGCTCACACTTTGTCATTTTAAATTGAAAACGAAGAAGGCATATTTTTATTGCGTAAATGATGCAAGCCATCCATCTAGCCTGGTGGATGGCTGCAGGTTGCATGAACCGGATTCCTCGGGATGGACTGGCACCTAGGTAGATTATAGTCAGTTCTAACAGTTTCTGGTAGTCGTCGCATGGTTGGCTGTCATTTAGCTGCTGCTCGTAGAAGTTGATAATATTACCCCATTTCGTGACCTCATCTTCGATGACTCCAAAATTCTTCTGCTTGATAAATTGACAATGCTGTTGGAAGCGCTTAAAAAGTAGGATGTGAGGAGAGGACCAGAAGAGTGGATGTCACATGCGCCTTTTGGGCCAAAATCTCCATAATGTTGCGAACTTGCGACATGAGAGATTTAGCAGGTCTCTTCCCAAATTGAATTCAATAAGATTGTATGCCCTATGACTGGTGTTACTAATCGTTGTGTCGAATGACTTTGCTTGGAGGCGACTGGAGAGCAGCGCGTTCAATTCCAGCCGAGCGCACAATCACATAAGGGGAATGCCTGTACTATGTTTTAACGGCACATGTAAGAAACTTCCCTGGAGAAGGTCCTTGTCACGTTCTGCGTCTCCAGCCTGTCCCCCTGCCCTCTGGATCTGTATAACCTGTGCAGGCTTGTTTTTTCATGTTGCTGTTCCTGGGTTGCAGCTCAGGGGTTAATGTGTTCTGTGCTCCCAACCCTCCTGTCTGTCCTTGTCCTAATTCACTCCCCATAAGAGAGCAATGGACCCATAAGGCATTGCTCTGTCATTGTTCACTTCCTGGTTTCCAGTGTTGTTGTACCTGAGAGCTGCCTGTTATTTCTCCTGCTTAGTTTGTAGATATTTTTGTTATTCTTTAGTCTTGGTTCCTTGTATGTCTTTCTGTGCATTCCTGTTATCATGTTCCTGATTTGTTTCTAGCATTCTTGTGTTATTTAGTTTTCCTTGCTGTGGTTTGTTTTCTATGTGTATACATTATACGGATTCCCTGGTTATGATCTTCTGGCTTGGCTGTCTTCCCTTCCAGTTCTTTATCCCTATTAGGGATGAGCTGTTCGGGTTCGGACGGTTCGGAGTTCGACCCGAACTTTGGCAGTTCGAAAGTTCACGAATTTCGATTTTTTTGGGTCTGTTCGGTTCGAGTTGGAAAAAAAAAGAAATTTTGAAAAAAGTATAGAAAATGCTTAAAAAAATACTAAAAAATCTAGAAATAAAGAGACTCTTTGCTGCAGAATATTATAGCAACGGTTTATTAGATATTAAATTAAAAACTGATGTGTACGTGGAAAGATTATCAACTCTAAATGACCTCTGTTCATAAACGGGCATAACACCAGGTGTTTTTAGTCTGGTAATCAATTTGATACATTGTACAACATACTGAGGGTGGGGTGGTGTCTGCTTCTGATTGAGATTTGAGAATTAATTTCCCTAAAACATCCTAATATGCTGCATTTAACTCTTTCGCTGCTGAGGCTTTTCACACCTCTGTGCTGAGGTCATTTTTACCGCTTTCGCTCATCATGATTAACCGCGTTTTGTAGCCATATTTTGATATATGACCCAGACATATTATATATTGTTCTTTCCGGCAGACTTGGCAGATTCATAATATGTCATTATTATATGTATACGTTATGTCATGTCTGTATATTATAACAAAAATGCAATAAAATTTGAATTTTCAATAATTTATTATGTGTAAAGTGTTTTTTTTCACATTTTAACATGCGATCGTTTGCGGTTATATTTTGTATGGGGTGCGCTTGTTAAAAAAATTAGAAATGGGGTCTCGTTACATTTTTTTTTGGGGAAAATTCCGCTTTTTTTAAAAAACGCACCGCATACAAAAATCGTTAGTGCAGCATTATTGTTCACATTATAATTGAAATGCGAACAATATTGCTGCATTAACAAAACAAAAAAAACTTGTTTATTTTTTTTTAGAATTTTTTTTTAAATATTTTTTTTTAAAAAAAAAAACATTTTTCATGCTCATGTTTGGTATCCTTGGAAAGGCCATGCTCTGGCCGATCCAACAATATCAAACATTAACCCTTAGCTGCCACGGATCGGGAGATAGGGGGTTCATTGTAACCCCCTATCTCCACCATTGGTGGCAGCTAGGGGTTAACTCCAGGACTGGCGTCATCGTGCTATGCACGATGATGCCAGTCCTCAGGGGGAGTTCCTGGAGGCTTGGCCGACATCCAAGATGTCGGCCAGCTCCAGGAGAGGATCACGATCCGGCGCTTTTCAGCGCCGATTCGTGATCCGGCTCCCCAGGGGTTAATCACATCCACCGTTTGGAAGGGCAGGCTGTGCCCTTCCAAACGGTGCCTGGATTAACCCCCTGCCCCCCGGCGCCGCCGCGATGACATCTAATTGCTCCGCCGGGGTCCCGGAGTGCTGGGCTGACATCCAAGATGTCAGCCCGCACCGGGGGGCGCAGCAATCCTCCGGAATCAGCGCGTCCATAGCACAGGAGAACCACTTGGCTGGACGCGCTGAGCACGTCCATAGCAGCCAAGTGGTTAACTTGTGTTTGAAAAAAATTCAAAATAACATCTAAGACTAGGGTCAGATGAGCGCATTTTGTACGGACTGTGCGTCCGTGCAGTACGGACGTACTTACTGACTGACAACAAGGTAGTGGCCAAACAGTCCGTTTTTTTCACTGACGTATTTTTTGACTGATGTAGCAGGGAAAATAAATTAAAATGAAAAAACATTCTGTCTGTCAAAAATGCTGGACGTATAAATGCAGTCCATCTGACCTCGTTTCATCACTCACATACAAAGCTACACGGACGTTGCGGACGTGGCACACTCGGCACGTCCGTTCTAGCAGTATTACGTTCTTGCCTAACCCATGCATCCGCACTTCCGTGCGGACGTACTTCGTGTGTGGGGCTCCATTGGTCAGAATGCTATGCTGCCACGTACGTACAAATGTGCGGCAACACGGACGTGATAACTGCGCTCGTCTGACCCTAGCCTTAAGCAATGTTATTTTTCACCTCGGGATTAAACATTAACAGGGTTATTCAGAGAGCGGTGAAAAGCAGGAGAATAACTGGAGAAGTGAAAATTCTAGGTCAAAATAGCCAAACCAGAAAAATTCTCCCATTTAACTCACTTTCCAAATTGGCTATTTGGTCTACATTGTTCTCTTCTCCTGCCAGTTCTCCTGGCTTTCACCTCTCTCTCAGGGTTGTTCAGAGAAAGGTGAAAACCAGGAGAATGGCAGGAAAAGAGAACAATCTGGACCAAATAGCCGATTTGGAAAGTGAGATAAGGCTAAGGTCAGACTAACGCATTTTTCACAGCGACCGTCAAAAAGTGCGTCCGAACGCATTGCCTTATTTTTCACGGAGTGCACGAAAACGGTCATACGATGCGCATTTTTGTGCGTGATTTTTTACGGATCCAAACCAGGAAACTTTGGGTGTCTGGACGTTATGTTGGCCGGACATGAGCAGGGTCTGACATCTCCAAATCAGGCACACACGCCGCTAGTGGACGCAGCACACTCTGTACGTCCATACTAGCGGTTGTGCGTTCTCAAAAAAATGCGTTAATTTTCCACTTGCGTTGCGCAGCCGGACTTTCGTGCGACCGTACTTCGTATATTGGCTGTCATTGCCCGTTATTTGATGCTAGTGCGGCCAAGATTAAGTGCGCCTAAACGCATGTTAAAAATTCGCTAGTCTGACTCTAGCCTAAATGGGAGAATTTTTCTGGTTTGGCTATTTTGAGCTAGAATTTTCCATTCTCCAGTCATTCTCCTGCTTTTCACCGCCAAAAAATCAGTAAACTTTTTCTGCGTGTCCGAAAATGTCTCCTCTTTTCATACAGACTGCCGCCCCAAGCTGTTGTTTATGGATAGATTAAAGGAAAAGCATTTACCGTCATTTGAAATGTCATTTTTTGTTTTTTACATATTTCTATACAACCTAGAAATCCGCCACTTCACGGGCAGGTTATGGGGACCTCCTAGGCACGATATTTAAAGGAATTTTTCGTTTTTATTTTTAACCCTTATTTCATGGAAAACTCACTGTCCCTTTAAAGACGTTTTTTTAAACTTTTTGTCCTTGTTTCCTGTCCCCCAAGGCACTACCCAGACCCCCATACACTTTTTATGGCAAATATAGCATATATGCCCTTTTGGAGGGCACTCTAAAAACCGAATTTTCAGCCCCATTGACTTGTATGGGGTCCGAGTTCGGGTTCGGACCAGAACATTTGGAAAGTTCGGGTCCGGCTTCAAACCGAACTCGGGGAGTGTTCAGCTCATCCCTAATCCCTATATCTGTCTGACGTACTCACTCTGGTTCTGATCTCTAGCTTCTCTCTTTTAACTAGGTATTTTGGATTGTCCTTTATCTGTACTGTTTCCAGTGAACCCTGTAATCTGTGTTCGTCAAAAGACTCTGCACGGCTACTAAGGTAACTTTTCATTTATAGTAGATCCGGCCATTCTAAGGTCCGTCCTATCAGAGCAGGGCTGCTATGGTATAGCAGTGCAGTGGTCTCCAGTTTCTCCTGTGTTGTTTGCTATACATATTAGACATGTGCATTCGTTTTAGTACTAAAATGATTTCGTTTTAGTACTAAAATGATTTAGTCCGAATTTTGGGATAATTTAGTTTTCGTATGACTCAAGAGATACGAGACTGCTCAGTACAAAAAACGAAAGAAACTAAAATAAAATGCACTACATTTTAGTTTCAGTCCTTTTTGTGATATTACATTGATGAGTGAAGGAGACCAGCAATGAAGAGCGCAACATCCGAAGTTCTGCACCCTCCACATGCCAATGCAGTAGGATGTTCTATACAGAGAGGGGCATTAATTAATGCAGGAGGATGTTCTAAACATTATTCAGAGAGGAGCCTTTTTTTTAGCCCTTTAAATCCAGTGGCTGTGAGCGCTGAGATTGGCTGCTTGTTATATTATCTCTCAGTACAATGTATCAGGCTCAGCTGTTACAGTAACTGACTGTAACAGCGCTCAGAGTTTCAGTAAAACAAGGAAATAATATTGTTCTAACCTCTTATATATAGAAATATTATTTACTAGTTTTACTGAAACTCTGAGCGCTGTGATGAGCAGCAGTCAGTTACTGTAACAGCTTTGCCTGACACGGGGCAGTATTACATAGTTGGTGCTAACTTAACCAGAGATGTTGTAAACTGAAAACCTCCATACGCTATAATGGCTCTGGGAAGTTTACAACAGCTCTGGTTAAGTTAGCACCAACTATGTAATATGGCCCACATTGTGCTGAGAGTGAGTGATACTGTAACAGGCAGCGATCTCCGCCCTCTGAGGAGCCACTACAATAGTAATTGTATACACTGGTTTTCAGATGAATGAAATTAGTGTTCATACTAAAGAACTGAAAACGAATTTCTTTAGCAACTAAATAAATTGCATTTTAGGACTAATCCATTAGTTCAAAACGAAATTGTGTGCTGCGCACATGTCTAATACATATACAGTATATTGCTGTTGTGCCGTGTATCTCTGCATATAGGGGCTTTTACTTGTACTAGGGCGTTACTACGGCACAATCCTGGTACTGCCACCGTCACAGTCCTGCTTGCAAGGTTGTGAAGCAGGAAAAGTGGATGTTTCCCGTGGACTTCGTGTGCGCTTTAATTTCACTAGCGTTGTCGTATCCTGAAATTCCTTATGTTACCTGCCAATACAACCAACTTACAAAGTTTGGACTTGGTGTGACACATCATAAAAATCTCTAATCATCCCAAAATGTTTTATATAACGTTGTTATATAACAATGTCTGCTTTCTAGATAGGAAGTGATCAGCATCATCATGCCATTCCTTATTATAAATTTTTCTTACGTTTGCAATAAGTATGCACGACCCTCTGCTGCTCTTCATTGTAAATTGCAGTGGTTCGGTGCTTACGATTTCAGTGATTTTCGATGATGGAAATCGATGATTTCGAATATGTGTTCTTCCTGAATAGTGAACAATAACAATGCATTATAAAAAAAATATTTTTAAATATTTTTTTTTAAATTCTTTATTTAGAACTTTCAAATAGGGTCACAAGTCGACCAACAAAACCACGACCACACAGGGCCGCCACGTCAACTGTCAGTGAACAGAGCACAAAAGGGGGAAGAAACAAAATATGCTTAATACAGTTGTGTTCAAAATTATTCAACCCCCACTGAAATTGAGTGTTTTGGCCAGTTTGACATTGATTTTGATCATTCAGTCATCTTGCTTACAATTAAATCAAAGAGGCACGTGTAGGTCAGACAAATATAACATAACATTTATAATGAAATAACCACAAATGTCTTTTCTGTGCTCACATCATTATCAGTTTTATTCAACCCCCAAGTGACATTCAATCTTAGTACTTAGTACAACATCCTTTTACAGTTATAACAGCTTTTAAACGTAAAGCATAGCTTGACACAAGTGTGTTGCAGCGATCTACGGGTATCTTCGCCCATTCGTCATGGGCAAAAGCCTCCAGTTCAGTCACATTCTTAGGCTTGCGCACTGCAACTGCTTTCTTTAAGTCCCACCAGAGGTTCTCAATCGGATTTAAGTCAGGTGACTGCGATGGCCACTCCAAAATGTTCCAGCCTTTAATCTGCAACCATGCTCTAGTGGACTTGGAGGTATGCTTGGGATCATTGTCCTGTTGAAAGGTCCAACGTCTCCCAAGCCTCAGGTTTGTGACGGACTGCATCACATTGTCATCAAATATCTCCTGGTACTGAAGAGAATTCATGGTACCTTGCACACGCTGAAGCTTCCCTGTACCTGCAGAAGCAAAACAGCCCCAAAGCATGATTGACCCCCCCGCCATGCTTCACAGTAGGCAAGGTGTTCTTTTCTTCATAGGCCTTCTTCTTCCTCCTCCAAACATAGCATTGATCCATGGGCCCAAACAGTTCTAATTTTGTTTCATAAGTCCACAGAACACTATCCCAAAACTTCTGTGGTTTGTCCACATGACTTTTGGCATACTGCAGTCGACTCTTCTTATTCTTTGGAGACAGCAAGGGGGTGCGCCTGGGAGTTCTGGCATGGAGGCCTTCATTACGCAGTGTGCGCTGTATTGTCTGAGCTGAAACTTCAGTACCCACATCTGACAAATCTTTTCTCAGTTCCTCAGCAGTCACACAGGGACTTTTCTCCACTCTATGCTTCAGGTAGCGCACAGCAGTCGAAGTCAGCATCTTCTTTCTGCCACGACCAGGTAGCGTTTCAACAGTGCCCTTTTCCTTGAATTTGCGAATGATGCTTCCTATGGTCTCTCTTGGTATGTTTAACATCTTTGCAATCTTCTTATAGCCATTGCCCTTCCTGTGAAGAGTAATCACCTCTTCTCTTGTCTTCCTGGACCATTCTCTTGACTTCACCATGTTTGTAACCACACCAGTAAATGTCTAGAAGGAGCTGAGTATCACAGTCATTTTAAAGCTGCCTAATTGGTGCTTATTATGCTTTATTGCTGCTCCGTGACATCCACAGGTGTTTTCAATACCTGATTGAAAACACTTGAATGAACCTCTGTTCTTCAGAGTGGTAGTCTTTAAGGGGTTGAATAATTGTGTCAATGAAGAATCCACAAAAGAAACATTTACTACTGTATTACAAAACCAATTGATGTCATTTTAGTTGCATATGGTTCTTTAAAAAGTCCTTGTAGGATTTCATTCTGAATACAATTACAAATGTACACTAAATTCCCTAAAACCCTTTACAGCATTGGGGGTTGAATAATTTTGAACACAACTGTAAGTGTCCTCAGAGGCCAAAAGGCAATGTAATCGAAAAGGAAGAATACAATGAAAAAAGACACGAGGAGAAGACTGTCTGTAGTCCAGAATGAGTTATTTCAGCAGTGAGGAAGAGAAAAATAATCAAATGTCCACAAAAAGGGAAATAAAGAAAAAAAAAGAGGGGGGAACCATATCAAAAGTCCCATGCCGCCAGCGAGGGAGGGAGGGGAGGGTTCCCATGAAGCAATCGACTCAGTCCCCAACCATTGCAGGGTGAGCCTCCCTAACATTTGTAAACAGGGGGGGAGGGGTCCTCCTACAACATCTCATGTATCAAAAACATCAGTCAAAACAACAGGAAGGAATGTAAAACCACGGATAAAAACGGAATTTCCTCCTGCATAAAGCAGAGAGAATAGGTAATCTAGGAGGAACATGCGGTAAAGCTCTCAGCCCGAGGAAGTAGTTGCCCCCATCTGGGGCAAGCCCCGCACCCATGAATACAGGCCAGGCCTCAGTTGGTTCCGAAATGATATATGGTACAGATTCGTGAGTAACCACAAGTGAGCCAGCCAGTTCCAGCGGTATTGGACCCCCTTATGCCGGAGAAAGGTTGCCACCTCGCAGAACCGGCGTCGTCTCATCAGTGTCGCAAAGGGCAGGTCGTGGAATAACTCCAGTAGTGCTCCGTCAAACAGGACCTCAGCTCGAGCCCCCGGGGCGGCCATAATTCACGATTTGGCAGCCGCATCCGCGGCAATTGCGATAACATCTCTTGGAGCATCCCAGGGGGCTGCTGCAGATTAAGGGATACGGTAAGCTGCACTAAACACCTCTGGGGCTCTGGGTGGGGATTCCGATACCTGTCGCACCAGACAGTTTTCATAAGGGAGTAAGTCTGTCGAGGCAACTGACTCTGGGATGCCACGGACATGGACTTTGCGCCGACGGTGGCGAGACTCCAGCTCCTCCACCGAACGGGTGAAAATATCGACTTGGGATCTGAGAGAATTCACTTGTGCTGACAAGACCGCCTGTTCGCCCACCAGATCCGCGGTCTGGGCCTTTACCGTCACCACCTGCGTGCGTACTACCTCCACCTCAGAGCGACGCCAGATATTTCTGTCAACCAGATAGACTTGATTTCCGCTATGAAACTTCGATAATCCTTCATCGTGGTGGGGCGCATGTTGTCTGGGGCAGCCGCAGTGGCCTCGACAGGGCATGGAGGAGGTGTCACCTGGAGGACAACCAGACCCCTTAGTGATATCTGAAATCAGCTGTAGCTGTAGGGTTTCTCCATGCTGCGGAACGCTTGTCAGCAGTGCCAAGTCCTCCTCGCCAGACAATGGGGAGTCAGCGTCGGAGCCACCTGCAGAGGGCTCTGAGGCAGTAACCGTGGCCTTGAGTAAAGCCGCTGCCAAAGCCTTCTTCCTCTTCTTTTGCGCTCTCTTCCTCACGGCAGCACTCATCATCATGGGATCCCTTTCCCCGGGCGTCATGGTGATCCAATCGGTCCCATGCCAAAGAGGCCAAGAGCATTCATCCACTTCAGGGAAGCCATACCCCGGGGGAAGAGGACGCAGCACCAGCAGGGCGTCTACTGGTCAGGGAGTTTCTAATGTCAGGCTGTCTGGGGTCTGCCAACCTGCTCTGGGGTCTGCCAATGGTAGCTAGAAAACCCACTAAAACGATAGTGGTAGCTAAACACCTTTAATAAACAAGATGGAAATACTGTGGATATATATATGCTCTGTGGTAGCTGCATCAATTTCTTCCCCATGTCCAGGCAGAGGCGAGGTCTCTGCATCGGGGAATCAGGTCCGCAGCAACTGTCAGGAAACTCCCCAGGCTCCGCAAGATGGCCACCTTGACTAGGCCGCACCAGGCCTAAAGATCTGGCAAGCCTCAGGAGTGTCTTCAAATGCACGGAAATCAGCAGCACGGTGACTGCCACAGGTTCCAGCTGGCTCGGGGCCTCTTGGGAGCCGAATCTGCGTGGGAGAGATGCAGTAATATTGTACTAAATCCGCTGTATCAGTGGAGCTCATCCAGCATGCGTCTGTTCCTGTCTGTCGCTAGCCACGCCTCCTCCCTTTTTAAATTTTTTAAAATATTTATTTTAAATTTTACATAAGCATGTCTGTTATCATCAGAAAGGTTCAACAATAGGCCATATTCCTTTGTTTGCACTAACATGGGGACGCTAATGGAGAAAATCTGTGCCTACAGATGAGTGGAGAGGGGGTTAAACAAGTTTATATTTTTTGACATCACAAATATTACAAACATATTGCAAATAAAACTAAACTAACTGCTGAAGTTTGTTTTAAATGCAGTTTAATAAAATGTCAATAGAGCGATTTATGAAATTCACAAGGTTCTGAAGACATTGTCAGTTTGACAGTCACATGGGGCATAAAGTGTTGACATTTTCTTGTTTTAGCAGAAGGAATTTCAATCTTTTTCCATTTCATCATAACATGATTTTCATTTACTGGAAACTATTTATTTGTTGTGCCTTTGCGCTAACTGTTGCCATCCATTTTTAAAGCATAATGTCACTAGTATAAGACATTGATAGCTTGTAATGTGATAGCTTACAGCTTTCCATCTATTTATCCTAATGCTCAGGGTACCTATGATATTTATTAAAAAATATACAATAATAAAAGAGAATATGTAAAAAACAAATTAAAGTCCATTAAAAAAGGAAAAATATTTTACTATTTTCTGATTTTTGTGAAATGTAAATTACAACCAGCTGCAATACTTGCATCTCTAAATATTTAGATTTGACTGTTTCCTGAACATTGCAAACAATGTTTCTCATTCTAATTCAAAATGTATTTATAATCTAAAAAAAGAAATGTGAATAAGTTTTGAAAAATTGGGTAAATGGGGTGAAAGAAATGACAGGCTGCTATGCTCGGCCATCTTTCCCGTACATTGGGGAGCACATCTGCGAGGGTGGTCCCCCTCTTTTTCGAGCATCATGGGCTTGTGTGCAATCTAGTCGTTGTCCCTTGATCAGTGTCTCCCTCTCTCCTGCTCTTATCTTATGCCCACTGATGCTTGCACAGGGATTGGTGGTGATGTAAGCATGAGCGGTCTCGGGGGATGCCAGTAGTGCAGGTGCTGGGTCTCTGCCATTTCACGCATGCTCAATGATGTGTGCGTGCCAGCCTATTTTTCTCTCCCTTCCAGATACTGGCAGGCACATAGGGTCCCTGCTTATCGATGCATGTGTAAATTTTTGTGGTCCCGGGTAGCGCATGTGTCATGTCCCATGCCATCCTGGGGTCCCGGCAGCCGGCAATGCCTTCCTCACTGCTCACTGGCTGGCTGTCAAGTAAAATGCTGGTCGATCCTGGTCACGGATAGAGGACGCGGGCGGGGCACGGCGTGATGATGTGATGTGATGATGCAGCGCACGTGCTGAAATTCAGACACCTAAGCCTGGTTCCTTGCCTTGACATGGTTCTCACTCCTCTCGGTGCTCACTTGCTTTATATTACTTATTTGATTATCTGTGTATGACTTCTGGCTTGGTGGACTATCTCTCCTGAATGTTAAATCCCTGGCTCCTGATTTACGACCTGCTCTGGTAACCGACCCCTGGCAATCCTCTGACTACCCGATATGGCGCACGACCTCTGTCAATCCTCTGACTACCTGATCTGGCATACGACCTCTGTCAATCCTCTGACTGGACGATCTGGCATACAACCTCTGGCAATCCTCTGACTACCCGTTCTGGCATAACGAACCCTGGCATATATCTGATTACCCCTGGTATCTGGCTCACGAGCAACTCTAGCATTAACCCCTGGTTCTGTTATTCTGTTTTATGCGTATGGTAATAGGTAAACATTCCAGCCACTTCAAGGACTGGTAGTGTAGGACAGCCCATCTGCATACAGGGATTAGACATTATGGCCCCTATTACAATCTTCGCGCAAATGCGCTCACGCAATTTTTTATGCGTACGCAAAAATAGTTAGCGCGAGCAAATTAACGTGGTATTACGATCCGAGCGCAGTTTTTCAGCCTTCATGTTTTTTCGAGCGCAAATCCGACGCGCAAAGCCGGGCGCAAATGACCGTTGCGTGCAGGAATCGGTGGCCAATCCGAATTAAGAACCACCATTTGCTAGGTTTCGGTTGTTGCGCCTGTCTAAGTCAATCTGCGTATATGTGCTGCAACAAAAATAAAAAATTAAACAATTTATTAATTTTATTGTTTGGGTATGTGTAGAATGTGTAACTGTATTGTGCTGTATTTTTTTTTTTTTAGTGCAGGTTCATTTCGTTTCGGCCAGAACGTTCAGATTGTAAATTAACACCAGATTTTCAAAGACGTTACGATACTTCGCGCAAACGTCGTTCGTACGACGTTGCGCGAAGATTGTAATACCATCCGCTCGAACGCATTCGCGCTAACAATGGTAAGTATGGGATGCGCGCACGCACTTGCGCTCACGCTGGATTCGCGCAGGGTCAATCGCGGTAGACGCTAACGCATTGTTTGCGCGAACGTCGTAATACGACTGTCAGGGTCTGCCACAGGGTTGGCAGCGCCGGTACAGGGGGCCTCAGCCCAGTATGCAGGGGTGCAGCTGATCTAGCATAGATGGGTCTGGGGAATGGTTCACAAGCAGTGGCGTAGCGTGGGTTGTCAGCGCCCGGGGCCAGCCAAGAATTGTGCGCCCCCCCCAACCTGTGGACACGTTATCGATGTTGCCCCAGCTCTCACATGGATATTGCCCCAGCTCATGGGATTTGCCCCAGCTCTCACATGGATATTGCCCCAGCTCACACATGGATATTGCCCCAGCTCACACATGGATATTGCCCCAGCTCACACATGGATTTGCCCCAGCTCATGGATTTGCCCCAGCTCATGGATTTGCCCCAGCTCTCACATGGATTTGCCCCAGCTCTCACATGGATATTGCTCCCGGTTCATACATGGATTTGCCCCAGCTGATGGGATTTGCCCCAGCTCACACATGGATTTGCCCCAGCTCACACATGAATTTGCCCCAGCTCATGGATTTGCCCCAGGTCATGGATTTGCCCCAGCTCTCACATGGATTTGCCCCAGCTCATGGATTTGCCCCAGCTCATGGATTTGCCCCAGCTCACACATGGATTTGCCCCAGTTTACACATGGATTTGCCCCAGCTCTCACCTGGATATTGCCCCAGCGGCAGCCAGCTCTCAGTCACATCCATGGATACTTGCCCCAGCTCCGACAGGGGTTGAGGAGACCCAGATGCCGGGCAGCGGGAGTGCCTGCCCGGTCCTGAACAGTCCGTCCTGTTGAAGTGGAGGCGGCTGCGTGCATGCGCAGGTCACGCGGTCCGGCCAGTCAGGTGGTACAGAGACTCAGTACCACCTGATTAGCCGGACCACGTGACCGGCTGCGCCTGCACGCAGCCGCATCCCCTTTAACAGGACAGACTGTTCAGGACCGGGCAGGCACTCCCGCTGCCCGGCATCTGGGTCTCCTCAACCCCCGGGCCAGTTTTAGGGGCGCAAATGCGCCCCTAACAAAACTGCGCCCGGGGCCATGGCCCCCCAGCCCCCCCACGCTACGCCACTGTTCACAAGCAGGTCCAGACCAGGAGGAATAGTACAGGATGATGGGAGTAGTTGATGGAGGAAGCAGAAGGCAAGGTGGGAGAAATGGGACTGGTATCTGGATAGGGATCAGGGTATAACGTGGGTTCAGAGCAGGGTGGAGTACCTCTCTTTCTCATAGAATGAGCTACAATAATGGAGCGTGGAGCAGAAGGGGTGTGCAACCTTTATTCTGAAAGAGGGGTGTGATGTCACATTGTGAGGAAGGACCTGCTGGTACATCCATTACTGTAGCATCATCCCTTTCGGTGGAGGTTGTAGGCAATTGCATGGCAGGACATACAGTGTGGGTAGAGACAGATGAGGAGGAGGAGGACCTACGCAAAGTTTTGCCCCAACGGGATGTGTGGCACTTGTTCATATGTCACCTCAAGCACGTGGTACCCAAGTGTCCGGTGTTTATCCCACGCTTCAGCCTCCTCTGACATAGAATACAAATAGCAACGGTGGGGTCTGCTGCACAGTTCTTAAAGAACTCGCAGACAGCAGAGTTCCTGCATGTGTTCTTTGAGACAACAGCGCTCTGCACCGGAGCAGCTCTGACATGTGATGCCTTGGACTGGCTAGTGCTACGGTTGGTCACAGAGGATGTTGTGCCTCGTGTTTGCTGTGCCTCCTCCTCCCCTTCCTCCTCACTTGATTCCTCAGTTCGATCTGGCACCCAGGTGGAGTCAGTGACCTCATCATCATCAATGTCATCTTCACCCCCTATCTCCTCGTCACTGGAGCCAACTTGGCAGTATGCTGCAGCTGCTGGGGCAACATGAGTGCCAGTTATTTGTGTGTCATCACTGGCACCCCCTTCCTCTAGGTTGATTATACTCCCTTGCTCAACCTCAGAGATTGAATCAGAGCACTGTTCTTGCTGCGCATCCTCAAGCAGCATGTCACTCTCATTGTAGTCAAACAATTCAGCTGACTCCTCCGTGTGTGATAGCGAGGCTACGGCAGGAGTAGCTGTGGACATGGAGGCTGCATTAGATGTTTTGGTAGCTGAGGTGGACTGTAAAGCACTAGAAGCCTGGCTGGCAGAGGACTCAGAGGATGAGGATGGCCTGGTTAGCCAATCCACCAAGTCCTCTGTATGTGGCTGCTGCACCAGTTAGAAAGGACAAGCGTGCCCCTGCAGAGGATGCACCACGTCCACCACGACCAGAGACACAGCCTCCCGACACAGGGGCTGCTTGCCCTCTTATCTGTGTCTGGGAGCGTCTGCCTGTCCTTTTTGTTCTTTCAGACATGGTGAGTGATATATAGATTAATATATACAGAACTCTGATTCAACTCTGGTATAAAGATTTAAATAACTCTCGTATAACTCAGTGAGACACACTGATAGCTGGCAGCCAGTGACAAGAGACAGATCACCTTAATTCACAAATGTTTTAAAGAAATTAGTGAGCCCCAAAATACAGTGTGGTACTGTATGTATGATGAGACACAGATCACCTTAATTCCCAAGTGTTTTAAAGAAATTAGTGAGCCCCAAAAAAAACTGCTGGCTGTGTGACGAGACACTGAAGATCACCTTAATTCTCAAGTGTTTTAAAGAAATTAGTGAGCCCCAAAATACAGCGTGGTACTTTTTGTATGACGAGACACAGATCACCTTAATTCCCAAGTGTTTTAAAGAAATTAGTGAGCCCCAAAAAAAATTGCTGGCTGTGTGACGAGACACAGAAGATCACCTCAATTCACAAATGTTTTAAAGAAAGTTGTAAACCCCAAAAAAAATTGCTGGCACAGTGACAAGACACACATCACCTAAATTCCCTGATATTTGGTATAAATGAGACCCAAAAAGACTTGCTGGCACATTGTGACAAGACCCAGAAAATCACCTCAATTCACAAATGTTTTAAATAAAGTTGTAAACCCCAAAAAAACTTGCTTGCACAGTGACAAGACACATCACCTAAATTCCCTGATATTTGGTATAAATGAGACCCAAAAAGACTTGCTGGCACAGTGTGACAAGACCCAGAAAATCACCTCAATACACAAATGTTTTAAATAAAGTTGTAAACCCCAAAAAACTTGCTGGCACAGTGACAAGACACACATCACCTAAATTCCCTGATATTTGGTCAAAATGAGACCCCCCAGACCCCCCCCAGTAGCGTGGCAGACCGGCAGTAACAACACACACAACTATCTTCTTTGAAATCTACAGTGAAATGCGTGCAGAAGCGCTGCGTTGAAACCTTATTTAGTGTGCTGCGAGACTTCAGTAAAGCTGAAGAAGCCAGCACGTCTGGCGAAACGCGTTCTGGTCTCCTGGTTGAGCCAGTATTTTATTTGTTTTATTTATGCATTAATAAATTTTTAAAAATATCTTATTTCAATCGTCCCCTTGATATTCTGGATTTAAAGACGGGTTTGGGCTCCACCCTATGCGAGCCTTGAAGCGCACAAACCACGAGCTTGGTCCATAAGCTCCTGCAAATGTGAGTTTAACGGCTTTGTCTATTCATACTATCTGAATTTTAGAAGATCTGCACAAGGAAGCTGTTTCTGTTTTTCTTCCATGTCCATGTGTATGAGCCATTTTCCATCCTATATAAGGCGTGGGTCACCTTAAGGAACGGAGAAGCAAAAATACCCAGAAGCTGCGACCCACTTAGAGCCAGTGTCCGGGCTCTTTAATTTGTGAGTGGAATATCCCACATTGGCACATATATATTATTGTGTTAGAATCATCTGCACTATATATTATATTACTCTTTTTCATATGCTTCATTCGAACTAAGGGAACCACCACCTACCATTCAGCGACTGTCATCGCGCCACCAGATACGTACCATTGTTCTTTGTATTTCACTGGTTTGGGGGAGACCACTATATTCTGGTTGGCGTTGGTTTGTTGGTGGCGGTACAAGTTGTGGGCGCCTGTCAACTTTTTGTGGGTGATTGGCATAGTGTTCAACCAGTCTTGCACCAGACCTGTGGTCAGGTGCAAGGCTGTAGCCAATTACGAGCTTCAGGCAGTGGGAAAATGCATTGTGGTCCATTGTGGTCGAACATGCGGCGAACACCCGGAAATGGTCGGGGTTCGCGATCTGCTCGAACAGGCTAAGTTCGGGTCGAACCCCGAACCGTCCGAACCCGAACAGCTCATCCCTACTCAGGATGAACAAAGTGTTCTTTTAGTACAGTATGTGTTTTTTATTTTGGGTTACCACTTCCTAATAACTATCACGTGGCCATAAAAATCTCCTTTTGGATTCTACCTGAATTTTTGTTTGTTGAGCAATCTATTCATATCAACTACAGAGGTCTGATATTTTCCATGCAGGAGAGGCATGGAGAACAACAACATCCATGTACCTCCAGAGAGCCAGAGATGGGAAAAACAAGATTCATGCAGTCAACACATATGCCCTACCAGCCACCAGATATACAGCTGAGATAATAACTAACCAAGACAGGAACTGGACACCTTAGATGTTAGACGCACAAACTTCTCACAATGTGTGGAGGATTCCACCCTATGTCTAGCATTCAGAGAATGTATGCAAGTTGAAAGGATGGAGATCAGGGGCCTTATCAGTGCTGAGAAAACAGAGTATGTCCTTGAACACATCACAAGAATGGCACCCAAGATGAGCTGCTGACAGCAGCAGACAGAGAACACAGAGAGGAGTGGCAAGACTAAAAATTCCATGAGATGTACCACTTGAAGATACCAGATGTGGCTAACATTAAAAAGTGCTATCACTGCTTGGAAAAGGAAAGACTAAAAGAAAGTTAGTGCACCTACGGCCAAAAACATTGGGCATACAAAGGGCTCTGCAAACTGTAATTAAGCATTTGTGTTTGCCCTGCCTGACCAGTGTTGTAATTGGAACACAGTAAAAGGAAGCCATGCTTCAGCGTCAATGCTTCTGCATTATCCTAAAAGCCAGCAAGCAATCTGTTTCTTTTGATCCTGAGATACTTACCTCCCAGTCTTGCCTTGAGCCCCTGCCTCATGTACCCCTTTACCCTGGTCATCATGTCTCCTGTGTCCTCCATACTAAGTCTCCTGCGTATCAAATCCCCTGTCTCCTGCGTATCAAGTCACTGGTCTCCTGCGTACCAAGTCTTCTGCATACCAAGTCTCCTGTGTCCTGCATACCAAGATTCCAGTCAGCCCTTTTCCTGTCCTGCCTGTCTCGTGTTCCCAGTATGTCTCCTAATGTGTTTGCCCTCTGTGTCTCCCTGTGTCTTGTTCCTCCCTTCCTTTATATCTCCATCTTCCCATACCCCTCCGGTCAGCCCTATTCCTGGACTTCTGTTATTCAAATTCCATTTGCCTACCATTACACTGCCTGGACTTTACAATAAACCCTGTTTGCCCATATTGAGCCTCCTTTGAATCACTGCATCTTGGGTTCTTCACCTTCCAGCTTGCAACGTCCTGACAGGGTAAAAAAATAAAAATAAAAAAAAAACGATTGAAAGTGTCAAATTTTAAAAGATGTTTGCAAAGAAAATACTGGATGAAAATATCTGGAATTAACATATAAGGTCCTATGAATAATAATAATAAAAACAGAAAAAAGAAAAACCGCTATTTAAAAAAAATCTGTATTAAAATTTTGCCGAAGAATTCCTGAAAAATGCCTAAAAAAAATAAATGAATAAAGAGACTTTTTGCTGCAAAGTAAAAGAATAAATAGTTTAATAGATATTGAATAAAAACAGGAATATTTTTAACAAAGAAACCTATGGGATTCGTCTCATTAAACCTGCCGAATAAAACCACCGAACATCAGGGCTTTTCTCTGACATGTCACTGCTGTTCCGTGTTCTCTGAATAGACTAACCATTGCTTCTCTATACGGATTTCATGTTGTCGAAAAGGCACCGTACTTTGATGGCAATTCGCCAAAATTTGGCAAACTGCCTGCTCTGTAAATAGCTGAATGGCTCTGAAATGGCATCATACTCTCTCTGAATAACTCTCTCTCTCTCTCTCTGAATAACTCTGAATGCCTCCTTTCCTTCACATGGTGAGCGACATGCACACACAACTTTTTATTAATTTCATACTACAGTTTCAGTTTGCTATATTGGTAAGCCTCAAAACTTTAATTTTGTTAAATTTGTATCCCTTGTTATATCCCAAAATCGCTGGCAATTGAGTGCATGGAAATTGGTACTGTTCTCATTCTATTCACATTTTGCCTGATTTGAAAAACTAACATGAAGTAGATTGTAGATTTTAATCACTGCTTTGTAGCACAGATCTGTAATGTGCATAAAAGGTATTTTAATTAATTTCTATTAATCAATGCAACCCTGAATTCAATGAATAAACATGTGGCCTAATCTGATAAATATCAATGTTTTTTGCTATAGTATGTCCAGCAATGAAAAATAACCACCTTGCATGAGTCCTGCTCATTGAATCACTAAGATCACAAACAGATCTTGATGGGTTCAATTATAACCTCCATGGCCTTGTATCCCGCAGGGGTCGAGTAGCTGATGTTCACTCCTTTTTGACAGTTAAGTTCCAATCCTCGCGCTTTTGTAGAGGAGGCAGTTATCGCATGTCAAATCACTTTCTCCATACTTATATCAATTAATAAATATATTTTTGTTGTATAATATTTAACACAAAAGGTTTCACTAAACAAAAACTTTGAATCGGAAAAAAATAGATGTTTTAAGATCACAGCAAAATGTTTTTCTCGATCAGATACCATAGTATTTAATATATTATAATATATGAGGCAATTTTTAGGGACGATTAGTTCAGATGTGATTCCAAGAGAACCTGATGCACGCTACCATTTAACCTGACATAATCATGTGCATTTAAATAAAATACTATAAAATTGCTCTGCTATTTATAATGAACAGATTTCAACATGAGACGGTTTTATTTACGCAGATGCATACCAAATGCGATGAAGCGATCCTTTCGTATCTCATGATTTCTGAGAATGTTATAAATCAAGTCACGTAGATTTTAAAATAGATACACTGAGCCTCCTATAAGGAATAATAGGTCATGCGTATGCTGGAAAATACAACATTCTGAGCACAAGTGTAAATCCTGAGGGCTTGCCACTCAACAACAACAGAGTTATTCATTAAAGATGGAGTTATTGGGAATTGACCGACACACTGTAACGTTTGGACCAATATGGCTGCACTGGAACAAGCAATGTTCTTGAACATTGTTCATGAACTTTGGTCACGAACAGTGTTCAACAACCTCTGTTTGTGAAATGTTATGACATTATAAAGTTTTTCATCTCTTCATAAATTGCAAGTTCACCTATTACTAGAATCCCAAAACGACATTGCTATTCCTTTTCCCATTTCTACCTGACTGTTGTGGAATATGTGTGCTGGAATGTGGGTTTGAGGAGCAGTCCCATTTAGGGCACTATCACCTGGTGTGAGCTAAAATGCCAACGCTACATGAAAAATCGAGCGCGAGCCGCTAAAATGTAGTACCCGACGACCCACTAACAGATCGCTTGTCTGCGGTAGTCCGTGTACAAGAGTCATTAGCGCGTGCTAGGGAAACACTAAGGAAAAATGGCTATACTCCGTGGTGCTAGATATACACTTTTAAGGATTCGCTATATTCCCACACTGTGGTGCTCCCGTCACCAGAACAAATTGCAAAATGTGAAGTAAAGAAATGGGGACAGCGCTTCAACTTAAAAGGATGCAGTGTATAAGTGATGTGGTAAATATGGAATAATGCTCACAAGCAATGGTAGGTCCCTTAAAGAGGATTAGGCGTGGACTAAATCAATCAACTTTGATTGATTTAGTCCACGCCTAATCCTCCTTAAGGGACCTACCATTGCTTGTGAGCATTATTCCATATTTACCACATCACTTATACACTGCATCCTTTTAAGTTGAAGCGCTGTCCCCATTTCTTTACTTCACATTAGGGAAACACTAAGACCGGGCTGAGACCCAGCGCTAATGCGGTTGTGTACAGGATAGAACCGTTTTTTTTTCCAGCACACAGTGCCGGGCCATACCTATCCTCTGCCCTCACAAGCTTGTACAAGTATGAACACATCCAGCAAATAGCCCTCACACCCCTGCATTATTAAAATCCTCCAAGGTGGCCGTATCATCCATGTTTACATACACACATATATTAATTAAGGCTGATGGGCATTGTATAATAAATGCCACCCAACAGCATGTAGAATCATTACACTGCATTTAATAGATCCAAAAGAAAGGCCAGGTGAGCCACAATAATTTCCCTGCTGCAGCATATAAATAATACATGTTTCAGGGCAAGACTTATCCATGTTTCCCTTTAAACATGGTCCTAACCCTAATACTCAACTGCTTACATACTATGCATAACCCCCAGCATAAAATGTTTAGAATTAGGTAATATATTAGATTTAAGATACATGTCAATAAAGGATATAAATATATATCATAATAGAGCCTACTGCAACAGCAGCGACAGTGCTTCCCAGATCCATTACTAGGGTTTATGGGGCCAAGAGAACACCTATGTTGCATTCCTTTCAATTGCCTGTTAATTGCCTGTTAATTTGGTTCAAGGACCTTTTTTATTTTTTTCCTTTTTTTTCTTTCCATCGGTTAACACCAGGGTTGAGCAGTAGGTACATTTTTTTGAGTAGCGTTCGCATAGGAATTAGAGCCAGGACCGAACGTTCTGTTGGTTACACTTGTGCAAGTGATCTCTAGCGCTGTCCTTGTTAAGTATAGGATGCGGTAAGTACAGTAAGCTTGCATTACGAATCGCAAATTACCGCACGCTTAGTAATTTTTCATGTTTGTAGCGAGAGGCAAACGATCTGTTGGTCCGGCGCTAGACTGAATTTACCTGGCGCTAACGCGAAAACATACTGACGCTAGGGTTAACTCACACCACGTGATAGTGCCCTTAGCCTTTACACATGAAATGTAAAAGCCATTTATTTACAGGCAATTAGTTTCCATATTGTTGCCACTTGACAGTATGGATTTTAAGTGCACTGTTCTCTTTGCAATCTAATTATAATAACTTCAGATATTTGAATGTATTGACAATCATCTGGAGGAGAGACTTTATAGCCTGATTCTAAAAAAAGTCAAGAATTGGGCTAATACACAAAGGATGTTCAGTGTTTGGTACATCTCGTCACCTTATTACCTATCCTAATGTTTGGTGCTAAATACTAAATTGACCTCATCATTACATGACATTTAGAGGGTTATTTTGTAAGTGCCAGTGTTTGCAATAACTGAACACCATGTCTAAAATCGTCATTGTGCAGCTGTGACAAACTTCAATATTTCAAAAAGGGAAATCCAGACAGTGTCATGGGAAGATTCATCACCGAAGCTTCTCCTGCTACTCTCGAATTTCCCTTTTTATAAAATGCCTTAAGGGGTTATTCAGAGAGAGCCGATCTGGGCCCAAAATGTCACCGAACAGAGAATTTCCCCATACGGTGATATTTAGAGGCCATTCGGCTATTCAGACAGCAGACAGTTTGCCACATTTTGGCAAGTATGGTGCCTGTTCGAAGGCAGCGAACTCCCCCATTGAGAAGCAATAGGTAATCTATTCAGAGAACACCGAACAGCAGTGAAAAGTTGCCGAAGTGCCCTGCTGTTCGGTGTTTTCATTCGGCAGGTTTATTCAGGCGAACCCCATAGGCTTCAATGTTAAAAATATTCCTGTTTTTATCCGATATCTAATAAACTGTTTATTATTTTAATCTGCAGTAAAAAGTCTTTTTATTTATTGATTTTTTTAGGATCTTTTAGGCATTTTTCGGGATTTTTTCGGCAATTTTTTTTTCTGCTTTTTCTTTCAAAAGCATTTTTTCTTTTTTCTGTAACAGACCTTTTTATTATCATTCATAGGAACTTATATGTAAATTCCAGGCATTTTCGTTCAGTAGTTTTCTTGCATTTCAATTTTGACACTTTCAATAGTATTGTTTTGTTTTTTTATTCCGTTCGTCAGCTTGTTGGCTTTTTCCAGTGGCTGTGATCGGCGGCTCATCAGCTTTTCCCGCATGTTCGGTGTGTTTTTTGCAGCTTTTCCAGTGGGTTTTTGGCAGGTGTTTAGTGGGTGTGTGGCAGGTTTTCCCTGCACTCCGAGGTCCCTGTGGTGAATGCTGAATTCACCGCAGGGTGGGGACCTGTGATTCCCTGAAGTGCAGGGAAGCGTGGGGAAGGAGAGAGCACCGAAATGTCGGTGACATTTCAATGCTCTCTGAATAACCACCTTAGTTTTTCAGGCTACCAAGAGGGCAATTTTCAGCATTGTCCTTTGTGGTTGTAGCATTTTGGTGGTTTATAAAATTTAGGATAGAGCAAACTATCGTCACTCTCCCTGAATCTATTTTGAGTATGTTATGAAGAATGTCTACAAGCGTGAGCAAGAGTCTTTAAGAATCAACGTGACTATATCACTCCCAGCTTTCACTCAGAAATCATTATGAACATAACATGAATAACGATTGTCTTTAAAGAAAATCTACGATATACATCTTATTTACTATAAAAGATGCTTATGATATAAAGAGCCCTGCTCCAATGGGACGTGAGCTTTAGTAATTGATGAACTGCGGAGAATTCATAGCACCGATCATTTACTTTCCAAACCACTAGACCATTCTCAATAAGTATGGATTTATGGAGAACATACAATGTGTCCTCAGTGATCTTTAGATAATAAAAAACACATTGTCAGGTTGGTAGATCAACCTAATAATTTAACCGTCCCCTGCTCATTAATGGTCCAATTATTTCCTTCACACTGCAAATGCAAGAACAATTTGCATTCCTGAATTCCCCTGTGAAGCCCACCCCTGTGCGATAGCCACTTAGTATCATTTATTACTGACTGTGTTCACTTTGCCACTTAGCACTCTACTTCAAACAAAATACAGTTATGAACTGCAGGCATACAATCTGGAATACAGAAGTGACCTCCTATGGCTTTCATGTTTGTAGCTGTTTGATATTCAAATCAGTAGGCTGAGCCATATCCCCGTTACGGAGCATGTTTCAAGTAACATTATTGCAGCAGGAGATTAAACCCTATCAAAACCTGAATTTATACATGCTATCACTTTTGTGACATTATACATTAGGTGATAAAATAGATCACATTAAATCCATATTTCCTTTACTTGTACAGTGGGGGTTCACCTTTCCATTTTTCAACAGAATCAAAAGAAGCCAGAAGCCATCGGTATGAATAAATGATTGTACAACATGTATGAGGCTGTGCTCTGAGTTCATACAGCAGATACAGTATATGCTGCAGTCTGTTCAATAAAAAATGTAATTGTATATGCTAGAAAATAGTTTTGATTATTTGTTTCCCGTTAGATCCTGATATAGTCATACAGGGTTATTCAGAGAGAAGAGCCGTTCTGGCCCCGAAATGGCACCAAACAGTGAATTTCCCTGTACAGTGCATTTTCAGGGACTTGCTATTCAGACAGCAGGCAGTTCGCCAAATATTGGCAAATTACCAGCAAATACGGTGCCTGTTTGACAGCAGTGAAATTCCCATAGAGAGGCAAGTCTCTATGGGACAATTTCACTGCCGCCGAAGATCACTTTTTGCTGTCAATTCGCCAGTATTTGGAGAATTCACCATAATGGAATTCACCATCCAGTGCTCTTTAGGAGTTATTCAAAGAGCCCCGAATTGGTCACTAAATTACACCGAACAGTGAATTTCCCTGTACGGTGCAAATTTGTGGCCATTCGACTACTCAAAAAGTAGGCAGGGGGGTTTGCGATGGCTTATATGATCGGATCCGATAATCTATCGAATCCGATCTGATCCGATAATTTATGTGAATTTTTATTTAAAAAACAGTGCAGACTCGCCAAAATGATCAGATCCGATAATTTCAACAGTTTTGCAGTGGCTTTTCCCCGCACTTCAGGGACTCTGCGGTGAATGTTGAATTCACTGCAGGGTCAGGGAATTTGATTCCCCAAAGTGCGGGGAATGAGAGAGCGCTTAAATGTCGATGATATTTCGGTGCTCTCTCGTTCTCCGCACTCCAGGGAATCAAATTCCCCGACCCTGCGGTGATATTTCGGTGCTCTCTGAATAACCCCTATAGTGTTTGCATCTGTAGGAGTTTGGGGAATTTTCAATCCACTAAATACTCGTAGGGTCTTTACAAATCCCATATTTTGGATGTATGAACATTTTACTTTAAATTGATTACAGACTGTATACTAATCTGAGCAGAGTCTTTTACATGTCTTGCCTTTGTTTTTTTGCATTAGTTTGTAGTTGTTTTAGCTTAATTCCCCATTCATTATTGTAAGTTGCTACGGATATTGTTGGCACTGTAGAATATGTGTGTGTTGCCTATATACATAGATGCAGATGTGAAAACTTTGGCAGGTCTAGACTGGGTGAGAGGGGGCATGGACGCTAAGGAGGCATGACTGTGATTCGTTTAGCGTCATCGTCTTTATGGTCACCCCCCAAAAGGGGTGTAACAAGTCAGTGCATGCGCGACAGGGCATCCAGGCAAGCGATCATGGCTGATTTTACCAAAAGCTGCTTGCGCTGCTCAGTATGTGTTTCAACAGCACTGATTTACATTTTAAACCCTGCAAGGGCCATTAAACAGGCAATTTTGGTGCTTTTTCCCTCAAGCCTTCCAAAAACCCAGGTGACATCCAAAGCTGCCAGGTAATCAATAGGCCTGATAGAAAATCCTGTGTGGTACGGCCAGAATACGGGAATTGGTAAATCTGTAGATGTGTGGGGCCGGATGTTTTGATTCAGATGTGGAGGGTGGAGTCAGGAAGAAGGTTGTAATTTGAAATTTGATTTAACTGATGCTCATAATTATAAACCTGTTCATTACAAAGCTTATCTTTTGACTCGTTCATTACTTGTGCACATCTGCAGGCAGCATACAAATGAAGATATTAATAATAATTAAAAAAATTACATGCGTGTGTGTACCGATTTTTAAAAAATTATAATTTTTACAAATATTATCAATAATATAATTTTAGAATATTATCATCTTGAACAAAAAAATAATAAAATATGCTTTTCAAAAAGGTTAATATTTGTATTATTAACAGCTACACATACACTTGATTGATTTATTACACACTGGTAAGTTACCTCCGTATTCCTCGTTTCCAAATATAAAGGTTGCTGCTTTATTAGGAGATTTTTTTTCTCAAAGAGGTGGGGGTTAAATGAAACGGGAACTTTTTTTTACCTATTCAGAAGGAAGTATAGCCAGAACATTTTATTTGATAGTTTTTATTAAATATTTTGACCTATTATAGAAGCCGTCGCATAGCAATTACTATTCATTTTAAAAGCTATTTTGGACTGAGCTGCGTATGGAAAACGTAAAATACTACTTATCTGAATTCTTTAGTTATACAGTAAGTTCTTCTCTATAATTTTCAAACATTTCTGACATCGACTGTCAGCTGTGCTTTGTTCCTAATGTCACCTATCTCTTTCACAGAGCGTGCATTTCAAAATAAGCTTTTCTGCACTGAAGTGTCTAACTATTCCACCACGGACCTATATTTCAGGATGATAGCTGGTGTTTACTAGATTCTGTTTGCTTATTCAGAATTATTTTCCTGTATGAATCCATATTCCAGCTGGAAGCAGAAAACATGAGAGGAACGGGAGTATAAAGCGTCATGCCAAAGACAGCGTTTGTGAAACAATGAGACATAAAAACAGTGAAAAACATGATTTATTGAGGTATAATGAATGCCTGTCATTTCACTGTAAGTATTAATTTTTCAGGCTTACAAAAGGTAAATAGATAATGCCATTGATGTGAAGTGAAGCCACATGGTGCAGCTTCTCCTGGTGACTTGTAGAGGTTACATCCAGTAGTCGATTATAAATTGGTACAAGCACTGCCAGATCCCCAGACTGGGAGGCTAAAGGAGGTGCTCAGATCCAGATATACTCAAGACATGCTTTTCAACTCTTCAAATGTATCATAATAGTTTCGACTATATTAGACATGTGCACGGCGGTATTTTTCGTCTTGGATCGTTACGGATCATTTCGGACCGATTCAGAACATTTCAAATTGATTTTCCTTTTGTTTCGGATAATTTTGGATCATTTCGATTCGTTCCTTTACACTGATTCGAAATTTCGGATCGATTCGTTTTCCATTTTCTATCATTTTATAATGATTAAAACCAAAAAGTAAGTGTAGAAAAAAAAATAATAAAAAAAAATACAGGGGACCCTCTGAGATGCCCAATGCCCATTAACCCATTGCTTTGTCTTGAATTGCATAGAATTTTTTTTCTCGTTTCGGATCATTTCGATTAGTTCCTTCACACCAATTCAAAATTTCGGACGGCCGAGTATCGTTTTCGGAAATGCTTCTGAAAACAAAAAATGGTGGATTTTCGGACGAATTCGAATTCAGACAAAACAAAATGCACATGTCTAGACTATATCAGGGTAATTCAAAGAGATCCGAATTGCTGGAGATAGGTAACCGAACGCTGAATCTGAAGATTTGTGGCAGTACCATTTTGTTGAGTAGAGGGAGTGTTCTGCCGGTCAAATGTCAGTGCTTACAGTCTCTAAATTCACGTTAATGATAATTACATTGCATTTAGGCTGTATTTGTTGTGGTGGTTATAGGAGAAATTTAAAGTTGTTTTCCATAAAACCATTTGTTCCCGTCAATAGGTATATGGAAATCCACTTTGTATTGAATGGGCTTAGTGAGTTAAGCAATGAACCTCTTTAACATATAGTACTCTATCACCTCCTTAACGGTAGCTCACATAAATGAGCATTAGCTAGAGGTTAAAAAAGGTGATAGTGTTACGCCTGTATCACCTACCGATCGGTAACGGGTTACAAAACCCATTAGCAAATCGGTATTAGTGCTTTTTAGCACCAGCTTACTGTACTTTGCGCTCCCTATACTTAACATGGGGAGCGCAAAGTGTAAGCAGAGAGTAATTAGAGTTGGGATCACATAGTCCTAACACTAATTACAAACAGCTGTCGTTAACGAAAAATATTGGCATCAGCTTAGAGCTGTTGTTAACTGATTCCACTGCTGTGGAATCAGTTAGCTGCAGCTGTAAACCCCCCCTCGAAAAAAATCAAATACTCATCTCTCATCCTGTGGTGAGAAAGGTGGCCCAATCTGACGCTTCTGTCCGTGGTGCGCAAAGTGAGACTGGGGTGAAAAAGTCCCCAGTCTCCCTCCACGATCACTCCGCCGTCCTGCAGGATCTCACAAGAGGCGAGATCTTGTTGGCCATTTGACCCGGCAGGAGAAGCCTCCATGGAGTCATATGGACTCCATGGAGAGGATGCTGGCCCCGAGCAACCTGGAGCCTAGCAGCCACTATGGGTCAGTCTGCTGGACTCAGACCCTACCCCATAATCCACTGGGAAAATGGGGATGCTAAGGGGAGATCAACGAACGCAAATTTTTCCCCTTAGCATCCCCGTTTTAGCTAGCGGCATGTGATAGGCCCCATAGGATCTACATACAGTAGTGTAGTATGAAACGTGAAAAAGAGTATTAAGAGAAACTTGATGGCTCATGGAACATTGAGGCAGTGAAAGGAAGATGATTGGAAACAGTTACATGTCTCAATCGTACTTCCTCCACCCGTCCCTTGAAATAAAGGCGACCTAGAAATCATGCATGCATAGTTACAGCTGCCGATATCTTACATACACAATCACTAGCTTCCACACAAACACTTAAATTTCCAGACACTGCTGCATACCTATACCACTGTCACCATACATATAATTATATGTTTATGGATACACCAAAAAATGAACGCACTCCATCATGCTAGCATACTGTGAATTAAAATCTTGTGAGTAACTAGTTTATCGGGCTCGTATATTACGACCAGAAATGTTAATCCTAGGCAGCATATCATATTATTATGTTATTATTAATAACACAAACACACATGTAGATTATTAATCTGGGCTGTTCTGTTCAACACAGTGCCATGTAAATATTGTTGCGTGTTATTTAAACTACAATCACACCGAGCAGATGATATTTTGAAGAATTCTTACGGTGTATAGAATCAATATGATTTTTATGACAAACCATATCAATATGATCTTACCCAAGCATTTAAATGTCCTGCAGAATTCAGTATGACAGGTTTATAACTGCTGAGATCGCTGCATATTTCTGTCCACCTTTTAAAGAACAATTATCATTGATTTCCAATAGGGAGATCTTACATTTTTTTGTGACTGCGCAGATCTTTCCGTTGCAATCACTAATGAAACACAGAGGTCATAACAAGAAGACGATGGATGACATGAAGCATTTAATCACAATTTGTATAATATAGATATATAAATAAATATTACATTCTTTCAGTCTACAATGCATTTTATTTATGTCATGTTATCATTCTCATTTTATGTTAGCTGTCACTGGAGTTCGTCTCCCCAAAATACTGGTGGATTGGGGGAAGAAACAAATATCATTTGAAGTGGGAATACAGGCAGCCAGCTTATTCGACCCACTTTATACACATTGGAGGCAAAACCGAGACTTTTTTCTTTACTGCTTCTTTTAGGTTAGTGTTGAGATTTTACCAAATGAGAATTTTCCAGGGGGGCTGACACATGATAAATTCACATTATTGATGCTGTGTTTTGTGCTATAGAATAGTTGATTTGACGATCACTTGCTGTAACCATACTGCAATCTGGAAAATGCTTTTTATGTAAGTATAAAAGACACTTTATTTATTGTTATTAAATAAATATTCCTAAAAAAAAAGAGTGAATCTCTATGATAATAATGAGCCTGATCCTTACAATTCAATTAACCAGATCACAGACAGTATTGCTTTCTGTAAGACTTAACCCTTTTACTACCAGGTGCCTTTTCATAAAACCACTGTTAAGAAATAGAACATTCCCATATATATCACATGTACTATTTGACAGGCAGTTGGCTCCATCTGCTGGCCAAAAAGTGCTACTACTTCTACAGCGCAGTTGGGATAGCAGACAAACACATATCCCAGCTGTTCTTCGTATTCTATCACATCGCCTGTAATGTCCAATGTGCTGTACCTCTAAAGGCACAATCTGGAGCCCAAAAGCAAGCATATTTAGGTTGCAATAAACAAAAGTCCTTTGCATTGCTTCAAAATAAGACCAGATTGAGTTAACTCGATTTCGGGCCCCGGCAAGTGTTTTTGCAGATTGAGTTACAGTTACAAATATTTATAAAGTGCCAGCAAGTTCCATAGCGCTATACAATGGGATGATGTTGGTAGTAAAGGGGTGAATAGCAGTATTAGTTGATAAGAAATTTTTGAATAGAATTGGGGTAAAATCATCAATTTAGCACAAAACTGATTATTATTTTTCATGGTCATAGATATTCTAAGAATCTCTGCACAGATACGTTTTAAAACACATACCGAGACACATTACCAGTCCGAGATATCTGAAAAACACTATTAGCCTGAACAATGGATAGCAAATAAGATGTGATATGCAGAAAATGGAACATTGGAGTAAATTAGAATTTTTCTCCTTGATGTGTCTTTTTTTTTAATGATAGCATGTTGCTCTGATTCCAGACTTCGCAAATCTCTGTCCTTCAATAATATATATAAAGGAAATATATAATTATTAGAACCTTTCTACAGCCACCACAGATGTCTAGACAAATCATTTTGAAGACTATATTGATATTCTTCTCTGCCTCATGCTGGGCTACATCTTAGATTTTAAAATGTTCCTTAGAATTTATTGGAGACATCAGGTGTAAATGCAGTCCTGAATGTTTAAGGATTAAAATTCGTTAAAATACTGGATTTCGTTATCCCAATTTATAATTTTCTTAGTTATGCAGGTCCCCAACAATAGTTTCTATAAACTAGAATGAAGCAATCTTTAGAGGCAGAAAAAAAGAGGTTAATTCTCTTTGTAGACCTTTTTGACCATTACTATTAATACGAAAAACAAAAAGCAAAATAAAACATTCTGGAAGATGTAGAGCAGCAAATAGTTGTCCATTAAAAAAAAATATATATTTGCTTTGTGCAAGTGGCTTTTTCTCTTTAAATAATATCTCTCTAATCTCTAGTTTTATAAAAACATAGTGACTTGATTTCATAATTAGCATTCTTGCCAACAAATAATGGTGCAGCAAGATAACATTATGGTCATTATGAGACTTTTCTGCTTTTTTTTCATTTAAAATAATATTTTCGCTGATGTAAAAAAGAGTGAACAGGGATTAAATAATGGCTCCTTATATCAATTGGACTGAAATCACTGCTAAAAGAGCGTAGAGCAACAGGGTTATCCAAAGAGATTCGAAAAGTCACCGCACGTTCGGTGACTTTTCGTTCTCTTCAATTTGGTTCCTTTTGCCGATCCCATTTCGGTGACCCTGCGGTGTATTCAGCAAGCACCACAGGGTCCCTGAATTGCAGGGAAAAGCTGCCGCAAACCTGACGAAAACTCACCGCAAAACCCACCGCACGCCGAAAACCCCCAAAAACATCTGGATTAACCTGCGAAAACCACGGAAAAAGCCCGAGCAGGAGCCGATCGCACACAGCCGAAGCAGCCGAAGCAGCTGAGACGCAGACGAGGGAGGTAAATAAATTAGCAAAACCATTTGTGTGAATCTGTGAAAATGAAACGCTGTTTGCAAAGAAACTACTGAGCGAAAATGTCTGAAATTTACACATGAGGTCCAGGGAATGATAATAAAGAGGACTGTTACAGAAAAAATAAGTAAACTTAAAAAAAAAAATAATCAGACTTTTTAAAAAATAAATAAAAAAAAATAAAAAACAGAAAAATGCGCTTAAAGTATCCTAAAGAAATCGATAAATAAAGAGACTTTTTGCTGCAGAATTTTATAATGAACGGTTTATTAGATATTGAATTAAAACGGGAATATTTTTAACATTGAAGCCTATGGGATTCTCCTGAATAAATTTGCCGAATTAAACCACCGAATGGCAGGGCATTTAGGGAACCTTTCACTGCTGGTTTGTGTTCTCTGAATAGCCGAAGCAGTGCTTTTTTATGGGGATTTCACTGCCCTCGAACAGGCACCGAACAGGCACCGTATGTGCAGGCAATTCGCCAGGATTTGGAGAATTGCCTGCTCTCTGGATAGCCGAATGGCCAGGAAAGGTAACCGAACGCTGATTTTCAGCGTTCGGTTACCTTTCTCAAGCAATTCGGATCTCTTTGAATAACCCTGTATGTCTAGAGTTAAAGAATTTCATCATCCCTCTCTTTAACAGTATTTGTCGTTAGAGGGTTTTTAATTATACAGGAACTATGCCTTGTGTGAGGTACGATTATACCAATACAAACTGCGCACTGGGTTTATTGTATAAAAATAATCAGAATTTTGTTTTTCTTCTCATGCATTTTTTTCCTAATGGGGGAAGACTGGGATAAACATATAACACTGTAGTATGTTATATAATATATTTCAAGTATGAGCTATGAGGTTGAACACCCATAATGTCGATTTCTCTTACTTTACACATCTAAAGGGATACAGGATTTGGGATAGTTTGTAACATTGAAAAATATGTTTTTTTTTCTTCCAGTCATTTAATTACATTTTATTAGAAATATAAATTCTTATTTTCAAATATTTTTGTGTTTTTTTTTTTTCCTTTTTTAACAAATCATTTTTGGTAACTCCTTGAAGTATTTTTCCACATGCCATATTAATCTAGCTTCATGTATCCCAATATATAACTGGTAGCTCTTTCTTGTAAGTTCTTGACATACATTTTTGTAGCCTGTAACTGTTGTTTGATCAGAACCTACACACAACATGGCAAATGTGAATATCTGAAAACATTTACATTGGAGAATCTCAGTGGTTTCAAGTTGGTGAGTCCCAGAGGTTCTTATCTTTACAGCCATGATCAATAAAAACTGAAGGCATCAAAATTGAGGTCAACATATCCCATCGACATGGAAGTCATGGTTTATTCGTTGTACTGTTGCATAAAGTTTTTAAGTTCCTTTGACTCTCCCAACCCCACATCTTGACATACCCATTTAATGTCATCCTCATTAGCTGTCAATAATGAATTCACAGTTGGGCAACTGTCATCAGCTGGGATAGTTGTAAATGTAGTAAATTTTACCCTCTTCCTCTTTGATGTTGGGGAATTTATAGGCTCATTTTTTTTATCTTTTGAAACTTTTTCCATGTCCTCAGCACACCGATGTATCTGGCTCTGCACATTTTTCTGAGTGTTGCCATTGATGAGGTGGTGACTTTCTTCCATATTTATCCCTCTGTCAATAATAGTGGTGTGCTCATCCTGTTGAGGTGATAAATCCGGTGTAGTCTCCAACAGCTCTGTTTCATTACCAAGCCAAACCCAGTCATGGGAGTGTGCCATGTTAGCTTGTCCTTCTATTGGTATCTGCTTGTGCCTATACTTAAGAGCAAATGTTGCACAGTTGATTAGGAAGACTAATATAGCAAGACAAAACACACCAAGCAAGGCATACATTCCAATCTCAAGATCACTCAGGCCTCTTTGTGCATGTACCAGGTCATTATCATCTATTTCTCCATTATTTTTTGGCAAGTCTCCTTGAGCAGGGAAATTGGTAAAGTCTATTGGAATGTTTTGTAGTGGACTATCATCAGAAAGCCTTCCACCATCCACCCTACTGTTCAAAACTGACCTAACAGTAGTACTACTTTTTCTTATGGCACTCTTATCACGGTCCAAAGAGTCATCATATCTTCCATCAGTACCAGAGCGCTCATGGTCAGACACCTTCTGCCGGCGGTCACTTGAGTGATTTTCAATCTCTTCTGCACCATAATCACTGCCAGTTTGAGAATTAGCATCATTCTGTCCAAATTTGACTTTAATGTAACCATGTCCAATAGCAAGAACACTTTTTCTCTTTGATTTCTGGCACGCCTCCGAGATCATCAGATCAATTTTAACCAATGGTCCTCGTCCTTCACCTTCGGCTATTGCGATTGGCCATTTTAGCAAACTGCTCTGGTGAGTGGATACAACCTTTTCATCTAATGAAGTAGCAGAAATGGAAAACTCCTTAGAATCGTAGATATCGAGAGGCGTTACCAAACCATCACTAAACTGTATCCATGTACTGACCACCGCTTCCTACAGAAAGAAAAATCATAGACAGTTCAGTTAAGAAGTTTATGGTTATGATATATGTACCAATAGTTGCAAAACAACAACCTCTTTGTTAATGGCATAGTGACTTATAAGTTAGATAGAGGTTAATAGGTACAAGAAGGGCGGATATGAAATATCAATATCATATATATATAGCAAATAAGAGGGAACTCATAAAATGATATAGAGGGAGAGAAGTTAAACATGTCAATAGCAAAACTAAATCACACTTCATGAGACAGATTTCAAACTTTATGGGCTACAGACACATTGCTTCAAGAATGATCATGGTATTCAATATAATAGGTGATAACTTTAATGATAACATTCATCTTTTCCTGAAGAAGACCTTGTATGGTAGAAACGCGTTGAGCAGCTTGTTTTTATCCTGTTGCCTCCAGTACTGCTATGCTGTTTTAACTACTCTGAAGAGTAAGTCAAATAAATTTTTATTATATATAATTTGATGCTTGGTGCGATCCTTGTTCATTATTTATTTCGAGATCGTGTACCATCGGATGGATGTGATACCAATTCAACTTCATTTGGGCATCTAGTGCATGGCAATCCTTGGAGGATGATGGGCTGATTTACATCTACCTTTGTGAGTTGCCAAGTGTATTCTGCGTACACCCAGTTTGTGGGATATCCCCCTATATATTTTTTCTTCTATTTTTAGATTTATATCCCTTTTTTTTAAGCCTTTAATGCTGTAATGTTGAAGTGAGTGCATGAAGTAATAATATAATATACTGTATGTATATATATTTATTAATTAAAAAATTTTTGAAATCAAGATTTTCATGTACATAGGAAAACCCATGTTAATCTAGAACTTCAGATGATAAAATAACCAAGGTATTGCAGGATGCAATGCTACCTTTTTTTATTGGACTAACAATCATAAAAGATGGACTGTTGAAAGTCTCCTCTCTTATTCAGGTCAGTAGCAGTATTAAATATTAATGAAGATGCTGGTTTACATGAATGTATCTTCCTCCATGTGCATATGTATATTTATATTTATAGTATACATCATAAGAAAAGAGAAAATACATTGCATCACATTTTGAGGCACATACAGATTCTGTTCAGAAGAATGTACTGAGGAAAGGGTGATATGGAACTTACTGCTGAACATTCTATGAAAACAGAACAAAAAGCATTATGCTGAATATGAGATGTAGGAAGGTACAAGAACATAGAACTGAGAACTACAAACCCCATGTTCTTCTACCCGTCAGTGTCAGATGCCGTATATTATTTAATATTTCATATATGCTGTTGTGCCAAATCTTTTGATTTAACATTTAAGAAGAACCTGTAAAATAATTACCATGCTCCGCCAGAATATGGTGTCTTTCAGGAAATATTTACAAACATGATGATGTCTAGATTTGCTCAGTTTATATTAAAACAGATAAATCAAAGTGCTTCTTTTTTTGTTATGTTTGGTATTTATTTTGTTGGTCTCTAAATATATATATATATATAAGTACCACGGCAAAGCTGTATTGTGTTGATGTAAAAATGTTCCTCTTTGCAGGAGTCTCTTCAACGGAGATTGTTCCCTGCAGCAGTAATTTGTCACCGCATTGTAATCATTGGCTTGCCACTGTCGTTTGATATAAACTATTGCCCTTTACAGTCTGTAATAATGACAATATTAATAGCACTCTAAATGGGAAATAATTATCTCTACTATGTTTTCTTCTTTTTCATTTGTACAGTTCTGACTATTGCAAAATAGTAAGAATTTGCGTGAGGGCTTCTATATTGACTGGAAACATACACTAAAAAGGCGTCTAATCAGATTAACAACTGAAACAAGGTACTAATAGCAAATACAGAGGTTCAAACCACCGGAATGAGATGCATCTGTAATTAGCAAACACAAATATATGTCAGTATTACTTTCTAGTGATCACCGTGATATTTTTTTTTTTTTTACACGTTTAAGGAGCCTCCAATCCATCTTGATCTGTTGATAGTAATTGGAGAACCTTGTCAGGAATCTGAGTGGATTTATTGATGTGGTTCATGGGATTTGCAGAAACAGCTCTCTGAAGGACACAGCACTAAATCATTGCTACTTTTTTTTTCTTTAGCCATTCACAATTTGTAATCACATGGGAAATTCATAAAAATAAGTCTTTACGGTGGGATGGCTTATATAACCACGGCGCATAATGTAAAAGAAAAAAACATAAGACCAGAAAATATCAAGCAGGCAGGGCTAGAATAAATGGTTCTCATTTGGGATGCCATTAATTTTATAGGAAGGAGATGGTTTAAATGGATCCATGTTTTATATTATTTAATATATGTATAGGTGTGGTGCATTAGATATTCCTGTAAACATACTGTATACAGTCAGGTCCAGAAATATTGGGACAGCGACACAATTCTAACATCTTTGGCTCTATACACCACCACAATGGAGTTGGAATGAAACAAACACAATGTGCTTTAACTGCAGACTGTCCGCTTTAATTTGAGGGTATGTACATCCAACGGTGAAGGACATCCAACGGTGAACGGTGTAGGACTTACAGCAGTTTGCAGATGTGCCTCCCACTTGTTAAGGGACCAAAGGTAATGGGGACAATTGGCTTCTCAGCTGTACCATGGCCAGGTGTGTGATATTCCCTCATTGCCCCAATTACAATGTGCAGATAAAAGGCCCAGAGTTCATTTCAAGTGTGCTATTTGCATTTGGAATCTGTTGCTGTCAACTCTCAAGATGAGATCCAAAGAGCTGTCACTATCAGTGAAGCAAGCCATCATTAGGCTAAAGAAACAAAACAAACCCATCAGAGAGATAACAAGAACATTAGGCGTGGCCAAAACAGCTGTTTGGAACATTCTCAAAAAGAAGGAACACACCGGTGAGCTCAGCAACACCAAAAGACCTGGGAGACCACGGAAAACAACTGTGGTGGATGACCGAAGAGTTCTTACCCTGGTGAAGAAAACACCCTTCACAACAGTTGGCCAGATCAAGAACACTCTCCAGGAGGTAGGTGTATGTGTGTCAAAGTCAACAATCAAGAGAAGACTTCACCAGAGTGAATACAAAGGGTTCACCACAAGATGTAAACCATTGGTGAGCCACTAAAACAGGAAGGCCAGATTAGAGTTTGCCAAACAACACCTAACAAAGCCTTCAAAGTTCTGGAACAAGATCCTATGGACAGATGAGACAAAGATCAACTTGTACCAGAGTGATGGGAAGAGAAGAGTATGGAGAAGGAAAGGAACTGCTCATGATCCTAAGCATACCACCTCATCAGTGAAGCATGGTGGAGGTAGTGTCATGGCGTGGGCATGTATGGCTGTCAAAGAAACTGGTTCTCTTGTATTTATTGATGATGTGACTGCTGACAAAAGCAGCAGGATGAATTCTGAAGTGTTTCGGGCAATATTATCTGCTCACATTCAGCCAAATGCTGCAGAACTCTTTGGATGGTGCTTCACAGTGCAGGTGGACAATGACCCAAAGCATACTGCAAAAGCAACCAAAGAGATTTTGAAGGGACATAAGTGGAATGTTATGCAATGGCCAAGTCAATAACCTGACCTGAATCCCATTGAGCATGCAATTCACTTGCTGAAGACAAAACTGAAGGGAAAATGCCCCAAGAACAAGAAGGAACTGAAGACAGTTGCAGTAGAGGCCTGGCAGAGCATCACCAGGGATGAAACCCAGCGTCTGGTGATGTCTATGCGTTCCAGACTTCAGGCTGTGATTGACTGCAAAGGATTTGCAACCAAGTATTAAGAAGGGAAAGTTTGATTTATGATTATTATTCTGTCCCATTACCTTTGTCCTACACCGTTCACCTGAGTTGGATGTACATACCCTCAAATTAAAGCTGACAGTCTGCAGTTAAAGCACATTGTGTTTGTTTCATTCCAACTCCATTGTGGTGGTGTATAGAGCCAAAGATGTTAGAATTGTGTCGATGTCCCAATATTTCTGGACCTGACTGTACCTCAAAATGCTGGGAACAAGGTTATTTTGGATTGCATTACATTTATTAATGGTAAATCTGGGCTCAGGTAGGGTTTCTTTTATCAGGGTTAGTGAGACATTTCATTGTTTTTAAGTTTGACTAAAAGGGTTTCAGGAGAAATGCGGGATTTTTATGTTAATAATTTTTTACAGTTTTTTTTATTAAAATTTTAGCATAACATAATTTTTTGTGTTAATTTTAGTTACATTGTCTGCCTACTATCAGGATCTCCAGTAAGTGTCCTTGGGCAAGACACCTAACGGTACATACTCGCCACCCAGGACATACTTGAAAACGAGAGAAATCTCAATGTATCCTTGCTGGTAAAATACTTTCTCAAAAAAAAAAAAAATGACGATTAGGAATGGTTGGGCTTGTCTGTAGCCCACTAATACCTTAAATAAACCATCCAAACACAGCCAAGTGGTAAGAGGGTATTGCAGTTATAGATCTATAAACACTTCTTCCTATACGTTCTTGAAAGGTGTGAGAGAAATATGGCTTTCCAACTCACGAAAGCTATTATGACATACACTGATCAGCCACAACATTAAAACCACCTGCTTAATACGTAGGTCCAACTCGTGCTGTGAAAACAGCTCTGATATGTTGAATTATGGACTCCACAAGACCTCTGAATTTTTCCTGTAGCATCTGGCACCAAGATATTAGCAGCAGAGCCTTTACATCCTGCAAGTTGTGAGGTGGGGCTTCCATGGATCACATTTGTTTTCCCTACACATCCTACAAATCTGATTGAGATCTGGGGAATTTGAATACAATGGCAATATCTTGAACTCTTTGTCACGTCCCTCAAAATTGTTGAAAAAGTGTGCAATATAGCAAGGGGCATTATCCTATTGAAAGAGGCCACTGCCATGACAACTCCATTGCCTTGAAAAAGGTGTAGGTGGTCTGCAACAATCTCTAGGTAGGTTGTACAGGTCTAGTGAGTCACTACACCTTTCTATCACAGCCAGCATTACGTTTTTAAGCAATTTCAGCAGCTATGCTGTATGATTGACGAGGCAGACTAGCCTTTGCTCCCCATGTGTATCACTTAAAGGGTTATTCAGAGAGCACCGAAATGTCACCGACCCGTTCGACGCGCTTCGCCGAGTTAAATTCACCGACCCTGTGGTGAATTCAGCATTCGCCGCAGGGTCCCCGAAGTGAGGCAAATCAGTCTGCCGAACGCATCTTCAAACCGCAGCAAGACCACCAAATCGAATTGGAAAACCGCCGCAAAACCGACAAAATAATTGAAAAACTGCCGCAAAACCCCCGAATCAATCCCATAACCCACTGAAAAAGCATCAACTGTATCCGATGATCCGCCAAACAGCCTAATCAATCTGAAAAAGGCCGAATAGCCGCCGAACAAAGGTAAAGAAAAACCAAAAACACTGCAACTTTTAATAGGCATTTTAAAAAAAACACTGCGTGAAAATGCATGGAAATAATATGTCATGTCCTATGAAACTCCGAAAAAATCATGAAAAATGCCTAAAAAAATCCTACAAAAAAAAAAAAGCCTAATTTTGCTGCAAATAAAAAGAATAAATGGTTGAATAAACATTTAGGAAAAAAACAAGGAATTTTTTTCATTCAAACCATTAGGATTTGCTTGTTTAAACCTGTCGAATGAATCCACCGAGAATCAGAGCATTTCACGGGCATTTCTGTAGTTTGGCGTTTTTCTGAATAGATTAACCATTACTTCTCTATGGGAATTTCACTGCCTCCGAAGGTTACCATATTTCGCTGGCAATTCACCAATAGTTGGCGAATTGTCCGCTTTCTGAATAGCCAAATGGCCACGAAACTGCACTGTATGGGGAAATTCACCGTTCGGTGCAACTTTGCAGCCAATTTGGTGTTCTTTGAATAATCACTTTTAGTCTAGGGCATTCAAGACCTTATTTATGATTCACCTGTTGCCCTTCCCTATACCACTTTGGTAGGTACTAACCACTACATACCGAAGACACCCCCACAATACTTAATATCCAAGGGCCACGAGCACTGCCCGGTGGGAGACCCAATTCACCAACCGTCTCCATGAGGTTTCTATCATGTGGGGACACCGCTAGTCCCCTGAATCGGCTGGATGAAGAAAGGATAGACTTCCAGTGGATGAGAAGTGCAAATGGGTTTATTCGGTTACAGCAAGGTATGATTAAGACCTTAGGGTCGAAACGTCACTGATTTTTTCCTTGGCTTGCTGTACCCGAATAAACCCATTTGCACTTCTCATCCACTGGAGGTCTATCCTTTTTTCGTCCACCCCACAAGACTTGTTATTTTGGAAATGCGCTGACCCTGTTGTCTAACCAACACTATTTGGCCCCTTGTCAAAGTCCCTCAGATCTTTTCATTTGCCCAGTTTTCCTGCTTCCAGCATATGAAATTCAAGAATTGACCGTTCTTTTGCTGCCTAATATATCCCACCATTTGACAGGTGCCATTGTAATAATATAAATCAATGTTATTCATGTCACCTGCATGTGGTTTTAATGTTGCGGCTGATCAGTGTATACCAGTATATGCAGTGGCAGCTATCTAATTAGGTGGCTGCCTAGGGCTTCTCATTCACAAATAAAATATATAACCGCAAAGGCTTAGATAATAAAATGTTAAAAAAATTATTTTACATGCTGTAGATGATTGAAATTTTAATGGAATTTTTTTTACATTTTTTGTTATAGCATTCTGGCAGGACATGACATATACATATAATAATGATATATTATGAATCTGCCGAGTCTGCCGTAAAAAGAGCTATATAGTTTGTCTGGGTCGTATAATAAAACATGACTTCTAATCACGTTTAAACATGATGAGCAAAAAATGGTAAAAATTAGCTTAGCACACAGAGGTGAAATGGCTCAGCAGTGAAAGGGTTAAACAAGACCACACTTCAGACAAAATTAATTTGGCTTGTTGCTGAAATTTATTTAGTCATAGGATGTCCAAAATTGCAATTTGTGCAGAAATGTTTTACCCAGCTATATTTCATTTTTATACTCTAACATGATAATGAAATGGTAAGTGGTGGCGAGTAAACACGGTTTCTTCAGCAAGTTTTTAAACACATGGTCTAAGCAATGTGAGTTTCAGATATGCTAGATATGATGAGATCTGAACAGTGGCGTAGCGTGGGGGGGCTGGGGGGCCGTGGCCCCGGGCGCAGTTTTGTTAGGGGCGCATTTGCGCCCCTAAAACTGGCCCGGGGTTGAGGGGACCCAGATGCCGGGCAGCGCGAGAGTGCCTGCCCGGTCCTAAACAGTCCGTCCGGTTAAAGGGGAGGCGGCTGCGTGCAGGCGCAGCCGGTCACGTGGTCCGGCTAATCAGGTGGTACTGAGTCTCTGTACCACCTGACTGCCGGACCACGTGACCTGCGCACGCACGCAGCCGACTCCACTTCAACAGGACGGACTGTTCAGGACTGGGCAGGCACTCTCGCGCTGCCGGCATCTGGGTCCCCTCAACCCCTGCCGGAGCTGGCCCGAGTATCCAGGTGAGAGCTGGGGCAAATCCATGTGCTGGGGCAAATCCATGTGAGAGCTGGGGCAAATCCATGTGTAAGCTGGGGCAAATCCATGTGCTGGGGGCAAATCCATGTGAGAGCTGGGGCAAATCCATGAGCTGGGGGCATATCCATGATCTGGGGGCATATCCATGAGTTGGGGGCAAATCCATGAGTTGGGGCAAATCCATGAGCTGGGGGCAAATCCATGAGTTGGGGCAAATCCATGAGTTGGGGCAAATCCATGAGCTGGGGGCAAATCAGTGAGCTGGGGGCAAATCCATGAGTTGGGGGCAAATCCATGAGCTGGGGCAAATCCATGTGTGAGCTGGGGTAAATCCATGAGCTGGGGGCAAATCCATGTAAGAGCTGGGGCAAATCCATGTGTGAGCTGGGGCAAATCCATGTGTGAGCTGGGGCAAATCCATGTGTGAGCTGGGGCAAATCCCATGAGCTGGGGCAAATCCATGAGCTGGGGCAAATCCATGAGCTGGGGGCATATCCATGAGCTGGGGGCAAATCCATGAGTTGGGGCAAATCCATGAGCTGGGGGCAAATCCATGAGCTGGGGGCAAATCCATGTGAGAGCTGGGGCAAATCCATGTGTGAGCTGGGGTAAATCCATGAGCTGGGGGCAAATCCATGTGAGAGCTGGGGCAAATCCATGTGTAAGCTGGGGCAAATCCATGTGTGAGCTGGGGCAAATCCATGTGTGAGCTGGGGCAAATCCATGTGTGAGCTGGGGCAATGAGCTGGGGGCAAATCCATGAGTTGGGGGCAAATCCATGAGCTGGGGGAAAATCCATGAGCTGGGGGCAAATGCATGTGTGAGCTGGGGTAAATCCATGAGCGGGGGCAAATCCATGTGAGAGCTGGGGCAAATCCATGTGTGAGCTGGGGCAAATCCATGTGTGAGCTGGGGCAAATCCATGAGCTGGGGCAAATCTATGTGTGAGCTGGGGCAAATCCATGTGAGAACTGGGGCAAATCCATGAGCTGGGGCAATCCATGTGTGAGCTGGGGCAAATCCATGTGTGAGCTGGGGCAAATCCATGTGTGAGCTGGGGCAAATCCATGTGTGAGCTGGGGCAATGAGCTGGGGGCAAATCCATGAGTTGGGGGCAAATCCATGAGCTGGGGGAAAATCCATGAGCTGGGGGCAAATGCATGTGTGAGCTGGGGTAAATCCATGAGCTGGGGGCAAATCCATGTGAGAGCTGGGGCAAATCCATGTGTGAGCTGGGGCAAATCCATGTGTGAGCTGGGGCAAATCCATGAGCTGGGGCAAATCTATGTGTGAGCTGGGGCAAATCCATGTGAGAACTGGGGCAAATCCATGAGCTGGGGCAAATCCATGTGTGAGCTGGGGCAAATCCATGTGTGAGCTGGGGCAAATCCCATGAGCTGGGGCAAATCCCATGAGCTGAGGCAATATCCATGTGTGAGCTGGGGCAATATCCATGTGAGAGCTGGGGCAATATCCATGTGTGAGCTGGGGCAGTATCCATGTGAGAGCTGGGGCAATATCCATGTGAGAGCTGGGGCAATATTCATGTGTGAGCTGGGGCAATATCCATGTGAGAGCTGGGGCAATATTCATGTGTGAGCTGGGGCAATATCCATGTGAGAGCTGGGGCAATATTCATGTGTGAGCTGGGGCAATATCCATGTGAGAGCTGGGGCAATATTCATGTGTGAGCTGGGGCAATATCCATGTGAGAGCTGGGGCAATATCCATGTGAGAGCTGGGGCAATATCCATGTGTGAGCTGGGGCAATATCGATAACGTGTCCACAGGTTGGGGGGGGCGCACAATTCTTGGCTGGCCCCGGGCGCTGACAACCCACGCTACGCCACTGGATCTGAAGCAGAAAATTCTTACCATTTTCACAAAAGAAAAAGAGTTTAAAAGACAACAGCTTTATTTTAATTGTTCCATTGAAATATCACTTAAAATGTTCATAATGCACATCATCAGCGTGCTAATTAGTTTTCCTTGCAGTAGCAGCCAGTGTGAGGGATTGATGAGCACAGTGTTTGCTCTCTTGACAAGGCAAATTAAATCAACCATGAAGACTTGAGTTGGCAACTTGTGTTATAATTCTTTTAAATCCATGGCATGTCTATGTATAATGTAACAAGCCGAGTCCTCAGTCGCAAGTACAGGCTATCCTCACTGCGAAACTGAATTAAATAACTTTGTTTCATAATCACCGTGTACAGGAATCAAAATCTTTCAATGGCTCAAGAATGTAAGATATCTATTACATAAAAATGAGGAACAGACATTATGCATCTATGCTCTAGAGCAGTGGTTCCCAACTGCGGTCCTCAAGCACCCCCAACAGGTCAGGTTTTCCAGATATCCAAAGCACAGCACAGGTGATATGATTTGCTGCTCAGTGATTGCAGGATTCAGTCTGCATTTCCACAAGGTGATCCTTAAAACCTGGCCTGTTGGGGGTACCTGAGGACCACGGTTGGGAACCACTGCTCTAGAGGAAAATGGGACTTCAGTAAATTCTTGTTTCTAATGTAGTAGACAATAATGTTAATGTCTAAAACATTGCATTAATAAACGAGTCTAGTAACTAAATGAACTGTTGTGAACTGACCTGTTAAATATATATAACACACATTTTAAAACATTTTAAAACACAATATTTAATCCTCAAACTTTACCGGTCAGTGGTGGATATGCCACAACTCACATTTTATGTAACAGATCCCTTGGTTTTAGAACATCTTGACTGTTCGTTATATCTAATTGTCTGTGTATATCTATGTATCCATGTATGTATCAGACATGTGCATGGCCAACAATTTCGGTTTAGCTCAGATTCAGAAGTTTCTGAATCCAAATATCCAATACTGAATCAGTTCAGAATATTTGGATGATTCATATTCGGAAAATAGGATCAGATTTAGCTTGATTTTTAGGGTTAAGATTAGACAGATTTTTAAGGTTAGGATTAGAGGTAATTTTAGGGCTAGGGTTAGATTTAAGGTGACTTTTAGGATTAGGGTTGCTACTTCTACTTGTTTCAGAGTTAGGGTTACTTAGAGGGTTAGTGTTACCATTTCTGCTTGTTTTATGTATAGGGATAGCGTTACTTTTTGGTTTAGTGTTTCTGTTGTTTTATGATTAGGGATAGGGCTACTTTAGAGTTAGGGTTACAATCTCTGCTTGTTTTCTGATTAAGAGTTACCTTTAGGGTTAAGGCTACTATTTCTGCTTCTGTTATGATAATGGTTACTTTTACAGTTAGAGTTATTATTTCAGCAACTTTTATGATGGGGGTTATTTTTTCTTATTGTTCTATGATTCTGGCTAGCTTTAGGGCTATGATTTTTACTTGTTTACTATTAGGGTTATGGAATTTGCATGGTATAGTGAATACAATGGTTTTCAGCCATACGAATCAATCCAAATCGATCCAATTATAGTTGGAACATTTTGAAAGTGTCCCGAAAATTTATTTTGTGGCTTGATGAAATTGGAATTTGGAGACTTCAGAATTGACAAAATCGACAATTTTCTGACAAATTTGTATTTGGTCTGGCAAAAAAAAACCACACAAACCTTCTATCTATCAACTCCATGTATCCATCAGTGGCGTAGCGTGGGTTGTCAGCGCCCGGGGCCAACCAAGAATTGTGCGCCCCCCCCAACCTGTGGACACGTTATCGACATTGCCCCAGCTCTCACATGGATATTGCCCCAGCTCACACATGGATTTGCCGCAGCTCACACATGGATTTGCCCCAGCTCACACATGGATTTGCCCCAGCTCACACATGGATTTGCCCCAGCTCACACATGGATTTTCCCCAGCTCATGGATTTGCCCCAGCTCACACATGGATTTGCCTCAGCTCATGGATTTGCCCCAGCTCACACATTTGCCCCAGCACACGGATTTGCCCCAGCACCTCATGGTTTTGCCCCAGCACATGGATTTGCCCCAGCACATGGATATGCCCCAGCTCATGGATATGCCCCAGCACATGGATATGCCCCAGCTCATGGATTTGCCCCAGCACATGGATTTGCCCCAGCACATGGATTTGCCCCAGCTCATGGATTTGCCCCAGCACATGGATTTGCCCCAGCACATGGATTTGCCCCAGCACATGGATATGCCCCAGCACATGGATTTGCCCCAGCTCATGGATTTGCCCCAGCACATGGATTTGCCCCAGCTCATGGATATGTCCCAGCTCATGGATATGTCCCAGCTCATGGATTTGCCCCAGCACATGGATTTGCCCCAGCACATGGATATGCCCCAGCACATGGATTTGCCCCAGCTCATGGATTTGCCCCAGCTCATGGATATGCCCCAGCTCTCACCTGGATATTGCCCCAGCTCCCGGGCAGCGGGAGTGCCTGCCCGCCCCGGTCCTGAACAGCGTGCGAGTCTGTCCTGTTGAAGGGGAGTCGGCTGCGTACGTGTGCAGGTCACGCGGTCCGGCCAGTCAGGTGGTACAGAGACTCAGTACCACCTGATTAGACGGACCACGTGACCTGCGCCTGCACGCAGCCGCCTCCCCTTCAATCAACAGGACGGACTCACTGTTCAGGACTGGGCAGCCGGCAGGCACTCCCGCTGCCCGGCATCTGGGTCCCCTCAACCCGCGGGCCCTTGGGCGGCGCCCGAGGGCCCGGCGGGTCAGTCGGGCCACAAGTTTTAGGGGCGCATAATTTCAAAAGAAATTATGCGCCCCTAACAAAACTGCGCCCGGGGCCACGGCCCCCCCTGCCCCCCCCACGCTACACCACTGGTATCCATCAATATCTATACTCATCTATTTATCCCTATCTATCTCTCTACTTGTCTCTCTATTATGGATGTTATAATAAATGCCTATTATGGATGTTGTAGTAATTAATGCAAGGAGGTAGAGCTTAATTAATATTCTTATTGCGAAAATATAGTAATTTTTGAGAAGGAAGAGGGACTCCTGGGAAATGTTTATATTAACATTCTACTGCGTTTCATTTTCACCTCAATAAATGAGCCCACGTGAAACACAATGCATTATTACAGGCAGCTATTGATTAATATCATCGGAACTGATCAATAGGCACCTTTCCATGTGTATTATTGATGAGAATCTTACAAAGTCTGTAGAGCTGAATTAATGCAGAATGCGAGAGGATCTGTAAATAGGAATTCTGCTTTGTACTCTTCCTTTAATAGTTTAGAAATAAAATATATTGATGCTCTTTTATTTGAAAACATAGGTGTTTAGTAATTTCAAACAGTGATTTATTAAACCTCTGCAAGCGAGAGGGTTTTGGTAAACTTTCTATACAACAGAAAATGGTTTAGAAATAATTTTAAGCGCTACCAGTTTTCAAAGCAATGCAATGACTTAGAAAACTTGTCTGAACAGTATCTTTGTGATGCATAACACGTCATGTCTTAATCATTACTAATCTATAGCTCTACCCCATCAATTAAAAGTGTATATAGGTACAGTAAATCCTTGGATTGAGAGTAACTTGGTTCGAGAGCGTTTTGCAAGAAGAGCAACAATTTTTAATAAATTTTGACAAGTGATGTCTTGTTATACAAGTGATGTCAAAGTACGCACGTGGTGTCTGCCGAGCATCACGTCACAACTGAGGTCATGGTCACCTTTTTTCCCACATGATCAAATGACTAAAGAGGAAGTGGCGGCGTGCAGCATGGCAGGCAGAACAACGATTAAACACTGACATCACTAGTCCACGTGGCACACTGAGACAGAGTTGTTGTTGTCAGGAGCAGTGGACCACACGATTGGACATAAAAGAACTTCATTTGGACAATTTGCAGACTCTATTTTACATTCCTCTCGGTCAATTTTCGAATTTCAGTTAACACACAAGTTCTGTTAAATACCAGTATTTAATCAGTAAAATGTGCCTTAAACTAATTGTGTTTTATTGTTCCCATATAACGGAGAAATCTGCTCTGGTGTCCCTGCCCAGGCTGGCTAAATGCTGGCTTTGCATTTCAATTCATATCCGTTTTATTGCATATGTTTATTAGTTTCAATAGCAAACAGCTGAGATTCACACTGTTATGGATGTCATTCGATGAGTTAAAGGTCTTGGGAATGGAGGAAAAAACGTAGAACTTTTCACCATGACTCATCAATCTTTCTTTTTCAATTAGGAAAAAGAACAGACACTGCGTCGTGCATCTTTCCCATCCTACCTGTTTGGGGTTATGTAGCAGTTCCAGAGCCGCGGAGGTTGCAACAATAGCCTTGTTATTTGTTGTGCTAGACTGAAGATGGAGTGACAGTCCAGAGACAAGCTGCACTCCGAGGTCTGTTATTGTCACTTTGTCATCCAGGACTGTCACTGTCTTTTCTGCCAAGATGGAATCGGAAAGAGGGGACATCACCTTCAACAGATAAAGAGACTGATTTAATAATCAGCAGACATATCCATAATTTATACACTGTTTCTTACCGAGCTATCCAGTGGATATAAACAAAATTTGTACTTCCTGTGACAGTGCCTTATTATACAGTAGTAAAGAATTAGAAGAGAACATTAATTGTTTGGGTTTTGGAGGAGCTGATTGCAAATTACAAGGCTTAACCTTTAACATACCATAAGCATTGTGATGAATTTAAATTCCCTTCTTTGCATTCACAGAGTTAGTAAAGTGCACCGCACAGCATTGTAATCATCTTCACAGGAGTATATAATAGAATTTACTTTTCAACAGCTTATATATTCATTTGAAATTCTCCAGAATGGACACAGTGCATACAAATTGTTTCCAAACAGAGTTGAATGTTATATAATGACAAATGCGAGATTTTACACGTAATAAATCATACTCTGCTTAACACATTTTTCTTTTTTTCACCTTAGGAAATACAAGTTTGTTATGTGTTAAGGTATAGGATCCCAAAATACAGGCTATGGTTTGCTATAATAATGACTTGTCTGAGACAATGGTCTAAAGAAACAATAAAGTCCTGCCTCTCTCCATTTCAAATGTGCCTAACTAGTACTTTAACCCCTTCACTACTGATAAAGAGATATCTCGGGCTTCAAAGGCACCATCTAGTGCCCTGATATCGAGATATCTCGTTATACTGATCTGCAGCCCAAAAGCAAATGAAATGTGTTTGCTGAAAACAAATTTCGTTTGCTTTTGGCCTGCAGGAGGTGACCCCAAAGTTTTAGCCCTGTGAGCATAAATACCCATGGAGCTAAAACTATAAAATCAGTTGCTCAAAGCTCTGAAATATCGGGCTTTCAGCAGTGATGCAGGAGAAATAGAAGAAAATAGATCTGCTGTTAAAACCTCTAATTCAATTTGGCAGTAGATGGTGCCATCTACTGGCCAAAAATAGGTTATTTATTTTAAGACATACAATAGGTATAAGCGTAAATATTTCTTATTTTATAATTAAATAAAATTGATTTAAAAAAATAAATCACTGGTTTCTGACCATGGTTTTTTGGAAAATCACTTGGTAGTGAAGGGGTAAAAAGAATCTTAAAATGAAGCAAGACACATGAATATTGAGAACTGGGATTTTGTCCAATAAAATATTTTGAGCATTTTAATTCTGACATAATTCCATTTTATCCTCTGAAGTCCATACATAAAACTGAAAAAAAGCTACAATGGTCATCATTCAATGTGCCCAACTGTATTTTTCTGCTTGTAATTCGTTGTTGAATCCTGACTCATAGCTTGATTGGGATGTGATGTGGGCCATGTTAAAATGTGAAGGATTGTCATGGAACCAGATTCCTTATTTGTTTTCCACCTATGCTTTTACTTAAAATGGAATAGTCCACTCTCCCTGTCTAACTCACATAGTTAGTTTGGCCAGCCCACTTCCTCTTTAGCAACCCTGCCTTCCTGCCAGTCTTCCACAGAGGCATGCAAGTGAAGATTCCGGTCTGTACTGGGTGATTGCATCCTGTTTTTACCGTCCTCCCATAGCAAGGTACACCTGAGAAGCTCTCTCTATCTATAAAGACACCTTTTATTTGCTGTCTGACTTCAATCATATCCTGCATGTGATATTTCCTTCTTGCATATGAACCTGGGGTTCCAGAATAAGGACTGTAAACTGTTCAAAACTGGAGCACTCCTTTGCAACCTACTCCTTTGCAACTTAAAGGGACACTACCACTTCCATAAGCTGTAACTAGATTACTAGTGCATTACAAATAAATCCACTTTGTAAAGCACATGCTGCTGTTTTATTTCCTTTAAAGTAATTGCATGTAAAAAGAAAAACTAAAGTAAGGTTTTGATCTCGTCTCTATTTTGTGTATTTTTCCCATGATGCAAAATGTACCAAAAGCTTTGCTTTGTGGCTCGTTTATTTAATCCGCAGTATTTGACAGTTAATGGGGTTGGAGAAGCAAATGTTTAGATAAGGCAACAGGAGGTCTATTGTTCTCCATAATTACTAAAATAAGAGATGGCAGCTGAATGAGATATGTCAGGGAGCTTAAAAGACTTCTAATCTTCCCCCTGGTGATGTCCTTTGAATACATCCCACATAATACAATGATTTGAGACAGTGATCGAAACAGTAACATATCAGCAACATAATATAAACACAAAAAGGAAATTTCATTTTTTGGTGGTAGTGTTGCCTTAAGGTAGTAAGGTAGCAGTAGCAACTGCTCCTATCCCACTATTGGTGTGTATAAATGTAACTCCATATCCAAACATTTTAAAATTTTTGGCCACAGTTATCCTGGAGTTCACTGGGTAAGTCAACAGTCAACATGCTGGCAGTAAAGCTGTAAATGTTAGCATAATAATTTTACCCCATTATTTGTAATTGTGACAAATATACAACCAACTTATAAATGTTTACTTACTTTTAGTATATTTAATCCGGTTATTTGAAAAGTCAACCCTACATAAAATATCTACCACCTCAAAGATCCTTTACTATATGAAAATTCTACTGAAACTTGATTTGACATAACTTTTCAACTACATATTTGATATTTTATTATCAGAGATAGTAATGTCAGCATGCTCTGTGTGTGCCGACGTCACAAGTAACTGGCAGCTGGGAAATTCAAATTCCTCGGCTGCTGGGTGGGGTGGGGGAAACTCCTCCCTTCACCCAGCTTTTTAACCAGTTGGGCTGTGCTGCGATGGGGGGGGGGGATATGAAGTGGTCAGGATGTGTAGAGGGTTCCTTTAAGGAGATCTCCGCAATGTCTCCACAAAGTCTGGAGACTGCAACTTCAGGAGAGAATGGGAGTTTTAAATCTAGAGAAACAAAAGGGAGGAATAGTTGTATTTAGCCTCCATTTTTTTCTCAGAGTGTTCCTTTAAAATGCCATATTATTTTATTATTTCTATGCAATGCATGAATGCAGATGGCAATATAAATAAAGATTTAAAGATTAAGTTTGTCAATGTGCTCCAAACAAAAACTTACTTGTATTGTTGTCATTCCAACTTCCCGTCCAATCAAAAGCCTCCCATCCTGCAGTTTTGCTACGTGAGGCTCTTCCAGTTTCATGAAATCAGTCACCAACTCTGTTACATCAAATTGCCAATCAGAACCCAACAAGAACATTAGCTGCCCTGATGGACCTGGCTCCTCAGCTACAAACTGAGTAAGCACACGAACCATTGCATGTTGGTATTGGAGAGAACAACCTCTTCCTCTTCTTTCATCCTCCTCATCATCGTCACTGTCTCTTGTAGGTCTAGAAAACATTTAATTATGTAATTGTATCGTCATTATGGAGTCAGTCTGCTATAGATTGAGATGTTCTTGTGTCTTAAACTTGTACGAGATATCACTAAAAGACATTCAAGTCTATTTAAAGAAAGGTGAACCTCAGGAGAATGACTGGAGAAGTGAAAATTCTAGGTCAAAATAGCCAAACCAGAAAAATTCTCCCATTTATCTCACTTTCCAATTCAGCTATTTGGTCAAGATTGTTATCTCCTCCTGACAGTTCTCCTGGGTTTCACCTTTCTCTGAATAACCCTGATTTTGTTAAGAGTGATAGAATGGATATTTTCATAATTTCTTAAAAAAATAATTCTTGATTTTATCCTTATCCAAGCCATCGCCTTCAACATCACAACAGAAGAATATTTCTTTACTGGACAACGAGATACATATTATATGCTTTTTTCGTCCTGTTAAAGCATTAGAACTTTGATGGAGAATTGCATCCAATCTTTGTAAAGAGTTATGCTATAATTCTTACTCTGCAGTATCCTTCTGTGCTCAGTTTTATTTCTACATTAACCTGTTGGAGGGCCATCGTGAAGGACACATCTTTTACAGATATGTATCTACATGCTTTGTATGGTATGCAGTGTCTTGCTTGGTTTTGGCACCAGTTTGGTTTTGAACCCTGAATCTCATTTCCTTTCTGCATCCAGGTAACAGTGGGGTTGATCGAAAAACATTACAATAGGAAAACAAAATTTTAGGGAGGACCAGAAATACGTGTGTTCCATATTGTGCAATGAATCAGCAAGAGATAAAGTGGATAACATTCCCGCTCCTCCTTCAGGTTTGTGCTGCATGATTTGGAAACTGTAACAAACTGTGCAGTAAAAGTGCATAAATATGCCTGGGCGCAGGGATGTCCACTCTTCTAGTATCATGAGAGTGCAAGTAAATTTAAAAACAATCTATGCCTTTCACAATATGCCACAAGATATATGTCATCCGGGGATTTGATATTGTCCTGTGATATAAAGTGCCTTAATAAATAAATAAATAATACACTTACAGCAGAAGGTACTGCATAGATACTCAAATATCGGGTATACTTATTCAATTAAATATGTATATGAAAAAATATCTATCCATCGGTATCCCTGCCACATGTCTGTCTATCTGCCTGTTTGTCTGTCTATCTCATCTGAGAAGGAACATTAACAGGGTTATTCAAAGAGATCCGAATTGCTGGCGAAAGGTAACCAAATGCTGAAATTCAGCGTTTGGTTACTTTTCCTGGCCATTCGGCTATCCAGAGAACACGCAATTCGCCAAATGTTGGCGAATTGCCTGCGCATACAGTGCCTGTTCGGGGGCAGTGAATTCCCCATAGAGAAGCAATGTTTTGTCTATTCAGATAACAAAAACCAGCAGTGAAAAGTTGCCGAAATGCCCTGCCATTCGGGGGTTTCATTCAACAGGTTTATTCAGGCGAATCCCATAGGCTTCAATGTAAAAAATATTCCCGTTTTAATGCAATATCTAATAAACCGTTTATTATAATATTCTGCAGTAAAGAGTCTCTTTACTCATAGATTTTTTAGGATATTTTAAGCATTTTTCTTAAATTTTTTTTTCCTTTTTTTGTTTTATTTTTTTAAATCGTTTTTTCTTTTTTCTGTAACAGCCCTTTTTATTATCATTCAATGGATCTCATATGTAAATTTCAGACATTTTCATTCTGTAGTTTCTTTGCAAACAGCGTTTCACTTTTCAAACATTCAAGCAAACGGTTTTGTTTTTTTCACTCCATTCGTCTGCGGTGTTGGGTTTTTCCGGTGGCTGCTCTACGCGCTCTGATTGGCTCCTGCTCAGGTTTCTCCGGCGTGTTCGGCGGGTTAATCCACATGTTTTTGCGGGTTAAGGTGTGCATTCACCTGGGTTTTGCGGTGAGTGTTCAGCGGGTTTGCGGCGGGTTTTCCCTGCACTATGACAGCTCTGTGGTGCTTGCTGAATACACCGCAGGGTCGCCGAGATGGGATCGCCAAATCGCACCAAAACGTGCGGTGACTTTTCGATTCTCTTTGAATAACCCTGTAATTTTCAGTCCAAATGTATCAGGCAAACTTGGGTGATCTGTTCTACAAGGTCACATTTTGTCAATTTTATATATTATATTATGTGATTTTTGACTTTCCACATTTACAATGGTGGACCCCAGGTGCGCTACTCCTTTGCGACTCAATTATGGATATAAACATCTTTTAACCATACGTTTAGACACTGCAATTGAAAATATTTTGCATCATCTTTTTTTTTTTTTTTTTAAATGTTCTTTTTGACTAAATACAAAAAACTTTTATTTACTTAACAGAATAGACAAACAGCTTTATTTGTGACACAATTATATGTTTTACTAATAAGGTCTTTTCACTGATTAAAGAAAGATTTTTTCTATGGGTATAAATTTAAAATACCCCTGATAGAAATCTCATTTGAGTTGATTAAACGAATCCTGCCTAATATATTATAGTTTTATTCATTTGAAAACAGAGGTGGAATGTTTATCTTTATACAGTTGTGTTCAAAATTATTCAACCCCCAATGCTGTAAAGTAGGGATGTGCGTTTCGGGTTTCGGAATTTTCACGAAATTTCCCGATTCGTGTTTTCGGATGCGGCGAATTTCCGAAAATTTTTAGATCCGAAAATGGCAGATCCGAAAAGTTTTCCGAGCCGAAACGAAATATTTTCGGAATTTTCGAATGGACTTGAAATGTGTCAAATCGAAATTTATTGCTTTGAAACGAGGAGAACAGACTTTCCGAAAAAACGAAAATTTCCGAACTTACGAAAAGTCGATACAAAAAACGAGCTAAGTGACACGAAAATACGAAAAATGGTCGAAATTCAAAAACATGTACAATTCCGAAAAAACGAAAATTTCCGAAATCACAAAACGTCGATACAAAAAACGAGCTAAGTGACACGAAAATCCGAAAAATGGTCGATATTCCGAAAAAAAAGAGTACACGAAAAACGAATCGAGCTGAACCGAATCGAAACAGAAATCGGTCGAAGCGAGCCGAATCGAAAAGTTTAAAAATCCGAAAAATCGCACCGAATCGAACCGAAAAAAAATCGGTGCACAAGCCTACTGTAAAGGGTTTTAGGGAATTTAGTGTACATTTGTAATTGTATTCAGAATGAAATCCTACAAGGACTTTTTAAAGAACCATATGCAACTAAAATTACATCAATTGGTTTTGTAATACAGTAGTAAATGTTTCTTTTGTGAATTCTTCATTGACACAATTATTCAACCCCTTAAAGACTACCACTCTGAAGAACAGAGGTTCATTCAAGTGTTTTCAATTAGGTATTGAAAACACCTGTGGATGTCACGGAGCAGCAATAAAGCATAATAAGCACCAATTAGGCAGCTTTAAAATGACTGTGATACTCAGCTCCTTCTAGACATTTACTGGTGTGGTTACAAACATGGTGAAGTCAAGAGAATGGTCCAGGAAGACAAGAGAAGAGGTGATTACTCTTCACAGGAAGGGCAATGGCTATAAGAAGATTGCAAAGATGTTAAACATACCAAGAGAGACTATAGGAAGCATCATTCGCAAATTCAAGGCAAAGGGCACTGTTGAAACGCTACCTGGTCGTGGCAGAAAGAAGATGCTGACTTCGACTGCTGTGCGCTACCTGAAGCGTAGAGTGGAGAAAAGTCCCTGTGTGACTGCTGAGGAACTGAGAAAAGATTTGTCAGATATGGTACTGAAGTTTCAGCTCAGACAATACGGCGCACACTGCGTAATGAAGGCCTCCATGCCAGAACTCCCAGGCGCACCCCCTTGCTGTCTCCAAAGAATATGAAGAGTCGACTGCAGTATGCCAAAAGTCATGTGACAAACCACAGAAGTTTTGGATAGTGTTCTGTGGACTGATGAATCAAAATTAGAACTGTTGGGCCCATGGATCAACGCTATGTTTGGAGGAGGAAGAACAAGGCCTATGAAGAAAAGAACACCTTGCCTACTGTGAAGTATGGCGGGGGGTAATCATGCTTTGGGGCTGTTTTGCTTCTGCAGGTACAGGGAAGCTTCAGCGTGTGCAAGGTACCATGAATTCTCTTCAGTACCAGGAGATATTGGATGACAATGTGATGCAGTCCGTCACAAACCTGAGGCTTGGGAGATGTTGGACCTTTCAACAGGACAATGATCCCAAGCATACCTCCAAGTCCACTAGAGCATGGTTGCAGATTAAAGGCTGGAACATTTTGGAGTGGCCATCGCAGTCACCTGACTTAAATCCGATTGAGAACCTCTGGTGGGACTTAAAGAAAGCAGTTGCAGTGCGCAAGCCTAAGAATGTGACTGAACTGGAGACTTTTGCCCATGATGAATGGGCGAAGATACCCATAGATCGCTGCAAGACACTTGTGTCAAGCTATGCTTCACGTTTAAAAGCTGTTATAGCTGTAAAAGGATGTTGTACTAAGTACTAAGATTGAATGTCACTTGGGGGTTGAATAAAACTGATAATGATGTGAGCACAGAAAAGACATTTGTGGTTATTTCATTAAAAATGTTATGTTATATTTGTCTGACCTACACGTGCCTCTTTGATTTAATTGTAAGCAAGATGACTGAATGATCAAAATCAATGTCAAACTGGCCAAAACACTCAATTTCAGTGGGGTTGAATAATTTTGAACACAACTGTACATATGAAGGATCATCAAACCATTCATGAAAAATGTGTATTATCTTTTAATTCCACTTTTCCCCAAACTTTTCAAAAAAATAACGCTTTGAATTTTGTTATTGAGTAATCATATCTATCTATTTGATTGACATTATTTTAAATATAGCTCTAAACCAGGGTGCTTTATGATCAGGCTGTGAGCGGGTCCCCAATGCCTTCTGTATACATCATTCAAATTCCGTCTTCGTTTCTTTCAAACACCTGTACATAGCATAGCAGGAAATACAAAGGAGCCTGAGGTCAAGACTGATTTCATAGCCGGTAACTGTAGATACTCGAGTATACCGCTAGATTTCGGTGACAAAAATTTACCTTAAAATTGAAGGGGTCGCGTTATATTTTGAGATATCTGCACCGCGTGTAAAATTTTTTTTAAAAAAAACCCTGCCGTGCTTTGGATCCCAAGTCTCCAGGAAGTTCCGGTAGTCACGCTGAAATGAATGCAGGACTCCCTTATGCTTGCAAACACTTCAGGAACTCCTAGATTTGGAATCCATCACGGCCAGAGGGCACGCTCGGTTTAAGCCAATTATTGACCTCGCTCACCTCCGCCGGCCATCTAATCGCTAGTAAAGAAGACGGGTGACCAGCAGTTTCATACTTAGTAACAACTGCAATCATTCTAGAGCAGAGCACCCTGACCAGAGGGGTAGCCTAACTGTGTTAAGAGAACCTGGAAGGATAATTATTACCTGTCACAGTAAAATTTGCTCCTCGCATTATATTCGAGTCTTAAGTATTATCTCATTTCCGTAATAAATCTCTATCGATCGCGTTATATTCGTTTCACGCTATACTCGAGTATCTACGGTATGTGTCACTATTCCTTCCCATGTCTAATATTTTTTACTCCCTATTTAGGGTTATTTGATGTTGGTTCTAATTGAACCCACCTTTTTCTTTCTCAGATGAGATTTTGACTTTAAGCTCAAACCAGCCTATGCTAGTAGATCTACGTCTCACCCTAAAAACGAGATGTGCGTTGACATTTGCAAGTGAGCTTACACTTTATATGGCTGTTCAAATTATACTAAAAACCTCAGATTTTCTTTAGCATTGGGCTACGGTATTTAAAAGGCACGTGACATTTTTTCGGTCTGTTCATTGTAGAACATGCTGGTATGCTATATAAATAAAGAGAGCTGCTGCTGTTAATTCAATCACACTGGAAGAAAAAAATGAGCCCACCTTCTGTTGGCCATGATGGGCACTCTCCAGCCTTTGATTTGACTGAGTTCAGTGTCAGATATGTCTATCTGGAGAGGAAGCCGTGGGACCCAGATGGTTATCTGCAGAGATGCGCTCAGATATTGATACGTGAAGTTCACCAGCACGGCAACCTTGCCTTTCATTTCCTTCCCATTGACGAAAACATAGTCACATCTCTCTGAAACCTGAAGAACAGAACAATCAGATGAGAGCTGACAACAATCAACAAGTATGTATTGATTTTATTATACACAATTCAAGGGCTTACATTTTATTCCGATTCCAAACCATCTATATAAACCATAATATCTAACATCAACTATTTAGAATGCATAGATTTTATGTCCACCAGATGACACAAAGTCATCAGTTCTTGATAAATGTAATAGAAATTACATTTGTAAGTAAAGTGCACTTTCCACGGCCTTGTTCCAACATGATCATTCTCTAATATATTAGCTTTTTATACTTTTAACTAGCTTACATGTGAAAAAAAACTCTTTTCATTATCATTATTTTCACCTTACACCCCATGTGAAACCTCTACGGCAGCAGAACAGCTAACAGCTATGAAGAGACTGATGTTTTCTAATATACCTACCACGAATGAAGAGATCCACTAAAGCTATATGGCATTTTCATAATAAAAATAAGAATAAAATATAAGAACGCAGGCAGTAGAAATGCATTTCAATTGCCGTATGTGTAGGCAACGTGAGAAATGTCTAAAAACCTCCACAACATTTATTAGGCGCTTCGTGCATTTCACAAACAGCGAAACTTTCAGCTCTGTCTCTTCTGAATTTATAATGAGACATCTTTTTTTTTCAAGCAGAGCAAGAAAACTGCATTAGTTATATGTCGAAAGACAATTATCACAACTTTTTGACAAGCGTTTAACCCCCAGTACAAAAAATTGCAGAAAAGCAAAGAAAAATCAGCCTTTTGTTCTCACAATGTAGGCTGCGCAAACAAAAATAATATTCAAGATGTAGGCATGAATTGTTACCACCAGGCATTGTGTCATGCATTAAACTAAACGTAAGAGATGCTTGCCTTTCAACAAAATCATTTTGGATTTTTTTTTGACATGTTCATGGAACATTTATTTATTTATAAAATGTCAGATGTAAAACCATTACAGCACGATACTAACACACCTGTTCAGAGAACAATGAAATATGCATTTGAGAAAAGCAGTGCAAAGTCATGGAATAGTTTCTTTGTACAAATTCAATAGTTTCTTTGTAGGGTTAAAGGGTGATGGGAAATGGGGGGGGGGATAAAGACAAACCCCGTGTGACCTCCTGTGCACCCTTCTGCCGTTTTAACCCATTAGATAGGTTAAAACCCCCCTGCTTTCCAGTGCTTGGCTCCATTTCTCTGCACTGCAACAGTTATGTGCCCAAGGTGGACTGGATGCTAGAAAAAGCATCCAGCTATTTCATTAGCTCACATTGCAAGGGCATCCAGAGCTGTAGGCAGAACCTAGGTCGGCAAAAGAGCCAAACTTCCAGGAAGTCAACACAAAGATGAGATCAGCGCTTAGTGGTCTCAGCTTTTGGGTAGAGATAAACCCCCGCACTTGGAGGGCAGAATCAGCCCTCGGAGAGACCTCCTATATATCTATTTATTTATAAAGTATTTTTCCAGGAAGGATACATTGAGATTTCTGTTATTTTCAAGTATGTCCCAGGTTCAAGAACATTGAATTCTCCTATTGGAGAGAGGTATGAGGGCACTTGGGACACTGTAGTTAGTGACTCAAATAACATTTAGTGGTTACAGTGCCTAGAATATCTCTTTAATCCCTCATCATTGTATCTGTCCAAGAAGAGTTAATGATCTTGATGGTCTATGCCCAGTCTACTTTATTGCCTGAACCAATGGTCTTACTAGGATTTTATTGACTTTATAAATGATAGGACAATGAATCGAGTTTCAAGTGGATCTAAAGCACATTTTAAGCTCCAGGTGATCAAACTGCATTACAATGGTGCTGCAGCATGCCCATACACAGCCCATACACAGCCCATACAGTAGGGTGTGCATACACGGGGCATTCACTACTTAAAAACTCTAGTCCCAACCAGTCAATTTTTTGTATCGTGAACGGAGTAGGAATTACTCAAAAAACTTAGATGAGAGCTGAAATGGTAAACCAACTCACCGAGTTGGCACCTCCTCTGCACACGCGAAAGACTGTCAAAATTGGACTCATGTACAATAGAATATCATTTGAGACGCCACCAATGTGAAGTCACATTAATCTTGAAATAGAAGAAAATAGCAGAATAGGAAGTGGTACATGGCACACTGAACCACAATGAATATATGTGCACCATGCAGAACCACAGACCTCCATTGGTTGAATGAACCCTTGGATTTCTTCAGGATGTATAGCTCAGGGGTGCCAGTGACACAGCTTATACTATGGATAAAATGAGACTGCCATGGGTGCAACAACTAAAATAAGAAATGTGATGTATCAAATAAAGAAAAAGGCAGCCAGTACAATTATATATGTCACCTGCTTGGAGAGCTGAGCAGGAATCAGGACCACTATCAACTGAAGCTATGAAGAGGTACAAAAGAAAGGGAGGATTTTGAGGAATGTACAGATATGGTTCTTTTCCACAGAAAGCACAGAGCTAACAGGTCACACGACATGGGACCTTTGTTCTTTCCAAATTATGGTAGACACATCATACATGGTCTACAAATGTCAAAAATATGTGTTTGGATTTAGGGATTGCACTCAGGGGCGGACTGACCAGTCGGGCAGATCGGATCCGGACTGAGGGCCCGGACCCGGGCCGAGGGCCCTGCCTGCTGGTAGTCGGCCCGAAATAAAACAAATCGCGATGACTGCATTGCAGCTGGGCAGTCGTTGTGATTCGTAAAGGACTGGGCATTAGGCAGCAGCTGCCACAATATTCTCCTCTGCCCACCCCTCTGGGAGTCAGAGCGCAGTCAGAGCGCAGAGGTGCAGGCGCACATGTGACGCCGGATCACATGACTGTGAGCTGATGTCATCATGTGCCGCCTGCACGTGGTGTCGGGATTGTGAAGGGGCTCAAGGTGTGGCTGCCCCTGCTGTCATCTCAGCACCACAACCGCAGTGCAGCCACCGGAGTTGTGGACCAGGTCCTTCCTACTCCTCCTGTCATGGCCTAATGAGGGGCCCCCTGCAGCTTGGCATGCTGCCAGATTTCTGCCCTCCAGAACAATGCTAGCAGGAGAGCAAGGAGACAGCTGCTGGACAGAGAAGCCCTGCCCACACCCAGCAGCAAGAAGCCCCACCCCCACCCAGCAGCTCTGAAACCTTCTAGGCCCCAGCACCACCAGGCTGAAGTAAGCAGGGGATGGGGTCAGTGTGTGTGTGAGGGGGTTAGTTTGTGTGTCTGGAGAGGTTAAGACAGTGTCTGGGGGTGGAGGGGAGTCATTGTGGGTGTGTGGAGAGTTAAGTCTGTGTGTGTGTGTGTGGGGGGTGTTATGGATTAAGTCTGTGTGAGGGGTTAAGTGTGTGTGTGTGTGTGTGTGGAGTTAAGTGTGTGTGTTCGCGAGGGGTTAATTGCGTGTGTGTGTGTGAGGGGTTAAGTGTGTCTGTGTGTGAGGGGTTAAGTGTTTGTGTATATCTAGATTTTACTTATATTTTTAATATATAACTTTATTATAATATATTTTTAAAATATTAAAACTGAATTAAAATATTTTATTGTTATTTATTTTTCTTAAATAATTTTAAAATAACCTTTATATTAATATATTTGAGTTTTATTCCTGTGAATTCTGTGATCCAGTATTGTGAGGTGTGTATGAGCATATCACAGAATCCACAGCAATAGAACTCATTCTCATACACTCTGAACATTACCGGAGTTTTAATGCTGTGGATTCTGTGATACGCTCATACACACTGCACATTACTGTGAGTTTTATTGCTGTGGAGCTCTGTGGTACGCTCATACACACATGCTGTCCTCTAAATCATCAGGGAGCAGGCTGCTTGTTGGACCTGTGGGGCCTCATAACTGAGATTTGCCGAAGGCGTCAACATATTGGGAGCCGCCTCTGCCTGCGAGTGCCAGCAGCAGTGCCAGCAAGACCAGCCAGACCCATGCCTGCCGGCACACCAGGGCCACCAAGTCCAGCCAAACCAGTGCCAGCCAGTTTCACCAGCCACAGCCAGCCTGAGCCACACGCAAAGCTAAGGTGAGCTTGGTGGAGCCAAATTGGGGCTATATTCCAGAGTTGTCAATAAGCTAATTACAGGAAACCTTACACATAACGTCTCCTGGAGTTATTTTATCGACAGGAAATGCCATTCCATTCACTTTTGGCTCTAATGTAGCGTTTTCTTGCGTGAGATTACTGTCTATTGATGTCTCATATTTATCATGGGAGACGTTAATTGTGAGCTACGTGTGGTAGCACACATTATTCCAAAGTAACCTGCACCTCCACATGGAGACAATATTTCACTGTGAAATAACATCTTCTCAAAGCTAATTTTTCCTTCTCCTACCCCCCCCCCATTATCCCATACTCACCTGTTATCACGAGTGGGAAAGGCAGAGCGATCCACTGCTTCTTCTCAACGGGAGCAGAGTGAGACTGGGAACAAACAGTTCCTAGACTTCCTCTCTGATTCATCTGCGGCGCTACACAAGAGTGAGCTCACGCACATCTCAGGGCCGGGTCACGCAATGCTCCATGGGTGTAGTCTGGTGTGGGGGGGCTTACTTTATTTGGTCTGGGGGCCCTGAGTCTTGTCAGTCCGCCCCTGATTGCATTTGTCCATAGGAAATCTATGTGTATCTGTGTAACATATCCTTTTACAGGTGGATTTGTTGCAGTCATACAAATACACATAATGAACAATATTGTCCAGAAATCACAAGATATTAGAGCAGTGCTGCAGTTTTGCACATAAACAAAGAACATTAGAAAAAACTGTGTTTTCATCAAACACACTTGCACTAACACAGCATCTAGTAATTTGTGATCTTGCTGAATATGCTGGTGGAAGCAATAACAAATTAGATAATTTCTTGAGTTCAATTTCTATGGCTGGCTACAAAACCACAGATCTTTTGTCCAGCAACCCAATAACCCAGTGAACATGCATTCATATTTATGTCTTCCTCTTACAGCTCTTACCTTCCCAGATTAGGTGAAAGCCACTAATATAAACACAAAAAATAACATGGCTGAGGAATATATAACAGTGCTTTGTACATAGTGTGGTTATCTCCGTGTAGGAAGGCTTCCTCTTACATTCAGAAGAACTGATTCTGGCCCACTTCCATCCAGTCATTAGCCGGAGTTTATTGTGTGTGTAGAAAAGATAGACTAACCACTGCTTTATTTAGGATTACAGCTGAATATATACACACAGGGAATTCCAGGAAAAGAAAGGAACAGGAGAACTAATTGGACAACACACACACAGCGGATGGTAAATCCTCAACAAAGGCAAAAAATGCCCCAGCATTAACATACTGTAACAGTTACAAGCATTTTAGCCTTTCCCCTCCCACACACACTCAGATCTAACAGACAAAGGAAGGAACTCCTCTCCACCACATGACAGGGAGGACAAAGACGTGGTTCCAGAATGGGCTTCTTCCTTTTTCAGGGGTGAGGCCAGCAGAGATCTGGTTCTCGGGGCTAGATGGGAGCATGGAGACATATAGAATAATAAAACAATACAGTATACATCAGGGAAACAGCCAAACACAACACTCTCAGGGAACAATAAAAGACATTTCCCAAGGTAAAACAGAGACATCAGAATAAAGGACACAGAGAATATGGACACCCTATGCCTAAAAGGAACATATGGTGACTTTGATGTAATAAGGACTGGGGAATCTATTTTGGAAACATACTGAGTGCCCCCAATGCAGTTATGGTTGACCAGAATGGAGGAGTTACACACAGTTGAACAGCTCTACTTCTCTGCTAATACCATGCACGCACGTTAGACATCCATCTGGAGGCTGTGGATACGGTCTTCTGGGAGTACTGCCTTCCGAGTCCTGATTGATGGTTGAACAAGTGGGACCTGCGCGTCTGTTACCACCTTCAATGGGCCTGTATGCCCACGGCTCGGATTGCGCAGTCGCCTCGTGGGTAACCCCCAGATGCTACGCCCGAATGGAAATGATGACCCCCCAACCTGTGAGGGTCCTACCAACCCCTGTTGACCCTCAACCCCTACCCGTCACCTTAGGTAACCTTGATCTTTTCCCGCTTCCTTTACCAGTACTTTATGAACCGTGTTGTCACTACTGTTAAATCCTGCTGTGTTTGAGAGCATATTGCATCTGTACCATAACGACTGGAAGCCTAATGTGACTCGGTCTGTGAGCTGGAATTCTTGTACATGCACCTCTTTGACACAATAAAAACATATTTACAAAAAAAAGGACTGGGAAACAATATAAAGTGTCAGATCCAAAACCTGCAGTCGAATTCCCAAAACATCTCTAGGTCCATATAACCAAAGTCCCAAGTGACTACCATCACAGTATACATGTTTATTGTTGTTATTGTGTGGAATACAAACTTTGCATGGAGGAAAGCCTTTGTATCAGCATTCTTTAAAAATTAAATGTAATAAAAGAAACTTGAAAACTTCTAATCTACAGAAAACCTCCATATGGAAGATGTAAAGTAAAATTCATTATAACCTGGTATTTACATTTTTCATGTGAAGCTTCAAAGTGAAAACATCTACCTGCAGTTATCTATTTTAAAAAATGTAAAAGTCAAACTGATATACGTTTCAATAAAACTGCAGCTTACTTATTTTCCTTCTGCACAAAACAAAAATCCTAACTTTAATATAAAACAGAAGAAAACTTAGCTCTTATCTATGAGAAAAAAAAAATGTTTGTCAAACTATATCTCTAAATGACAGTTTCCCCAGTCTTCCGGGACACTGCCCAACTTTATCAAGGAAAGGAAATTTCTCGACAATCACAAATGTGCTAGAAATGCAGAACAGCAAAAAGCTGTTCCCACTTCATCAGAAAATGTTGATCATATCTAATTTCCATTAGCCTAGAACATAACAGGAGCGCAGGAAACCTTCCCACTGAGCAATACTTTTTACACAAACACACTCAAATATACTCTGGATATAGACATCCCTCTGTAATGACAAATTGTAGTGCCTGCTGCAAAAAGAGTAAGAAAAGGGATTCAGATTAATAAAATTTTTGGGGGGTGATCTCGGAACTGGTGGAACTGTTGATGTTTCTCTAATTTTGTTAAGTGCTAATCATTATCCCCTTCACTTCCAAGAATGAGTATACTTGATTTTCAAAGCACCTGCCGGTGCTCCGATATTGATACACTTGATCTAGTATAATTCTGGAGTGATGCAAAGAAATGTGCTTAATTGCAAATTAAATTCAATTGCAAATGACTCCAGAATGTTCCCCTATTGTTTTAGCACCTTCTGCATGTCAGCCAATGTGCTGAAACAGTTTGTACAGCTGCGGAGTCTGTCTAAACCATGGGTCCTCATCTGGTTCAGCATGGGGCTCCAGCTGCAGTAGCCCTTTTTGGCCAGCAGGGAACTGTCTTCCTGTCAAAAAGGGCTACTACAGTAAAAAAAAATACATTGAGAAAATTCCCAAATGTTTATTATTGTATAATTCATGAAGAGAGATTTCAAAAAAGACCACTGGGTTCTGACAATGGTTTTATGGCATATCACTTGGTAGTGAGTCGATTAATAGAATCCAATTTCAAAATGACTGCCATAGATCAATGCAGAAGCTAATAGAGACAGAGACTGGTCAATTTATAAGATATATTAGAAAGTTCCTCCTGTTTAAATATAAGAAGTCCTGAAACCGGCTGGGTGGAGTAAAGGTAACATCACTGCTCTATAACTGTGGAGACTGTGGAGACAAGAGCACCTCTCCAGTAATTGGCCTTGGGCAAGACACCTTATGGTACACACTTGCCACACCAGACATACTTGAAAACTTCCTGGTAAAATCCTTTCTCATAAAAAGCAAAAAAAAAAACGAGAGAAATCTCAATGTATCCTTCCTAATAAAATACTTTCTAAAAAAAAACTCTTTCTAGAATCAACCCTGATATTTATGTCTTTTGAAGTCTATCTGAAAGAAATACCTTTTAATTTGCAATACAATTTCCTGAAACATCAAAGTTCCCTAGCTGCATGAACGTACAGTTCCCATCTCATTCACCTGACATAATATGGTAAAGGTCACTCATAATCTGTTCTTCATTACAGGTTTGCCACCTTTATAAAGTAGCCAGTAAAGACAAACAGGTATGGATCAGTCTGCTATTAGGGTGGGGAATGAGATACTTGTTTATCCATGGGAGCAACACTTCTGCTGAATCAAGCAATATTAGAGGTGTGCATTCGTTTCATAACAAATCACAATTCATTACAAATATTGTTATTTCGTATTTTGGAAGTACTTCCGAAATAAGAATTGATTTGATCCGAAACTAAAATGAAATGAAACGGTATATAACGAATTTGATTCATTCTGCTTTTTCACTAGAGAAGCATTGATTAAATGATTCCTGAGCAGGATTTGATCAATAGGGATTTTATTTAGTGACCCAAAATTCGAATCAATATCAACTACCGAATCGATGTTAACTCACAATACATACACGTACTAACTAAAGCAAATGACATTATGAAACAAATCAGAATCGTTAGACTGTTACACAAAGCATCCTGTCCCTGTTAATTGACCTGAGGCGTTGAATCTATTGTCAGCACCACAGACCAATGGACAGGTCAACATTTAACCCTAGTGTGCCTTATGACAGCAGGATTTGATTAATTGGGGTTTTATTTAGTGAGCTGAAATTTGAATCAATAGCAACTATCGAATCAATCCTACTTACAATACATACAAGTACTGTAACTAAAGAAAACGGCATTATGAAACTAATCAGAATCGTTTGACTGTTACACAAAGCACTCGGTCACTGTAATTGGCCTGTGGTGCTTAATCTGTTGTCAGCACCACATGCCAATGGACAGCTCAACATTTAACCCTAGCTTGCCTTTTAACAGCAGGATTTGATTTATTGGGGTTTTATTTATTGATCTGAAATTCAAATCAATATCAACTATCAAATCGATCTTAATTTACAACAGGTTTTTAGCAATCCGATATACCGAACAAAACTAAACAAAATACGAAACGAAATAAAGAAAATGAAACTAATTTGAAACAAAACTAAATGAAACTAATTTCCAGCCGTGCACGCCTCTAAGCAATAGTATTAAAAAGGAATGAATTTCTATGCATAATAAAAGCATTTTTGACTATATTACAATTGTCTATAAATTACTAAAATTCTCTGTATAATAGGTGGTACAAAACAAACAAAAAAATTAACAAATAAATTTGACACACGGAGGACAATAGGAAAAAGGGCCCTGTTCAAGTGAGTTTACAATCTAAGAGGAGTGGGGTGACACAGAGGTGAGGGTAAGTTGCAGAGTATGAGAAATAATGGGATGCATAGGGGCAGTAGGAGCGCATTATCCAGATGCATTAAGACCCAGCAGCAGCATCAGACCCGGCAACAGCACGCAGACCCAGCAGCAGCACGCAGACTCAGCAGCATCATCAGACCCAATAGCATCAGCATCAGACCCAGTACTCAGACACAGCAGACTCAGACCCAGCAGCATCAGCCACAGACCCAACAGCATCAGCATCAGACCCAGCAGTATTCAGACCCAGCAGCACCATCAGAACCAGCAGCAGCACTTAAAATCAGCAGCATCAGACCCAGCAGCAGCTTCAGACACAGCAGCACTAAAAGAAAAAAGCATCAGACACAACATCAGCACTCTGTCAGACTCAGCAGCACTAGATATCAGCAGTAGCACTGTGTCAGACTCAGCAGCACTCAAGGTCAGCAGCTGCACTCAAAATCAGCAGCAGCACTGTCAAACTTGGCTGTAGCACAGTCAGACTCGGCAGCAGCACAATAAATATAATGCGCTTGAATCATCCGGAAAATAACCCCCCCCCCCGGGCCATGGAAAAAATTGCCTTTCACAAAACCGGTCCCTGGTGCCAAAAATGTTGGGGTCCACTGATCTAAAGCACCTGAAATTCTTTATCATGAACAAGTCGCCTTTCCCCTTGCTGACTATCAGCTAATTCATTGGCTCTTTGTCCCCTGGAAAACACCCTGTCTTGTCCTACTGTAATTTTCTAAATTAAACCAATCACAGTTTGACGTTTCCTTGGAACAGAATCTGAACAGCAACTTCTTGACCGGAAAATGTGCATATATGGCAGTAGATGTACGACTGAGCTGCATCAAGGAATGTCCATTACCATAAGACCAGAGGATGCACCATCTAAATGTATGTATGGCCTGTCACATTATGATCAGAAATCATGCAGTGCCTGAATGCTGCATCGGAGTTATTTTCTTACACACCCTGCAGAATAAACAAAAACACCAATTCTATAAATCCATAAAGTATGAGTTTACCTTTGCAGAGGATATTTTGAATAACTGGACAATTTAAACTCATGATACAATTAACATTCACAACCAAGGATTTGATCACACGCCTGCTTCAATGAGTATGTGAGCGTGGTCCTCAGTCTAAAACAAAAGAAGGCTTCAGAATTATAGATTAGTTGGTCCGCATATCCCTCATGCATTTTTCACAAGCAGCAAGGAAGATCAGTATTTTATGCAAGGATGGACACAAATTGCTCTAGATTAGCTTTAGCTTCTCTCCTGCCTGTTCCATGGAATCGATTGTCCATTAATGTATTTCTCTATGTTTTTTATGAAGCTTTAAATCTGTTTTATACAGGCTGCTAGGAGGAGGGACAATACCATAAAACAGACAAATTGGCATATTTCAAAACCCTTGTAGTTTTTTCTGCCAGTGCTTTTATATAACATTAAAGAACAAAAGGATAAATAAAAACATTCACAACATTAAAATTGGAAAGGCAAAATCAAAGACACAGACTAATAAAATGATCAATAACAACTGCAACCAATTATAAGTATTTTTATAACGAGCAACTAATTTGGATTTGGTATAACTATATGTAAATGTATACCTATGACTTTTATCCATGATACTAAAAGGATTGTAGTAAGTGTATATAATTATGAACACATCTAACAATGCTACAGCTCTGACAGCCACTGGCCATTATCATAGGAACAGCACAATGGCACCTTTGATAAAAAGGATATCCTATTTAGCCAAAATATTGAGAACAGAGAGCATGTATATATTTTACAATTGAAAAATAAAAGGGAAATTAAAAATAAATACTGACAAAATATCACCACAATGGAAAATGTGTTGTTCAGAATTCTTATAAGTTTTGCTTGAAGTCTTTATTTGTATGCGCACGATGAATGGTCTAGGAAAGCATAACACAGCTATAATACCTAGTACAGCTGGCTGCGGGGGAGGGGCTGCGGTGGGCATTGAAGTCAGAGGGGCGTATATAGTACGCCCTGCGCCTTCAAGGCCCACCCTCCATGTAGACCCCAGATACATGTATACCCACACATCAGACCCCCAGATAAATGTATATACAGGTATCAGACCCCCAGATACATATATAGCAAAATATCAGACCTCAGATACATGTACATCCAGATATCAGTCTCCAGATACATGTATACCCAGATATCAGACCCCCGGATAAATATATTCACAGATATCAGAACCCCAGATACATGTATACCCAGATAGCAGACTCTGAGATACATGTATGTATAGATATCAGACCCCAGATATCAGACTCCCCAGATACATGTATACTAAAAAATATAAGACCCCAGATACATGTATACTAAAATATCAGATCCCAGATATCAGAACCCCAGATACATGTATACCCAGATATAAGACCCCCGATATCAGATCCCAGATACAGCTATACCAAAATATCAGACCCCAGATATCAGACCCACAAATTCATGTATATCCAGATATCAGACCCCCAGATACATGTATACCAAAATATCAGACCTCAGATACATGTACACCCAGATATCATTTCCCAGATACATGTATACCCAGATATCAGACCCCATATATCTGATCCCCAGATAAATATATACACAAATTTCAGACTTCAGATTTCAAACTCCCAGATACATTTATATGCAGATATCAGAACCCCAGATACATGTATACCAGATATCAGACCCCCAGATACATGTATACCAGATATCAGACCCTCAGATACATGTGTACGCAGATATCAGATGCTAAGATAAATGTGTACCCAGATATCAGACCCCCGGATAAATATATTCCCAGATATCAGACCCCCAGATACATGTATACCCAGATAGCAGACCCTCAGATACATGTATGTGTAGATATCAGACCCCAGATATCAGACCCACCAGATACATGTATACCAAAAAATATAAGACCCCCAGGTACATGTATACCCAGATATCAGACCCCAGATACATGTATACCAAAATATCAGACCCCAGATATCAGACCCCCAGATACATGTATACCCAGATATCAGACCCCAGATATCATATCCTAGATACAGGTATATCAAAATATCAGACTCCAGATATCAGACCCACAAATACATGTATACCCAGATATCAGACCCCCGGATACATATATGCCCAGATATCAGACCCGAGATACATGTATACCCAGATAACAGACCCTCAGATACATGTATAGCCAGATATCAGACCCCCAGATACAAGTATACCCAGATATCAGACCACAGATACATGTATACCCAGATATCAGACCCCCAGATACATGTATACCAAAATATCAGATCCCAGATATCAGACCCAGAAATAGATAGAGGGATCCTCGTGGTAGGAGGCAGGCAAGGTGTGGCCAGATACCAAGGCAGGCATGGGTGACAGACATCCGGCACACCCTGGCTGACATCACCAGAGGGGGCTGCCGGTCATACGGCGCACCCTCTTCGGCGTCATCAAAAAGGGCTGCCTGCCTCCATCTTCAATTCTCTGGCCAGTGGATGAGTCTAAACAATAACACTGACGCCGCCAGAATACAGAAATTAGGCAGGGCCCCCTAATTAAAGAGCCACTACTGCCTGGGCCCCCTCCAGTGGCAGAATGCCAGGGCCCAGTCGCAAGTGTGACCGCTTAAACCCTGGTAGTTCTGCCACTGGCACAGCTATATCGTATATACATAGTAAGACTTAACATATTGGCTTAAGCTACATATGAGGTTATTCAGCAGGTGCTGGTCTTGCAGTGCCCACAACAGTGAAATACAAAGAGTGACAGGGGAAGCTTCATGGAGCATTTTTAACTGTTGCTCTTTGGATTTGACTTTTGTGAAATTCCGGTGTTCGTTGCTGTTGCAACGTCGGCAATTTTCAACAGTGTTTGTAACACCATCACATACTGACTGACCCTTATGGTACAGCTTAATGGGTCAGATTCAGGGATCGAGTTCTAAGAAATTGTACCTATCCAAGATTATTTCTCCCAATAAATGTGTCCTTTGAAAATTTGTCAAATATACCAAATGTTTTTGCATAAACCCCAACTGTTCCATGTTAACCCTTTCCCGCCACGGGACTACCGTAATGTAGCAGGGCGGCATAGCAGCCCCGCTAGTGTCTATGGGCCTCTGCAGTCAGTCTCGTCCACCAGTTGGCGCACGGCGAGCACCATTGGCTGTCACGGGACGGCCTAAACTCAGACCACCCCCCTGCAGCCAATGACACATCCCGGATGTCAGCTGTGTAGGTGGGCCAGAGGAGGTAGTTTGCCCCGCCACTGGGCACAACCTGGGTTAGGGTGACTGCTTTCCAGGTAGGACAATCTACCCTGATTTCTCAGCAAGACCCCCAATTTCTTTTGCAAATGGGCTCCAGAATGTGATTCCATCCAAGGTGAAAAATCAGTTTGAACAGCTTGAGGTTCTGTTTTTTTGTTTTACAGAAAGATGGAGCTTCAGTTGTAGTATTATAAATGAGGTAGCGCTTTTTGGCCAGTAGGGGAAGCCATCTGTCTGTCAAATAAGCTTAATATCTCTAAAATGTATCCAAAAAGTATACTGTATTTAAACTGTCTGTAATGTTTTCTATAAATCCATTGTGACCTGGCCAGGGTTTTATCGAAACCAACTTGATAGTAAAGGGGATAATAGGTTTGTATGAATTAAAAAAAAACATGTTTGAGTCATAGTTATGCACAATTATGATGACAACAAACTTAAGTGTCACTACTGACTTGATTGGTATCAGCCTAATTTTAAGCTGAGCAATCTGTCTCTGTCATCCTTTAAATCATTGAAAGTCCTTGGCGCTGTAAGCCCTGCAGCTCAGCCCCTCTGAAATTTTGCTTATGTTTACAACAGAATCTATAAAAAAGCCATTTCATTTACACTTTACATTCTGGAGGCAGGTGCTTCATGGAGGATATGCTCATACTTTAAATGTAGCACCGGGGAAACATTTGAAGTGCTTAGGCTCTAGTTCAGTGTCTGCCAACCTCTGCAATACTCATCAGCAGTTCTACGAGCAGAGTCATTAAATTCAGAAGTACAAAACAAGACAGTGGCCAGTAAACCAGTAAAAAGCCATGATGTATGAACTATAACGATGTTTTAAAAGGCAAAATTTTAACCTTTTACTTTTCAGACGATCACATAACTTGATAGGGCTTATGATAGCAATATGGAAAACCAACATGTAATAAATTGAACATTTTGAGTTTGAAGAATTATTATCAATCTGAGCCTATGGTAATTTGGCCGTATTTCTTCTGGAGAACTAGCGACTACAGGTAACAGCATCTGCCACCCTATCAACATCATGGGTGTGCATAATCCATATTGCAAGGTGTGCACGTGTTTCACATTAATCACTAACAAATAGTAAATAATCACAAACTGTAAATTTTCATGTTTTTTATCATGAACCAAAAAATTAAAACCACAAAACTTAAAATGGGGACTTAAAAGGTCAAAAGCACGGTCAAGTAACTGAGCAAGCATACCATTATGAGCATGGTTAGGATCACCGTGGTAGGTATATACTGCCAAAGTAAAGTGTGCTCACATAAGTGTCCTATACAGTTCTCTTACTTCTGCACAGTTTGCTAAGGGTAACAGCATTCATTTAAGGGGTTATTCAGAGAGCACCGAAATGTCACCGACAGTTTGGTGTTCTCTCGTTCCCTGCCTTCGGGGAATCAAATTTCCAGAACCTTTGGTGAATTCAGCATTCACCACTGGGTCCCCGGAGTGCAGGGAACAGACTCGAAAATCCAGCGCAAACCCGCCGCAAAACTGTTGAAATCAAACCGAAAGAAAGCCGAAAATCTGCCAGGAAAACGCATTCCGATACGATCCGAAATATCGGTTTAATCGAACTGCTGCAAAAACACGCCGAACATGTCCAGAAAAAGCAGACTATCTGCCACACACACAGCGCCGACCAGCGCTGTACAAAAAAAAAAGAACAATTGAAAATGTCAAAATTGAAGCGCTGTTTGCCATAGAAACTACTGAACGAAAATGTCTGGAATTAACATATAAGGTCCTATGAATGATAATAAAAAGGTCTGTTACAGAAAAAAAAAAACTGCCATTTAAAAAAAATTAAATAAAATAATTAAAAAAAAAAAAATAATAATAAAAAAATAAAATTTTAAAAAGAAAAACAGAATTGTTTTTGCCGAAAAAATCACGAAAAATGCCTAAAAGATCCTAAAAAAAAATCAATAAAGAGATGTTTTACTGCAGATTAAAAGAATAAACGGTTTATTAGATGTTGAATAAAAACGGGAATATTTTTAACATTGAAACCTATGGGATTCGCCTGATTAAACCTGCCGAATGAAACCACCGAACATCAGGGCATTTCTCTGACATTTCACTGCTGTTCGGTGTTCAGTGAATAGATTAACCATCGCTTCTCTATGGGGATTTTCACTGCCATCAAACAGGCACCATATTAGCTGGCAATTCAACCAAAATTTGGCGAACTGCCTGCTTTCTGAATAGCCGAATGACCACGAAATGGCACCATACGGGGAAATTCACTGTTCAGTACCATTTCGGGGCCAGATCGGCTCTCTGTCAATAACCCTGATAGAGTTCAATGTTTAGTGAATAAATCCCTATTAGTTCTAATTTTGATGGATTTGATATAGTTAATGCAATACAGGGTTGGTCTACAAATTTTGTCCAGGGCTGCTTTTTATAAACTTTTTTTATAAACACTTATTTATAAATATGTTTTAGATCACAGGGACGTAATCTTATGATTTTTCTGTGGTAGAGGGATAGACACGCAGCCTCTCTAAATGGGAAGTGGCATTGTTAATACAGGATGCACCACGCTTATCACTGCAAGGTGCTGTCTGCCTAGCCACCCTGTTCCCTCAAGGCATATTCAACCCCTGGAACCACTGCATACTGGGCTCATATAACACTCCAGTACCACCCTATGCGGTGTTATCCTGACACCCTACAGTGCTGTTCTGACAGTGGATTCTATTAATGATCCTGCCATCAATGCTATTGACTCTGATCCAGGGCTGTTATCAGAAATGTTATTGCCCCATACTGGACCATAGTAATCCCTCTGAGTGCTGGTAGTTAGGAGGAGTGGTTACACTGTCTACACCTGATGGAGGTGCAGACAACATTGCTCTCCCACTGGACCACCAGTGATTGTGGTAGACAGGAGGCTGAAAGGCCTTGGCAGCTATCCCCATAAGACCATCAGGGATTTTAGGGATAACCAGTTGTGGGCATTGTGGCACCAGGAGGCCCAAGCAGCCACTCCAGTGTCACTGCAACAAGTTGATGCCAGGTGCCTAGGTCCCCTACAGTCGCCGGGCTCTATACAACTGTACTGGATTTACCCTCTGATGGTGATCCTCATCCTACTCCCATCTACTCCAGGCAGAGGCATAACTCCTACTGTACATTTGCAATTCCTATACATTGTATAAGAAATGCAAATGTTGATGCAGGCTGGAAATCACAAGGTCCCTTTTTATTTTTGTCTACAGCTGGTGTCGGAGAAAATTAAAAAATACCAGCTCCCAAAAGATCCTAAAAGCTTAACGATGGAAAGAAAATAGTTTTAAAATTGATATTTACCCCGGTTCCTTCAAATGGAAGTACATGGAGTACAAATAGTTCTCAGCCTAATCCCCCAACATGGGGCCCTATCACCTCCTTCAAGGTAATGCTAGCGTGAGCATTAGCGGTAGCTTAAAAGAGGTGATAGCGCTGCACCCGAATCACTTCCGATTCGCTAACGCGTTAAAAAACCCGATAGCGAATCAGTATTAGCGTTTTGTACCGCTTGCTTACTTGCTTAAAATTATTTATTAATTTTTCTTAAAACTATATGAAAAGGCTAGTTTCAAACAACCATCTAGAGTCTGCAGTACATTGAAAATGTAACTAACATGCCTCAAGAATTCCATGCACTTATGTGAACATACACTCTCATGCAGAACACACGGACACACTGAGGCAGATACTGCCGTGTAGTTTTACAAAATAATTCATTTTTTCCGTGTAAAAAACAAACAGACAAATAATACTTGGCAAAGGAGTTTGATGTGTAATTTCTTGGAAATTGGATAGCTGAAATAATTGAACTGTGTTTAAAATGCTGTCTTGCACAAAAAAGATTATTGATCACATAATTACATTACATCCAATCAAACTTTATTCTACCTGTTAATTTAATTATTTTCAAAGTAGTAGGCTGAAAGTTTGTCAACCAATTTTCCAAATATTATTCTTAATGTACAAACATTTAGAAGAAAATACCCTCTTCTCTGATAGATAGCATTTACTTTACATTAAAGGGACACTCTTGTTACCATGATCGCTTAATAAACTTTTAATGGTCATGGTGAAGTGAGTGTTCAATCTCAACCTTAGGCTAGGGTCAGACTAACGCATTTTTCGCATTGTCCGTGAAAAAGTGCGTTCGAACGAATGTACGTATTTTTTCCCGGAATACGCGATAGCGGTCATACGATGCGCATTTTCGTCCGTGATTTTGTACGGATCATCAATAAAACCCTTTTTGCGTCTGGACGTTATGTTGGCCGGACGTGTGCAGCGTCTGACGTCTCCCAATCACGCAAACACGCCGCTATGAGGACGCAGCGCACTCTGTACATCAGTAGTAGCGGTTTGACGTTCTAGAAAAAATGCGTTCGTTTGCCACTTGCGTTGCACGGACGAACTTTCGTGCGGCCGTTCTTCGTATGTTACCCGGCATTGGACGTCATTTGCTGCTAGCACAGCCGTGATTTCGCGCGGTTAAACGCACGTTAAAAATGCTTTCGTCTGACCTTAGCCTAACCCTCAGTGAATGACCTGAATCAGTCTTCTGTACTGGAGGGCATTCCCCACGCAGAAAGCAGAAAAGCAGCATGTGTTGAACACTTGTCTGTTGTTCGGTCAATGCCTCTCAACGCAGTAGACCACTGAGGGCTCTGACAACCCTGCTCCATCAAAGGTCATGGCAGTCAGAACGGAACAGTGCCACGGGGCAGCCTGGACATGGAGAGAAGCTAAATATTATTTGGAGGTTAATTAATTGAAGGTGCCTAAAGAGGTGTCAGCTATACCCTTCTGACGAGGCCTAACAAGGCCAAAACAATCGTCGGGGTGGCTGCACCTCTTGTGCAGGGATGACTTTCTTGGCATTTCAGTACTGGCCACCCTTTCTGGGTGTAGCAGTCTGATTTGTATATGAGCAGTTGTCCCTGTAATGGCACAATTGAGCTAAAACCTTTTGAGACCTTAGCGGGCCCCACCATAGAGCAGGCCACTAGTGCTGTTGCTTGTTCTCAGGACCCTCACAAACCCCCCTTTTCTCACTACAAGTATACAGGGTAATCCAGATGTGGACCCTTTGCTTGATGTGCCTAGAGGGTATCAGCTACACCCTCCTGATGAGGCCTAACAAGGCCGAAACAATCGTTGGGGGTGGCTGCACCTCTCGTGCAGGGATGACTTCCTTGGCATTTCAATACTTGCCACCCTTTCTGGGTGTAGCAGGCAGATTTTCTTATGGAGCAGTTGTCTCTGTAATGGCACATTCGAGTTAAAACCTTTTGAGAACTAGAGGGGGCCCCACCATAGAGCAGGCCACTAGTTACAGTTACAGGTATTTATAAAGCGCCAACAAGTTCTGTAGCACTGTACAATGGGAGAGGCAGAATAACAAATATACATACAAGTTAAACACACAGAACAGTAGTTGAGAGGACCCTGCTCGAGAGCTTACAATCTAAGAGGAGAGGGGTGACACACTAGTGGCATTGCTCATTTTCAGGACCCTCACAAACCCCTCTTTATCTCACTATAAATTTACAGGATAATTCAGACATGGACTCCTTGCTCAAGGTGCCTAGAGGGGTGTCAGCTACAACCTCCTGATGAGGCCTAACAAGGCCGAAACGATCATCGAGGCTTCCTGCACCTCTCGTGCAGGGATGATGTCCTTGGTATTTCAGCACTGTCCACCCTTACTGGGTGATTTTACCAGGAAGGATACATTGAGATTTCTCTCGTTTTCAAGTATATCCTGGGTGGCGAGTACGTACCGTTAGGTGTCTTGCCCAAGGACACTTACTGGAGAGGTGCTCTAGCCAGGATCGAACCTGTGTCTCCACAGTCTCTCTCCTCGCAGAGCAGTGATGTTACCTCTACTCCATCCAGCCGGCAATTGAATACTTCAAGGTATAAAGAGGGCAAAGACAAGGGAAGGAGGAATGAATATTTATCCGAATATCACAGATTATCCTTTTAATAAGGTACCCTATAGTAAAGTCGTCACCTAGGTTAAGGCTAGGGTCAGACGAACGCAGTGCGAACGCGCGTGCAGCCGCACTTTATCACGGCCGTAGTAGCAGCAAATGACGGCCATTGACGGGCAATACACGAGGTACACGAAAGTGCGGCCGCGCAACGCAAGTGGCAAACAAATGCATTTTTTTCAGAACGTGATACCACTATTACTGACGTACAGAGTGCGCTGCGTCCGCTAGCTGCGTGTGTGCGTGATTAGGAGACGTCAGACGCTGCTCATGTCCGGCCAACATCACGTCCAGACGCAAAAAGGGTTTTATCGATGATCCATACAAAATCACAGACGAAAATGTGCATAGTATGACCGCTATCGCGTATTCGATGAAAAAATACGTCCATTCGTTCGAACGCACTTTTTCACGGACGATGTGAAAAATGCGCTCGTCTGACCCTAGCCTCAAGGGTTAAATATTGTATTGTGACATAAACTTCTCACGTGTCTTCTGTGTATCTGTGTGTGTCTTGGGCTTCACAGGTCCTGAGGGCATGACCAAAACCAGAGAGAAGGTGTCCAAGACTACATGCAGCTGTAGTGTCTACCTGGGTAGAGAAAAATTGCTCAACACTAGGGGATGCAAAAAAGAAATAACGTACAGGTCTAATCACTGAAAGTGAAACTCAGGAGAATTGGCAGAACAAGCAAAAATTCTAAGTCATAATAGCCAAACCAAAAAAATTCTCCCATTTATCTCACTTTCCAAATCGACTATTTGGTCTACATTGTTCTCTTCTCCAGCCAATTCTCCTGATTTTCACCTTTCAGTGAATAGACCTGATAGTGATTAAGTTGCATAATTGAAAATGGACTCTAAATGTTACCCTAAAAATCTATAGCTTCAGAATAATACTCTAATTTCATTAGTCCTGAAATTGCTTCTGTAAATTTATACTGAAAAACAATGCTACAGGTCATTTTTAGAGGTGTCCAAATTTGATCACCATTTTTGATTTAGCGACTGTTGCCATCGGTCGTTTTTTTTCCAAGTCCACTAGGTGGCGATCTGGTGATATTAATACATTTAATAACAGTTTTTTAAAGTTGATTTGAATAAACGGATGCATTTATTTCCATGCATAATATATAACTTTATTTTGTGGTTGTGAAATTTTACTAAGAAAAACATTGCATAAAAATAATTCAACTTTTCCCAGCAAGCTTCTTTTCATAATGTAGGTATCAATTGAAAGTTTAAACATATTTTCTGCTTTAATGGAATAAATTGGGATATGTACTGGAACTAACAAGATGTTAACATTGACTGCACAAGCTATTCTGTGACAGACTGACAGTTTGCCTGTGTCACCAATCAAACATTCAGTGTTGGAAATATGTCAGATTTTCCCTAACTTCAAAAGCGCTATCCATCATTGTCATTCAATGTTTAGCATGGTTCATTTGTCTCATCTAGTTACACTACTGGTTAACTTAAAAACAAGTTTATACTGTGTCCATCCATGCTTGGCTGCTACTTTAAAATAGATATTAAATAGTTCTTTTTAGAAGCAAATTACTTAGAATCTAGAAACATAGAAACCTATTTTTATGCAAACATTTACTGATATAATATGCTTAAAATTGTGCATACTTATAATTTTCTGGGACCTTAAATATCTCTTTTTTGTACAGAATCCAAATAGATGTGCTCTTGATGTAGTCAAAACTCTTGTAACTGTGGTGATGAGAAATCTATTTTAACTTCATCTAGATATAATGTAATTGTCAATCTAATAAAATGTATTATACACAATATGCTTTTCTCATACATCTGATCCACTTCAGCAGACTCACACCATCATATTTGTCTGAAGTGCTATATATTACACGAGAAAATCAATGGAACATTTATTTGAGGGAGAAGTTTAAACTCGACTCCATAAGCAGTTGAAAATAGATGCTGTGTTTTAAAGCTGTTAAGTACAATAATTTGACAAACCTGTTACATGAGCTGCACCACTGCTGCAATTAAAAGATCTAGGGCTCTATCATCTCCTTCAAGCTAACACTAGAGTCAGCGTTAGCTTAAAGGAGGTCATAGCGCTGTGCCCACATCGCCTTTGAATCGATAACGGGTTGAAAAACTCGTTAGCGCTCATTAATTTGCGATTTGTAGCGTACGTTTACTGTACTTTGCGCTCCCTATACCGACCATAGGGAGCGCAAAGTGCAAGCACAGAGCAACTAACTTTAGGCTCACTTGGTCCTAGCGCGAGTTAATAAGAGCTGGCGCTAACGAAAAAGTCACCACCAGCTCAGAGGTGTAGGTAACGGATTGCGCTGCTGCAGAATCCGTTACCTGCCACTCAAAACCCCCCCAAAAATCAAATACTCACCTCTCGTACCGTGGCGAGAACGGTGGCCCAATCTGTTGCTTCTGGCCGCTGGGAGCAGAGGGAGACGAGGAGAAGAAAGTCCCCCGTCTCCCTTCACGATCACTACGCCAAGCAGCAGGATCTCGCAAGAAGCGAGATCCTTCTGGTCATGAGACTCGGCAGCACGATCCTCCATGGAGTCTTATGGATGCCATGGAGGGGATGCTTTGGATGGAGCTGTAGCGCTGCCCCAGCATCTTCGAGCTTAGCGATCGCTAAAGAGCAGGTTTCTGGACTTAGCGCCTGCCCTGCGATCTGCTGGGGAAACCGGGAAGCAAAGGAGAAGCAATTTTTCTCCTTTACGTCCCGGGTTTAGCGATAGTGCCCCTGGAAGATAAAGTAATGGCTTCATGAGGGGTAATAGAATAGAGGTGGCAAGGTATATGTAATAATAGGGTCACAAGAGTTCATTGTCAAGCATCAAACATCTCAGCCATGTATACCTTCCCTCTCATGGTTGAAAATCTAACGTGCATGCTTGGTTCTTCTAACTAGCAAAACTGTTTTTTGTTTGAAAGGGTTGAGGAAACAGATAGTTATGTTGTGGGTTTTACCTTTCATCTGCAAGCTGGCCTTGCACAGACTCTGAATGTAGATGATCACCTAAGGAATGTTTATCAGTGACAAACTGAAATGTTTATTGTGTTTAATGTGTACTTGCTAATAATCAGGAGCAGTCTGACGGTAGTATACAACAGGCCCTAGGTAAACATTGTCTTAGAACAGCATTAAACAGATCGTGATGCCCTATTCCAAGATAAATGTCTAACTGCTGAAAGGTGGCATGGGAATAGCCATAACAATGCCAGACTACCAAAGCTTTTTGCTTCCAAATGATTTTTCATAAGACAACTGCCAGGACCCTGTGGATTTATGGCAAAACCACTTTCTATTATTGATAATGTTAAAATATGTGTCATATGTGTCACTGTTGGACACTTCTGCCGGGCGGTGGATCTGCAAACCTAAAAAAATGGATCTCCAATCAGTTCAAACAGCTTCATCATCTCTGAAGACATTTATGAGATGCTGAGAATTTGGGGGCACATTCTGAAGCCCATTTGCAAATAAATTTTATGTGTAATAAAGGAAAAAATTCTCATTACATTTTTCAGGAATATGACCAGCTTGTGTTTACTCCCTGTTGGGCTCCAGCAGGATCTTTGGAACATCGCGTATACTCCAATTAGTGATGGTATTAAGAAAGTTTCAGCTCGAGACAAAATGCTGTGACTCCTTCCCCTGATTTCACCCAAACTCTACCAATTTACCCGACTCTTGACTCTTAAATAAAACACCTGACTTTCTGGATAAAGAAATTATTAACACTGAGCAAATGCCAAGCCTCACAAATCAACTAGCAATTAAAAGTTGGGATCCTTATGAATGTTCAAATCCAGAATGTTCAAATCCGAAGAAGAAGAATGTAGTGGTGGGAGATGTGGCAACACCCAGTAATCATAAACACCTCTCACATAAATCACCACTATATAAATCTATAGAGTAACATGAAGACCAGCAATGATATGTCAATATATCTAGTACTAACCCAATTGCATTAGGCCTGTGATACATTAAAAAATACGGGCTCCATTTTTTTTTAAGCAATGAATAGATTGACAGTTTTTAACATGTTCTTTGAAGCTAGAGAGAAAATGATTGTCCTTTTATACAGTGCAGGAGAGGAAGAAAAAAAACTCTACTTTAATTATACTTATCATCTCTTCTGACTGTTATGCATGAACACATAAAAATGCGTATAATGAGGAAGGAAGCTAAAAACCAACTGTCTTCTTTGAGATTTCTGCAGTTATCACAGCTCAAACATTTCACTCAGGGTCCTGAAGGCATTGAGAAATGTTCCACAGCAAGGAGCTAATTTGTCATATGAGACAGAGCTCAAATAATAAAAAAAAACACAGCTAAAAATTAGGTCTATTGCACACTTGGGTTTTCCCTTCTGGTTTATATTTTAAATATTATTTATAAAATGTTTTTACTTGTATCTGAACAGCATTATTTTATAATATTAGTTAACCCTATAGTGACCAGGAGATCTTACCATTGTCTGTTCGAAAGTACCCACTGCTGTTTTTAAGTTTCTGCGCTGTTTGTGTTTAGCTCTAATTTTCCTTCTTCCCATTTATGGAACCCACACATATTATATACAGTTTTTAAAGCCATTAAATGGACTTTCTAAAAATACCATTATTTTCATCATATCGTATAATTTACTATAAAACCATTTATGAAATATGATGAAAAAAATGGAAAAAACACACTTTTCTGTACTTTGACCCCCAAAATCTACAACTGCCAAAAAATACCCTTGCTAATTAGCTTACAAATTTTGTTCTGACTACAGAAATACACAATTTTTACATGTTTTTGCTTTTTAACCCCTTCGCGAGCCATTTCACCTTTGTGTGCTGAGCTCATTTTGACCGTTTTATGCTCATCATGTTTAAACGTGATTTGAAGTCCTATTTTATTATATGACCCCACTTTTTAATATTTTTTTACTTTTTTTAAAATTATTTGATCATGGTCATGTTTGGTATCATTGGAAAGGCCATGATTATGACCCTCTAGCTGCCATGGATTGGGAGATACGGGGGTCCAAAGGACCCCGGTAACTCCACTTGGCAGCTAGGGGGTTAACTGGCCCACTGACGTCAACGCACATATGGCAACGACGTAAGTGGGTGGGGATGGCCCCGGAGGGTTGACTGACATCCAAGATTTCAGTAACCTACGGGAGCGGAATGTGATCCCGCAGCTAAGGGGTTAAAGACAAGCACCGCTGGAAAGAGCAGACTTTGTACTTTCCAGCAGTGCTAGCTTTAGCCATTGAGCTGGACATTTGGGTCACGTCGATGGAAACCAGCGGCATGTGGAGAAGAACGCCAGCGAAGGTGTAGAGGGCCACTTCCGGGGTATGAGTTTTATAAGGTGATACCGAACACATTGTTATTTTACACTTGAGAAAGATTGGACGTCTAAATGTGTTGTGTGATTGTATTATTATTTTTTAATAAACCTGGCTGAAATTGTGGCCTATTTTGGATTTACATAATTATCCATGTGTACATAGCCTCTTTATATGAGCAACTGTACAATGGCTCAATAATATGTGAGTGATATTCCTATTATGGGACATTTGGACTGCATATACTGGATATACTGCGCAATGTATGTACCATCTTTTCTACTCTAGGTCACGCCACTGTAAGAAGACCGTTCAACTGTCTTTTTATTGAAAATTTCTCTTTTTGTGTGAGGACTCTTTTTATATTTTAGCCTTGGATTATTTTGTGTATTTTCGGTGTATTTACACAGGACCTTGCAGCAATTACTATTTTTTTATTATTTAGTTCCATCTGCACCTACTGCATTATCGTTGTTTCATGCTAAACTAAAATTTAACAATACACCTTCCGCTTTCCCCATAGCATCCCCATTAGTGTAAGATTCCGTGGCATGTGCTAGTTCAGCAACTTGCTACCCTCAGTGATACTCGAGTTATCACTTCCGCGGCGCCGCGAGCATCACCTCTTGGAGTCCATAGGATTCTGTGGAGGGTTGCGCTATATCACAGCGAGCCCTGTGCGATCTCCCTCTCGTGGAGATTGCGCAGTGTCACAGAGTGATCATAGTGGGGGGACCATTTGTCCCCAGTCTCACTCGGCTTAGGGCTAGAAAAGGTGTTGACAACCGCAGCTCCGGAGCCGCATGCAGCTCTTTCATCACCTTGCTGCGGCTCCGGGGCAGGCGCTCCCGATAGGGTGCAGCCCCTGCCCCGACCCGGGGTTTTCCTATGACTCCTGTGGCCACTGTCACCATCATCACTCTGCGCTTGCTCTGGGCGCAGCGTGATGGATGGAAGACGTCGGCTCGCGGTGGCTGACCAATAGAGAGTGAGGGGAGCGGGGATAACCCCGCCCCCCTCAGCATGATGGACAGCCACGGCGTGGCAGAAATGAAGATCTTTGAAATGAGGAATTTGTTAGCTGGGTTACCTGGGCACTATTATTAATTTATGGAGGGGAGAGCCCTGGGCATTATTAATTTATGGGGGGAAGACCTGGGCACTATTATTAATTTAAGGGGGGCCCTGGGCATTATTAATTTATGGGGGAGAAACCTGGGCACTATTATTAATTTATGGGGGGAGACCTGGGCATTATTAATTTATGGGGGGAGAGACCTGGGCACTAATATTAATTTATGGGGGGCCCTGGGCATTATTAATTTATGGGGGAGAAACCTGGGCACTATTATTTATTTAGGGGGGACCTAGGCACTATTATTAATTTATGGGGGGGACCTGGGCACTATTATTAATACATGGGGTGGAAAGAGACCTGGCATTATTATTAATTTATCGGGGGGAGAGACCAGGGCATTGTTAATAATTTATGGGGGGGACCTGGGCATTATTAATTTATGGGGGAGACCTGGGCATTATTAATTCATGGGGGGCTGTGCATTACTAATTTATGGAGGGGGACACCTGGGCATTATTAATTTATGGGGGGGGGAGACCTGGACATTATTATTAATTTATGGGGGGAGAGAGCTGGGCATTATTATTAATTGATGGGGGAGAGACCTGGGCATTATTATTAATTTATGGGTGGGAAAGACCTGGGCATTATTATTAATTTATGGGGGGGGAGAGACCTGGGCATTATTATTAATTTATGGGGGGGGACCTAGGCGTTATTAATTTATGGGGGGAGCAGGGTGCAGCGTGATGGATGGAAGACGTCGGCTCGCGGTGGCTGACTAATAGAGAGTGAGGGGAAGCGGGGATAACCCCGCCCCCCTCAGCATGATGGACAGCCACCGCACGGCAGAAATGAAGATCTTTGAAATTAGGTATTCGTTAGCTGAGTTACTTGGGCACTATTATTAATTTATGGGGGGGCCTGGGCATTATTAATTTATGGGGGGGAGACCTGGGCGCTTCAAAAAAGAGAGATCCCAAATTACCTGAAATTCTAATAAGCCATTTTTTTATTTTAGCACAAAAGCATTGATAAATAAATCACATTATTCATCTCCTGACAAAATAACTGCTGCTATCCATATCAATAGTTTGAAAGTGAATGTTACAAAGCAAACCAAACATATAAATATTGTATTAATTTTCTGGCACCTGGAGACCAATGCATGTTTTGTGACTTATTGTTAATAAGTGGTCTATTTTCCCTTTAAAATCCCTAATGATCAAAAATGCCGATGTATGGCAAAATTAAATTTTTGGCTAAAGATGCCAATCTGGCACCTTTACAGTTGATAAATTTCTCCTTTAAAAGTTTATTGCTTGAGGCAATGCTAATAAAACATATGACAGCTCCAGCTTCCCGTGTAACTGCTGACTGCAGTGAAGCTTCAAGACAGTGAACATCAATAATATGGATACCTGTCATTCAATGATAAACATTAGATTCTTTTTCTGTCTTTCAAAAGCTCGTCTTAGTGCAAATCAGTATCTTTCAATTACCCTTGATAGTTAACCTTCAGCTAGGTAATTTTATTTAATAGAAATTATTTTTGTATGGTTTAATAGCTTTTATAAAATCATATAACGTAGAGTCATCCTATACAATGAGTTTACTAAAAATCAACATTGTGATCTGACTTAATAGTTTGCATATAGTTAATTTTTATCCTGCAACTTTCTTGCACTTTCCTGTAATAGTTCTGCCTGTGTTTATCTTCACTTGATACTCATACCACATACAGGGTTATTCAGAGCGCGCCGATGAAATGGCACCGAACAGTGAATTTCCCTGTATCGTGACATTTTGGGGCCATTCGGCTGTTCAGAAATCAGGTAGTTCGCCAAATATTGGCGAACTACCAGCAAGTACAGTGCCTGTTCAAAGGCAGTGAAAACCCCCATAGAGAAGTAATGGTTAATCTAGTCACAGAACACCAAACAGCAGAGAAATGTCAGAGAAATGCCCCTGATGTTCAGTGGTTTAATTCGGCATGTTTATTCAGGCGAACGCCATAGGCTTCAATGTTAAAAATATTCCTGGTTTTATTCAATATCTAATAAACTATTTATTCTTTTAATCTGCAGTAAAAAGCACCTTAATTTGTTGATTTGTTAGGATCTTTTAGGCATTTTTTGGGATTTTTCGACAACTTTTTTTCTCGTTTTTTTAACCACTTCGCTGTGGAGGACGCGCTCAGCGCGTCCTGCCACAGGAAGGGTTTGCTGCAGAGGACGCGCTGAGCGCGTCCTCCCTTAGCAGCCTGCGATCCGCCGGATTCCGGCCGATCGCTGTGCCCCCGGTGCGGGCTGACATCTTGGATGTCAGCCCGTCAATCCGGGACCGCCGCGGGCACAATAGATGTCATCGCGGTGGCGTGATGACATCTATTTCAGGCGCCCCCCCGCGTGTGCGGAGGAGGTGCCTGAAAGGGAGGGGGAGGTCCTTCGGATCTCTCGCCCTCCCGATCGCGGGAGTCCTGAGCTTAATGCCAGGCACTGTTTGGAAGGGCACAGCCTGCCCTTCCAAATGGTGGCTGTCATTAACCCCTGGGGAGCCGGATCACGAATCGGCGCTGAAAAGCGCCGGTTCTTGATCCTTTCCCGGAGCTGGCCGACATCTTGGATGTCGGCCAAGCCTCCGGGAACTCCCCCTGAGGACTGGCGTCATCGTGCATAGCATGATGACACCAGTCCTGGAGTTAACCCCTAGCTGCCACCAATGGTGGAGATAGGGGGTTCCAATGAACCCACTATCTCCCGATCCGTGGCAGCTAGGGGTTAAAGTTTGGTACTGTTGGATCGGCCAGAGCATGGCCGTTCCAACGATATCAAGCACGACTGTGAAAAAAGTTTTTTAAAAAAAATAAAAATTAAAAATAAAAAAAAAATAATAATTTAAAAAAAATTATAACAAAAAATAAACAATTTTTTTTTCTTTTTTTTGGTTTGTTAATGCAGCAATATTGTTCCCATTTCAATTATAATGTGAACAATGATGCTGCACTAACGATTTTTGTATGCGGCGCGTTTGTTAAAAATCGCGTAATTTTCCCCAAAAAAAATTTAACGAGACCCCATTTCTAATTTTTTTAACAAGCGCACCCCATACAAAATATAACCGCAATTGCTCACATGTGAAAATGTGAAAAAAAAACATTTTACACGTTGTAAATTATTGAAAATTTATATTTTATTGCATTCTTTGTTATAATATACAGACAGGTCATGACGTATACATATAATAATGACATATTATGAATCTGCCGAGTCTGACGGAAAGAACGATATATAATATGTCTGGTTCATATACTAAAATAAGCCTTCAAAACACGTTTAAACATGATGAGCAAAACCGTTAAAAATGAGCTCAGCACAGAGGCGGGAAATGCCTCAGCAACGAAAGGGTTAAATAGAGTTTTTTTCTTTTTCTGAGACAGACCTTTTTAGTATTATTCATAGGCCCTTCTATGTTAATTCCATGCATTTTCCTTCAGTAGTTTTTTTGCAAACAGCGTTTCAATTTTGACACCTTCAATCGGTTTTTTTTCCCCTTTCGCTGGCTTGTTGGCTTTTTCCGGCCGCTGGCTGTCGCTGTGTTCGCCAGATCGTCGTCTTTTTCCAGACAGTTTCGACAAGGTTTGCAGCCGATTATCGGATCCGATCTGATAAGTTATCGGATCAGATCGGATCTGATATTTTCTGAAATGGTTTTTTTCGGTGCTTTTGCGGCTTTTTCTTTTATTCATTTGGCGGCTTTGCGGCGGGTTTTCCCTGAACTCCGGGGACCCTGCGGTGAATGCAGAATTCACCACAGGGTGGGGAAATTTGATTCCCCGATGTGCGTGGAACAAGAGAGCACCGAAATGTGTTGTTATCAAGTATCCTCTATCACCTTCAACACAGCTCTCCATTGTAGGTTAATTGAGGGATATTAGATTGAGTATCAGTGACCTCGAATCCATACCTTTTCGGATTGATAATGTATTATTTTATGTTTTATACACAAAGACTGTTTTAGCTAGTTGGTTCAGTAAAGCCACTTACTTTTACAACATCTTCATCTGAAGACTTGCACTCCACCAGTTCTGAAATATCTGACACGTATCCTTTTTCCTCCACTGAAACAACTTTGACTGGTACTGCTACTGTTTTCCCAGTGAGGATGGCTGTGTTTAGAATCTCTGTGTCCTGTGTAGACAGCAAAAGACACGACACTTAAATGCATAGAGCCCTTTTTGGTTCATATCATAAATATAGTGGCATTATCTATTGTCAGAATCAATTAGCATTTATTGCAAAAGCAGTTTCTCCCACCTATGATGATTAAGTAAATATATTGGAGGGGGTTGGTGTGTTATTTAGTGCAGCCTACACACCAGTGATTCCATATAACCACAATATCAGATGAATGGAATTGAAATGTACCATTGCCATCCTTACACAACAACAAGCATGGTTATCTTGCACAGCATATTACAACTGCAACAGGAATCTTGCTACACAGGTTGAAAGATTTGAGAGTGTATGGCAAGGAGAAGGCCTGCTGCACTTAGGGCAGAATAATAACCCCTTCACTCCTGAGATCAAAATAACTTTGGTCTTCAAAACCACCATTAGGTGCCTTATACAGAGTTATCGCGATCAGCAGCTGAGTATGACAAAAGCAAAGGAAATCTGTTTGTTGCCCATAAAAATTTAGCACCGTGGACATGATACCCAAGGTACTAACACCTTAAAGATTTTACCAAATTGTTGGAAGCTTTGAAGGGTTACAGTTTTGTAAAATATTTAGATGTTTAAATGTATAAGCTGCTATTGAAGTCTTTGAAAGTAGCGCTGGAGTACTCTCTTCCTGTTTTTTTGTATTATATTATCTTGAGACGCACCCACACTGTGTGCTTAGTAAGGTTGAGTGCTACCCGCCTTGTGTATTCTGTATGAAAAGGGCTGACACCCCTTGGGCAAGCACCCCTCCCTGTCACAGGTGTTCCACCCACAGGATCTATTTATCCTTGAACTGCAGCGAGCTCTCGAAAGGACTCAGTCCTCGGTAAGTGAGTTGATGCCATAATAGCAGTCATTGGGTAATAAGGATAGGACCTGTCAGAAGGTGGAATACATTGGCATTGTTGGCAGGCTTAAGAAATTTATGGCCATATAGTGTGAACTAAATGTCCACCATTTTTCAACAGAGCTCGGGGTTATAAACCTTATAGAAAGTCTTGAATGGGTTGAGAACTGTTGTAATCCTGAAAGGAGTAAGAGTTGTTGGAAGCTTTGAAGGATTATAATTTGGTAAAATCTTTAGATGTTTAAAATATATAAGCTACTGTTGAAGTCTTTGAATGTGTTAACTGAAGTGCATTCTTTCTGGTTTGTTTTAATACATTGTCTTGAGAAGCATTCACACTCAAAAATCAGCTGGGAAATTTGTCTGGTGGTCTTTTCCAGCTGATAATGCATGGAGAGAAGGAAGGTCGGTATGGGCGCTCCTGTCTAGGTGTAGGTGCTTATTATAGTTTGCTGCCGTCTAGGAAAGGGCACAGACTCTCGAATTGAGTGTGCAAATATCAATGGAGAAAAAGGGGGGGTTCCTAGTGGCGCAACAGTTATGTACAACACATCACAGTGCCGTACTTATGAGCCAATGGATACGTGTAAATCCTTACAGTTCATATAATTGCAACTTAACTGGTGCAAAAGTAAATAAGGTGCTGATGTCACAATTAGTGATATAAAGTGCAACAGTTTATGCAATATAAAGTGCAACAATCAATGCGATATTAAAGTGCGACAAGGTATGCGTTATTAAAGTGCAACAGTGACAGCCTAGGTGCATGAAGAGAGCTAGCACAGCATGCTGATGGATGCTAGAAAGAGGATAATGCCGATATCCGCATCGGCGCTTGTGGTGACCAGTGCAGTCTGAGTATAAATACTCGACGTCTGTTGGTGAATATGCAAAAATGACCTTACACTGATTTCCCGTGTATATTGGAGATCTATTGTCCTTAATGTCTTTGTTTTCCAGAGGTCCTAAGGTGGCAGAATATACACTAAAACGTGTTCTGCTTTATGCTTGATGTAGCAGCTCCTCCTATAGCGTTGATTAACTCCGCTCAAACGGGAGATAAAGAACGGGGGGAAGAGAAAGGAAATAACAATAGTACAGCAACGTTTTGGTATGGGTGAAATTACTGGTGCTCAAAAATTGCGCACTTACAGGAGCCAGAGCCGCTTAAATCCGGGCTCTGGAGTGAAACGCCTGGTGTCAACTATAGGGTGATCACTGCCCTTCTTTAATAAGACGCCTTCACCTCAGGTAGAGGGACATAAAAAAGAGGAAAAGGGTGCTCTCATGGCACAGCATCAGTGATTACTGACTCGCTATAGTAAGAAGGAGGTTGGTTACACTCACCGATTTGGGAGCCTTATCATTCCAGGCTCAACCGTTGTGCATTTGGTACTGCTTGATGGTGCGTACCTGGACCCCTCTTAGCTGGTTCTTTAGGTGCAGGTTGCGGTGTCCGTGGTGGATCCTGGAGGACCGGCCTATTCAGGTTGGTTTGAATTACCAGTGATTCAGTGATCCAAATACTCCTATGTACTTAAAATAGGGGTTTATTCAATAAAATACATGGATTACAAACAATATATATGGTCGAGGGGGGGGGTTGGTGATATCTCCCCCCCCCTCGACCATATATATTGTTTGTAATCCATGTATTTTATTGAATAAACCCCTATTTTAAGTACATAAGAGTATTTGGATCACTGAATCACTGGTAATTCAAACCAACCTGAATAGGCCGGTCCTCCAGGATCCACCACGGACACCGCAACCTGCACCTAAAGAACCAGCTAAGAGGGGTCCAGGTACGCACCATCAAGCAGTACCAAATGCACAACGGTTGAGCCTGGAATGATAAGGCTCCCAAATCGGTGAGTGTAACCAACCTCCTTCTTACTATAGCGAGTCAGTAATCACTGATGCTGTGCCATGAGAGCACCCTTTTCCTCTTTTTTATGTCCCTCTACCTGAGGTGAAGGCGTCTTATTAAAGAAGGGCAGTGATCACCCTATAGTTGACACCAGGCGTTTCACTCCAGAGCCCGGATTTAAGCGGCTCTGGCTCCTGTAAGTGCGCAATTTTTGAGCACCAGTAATTTCACCCATACCAAAACGTTGCTGTACTATTGTTATTTCCTTTCTCTTCCCCCCGTTCTTTATCTCCCGTTTGAGCGGAGTTAATCAACGCTATAGGAGGAGCTGCTACATCAAGCATAAAGCAGAACACGTTTTAGTGTATATTCTGCCACCTTAGGACCTCTGGAAAACAAAGACATTAAGGACAATAGATCTCCAATATACACGGGAAATCAGTGTAAGGTCATTTTTGCATATTCACCAACAGACGTCGAGTATTTATACTCAGACTGCACTGGTCACCACAAGCGCCGATGCGGATATCGGCATTATCCTCTTTCTAGCATCCATCAGCATGCTGTGCTAGCTCTCTTCATGCACCTAGGCTGTCACTGTTGCACTTTAATAACGCATACCTTGTCGCACTTTAATATCGCATTGATTGTTGCACTTTATATTGCATAAACTGTTGCACTTTATATCACTAATTGTGACATCAGCACCTTATTTAATTTTGCACCAGTTAAGTTGATAATGCATGGAGCGCTGAATAGTAGTAAATCAATTTGGCCACCAGATGACAATAGCTCTCTGCCAAATAGGATAGTACAGTAAGAAATACATTGGGAATATTCCCATATATTTCTTACTGTAAATAAATTTAAAAATTATTTTCCAGAAAAGACTAGTTTCTTAACCTCCCTGGCGGTCTAATGTTTTCAAAATTTCGTGTCTAAAAGTGTCTCAATTTTTTTTTAATGAAAACGTGTTTTTGTACATAGTTAGCCTGTATTAAATAGGAATCACGCACTGAAATCCGTGCAATCAAGAGTCCTTACTGGTAAAATCCTTTATAAATAAAGAAAGAAAGAAAAAAAATAGTAAATACACTGAGTCCGATAAATTTTGAAACACGACATAATAGTTTATTATCCCAAAAATAATTATCCAAAATAATGCAAATAAATGATATTCAAATAAAATAAAACAAAAAACACTGAAATCTGTCTGAAAACAAGGGTGAGACGACGTATGGTCTGTTTCTTATCCTGTAGTGCCACCTAGTGGCCGTTCATAAACATTGCACATTGGATTATACAGTGTATTATAATTTTTTTCTACGTTTGCTGCTTGGTCCCGCCCTCTGCATCGTGTGACTCGCAGGGAGCCTTACCAGGAAGCAGCTCGCCGCGATCACACTGCGAGGGACAGCGAGGGAGCCAGGAGGAGGTGAGTATGCATCCAGCCAGAGTGTGGCTCTGGGTTACCGTTCGTGGTAGTGAAATTTAACCCGAGTCACACTCTGGAATACCACCAGGGAGGTTAAAGTCTGTTTTGGAAAATTACTTGGGTATTCAGAAAGTTTGATTATGGCAATTTAATAAAATTGAATAATATAGGATTGGTTATCAAATGTGTTGTGTTAAATAGCACATTAAAATGTAACATTATGTAATCTTTCCTCAAATATAATTTTTTTCCTGCTATCTTCCACACAATGTGGTTACTCATTACACCAGGGTTAACCAGGAATTTTTCTAAAGAAAAATTCAGTGACTTTGGTGTACAATTTTCAAGCCTCATGTCTAGTAAATGCACTGTGGTGGATATCTTTTCAAGGAAGTAATACAGCAGACACAGACATTTAACAATATAATAATATTGCAACTAGAAAAGAAAAACTCTATTAAATTGCAAAATAATCAGGAAATTCACACATACATAATTTTAAAGCAGGTCACATCAAAACATAGGGAATATTGTAGTTACAGTTTGATAACAAATTTAATTATGCTTAAACAAACTTGACAGTGCTACTTTAATTAAGAAGGTCGGATGGAAGCAGTGAGATTTGTTTGCTAAGTCTATCAAATGTTTGTGCTAGCATGGAATAAGTCACATAAGAGATTTTACAAATTCCGTTTGTATTTAAAAAGCAAATATTTTAGATATTGTTTCCACAAATTTGTAAATTGAATTAAGCTTCAAAAATTGCTTCCTAAGTAAACGGAGGACCATGCAAGTAGAAATGGCTAGGATCCTGAAAGCTTCAAGCCAAGACATAACGAGCCACATTACAGTCATCGCGCTAAAACGTGGACGCTAGGGAGAAAAACCTGTGCCTGCAGGATTCTCTTTTGCATCCCCGTTTATCGCACTATGATGATGCAGGCGCTAAAAAAGCTGCCTGCATCGTTATCGGGCGCTAAGCCCCGGGATTTGCATGGCAGCGCTAAGCGCCGCTGCGGGCATCCACTCGATGGAGTCCATAGGACGGCAGACGGCACCGGTCACATGACCTGCCGGATCCCGCCTCGCGTGAGATCCAGCAGGTCGGCGTAGTGATCCGCATGGGAAAACTAGGGGGACTTTTTCCCCCAGTCTCTCCCTGCTCCCGGCGGACAGAGGAGGCGGTTGGAGCTGCAGTTCTCGCCGTGGGATAGAAGGTGAGTATCTGATTTTTGGGCAGTATCTGATTCTGCAGCAGCAGAATCCGTTAGCACCAGGTCTAGGCTGTGGTTACCTGTCGGGTTAACCGCAGCCAGATGGTAATTAGTGTTAGTATATTGTAATACTAACGCTAATTAACTCTTTGCGCTCTCCATGTTAAGCATAGGTTAGTGTTTGGATTGTAATATGGTGCACCTGTGTTAGGGCCACCAGGGCTAAAGGTAACACTCACTCAGGTGAGTGCTAATGTTAGCACCAAGAATGTAATGGTGCCCAATGTTTCTTAAACTTCAATTTTTAATATCTGCATTTCATGAACCTGCACCGGCTGGGTGGAGTAGAGGTAATGTCACTGCTCTGCATGGAGAGAGCCTGTGGACTCATGGGTTCGATCCCAGCGAGCAACCTCTCCAGTAAGTGTCCATGGCAAGACACCTAACGGTACATACTCGCCACCCAGGACATACTTGAAAACGAGAGAAATCTCAATGTATTCATCCTGGTAAAATCCTTTCTCAAAAAAAAAACCTATGCAAATCTTCAAATGGCCCCTATCGTTTCATTTTCCACATACCACATGATCCAGCAATGATTTGGTAAAGATGTTGGGGTGGCCATGAACATTTCATTAAGCCTTAATCCTTTCACTACGAAGTTACAGTTGTGTTCAAAATTATTCAACCCCCAATGCTGTAAAGGGTTTTAGGGAATTTAGTGTACATTTGTAATTGTATTCAGAATTAAATCCTACAAGGACTTTTTAAAGAACCATATGCAACTAAAATGAAATCAATTGGTTTTGTAATACAGTAGTAAATGTTTATTTTGTGAATTCTTCATTGACACAATTATTCAACCCCTTAAAGACTACCACTCTGAAGAACAGAGGTTCATTCAAGTGTTTTCAATCAGGTATTGAAAACACCTGTGGATGTCACGGAGCAGCAATAAAGCATAATAAGCACCAATTAGGCAGCTTTAAAATGACTGTGATACTCAGCTCCTTCTAGACATTTACTGGTGTGGTTACAAACATGGTGAAGTCAAGAGAATGGTCCAGGAAGACAAGAGAAGAGGTGATTACTCTTCACAGGAAGGGCAATGGCTATAAGAAGATTGCAAAGATGTTAAACATACCAAGAGAGACCATAGGAAGCATCATTTGCAAATTCAAGGCAAAGGGCACAGTTGAAACGCTACCTGGTCATGGCAGAAAGAAGATGCTGACTTTGACTGCTGTGCGCTACCTGAAGCGTAGAGTGGAGAAAAAGTCCCGTGTGACTGCTGAGGAACTGAGAAAAGATTTGTCAGATGTGGGTACTGAAGTTTCAGCTCAGACAATACGGCGCACACTGCGTAATGAAGGCCTCCATGCCAGAACTCCCAGGCGCACCCCCTTGCTGTCTCCAAAGAATAAGAAGAGTCGACTGCAGTATGCCAAAAGTCATGTGGACAAACCACAGAAGTTTTGGGATAGTGTTCTGTGGACTGATGAAACAAAATTAGAACCGTTTGGGCCCATGGATCAACGCTATGTTTGGAGGAGGAAGAACAAGGCCTATGAAGAAAAGAACACCTTGCCTACTGTGAAGCATGGCGGGGGGTCAATCATGCTTTGGGGCTGTTTTGCTTCTGCAGGTACAGGGAAGCTTCAGCGTGTGCAAGGTACCATCAATTCTCTTCAGTACCAGGAGATATTGGATGACAATGTGATGCAGTCCGTCACAAACCTGAGGCTTGGGAGACATTGGACCTTTCAACAGGACAATGATCCCAAGCATACCTCCAAGTCCACTAGAGCATGGTTGCAGATTAAAGGCTGGAACATTTTGGAGTGGCCATCGCAGTCACCTGACTTAAATCCAATTGAGAACCTCTGGTGGGACTTAAAGAAAGCAGTTGCAGTGCGCAAGCCTAAGAATGCGACTGAACTGGAGGTTTTTGCCCATGACGAATGGGCAAAGATACCCGTAGATCGCTGCAAGACACTTGTGTCAAGCTATGCTTCACGTTTAAAAGCTGTTATAACTGTAAAAGGATGTTGTACTAAGTACTAAGATTGAATGTCACTAGGGGGTTGAATAAAACTGATAATGATGTGAGCACAGAAAAGACATTTGTGGTTATTTCATTATAAATGTTATGTTATATTTGTCTGACCTACACGTGCCTCTTTGATTTAATTGTAAGCAAGATGACTGAATGATCAAAATCAATGTCAAACTGGCCAAAACACTCAATTTCAGTTGGGGTTGAATAATTTTGAACACCACTGTATTTTCCAAAAAACACTGTCAGGAACCAATGGTTTTTAGAAAAATTATTTTAATTAATTATACAGTAAGAAATATTTTGGAATATTCCCAATGTGTTTCTTACTGTACTATCCTATTAGGCAGGAAGATGTCGCCATCTACTGGCCAAAATGAGTTACTGTAGTTAGAACTGCAGTTCGTGGTTCTTTGCATCGGCTGCTGAAAGTCCAACTAGGACATTCAATTAGTCGATTTTAACCCCATGAGGACCAATGACGTACATGGTTACGTCCTGGGAAAAAATACTGTTGAGGACCAAGGATGTACCATGTACGTCATGGTCCTCTAACCCCCCTCCCTTTCTATACTTACCTCTCTGTCCAGGATCCCACGTTGGTCTGACTTCCTTGAAGTCAGACCAAAAATTAAGAACCATTAAATATTAATGAATAACTCCACATTACCACCTCAATAACTAGATAGCTGATATGTTATTGGCTCTGCTCATTATTTCAGGAAGCCGTTAAATTAAACCGACAGAAGCACCATTGTTACCCTTATTTGGAGCTCATAGGACTCTACGTAGAGTCATAACAATATTCTTTTCTGACAACAGAGAACTATTTGTTTTTGGTGTCCTTTTCTTTAGGGAGGGAAAAGGGGCAATTTGAGCAAAATCCATCATTATGCAGCTGGTATTTTGTTTTCAACACTGGCTGTAGATGAGAATAACAAGCAGCTTTGGAACAGCTCATTTTCTCATACTCCCTCAACATTTGTGATTCGCATACAAAGTATAGTAAATGTACAGTAGACAGCCGTAACAGCAACGCCAAAACAGGGTTTCGGTAAAATATTTTGTGAATTTCAATTGCAAATAAGTAATTAAAAACAATTTGAAAATGAAAACAATATAAATAATAAATAATATAAACATAAAACAAGTTTATAAATAAATTATATATAATATAAACACAAAGCAACAAAAAATGTAATACAATATTAATCACAACAAGAAAGACTTTAGTTTCTGACATCCATCTCAGTAGTATCTGGTACTGTAACAGTCAGCAATTTTGGGGGAAAGGAGATTTCTAAACTCAGTTGTAAGCAAAATGCTCATAAGAAGAGGTTCACACTCTCCAGACGTCTATACTGCACTGGAGCAGTTCACTTGGGGATATGGGTCACATTTATATGAGTAATTTTCTTTTAAGTAACAGGATTGGAAAAGTACAAATATGTTTCTGCAAATGGTCATTTTAGTTAAACATTTGAAAATTCTATATGATGTTATATTTTTTTAATGCTATTATTTTGGTTTATGAAATAAATCCATTATTGTGAAGGTTAATGCATAATACAGTACAGTAATGTACACGTATATTTGTATAAGGCACAGAGAGAATATTGGGGTTGTCTGAATTTTTAAATATGGGTTTTATTTCCCCATTTCCACAAATTTTAAATAAATTAAAACATTTTGGTTTGTTATATAAATTAAGGAGAACATATGAATTACAGTAAGTATGTGCATTTAATAGGAGTACCTGATCACTTATAAACCCTTTAACTCCTTCACTACTAAGTGGTTTTGTATAAAACCACTAGCAGGAAATTTATGTTCCATTACCCAAATTGTAGAACGTGTCTACAATACATTTTTACAATAATATAAAAAAAACAGTAAGCTCATTTGACAGGTTTCCCCTGCTGGTCATAATTTGCTACTGAAGATTGTGTTCATGAGATCCATGACCATTTGCAATATATTCTGGAGATCTTATGCAAATTAATTTAGTTTGCAATAAAATAAATTCCTTTGCACTGCTCCAGAGAAAAGAATAGATTGTGTTTACTCAATGTCGAGCTCCTGTAGGGGGCATTTTAAGATCAAGCATACTCAATCATGGTAGTGAAGGGGCTAAATCTAAAACAAACACAGCCCTGACACTCAAAGGGTCCTCCTATCACACACACCATTAATTTATTGTGACTCAGACAACTGCCATAGGGAGCCCCAGTCAGGAGATGAGTGTAATAATGTTATTTTATTGCCCTTGCCCTGCTTGTTCACCGCGGGCCTGGCATGTTCTCAATCTGATATCTAATAAAACAACCACCAAGAACCGTGTGCCTGGTCTCCCTTCTTCCTTTGGAATCTACAACTCTATATTCTTCATGCTTCCTGGAAAATAAGACCCACCTACCAACAACTACTCAAAAAAAACACTGACCTACAAAATTTGTATTAAAGGAATTCTCTGGGGTTAAAATGGAAGAGGATTGCTGGATGCATTGAAAACTATTGGTGGTAGCTGAGCCCCACAAGTTACAATATCTAGGAACTTGAGATCGGCACTTGTGATCTCAGGTTCTAGTCAGGACTAACTTTCTGCACCAGTGTTAATTTTGACAGCAAATTTTGATTTAGTTTTAATCTTAGTCTGTTGACTAAAATACCAATTTTAGTCATCTGAATGGTTTTAATTTTAGTCTAGTTTTAGTCGACTAATATATAATTCGATTTTAGTCAACTAAAATCTACTGTAAATTTAGTCGACTAAAATCTAATGGGTTTAGTTAAAGTGTAATTAATGAATTATTTCAGCATTTCTCATTCTATACTCCTGGAGTAAACATCTATTAACCTGTTATTATTTATGGTATTAAGGTCTGAACATGCAATACAGAAGCACATAAAAAGTTATGTTATAAATAACATTTATCTTAAAATCCAGTTTCCATTTTGACAGCAAATTTATTTAGTTTTACTTGTAGTCTTTTGACTAAAATGCCATTTACTTTTACTCACATTTTAGTCATCTGAATTATTTTAATTTTAGTCGTATTTTAGTCAAAAACGTGTTATAATATTTAGTCAACTAAAACTAGACTAAAATTTTTAGTTGACTAAAACTAGACTAAAATTTTTAGTCAACGGAAGTAACTCTGTTCTGCACTCGATCGGTAGAATCAGCCATCCATAATAGGGTTTCTCTTATATTTTGCCCTACAAGATTGTGTGTGTGTGTGTGTGTGTGTTATACATCTGCAATGGAATACACACAGAATCCATTCCGTAACCTGCTAAAAGTTGCAAATCACCACTCCATCTGGAATAGGGGCCAATGTTTACTGAAAGGATTTTCTAACAGTAATTACCTGTTTATAATGGATATTAACCTTACTATCTTCTTTTCATCCTCATTAACTAAGAATTGCAAATATTTAATAGAAAATATATATTTTTCTATTTTTGATTAATGATTTTTTTCTGAAATCTTTTTACTGCTGGTTTAGACTTCATAGTTTAGATATCTAAATGCTTTTTAGATCCAATTTAATAATAAAAAGCATACTGAAAGCATTACCCATGCTAGTGTTAATGTCATACCATGAAGTCCTGCTTTGCAGCTTTAAGGAGGATATTTGAGTTAATAAAAACAGCACTTGTTTAACTGCCATTATTATAAACAAAACCATGAAGTTCTTCACATGAGAGCTTATGTTACTCAGAGGAATAAACCAATTAATTCTTAGCACTGGTATATAGAAAATTGCTGTTCGTTCCTAGGCTGGAGAGCATTCAAGTGGGACTAATTTAGGTACTAATTTAACATTAACTTGGGCAGAATGAAAAAGCGAAATGACAGCTACTAAACACAATCCGCCAGAGTTTATGGCCTTAGGAATAATTTGGTTACAGAGTGACAAATCTCTTGGTAGAAATAGTACGTCCATCAAATTTACCATTAGGGGATTATTTCATGTATTTTTTTTTCATGCAGATGTAATTATAGAACATTTCCAATTATATTTAGAAGCTGAATAAGCACGAGCTTGCTGTAAATAGGTATGTCGTAGTAATACAAACATTATTTTACACAGACTAAGCAGTGCACAGCGATCAGCACCCTGGACAGCAACATAACGGCCAATATAAAATATAGTATTTAGTGAGTTTTATAAAAGTAAAAAATAATATGTGAAAATAATCATGTTTAAATATGTGAAAGTAACTAATCATGTCTACTTTTATGCTTTTAATGACACTGGAAAAATGCAGTTTACAGGAGACTAGGTGCAGCCACTTCATCCTTAGATTGTTTTGGCCATTGACCACGATTACAGTTCTAGTTGCACTCTGACGGTGTGAAAATGCACTTCTAATTCAGCTTTGGCCATGTGCTATTTAATTTATACCCCATAAATGTTTCTAATGTTCAGAAATATAGTGGGTCAGTTTAGAGTGTCTTTTAAAATACCCTTATGAAGTCACAATACAAATTTTGATTATGTTAATACCTCGTCACTTGTATCTTCTTGGGCCCCAGATGCTAGAATTTGGTATGCAATATTTATGTGTTTATATGTATTTCCCATTTATTTATTTGCAAGGTATTTTACCAGTAAGGATACACTGATATTTCTCTCATTTTCAAGTATGTCCTTGGTCCAAGAACACTGAAATTGTTACAGTCATTACAGAACGGTAACTGGTTATCTTGTAGTATTTTAACTACTAAGTTCTAAGCATTGAAAGAAAATCAAAGAAGGCAGTGGTCACTTACACCATAAAAGTATCATTTGCCAAACCTACACATGGATGAGACTTGTTAAAATACAAAGTAATGGAGGAACGCCATAACATTAGAAAAACCACAAAATAATTGATGATAATTCTTTCATATCGAAATAAATTCTCTGGAGAGGTTTGGTTACACAGGACAGACATAAAACAAAACCTTCTCTTGTCTTCACCTTTTGTGTAATGAGGTATGTACATACACTTATTAATATTAACACAAATTTGGACTCCAGCAGGCTGTAATGGGCATTTATCTTTCTGCTTGAAAATATATATGAATGCACACTGTTATTATCATTTTACTATTATCCTTTATTTATATAGCGCACAAATTCTGCAGCGCTTTACAAGATCAGTGTACAAGGAGTTGATACATTACAATACCACACACAGATGATGACCTGATTCAGGGGGACCATGTTCCCAAGGGAATTTACAATCTATGAGATGTACAAATATTTTGTGAGGAAGGCACATCCATATCGTTAGGTGTCTTGCCCAAGGACACTCGCTGGTGGCGTCTTCTGAGTGGGATCGGGTCGGCTTTCCGTGATTGTAGATCATTGACCTGGTGGTTAGGTTGATCCTGCTTCTCGTAAAGTCAAGACGTTTCCACAGTTGTATTGGAGGGATGTGCTTAATGGTATTTTAACTTGTTTCTCCACGGTCGAAGGGCAGAGATGTTACCACTGGACTCCACAGCTGATATTGTGTGGTAGGTATGTGGTAAGTATGTACTGTTGGGTGTCTTGCCCAAGGACACTTACTGGAGAGGTGCTTTGGCCTGTTCCAATTTAGAAAAAAAACCAAAAAACCGAATAGTTTAGTTATCAGTTTTAACGCATTCTGAGTAATTTATTTACTTCATAAACAACACTAAAATAAAATGTTAGCATAATTTTTAGGCTTTTTTGAAAGGCTCTGTTATCATTTAAGCTTTGTACTTTAACATAGCACACTATACGTAGTTTTTAAAAATTACACTCCAAATCCATAATGACACCAAGCCAGTACATTGATTGAAAATAGTTTAGGTTGGCTCATGTAGACATTTGGATCATGGTAATATATATACCATGTCTAGTGGACCATACTCATTCTTAACACCTTTACTGTTCTTCTTCAAAGCTTGCCCAACTGGCTCCTTCCAACTAATGCAGTAGAACACAGTGAATCAAACCTGCATTAAAAGGAAATCTCATGCTCTCCAATGCAAAAACATGTATAGGATATGGTTTAAATCCATTATACAGTTGTGTTCAAAATTATTCAACCCCCACTGAAATTGAGTGTTTTGGCCAGTTTGACATTGATTTTGATCATTCAGTCATCTTGCTTACAATTAAATCAAAGAGGCACGTGTTGGTCAGACAAATATAACATAACATTTATAATGAAATAACCAGAAATGTCTTTTCTGTGCTCACATCATTATCAGTTTTATTCAACCCCCAAGTGACATTCAATCTTAGTACTTAGTACAACATCCTTTTACAGTTATAACAGCTTTTAAACGTGAAGCATAGATTGACACAAGTGTCTTGCAGCGATCTACGGGTATCTTCGCCCATTCGTCATGGGCAAAAGCCTCCAGTTCAGTCACATTCTTAGGCTTGCGCACTGCAACTGCTTTCTTTAAGTCCCACCAGAGGTTCTCAATCAGATTTAAGTCAGGTGACTGCGATGGCCACTCCAAAATGTTCCAGCCTTTAATCTGCAACCATGCTCTAGTGGACTTGGAGGTATGCTTGGGAACATTGTCCTGTTGAAAGGTCCAACGTCTCCCAAGCCTCAGGTTTGTGACGGACTGCATCACATTGTCATCCAATATCTCCTGGTACTGAAGAGAATTCATGGTACCTTGCACACGCTGAAGCTTCCCTGTACCTGCAGAAGCAAAGCAGCCCCAAAGCATGATTAACCCCCTGCCATGCTTCACAGTAGGCAAGGTATTCTTTTCTTCATAGGCCTTGTTCTTCCTCCTCCAAACATAGCGTTGATCCATGGGCCCAAACAGTTCTAATTTTGTTTCATCAGTCCACAGAACACTATCCCAAAACTTCTGTGGTTTGTCCACATGACTTTTGGCATACTGCAGTCGACGCTTCTTATTCTTTGGAGACAGCAAGGGGTGCGCCTGGGAGTTCTGGCATGGAGGCCTTCATTACGCAGTGTGCGCCGTATTGTCTGAGCTGAAACTTCAGTACCCACAACTGACAAATCTTTTCTCAGTTCCTCAGCAGTCACACGGGGACTTTTCTCCACTCTACGCTTCAGGTAGCGCACAGCAGTCGAAGTCAGCATCTTCTTTCTGCCACGACCAGGTAGCGTTTCAACAGTGCCCTTTGCCTTGAATTTGCAAATGATGCTTCTTATGGTCTCTAACCATTGCCCTTCCTGTGAAGAGTAATCACCTCTTCTCTTGTCTTCCTGGACCATTCTCTTGACTTCACCATGTTTGTAACCACACCAGTAAATGTCTAGAAGGAGCTGAGTATCACAGTCATTTTAAAGCTGCCTAATTGGTGCTTATTATGCTTTATTGCTGCTCCGTGACATCCACAGGTGTTTTCAATACCTGATTGAAAACACTTGAATGAACCTCTGTTCTTCAGAATGGTAGTCTTTAAGGGGTTGAATAATTGTGTCAATGAAGAATTCACAAAAGAAACATTTACTACTGTATTACAAAACCAATTGATGTCATTTTAGTTGCATATGGTTCTTTAAAAAGTCCTTGTAGGATTTCATTCTGAATACAATTACAAATGTACACTAAATTCCCTAAAACCCTTTACAGCATTGAGGGTTGAATAATTTTGAACACAACTGTAGTTAATTTTTCCTAAGTTATGGTTACTATAACATGGCTAGCTGTGGCATCTGCATTGTGTTTCCTTATTTGTTATGTTGATTTTCACTTGTATTGTCCACTCTCTATACATTGATATATCAATTGATTAGTGATGTATCCACCTGCATACCTTTTGTCTTTGATATCTTTCCAACACTGTTATTTATGTGAACAAAGTTAATTTGATGGTTACAAAAAATTATTTATATACATATACTTTTCTCCAGCTTCTTTTTAAATAAAAATAATAGTGCAAATACCCTTTTAATGAATAGGCTCCCGAATTGTGACTTTCAAGTACAGTAAGCAGAAGGACACATAATGAAGGTTTGAAAGTTTGAGAGTTTGTAGCCTACAGCAGTTTTTGAATTTCACAAACCAGTCTCGTGACATGCCATCTTTGAAGTACACATAGTTAATATACATTGACAGAGAAGGAAATATTTAAACTAACCACTGCTTTGATGTAAATTATAAGAATGCCTGTACTACTATCATTCAATTACATTATCATTTAATATGAAAACTCGATTCTGCCTTCAAAAAGTATTATGAAAAAGAAAAAAAAAAACATTTTTAGCAAGATTTTTTTTTTACTTTGTGTTTTACCATAGAAGAACAATCTTGACAGCTTTTGCAATGGTTAGAAGAAAATTAAAAAAAAAAATATATATATATATAAAAAAAATCACTCGCCGTTTTCTTATCCGTCTGGCATATGAATTTTATTCCAATAAATGCTTATAGAAACATAATTTGAAACATGCTTAAAGCAACAGTGCCGTTGTGATTGAAACCCAAGAGCCACCGTGTGTTCAATCTCATCTGGTATGTGGCAAAATGAAAGACAGTATTGTGTCTTAAGGGAGTTACTATCTATATAATACTTAGAGCGTAATGAAACTAAAAAGATGTAAATGGATTTTGGAAAGCTGCCATCATATCCTATACACATATTTGGCAAGATTTTGCAATATAGATCATAAGCATATGTCTAGCCGTGGGATAACCTTGCTCAATAGAACACTATAGGAATGCGCTGTATCTCAAATAGTTTGCAGCTTACAATTTTGCTGTATTTTCTATATATTGCAGATATTTGAAAATAGTACTTCCATTTAGATTATTTACAATGTTGTTGAAGTGAGCTAGGACATCTTGGAACGATTGAGGCTGAAGGCCCATGCTCAAGAGGAGCAGCTCATGTTCTGCACATGTGTGATTTAGATAGACATCTACTGAGCTTTTAGATAAATCTGCTGTGAAGTATAGAAAGAGAAAGAAGCTTTTGCATCTTTAAATTTATCATCTAATCCTAAAGTTGAGTCTTACCACTAACCAGACTCAGAAATCTATTCCTCAACAATTAACCAAAGGATGAAACTAATAGTGATATACAATGTACATCAATTAGTTTATGATTCAATAAATGTGTGCATCAACTTAATATGGTACAACTTGTATTCCATAGCCTTTATCTTGACGATACAAAGAATTGTGAGATTTTTAAAAAAATAATTCTACACTATGTCCCAGCCATCCAGACCAACAAAAATAAGTGTGTGAACTCTGCAAAATGTCTGCTCCCTTCCCCAACCCATGTAATCATTTTTATTTTGCCTGTAGTTCACACCGAAACTTGAAATTGATAATGAAACGATTGCGAATCATTATAAATGTCATATTTATTGTAATTTAGAAGACAAACTATACCTAAAAAATAAAGCTTCTCAGAGGTTGGGCCTCATGGAAATTCAGTTCCACCTGCACAAATAGTGTAGGACCTTCATTCTCAGCAGTTCCTGCTCAACTTGACCCTTGCTGTGCCTGTATTACTATGTTTTTTGCCCATTGTTAGTTTACTCCTCTCCAAAATTTTTATAGTGTTGAAATCAAAGGATTCCTGTCTGAACACAACATTCATTCAAAATGTTTTTCTGGTGTCAAAATCAAATTCATCCAGGTAAGATACCATTAAGGCTTATTCTGTGTCTGCATAAAGGTTCTCTAGCAAACTGGAGCTGAAGAAAGTCCTTGGATTGCTGTATCTCGTCATTGTCCTGTCTAACCACAACATTCATTTTTTTAGTTCTCACCTTTTAATCAATTAGCTTTACTATCTGTGGCTCTTGTTATTGCTAACGGTATTATATGGCACATTAAAAAACAGTATTGCAAGCAGATAAAAAACACTCTAGATTTTAACAAAACAAGAATAAAAGACATACATGTGCACACAAAAGCAAGCCGAAAATTTAAACAAGAATCAGGAAGCCGTAAGAAGGTACAAGGTAAACTAATGAGTAGTTTGCAAATTTCAACACCTTTTTTTCTAGAGGGATTATTCAGAGGCCACCAAAATGTCGCCTACATTTCGGTGCTCTCTCTCCCCGTACTTTGGGGAAACAAATTCTCCGGCCCTGCAGTGAATTCAGCATTCACCGCAGTGCCCCCATAGCGCGGGGAAAAGCCGCCACGAAACCGCAGATTGAAAAATAGAAAATGCTGCAAAACTGCTGGAATTATCTAATCCAATAATTTCAGATGTGTTGCAGTGTTTTTTTTAAAAAAAAAATTGCAGAAATTATCGGATCCGATAACTTATCGGATCGGATCTGATAATCAGCCGCAAACCCGCCAATCCGCATCTGGAAAAAGCCAACGATCCACCGACCACAGCAACAACCAGCCGCCTGAAAGAGACAACAAGCCGACGAATGGGGTGAAAAAAAAATTGTTTGAAAGTGTCAAATTTTAAACGCTGTTTGCAAAAAAACTACTGGACGAAAATGTCTGGAATTAACATATAAGGTCCTATGAATAATAATAAAAAAGTCTGGTGCAGAAAAAAGAAAAAACGCTATTTAAAAAAAAAATATATAAAAAAAAAAGGGTGAAAAAATCCCAAAAAATCTTAAAAATAAATAATAAAGAGGCTTTTTGCTGCAGATTAAAAGAATAAACAGTTTGTTAGATATTGAATACAAATGGGAATATTTTTAACATTGAAGCCTATAGGATTTGCCTGATTAAATCTGCCGAATGAAACCAACGAACATCAAGGCATTTCATTGACATTTCACTGCTGTTCAGTGTTCTCTGAATAGATTAACCATTGCTTCTCTATGGAGATTTCACTGTTGTCGAACAGGCACCGTATTGTTCTGGCAATTCGCCAAAATGTGGCAAACTGCCTGCTTTCTGAATAGCTGAATGGCTACGAAATTGCACCGTATGAGAAATTCACTGTTCAGTGCCATTTCAGAGCCAGATCGTCTCTCACTGAATAGTCTTACTCTCTGTTAGTTCAGTAGCGGCTACTGGTTTATTTCTACCAGTCTGAGGGCCCCTTTCAATTAAAATAGAAGTGACATAAATCAAGTAAAAAGAAAAATGTTACCATTTTTGTCATTCAATTAACTCCAAAATAAATTTCTACTAAATTTCTACTAAACTAAAAAAATCTAATAATATCTGCTGAGTCCTATTAGCAAAGAAAGTAGCAGAAAACTCAATGCGTTTTCAAATTTAAGCAGAAATAAAAACTATAATATATATTTTCTTTAATAAACAAACATAATTTACAGTATACAGAATTTTACTAATTTTCAAATATCTTGAAAACCTGCCGTAACCTTAAACGAAGTTCACTTTAAAATCGATGTTTAAACCTTCGTCCTCTTTTTTCATTTTTCACATCTGATTTGCTTTTCTATGTTAAATTTTCATAGCTGGAAATATGAGCAGTCCCCTTTTTTTCCACCAAATTGTCTATCATGATCAATGTGTATCAGCCTTGAAATACCCTCCGGCATGTGCCTCTTATGGTCTGCAGAAGCAGTGATGTTAAGAGAAATTAAATCCAGTTCAGTGAAAAAGACAAGTATTAGTTTATTTTCGAAAGCCGTAGAGATATTACTATTTTCAGTACCCTTCTATATTGATTTATTTTTCCTTCCATGTACAAAAATGTGTGTTTTTTTTTCCTTTGTGATATATCACTGTAAAAAAAACAAAGAATTGAAAAAAGACAGAACCTTTGAACATTAAAATGATAGGACGGTAAGTCAAAGTAGTATGAAATGTTCTAATTATAAGAACAATATCACATGATGTTATAATGTTTTCTGTCAAAGTAAATATATGCATACCAGCCAATTTTAATTAAAAAACGCATTATAATAAACATACAGTCAGGTCCAGAAATATTGGGACATCGACACAATTCTAACATCTTTGGCTCTATACACCACCACAATGGAGTTGGAATGAAACAAACACAATGTGCTTTAACTGCAGACTGTCAGCTTTAATTTGAGGGTATGTACATCCAACTCAGGTGAACGGTGTAGGACTTATAGCAGTTTGCAGATGTGCCTCCCACTTGTTAAGGGACCAAAGGTAATGGGACAATTGGCTTCTCAGCTGTTCCATGGCCAGGTGTGTGATATTCCCTCATTACCCCAATTACAATGTGCAGATAAAAGGCCCAGAGTTCATTTCAAGCGTGCTATTTGCATTTGGAATCTGTTGCTGTCAACTCTCAAGATGAGATCCAAAGAGCTGTCACTATCAGTGAAGCAAGCCATCATTAGGCTGAAGAAACAAAACAAACCCATCAGAGAGATAGCAAGAACTATAGCTGTGGTCAAAACAACTGTTTGGAACATTCTCAAAAAGAAGGAACGCACCGGTGAGCTCAGTAACACCAAAAGACCCGGGAGACCACGGAAAACAACTGTGGTGGATGACCGAAAAAATTCTTTCCCTGGTGAAGAAAACATCCTTCACAACAGTTGGCCAGATCAAGAACACTCTCCAGGAGGTAGGTGTATGTGTGTCAAAGTCAACAATCAAGAAAAGACTTCACCAGAGTGAATACAGAGGGTTCACCACAAGATGTAAACCATTGGTGAGCCTCAAAAACAGGAAGGCCAGATTAGAGTTTGCCAAGCAACACCTAACAAAGCCTTCACAGTTCTGGAACAAGATCCTATGGACAGATGAGGCCAAGATCAACTTGTTCCAGAGTGATGGGAAGAGAAGAGTATGGAGAAGGAAAGGAACTGCTCATGATCCTAAGCATACCACCTCATCAGTGAAGCATGGTGGTGGTAGTGTCATGACGTGGGCATGTATGGCTGCCGATGGAACTGGTTCTCTTGTATTTATTGATGATGTGACTGCTGACAAAAGCAGCAGGATGAATTCTGAAGTGTTTCGGGCAATATTATCTGCTCACATTCAGCCAAATGCTGCAGAACTCATTGAACGGCGTTTCACAGTGCAGATGGACAATGACCCAAAGCATACTGCAAAAGCAACCAAAGAGTTTTTGAAGGGACAGAAGTGGAATGTTATGCAATGGCCAAGTCAATCACCTGACCTGAATCCCATTGAGCATGCATTTCACTTGCTGAAGACAAAACTGAAGGGAAAATGCCCAAGAACAAGCAGGAACTGAAGACAGTTGCAGTAGAGGCCTGGCAGAACATCACCAGGGATGAAACCCAGCGTCTGGTGATGTCTATGGGTTCCAGACTTCAGGCTGTGATTGACTGCAAAGGATTTGCAACCAAGTATTCAGAAGGGAAAGTTTGATTTAAGATTATTATTCTGTCCCATTACCTTTGGTCCCTTAACAAGTGGGAGGCAGATCTGCAAACTGCTGTAAGTCCTACACCGTTCACCTGAGTTGGATGTACATACCCTCAAATTAAAGCTGACAGTCTGCAGTTAAAGCACATTGTGTTTGTTTCATTCCAACTCCATTGTGGTGGTGTATAGAGCCAAAGATGTTAGAATTGTGTTGATGTCCCAATATTTCTGAACCTGACTGTAAGTTTTTATATTGTTACACATTATGTAAGCAAAACAACTCTCTTTGGTAGTTAGGCTGTTCCTTCATCTTAGATGCGACTCTGTCCAACATTTTTGTATACATTAAAGCATAACAGGAGCAGGGTGTCCATGGTTCTTATTGAAAGCTCCATGCATGTTATCTTAACCTTGGGCATGAGCAAGCATACTAACTGAAATTAGCTTTTGGTATCGTTTCATTAACTTAGCAAAACAAATCAAGACAGTTTGGAGGCACTTTCTTTAGAGAAATTAAATTTACACTATTTTTAAATTGGTTTCATTTGTTTATGTTTTACTTTTTGATTTTCATTAATTTGATGTTTGGACAAAAGGCATTTAGATTTTTTAAAAGTAAGTATTAACAGCAATATTTCAATGCATATTTGATGATCTCACTGTAGGAAAACAAAGTTTGCATTTAGGCCTCATTCTCGTCACCCGATATTCATGTTAAGTAGCTACACAAAGTAGATCCACCGTCACTGTAATTATACAACAAACTTTATTTCTGCATTAAAACAGTCAGGGAGGGAACAGAACTACAGTTGCAAGAAAAAGTATGTGAACCCTTTGGGATTACGTGGAGTTTTGCATGAATTGGTCATAAAATGTGTTCTGATCTTCATCTAAGTCACAACAATTTGAAAAACACAGTCTGACAGTCTGCTTAAAATAATACAACACAAACATTATATGTTTTCATGTTTTTATTGAACAGAACATGTAAACATTCACAGTGCAGGGTGGAAAAATGATGTGAACCTTTGGACTTAATAACTGGTTGACCCTCCTTTGGCAGCAATAACCTCAAACAAACGTTTCCTGTAGTTGCAGATCAGACCTGCACAACGATCTGGAGTAATTTTGGACCACTCCTCTTCACAGAACTGTTTCAGTGTAGCAATATTCTTGGGATGTCTGGTGTGAATCACTCTCCTAAGGTCATGCCACAGCATTTCAATCGGGTTGAGGTCAGGACTCTGACTGGGCCACTCCAGAAGGCGTATTTTGTTTTGTTGAAGCCAGTCTTTTGTTGAATTTCTTGGGTGCTTTGGGTCATTGTCCTGTTGCATCACCCATCCTCTGCGGAGCTTCAGTTAGTGGACAGATGGTCTTACGTTTTCCTGCAAAATGTCTTGTTAAACTCTGGAATTCATTTTTCCATCAATGCCAACAATCCATCCAGGACCTGAGGCAGCAATGCAGCCCCAAACCATGATGCTCCCTCCGCCATGTTTTACAGTGGGGATGAGGTTTTGATGTTGGTGTGCCGTGCCTTTTTTTCTTCACACATAGTGTTGTGTGTTTTTTCCAAACAACTCAATTTTGGTTTCATCTGTCCACAGAATATTTTGCCAGTAGTGCTGTGGAACATAGAAAAACATAGAAACATAGAAAATGTCAGCAGATAAGAACCTTTCGGCCCATATAGTCTGCCCAATTACATGGATACTTTACCTGGATTTATCTTTTGTTTAGGATAGCCTTATGCCTATCCCATGCCTGCTTAAATTCAATCACTGTTTTGGCCTCTATTAGGGATGTGCGTTTCGGAATTTCGGAATTTTCACGAAATTTCCCGATTCGTGTTTTCGGATGCGGCCGATTTTCCGAAAATTTTTAGATCTGAAAATGTCAGATCCGAAAAGAAATATTTTCGGAATTTTCGAATGGACTTGAAATGTGTCAAATCGAAATTTATTGCTTTGAAACGAGGAGAACAGACGTTCCGAAAAAACGAAAATTTCCGAAATCACGAAAAGTCGATACAAAAAAAGAGCAAAGTGACACGAAAATACGAAAAATGGTCGATATTCCGAAAACATGTACAATTCCGAAAAAACGAAAATTTCCAAAATCACGAAAAGTCGATACAAAAAACGAGCAAAGTGACACGAAAATAGGAAAAATGGTCGATATTCCGAAAAAAAAATGTACCCGAAAAACGAGTCGAACCGAACCGAATCGAAGCAGAAATCGGTCGAAACGAGCCGAATCGAAAAGTTTAAACATCCGAAAAATCGAACCGAATCGAACCGAAAAAAAAATCGGTGCACAAGCCTAGCCTCTACCACTTCAACTGGAAGGCTGTTCCATGTATCCACCACCCTCTCAGTAAAATAATGCTTCCTGATGTTACTTTTAAACCTTTGCCCCTCTAATCTAAGGACTATGTCCTCTTGTTTTGCTACTTTGTTACCTTTTAAATATACTCCCTTCCTCTACCTTGTGGATTCCCTTTACGTATTTAAATGTTTCTATCATATCTCCTCTGTCTCGTCTTTTTTCCAAGCTATACATGTTAAGATCATTAAGCCTTTACTGGTAACTTTTCTCCTTCAAGCCATAAACCATTTTAGTAGCCCTTCTCTGAACTCTCTCTAAGATGTCTATATCCATCTGGAGATACGGTCTCCAGTACTGCACACAGTACTCCAAGTGAGGTCTCACCAGTGCTCTGTACAGTGGCATGAGCACTTCCCTTTTCCTACTGCTAATACCTCTCCCTACACAACCAAGCATTCTGCTAGCATTTCCTGCTGCTCTATTACATTCACTACTTACCCTTAGATCCTCTGCAATAATAACCCCTAAATCCCTTTCCTCAGATGTTGAGGTTAGGACTGTATCAAATATTCTATATTCAGCCCTTGGGTTTTTACGCCCTAGGTGCATTATCTTGCACATATCCACTAGGGATGTGCGTTTCGGGTTTCGGAATTTCGGAATTTTCACGAAATTTCCCGATTCGTGTTTTCGGATGCGGCCGAATTTCCGAAAATTTTTAGATCCGAAAATGTCAGATCCAAAACGTTTTCCGAGCCGAAACAAAATATTTTCGGATTTTTCGAATGGACTTGAAATGTGTCAAACGAGGAGAACAGACGTTCGGAAAAAACGAAAATTTTCCGAAACATGAAAATTTTCCGAAAAACGAAAATTTTCTGAAAAACGAAAATTTTTGGGAAAACGAAAATTTTCCGAAAAAACGAAAAGCCGATACAAAAACCGAGCAAAGTGACACGAAATATACGAAAAATGGTCGATATTCCGAAAAATGTACAATTCCGAAAAACGAAAATTTTCGAAATCACGAAAAGTCGATACAAAAACCGAGCACAGTGACACGAAAATACGAAAAATGGTCGATATTCCGAAAAAAAAAATGTACCCGAAAACGAGCCGAACCGAATCAAATCGAAACCGAAATCGGTCGAAACGAGCCGAATCGAAAAGTTTAAAAAGCCGAAAAATCAAACCGAATCGAACCGAAAAAAAAATCGGTGCACAAGCCTAATATCCACATTAAAACTCAATTGCCACAGCTCCGACCATTTTTTAGTTTACCTAAATCATTTGTCATTTGGCTGATCCCTCCAGGAACGTCAACCCTGTTGCAAATCTTTATGTCATCAGCAAAAAGACATACTTTACCATTAATACCTTCTGCAATATCACTAATAAAAATATTAAAGAGAATGGGTCCAAGTACTGACCCCTGAGGTACCCCACTGGTAACAAGACCTTGTGCCGAATAAACTACATTTACCACAACCCTCTGTTGCCTATCACTCAGCCACTGCCTAATCCATTGAACAATATTGGAATCCAAGCTCAAAGATTGCAATTTATTGATAAGCCTTCTATGCGGAACAGTATCAAAAGCCTTCCTGAAATCTAAATAAGCAATGTCTACTGCACCACCTTTGTCTATTATTTTTGTTACCCAATCAAAAAAATCAATAAGATTAGTTTAGCATGATCTCCCTGAGGTAAACCCATGTTGTTTCTGATCCTGTAATCTATGTGTTTTTAGATGTTCAACAATCCTTTCCTTTAACATGGTTTCCATTAATTTCCCCACTACTGACCTAAGACTAAGTGGCCTATATTTCCCCGATTCCTCCCTACTACCCTTCTTATAAATGGGCACAACATTTGCTAATTTCCAGTCTTCTGGGACGACTCCCGTTAACAAGGATTGGTTAAATAAATCTGTTAACGGTTTTGCTATTACACCACTGAGCTCTTTTAATAACTTAGGGTGGATCCCATCAGGCCCCATTGACTTATTTGTCTTTAGTTTAGACAGCTGCTGTAGAACCTCCTCCTCTGTAAACTCATATGTAAATGTCTCTTTAGTGTTTCCTCCTAACTGAGGTCCCTTTCCTTCCTTTTCTTCTGCAAAGACTGAACAAAAATATTCATTGAGGCAGTCAGCGAGACTTTTATCCTCTTCTACATACCTTCCTTCCTTTGTTTTTAATCTAACTAATCCTTGTTTTACTTTTCTTTTCTCGTTTATGTATCTAAAAAATGTTTTGTCCCCCCTTTTTACTGACTGAGCTATTTTCTCCTCTGCGTGTGCTTTGGAAGCTCTTATAAATTGCTTTGCCTCTTTCTGCCTAATCTTATAGGTTTGCTTATCTTCTTCACTCTGAGGTTTTTATAATTATTGAATGCTATCTTTTTGTTCTTCACTATTTTGGCCACTTCTGTAGAGTACCACAGTGGTTTCTTCCCTTTTTTTGCTTTTGCTAACAAGCCGAATGCAATTGCCTGTGGCCTTCAATAATGCCTCCTTTAAATAATCCCATTTCTCAACATCCAGGTGCTCTTTTGCAAACTTCAAATGTGCTGCAATATTCTTTTTGGACAGCAATGGCTTCCTCCGTGGTGTCCTCCCATGTTCTCCATTCTTGTTTAATGTTTTCCTTATTGTAGATGTGTCAACAAAAATGTTAGCATGTGCCAAAGATTTCTGTAAGTCTTTAGCTGACACGCTAGGATTCTTCTTTACCTCATTAAGCATTCTGCGCTGTGCTCTTGCAGTCATCTTTACAAGACGACCACGCCTAGGGAGAGTAGCAACAGTCCTGAACTTTCTCCATTTGTAGACAGTCTGTACTGTAGACACATGAACATCAAGGCTTTTGGAGATACTTTTGTAACCCTTTCCAGCTTCATGCAAGTGAACAATTCTTGATCGTAGGTCTTCTGAGAGCTCTTTTCTGCGAGGCATGGTTCACATCAGGCAGTGCTTCTTGAAACCAGTAAACCCAAAACTGGTGTGTGGTTTTAAAGGACAGGACAGCTTTCAGCAACACATCCAATAATATCGCACTGATTGGACTCAAGGTTGGCTCACTCCTGGCTCCAATTAGCTCTTGGAGAAGTCATTAGGCTAGGGGTTCACGTACTTTTTCCACCCTGCACTGTAAATGTTTACATGTTATGTTCAATAAACACATGAAAACATATAATGTTTGTGTTTTATTATTTTAAGCAGATTGTGTTTTTCAAATTGTTGTGACTTAGATAAAGATCAGAGCACATTTTATGACCATTTCATACAAAACTCCACGTAATCCCAAAGGGTTCATATACTTTTTCTTGCAACTGTATGGAAGAGATTAAGGGTCATTCTGTATTGTACATGATAAGATGCAAGCTTCTAGACGTGCATTTCGTTTCGTTCTGAATTCGTTTTTGTCCGAGAAAGGTAGCACAATGAAAATAGCTAAACAAAATGTTGGAAGGCAAGATAATCCGAAAAAGATCCAAAACGATACAAAATGGAATGGAAATGATCTGCTATGATAACAAATTGAACGAAAATGACCCAAATGCAACAAAATGTTCCAAAACAAAAAATTAATGAATGAAAATGACCCAAGTGGGAAAAAAAAATAAACAAAATTATTTCAAAATAATAAAATCAGGAATTTTTTTTAACATTGAAACCTATAGGATTCGCCTATAGGTTTCAATGTTAAAAAAATCCTCATTTTCATTAAATAGTTTTTAAACTTTAGTTTTTTCACTTGCAGCAAAAAGGTCATTTTGTTTATTTTTTTAGGATTTTTTGGGTGAAATTTTAGGTTTACTAACTTCTTTTAAAGAAACAAGCTTTTTCCCCCATAGGTGCCATAGGTCTTAACATAAAAAATATTTGCGTTTTTATTAAATATTTCTTAAACCGTTCATTTCTTTCACTTGCAGCACAAAGTAATTTTGCTTACTTAATTTTTAGGTTTTTATTGGGGAATTTTTGGGATTTATTGGGTGAAAATTTAAGTTTTCGAACTTATTTTTAAAGAGACTAGGCTTCTTTCCCCATAGGTTTCAAAGTAAAAAATATTTACGTTTTCATAAAATATTTCTTAAACTGTTACTTTTTTCAACTTGCAGCATTTTCAACAAGTCATTTTGTTTATTTTTAGGATTTTTGGGCATTTTTCAAGATTTTTGAGTAAAATTTTAGGTTTCCTAACTTATGCTGGGTGGAGTAGAGGTAACATCACTGCTCTATAACTGTGGAGACAGACCGTTGAGACACAGGTTTGAATCCCGGTAAGAGCACCTCTCCAGTAAGTGTCCTTGGGCAAGACACCTAACGATACATACTCACCACCCAGGACATACTTGAAAATTAGAGAAATCTCAATGTATCCTGGAAAAATCCTTTCTCTAAAATATAAGGCGTTTTTCCCCATAGGTTTCAATGTAAAAAAAAAATTGCGTTTTTATTAAATATTTCTTAAACAAATATTTTTTTTCATTTGCAGCAAAAAGCCATTTTGTTTATATATTTTTTAGGATTTTATTTACATTTTTCAGAATTTTTTGGGTGAAATTTTATTGTTCCTAATTTATTTTAAACCAAGGCTTTTTTTCCGTTCTGCAATGATTTGAGTAGAGATGCTATCAGGGTTATTCAGAGAGAGGTGAAAAGCAGGAGAACGACTGGAGAAGGGAAAATTCTAGGTCAAAATAGTCAAACCAGAAAAATTCTCCCATTTTTCTCACTTTCCAAATCGGCTATTTTGACCTAGAATTTTCCCTTCTCCAGTCATTCTCCTGCTTTTCATCTCTCTCTGAATAACCATGCATGTGTCAGTGCCATGGTTAGCTCCATAGCTGTCCATAGTGCTGAACTGCCGATCTGAAACATACAGGGTTATTCAAAGAGTTCCGAATTGCTTGAGAAAGGTAACCGAATGCTGAAAATCAGCGTTCGGTTACCTTTCCTGGCCATTCGGCTATCCAGAGAGCAGGCAATTCTCCAAATCCTAGCGAATTGCCTGAACATACGGTGCCTGTTCGAGGGCAGTGAAAACCCCATGAAAAGCACTGCTTTGGCTATTCAGAGAAAACAAACCAGCAGTGAAAGGTTCCCGAAATGCCCTGCCATTCGGTGGTTTCATGCGGCAAAATTATTCAGGAGAATCCCATAAGCTTCAATGTTAAAAATATTCCCGTTTTAATTCAATATCTAATAAACCGTTCATTATAAAATTCTGCAGTAAAGAGTCTCTTTATTTATAGATTTTTTAGGATATTTTAAGCATTTGTCCGATATATATATATTTTTTTAAAGTTTTCTTCTTTTTTCTGTAACAGCCCTCTTTATTATCATTCCCTGGACCTCATATGTAAATTTCAGACATTTTTGCTCAGTAGTTTCTTTGCAAACAGCGTTTCACTTTCACACATTCATACAAACTGTTTTGCTAATTTATTCACTGCCTCTTCTGCTGTGTGGAAGGCTGCGATCGGCTCCTGTTCGGGTTTTCTGTGGCTTTCGGCAGGTTAATCCAGATGTTTTTGAGGGTTTTCGGCGTGCATTCGCTGGGTTTTGCAGTGAGTTTTCGTTGGGTTTGCGGCAGCTTTTCCCTGCAATTCGGGGACCCTGAATACACCGCAGGGTCACCGAAATGGGATCGGCAAAACAAACCGAATTGAAGAGAACGAAAAGTCACTGAACGTGCGGTGACTTTTCAAATCTCTTTGAATAACCCTGATAGTATTTGAATATGTTTCAGCACCATGGTGAGCTTCATAGCGCTCTCCAAGGTCCTGAAGCATTTTCAATGAAAGTATAATATGTTTCGGATCAGCAGTTGAGCACTATGGACAGCTTTGAAGCTAGCCACGGTACTGAAACATTGTATCTCTATTCAATTCATTGCAGAATAGAAAATGAAGCCTTGGTTTAAAATAAATTAGGAATAATACAATTTCACCCAAAAAATGCCAAAAAAGTCCTAAAAAATAAATAAACAAAATGGCTTTTTGTGGCAAGTGAAAAATTCACGGTTGACTAAATATTTACTAAAACAGGGGATTTTTTTTTAAATTGAAACCTAAGAGGAAAAAAGCCTTGTTCTTTTAAAATAAATTAAGAAACCTATAATTTCACCCACTTGGAGTCATTTCATATAGAACTGCAGTTCACTGATCTTTGCATCGTCTTGGGAAGGCCTGATATATGAGAACATTCCCTAGCCGATTTTAAATAGTCTTAGCACTTTGGCTATTATGTCCCCAAGACTATCAGGGTTATTCAGAGAGTGGTGAAAAGCAGGAAAATGAGTGGAGAATGGAAAATTCGAGGTCAAAATAGCTGATTTGGAAACTGAGATGAATGGGAGAATTTTTCTGGTTTGGCTATTTTGACCTAGAATTTTCCATTCTCCAGTCATTCTCCTGCTTTTCACCTCTCTCTGAATAACCCTGTATAACTTTTGGGGCACCTTCTGGTGGTGCAGTAGACATTGCTTATTTAGATTTCAGTAAGGCTTTTGATACTGTTCCGCATAGAAGGCTTATCAATAAATTGCAATCTTTGAGCTTGGATTCCAATATTGTTGAATGGATTAGGCAGTGGCTGAGTGACAGGCAACAGAGGGTTGTGGTAAATGGAGTTTATTCGGTGCAAGGTCTTGTTACCAGTGGGGTACCTCAGGGGTCAGTACTTGGACCCATTCTCTTTAATATTTTTATTAGTGATATTGCAGAAGGTATTAATGGAAAAGTATGTCTTTTTGCTGATGACACAAAGATTTGCAACAGGGTTGACGTTCCTGGAGGGATCAGCCAAATGACAAATGATTTAGGTAAACTAAAAAAATGGTCGGAGTTGTGGCAATTGAGTTTTAATGTGGATAAGTGCAAGATAATGCACCTGGGACGTAAAAACCCAAGGGCTGAATATAGAATATTTGATACAGTCCTAACCTCAACATCTGAGGAAAGGGATTTAGGGGTCATTATTTCAGAGGATCTAAGGGTAAGTAGTCAATGTAATAGAGCAGCAGGAAATGCTAGCAGAATGCTTGGTTGTGTAGGGAGAGGTATTAGCAGTAGGAAAAGCGAAGTGCTCATGCCACTGTACAGAGCACTGGTGAGACCTCACTTGGAGTACTGTGTGCAGTACTGGAGACCGTATCTCCAGAAGGATATAGACATCTTAGAGAGAGTTCAGAGAAGGGCTACTAAAATGGTGTACGGCTTGAAGGAGAAAAGTTACCAGGAAAGGCTTAATGATCTTAACATGTACATCTTGGAAAAAAGACGAGACAGAGGAGATATGATAGAAACATTTAAATACGTAAAGGGAATCCACAAGGTAGAGGAAGGGAGTATATTTAAAAGGAAACAAAATAGCAAAACAAGAGGAGATAGTCTTAGATTAGAGGGGCAAAGGTTTAAAAGTAACATCAGGAAGCATTATTTTACTGAGAGGGTGGTGGATACATGGAACAGCCTTCCAGTTGAAGTGGTTGAGTCCAAAACAGTAATTGAATTTAAGCAAGAATGGGATAGGCATAAGGAAGGCTATCCTAAACAAAACATAAATCCAGGTTAAGTATCCATGCAATTGGGCAGACTAGATGGGCCGAAAGGTTCTTATCTGCCGACATTTTTCTATGTTTCTATGTGTCTATGTTTTCTGTAGCCCAAAGCAAACAAAATTAAATTGCAACAAACTTATTTAATTTTCTTTTGCCCTGCTTGGCTGCAGAATGAGATAATTTGATATTGGGCACATGATGGTTGTCACACACAGGCATCATTTTCTGCAAGCAGTGTGTCAGATTTTAGAACACAGAATTTGTGGAGTTTTTTCTCTTGTCTTTGCAAAGGAGTTTGCCCGACAAGACCTTGGTATTTACAATCCCTTATCTGATCTGCTCTCAGGGGCTGAATGGAAACTTGACCAGGGAACCAAATGGGTTGGGAAGGAGTGTGAGGGGCAAGCTCTTTGTATAGAATGCTCATCCAAAACTCAGGGTATTTCGGCAAAGACTTGCAGTGGGTGAACATCCAAGACCTTCTGGGACATTTGAAATCTGGAAATACCCATGGAAGTTGCCTAAATAAGTTAGGTTTTCTATGTAAGTCCCATTTTATCTCAAGAACTGTATTTGCACGTTTTCTTATATTTATTTTGTATGTTTTGTTTTTGTGATATCGGCACTGTGTAAAGTTTGTATTTTTATCTTTTTCCATTAAAACTTTATAACCCAGTACTGTCCCTGCTTTAGATAATTCATGCTTCTCGAATAGAATAGCTTGGTTTATCGTTACTGTAGTATATAACATTTGGTAGCGATATTAGCTGGATATGGTTGGGCTCCTGGATTGGGGTGGTGTACAGTTAGTGGGGTTTTGAAAGCACCCTATCACTTTCGTGCTGGCAGTGTATATGCGGAATAGTGTGTATGGCTTAAGGGGGTTAGGTTGGCATAACTTGGGGCCCTGAGAGTGGGTAGAGTTAATAAGTCCAGAGGTTTGGAGCTGACACCCCTTGGTACACTCTCCTTCTGCATGTGACAACAGGGTAGGTAGGTAGGTTTTTTGTTGTGACAATGGTGCCTTGGAAGACCCCAGCTATATTGATCTCGGGAGGCAAAGGGTGAATGATTACCCTATAAAAAACTGACACATGCAAAGCTTGCCATGTTGTGATTAATAATACATTTATTGATGAAAGTCCACTTTTAGGGTACTATCATGTGCTCTGAGCTAAAACCGAGATTTCCCCTTTGCATCCCAGTTTCATCAGCGGATTAAGGGGCAGCACTGAGTCCAGCAACTTACCCCGTAGCGGCTTCTAGACTCGCGGATGCTCGGGACGGCGCTACAGCACCATCCCAAGCATCTCCTCCATGGAGTCCATAGGACTCCATGGAGGTTTCAGCTGCCGGGTCACATGACCGACAGGATCTTGCCTCTCTCGTGTGATCCTGCTGGTTGGTGGAGAGATCACAGAGGGAGACTGGGGACTTCCCTCACTCTGCTCCCAATGGCCAGAAGCGGCGGATTGGGTGGCCATTCTCGCTGCAGAATGAGAGTTGAGTATTTTTTTTAAGGGGCTTTTTAGCTGCTGTTAACGGATTCTGCAGCAGCAGAATCAGTTAGCTGCAGCTCAGAGCTGGTGTTAACTTTTATCGTTAGCACCAGCTCTTAGTAACCAGTGCTAGGACCTTGTGATCCTAACGCTAGTTAATCTCTGCTTGCACTTTGTGCTCCCCATGTTAAGTATAGGGAGCGCAAAGTACAGTAAGCTCGCTGTATAAACCACTATTACCGATTTCATAACTTTTTTTTTAACCCGTTAGCTAATCGGAGGTGATCTGTGCAGAGCACTATCACCTCTTTTAAGCTAGCGTTAATGTGAGCACTAGCGTTAGCTTGAAGGAGGTGATAGGGCCCTTACTGTGGCTGCAACGGTGTGCTGAGCATGTCCTATGCAACCAAGCGGGAAAACAGGGAACGGCTCAGCGCGTTGTCCACAACTAAGCGGTTAAAATGCATAAAAAGGGCATTTCAATCTTTTGTGCAACAATTCAAATTTATGACAGAACATTCATCGATCAGTGAACAAATTCAAATTTACACTCTATTCTGCGGGTGTTTGTGTGGACCGTTCATGTTCATATTTCACAAGAAAAGTTAAGAAAATTCCAGTGCAGAGTATCTTGAAGGGAATTTGAATGTTTTGCCTTTTGGGTGGGACACTCTACTTTTAAAATTAAGACTCTGAATAAACCATGGACCTACGAATGGCTGGGTGGAGTAGAGGTAACATCACTGCTCTTTAACTGTGGAAACACAGGTTCGAATCCCAGCAAGAGCACCTCTCCAGCAAGTGTACTTGGGCAAGACACCTAACGGTACATACTCACCACCCAGGGCATACTTGGAAACAAGAGAAATCTCAATGTATCCTTCCTGGTAAAATACTTTTTAAAAAAAAAAAAATGTTTATCAGAGTTTGTAAGTATTCTGACACTACAAGTTCTTTTAAGGCTATTTTTTCAACTCTGTTTTTGTTTTTAACGTAATGTGAATTTAATGGGTATTCGTTTGAATTATTATGCCCCCGAATCAGGCCTGCAAAAAAAGCAAAGAATAATTCTTTAATATTCTTTCGTCTCCCATCAGTTTTTATTAAGCCTCTATAAAATTAAGAACTATCCTGGAGGACTTCTATGGAATGTGGAGTGCACACAAACTAAAATGATTTCATAATTCATATTTACTCCGAGCTAACTACCGCAGCACAGACCAAATTAATTATCTATGTTTGAAAGTGCAAACAAGCTAAATAAGATGACAAGGAAGGAAAAAGCTGTATAATCTTTGAAGGATTGCAGCATAAATAAAAATTAGCCTCAAGACAATGTTAATTACACTTCTTCCATTACAAGTAAGGTAATTGAAGTGCTAATTTTACGGCAAAGACCCAGGCTGTTCCAAAACGAAAATGTTAACTTTAATGTACTAATTAAGGTATGGGGCTATAATAATGTACATGACAGATACAAAATAAATGGCGCCAAAAGATGTATTTGTTTAGGTAATAGATAGCAAGCGAGTTGTGGAATCCAGCACAGCTACAGTCTATGTAATCAAGATGATGCGGTTTGGGAATCGAAGAGATTTAGTGGTGGTGAAGCAATGTGCCAGGTGATTTTGCTAATGTTCATTCATTAGATTCTGGTGAGATGTTAATGCCATACGAGCGAGGGGTCAAATGATTTGCAAAGCTGGGCCATATGCCAGGAGCTTAAATTGCCCTTGAAATTTCAAAACCAGCCATTATCAACACACTTCAACCTTGCATCTAGATATTCATTGTCGCTACAAAAAGCAGTTGAAGAGCAACGCTGCAGGCATGGTAAGAATCAAACATATTTCTTTGTATCTGGTTATTTGAATGATAATCTCAAACACACATAAAGAATGTTGATCATTTCCAAAATGGGACAGAAAATTTATAATAGGGTGGAAAATTATGAGCTTTGATAGGAAAAAAAATATAAATAGGCCTGCAGGACACATTTGTAGTGTCTCCTGTTAAGTAATGATACTAACAATCAGTGATGGCAGTAATAAACAGCCCTTTTCATATCAAGCAGAAAACACATTATTATACACTAGGTATCGGGCAGTCCATTGTTGTAGAGCATATGGCTGGCCAGTGCTCCAAATGATGTGGCTGTTTATCGCACCCAGTTTCTGACCCCCAGCTCACATGGATATATATATTGCCCCCAGCTCACATGGATATATTTGCCCCCAACTCACATGGATATATTTGCTCCCAACTCACATGAGTATATACATTGCTCCCAGCTCACATGGGTATATTTGCCCCCAACTCACATGGGTTTATATATATATTGCCCCCAGCTCACATGGGTATATTTTATCCGCCAGCTCACATGGGTTTATATATATTGCCCCCAGCTCACATGGGTATATTTGCCCCAGCTCACATGGATATATTTGCCCCAGCTCACATGGATATATATATTGCCCCCAACTCACATGGGTATATTTGCCCCAGCTCACATGGATATATATATTGCCCCAGCTCACATGGATATATAAATTGCCCCCAGCTCACATGGGTATATTTTCCCCAGCTCACATGGGTATATTTGCCCCAGCTCACATGGGTATATTTGCCCCTAGCTCACATGGGTATATTTGCTCCCAGCTCACATGGGTGTATTTGCCCCCAGCTCACATGAGTATTATTCGCCCCCAGCTCACATGGGTATAATTTCCCCCAGCTCACATGGGTATATTTGTTCCCAGCTCACATGGGTAAAATTGCCCCCAGCTCACATGGGTATGATTGCCACAAAGCTCACATGGGCATATTTGCCCCCAGCTCACATGGGTATATATATTGCTCCCAGCTCACATGGGTATATTTGCCCCCAACTCACATGGGTTTATATATATTGCCCCCAGCTCACATGGGTATATTTCCCGCCAGCTCACATAGATATATATATATTGCCCCAGCACACATGGGTATATTTGCCCCAGCTCACATGGATATATTTGCCCCAGCTCACTTGGATATATATATTGCCCCCAACTTACATGGGTATATTTGCCCCAGCTCACATGGATATATAAATTGCCCCCAGATCACATGGGTATATTTTCCCCCAGCTCACATGGGTATATTTGCCCCAGCTCACATAGGTATATTTGCCCCAGCTCACATGGGTATATTTGCCCCAGCTCACATGGATATATTTGGCCCCAGCTCACAAAGGGGTAGATTTGCCCCAGCTCACATGGGTATAATTGCCCCCAGCTCACATGGGTATATTTGCACCCAGCTCACATGGGTATAATTGCCCCCAGCTCACATGGGTATATTTGCCCCCAGCTCACATGGGTATAATTGCCCCCAGCTCACATGGGTATATTTGAACCCAGCTCACATGGGTATAATTGCCCCCCACTCACATGGGTATATTTGCCCCCAGCTCACATGGGTATAATTGCCCCCAGCTCACATGTGTATATTTGCTCCCAGCTCACATGGGTATAATTGCCCCCAGCTCACATGGGTATATTTGCTCCGAGCTCACATGGGTATAATTGCCCCCTGCTCACATGGGTATATTTGCCCCAGCTCACATGGGTATAATTGCCCCAGCTCACATGGGTATATTTGCCCCCAGTTCACATGGGTATATTTGCCCCAGCTCACATGGGTATAATTGCCCCTGCTCACAAGGGTATTTTTGCCCCCAGCTCACATGGATATATATGCCCCCAGCTCATGACGCTGGATCCGCGTGCAACCTCTACGTGTCGGCCACGCCGCATCCAGGAGAACAGGATGCGCAGCAGCGGGTAGAGGCTACGCACGCATCCTGTAGAGTCGGATGCGCTCGCAGCAGACGGCTATAGGCTGCATGCGCATCCGGCTCTACAGGATGCGCGCGCAGCCTCTACCCGGCTGCTGCGTGCGCTGCGCATCCTGTTCTCCTGGATGCGCGCGCGGCCGAGGGGTAGAGGCTGCACGCGGATCCAGCGTTTCTCAGAAGCTGCGCATCAGGCTTCTGTTGGCTGCACGCCAACAGAAACCGGATGCACGGCGACGGAGAAAACGTTTTTATAGGTATGATTATTACAACATATAGGCAAACACGTTCTTCACAATCATCTTGGCACACGTTCCTACTAATCTCTCGTCATTGTTACGTTTCCCCGAACTTAAGAAAATGAAAGAATACAAGACAGAAAGATAAAATTATTTGATGAAATAACGAAAAGTATTTTTTTTTAAATTATTCATTAATGAATTAATTCCAAAAAGTTGAAAATGTATTGGAAACACAAAAAGAGCGATGTTTTAAAGTTTCTCTCCTTGGAATCCCTATCTGGGACTTGACTGCTCCTGGATTGAGAGGACACAGTTTTTATTGATGATTTCCTTTGTCCATAATTAGACTAATTACAGCTTCTACAGCATGAATAACATAAATCCGACCACAAAGCTATAGTTCTAAATTTCAAATGAAAGGAAATTAATGATAGTTTCAGGAAATGTACCTCCTCTCATGTTGAGCACATCCCATCACAGCATGAGCTGAATGTGACCGCTTGGTGGCAGCACAGCCATGATAACGGCACAGCCATAAGAATAGCACTCCAAAGGCACATAACAAATGGCTTACATAAATGGAAAAACATGCAGACTTTCTTGGGGCTTTCTGAAGGAATGATAGTACTATAACAAGCCACGAACAATTGAAGCCTTAGTGAATAACATCAGGAATGTGACTTTTAGATACTGATGATGCAATATTGAGAAGCGTTAGCAAAAACAGACAGCACCATGTTGACATGTGTCTAACAGAAAAAATCTGACATGTCAGCATGTGCTGTGATGGGATGTGCTCAACATAGAAATGGCTACATTACCTGAAACATTCAATAATTTCTATTAAATTCATTTAAGATCTATAAAACAGAAAAAAACACCTTTGGGTTCCTGACTATTAGGGATGGGCGTTCGGTTCGATGCGTTCGAAAGTTCGCATCGAACATCGCATGTTCGATAGTTCGCAAACTGCGAACATTTCCGGGTGTTCGTCTCGAGTTCACCCACAATGCACCACTATGGACCACAATGCAGTTTTCCACTTCCCTGAAGCTTGTAATTGGCTAGAGCCTCGGACCTGACCACAAGACAGGTGCAAGACTATGCCAATCACGGCTCAGAGTCCTGATTGGGCAAATTTTGCCCAATCATGGGCTCAAAGAGCTAAGTCCCGCAGCACACTATATAAGGCTTTCAACCCAGCCCAGCCAGCACATGTTTTTCTGCAGGAGTGAGCGGAGATTGTTCTGTCAGTGTGTCTTCTCACTGCCAGTGACAGCTATTGGGGGGGTCTCACTAGTTGCAGATATCTGAGAATTGGTGGAAAGTGTTTCTTCTCAGTCAGTGACAGCAGCAATTTGGGGGCTCACTTGTTGCAGATATCTAGGAATTGGTGGAAAGTGTGTCTTCTCAGTCACTGACAGCAGCAATTTGGGGGGCTCACTTGTTGCAGATATCTGGGAATTGGTGGTGCAAAGTGTGTCTTCTCAGTCACTGACAGTCAGCTATCAGGGGGTGTCACATACTTCCATGAAATTGTTGTGAATTGTAATCCGTGTCTTCTCAGTTACTGACAGTCAGCTATCAGTGGTGTCACATACTTCCATAAAATTTCTGTGAATTGTAATCCGTGTCTTCTCAGTTACTGACAGTCAGCTATCAGTGGTGTCACATACTTCCATAAAATTTCTGTGAATTGTAATCCGTGTCTTCTCAGTCACTGACAGTCAGCTATCAGGGCAATTGCTGCCACCAAAGGCAAAATATTTGGGTGCAATGACGCCTGTACCAGATTCATATCATTTTAATATTTGGTCGCAGGGTCCAACCCTGCACTCTTCCACAATACCACAGAGGGGTTACTTACGGTGTGAAGGCACTTGCTGCCACCAAAGGCACAATATTTGGGTGCACCGACACGGACGCCTATATTACCAGATTCATATCATTTTAATATTGGACCGCATGGTTCAACCCTGCACTCTTCCACAATACCACAGAGGGGTTACGGTGGGACGGCACTGTTGCCGACACTAAAGGCCGGCTGGGTGGAGTATAGGTAACATCACTGCTCTGCATGGAGAGAGCCTGTGGAGTCATGGGCTCGATCCCAGCGAGCAACCTCTCCAGTAAGTGTCCTTGGGCAAGACACCTAACGGTACATACTCGCCACCCAGAACATACTTGAAAACGAGAGAAATCTCAATGTATCCTTCCTGGTAAAATCCTTTCTCAAAAAAAAAATTTTTTTTAAAGCACCTATTGTTACTTTCATCCAAAGCCTGCATAAGTTTCACAATAATTTAGCCAAAAAAATCACTAAACTTGTTCTGTGTGTCCTAAAATATCTCCTCTTTTCATACAGACTGCCGCCCCAAGCAGTTGTTTATGGATAGATTAAAGGAAAACCATTTACCGTTATTTGAAATGTCATTTTTTGGTTCTTACATATTTCTATACATCCAAAAAATCCGCCACTTCACAGGCAGGTTATGGGGACCTCCTAGGCACGATATTTGAAGGAATTTTTTGTTTTTACTTTTAACCCTTATTTCATGGAAAACTCACTGTTCCTTTAAAAAGTTTTTTTTAAACTTTTTTTCCTTGTTTCCTGTCCCCCAGGGCACTACCCGGACCCCCATAAACCTTTTATGGCAAATATCTTGCATATATGCCCTCTTGGAGGGCACTCTAAACAACGAACGTTCGAGTCCCATTGACTTGCATTGGATTTGAACTATGTTCGCACGCGAACGCGAACTTTGGGTATTGTTCGGGTTCGACGGCGAACCGAACTCGAGCGAGTCCGGCCCATCCCTACGTGACTATATGAATCACCCTGTACTAGGAAAAGGATAGGATGGGAGAAGTAGGGGTTTGGGAGAAGTGGTAAGCCCTGCTAAAAGTTAAATAATTTTACAAAACCTTACAACGTAATATCTAAGCATATATAAATTTATAGTAAAATTTTGCTGACACCAAGAATACCTAATTCAAATGAGATGTCTGGTATAACATTGAAAACCAAGTTAATATAGGAGGACAAAATGTTTCAGTTCAACCATAATGCTTGCTTTCAGGTGCTTTTATTAAAAATATACATGCCTATTGCCTAGGACATCAGTAGGTTCTTTATATAATTCTGAAAACATTATGGAATGGGAGTAAACTTAACCAAAGCTCAGTTAAACTTACCAGAGCAAATAAAGCTTATGAAGTTGGTAAATTTACCAGAACTCTGGTTAAATATACACCTGACTCGGAATGTAGTCCCTTTATAACAGACAATAGGGGCACTATTTTGTGCTTGCAGGATTCCCCTTAGCTTCCACATTTTACTGCACTATTCCAGGGCAGACGCTGATTCAGCAGCCTGCCCCGGAATGCAGTGCTAACCCTCCCTGATACCCACGGTAGTGCTTCTGCGCCACCTCGAGTATCAGCTTCTGGAGTCCATAGGACTCCATGGGGGGTTGCACTGGCGGGCCACGAGTCCTGCAAGATCTTGCTCTCGCAAGATCAAGCAGGGTCGCGGATTAGTCCCAGGGTTGCAAATAGACCCCAGTCTCACTTTGTTCCCGGTGGGCAGAAGCAGCAGATTGGGCCAATGTTTGGGATAAGAGGGGAGCAGTGCTTTTTCAGCCGGTACTCACCGGTACTGAGTACCAGCACCTACCAGCAGGAAATGTCACACTGGCCTACTGGGAGAAATCCTGGTAGCTAGTAACATGCAGGGCTGCTGGGGTAGGGTGACCATTCGTCCCCGATTTCCAGGGACAGTCCCTGGACAAATGATGTCCCCGGAATTTAAATTATGATTATTTATTCACTGCTGTAGTTCCTTGACTCTCCACTAGGAGTAGTGATGGCTGATCCATGAAGGAGTCGTTCTTTTGATCCAGATCTTTTCCACTGAACTGAGTGATTCGGCTCAGACTGAATGATCCATTTGTAACAGTTCTGTCTGTGAAGCATTAACTGCACGTGTAATCTGATCCTAGAGAAAGTAAGTGGCTTCTGTTGGCTCTGTCCTGAAATGTGTTACAATGTGAACAGTACAATGACTCAGATCAGGTTCCCACAGTTCTTAATCTTAAAAACAGAGCCGTACACCTATGCAGGGATATAATCTGTGCCATGTGAGGTGCCCATTAACCCATTCTGGGATATATTCTGTGCCCTGTGAGCTGCTTTAATGTTATTGATATGGATTCTGTGATACGCTCACACACACACACACACACACACACACACATTACCGGGAGTTTTATTGCTGTGGATTCTGTGATACAATCACACACCACACATTACTGGGAGTTTTATTGCTGTGGATTCGGTGATAATGTGATACACCACACATTGCTGGGAGTTTTATTGCTGAGGATTCTGTGATATGCTCACACACACCACACATTACTGGGAGTTTTATTGCTGTGGATTCTGTGATACACTCATACACACTGCACATTACAGTGAGTTTTATGGTTGTGGATCTCTACGATACACTCATACACACTGCACATTACTGGGAGTTGTATTGCTGTGAAGCTCTGGGATACGCTCATACCCACCGCCCATTATGGTGTGTTTTATTGCTACATACCCCCGGGGTGTAGGAGACATATGGTTATGTATGTGAACGTATGTCTGTGTGTGTAAATGCATGTGGTTGTCTTTAAACAGGCTGCTGTGCGTAAAATTCTGCGTCTGTGTCCTTGTCACAGTCCCTTGTTGCCCCCTTGCCCTCCATCCAAAAGGCTGGTATTGCTCCTAGAATTGTATTGCTCGCAATGTTACTGCTGCCTGCACTCCACAAAGTAAAAATGACAGTGGGTGTCTTGGCAGCATCGTGAGGTACACCCCTGGGTGCACTTAATATGAAAGAGGTAAATTATGGCTGAACAGGCAAATAACTGGAATTCTACTTTTTGAAGTGTTCCGAACTTGTAAAATTGCCTCTGCCCTTAAAGGGTTAATAAAGGAGTATTTATTAGGACGACAAAAATAGCCATAATAATAACAGTTTTTCCTTGGGTGTAAGAATACCCCCACCTATTTTTCCAGAAAAAAAAGCACTGGAGGGGAGAATTTCAGATGGTGATACCAGATTCTGTAGAAGCGGAATCAGTTAGCACTAGCTTCGAGCTGTGGTTAACATTTTTGTTACCACATCAGTGCAGCAATTAGCGTTAGGAACTGGGAGCAATATATCCAGATGAGCTGGGGCAATATATTCATGTGAGCTGGCCTGGGGCAATATATTCATGTGAGCTGGGGCAATATATCCATGTGTGAGCTGGGGCAATATATCCATGCGTGAGCTGGGGGCAATATATCCATGCGTGAGCTGGGGGCAATATATCCATGCGTGAGTTGGGGGCAATATATCCAGGTGAGCTGGGGTAATATATTCATGTGAGCTGGCCTGGGGCAATATATTCATGTGAACTGGCCTGGGGCAATATATCCATATGTGAGCTGGGGCAATATATTCATGTGTGAGCTGGGGGTAATATATCCATGTGAGCTGGGGGCAATATATCCATGTGAGCTGGGGGCAATATATCCATGTGAGCTGGGGTAATATATCCATGTGAGCTGGGGGCAAATATATTCTGCTCTAATATATAAATGCCTTTGAATGCGCTGTCAGCTGTGCGCGCACCCATCCCAGCTGCTCACTTGGCCCTCCTGTTGCAGATGGGATGGCTCCAGACGTGTTACAAACACATTTATATATGGAGATACTCTAGGATAGGACATTGGAAAAACAAATATGTGGACATGAATTCTGAGCTGGCAACAACACTAGACTGCCCTCCGGGCAGGCTTAACAACTAGTTTACTATAAAAAAAAAGAAATATAATGAAAAAAATGGAAAAAAAACACATTTTTGACATTTAATCCCCAAAATCTACAACTGCAAAAAAAGACCCCGACTGTTCAGTGCTCCCCAAGATCTGGCTGCTCTCAGTGCGCCCTGGGATCTGGCTGCTCTCAGTGCACCCCAGGATCTGGCTGTGCAGTGCTCCCCAGGAACTGGATGCTCTCAGTGCACCCCAGGATCTGGCTGCTCTCAGTGCTCCACAGGATGTGGCTGCTCTCAGTGCTCCCCCGGATCTGTCTGTTCGGTGTCTCCAGTTACTGGCTGCTCTCAGTGCACCCCAGGATCTGGCTGCTCTCAGTGCTCCACAGGATGTGGCTGCTCTAGGTGCTCCCCAGGATCTCACTGCTTTCAGTGCTCCCCAGGAACTGGCTGCTCTCAGTGCTCCCCAGGATCCAACTGCTCTCAGTGCTTCCCAGGATCTGGCTGCTCTCATAATGCTCCTCAGGAACTGGCTGCTCTTAGCGCACCCCAGGATCTGGCTGCTCTCAGTGCTCCCCAGGATCTGGCTTTTTAGTACTTCCCAGGAACTGGCTGCTCTCAAGTCAGATCATTGTGGTACCCCAGAGGAGAGAGGTGAGTATATGGAGGAGAGCCCGCATAGCAGAAGACATGTGGGGAATGTCCTTCGCATATAGCACGTCTTCCACAGTGAAAGCGGTTAAAAGCCCCTACTGGCGCCTTGATACTGAGTATTTTCAATTTGGTGTATTTCTGGAGCAGTGCAAAGGAATTTTGTTTACTGCATATGGCATTTGCAATTGGGCTCCAGAATGTTCCCAAAAAGTTTTAGTACCTTGGACACGAAACAAAAGGTTCTAAAACAGTTTGAACTGCTGGGACTCTGTCTTAAATCCAGATCCGTAACTGGTTCAGCATGGAGTCACAGCAGCAGTAGTGCTTTTTAGCCATAAGATGGCTACATATGCTTGAAAGATTGGGAAAATTTCTTACTGTCTAATTCATGAAAACTGATTTTCAAAAAAAAAACACAACACTAACAGGGATATTCAGAGAGAGGTGAAAAGCAGGAGAATGGCTGGAGAATGGAAAATTCTAGGTCAAAATAGCCAAACCAGAAAAATTCTCCCATTTATCTCACTTTCCAAATCGGCTATTTTGACCTAGAATTTTCCATTCTCCAATCATTCTCCTGCTTTTCACCTCTCTCTGAATAACCCTGTAAAATACTGGTTCTTGAAGTGGTTTTTATGGAAAATCAAATGGTAAAGAATGGGTTAAATCATTGCGACTACAGGATCTGATGAATTCAATGTGTCTTACACCAACCAAAGAAAAACACATATCCAACATGCTGCTTCATTTTTTAACAAAAGAGTTGCACCAGATTGATGTCTACAGTGGGGATATTGCTTTAGGCTTTCTATTACATTATGCTGTGACTGCATCCTGACTGAATCCTATCGTCGTTGTCTCAGAAAATTATCAATACTTTTCCTATACTAAGAATTATTTATAAACTACCTTGTAATTTGTTGAAAAAAACCTCTGGGAAAAATCAATGAATAGTGAACATACACACATTTCTATCTTTAGCTGTACAGCTTTAATGTGTTCTTAACAGTTCTGAATCACTCAGAGCTGCCTTCTCACTCTCTTTAACCCCATAAGAACCATGATGTACATGGTACGTCAGGGTAAAAAGTCCCATTAAGGACCAAGGACGAACTATGTACGTCATGGTCCTCTAATCCCCCTCCCTCCCTATATTCACCTCTCTGGCCAGGGTCCCATGACGGTATGACTTCCTTGAAGTCAGACCAACGGTTTTATGGACCCCAGCCATTGCACTGACATCACTTGGCACGATGATGTCAGTTACAGATGCCCCTCCAGCACTGCCGGGGGGAGAGCATGAAAGGGGGGTCCTTGGACCCCTCTCCCTCCTAAACGGGTAAAAGTTAAAAAAAAAAAGAGAGGCACTGCTGGAAAGGGCACAGTCTGCCCTTTCCAGTGGTGCCTCCCTTTAACCCCTTCGTTGCCTGATCACAATTTGGCACCAATCAGCGCTGGATCACGGTTCTCTCCCGAAGGTGGCTGACAACCTCTGATGTCATCGCCATATGTGAGATGATGTCAGTTGGGCAGTTAACCTTCTAGCTGCCAAGTGGGGCGAGAGCATGGCCATTCCAATGATACCAAACATGACCATGTTTCATGTAAACATAAATAAAAAAGGAGTTTTTTTTTAAAAGAAAAAAATAAATAAATAAATTTGTTCTGGGTCGTATAATAAAATAGGACTTAAAATCACGTTTAAACATGATGAGCATAAAAATGGTCAAAATTAGCTCAGCACACAAAGGTATAATGACTGTAGGGGTTGAAAAGCAAAAAATTAAGTATTTCTAAAGTCAGGACAAAATTTTGAAACTATTTAGCTGTGGTCTTTTTTAGCGGTTGTAGATTTTGGGGGGGTCAGAGTTCGAAAAAATTTGTTTTTTTTCATGTTTTTCATCATATTTCATATTTTTTTTACAATAAATTATATGACATGATGAAAATAATGGTATATTTAGAAAGTCCATTTAGTGGCGAGAAAATCAGTATATAATATGTGTGGGTTCCATAAATGAATAAGAAATTAGCGCTAAATACAAACAGTGCGGAAATGTAATGTCACATTTTCCCTGGTTTTGGCTGCGCCCCCTGGTGGTGATAGGCATTCACATCTGTTTTCCCCTGTTTTGTTTTTGGCTGTTTTGGCTGTGCTGTCTGGGACTGCTCTGGGGTTCTGCGGTGAGCTTCTGGTCTGAGGTCACATGGTCCAATCACACAGACCCACTCCATATGTATATCCCAGCAGCACAGAGGTTCATTGACCATTTGTGGAGTTCTATGGTGGTTGTGGTTCTTGTGTCCTGTTCCCTGTTTCTCGCGTTGCTGCATAGCTTCATGTCGAGTATTTTCTGGTTTTTACTTTTGGCTTTTGTTCCCGGATATTCTCTTTCTTGCTCCCTGTACACTATATCCTGCTAATCTTGTTACTGCCTTGGCCTGGCTGAGAACCACTCCCGTTTATGACTTCTGGCTCTGGTTCTGGATTATTCCGTGTACCGAGCATCTAGATATTCCTGTGTATGACCTTAGCGCGTTCTCTGGATCTCTCTTGCCTGTTCCCTGTATTTCTGTATGCCTGTTTGGTTGCCAATCTCTGCTAGTCTTGACCAATCCTATGTTTCATGTTTCATGTTTTATGTATCTTGTTTGTCTAAGTTTAGCTTACTCAGAGGCCAACATACAAGGACCTCTTCAGTATAGGATTTCTGTCTGTCTTGTTAACCCTTGCCCTTCTTGCTCCCCTTGTTCTGTTATTCTTTGTGAGGTTTTCTTAAATAGAAATCATTCCCAGCATAGGGATTCCTTTAGTTTTCTTCCTGGCCCTCCTGTCCCTTGTGTCTTAGTCTGGTTCCTTTATAGCCCCGGAATCTGTATTGTATATCTCTTCTGTATTAAGCCAGCAGCTCACCTGCCTAAAGGGTACACTCCTTGTTCCAAGCCACCACGATGGCCCAAGTGGGCCCCCAGCGTGACATGTAAAAACAGCAGTGGGTACTTTCGGACAGACAATGGTAAAATCACCTGGTCACTATGGGGTTAATTATCAAACTGTAATTTTATTTTTAGGTTTGAAAATCCTACAACATTTTGTAAGCTAAAGTAGAATTTGTGTATTGTCTGTAATCCTCAATATATCACAGTAGTATTCCATGGTCTTTAGTCATTTCTCTCAGCAGGAATCTCAGTACTCAGAACTCCAGGAAGCCTTGGAATTACGAGTTTAGTGTTTGCAAGCTGAAAATTGTGAAGTATTGGTGTTTTACATATCTCTTCATTTGATTTAAATTTTTACTTGACCATTTTATTTTATCAATCCTTTTAACAATGTTGAAAGATGTGCTATGGTTTGGTAATAGACTGAATTGTTTTACTCTCATTGTTTCACCAAGGCTGTGTCCCTTATCTTGCACATTATCACATGGGGTGTGCGTTATTAGCATACAAGCATAAATAGCCTTTGCATCAAATACAGTAAACGTGACAGAGATAGATAACAAAAATGGTCAGATCTGGCTTATGGGGATTTGTAGTGATTATAATGAGAGTATTAGCAACTCAGCTTCCAAAACATATAATATAAAAATAATATCTGTATTATGTGGCATAATGCATGTGTATTAAAATTACTGTAACCTTGTATTGGTACTGTACAGGGGTTTTCAGCAATTATGGCCACCTTAATCTTATCCCTGTACAATAGGGAGCGACTCCAGAACTCTACCTGTATACAGCCCTATCTCTGGCGGTTGTAATACTACAGTAAAATTGGCAAACATTTTGTTACAGAGAGGATGAGGCTGGTCTTTTGTAGCTTCTTTACAGTATTGTAGGGTGGCAGGAGTGAGATCTCAAACTAATTTTTGGTTTTAAGCAGGAAAAAACGTAATCTTGTATTCAGATGTGGCTGTAGACTTAGCGAGGCCTTAGACGAAAATCAAACAAGAAGCCCCATCGGCACTCATAATTTTTTTTTAACTGTATAAACCTTGTCTTGTTGTAGGTGAGAGAGAGAAGAAGAGCTTGTGGAATGGGGATCGGGCGAGCCAGCATCAGGTTTGAGATGGGGAAAGGGAGCAGCAGGGGGTGTGAGATGGGGCGAGAGATAGATAGATGGGGAGAGATGGAGCAAATAGAAAGAAAGCAGCAGGTGGTGATAGGGGAATAAGAATGCAAAAGGGGGAGATGGAAGTGTATGGCCCCATTCAGGAGTGTAAGGCCCCATTCACACTGAGAGACATGAAAATTGCTTTTTTTTCCGTGCGATTCTAATATACATGACTTTGCGCGATAATATCGTGCAATATCGCAATTATGCGCGACATCATTGTCTAGGTGGCAAATTGAGCAAAAAAAAGGGTCATGTACGAGCGACAAGCTACAGCGACGAGCTACGGGCGACATTGAGCTGTGAGATATGAACAGCCATCCATTGAAATGCATCGGAGAAGCAACATAGAGCGATATCTCGCGGAAATATGCACGATGTTGCAGCACAAAACATGCAATAAATCACTTAGTGTGAATAGGGCCTGAGGTGGGGAAAGAGAGCATCAGAGTGGAGCTGGGGAGAGACTGTACAGCTATGGAAACATGGAGAGAGGGGCATCAATAGAAGGGGTGAGATGGGAAGAGAGAGAGCAAAGGGGAACAGACAGCATCAGGGGCTGTGATGGGGAAAGTACATAGTGGTAATTAGACTCGCTCTACTATGTCACAGAGCTCCACAGCAATAAAATTAAAGCATAATTATAGGTTAATATAAATTATAGATTCAATTAAAATATACAGCATAGTAATTATAGTAATTATACTAAAGCAAATTTAAACAATGATTAAATTATAGGTAATTAAATTCTATAATATAATAATACCACTTTATATTTAGATATTAATATAAGTATACATTAAAAATTCTAATGTTAAAATGTATTAAAATATACTAAATTATAGGTTAGTCACATAAATTATATTAAAATATAATAAATAATATAGTGAAATAATATCAAACGTCAAAAAGCATATACTATTAAAATAATCATTACTTTTATTTATTTAACAATAAATTACAGTAGTAAGGTATTATTGTCCTCTCTCTTACTATTTGTGCAGAGAGGGGGCCAAATCAGCAGGGAAGAGGAGGCATGTCTCCCTGGTAGTCTGGGTGGGTGGGACCCTGTCTCCTCGCTGTGACAGTGAGTCAGGGGACTGGCATTCTAATACATAATTAGAGTACGCAGTGCTCTTGGACTCCCTGAACAGCAGAGCTTAGTGCAAATGCGGCATGTGCTTGGTCATAGCACAGACCGCATTGCTCCAAAAGAGAGGGAGCCCAGAGAGCAGAGATCTGAATCCACGGTCAGTGAATATTGTTTGTCCCACCCCTGTTCCCTGTGCCAATTAATTGAAGGTGCCTGACGGCCAGCTGGAGCCTCTCTCTGGGCTGGTAAAATGCCACCCAAGTTAATGTGTCACCTGGAGCCATGGCTCTATCGGGACTCATGGACAGGCTGGACCTGGTCCTACAGCTCATGACACACACTGTGGCCTTGTGGTCCCACCACTTCTCTGCGGTCTCTTGTCACAGGGAGGGGAGGCAGCCTACGAGGCCCCAGTGAGTGCGAGGCCTTAGCTGGCCATCTTAATGTCCTAATTGGAGGGCCGCTCCTGCTTCTATTAACCCAATTCACTAACTTGATCGAGTATACTTGATTTTCAAAAGCTCCTACGGGAGGCCATATCCAATAACTCAATCTGGTCTTATTCTGTAGCAATGCAAATATATTAAATTTATTGCACAGGCAATTCATATGTAAATGGACTTCATAATGGCCCCAAACGTTTCAAAACATTGGACATGAAAGACTATGTGCTGAAACAGTTTAAGCAGCTTCTGGTCAGCAGAGGGGGTCACCTGCCTGTCAAATAGGGCTTCCTGAAAGTGGAAATATAATATAGAGATGCTTCTGCATATTTTTACTGTATGGGTAATGGAAAGTGATTTACTATAAAACCACTGGGTGCTGCCATTAAGTTTTTGGAAAAACACTTGGTGGTAAAGGAGTTCAAACGGAATGTAATTGAGTCATTATACGTCAGTTTTACATTTTCTTTGTATTTCAGTGCACAATCATGTATACAAGTATTTACCAGTCAAAGCGCTAAGATACTGATATAACAAAAATACTGTTATGGGGATCAAATTGTCAGTAATATTCCCTATTGATGAATGCAGTTTCTGCTGTGTTTCCCTGAGAAGGAATTCAGAAGCGTACATATGAATTAAAATCCAACTGGATCATCAGCTCTGCCAACTTTCTACTAAAACCCACAGACATCATTTTTTAAAATACATTTAATCTCTTTTTCCACTCATGTTAGTTTTAAGTCATCCCTAAATATTATTCCTTGCCTTCTGAGATTTGAAAAAGGACGGCAAACAGTTCTTGGCATACGCAAAAGCATACCGGATATACACTTCATTCCAAATCTATTCTTGTTAGTTCTGAAGAATTTCTCTGATATAGATCGGTGCTTCTTGGCACTTCTGCACCTGATCTTAAAAATGAAACTGTTTTAAAATGTATAATAACGGTGAAGTTTTTATAGCACTGTAATTTGCTGCTAATTTCAGGAAATGAACATTTTTAAGAATGACTTTAGGTGAGAACTTTACGAGTGAGATAAAACATTACATTTTAGTATTTAAAGCTGTGACATTTAATTTACAGAAAAAGGATGTCCTGCCTAGAAGAGGAATATCTGACCAGTAATGGGTTTTAATGGTTCCCTCCTACAGTCGCATTTCACATCTCCTTTATTACTGGCAATATTAAAACTCAGGAGGAGTATAATCAGGTTGCATTTTCTTCAGAGGTTAAAGGGACTCTCTGAGCACTATCAAAGCTCCTTGACAGAGTAATGGGTCACGAGGCTTGGCTGTCCATGTCTGCACTCCCTATACAAACGCCTGTGGTTATCAGCTCCCCATCAACGTCTACCATATGGTAACTCAAGGGTAAGCTATGCTTCTTGGCAGGCAGATATCCACACACCCTACACAGTTCATATAGGATTTGGGCAGAGATTTGCATGACAGCGTCATCACTGCAAATGCAGGCATCTCATGCTGTAAATTATATATTTGTAAACATTCATGAATGTACAATTTTCTAATAAATGTCAAAAATGAAACTACATGTTTTTGCAGGATTATGTCATTTTTATAGTGCCGACAGTTTCCACAGAGCTTCACAATAAAGAACAGGGAATAAAATTAACAAAATTACAAACTTAGGAATCAGAAACAAGAGGTGTAGAGAGCCCTGCTCCTAAGAGCTTAAAATCTCTGTTCCTGTAAATCCCTTTGAGCAAGGAGAATTTGAAAAATTTATATGGAAAATCCCATCACTAAAGTCCCCATTAGCTGAAAGTCTGACCCATTTCCAGGTCTATGCGTAATAAAGCTACTGATTTGCAACAAATATTGAAAGTCTGATTATTTAGTCCCTGCTTTTATATTTTTTTATTGCACTATCTCCATAATATTAAAATATTGAAGTTTCGGACTTTTCCTTATTTTTATTACATTGAGAATGGAAAACCTTTAAAATTGTACACTGATATTCCATGGAATGTAAGCTCATAAGGGAGCAGTTCCCTCTCTTCCTCATGTCTCTTTCCTTCTATGTGTTGCCTTAATTTATCATAAACCCTGTACATTGCTGTGGAGTCTGTTGACGCAATACAAATAAATGAATAATAATAAATGATGTGACCCTCCGTGAGAAGAAAAGATAATCTCCATTTTATACAACACAGCGCCCTCTAGTGCATACATGAAAAATTAATAATCATTAAAGTGCAAGTCTGAATTAGAATCCTGTACTGATGAAATGATGTTAGTACTGATGATAGTTGCCATTAACCCCTCACCTTCATAATAATAATATGTCAATTTAAGAGATTTTAAATGGGTGGTAAATGCTAATAGGCATCTCTTCATATTATGCAATATTCATGCCACTTTTTTTTTATTTTTTGTTACAGGGTTGCTCATGAAACCTAAAAAAGAACCATTTTATGGTCTGCAAAAAAGAAACATATAGTAATAATTCCAGGTTTCAACAGCAGGACCCTGTGCAACTCTCAAGGGGTTATTCAGAGAGCACAGAAATGTCACCGACATTTCGATGCTCTCTCATCCGCCACACTTCGGCGAGTTAAATTTGGTTAATGCTGAATTCACAGCAAGGTCCCCGAAGTACGGCGAATCGCCCCGCCGAACGCATTCTCAAACCCACGCAAAACCGCAGAATTGATAGGAATAAAAAAGCTGAACGCAGCTGCGAACCCGCCGAAAAAAGCTGACGATCCGCCGAAAAGACCACCGAATCGATCCTGAAGCAGCCGATGACCTGCTGAATAGACCGCCGACTAGCTGCTGGAAAAACCTGACAAGCTGACGAACAGGGGTAAAAAAAACAAAAAACACAACTTTTAAAACGCTTTTTTAAAAAAAAAAAAAAATAGTGCATAAAAATGCCTTGAAATAATATATCAGGTCCTAAGAATAATAATAAAAATGTCTGTAACAGAATAAAAAAAAAAGCCATGTAAAAAAAAATTGGAATTAAAAATTTTGGAGAAAAAAATCCTGAAAAATGCCTAAAAAAACCTTAAAAAAATAAGAGACTTTTTGCTGCAAATGAAAAGAATAAATAGTTGAATAATTATTGAAACCTATGGGATTCGCCTGATTAAACCTGTCAAATGAAACCACCAAAAATCTGGGCATTTCACTGACATTTCGGTGCTGTTCAGCGTTCTCTGAATAGGTTAACCATTACTTCTCTATGGGGAGTTCACTGCCACTGAAGATCACTTTATTTCGCTGGCAATTCCCCAGTATTTGGCGAATCACCAGCTTTTTTGAAAAGCTGAAAGGCCACAAAATTTCACCATACGGGGAAATTCACTGTTCGGTGCAAATCCGTGGCCAATTCGGTGTTCTTTGAATAATCCCTTTAATATCTTAGTATTCTTTTTTGCCATATTGGTAGTTTTTCACTCTTATATAGTATTGGAAAGTGCTGTAAGAAGCGGTGGTTCAATGAATATGTTAATAATTGTAATGCTACAACGGGAATGAAATAGACAGTACGTTTCTATTCTCTTGGACCCATAATAGATCTCCATAAATCTTAATGACAGCTACGTCAATTGCTTCCTGTATGTAAACAACATACACATAGTTTCTGAACTGATGTGCATTCTTCTTAATCTTATATAAACAGTTAAGTTTGACAGGCTGTTCCTAAAATATTTTCCTATTACAATTTTTCATAGGAAGAAGAAGTTCTTATCACCATTTGGAGTGTAGCTAAATAGAAATATTATATATTAGACCAACTTGTAAGAAATACTGATGAATAATCTATATTTACATGTACAAAGGCTCTTATTTATATTATTATGAAACAGGTCGCTGGATTTTATTGTTTCTTTAGGGCATTAAATTGCATTTAGACTTATCCACCATATACAGTTGTGTTCAAAATTATTCAACCCCCAATGCTGTAAAGGGTTTTAGGGAATTTAGTGTACATTTGTAATTGTATTCAGAATGGAATCCTATAAGGACTTTTTAAAGAACCATATGCAACTAAAATGACATCAATTGGTTTTGTAATACAGTAGTAAATGTTTCTTTTGTGAATTCTTCATTGACACAATTATTCAACCCCTTAAAGACTACCACTCTGAAGAACAGAGGTTCATTCAAGTGTTTTCAATCAGGTATTGAAAACACCTGTGGATGTCACGGAGCAGCAATAAAGCATAATAAGCACCAATTAGGCAGCTTTAAAATGACTGTGATACTCAGCTCCTTCTAGACATTTACTGGTGTGGTTACAAACATGGTGAAGACAAGAGAAGAGGTGAATACTCTTCACAGGAAGGGCAATGGCTATAAGAAGATTGCAAAGATGTTAAACATACCAAGAGAAACCATAGGAAGCATCATTCGCAAATTCAAGGCAAAGGGCACTGTTGAAACGCTACCTGGTCGTGGCATAAAGAAGATGCTGACTTCGACTGCTGTGCGCTACCTGAAGCGTAGAGTGGAGAAAAGTCCCCGTGTGACTGCTGAGGAACTGAGAAAAGATTTGTCAGATGTGGGTACTGAAGTTTCAGCTCAGACAATACGGCGCACACTGCGTAATGAAGGCCTCCATGCCAGAACTCCCAGGCACACCCCCTTGCTGTCTCCAAAGAATAAGAAGAGTCGACTGCAGTATGCCAAAAGTCATGTGGACAAACCACAGAAGTTTTGGGATAGTGTTCTGTGGCCTGATGAAACAAAATTAGAAGTGTTTGGGCCCATGGATCAACGCTATGTTTGGAGGAGGAAGAACAAGGCCTATGAAGAAAAGAACACCTTGCCTACTGTGAAGCATGGCGGGGGGTCAATCATGCTTTGGGGCTGTTTTGCTTCTGCAGGTACAGGGAAGCTTCAGCGTGTGCAAGGTACCATGAATTCTCTTCAGTACCAGGAGATATTGGATGACAATGTGATGCAGTCCATCACAAACCTGAGGCTTGGGAGACGTTGGACCTTTCAACAGGACAATGATCCCAAGCATACCTCCAAGTCCACTAGAGCATGGTTGCAGATTAAAGGCTGGAACATTTTGAAGTGACCATCGCAGTCACCTGACTTAAATCCGATAGAGAAACTCTGGTGGGACTTAAAGAAAGCAGTTGCAGTGCGCAAGCCTAAGAATGTGACTGAACTGGAGGCTTTTGCCCATGACGAATGGGCGAAGATACCCGTAGATCGCTGCAAGTCACTTGTGTCAAGCTATGCTTCACGTTTAAAAGCTGTTATAACTGTAAAAGGATGTTGTACTAAGTACTAAGATTGAATGTCACTTGGAGTTGAATAAAACTGATAATGATGTGAGCACAGAAAAGACATTTGTGGTTAGTTCATTATAAATGTTATGTTATATTTGTCTGACCTACACGTGCCTCTTTGATTTAATTGTAAGCAAGATGACCGAATGATCAAAATCACTGTAGTACTGGCTGGATGGAGTAGAGGTAATGTCACCGCTATGCATGGAGAGAGCCTGTGGAGTCATGGGTTCGATCCCAGCGAGCAACCTCTCCAGTAAGTGTCCTTGGCAAGACACCTAACGGTACATACTCGCCACCCAGGACATACTTGAAAACGAGAGAAATCTCAATGTATCCTTCCTGGTAAAATCCTTTCGCAAAAAAAAAAAAAAAAGTCAAACTGGCCAAAACACTCAATTTCAGTGGGGGTTGAATAATTTTGAACACAACTGTACTCACACACAATAAAATTCTTAGTGCCACTGAAACTTCACCGGATTTTCGGTGCTCTTTCGTTCATCACACTTCGGGGAATCAAATTCCCCGAATCTGTGTTGAATTCAACATTCACGGGGGTCCCCAAAGTGCGGGGAAAAGCCACCGAACAACTGCCAAATCGAAAGTAGAAAACGCTGCAAAACCGCCGAAAGCATCGGATCTGATAAGCCGCCCAAAAATACCAGAAACCATTGGATCTGATAAGTCACCGCACAACCCCCAAAATGCACCCGATGATCTGCCGCAAACCCGAACGCATCCGAAAAAAGCCGACAAGCCACCAAAACACAGCACTGACCAGCCGCCATAAAAAGCCGAAAACGGGATTAAAAAAAAACACACTGACTTTGAAAAACTGTTAGCAAAAAAACTACTGCATGAAAATGCCTGGAATTATCATATAAGGTCCTGTGAATAATAATAAAAAGGTCTGTAACAGAAAAAAAAAACCACGTTTTAACCCTTTCGCTACTGAGGCTTTTCCCGCCCCTGTGCTGAGGTCATTTTTACCTGTTTTGCGCATCATGTTTAAGGCTAGGACAGATGAGCGCATTTTCTGCGGCCACCGTCAAAATGTACGTCGATGCGTGCGCACGCATTTTTTCACGGAATACGCTTAAGTGTCAGACGATGCGCAATTCTGGACGTATTTCATGACGGTGGGAAAAGAAGTCTAGGGAAATCCGGCTGTTTGAACGTTATGTTGGCCGCACACTAGCAGCGTCTGACGTCTCCTAATCACGCACACACGCTGCTATGCGGCAAGCGCACTCTGTACGTCAGTAGCAGCGGTTTCACGTTCTGATAAAAATGCGTTCATTTGCTGGTTGCGTGGTGTCGGCGCACTTTCGTACGCACGTACTGCGTATATTGGCCGTCATTGGCCGTTATGTGCTGCTACTGCCGCCGTGATTTAGTGCGCCTGCACGCGCGTTCCGACTGCCCCACTCTGACCCTAGCCTAAACGTGTTTTGAAGGCTTATTTTAGTATATGACCAGACATATTATATATCGTTCTTTCCGTCAGACTCAGTAGATTCATAATATGTCATTATTATATGTATACGTTATGTCATGTCTGTATATTATAACAAAAAATGCAATAAAATATGTATTTTCAATAATTTACAACGTGTAAAGTGTTTTTTTCACATTTTAACATGCGAGCAATTGCGGTTATATTTTGTATGGGGTGCGCTTGTTAAAAAAATTAGAGATGGGGTCTCGTTACATTTTTTTTGGGGGAAAATGACACTATTTTTAACAAACGCACCGCATACAAAAATCGTTAGTGCAGCATCATTGTTCACATTATAATTGAAATGGGAACAATATTGCTGCATTAACAAACCCAAAAAAATAAAAAAAAGTGTTAATTTTTTTTTTTTTTAAATTTTTTTTATTTTTATTTTTCATTTTTTTTTTTTTTTTTACAAAATTTTACACTTTCATGTTTGGTATCGTTGGAACGGCCATGCTCTGGCCGATCCAACCATACCAAAATTTAACCCCTAACTGCCACGGATCGGGAGATAGGGAGTTCATTGGAACTCCCTATCTCCACAGTTGGTGGCAGTTAGGGGTTAAGTCTAGGACTGGCGTCATCGTGCTACGCACGATGACGCCAGTCCTCTGGGGGAGTTCCCGGAGGCTTGGCCGACATCGAAGATGTCGGCCAGCTCCGGGAAAGGATCGCGAACCGGCGCTTTTCAGCGCCGATTCGCGATCCAGCTCCCCAGGGGTTAATGCCAGGCATCATTTGGAAGGGCAGGCTGTGCCCTTCCAAATGATGCTTGGGTTAAGCCCCTGTGCGCCGCCGATCGGGAGGGAGAGAGGTCCGAAGGACCTCCCCCCCCTCCCTTTCAGGCGCCTCCTCCGCACATGCTGGCTGAATTCTAGCGGCTGGTGGTCCGGATGCCGGGCTGACATCCAGGATGTCAGCCCGCACCGGGGGGCCAGCGATCGGCCGGAACCCGGCCGAACGCTGACCCCAATGTGAGGACGCGCTCAGCGCGTCCTCAGCACACCAGCGGGAATGCTGAGGACGCGCTGAGCGCGTCCTTAGCATTCAAGTGGTTAAAAGAAAAAAAAACGGAAAAAAGAATTCTGCCGACAAAATCCTGAAAAACGCTGTAGAAAATCCTAAAAAAATAATAGACTTTTTGCTGCAAATTAAAAGAATAAATGATTTAATAGATATTGATTAAAAAAAAACGGACTATTTTTAACATTGAAGCCTTTGAGATTCGCCTGATTAAACCTGCTGAATAAAACCATCAAGGCATTTCACTGAATTTCTCTGCTGTTCAGTGTTCTCTGAATAGATTAACCATTGCTTCTCTATGGGGATTTCATTGCTGCCGAAGATCACTGTATTTCGCTTCAATTCGCCAATGTTTGGCAAATTGACAGCCTTTGAATAGCTGAGTGGCCGCGAATTTGCACCGTACAGGGAAATTCATCCAGTTTGGCTCTCTATGAATATCCCTGCACCTAAGGTCAGAGTAACACAATATTAACGTGCGTTTAGCCGCACTAAATCACGACCGTGCTAGCAGCAAATTACGTCCAATGCCGGGCAGCATATGAAGAACGGCCGCACAAAGGTGCGGCCGCGCAACGCAAGTGGCAAACGAATGCAATTTTTCGAGGACATCAAACCGCTAGTACTGACGTACAGAGTGCGCTGCGTGTGCATAGCGGCATGTGTACGTGATTAGGCGACGTCAGACGCTGCTAATGTACGGCCAACATAACGTCCAGACGCAAAAAGTGTTTTTGTTTTATTAATGATCCGTACAAAATCACTGACGAAAATGCGCATCGTATGACCGCTATAGCGTATTCCGTGAAAAAATGCATCCATTCGTTCGAACGCACTTTTTCACAGACAACGTGAAAAATGCGTTAGTCTGACCCTAGCCTAAATGCTCTCGGCAGAAAGTTAAACGTATTTGCAGCATGAAGGAAGGCGGTGGATACAAATATTGAGCCTCACAGGGAGTGTTATAATTAGTTAATCAGAAATTTCTGCTGCTGGGAAAGGATTCTATGTTCAATTATCATTACTTTTATACTTTATATAGTGTAGGCAGTTTTCATAGTGCCGTAGAAGACTAGTGGACACAGGGATGATACATTACAAAACACAAGTACATCTGAACAATACGAAACTTAACAAATATGATACAGTAAGATTGGAGGACCGATGAAGCTCTATACCAGGGATGAGCTGTTCGGTTCGGAGCTCCATTCGAACATTGGCCGTTCGAAAGTTTGCGAAATTCGAACTTTTTGGGATTTTTTTTAAAAAATGCTTAAAAATCCTAAAAAAATCTAAATATAAAGAGACTTTTTACTGCAGAATATTATATGCAATGGTTTATTAGATATTGAGTTAAAACGGGAATATTTTTAACATTGAAGCCTATGGGATAAAACATTTTTGTTGCTAAAACATCAGGCAGATGAGGCCCTCTAATCAGGCACTGTAGAGGGCAGCCTGCCGGAGCCTCCCTCCCCAAGGACCCCTTGAGGAGCATGTGGCCGCAGGATGACAGAGCTGCGACTGTGCGGGCTGGCCAGCCAGGTGCATGTGGCGCAGGGACTCCAGGGAGGGAGCCACGGCAGACCCCCCTTCCCCACAACCAGGATCCAGGGAGCCCCCACTGACCACCAGGCTAAGGTAAGGCGACACATTTTTAAAAAAATAAAATCCGAGGACATTTTTAAATGTCCCCAGCAACCTAAAATAAAACCTTTTTTTTTGTTTCTACTACTCACCTGATTCCTGGATCCACAAACTGTAGAGCTGCTGCCCCTCAGTGTGCGGAATCAAATGCTGCATAAATTATACTGTAAGGCTGGGTTCGCACCTGCGTTTTTTTTATGCACGCAATATGTGTGTTTTTTAACGCGTGTATCGCGCAAACGTAAAAAACATGCGAACGCGCATTGCAATACGTTCACGGCCATAGACTGCAGAGTGAACGCGCTGCAATACGCCCCAAAGAAGCTCCTGTGCTTCTTTGGGCATAGGACGTTTTACAGCACGTTCCTGTGCGCTGTAAAACGCCCAGGTATGAACGGGTCCCATAGCAAATAATGGGATTTCCCTGTTTATGCGTTTTACAGCGTGCAGGAACGAGCTGTAAAACGCTTAGGTGTGTACCGGGCCTTAAGGTGCTGCCCGGCAGTGGGAGGATTCATATGCTGCATTAATTATTCTTCTTACAAATTTGGTTACTTAACCCGTTTGCGTTTGGATTGTAATATTGTGACATCCAGGGCCCCGGGTGGCGATCGCAGCTTTGAGTGATCAGGTGGCAGGGTCAGGGTGTGGCGTGATGACGCAGAGCGACCGGGACTGGTGTGCGCCAATTCTCACCATATACAGTAGCGCAGTACTAGTGCCTAAACGTTGTTGAGCTGGTTTTGTTATAACAACTACTCTCACTCTGTGCCCCTGTCTGGAATATTCTGCTGTTTGTTACTGCTGGTGCGCTTCCATCCTGCCATACACTATAGCGCAGTAATATTTGGGTGCACTGCCACTGACGCCTATACCAGATTCATATCATTTTAATATTGGACCGCAGGGTCCAACCCTGCACTCTTACACAATACCACAGAGGGGTTACGGTGTGACGGCACTGTTGCCGACACTAAAGGCCCAATTTTAAAGCACCTATTGTTACTTTCATCCAAAGCCTGCATAAGTTTCACCATAATTTAGCCAAAAAAAATCACTAAACTTGTTCTGCGTGTCCTAAAATGTCTCCTCTTTTCATACAGACTGCCACCCCAAGCAGTTGTTTATGAATAGATTAAAGGAAAACCATTTACCGTCATTTGAAAAGTCATTTTTTTTAAATGTTTCTATACATCCTACAAATCCGCCACTTCACGGGCAGGTTATGGGTCCTCCTAGGCACGATATTTGAAGGAATTTTTTGTTTTTATTCTTAATCTTTATTTCATGGAAAACTCACTGTTCCTTTAAAAACTTTTTTTTTTTTACTTTTTGTCCTTGTTTCCTGTCCCCCAGGGCACTACCCAGACCCCCATACACCTTTTATGGCAAATATCTTGCATATATGCCCTCTTGGAGGGCACTCTAAAATTCGAACTTTCGAGTCCCATTGACCCGCATTGAGTTCGGTTCATGTTCGCGTTCGAACTCGAACTTTTGAAATTGTTCGAGTTCGAATGCGAACCAAACAAGGGGGTGTTCGGCTCATCCCTACTCTATATGGCACATCATTGATATAAGACTTTCATGAAGTAATATTTATACACTATTTTTGAATCAGCTATAACTATCACAGGTTTGCCATCACTTGCTTTTTTAGGTTTGGTTATTCAAGTAAGCTTTACTATCATATTTTGGTAAACATTCACCCATCGAACCAGTTTCACTAAAGCTCCCTGCTAGATGTAGGATCAAGCTGCACAATCTGTGTGGCAACAAGTTACCACACTGAGCAAGGGCTGTGCCGGCTGGGCGGAGTAGAGGTAACATCACCACTCTATAACCATGGAGAGAGACTGTGGAGACACAGGTTCGATCCTGCCAAGAGCACCTCTCCAGTAAGTGTCCTTGGGCAAGACATCTAACGGTACATACTCATCACCCAAGACATACTTAAAATAGGTCTCAATGTATCCTTCCTGGTAAAATCCTTTCTAAAAAAAAAAAAAAGGTTCTCTGCATTGTAGCTACGGACATCAGCACTTCCAGATGAGAGCAAGATAAACAGTGTTATTCAGAGAAAGGTGAAAATTAGGAGAAATGGCTGGAGAAGAGAACAATCCAGACCAAATAGCCGATTTGGAAAGAGAGATAAATGGGAGAATTTTTTTGGTTTGGTTATTTTGACCTAGAATTTTCACTTCTCCAGTCATTCTCCTGAGTTTCACCTTTCTCTGAATAACCCTGATAGTTTGAGATTCTCAATCAGAAGGCACGCTTAAGTTGTAAAAGTAAAAATGGAATCACAAGGTATTTTCATTCAGAAAAAAACCATACAACTTTAAAGTAATTTTTATATCAAGATGGATATACAAAATGAAAGGGAAACTAAGGACCATAAAAACACAGGAGAGGACAAACGGTTGTCAAAGCCAGCTTGTCTGACCATCTTAACAAGAGTCCACTTTAACCTAATTAAATCATCCCCCCTGACGGTTATCCCGAGTGTGTCTCGGGGTAAAATTTCACCGCTGAGAGTGTTAACCCCGAGCCACACTCGGGCTGTATACATCAGCTCCCCCTCGCTGATCACCGCAGTGTCCTCCGGTGATCGCAGCGTTTTACTTCCTGGATTCCCTTCTCGCGAGGAGGGAACCAGGAAGTATCAGGTTGCGGTCGCTGGAGGAGACTGCGGGGACATCGAGGGAGCTCAGAGACAGGTGATGTATCCAGCGGCATCCTGAGTGTTGCTCGGGGTTACCGCTTCCAACATAAGAATTTAACCCTGAGCCACACTCAGGATACTGCTGGGGGGGGGAATAGACCGCTTTTAGACGCGGTTTTTCTAACAAATTAGACCGCCAGTGAGGTTAACTCACATTTTTTTTTAAAAAAAAGTATTTATGAAATTCTTATTCCTGAGAAGAAACCTTTCAGGAAATGTATTTTTAAAATGTTTCTAAATCATCCATTATGCAGTTTCATTTCAAGAGATATCATAAGAATTTAGCCAACGGATTATACACAAGATTTAAATTCCCGACATTCTATTAGAATTAGTTACATTTTACATTTTGTTTTTCAATTTATTAACTGAAAGAAAAAAAAGTCTGTTCTATTTACTGGGTACAATGGTATTACAGACATAAAAATATATAATTACATCCTCTTCACTGGCGAATCAGTATTAAACATTCTGCTGGGATACATTTTGAAAGGCACGCACTATTTTCTTTCATGTTAGAAGTGAAGGAGTTATGCTAATTAACGAGTTATCATACACCCTAAAAGCTTTCAGACCAAAATGACACATTTCAGTTTACTAGAGAAATGACTATCTAGTAATATTAGCTTTTACTGTCTATCTCTGCTATTTGCCAAAGTGCCACATTATCTTGTCAAATTCTCTTATTGCAGACAACTCTCTCACATACTGCCAATTCGTGAGCACTCTGACTTTGCGTTACCATGTGGTTGATGCAAGGATACTAGAAATTTCCTTTTATATACTAACCGCACGCAGGTCCATTTGCTTATTTTGATGGTTAATATATACGTGTCACAACCAACAAAGACAGACTTTCTCTGTGAATTTCTGTCCATTAAATAAGCATTAAAAAATACATAGTAGCATAACTCATGTGTGACTTATGTGTGTATACAGTGCACCTGGTGGAAAAGGCAAGCTTGGCTACATTGAGATATTAGTATGAATTCACTGATTGCCTCATGCTTGCACAATGTGTCCAGGTGTAACAGACTTCCAATGTGTCTTAAACAAAATGCACAGATTTAAAGGCACATTATAGGTACCATAACCTTTTCAGCTTATTAAAGTGGATAGAAGGCTATTATGCTGCACCTCAGTCCAAGTCTTCGATTTTTTTAGGTTTCAGAAAACAGGGCTTCCAAGCTTAGGTGTACAATTTCAACTTGAATCCTTGTCAATCAGAGACCCAGGAAATAATAAGTCCTGGCTCACAAAACAAATGGGACCAATGGGGTCATGCTACAGGTACCTGCAGTCAGTCAGTTGGGGTATTTGGGGTGTTCAGGTAGAGGTAGTACCTCTGATGGGGAACATGTGGTGCTCCTCGGAGCATTTCGTCCACCTTGGTCCTCACCTGTCACTCAGCTCTCACCTGTGGCTCCTCGTAGCTGTTAGCATGCAACAGCGGCCATACCCTGGGCAACGGCTTCCACTGGCCGGCTAAACCAGGTGGGGGTAGCCGAAGGGTCTCAAAACCCTCGGTGAATTAGGTTTCTGCCTACCTATGCATGCGAAGTCTGAACATCGGCTGATCCTGTGGAGGAGACCATCTAGGTCCAACGGAGGTGACGGCGACTACAGCAACGCACTGTGGAGTGTATGGAGCAAGACGAGGCACGTATCTTCTTGGTCATTCACTGCATCCGTGCCCATCTCTGGTTGTCTTCATTTCTTCTTGCCACTGGATACTGGTGGGCCCGGACGAGAGAGTGAGGTCGACGCAGCGTAACTCTTCTTCACTTTAAACAAAGTTTTCTGCGCAAGTCATCAGTCATCCACAATTCAAGTCCTGTGGCGATGGGCAAGCGACGAAGCGGCAGGTGTGGTGCACTGGGAGTCGTAGCCGCAAGCCTGCACACAGGCGACTCAGGCTATAGGGTCGCTCTTCACTGACCGGAGCAGAAGTGAAGTTCGGCAGCCACCTGAGTGTCTGAGTAGTCCTATTCAGGGTAGCACTGCTCACCTCCATGCATGAGGAAGGGGCTAGAAAAGGTGCCCTAAACATTGCCTGCTCCTTACACCCTGGCCGGCTAACCGCGGTCGGCGGGGACCCAATTATGCGGTCGAAAATCAAAAACAAATTCAATCACAATAAAATTTGCTACATGGAACATCCGCACTCTTCTTGACAGGGATACCGCAAATAGGCCCCAACGACGCACGGCGCTCATTGCCCATGAACTTGCCAGATACAATATAGACATCGCCGCCCTAAGTGAGACCAGACTCTCCGGGGAAGGAGAACTCACAGAAAGGCTTGCTGGCTACTCCTTCTTCTGGAGTGGACGCGACTCTCATGCAAAGCGAGAAGCGGGAGTTGGTTTTGCTATTAAAACTTCTCTTGTGAGTAAACTCTCCGGCTCCCCGAAAGGAATAAATGATCGTCTTATGACGCTGAAACTCCCTCTCTGCCATGGAAAGAAGTTTGCCACCATAGTCAGCGCCTATGCACCCACCATGACAAATCCAGAAGAGACCATAGATAAATTCTATGATGATCTGAACACCGTCATCTCCTCCACTCCTATTGCTGATAAACTCATTGTCCTTGGAGATTTTAATGCTTGTGTCGGGAGTGATCACACTTCCTGGGACGGAGTGATGGGGAAGCATGGGGTTGGAAAGTGTAACAGCAACAGCCTGCTGCTCCTTCAGACCTGTGTTGAGCATGGCCTCCTGGTGACAAATACCATCTTTAGCCTTCCCGCACGCAACAAGACATCATGGATGCACCCCCGTTCAAAACACTGGCATTTAATAGACTATGTCATCGTCAGAAATCGGGACCGGCAGGATGTGAAGGTGACTAAGGCCATGTGCGGCGCAGATTGCTGGATGGATCACCGTCTCATCGTTTCAAAGATGAAAATCCACATTCAACCTAAGAGAAGACCTCATGCCGCCATAGCTCTGAAACACCTCAACATCAGCAAGTTGAAGCGTCCTGATGTCAAACAAACTTTTGTTGACACCCTGGATGAACGCCTTGCTTCAATCACACTGGATAATCTGGATGCGGGAGCAGCGTAGACCACACTTCGCGAGACGGTGTATAGCACAGCCATTGAGCACCTCGGACCCTCTACCAGAAAACACAAGGACTGGTTTGATGAAAACAACATAACGATTCAACTGCTACTCGAGCAAAAACGTCGGGCGTACAAGGCACTCTATGATGACCCAATGTCAATGGCAAAGAAAGTTGCACTGTGAAACATCCGCAGCAACATCCAGTTGCAACTGCGCCAGATGCAAGACTCCTGGCTGAGTGCGAAAGCTGAAGAGCTTCAGGGCTTTGCAGACAGGAAAGATATGAAGAACTTTTACAGCGGCCTCAGAGAAATCTATGGCCCTACCGCCTCAGGGTCTTCTCCTCTCCTCAGTGCTGATGGTACTACACTCATCACAGAAAAGGAGCAAATCTTGGAAAGATGGGCGGAACACTTTGCTAGTGTGTTGAATACGCCTTCTGTCATAAATGATGAAGCCATCGAAAGACTACCTCAGGTCCCAGCGAATAAGTCACTGGACGCTGTTCCAACTCTGGACGAGATACAAACAGCCATCCGCCAGCTGTCCAGTGGCAAAGCACCTGGTTCCGACATGATTCCTGCTGAAATCTATAAAGAGGGTGGACCAGCGCTGACGGATAAGTTGCTCTGTCTAATCCAGATCATCTGGCAGACAGAAACTGTACCACAGGACCTTAAAGATGCTTCCATTATCCATCTGTACAAACGAAAAGGAAACCGCCAGGCCTGTGACAACCACCGCGGAATCTCACTGCTATCCATTGCAGGCAAGATCTTGGCCCGAGCCCTGCTGAACCGCCTGAATGTACACCTAGAGCAAGGTCTCCTTCCCGAGAGTCAATGTGGCTTCCGTAAAGCACGTGGGACTATTGACATGGCGTTTGCTGCTAGACAGCTTCAAGAGAAATGTCAGGAACAAAACTCGGACCTATATTCCATATTCATTGACCTAAACAAGGCTTTTGACACGGTCAGCAGAGATGGCCTGTGGAAAATCATGAAGAAGTATGGATGCCCAGACAAGTTTACCGCTATCATCTGGCAGCTACATGAGGGCATGTTGGCTCGTGTCCAGGAAAACGGTCAATCATCTCAAGCATTTCCTGTTACAAATGGAGTGAAGCAGGGCTGTGTCCTGGCTCCCACACTCTTCAGCATCATGTATTCTGCAATGCTGTCTGATGCGTTCAAGGAATCCACCACGGGCTTGCCAATTCGATTTCGTACTGATGGATCAGTCTTTAATCTCAGAAGGCTTCAAGCGAAAACCAAGGTCAAACATAACATCATAAATGAGTTTCTGTTCGCAGACGACTGTGCCCTCAACGCTGCTTCGGAAGGCGATATGCAACACAGCGCTGACATTTTTGCTGATGCCTGCAATAACTTTGGTCTCACTATCAATAGAAAGAAAACTGAAGTGATGTATTAGCCAGCTCCCAGGAAGCCTTACGCTGAACCCAGCATCACCATCAGTGGGCAGCGTCTAAACGTGGTGGACAAATTCACGTACTTGGGCAGCATCCTTTCTAGATCTGTCGTCATGGACGACGAGTTGATTGCTAGACTCGCAAAAGCAAACGCAGCATTTGGAAGACTCCGCAAAAATGTGTGGGACAGGAGAGGTATCAGACAAAAAAACAAGATCAAGGTGTATTGCGCAGCAGTCCTTTCGACGTTGCTCCATGGATGTGAAACGTGGACAATCTACCAGCGTCACGCCAAGAAATTAAACCATTTTCACACAACATCTCTTAGAAAACTTCTTGGTATTAAGTGGCAAGACAAAGTGCCTGATACCGAGGTCCTTGTTAGAGCGGACCTACCCAGCATCTTCACCATCCTGGCGCAGTTTCAATTACGATGGGCAGGACACGTAGCTCGTATGAAAGACAATCGACTTCCAAAGATGTTGTTATTTGGCGAACTTACACAAGGCAAGCGCTCCCAAGGAGGTCAAAAAAAAGCGCTACAAAGACACACTGAAAGCAGCTCTAAAGGCCTTCAATATTAACCCCATTAACTGGGAGCTTGCTGCTCAGGACAAAACCAAGTGGAGATCAGCTATTAAGAACGGAGCTCAATCCTATGAAACCAGCAGGGCAGCGGCAGCTGAGCAAAAAGGTTGGCCAGGAAAGGTAGTGATATACAGTACTACTATCTTCTGCGGCTACTCACTGTCCACATTGTCAGAGACTATTTCGAGCGCGAATTGGTTTGGAAAGCCATCTACGCACTCACCGTGACCCACCCTATTCCCTAAATGGATGACTAGATGGTCCTCGTCGATTCGACGGACGAACAAGAAGAAGAAAGAAAAGACCTGCAGTCACATTCAGGAGATGGATCAATTTCATCAATACGAATTCTTTTTTTATTATACTTTTTCTGATGGTTTAAGGGGGCACACTAGCTACAACAACCAATTAATGTATTTTAAATAAAAACTTGGCTGAGTGCAATTGGTGGATGTGCATCCATTGATTAAGCCTACATAACAGGTTGCCCTCCCCAGCCCAGACATCTGTCTGAAATGTAATCTGGGATTTAAGACTGGAATCCACAGTGCTGTGCATTCCTGACCATATACAGTAGTACCTCACTGCAGAATGTCAAGTATTGAGACTCATCAGATTGGCTAGATGCTTGAGTGAGCTTCCATGTAAAACCACCCTGACTGCTCCTCCATGACAGCGGAAGAAGAAGAGAGAGGGAAAGAAGTTCAGTGATGATATGAAGGAGAGCAATATGTGGACACTTTAGGGTAAAAAGGAAGTGTAGAGAGGCATGGAATGTAGCATGAGTCGGGGGGTTAATATTAATTTGCTACACCCTAGACTTGAGTCCCTTTGATTATGTGTTTGGGGTTAATGTGTAATTCCTCTGTAGGATTGCTACTTTCTCCATATTGTATTGACATTGATAATCCATTTTAGTAGATTGTATGTAAAAAGTGCTGCCCTTAGGTATGTAGGATCCATTCATAGCAGGTAGGAAATCAAATCATTAATTAAGGTAGGAACCTGAAGTTATTAGGTAAAGATATAAGGGGTTATTCAAAGAGAGCTGAATTTGCCACTGAATTGCAGAGAACGATGAATTTAACAGTATGCTGCAATTTCGTGGCAATTTGGCTACTCGGAAAGCTGGCAATTCACCAAATATTGGCAAATTGCCAGTGAAATACATTGCAATTCATCAGAAGTGAAATTCTCCATAAGTAGTGGTTAATCTATTCAGAGAATGCCGAACAGCACCAAATGTTGGCAAAATGCCCAGATTTTCAATTAAACAGGCAAATCCCATAGGTTTCAATGTAAAAAACAAATTTCACACTTTTATGAATTTTTTATTCATCTGTTTATTCTTTTCATTTGCAGCAAGTCTTTTTTTTATTTATTTAGAAATTTTTATGCATTTTTCTGGATTTTTTCGCCAAAATTTTTGATTCCGATCTTTCTTAAAAGATTTTTTTTTATTCTGCATCAGACCTTTTTATTGTTATTCATAGGACCGTATATATTATTTCCATGCTTTATTTTTGTTTAAAAGACCTTTTAAAAATTGTGGGGGTTTTTGTCGTGTTTTTTTTTACCCATGTTTGGCGGCTGATCGGCTTTACTCGGTGGCGCTCGGCAGTTGAACGGAGGCATTTGGTGGTCTTTTCAGGGGATTGTCGACTGCGATCGGCGTTCTAATGGAAGCATTCAGCGGTTTATCGGTGACGTTCGGTGGGTTTATTGGTTTCATTTGTCAGTTTGCGCTGCATTCGCCAGGGGTGTTTGGCGGATCCATTCAGTGCACTTCAGGGCGTTGTAGTGAATGCTGAATTCACTGCAGTGTCGGCGATTTGAACACACTCGCTGAATCACACTGAAATTTTGGTGCTCTTTGAATAACTGCTATATAGTGTCACGAGAAAGTTTGTGAACCCTTTGAATTTAGTAGTTTTTTTGCATGAATTAGTCATATATGTCATCTCATTTTTATCAGAATATATGAGGTATTGGACATCAATGTTATGAAATAACGCAAATAAAGCAAATATTCTGGTTGTACTTTGGATTAAAATATGCCATACCTTCTTGTAGGCAGTATCTTCAAAGTGTATGCAAGTACCAATAAATCTTAAAACAATTATATGGGTGCCTGGACACAGAAACTACAAGCCAAATATGTTCGTTTTTGGACATGACTTTAATTTACAGGGCTATTCAGAGAGAGGTAAAAATCAGGAGAATGACTGGAGAAGTGAAAATTCTAGGTCAAAATAGCCAAACCAGAAAAATTCTTCCATTTATCTCACTTTCCAAATCGGCTATTTGGTCTAGGTTGTTCATTCTCCTGGCAATTCTCCTGGTTTTCACCTCTCTCTGAATAACCCTGCATGTCCACACAGACAACATTCTCCTGAATCCATTTATCATCCCTTAATTGAATGAAACACGTTTTCAAAGTAAATGAGCACCCTGTAAATTTCAAGATATGGCCATCCAATAATCATCATGAATTTTATATTATTCGCACCAACACATATTGTGCATCTCTTAAGTAGACAAATTGTGATGTCTTTAATGATCTTGCAATTATTAAGGTTATCGGAAGTCTGTGCAGCTTGCGTGCCATGAATGATATGTTGAAAAGCCACTGAAAATTCACAGTGTTGTTGAAGATAAAGGGATTAAAAAGAGAGAGTCTCATATCTATGAGAACCTTCAGGTTTTCAGAGAGTAAAATATGATTTAGAGGCAAGTTAAATTGTGGAATTATTTTTCTAAATAAAAAATAAAATGCCATTGTTGAGTAGCCTTTGGACAGGAATGTATATGTGGCCGCAGAATTTTTTATTCATTTTTCTATAAATAATTATTATTCCTAGTCATGATGTAGCATCTGCTATTAAGCTGTATGAGTTATTATCTCTACAGATATATGCTGAAGGTGACTGTGTCCCCTGACTCAGCTGTTTGAAACAAATGAAAATCAACAAAGTTATCTGCAAACATATTGATGGTTAAGTTAACATATCACAGCCAGACCTGTGACGAACTAAGGATATCAGCCAATTAGTGAAAGTAGCAGGATGCTGGCTGTTCATAAGGTTTGTGATCAACAATTTCAATTCAATATAAGGAACATTCACCTTATTGTGATTTTGTTTACTATATAAGTGTAGTTAAATATAGCCACCAGTGCCAAATGCTGAAAATTTAAGAGGATAAGGCACTGTAATCTTACTCTGTTAAGACCAAGTATAAAATAAAAATAGTTATTCATTTTTTTTGCCCTAGATGAGAAGGCAATGTGTGTGATTCTTTTCCAGGGGCAGCACTCATCACTTGTCCCAATACAAAGTAAATGAGTGACATCACAAATCCCTTTTGCAAACAAACTGAATGTGTATATCATGGCAGAATAAAGGGGCAGATTTCATAAAGGCCCTACAATGTTGGCATGCATAGCTGCTCTCAAAATCATTTCCAGGCTGCAATCAATCAGGTAGAAGAAGGCATTCCAGGACTGTAATTGTTAAAGAATAGTTAGCAGCCACATTGAGTTTAATGTATGAGTTTCCTAGTGAGGGTATAAATATAACCCCCCCAGTCTCTCTCATGACTGAGAAACAGCATGAGGATATGTGACTGCTTAGGAAGCAGCTCTTGGTTTCATTAAGAAGATCTCACCTGACCAGAGGTGCTGTGACGTGGCAGGTGAGCTTACACTTTAATGGCCATTCAAGTAAACTAAAACCTCTGATTGTGTTTTATTTTGCATGGAGCTACAGGGGTGAGTGCAAATGACAACCTTTTCCTTGTTAAGTTTAACCCCTTCACTACCGATATCAAGATATCACGGGCTTGAAAGGCACCATCCGGTGCCCCGTTATCAAGATATCTCGATATGCTTATCTGCAGCCCAAAAACAAATGAAATTTGTTTGCGCCATCGAATTTTGTTTGCTTTTGGGCTGCAGAAGATGCCCCCAAAGTTTTAGGCCCGTGGGCATAATGCCCAAAGAGCTAAAACTGTAAAATCAGCTGCTCAAAGTTCTGAAATATTGGGCTTTCAGCAGCCGATGCAGGGAGAAATGGAAGAAAATAGACCAGCCGCTTAACCACTTCAATGCTAAGGACGCGCTCAGCGCGTCCTCAGCATTACGCTGGTGTGCTGAGGACGCGCTGAGCGCGTCCTCAGTTTGGGGTCAGCGTTCGGCCGGGTTCCGGCCGATCGCTGGCCCCTCGGTGCGGGCTGACATCCTGGATGTCAGCCCGGCATCCGGACCACCAGCCGCCATTATTAGGTGTCATCGCGGGGGCGAGATGACACCTAATTCAGGCGCCCCCCCGCATGTGCGGAGGAGGCGCCTGAAAGGGAGGGGGGGAGGTCCTTCGGACCTCTCTCCCTCCCGATCGGTGGCACCACAGGGGCTTAACCCAGGCATCATTTGAAGGGCACAGCCTGCCCTTCCAAATGATGCCTGGCATTAACCCCTGGGGAGCTGGATCGCAAATCGGCGCTGAAAAGCGCCGATTCGCGATCCTTCCCGGGAGCTGGCCGACATCTTGGATGTCGGCCAAGCTTCCGGGAACTCCCCCAGAGGACTGGCGTCATCGTGCGCAGCACGATGACGCCAGTCCTAGCGTTAACCCCTAACTGCCACCAAGTGTGGAGATAGGGAGTTCCAATGAACTCCCTATCTCCCGATCCGTGGCAGCTAGGGGTTAAATTTTGATATCGTTGGATCGGCCAGAGCATGGCCGTTCCAACGATACCAACATGAAAGTTAAAAAATTTTGTAAAAAAAAAAAAAAAATTTAAAAAAAAAATTAAAAAAATTAAAAAAAAAATTAAAAGAAAAATAAACACATTTTTTTTATTTTTTTTGGTTTGTTAGTGTAGCAATATTGTTCCCATTTCAATTATAATGTGAACAATGATGCTGCACTAACGATTTTTGTATGCGGTGCGTTTGTTAAAAATAGTGTAATTTTCCCCAAAAAAAAAATGTAACGAGACCCCATCTCTAATTTTTTTAACAAGCGCACCCCATACAATATAACCGCAATTGCTCGCATGTTAAAATGTGGAAAAAAACACTTTACACATTGTAAATTATTAAAAATTCAATTTTATTGCATTTTTTGTTATAATATTACAGACATGACATAACGTATACATATAATAATGACATATTATGAATCTACCGAGTCTGACGGAAAGAACGATATATAATATGTCTGGGTCATATACTAAAATAAGCCTTAAAAACACGTTTAAACATGATGCGCAAAACAGGTAAAAAATGACCTCAGCACAGGGGCGGGAAAAGCCTCAGCAGTGAAAGGGTTAATCCTCTAACTCAATATGGCAGTAGATGGCACCATCTACTGGCCAAAAATAGGTTATTTACAGTAAGAAATACAATGGGTATAAGCTCAAATAATTCTTACTTTATAATCAATTAAAAATGATTTTACCATAAAACACTGGTTTCTGACAATGTGTTTTTGGAAAATCACTAGGTAGTGAAGGGGTTAATGTATGTTGGGAAGGAAAAATACAATGCTTCCACTCTACATCCAAGGCAAGTATAACAGACACTGTTAGGATCAACCTTAAATAGCAATTGATATAATTTTCTACAACTGGTACAATGCTTGGTGTCCTGGAATTGAAACAGATTGAAGAACGCCAAAAAGTAGTAGAGAGCAGATGTGCATTTTCTTGGCACATACGCAGTCTGCACGCTTATCTTATTGGTCCTTTCTTTTAGCTTTAGGCTCATGTGCCATGCGTAATTTAATCTGCACATGCCTGTCTTTTGCCTAATTCTTTTTTAAACATTCCAGAAAGTCACCAGTTTAACACTGAAGAACAATATACTACTTAAAAAAAAGAGTTGACCTCTTCAATTATTATTGTTATCATCATTATTTATATAGCGCCAACAGTTTCCGCAGCGCTTTACAATAACCAAAGGGAATAAGATACAAATAAACAAACATAGGTGCAGAGACAAGAGGTGTAGATGGCCCTGCTCATAGGAGCTTACAATCTAGAGGTCTAGATCTCTGATTTGTTTATTAAATATTATCTTCCGACTGGAAAGAGAAGAGAGAACTGTTGTGTGTAAATCTTCAAAGGATTACAGTAATATATTCCCAAATAAATTGTAGGGCAGCTCTGGTCCTGTGGACTTGCCTCGCCCTATCAAACTTTCCCTGATCTTCAGGCCTTCAAGAAGTCCCTCAAAACCCATCTCTTCAGATTAGTGTACCACATCACTGATGCAACTCATCCCTCTGCTCACCTACTCGCACATGATTGAAGCCGTTTTTATAGCCCCACCATTCCCAAACCACTGGCACTAATGATCCTGCCATCTATAGTATTAAAATTCCCTGTGTCTTTCTCAACCCCAATCCCTCTAGATTGTAAACTCCTATTAGCAGGGCCCTCTACACTTCTTGTTTCCATCCTATGTCCGTTTATCTGTATCTCGTTCCCTTTAGTTATTGTAAAGCCTTGCGGAAACTGTTGGCGCTATAAAAATGATGACAATAATAAAATTGTAAAGTTCCCTTAAAGATGATCTTTTTTCAAAATAATCCTATGTGAGAATCCCTTCTGACTTGCAATAATGAAGAATTTCTCTTATCACAGGATTTACTTTAAAAAAAAAATTCCTTTTCTTTTCCCTTCTTCCCTATTTTTACCTTCACATAATAACTAAAATCTATTGATGCAATTGCAATGCGCTACTGGGTGTGCGACATCTTATTTATCAATCATTTTCTTCTTAGATCTCATAATGCGATCCATTGTAGAACATTTGGCAGCTTACATGAAATGCCGGTTATTTCTCTGCACAACAGAAAAAAGTATTGCTTTAGGCAAGAAAATATAAAAAAATAAAAAAAATGATATTTTATTGTATGGCAATGTGTCTCCAAACGAAAATAAAAAAAAGTCTGTAATAAATGGTTACAGATGATTCTAAATAATACAGCGGACACTAGTAAGTCTTTTCCCATTGCCATGATTGCAAAGTGAAAGAAAATATGCCAGTGACTATCAGCATATGTTATTGTCAGAGTGGCTGCACCGTTTAAATGGAGTAATTATTTGCTGATGTGTGTTACCCACCGCAATATGCTACACAGCAGAGCAGAACCTTCTCTACCAGGGAGCAGTTACCATCTGGTGAAAGGGAGTTTACTATTAATGAAGTCACTGCAGATTTAACAATGAATTCATCTTAACAAGAACAGTATTAACTGAGGGCGATATAAACTATACGTAGAACTGTGAGCTAAACAGAAAGGAAAACGGAAGAAAAGAAAATAATATCTACGCACCAATGAATGGATAGCCATAAATCTCATATGTATAGTTTAGATTGGGTGAAAAGCAACTGGTCTAAATGAGCATTCCATATTAATACATGAACAGTACATTCAGAAAGCATTCTGACCCTTGACTTCTTTCATAGTTTGTTTTCTTGCAGCTTTATGCAAGCATAATTTAACCGGGAATGGCTTCCAGATTCGCAGTCACTTCTCTTACCAAGGATTTTCTCCCCTAGCTGTTCAGTTTGGCGGGTGGCTGGCTCTGAGGGATTCCAAGCATATTCTATTAAAAGAATTATGATGGCCCCTTGCGCTCTCGGAATTCAATGCAGATGAAAATTGCTTGCAGCCTTCTCCAGATATGCACCTAAACACAATCCTGTCTCTGAGCTCTGCCATAAGGTCCTTCAACCTCTCCGCTTAGACCAGGGATGTCAAACTCTTGCCCCCTAACATTCTTGAGCTAAAACTCCCACGATTCTCTGCTCATCTATTGCATCCAAAGGGAACTATTCTCTAGTGAACAATAACGTTAGCATTAGGATGTGTAAGCGTTACCGCCAGGATAAGTTCATTTAACGCATGCCCCCCTTTTTACTGTCACAATCAGTCAAAGGGAGGGCACCTTGCATTCGCCAAGGTGAGGCACTGGTACACAGGAAAGCACCAATATGCAAATAATACAAAGAAGACAACCTAGGCCAGAGACCCTGCACGGTAAACAGAATCCCTACTCTGAAAGGCCGGTCTTTAGAGGTAGCCGGATCTGCTCTAAAGAAAATAATGCAGCAGCGCCGTGCAGAGTCTATACAGAGCTGACAAGAATAGATAAAAAAAAACATCAACAGTACAGGCAAGGATTACACAAGAGAATAGTACTAAAGAGATCCAGGGGTCATGAAGCCAGAACGTATACCTGATGCAGAGCGAGGGATCCAGAACCAGGAGATTAGTCAGCCAGGCAAGAGGGTCAGAACCAGGTAATCAGTCAGACATATAACATAACCAGACAAAAGGAAAAACACTGGAACTAATTACACAGGAAACACTGGACATGAACGAGAACCTGGACAAACTATAGCAACTGCAGACCGACTAGACCAAAGAAATAAGGTAAACAAGAAAGACACAAACTTGAACAGAAATAATAGCAGGGAGGTCTCAGGAACAAAACTCAGCAGGAAATCAGGAACTGAAGTGAACCAAAATGCAAGAGCAATGTGATATGGGCCCATTGCTTTATATAGGGAGGTGATCAGCCCACATCACCAACAGGAGAGCTAACGAGGAAGCCACACTTAACCCCTGAGCTGCCATCCAGGAAAAGCACATAGAGAAACAAATGGGAAACACAGACATAAAGAATACAGAGGGCAGGGGGACAGGGCTGGAATGGGGAAACGCGACAATTACCTTCTAGACGATAAACCCGTAAAAAATCATTTAGCGCATCTGTATTGCGCTAGCTTCCTCGAGCATACTGTAGTTTGTGCATCCTATACTTAACATGGCGAGCACAATCATTAATTAGCGTTTCCCTTTGTAATACCTTTTTACAAAGTGCTAGCACTAATTAAAGCAGGAACGCGCAAGCCAAAATTATAGCTACACCTAATAGTTGGTGTTAAATGATTCTGCATTTGCAAACTCATTTAGCACCCCCTAAAACCCCCCAATAAATCTGATACTCACCTCTCATCCCGCGACAAGAACTTGGCCTGATCCGCTGCTTCTTGTCACCGGCAGCAGAATGAGTCTGGGAATAAATAGTTCCCATTCTCCCTCCGCGTTCACTCCACTCTGCAGGAGCGAGATTGTGCAGGGCTCGTGGCCCGGAAGCGCAACTCTCCATGGAGTGACATTGAAATTGATTGTTGCTTTCCTGCTGCATGAAAATGAATGTTTCCTACACAAAGTATAGAAAGCATTACTCTACACCAAGGAGATGTAACAGTCCAGCCACAAGATATGGTGGCGTCTCGGCTGGAATAAGCAACTCAGTCTTCATCCTTTGCACACGCACTCTATACACATACTCATCCTATATACACATCTTCATCCAATATACACTTATGGGGTTATTCAGAGAGATCCGAAATGTTGCCGAAATGTACCCGGACTCTGAAATTCAGCGTACGGGGACATTTCGGGGCCATTTGTCTATTCAGAGAGCAGGAAGTTCACCAAATTTTGGCGTACAGGGACACGTACGGTGCCTGTTCAACGGCAGTGAAATCCCCCATAGAAAAGCAATGGTTCATCTATTCAGAGAACACCGAACAGCAATGAAAAGTTGCTGAAATGCTCTGCTGTTCGGTGTTTTCATTCGGCAGGTTTATTCAGGCGAATCCCATATGCTTCAATGTTAAAAATATTCTTGTTTTAATTTAATATCTAAAAACCATTTATTTTATTCTGCAGTAAAAAGTCTCATTATCTATAGATTTTTTAGGATCTTTTAGGCATTTTTCGAGATTTTTTTGGCAGACTTTTTTTCAGGTTTTTTTTTTTAATTGTTTGTTCATTTTTCTTTAACAGCCCTTTTTATTATCATTCATTGAATCTTATATGTAAATTCCAGACATTTTTGTTTTGCAAACAGTGTTTCAATTTTGAAACTTTCAAGCGTACTGTTTTATTTTTCTTTCAACCCGTTCATCTGCTTGTCGGCTTTTTCCGGCAGCTGCTCTGCACTGTGATCGGCAGGTGATAGGCTTTTTTCGGCATGTTCGGCGTGGTTTTTGCAGCAGTTTCTGCGGGTTTTCAGTGAGTGTTCGGCAGGTTTGCGGTGCTTTTTCCCTGCACTACGGGGACCATGTGGTGCATGCTGAATACACCGGAGGGTCGGAGAACTAGAATCACCGAATCACCCTGAAGTGCGTGGAAGAAAGGGCACTGAAATGTAAGCAACATGGCATTTTTTGTGATGTGAGGTCTGTGTGTGTTTTTTCAGTGGCTCATTTTGTGTGATGTGAGGTGTGATTAGCTTGGTGTGATGGGAACTGTGTGTGTTTAAGGTGACTGGTTTTGTGTGAGTAAATGAGCAGGTATGGGGCACATATTGTTATGGGAATGGGTGTGTGTTTGGGCGAGACTGATTGTGTTCTTGAGAAGTCTGTGCTGCATGCTTTTTTAAATTTACCTTTTCTCTCCCTATCCCTCACTTTTTCCCCCAGGGCTGCTGATCCCTGGTAATCCAGTGAAACAAAGACGAGGCAGCAATAGGTTAATACAGCCTGGCTCTGTTCATGCAGGACATCACCAGGAGCCAGGCAGCCCAGTGACACCATGCTACCTGTGGTAAACTAGGCATTTTCCTAGGGCATCTGCCTAATGGAAGCCCTCAGTGTGTTTAGTTAGGTGTTAAATCACCTGCCACAGTAAGCTATGCATAAGAGCTGCATGTTGGGATGGGGGATATGCTGTCCGTGTATGTTTTCGTTTAGGGGTGTTAGGTTGTGTGTGTGTCAATGTTTCAAAGTCTGTTTTTTTGGGGGGTGGGTGAATGTCTTTGTGTATGGATTGCTGTCAGTGTCTATGTGTGTATGTCTTTATGTCTGTAGTGGGGTGCCAGCGTCTGTGTGTTTGACTACAGCATGTGTGGCAGTGTGAAGATGAGTGAGCTAGGGAAGAGAAAAAAAAGGAATTTAAGGTGGGTAAGCCAGGCAAGAAGAAAAATGGTAAAGAGTAAGGGAAGTATATGTGACCAAGAATCTGTTGGCCAGTCATGGGTTAATGATGTTTGCTTAGGGCTGAAACATAACATATTATGAAGAAATGAGAGGTCTGAATACTTTCTGAATGTACTTTTCATGTATAAATATGCAATGCCCAGTTAGACCAGTTTGTCGCCCAATCTAAATTATACATATAAGAAATTCATGGCTATCCATTCCTTGGTAGATATTATTTCCATTATTTTTTGTTTCACTCACAGAACTGCATATAGTTCATATCTCCCTCAATTAATATTGCTCTTGCTAAGATGAATTCATTGTTAAATCTGCAGTGACTTCATTTAGAGCTTGCTCATTTTCACCAGATGGTAACTGCTCCCTGATAGAACGGGAACAGGTTCTGCTTTGCTATGTAGCATATTGCAGTGGGCAATACCCATCAGTAAATAAATCACTGGCATATTTTCTCTCATTTTCCAATCATGACAATGGGAAATGTCTACTACTGTCAGCTGTACTATTTAGAATCATCTAAATATTTAAATCAAGTATCTTGACTTCAAAAAAAACAGTCCTGAGCAAAGTCCCCATTTGAAACTGAAATGTTGACAAGTCACTCCATTTTTAAGCAAGTTTATACTGTATGTTGCTTGTGGAGGCTGATGAGTGCCCTCTTTTTTTTCTTTTTGTTAACATTGGCTATTGAAGAACCTCATCTGAAATTTATTTTTTCAAAGCATTGGGCTAGATTACATACTGAGCACTAACTGTAGTGTCCAGATATGTAAGCATTAATGTCAGGATAAGTGACTGTAACACATGCCTCCCATATTACCTTTCTAATGCTAAACCCGGTAAAAATCTGTGATTGCGCCATGTTGCAAGAGCTTACTGTACTTTGCGCTCCCCATGTTAAGTATAGGGTGCGCAATCAGTAATTAGTGTTCGGATAAGTAAGGTATTACTGCAGCGCTGTGGAATATGCTGGCGCAGAATTCTCTTCAATTTGGTGCAAATCGGCTTTCCCATTTCGGCCACCCTGCGGTGTATTCAGCAAGCACCACAGGGCTGTTGAAGTGCAGGGAAAAGTTGCCGAAAACCCGCCGAAAACCTGGCGGAAACCCGGCGAATGCATGACGAAAACCCGTAAAAACATCTGGATTAACCCGTCGAAGACGCCAGAAAAACCTGAGCAGGAGCCGATCACACACAGTGAAGCCTCCGGAAAAAACCGACACCGCAGACGAAGGCAGTGAATAAATTAGGAAAACAGTTTGCATGAATGATTGAAAAGTGAAACACTGTTTGCAAAGAAAAAGAAAATGTCTGAAATTTACATATGAGGTTCAGGGAATGATAATAAAAAGGTCTGTTACAGAAAAAATAAGTAGAGTTAAAAAATAAATAAAAAAAAAACGGACTTTTAAAAAAAAAAGAAAAATGCTTAAAATATCCTACAAAATCTATAAATAAAGAGACTCTTTACTGCAGAATTTTATAATGAACGGTTTATTAGATATTTAATTAAAAAACGGGAATATTATTAACATTGAAGTCTATGGGATTCTCCTGAATAAACTTGCCGAAATAAACCACTGAATGGCAGGACATTAGGGGAACCTTTCACTGCTGGTTTGTGTTCTCTGAATAGCCGAAGCAGTGCTTTTTCATGGGGATTTCACTGCCCTCGAACAGGCACCGAACAGGCACCGAATGTGCAGGCAATTCGCCAGGATTTGGCGTATTGCCTGCTCTCTGATTAGCCGAATGGCCAAGAAAGGTAACCGAACGCTGATTTTCAGCGTTCGGTTACCTTTCTCCAGCCATTCGGATCTCTTTGAATAACCCTGATAGTGTACATATGTACATTTATATTATTACTCCATCACCCTTAATGATGAATATTCACGCCATACAATATCTTGATGTGGCATGTTTGTTAAAAGGAGTTCCAGAAGTTACTATGGAAGGTGAGAGGTGAAGGACAGATTAAAAAAGGCTTCTGGTGACCCCTTAATTACCAAAAAATATTGATGGAGACACAGAGTGGGGTGTGGGGGCTGGATATCAGACAGGAACACAGACCATGCAGCTTAACAAGGGCCGTATTAAGATCTCTATGGGCCTGGAGCTGGAGATTTTGGTGGGCTTTTTTTGGAATTTAGTGACATGAAAACATATTATAGGTTATTTAATAGTGTATATCATATATATATATATATATATATATATATATATCCGGCTATATCTAACCAGACAGAAACTGTGTGAGGAAATTTCCATTCAGATCTCAATCATTTACAGTGTGTAAAATAATTTTTTCACATTTTATCATCCAAACCTTTGTGGTTTTATATTCTATAGGGAATTCTTGTTAAAAAAATTGAAATCGGAACCTGTTACTGCATTTTTCTGCGAAAATATATCATTTTAACCAAAAAATGAAATATTTCCCTTGTGTTTTGGAGGGTGGGGTTTTATGAATAATATGACTATGTATAAAACACTGACCTTGCTCCCAGCGTGGGAAATGAGAAGGTGAGTAATGGCAGTGGTATTGATCATTTTATACGTGACAAATGGACAATGCCATCGCTTTGTAACTAAAAATATATAAATATAAAAAAAATTGTCTTCTTTTCTTTTAGATTTTACATCCTGATCTGTCCAATGACTCTGTCCACTTGACCTTGTGTGGTGTAAAGATTAGTGACGCAGGGTTCCAAAGTCCCCACCCAGTACTCTTTGCAACAGTGTGGAGGTTTTTGATGTAACAATTCGTAATAATGGATTGTGCCATCACCTCCACACTTGTTGGTTACACGATAAATGAGATGGTGAGTTAGTGCAACATCATTGTTCCCTTTATAATTGAAAAGTGAAAAATATTGCTGTGTTAGAATGAAAAAGGAAATCATTATAAAAATTATTTTTTTTAAATAATCAGGTCATGTTTGGTATCCATGCTCTGGCCTTTCCAGTGATACCTCATATGACCCTGTAGCTGCTATAGAATTGGAGATATAGGGGTCTAAATGCCCATCAAAGCAGACATAGTTATCCTTTCTCTGGGCCTATTCTGGGGCATGTGTCTGGAGGAGCTGCTGCTCCATCAGCCCCTATGTTAATCTTGCCCTCAGCTTAACTCTATCACCTGGGAAGAAGAGAGGAATGCGGACAGGGAGAAAAGCAATCAAAAGTGGGAAACCAGTGAGATGGCCAGGAGTGAGTGAGATGGTTAAAGTTAAGAATGTTAGTGAAGGGGCAGGAAGACCAGCAGCAAACCGAGCAGTAACCCATGCTCAGCATGCATAATGGGACAGACCAGCAGACTATGTTAAAAAAAAACAACTTTACATTGCTTACATTAGTTTAGAGAAACGGCGCCTTAGAGGGGATCTGATAACCTTATATAAATATATACGGGGCCATTATCAACCATTGTCTGATAACCTATTCATTAACAGGTCTATACATTGGAAGAAAGAAAATTTAGCTTAAAGCATAGGAAGGGTCATTTTACGGTGAGAACAATAAAGCTGTGGAATTCTCTGCCTGTTGAGGTGGTTGGGTCAGAGTCTGTACAACGACTGGATGACTTATTTAATATGTGGGTAAAAGCTTCTTGATCCAAGGAGAAATCTGACGCCATTCTGGGGTCAAGAAGGAATTTTTTCCCAGTATGTTGCATATTGGCAAGCATTTCAGACTGGGTTTTTTGCCTTCTTTTGGATCAACAGCAGTAGGTTATGTGGGAGAGGCTGAACCCGATGGACGCATGTCTTTTTTCAGCCTATATAACTATGTATAACTATGTATTGCGGGCCATGCACCTCCATGGAACATTTTGTAGTCAGATGTCACAGTGAGCACACTCTTAGACAGTGAATCAGGGCAGGGAGCATAAATGTGAATCCCCATCCAGTGACCGAGGACTCTGATTTTTGTGCCTCTACCTCACCTGCGTCGTATGGCGGCCACTTGTGCCACCTTATAGGAAGCGCCAGCCCTGTGCTCATGACAGGTGCACTTTAAATACATATTGGTGATGTCATTGATTAATTGAAACAACAGCACTGCCAAAGTTTCAATAACATGCATTTCTTGTTTTTTTCCCATTACAGTAATAGCAAAGATTATGGAAAACTAACTCTAATTTTTATCCTCCTGCTTTGGAGGGTACTTTTAGACCAGTGTATCCCAAACCTGTCCTCAGCATGACCCTCAACCAGGCCAGATTTTGCAGATCACCTTGGGGAAATGCAGCCTGAATCCTGCAATCACTGAGCAGCAAATCAGATCACCTGTGCTGTGTTTCAGATATCTGGAAAAAGTGGCGTGTCAGCGGGTCCTGAGGACAGGTTTGGGAAACACTGCTGTAGACCATACTTGGATTGCGTTATTGGAAATTCAGTTGTGTATCTGAGCCATTAATGGATAGTAATAAACCTGTTGCTAATTACACACCCTGAAAAGCGACTTGAAGATCAGAATAGGAACTCAGGAGTTTCAACGACTGCTGACAATTATTTAGACTCACGTCCCTCTAGATGTTGATGCCTACAATTCCCAGAATTCTTTCAATGCAATAGATGGCCAGAGAATCATGGGAGTTATAGTTCAGAAACATCTGGGAGGGCTGGAGTTTGGTGGCTACCTGTCTAGGCACCAAGCAAGGTATCCATGTCTGGGTCACCCTTGACTCTTTGGGGAGCAAAAACAGGTTTATGAGAGCACTAAGAACAACTATAAGAGTCCATTGAAAGCACCTCACCCTGTGTTCAATTGGGGATAGTAAAGGCATATGGAGCTGCGGATAATTGCCCATTTTCTTACACATACATTAGTTGCTAGCACTTTTCTTGGAGGAAAGTGGTTAAGTCTGTATTTTTTTTAATGCGCTACTTTTAACATTTCTTGATGTTCTTCGGGACAATGGTTTTCTCGCTAATAAAATGAGAATGGAGCATGAGGGATTTCTGAAAAGGATTTCTATACTATTTTATCCAGTAATATTATTTTCTAAGGCTCTAAATACCATAAACCATATAACTCCCCAAACCACTCTTTAGAGAGGAATCTGAAGCCAACTGTAATGTACTAGAAAGTAATTGATTCTCTTGTATTTTGTTATGTGTAGCAAAGGATAGCTGGAGGGATGTCATACCATGGCTAATGGATACAAATGGACTGAATTTAGCAGTAGTAGAATGCACTGGATATGAGTGCAATGTCAAATCTTGCAGGACATCAGCTTGTTTCTGATTAGAGTAGTAGTAGTGGAATCCTAACATTCTGGACTGGAAAATTTATTTTTGTTGCATAGAGCATCATATCAGAAAGTTCATATTTTAAACTAGTAGTAAACGCAATTTTTCTGCATCAATGAGGGATTCATTCTACTGTTTGTGAACAGGTGTTGGTGTTTGGCCATTGTATTATATTCTAGACTTCATATTATATTTGTGGTGATTAAAAACTGTAAATATCTACTTGTGACAGGAATGGACAAATTCTATTAATTTTAGAAGCCGCGCGGGCATTTAAAAAAGTCAGTTAATTGGGCTTTGTTAAGACACAAAACAGCCGTCAACATAGAACTTAATAAAATATCTTTAAAAGTTTCCTGCTTGAGACAAAATAATAGTTGGGAACATGCCAGAAAAGAAATGTTTGCAAATAAATAAATAAATAGGTACAACTCAGACAGGAGAGGCCATATTCCCATGCAGCAGAATACACGGGAGAATAATAGGACCAGGCATTCTGGGTATATCCATAATGAGCCTTTATTGGAACATTTCCACAATTTGGATTTTTTCAACGGCGCTTGAACAAGTCTCCATTGTCGAGCTGAAGGCTCCTTATGGATATTTCCAGAATATGTGGTTCTGTTATTATCCTTAAAGGTTTGGTAGCCATGGCAACTGACCATATGCAGCCCCATATATTCTACTTTAACCCGTTCAACCGTGGTGCGTCCTACTATGACGTCCTCACTGCAGGTAGCAAGGGCCGGCATAGCACAACCCACTGGCTCCCTATACCTGCCTACGCCTCGCCCCAAATGCACGCCTGCTGAGCGCAGCATTGGCTGCCACAGGACTGCCTGAAATTAGGCAGTCCTGCAGCAGCCAATGACGTACTAGGCCCAATGGGATGGGAGGCAATCCAAAGGACCTTTGATGACCTCCATGCTGCCGGGAAGTCCCTAACGGCAAGGGATTAAGTATTTAAGCTACTATTCTAAGTGCATCATAGTGAGAGACTTGAAAACTATTGTGTGGCCTCTCATGTTTCACTTGGCATTACAAGTCAAATTTCGAAAGGCCCTTAGCATACTTTTACTCTTCTCAAGGAGAAATTACAAGCCAAAAAATAAAGATTTGACTATAAGACATAATTTACTTCTGATCCTCCAATGAATGTAAGAATAGAATTCTCTATGTTCTCCCACAACTATGGGAAGGTCAGTTTTTTTAACTCAACAAATGACTTTATTCATGCAAGTGTATTGCTTTTTCGTGAAAGAAATCTGAATGATACAATATCTGTATAGAAATTCTTGAAGACTTCTTACATTGTTATTATCCTTTATTTATATACCACCTCAGATTCCGTAGCCCTTTACAAGATCTTTTTTTTTACAAGAGGTTACTTCATAATTCAGTGTCAAATTAAGTCCCTATAAAATTACTATGGCCTTTCTAAACTATGATAAATATACTGTAATTACCACTTGAAGATACATAGAATACAATAGGATGACAATGTATAAAGCAACAATTTGCCAAATTATTTTGCAGGTGTACGTTTTTTTTTTAAAGGGCCACTACCACCAAAAATACTAAATGTCCTTATTTTGTTTAATTTATGTTGTTGATATGTTACATGTGCTTTGTTTTTCTCTTGTATCTTTGGTTAAGAAAATATTTTACCTTATATGTGTCACTAAGCGCATCCATTTAGTGATCTATTGTGTTGTAAACTGCACCCCGCAGTATCTTTATACCACTTGCTCCTCACTGTGTGGCATTGAACATATAATGGAGTTTATGGGTCAATCACTGACTCAAATCAATGTATTGTTTTAAGCTTCCTCTTTATCTCCTTCAGCTGCCAACTTTTATCTTGAGTAGTCTGAAGAATAATAGCACCTGCTGCATTATCTAAACAATCCCTCCTCCACCTTATTAACAGTTAAATACTGTAGATTAGATAAACTATGGCAACAAAGTGAAACATTGCACTGGTTTTGGTAAATGTTGCATCATTGGAAAAGTCCACATGATGGAAACAGGAGATAAAAAATTCCTTCATCTGCCAGCTCTTATCTCGAATAGCCTGAAGAATAATATTCCCTTGCTGCATAGCTGTTAAATACTGTAGATTAGATAAACTATAGCAACAAAGTAAAACATTGCACGGATTTTGGTAAATGTTGCATCATGGGAAAAAGTCAGCATGATGGAAACAGGAGATAAAAAAATTAACAGAGTTATTCAGAGAGCACCAAAATGTCATCGACATTTCGGTCCTCTCCCGTTCATCACACTTCATCAAGTTCAATTCACTTTCTCTGCACTGAATTCAGCATTCATCGCAGGGTCCCCGAAGTGTGGCAAAACGACCTGCTGAACGAATCGAAAACCCACTGAACACCTACAACATGCATGCGACAATCCACCGCAAAACCGCTGAATCGATCTGGAAAAAACCTGACGACCAGCGAACAGACCGCTGACCAGCCCTGAAAAAGGGTAAAAAAAACAAACAAAACACCACAACTTTCAAAAGTGAGTTTAAAAAAAAAATACTGCATGGAAATGCCTGGAAATAATATATAAGGTGCTATGAATAATAATAAAAAGGTCTGTTACAGAACATTTTTTTAAAAAAAAAATTGGAAAAGTAAATTTTGACCAAAAAATGCCCAAAAAAGTTTAAAAAAATCCTAAAAATAAATAAAAAAAGCGAATTTTTGCTGCAAATAAAAGAATAAACGGATGAATAAATAGTTAATAAAATCAGGAATACTTTTAAAATTGAAACCTATGGGATTCGTCTGTTTAGACCTGTCAAATGAAACCACCGATTTTAATCAGGGCATTTCAAGGACATTTCAGTGCCGTTCGGTGTTCATCTCTAAATAGAATAACCATTACTTCTCTATGGAGATTTCACTGCCGCCGAAGATCACGGTATGTTGATGGCAATTCACCAACATTTGCCAGCTTTTTTGAATAGTCGAACGGCCATGAAATTGCACCGTAAGGGGAAATTCAGTGTTCGGTGCAATTTCTGGGCCAGTTCGGTGCTCTTTGAATAATCTTGTAAATGTAGCTTTCCTTTTTACGTGCAATTACATCAAAGAAAGAAAAAGACAGCAGCATGTGTTTTATATGGTGGTTTTGATAGTAATGCACAAGTAATCTAGTTACATCTTTTGGAGAATCATAAGTAACATACAAGCACCCTCCATCCACACCCAGCCGACTGCTGTCAAAGTAAACAACCAAGCCTTACAACACCCCCTACATGTAGCAAATGTCTTTAATAATTATTTTGTTGGATGCGCCACCACCCTGATTGCTAAGCTAACAAATGAGGCACCTACACAAAGGCCGCACGCAGGTCAGGCCCCTCCAACCGTGCAGAGACCCCATATCGTAGATAAATTCAACTTTAGACCAGTGCCTGTCAGTGTAGTTACTAAGCTTCTCCGTAATCAAAAAATGAAATACCAGTCTGGACCTGATCAAATTCCAGCAATGCTGCTGAAAATCAGTATGCCGGCAATTTCAAATCCTGTCGCAACCCTAATCAATGAATCACTGGCGACTGGATACATATCCAGACTCTGGAAGACTGCGAGAGTGGTACCTATCCATAAAAGTGGTGACAGTACTTTGGTATCCAACTACCGTCTGATCTCATTGCTCCTGTTGTACACGCAATTACTTGATTATTATCAATCTTCAAACTGTTTAACCCCAGATCAATCCGGCTTTCGTCCAATTCACTCAACTACAACCGCCCTTTTAAAAGTTTGCAATGATACCCAAGCTGGCATGGAACAAGGAGACCTTCCTGGAGCCATCTTCCTTGATTTTGCCAAGGCCTATGACACAGTAGACCATGGCATCTTATTAAAAAAACTTAAAAACTCAGGTATTGGTGATCGCACGCTAACCTGGTTTCAATCGTATGTATCAGACCGATCGCAACATGTGTCCATTTCTGGCAGCTCCTCACTCCCCCTACCAATCACGTGCGGAGTACCCAAGGCTAGATACTCGGCCCCCTGCTATTCACAATATTCATAAATGATCTGCCCAATGTCTGCAAAGCCTCAACTGTACACATGTACGCAGATGACACTGTAATCTATACCAACAAACCAAATCTCCCGCAGCTGGAGGCAGTGCTGCAAGAACAATTCAGAGGTAGAAAAGTGGATTGCAGATAACAAACTTTTTTAAATACTGACAAAACTGTACCAATGCTCTTTGGAATAGCACCTAAACTACATAAATTACAAAATCCCCATCTACGTGTCAGGACAAAATTAAATGGCACGCTGACCACAGTCACTTCTCTCAAATATCTAGGTATGTGGTTAGACCCAAATCTATCCTGTGGCCCCACATCGAAAAACTCTCATCTAAACTTTACCCCAAACTAGGTGCCCTGTACAGAAACAAATCCTGCCTGAGCACCACAGTAAGAAAGCAGATTGTACAAGAAATGCTTATGCCGGCTTTTGAATACGGAGATGTAGTGTATGCAGCTGCCTCGCAAACGCACCTTCAGAAACTTACTACATTGTAGCACAAAGCGACAGAATGAGTTATACAATGTAACTACATGACCCACCATTGTGACATGTTAAAAGAGCTAAGCTGGCCATCGCTGGAATATAGACGCACTCTTTCCAACCTGGTGTTTAAGAGATTTTCTGGGAAGCTACCACCCTACCCGAATAGGCTGCTATCCCTAGCAGTTCCCTCATCCTATAACCTCCGATCCAGGACCAGCACCATACTTGCAATACCACAGTACAAAAAGAAAGTGTCTCGATGCTCATTTTCCTACAGAGCACCTCTGTTATGGAATAACCTCCATGACGCCATCAAATCTTCCCCCAGTCTTAAGTCACTCAAGAGTTCCCTATTAACATACCTCAATACAGAATGCACCTGTAAACATGTAACATAGTGACTATATTATTTACATATTTATTTTCTGGGTTAATCTGTATATTTGTGTTTTGTTCTTAATAGCTTGCATTTATTACTTTGTATTTCTGTACCGACTGTAAAATTTCAATGTTCTTGTACCCAGGACATACTTGAAAACTAGAGAAATCTCAATGTATCCTTCCTGGTAAAATACTTTGCAAATAAATAAATAAATAAGTGGTAGTGTCCCGTTAAGTTTTAACATGAAGACTCTTACCATGGATAGTGGAACAATTCCAACGAGGTCCTTCTGACTGATGAAGATTTCTGAGAGGACAACATCCGATGCTCCTTTTCCTGGATATTCCACCTGCCAGGAGATTGGCTGTGTCCCGGACAGACTGCTGAAGCTGGTGATCTCAAAATTCATCTGTACAACCTCGTTAAACTGACTGCTAGACCTAAAACAATTAAAGAAAAAAATATTAATTTTCAAACCTGGCCTGCACAGTATCTAATCTATATACACCTTATTAGGCCAAATTATGATGGTTTGGATATTATGAAAGGCTGTCACATTTTAATGCAAACATCTCCAAGTGCCTCTGTCTGTGGCTAAACAGGTTTTGCCCATATGACATGAAATCACTCCCTTTATATACATAAATCTGTATAATTTAAAAAAATGGAGGGACTGCTGCAAGCAGGGACTGGAGGGACTGCTGCAAGCAGTCCTACAGGATGTTCCACCTGCTCACTCTGTGTGTTGTGTTTGCGGTTAGTATTATGACCTGACTGACATGCTGCACAGTAGAGTGACTGAGCAGGGGCTGGCTCTCTGCTTGTAGCGGCCCATTCCCCCAGCAACATGGCACCAGGCCGGTAGGGGAGGGTGGACTTTAAACCGAAATATCTCCATTCTTTTCATTTATTTTTTAGGTCAGAGAAAAATCACTGATCAATATGAAGGAAGAGATGTTCTGTCAAATGTGCAAGACATGTTTTGTCTAGGACCAGTACGCTTGAATAGCATATTTTTAGCATAGATGTATAATGTATGTGGAAATAACTTTTTCCATCCTCTAAGCAATCAAAAATAATTCAACAGATGATGAATAACATAGATCATAATAAAACAAAGATGTGCATATACAGACTATGCAAAGAGCACTTCTAGGACTAAAACATAAGTTTTCTCTTACTTTATTTTGCAAAAAAATTAAACAAAGAAACCCAGATATTTTTTTTTTTTTTAAATTTAAAAGTTTTTATTGATTTTATCAACAGTACAGTTATAAATGATAAAGCAGTATCTTCAATAAACAATAAACACGTATAAGAAAACAAAAAGAAACAAACAACATACAGTTGTTGCTGCTGCGATTGTCAACATTAAAATGGAACCTTACAGTTAATCAAAGTGTGAGCTAAATCCCATATTCCGTATCTCAAGGACTTTACCATAAGACCCCGGTAGGCTAGATATTATAAAGCATTTCACCTTGTGTAAGCCCTCCGTGTACGTCCACCCCTGTCTAATTGTTAGATACAAGGTAAGTGTCCCAAATATACCAGAAGTTTCTCTTGGATGGTAGAGATCCTGTAACTTTCCGGGACATTGCATCTAATAAGTGAAATTCTTTTAGGCGGTCCGTAATTAGGGTAAGAGATGGGAGGTCCGCAGACTTCCACCTAGCTGCCAACAACAGGGACGATATGGCCAAGATATGTGCTAACATTTGTTTCTGGAATCTGGATTAAGAATTAGGGAAGAGTTGAAGGAGCAGTACCTCCGGGATAGGTTCCACTGTGATACCTAGAATCTTGGAGCTCAATGTCGCCACCTTCCTCCACCATCCCTCCAAAGGGGGGGCACGTCCACCAAGTATGGTAGTACGTTCCTCTCAATAACCCACATCTCCAGCATGTGGAGGAAACCCCATTTGACATGTGGCTTTCTCTATCTGGCGTCAGGTACCATCTATATAGTAACTTTTTACGTGCTTCCCATAATGATGCACATTTAAACTTACTTCTGTCATCCGAGAAACTATTTCTCCACTGTTCCCTTGGGAGTTCTCTTCCCAGGTCTTTCTCACAGTTTCTCTGATATTCCCAATGTTTATTAGCCGTGGATGCAAGTAGGAGATCGTAACAAATGGATATCATTTTCCTCCGTTCTAAGGGATGGGAGCACCTATTTTCAAACGGAGAGAGCAGTGGACGCGTAGAAGTTAATTTCCCTCCAAGGCCCCATATCGCTAATTGAGATCGGATCTGACCATATGAAAGCCACAATGAGCGGGGAATGGCATATTTTTATCAATTAGTCGTGAAAAGGAGAGAAATCCCTCCTGGTTAAAAAACTGGAAAAGCCTCGTCACGGTGTGTATTGCCCATACACGAGGGTCAAAGTCAGCAATGAAGTGGCTTAACACCGTAAGTGGGGCTGCCAGGGCGATGGGGTGATAATTTATGAGTTTAGATGTGTTATTGTCCCATTCTCTACGAAGCAAGCTGGCAAAAGGAGGAAGAGGTGGCAGTTTAGGACGTAGGGATCTGGGCAGCCAAAGAATTATTGAGGGGTGTATGGGAGAAAATAGATTGAAAGAAACCTAGTCCACTGGGGACCCAGAGGAGTCATTAGGACGGCTTGGGATGCTGTTAATATAGATGCTTTATAATACATTAACACATTAGGAACCCCCATACCTCCGTTTTCTATTGACTGATTCAATAGGGCCGCTCTCACTCTAGGTCGTTTACCTCGCCAAACAAATTTAGAGAGTACGGATTGTAGATTTGAGAGATAACTTCGCGGCAATGCTATTGGGAGGGCGCGGAAGAGGTAAAGCAGCTTTGGGAGTAGAGACATTTTAAGCGCTGCAATTCGACCCGCCCAGGACACCTCTACTTTAGACCAATTCATAAAAAGAGATCTAATCTGTGTAAGCATAGGTTGATAGTTATTAGTAAATAGGTCTGCTCTAGAAAATGCTATTTTAACTCCCAGGTATGTGATTTTCTCCAGTCATAGGGGTAGTCATGTTGTAAGGGGCAGAGAGTCTCCTAGGGGATCGCAAACGGCAACGCTTGCGACTTCTTCAGATTAATTTTATGAAAAGAGGCTGTGATGGAACCGTTCCCTTCCATCTGTCCTGACTCTCCAGACACCCCTTCGTTGCGGTCAGCCCGGCTACTGGGAGCACTGTCCTCAGCGCCTCGAGCAGCTTGACCCGCCTGCTTCTGTTCCTCTGCCCTGGAGCCGTTAGGAATCTCCAGAAGGCCGCTCGGTACCTTCTGAGGGTGATAGTGTATAGTGTAGCGTCGCTGAAATAAAGACACCAGGCGCGGCTGTATGCTTTAAAACAGGATTCTCTCTCTCTGAGTTCTGAGAGTTCTCTGACTTTTAATGAACAAAATGCCACCATTTATGCTGAATTCCAACAGTCATAATTTGCATAAAATGACGCACCTCGTCCTACCCATACTAATTACATTATGTCAGCTATTTACAATAAACATTCTTTACATTCTTTAGCCTTCAGCTCACACAACATTTGTATAATCCATTGTTCTAACACATCAGATTAAACAGAACCACTATCACAGATCCCTTGAATTAAACATGCAGATAGATAATGGGAAAAGCCCTGGTGCATAAATTACACAGCAGTAAAGCTTGTTTACTGTATAAACAAAAACACATTTACCTACAGGAATATAAGTATTTAAAAAACCAAAGTTATGCCATTTTACACTAAACTAAATTAAACTAAAACCAAACGATGTAAAATATATTTAAAAACACACGATATAAATGAACATAAAGTCTCTTGGGGTTTGAAGCGTGGAGCGCTACGTCAGCTCCATGACAGAGGCTTTACCATAACTGTCTAGAATCTCGTGAAGGGCGGGTAGGGACGATGATGGGTCTGTCAGCGTCAATAGTATATCGTCCGCAAAGAGGCTCACTTTGCTTTGTGTGGGACCTATGTGTATGCCTTGGATGTCTGAGGCTTGCCGAATGGCCTGGGCTAATGGTTCAAGCGCCAACGCATAAAGTAGGGGTGATAACGGGCATCCCTGCCTTGTACCGTTGGAAATATTAATGGGATCGGATGTGAAGCCGGCATTCAAAATCTGTGCAGTGGGATATGTGTATAACCCCCCACCGCTGTAATCAATGCGACAGGGAAATTGAACTTTAACAATACGTGGTTCAAGTAGGACCAATTAATCCGGTCAAAGGCTTTTTCTGCATCTAATGATAGTAGTAATGTAGGTTGGGGCGCTTGGACTACGTGATCAACGAGGGTAAGTACCTTCAGGCTGTTATCTGGACCTTGTCTATTATTTATAAAGCCTACTTGGTCGTCCACCACTAACAATGGCAATACATCAGATATTCGAATAGCCATTATTTTCGCGTATAGCTTGGTGTCGACATTAAGGAGTGATATAGGTCTATATTGCGAGCAATGAGGGGTAGGCAGTGGCGTTTTAGGAATTGTAACGATATGCGCGGCTAACCACTCCCGAGGTGGTTGGCCCGATTCAAAGATTGATTGAAAGAATTTTAGCAGATGGGGTTGGAGGTCTGGGAAACATTTATAATACTTCGCAGTGAACCCGTCTGGTCCAGGGGCCTTGCCATTAGGTAAACGTTTTAGTGCCGACGTTAACTCAATAGAGGTTATGGGTCTAGTTAGCTCGTCGTGGAGGTTATCTGACAGCTGTGGGAGGTGGAGGGAATTTAGGAAAGGAAATATGTCCTGCAGGGAGGGTTGGTGTACTCCGGAATCTTCAGAAAGATTATACAGGGAGGCGTAATACTGTGCAAAGCATTCAGCTATTTGTCTTGGTTGGTAATTGGGCTGCCCCTCCCGATCCAGTATCTGTGGTATTCGTGATTTACCCATTTTGGCCTTCAGTTTATTAGCTAGCATTCTGCTTGCCTTGTTACTGTAAATATAGCATCTCGCCTTAAGTCTACGTGATACCCACGTATAATCCAGCTTGTTTAGCTCGATCAATTGTCTACGAAGGTCAGTAATTTGAGACAAGGAGGCCTCAGTGCGAAGTTGTTTGTGGTATTCATTGGCTAATGTGATTTGGTGTAGCAGGGATAGTCTATGTTCCGTATGTTGTTTTTTAAGACGTGCCCCCCATTTAATTAGAATACCCCTCACTACCGCTTTGTGAGCTTGCCACAATACTCCCTCTGATATCTCTTCAGACGAGTTCTCCTTAAAATAGTTAGTTAAAGCAACTTGCAATTCTTCTCTGATCTCAGGGCAGGATAGTAACGATTCATTCAATCGCCATGGGGCTCTTCCACACGAATCATAAGCATCTGCAATACACAATATAATTGGAGCATGATCCGACCACGTTATTGGTCCAATATAGCAGTCACGGACTTGGGTCAGAGTATCCCCTTTTATAAACATATAGTCTATTCGCGAATATACGTTATGGGCTGTGGAAAAAAGGAATGACTCATTTCTCCTGGGTGTAACAAACGCCAGACATCAAAAAGTTGGTGCGCTGCCAATAAATCCGAGTATCTGGTGCTAGCCACTCTCAATCGCTTTGAGGCTCGGGTTGGTAAATCAAGGGACATGTTGAAATCTCCACAAACAATCAATCTACACGTTAGGATCTTTTGCATTCGGGAAAAAACCCTGTTCATAAAGGGAAGTTGAGAGTCGTTCGGACTATATACGTTGACAATGGTGTAAATGACATGGTTCAAGGAGCACGTCAGTATAATAAATCTTCCATTGGGATCAACCACCTTGTGGATTAGGCTAAAAGCGAGACGGTTCTGAATTAAGATGGAAACTCCTCTAGTTTTCGTTGGGGAAGTAGCATGAAATTGTGTTGTGTATTGTGGTAAGTAGAAACCCAGATATTTATACAACCAAGAACATCTAAATGTTTCAGTTCGATAGTAAGACTTATGTCACATCATATTAAGCATAATATTATAGCACAGGAAAGCCTTAAATAAAGGCAAGTCAAACACCAATCCATCGTTCTGGACAGTTGCTGTGGAACTTAACAACAGAAATTTGAAATGTTACACAATATGCATTGTGTTGTGGAAGCTACGTTGTGTATGCTACTCAATTTGGGTAAACATACAAACCGCATTAGAAAGCTGCAGGGACATCAACATTTGGGAAATCCTGAGCTGAAGACAGGGCCGTATTAAGGGTATCATGGGCCTGGTGCTGAGGATTTTGTTGGGCCTATTTTTAGATACTGAGGCAACAAGCACCAAATAAACTGTCAAATCATCAAATACTGCCGAATAGACAGAGAAATATGGTGCAGTTCGCAACAATTAGGCAGTCTTCAGCGGCAGCAAAATTGTCTTACAGAGAAGTAATGGTTAATCTATTCACAGATGAACATATCACAGAATCCACAGCAATAAAACTCATGCTCAAACACACTACAAATTACTGTGAGTTTTATTGTTGTGGAGCTCTGTGACACACTCATACACACTGCACATTACTGTATCACAGAGCTCCAGAGCAATAAAACTCATAGCAATGTGCAGTGTGAATTAGTAGTCTCTCATTTCTGGTTAGGCTGGCGTCAGACGAGCGCACTATGTGCACCCATACTGACGTGCCTTCGGGCGTCTGTCACAGCATTGAGACGCGACGGGGCCAGCCACACGCTGTTCCACGCGCAGGAATTTTGCACGCAACAGCGGCCATGCTGCAGCCGTGCATCAGCCCTCTCCGTCAAAGCGCTAGGACGCACATTGACGGGGCTGCAAAACGCGATTCTCCATAGGAGGATCGAGCTTTGCTGCGTGAGGGCACTAACTGCGCTCAGCAAGGTGGCCAGACGGTGCGTCGAGTGGAAGGAACGTCCACTCTCAAACTAGTCTGACACCAGCCTTACTCTCGCTCTCACCCGTCACATCTCTATGATCACGGTGTGACCCTCTCACTGTGTGACCTCTCTCTCTGTGACCTCTTTCACCCCACTTACTGTGAGACCTCTCTGTGACCCCCTTTCTTTTTCATTTCTGTGACCCCCTTTCTTTTTCATTTCTGTGACCCCCTTTCTTTTTCATTTCTCTGTGTGACCTCTTCCTTTTCATTCCTCTGTGACCCCCTTTTTTAATTTCACTGTGTGACCCCCTTTCCTTTTCTGTGTGACCCTTCTTCATTTCTGTGTGACCCACCCTTTCCTGTGTGACCCCCTTCTTTTTAATTTTTCCTTTTCTCAGTGACCCTTTCTTTTACTGTGACACCCTCTCTTTTTCATTTCTCTGTATGACCCCCTTTCTTTTTCATTTCTGTGACCACCTTTCATTTTCTCTCTGTGACCCTTTCCTTTTCTGTGTGACCCCTTCTTTTTTATTTCTTTCCTTTTCTCAGTGACCCCTTTCCTTTTCTCTGTGACCCCCTTTTTCATTTCTCTGTGACCCTTTTTCATTTCTTTGACCACCTTTCATTTTCTCTCTGTGACCCCCTTTCCTTTTCTGTGTGACCCCTTCTTTTTTATTTCTCTGTGACCCCCTTTTTCATTTCTCTGTGACCCCCTTTTTAATTTCTCTGACCCCTTTTTCATTTCTCTGTGTGACCCCCTTTTTCATTTCTCTGTGTGACCCCCTTTTTCATTTCTGTGTGACCCCCTTTTTCATTTCTCTGTGGGACCCTTTTCATTTCTCTGTGTGACCCCTTTTTCATTTCTGTGTGACCCCCTTTTTCATTTCTCTGTGTGACCCCTTTTTCATTTCTGTGTGACCCCCTTTCCTGTGTGACCCCCTTTCCTTTTCTGTGTGACCCCCTTTCCTGTGTGACCCCCTTTCCTTTTCTGTGTGACCACCTTTCATTTTCTCTGTGACCCCCTTTCCTGTGTGATCCCTTCTTTTTTATTTCTTTCCTTTTCTCAGTGACCTCATTTTTCATTTCTCTGTGTGTGACCCACTTTCTCTTTTATCCCTCTGTCTCCATTGTGTGCTGCCCCCCCTCCCCGCATGCTGCCCCCTCCTCTCCCCTGCAAAGTGAGATCAGAGGAGAGCTGCGGGGTGGGGGGCTCAGTAAATTAAAAGAAACGCTGCTCATCCCAAGAGAATGATAGGGGAATCTTGCCTTTCCCCCTGGCTGCTGGTCGGCTCTGTGTTTCCTCACTGCCCTTCCACGCGGCTGGAAACAGGAAGACTTGATAGGAGGATGGGGAGGAGCAGCCAGTGTGTCTCCCTCAGCAGCTGATCAGCGCCACCTACTGGCTGCTCCTCACAATAATCCTCCTACATAATCCACTTTTACATCGGCTGCAGTCTGCGTGTGTGTCAGGCCTGCCAGCCGCGCGGTGATTGTGTGTGTGTGTGTGTCCTGTCGGCCAGCAGCATATTCTTGGGGCAGCTGTGGGCCTATGTAATGGAAGGGGCCTGGAGCTGCCGCTCCATCCGCCCCTACATTAATCCGGCCCTGGCTGAAGAGGCGGAGCAGCCGAGGGAAAAAACGGTGAGCATTTTCACCAAAAACACTATCAGGGTTATTCAGAGAGAGTGAAAAGCAGGAGAATGACTGGAGAATGAAAAATTCTAGGTCAAAATAGCCGATTTGGAAAGTGAGATGAAAGGGAGAATTTTTCTGGTTTGGCTATTTTGACCTAGAATTTTTCATTCTCCAGTCATTCTCCTGCTTTTCACGCTCTCTGAATAACCCTGTATGAAAACAAATAATTGGGCAGATGCTAGTAGCATTTCAATAGACTGTCCCTTTTACACAAAAACGTTGACCAAAACATGAAAAAATTATGATGTGCCTTTGGTTAAAACAGCTACCCACATAATAGGCACTAATACATAGTGCCCGCTAAAACGGGGACGGTAAGATGGAAAACCTGCGCCTGCAGGTTTCCCCTTAGTGTCTCCGTTTCAGCTCCATATTACGGGGCAGGCACTGATTCAGCAGCCTGCCCAGTAATGCAGCGCTAAGTCACTGTATACTTGCGGCAATGCTAAACTGCCGCTGCGAGTATCCCCTCCTGGAATCCATAGGACTCCATGGAGGCTGGTGCTACTGGGTCAGCTGACCTGCAGGATCTCATCTCTCGCGAGATCCCGCAGGTCCGCAGAGTGATCACGAGGGGAGACTGGGGACTTTTTTATCCCCAGTCTCATTCTGCTCCTGGCGGCCAGAAGAGGCAGATTGGGCCACTGTTCATGCCACGGGATGAGAGGTGAGTATCAGATTTTTAGGGGATTTTAACCCCTTTACTGCTGTGGCATTTCACCGCTGTGTGCCAAGCTAATTTTTACCGCTTTCGCTCATCATGTTTAAACACAATTCGAAGCCACATTTTATTATATGACCCAGACATATTATATATCGTTCTTTCTGGCAGACTCAGTAGAATAATAATATATAAGTTTTATATGTATACATAATGTCCTGCCTGTATATTATAACAAAAAATGCAATAAAAATTGAATTTTTAATCATCTGCAGTGTGTAAAGTGTCTTTTTTCACATTTTATCACATGAGCGTTTGCGGTTATATTTTCTATGGGGTGCGCTTGTACAAAAATTAGAAATGGGGACTTGTTAAATTTTTTGGGGGGAATTACATGATTTTTAGCAAAAGCACCCCGTATAAAAAATAATTAGTGCAGCATCATTGTTAACATGTTAACATTATAATTGAAATGTGAACAATATTGCTGCATTAATAAAAACAGCATACACAAAAAACATGTTTTTATTTTTTTTAATTTATTTTTTTATTTTATTTATTTAGTATTTTTAATTTGTTTTTTATTTACTTTGAACTACGTCATGTTGGGTATGATTCGAAAGGCCATGCTCAGGCCTTTCAAATGACACCCTCCATGACTCCCTAGCTGCCACGGTTCTGGAGATATTGGGGTTCAAATGGGAAATCCCCAGGCAGCTAGGGGTTCCCTGGCTATCTGACGTCATCACGCTATGCGCGATGACAGGCAGCGAGGAGGGACCCGGGGGTGGAGCTGACATCCAAGATGGTGGCCCCCACCGGAGCTAGGCCGCAATTCAGTGCCGCAAGGCACTGAAGTGTGACCCGGTGCCTGAGGGGCTAAAGACTCTTCCCTTTTAAGCGGTGCCTGGCTTGTGGCGTTGCTCCTTCCCGATCGGGAGAGAGAGGGATCCAAATGGATCCCCCCTCCCTTTCGGGCGATCTCCGGCATTGCCGGGGGGGGGGTTGCCTGGAAATGACTGTCTGAGGACGCTGAAGTCAGACCACCGCGGGACCCCGGACAGAGAGAGGAGTATCTCCACTGGGGCTCCCGCAAGCAGATGACGTGTGGGGTACGTCGCTCTGCCAGGCTCCTTCGAGTGCTCTTCTTACCTCATGCAGCCGCCGGCAAAGGGTTGCAGCCTGGCAGCTCGTTGGGAGCCATGCACAAGCCGCGGCCTCTGGAGATTGCGAAGTTCACGAGATCTCGTGAACTCCGCAATCTCACTGTAACAGGCGCAGTGGCGCTAACGCAAGAGTAACGAGGTTGAGATCCTTTTGGACGGATTTATCAGTTTGACGTTAGCGAAATAAACAGTACTTCAGACTTATACTCCAAAGCCACGGAGTATAACAGGACAAGAGAACTGCTACTAAGCTCCAAAGGTTTCGAGACCAACGGACAATTTAGCGCACACAACAAAACATCAGATTGCAAGACAGAAACGTTAGTACTGAGACATTCGGCAGGACAGGCAATGAATTGATCAGACTGCAGTGCAGTCAACACACAGACATTTTTTACATTTTCAGGCCACCTTGATCGGGTACTTTCTAACTTGTGATTACCAGGGTCTGTAGATACACACACAGGTTTAAAGATGATACTAGCCTGGGTACTTTTGGCAAAACGAGCAAGCTGAATGCCAGCGGGTAACCAACAGTCTTTTGTATTTGCAGATGGTACAAGTGTATCAGATGGTAACTCAGACCCCTTAGACCTGGAGCAACCCCCCGATAAGGCTGCAGTACGAAAACCAGGGCAAGAGGGGAATCTCCCCACGAAACGAGTAAAACCCTAAACAGCGTGCATGGGGTTAAACCTACAGCACACAACGCTAGTCACCGCTATAGCAGAGAACATAGATTGGTCAGAGACAAGCCGGGTCAAAATCAGGAGCAGAAATCGTAGACAAGCTGGGTCGGCAACAGATTAGGCAACAATGAATAATAGGAAGCGATGCGGGAACTGAACTCCACGTCAGGGCGACGAGGCAACTCCTCGCGCCCTGTTTTAAACCCAGTGGCTCCTCGTGACCATGCCAGGCCCTGCCCCTCAGATGCCGCTTGGCCATTACCTGGTACTGGCACTCAACAAGCCCTTGGCACTGAACCTTGCCCAGACCACCCAGGAAGCATAGCAGGGGCTGAGGATGTAATACTCACAAGATCGCGACTGATGGATCCCAATGAGCGGCCGGGCTACAACTCTTTGCCGGCGGCCGCTCGAGGTAAGAAGAGCATTCAGGGGAACCTGGCAGAGTGCCGAGCACTGCTCCACGGAAACCGGCCGGCAAGACAGCCCAGCGCTGGCTTCCGGTATCGGTTTAGGTATTGGAGGCATCTGCACGAGTACCAAGTACTCGTACAGATCCTGGTATTGGTGCATCCCTAGTGGCATAATAACCGGGGGTGCCGGTGGCCCCCGCAGCCCTGCACCGGCTGCCCCCCAGTTGTCACGCCACTGGTGGTTAACTTTTCAGTTAGCCGCAGCAGTGCATTAATTGGCATTAGGACTCTTTGCGCTCCCCATGTTAAGTATAGGGAGCGCAAAGAACAGTAAGCTTGCACTAGAAGGCTCAATCTCCGATGCGCTAGTGAGTTTTTTAACCCGTTAATGTTCAGATTGTAATATGCAAGATGCAAACATCTTCAGTCAATGCATTTCTTAAAATTTTAAATTTAGAGTTTCTTCATTGTTCCTCTTTAATATGTCATAGAAACTATATTCATGATAAAAAGGTCACAAATGAATAATGAATAAATATACTTAATTGGGTTTAGCCTGATAGCTTTCTTTCAGGTTTATACTACCAAACACTGCAAAAACGTTAATAGAAGACATAGCTTTGACTCAATAGAGCTTATAAGAATAGTAAATAACTTCATACATGAGCACCTTCTAGACACTTCATGCATTGGTCACTCTCACTCTTTATGTTAAAGGCTTTATAACAAATGCAGGTATCAACACTCATCCTGGCACATAGAGAGCTATTCTTCATTCCATCATCTGTTCTAGTAGAGCCTATTGTAACAAAATTGCAAAAAGCAAACTCCACCACACTTATGCAGACTCAAGTTCTGCATTCTAATTATATAAATCCAAATGTTACATTTGTTTAATTGAAAACTAAAATAAAAAAGCAAATACCCTGAATAGATCTCATGTATATGGAGAGCTTTACTGTTCATAAAAGAACCAGCATTCCTATTTCATTTTCTTTTACAAAAGCAAAGCATTACAGAACAAATATCAAAGATGCAATATATACAAATATACTTAAGTTTTCTAACAATTTAAAAGAAAAACCCAGATTTGAAATGTGAAGTCCGCATTCCAGACCCAGAGATAAACTAGATTAATGCAGAGCAGCTAATCGGAAATGGTCATGCTCCACTTAGAATGACCAATGCTCAATTTCACCGAGAAGCTGGACAACTGATGCAAGTTAATTTATGACTTTACGGATTGCAAGAATTTTGAATACATAAATAGTTGCCAAATGGAAGCATTATCCTGAAGATATTTTTTATTATAATTTGACCTCGGGTCACTGTAAAGGTTATGACAAGTGATGTATTTTTTTCTTTAATTTCCTCTTTATTCAAATGCATATAAGTACAAGACAGCGCCATTAAGACAAGGTAACATTCAAAGGGATAAACAAGTAACATCAACGCAACTACCGTCCTTAGAAAGAGGGAGGCAGTATATCAAACAACATTGCAAGCGACACCTGCTTCTAGATTAGTAAAAATATATACATTTTCCAAATTTTTGTAACCTTAAGTTGTCTAATAGTGGGTTTAAAACAAAGCAGCAATACACATATGTAAGTAAAACAACAACGTTAAACAACCTTAAACATAAATATATCTATGAGACTGAGTCACTGTAAGACGAAACCATAGGACATTCTTCGAGGGCTAGTTCCATAAAAACCTGCATACACTTAGGTCTCTCGTACCTAAAGGTTCCAACCTACAGCAAAAAATTTATTTTTTAAATTTTTTTAGGATTTTTTAGGCATATTTCGCTATTTTTTTCGGCAATTTTGTTTCACGATTTTCTTTTTAAATTAGCATTTTTTTCTTCTGTAACAGATCTTTTTTTATTATTATTCATAAGACATGATATATTATGTCCAGGCATTTTCATCCATTAGTTTTTTTTCAAGCACGTTTGAAAAGTTGCCGTTTTTGTTTTCTTACCCCGTTTGTCGGCTTGTCGGGTTTTTTTCTGGCGGCTTGTCGGTGCTCTGTTCGGCGGATTGTTAGCTTTTTTTTCAGACACATTCGACGGTTTTGCAGCCGAGTGTGTTCGGTTTTTCGGATCGTATATCGGATCTATCCGATGTTTTTCGGTGGTGCTGCAGCGTTTTTCTGTTAGATTCAGCGGTTTTGTGGCACTTTTTCAGATATGGTAAGCGGATTTTCCCTTCACTTTGGGGACTCTGCGGTGAAAGTTGAATTCACCGCAGGGTCAGCAAATTCAACTCCCCGAAGTGTGGGGAAAGAAAAAGCATTGAAATTCCAGTGGACTCACGCTGAGCACCAGCAGCGAAAAGAAGTTGCTATGTGGTCTGTGCCTGATAGAGGTGAGACTGCATTGCTCCCTCAGCAGTGGTTGTGGCACTTCCGAGGCTGCAGGGGCAAGACAGCTATCTCTATTGTACCACTAGAGTTTCAGGGATAACTAGAGGTGGGCTTGGCCGTTGCAGGACACCCAGCAGTGCTAACACAAGTTGCTGACAGGTGCCCACATCGCATGAATTTGCCAAGCTCTGTACAACTGTCTTGGTTGCACCCCCTGATAGCAGTTCTGCACCTGTAACCCAGACAACTTACATGAAACATATAATAAAAATATATAAATACCAGTAGAGACCTCAAATAAGAAGAACAAGTCCACTGAGCAATGGGTGCATGATCCACCTGGCACTGCCACAGCCAGCAAGTCAATACAAAAACTAATTATAAAGAGTTTCACATTCCTGCAATTTAAGCTTACTCCATTTTATTCAGCACAACAGATGACAGAAGACAACGTTTCAGTCCAACACAGGGATCTTTTTCTTTTACAAGGCATGAAAAAGGTCCTTGAGTTGGACTAAAACATCACCGCCTGTCTCCTCACATGATCAGACTCCTCACATTCTTAATGAATCTTGTTTGAGTTGTAAATTTATTTCAAAGGAAACAGCAAAGCTTCAACAGCAATGCTATCAATCAGATCATTCAGATTAATCAAATAAGCTCAAAAGAGAATTATATTGATTTCACCATATAATTTTATTAATTCATAAGCTTTTCAATACTCAATCTTATTCCAAAGAAACCAGCATTGTTTAAATTCAAAGTTTAAATATATGGTAATTGAGAGGTTTAACAACCATGCATTTAGACCTTGGGTAAAGATGATGCAGTCAGCTCCAGTGGCAAATCAAGCCCATTATCTGGATAATTTGATGCTTTGATGAATTTGAATTTACTCTGCAAAATACTGATTTTTTTTTAATAAGAATTTGGCATAAACAACACGATTACATGGAACAATCCTGCTATAGGTTAAGGATTCTGGAAGGCAGTGCTGGTCATATAAAAATGTGAGGAATAATTCCTTGCCACGCTCGCTGGGACCCTTAATATAAGTTAAATGTTGTTTATCCCTTTTGTTGTTCAGTAATTTCACCCCCAAATGCTAATTTTCCCCATTTTCTGCTCATAGTGTTTAAAAGTGATTTAAAGTCATGTTTTATTGTAGGACCCTGACTCTGTGGCATCACAAGGGGGGTGGTGGGGCGTCCCAACACCAGATAACACCACCCCCTAGGGTGACACCCTAAAAAAAAAATATATATTCTTTTTTAATTTTACAAAGTATTTCACCAGGAAGGATACATTCAGATTTCACTAATTTTCAAGTATGTCCTGGGTAGGCAAGGTCTAGGCCGGCACTTTACAGGGGGCGGCAAAAAAAAAAAAAACACTACTAAAGGGGTTACTCACAGAGCACCGAAATAATGCCAACATTTTGGTGTTCTGTTGTTCCCTGCAATTCGGGGAATCAAATTTCCCCACCCTGAAGTGAATTCCTCATTCACCGGAGGGTCCCCGAAGTGCAGGAAGTTGGCCGCCGAATGCCGCCGCCGTTGCAAACCCGTGGCCTGTTTTAAAAAAAAACTACTGAACAAAAATGTCTGGAATTTACATTTGAGGTAAGACCCTGCGAATCAGAAATTTTTGCTCGAATCGAATTACGAACCGGCTGTTAAGGTTCAAACTCGAATCGAATATCGAATCGTATCGAAAACCTACAAAAAGTGCTGCTTTTGTGTACGATACAGCCTGGATAGAAAAAAATTGGGTTTGAGTGAAGCAAAGAATGCACTTTATTATACATGCACACATTTCTTATGTTGTATGGGGTATCTTTCACTCTGAATCAAAATATATATTTTGAATACTTTCAATCCGAGCTCCTGAAAGTCTGGAACACCCATACCCCACTGCGCAAAGTGCGAGTAAAAGGGCCAACATCCCCTGGGTTACAGCTGACCTCACACATATATACCAGTTTAGGGACTCCCTGCGGTCAAATTTCAAGAGTACTGGATCCATGGACGATCACTGTGAATACCGAAAATACCGGAATGCATGCACAAAACAAACAAAAATGGCTAAAGCCCAATACTTCAATGAAAATTTAAACAATAACATATCAAACCCTAGAAATTTTTGGAAAATCATAAGTAACATACAAGCACCCCCTGTCCACTCGCAACCGGCTGCTGTCAAAGTAAACAACCAAACTGTACAACACCCCCTAGATGTAGCAAATGCTTTTAAGAATTATTTTGTTGGATGCGCTACCACCCTGATTGCTAAGCTAGGAAATGACACGCAATCAGAAAGGCCGCACGCAGGTCAGGTCCCACCAACTGTGCAAAGACCCTGTAATGCAGAGAAATTCAGTTTTAGACCAGTATCAGTGTCAGTATCAGTGTCATCACTCAACTTCTCAGTAACGAAAAAAATGAAATACCAATCTGGACCTGATCAAATCCCAGCAATGCTGCTGAAAATCAGTGCGCCAGCAATTGCAAAACCTGTCGCAACCCTAATCAATGAATCACTGGCGACTGGATACATACCCAAACTCTGGAAGACTGCAAGGGTGGTACCTATCCATAAAAGTGGAGACAATACTTTGGTATCCTACTACTGCCCGATATCACTGCTCCCTGTAATGTCAAAAATTCTGGAAAAATGTGTCTACACTCAATTACGTGATTATTATCAGTATCGGAACTATTTAACCCCAGATCAATCAGGCTTTCGTCCAAAACATTCAACTACAACCGCCCTTTTAAAAGTTTGTAATGATATCCAAGCGGGCATGGAACAAGGAAACCTAACTGGAGCCATCTTCCTTGATTTTGCCAAGGCCTTTGACACAGTAGAGATCCAAAATAGTTAGTAAAGTTCCTCCTTCATGAACCACCATTGTGACATGTTAAAAGAACTAAACTGGCCATCGCTGGAATCTAGACGCACCCTTCACCTTTCCAACCTGGTGTTTAAGAGTTTTTCTGGGAAGCTACCACCCTACCTGAATAGGCTGATTGCTCCAGCAGTTCCCTCATCCTATAACCTCAGATCCAGGACCAGCACCTTACTTGCAATACCGCAATACAAAAAGAAAGTGGCTCGATCCTCATTTTCCTACAGAGCACCGCAAATATGGAATAACCTCCCAGACGCCATCAAATCTTCCCCAGTCTAAAGTCCCTTAAGAGTTCCCTATTAACATACCTCAATACGGAATGCACCTGTAAACATGTAACATAATGACTTGATTTCCTACATATTTATTTTTCTGTTAATCTGTATATTTGGTTTTGTGTTAATATCTTGCATTTTACAATTTTGTATTTCTGTTTACCATTCAATGTTCTTGAACCCAGGACATACTTGAAAACGAGAGAAATCTCAATGTATCCTTCCTGGTAAAATCCTTTATAAATAAATAAAACTAAAATAAAATATATATACACATACAACATACACACTGAAAAAGACCACTTGTTGATGGGGTGGTGGGGTAATATATAAATAGACACAAATATAAGGTAAGCTGGTGTGCTGTGTATAAGATATGCATGTTCTGGCTGATTGTATAAACATACAGAGGACACTGTATTTATATATTATATGCGTCATCCGTATTATACAAGTTATTCAAAGTTTTTCTGAAATGCTAGAACAGTTTGGGTGTATTCCTGCCCCATGTTTAATCACAGTTTGTGTATCAGAGACTACTCTTTCCAGGGTCTTCACATGTCACCCCCCCCTCATGCCTCACATACAGACTGAAGCATGAGAGGGGGGGGGTGTTCTTCATACTACTGCATTTGTTTTGCAACATTATATACAGTATTTCACCCACCAATATGCCTTTCAGAAATCTGCTGCTACACTTCCCCTGCCCACTCCTTTGAGATATTTAGACATACACAGCGCAGATTGGATTAGCCGTATTAATCCATCTGCCAAAATCACTAGAGAGTTGCAGGATGCAGAGATCTCTTTACTTCGACCACAACGCTCATTTGTTTAGAAGACAGGTTATCCTCTCCTCCTTGGTTTGAAAGAAATACTGCTAAAATAGTGTTTTTTTTTTATTTAACCCCTTAGCAGGGCCGGTGCTAGGCTATTTTGTGCCCTAGGCAAGACCAGCTACTTGCACCCCCCCCCCAAAAAAAAAAAAAAAAGCTCACATGGTGAATATATTGCCTCCAGCTCACACATGGCATGGAGATATTGCCCAGGCTCACACATGGGTACTTGCCCCCAGGCTCACACATGGGTACTTGCCCCCAGGCTCACACATGGGTACTTGCCCCCAGGCTCACACATGGGTACTTGCCCCCAGGCTCACACATGGGTACTTGCCCCCAGGCTCACACATGGGTACTTGCTCCCAGGCTCACACATGGGTACTTGCCCCCAGGCTCACACATGGTATTTGCCCCCAGGCTCACACATGGGTACTTGTCCCCCCCCAGGCTCACACAAGGATACTTACCCAGCAGCTCACACATGGGTATTTGCCTCCAGCGCTGTCTTCCTGTAGCCAGTCTCATGCGTGCTGGCGTCGCCGCTGGCGTCAAGGAGATGGAGGCGTGGACTTGGTCCAGGAAGCTGGAAGCACCAAGTCCACGCCTCCGTCTCCTTGACGCCGGCGGTGATGCCGGCTCGTATTGGGGCTGGCTGCAGCACGCGGCCGACCCAGGATGCCCCGCGGGCATTTTTATTTACAATTTTTTTTTATTTTTTTCAATTGGTCGGGCCGGCTGCCGCTGCGCCCTAGGCGGGTGCTGCGCTCTAGGCGCCCGCCTAGTTGGCCTAGCGGCAGCGCCGGCCGTGTGCGCCGGCCGTGCCCCTTAGTGACCGGGCGGTTTTACACAAATCCGTCCTTTAGTGACCGCTGCTGTTTTTACGTTTCTGCGCTGTTTGTGTTTACGTCAAATTTTCCTCTTACTCGTTTATGCAACCCACACATATTTTACACTGTTTTTCTCGTCATTAAATGGACTTTATAAAAGATACCATTTTTTTTTATCATTTCATATAATTTACTATAAAAAAACATTGTGAAATATGACCAAAAAAATTGAAAAAACACCACTTTTTTGAACTTTGACCCCCAAAATTTCTTATGTATCAACAACCGTTAAAAAAATTTAATTCCTTAGTAGTTTCTAAATTTAGTTCTGAGTTTAGCAATACCCAATGTTTACATATTCCTCGCTTTGCTCCTTATCTTATGCAACAATAAGTGAAAGTAGCACTTTGCCATTTACAAAGGGTTTACTTTTAAAAGTAGTCATAGGGACATTGTAACACTGATATCTGTCACTAATTCCTGAATAACCCTCCACATATACATATTTTTTTAAAGTCCACAAATCAAGGTATTAAACTTGGTATTTTTCCATGCAAACCATTTTACCACAAATCTATGCCAAAGTTTGAGAAAAAAAAAGTTTTGGTGATTTTTTTTTTTTAATGCAATTTAAGAATACATGTACTGTGAACTTTAAGGTTTACTGACAAAAAGCACCCCAAAATATGTTCAGCAACATCTTCTGAGTAAATTGATACCACCCATGTGTAGGTATGTCAGGTCATTTGGGGGCTAATAGGCCTTATTTGGGGGGTGCGCATTTCAGTTTTCCAACTTGGAATTTTCACATTTCGTCATCATGCACCCATGTCCTATTTGGGACATTTTTGAAGCCGGCCAAAGTAATTTACCCCCATCAAACCATAAATTTTTAGAAAGGGCACACCCTAGGGTACTTCAAAGAGTTGTATTTTAACACTTTCCATGCACTAGCTCTTTGTCAAACTTTCAGGTAGTCACTTTTTGTGTTATTTTTTCACACACATTGTACTTTAGGCATGAATTGTCAAATCCAGTTATGGGTTACTGCCAAAAAACACCCCAAAATATGTTCAGCAACATCTTCTGAGTAAAGTGATACCACCCATATATAGATTTGTTCTGTTGTTTTTGGGGTGCTACGCCAATCTTTTGACATGTGCTTGTCATTTTTCTAATTTGACATATCTTCTTAGCTTATCTTCTTTTTAGGGGCCTTTTTACATACCCCAATTTTATGAACGTGCATATATTTGGTAAGCTAACACCCCAAAGTATTGTAAATGGAATGTTTTTATCCCATGGATGCAACCGTTTGCTCCAAACAAGTTGGATACTGTTTGGTGGTCATTTTTCATTTTCACACCCACATCAGTTTTGGACTGGGATTTAGGAGACACCGTTGTCGGTTACTGCATGAAAACTCTCCAGGTTGTTTTCTGCAAGGTCTCCTGAGTACACCCATGCCCCCCATGCATAGGTTTGCCAGGATTTTGGGAAGGTTCAAATACAATTTTTATGACTTTGTCATTGGAGTTGAAATTGAGATTATTTCTTCAGCTAGGTTTATCTTTGGTTTTGCGTCTACCGCATACCCCAGTTTGAATTATTGCCAGAAAATTGTCTATATTTGTTATGTTGACACCCCAAGGTATTGCATAAGGAGTGCTTTGATGCCATGGATGCAACGGTTTTAGCCCAAAACATTTGAGAAGGTGTGTGGTGGTAATTTTTCAATTTTCAGATTTTTACGCCCACATTAGATTTGGACTGTGATTTAGGAGACACTGTTGGTTACTGCATGAAAACTCTCCAGGTTGTTTTCTGCAAGGTCTCCTGAGTACACCCATGCCCCCCATGCATAGGTGTGCAAAGATTTTGGCAAAATACAGCACCAATTGTAGAACATAAAAATGTAGGAATAAAATGTAAAAGTCTGGTGCAGTAAAAGAAAAAAAAAACTAAACTGAACTAACTAACTAGACTAAGAAAAAAAAAAAATCACAGATCACGCACAGTGTGATACATCTTGAAACAGTCCCCAAGACACAGACCGGGTTGTCCAGGGCATTCTGGGCAGTAAAAGATTGTGTCTCTCCTCTGCCCCCTCTTGAAACACACCCTGCATCTTTTTTGGGGTTTCTGTTTGCCCTCAGTTTGGGGGGATTTTATAAATAAAATGTGTAGCCCCAACTCTGTCCCCCATCACCGCCCGGGGAGCAGGTGCATCCTGGTACAAAAACCCCGAAATGACCTGGAGCTGAAACTGTAAAAAGGACAGCGTCACTCCGGGGTTTGCCTTTTTGCAGAGCAAAAAGGCATTGTGGGTTGCAATTTGCATCAGGTAAATTGCAACCTTTTTGTACCAGGCCCTTGACTTCCGCATAATCTGGTAGGGCTGGAGCAGCTGATCTGCCAGATCAACCCCACCCATATGCCAGTTATAGGCTTTGATGCACACTGGCTTCCTGATGCGCTCAGCTCTGCCACGTACAGAGACCTCCAAAGACCTCTCAGTGTGGATGGTGGATAGAAGGTATACATCCTTCTTGTCTCTGTACTTGACCGCCAACAGCTCCTCTTGGCGCAGAGCTGAGGACTCCCCCCTTTTTAGCCGGGTGCGGACAAGCTGTGCTGGGAAACCTACGCGGTTCTTGCGAACAGTACCGCATGCTGCTGTATCAAAACAATACAGCAGCTTGAACAAAGGGACACTCGTATAAAAATTGTCAACATACAAGTGGTACCCTTTGTTCATCAGGGGAAAAAGTAGGTCCCACACAATCTTGCCACTGGTTCCCATGTGTTCTGGGCAACCTGGAGGGTCAAGGCTACTATCCTTTCCCTCGTACACCCGGAAAGCCTGAGTATACCCACTCTCGCTGTCACAGAGCTTATACACCTTCACTCCATACCTGGAGCGTTTGGAAGGAATATACTGCTTGAATCCCAGCCTTCCCTTGTATTTCATTAGGGATTCATCCACGCAGATATTCCTTCCAGGTGTATAAGCCTCTGCAAACCTGGCGGCGAAGTGGGTAATCAGGGGGCGGATTTTTTACAGCCTGTCAAACTGGGGATGCTCTCTAGGAGGGCACAGGCTGTTGTCACTGAAGTGCATGAAACGCAAAATGTTTTCATACCTTCTACGTGACATTGATTGGGGGTAAATGGGGGTAGAGCAGATGGGGCTACTGCTCCAGTAGGAGCGAATTGAGGGCTTCTTTATGATGCCCATCAGCATAGTAAGTGCCCAGAATTTCAGAAATTCGGGCACATCTAGCGGGGTCCATTGCTGCCTTGCCAAGTAGGAGTCTGGCTTCGCAGCACAATGCTGATGGGCATACAGATTTGATTGGGCAACAATGTGGCCCAACAAATAATCCCCCATAAACACCTGCAAAAACTGTGTGGCGGTAAATCCTGCAACATCAATATTGATGCCAGGATTTGCCGTGAAAGGAGGGATATCTGGCCTCTGGCGATGAGGCACTACCCACTCCTCAGCTGGAGCTGTGGTGGCCCAGGATCTGCATCAGAAACATCACTAGGAGATACATCAGCCAGCGTAGATGATGTATCTAGCGATGTCTCTGAGCAGTTTTGCGGGGTCAAAATCTGGGTCAGAGTCCGACACAGATGCCTCAGATGGCATATGCCTCCTCGGCGCTGTACACCCGCTCAGACATTATATATAATAGATTATAAAATTTTATAATTATTATATATATATATATAATAATTATAAAAGCGGATTATTGGTTCTCAAAAGAACCATTGGGTTTCACAAGAAAATACAAATAAACACCTAATTCTCTCTAAATCCCTCTAAACCTGCCTCAATTTGTCTAAATCTCCCTAAAATCTCTCTAAATCTGCCTAAATTTTTCTAATCTCACTAAATCTACCTAAAATCTCTAACCTGTCAAATCTGATCTCTCTCTCTCGCTCACCAAAACACAAGTGAGGAGAGGGAGGGAGAATCACAGAGGTCACGGCCAATATTTACAAAATATTGACCTGACCTGACAAAATAGAAATTTTATTTAGATTTTTTATAACTTTTGATTGGATGTTGCTAGCCTGCCTCTCTGATGAGGCAGGCTAGGAACATCCCACACAGCCCCAAGATGACCCTGCCCTTAGAAGGGCAGCGCCACCTTAGCTGTCGCTTTTATTTTATTGATGTTTATTTATTTATTTTTCTTTTTTTACACTTTTTCTACACTTTTTTTAGTCTGCTGGGTGCCTTGATCCCTCGAGGCACCCAGCAGAGCACCTGATCACTCATGTGATCGTTTTTGTACTGAGTGCCACGATACCTCGTGGCACTCAGTACTTCCTGCCGCTACCGGAAGTGATCGCTCGGGGGGAGCGATCACAGACGGACCGGCGGTAGGTAACCATATTGCAAGGATGCCTCGATGTCGAGGCATCCCTGCAATATACTCAGAGCAGCTGGAAGCGATACCGATCACTTCCAGCGCTTTGTAGAAGTGCGGGGCACCTTTCCGGTCAAACCGGATGTTGATCGCTCCCGGGGAGCGATCACAAGGGGCCCGGCACTTCTGTCCGCCATTGCACGGATGCCTGGACTCCCAGGCAGCCTGCAATGGCGTTTGAGCTGCTTGAAGCGATCCAATCGCTTCCAGCACTCAAAAGACCGCAGGACGTACCATGTACTTCAGCGGGTCTAAAAGAGACCCGTGACATACAGTTGTGTTCAAAATTATTCAACCCCCACTGAAATTGAGTGTTTTGGCCAGTTTGACATTGATTTTGATCATTCAGTCATCTTGCTTACAATTAAATCAAAGAGGCACGTGTAGGTCAGACAAATATAACATAACATTTATAATGAAATAACCACAAATGTCTTTTCTGCTCACATCATTATCAGTTTTATTCAACCCCCAAGTGACATTCAATCTTAGTACTTAGTACAACATCCTTTTACAGTTATAACAGCTTTTAAACGTGAAGCATAGCTAGACACAAGTGTCTTGCAGCGATCAACGGGTATCTTCGCCCATTCGTCATGGGCAAAAGCCTCCAGTTCAGTCACATTCTTAGGCTTGCGCACTGCAACTGCTTTCATTAAGTCCCACCAGAGGTTCTCAATCGGATTTAAGTCCGGTGAATGCGATGGCCACTCCAAAATGTTCCAGCCTTTAATCTGCAACCATGCTCTAGTGGACTTGGAGGTATGCTTGGGATCATTGTCCTGTTGAAAGGTCCAACGTCTCCCAAGCCTCAGGTTTTTTAACGGACTGCATCACATTGTCATCCAATATCTCCTGGTACTGAAGAGAATTCATGGTACCTTGCACACGCTGAAGCTTCCCTGTACCTGCAGAAGCAAAACAGCCCCAAAGCATGATTGACCCCCTCTCCATGCTTCACAGTAGGCAAGGTGTTCTTTTCTTCATAGGCCTTGTTCTTCCTCCTCCAAACATAGCGTTGATCCATGGGCCCAAACAGTTCTAATTTTGTTTCATCAGTCCACAGAACACTATCCCAAAACTTCTGTGGTTTGTCCACATGACTTTTGGCATACTGCAGTAGACTCTTCTTATTCTTTGGAGACAGCAAGGGGGTGCGCCTGTGAGTTCTGGCATGGAGGCCTTCATTACGCAGTGTGCGCCATATTGTCTGAGCTGAAACTTCAGGACCCACATCTGACAAATCTTTTCTCAGTTCCTCAGCAGTCACACGGGGACTTTTCTCCACTCTACGCTTCAGGTAGCGCACAGCAGTCGAAGTCAGCATCTTCTTTCTGCCACGACCAGGTATTATTGGGGGTTGAATAATTTTGAACACAACTGTACATGGTACATCCGCGGTCACTAAGGGGTTAACAAAACAGTGTAATTCTCGTCATTTTTAGCAATATCATTTAATGTGTGATGAACAGGGATGAGCTGTTCGGGTTCGGACGGTTCGGGGTTCGACCCGAACTTAGCCTGGTCGAGCAGATCGCGAACCCCGAACATTTCCGGGTGTTCGCCTCATGTTCGACCACAATGCATTTTCCCACTGCCTGAAGCTCGTAATTGGCTACAGCCTTGCACCTGACCACAAGTCTGGTGCAAGACTGGTTGAACACTATGCCAATCACCGCTCAGAGTCCTGATTGGGCAAATTTTGCTCAATCATGGGCTCACAGAGCTAAGTCCCGCAGCACACTATATAAGGTTTCAATGCGCCAATTCTGCACGCATTTCAGAGGAGATTTCAAAGAAGATAGTTGTGTGTGTTGTTACTGCCGGTCTGCCACGCTACTGGGGGGGTCTCATTTCGACCAAATATCAGGGAATTTAGGTGATGTGTGTCTTGTCACTGTGCCAGCAAGTTTTTTTGGGGTTTACAACTTTATTTAAAACACTTGTGAATTAAGGTGATCTTCTGTGTCTCGTCACACAGCCAGCAATTTTTTTTGGGGCTCACTAATTTCTTTAAAACACTTGGGAATTAAGGTTACACCACGCCAGCTTGAGCTGGGAATGATCGTCTGCGATAATGGCAGCAACCTTCTCTCCACCCTACGCAAGGGTAAATTGACGCATGTACCATGCCTAGCACACGTCCTAAATCTGGTGGTACAGCGTTTCCTAACCAAGTACCCAGGGCTGCCAGAGCTTCTCATCCAGGCCAGAAAGGTCTGCAGCCACTTCAGATGGTCATTCCCAGCAAGCGTTCGCCTGGCAGAAATTCAAAGAGAATTCCACCTTCCCACAAACCATCTGATCTGTGACATGCCCACCAGGTGGAACTCGACATTAGCAATGCTGCAGCATCTGCACAAGCAGCAGAGGGCCTTCAACGAGTACCTGTGTGAGTATGGCACAAGGACAGGTTCAGGTCAACTTGTTTTTTTTTCCCCCCGCAGTGGCTGATGATCAAGGATGCATGCACTGTACTGTCACCATTTGAGGAGGCAACGAGGATGGTGAGCAGGGACAGTGCATGCATCAGTGACACAATTCCTTTAGTGTTCCTGCTGGAGCACACTCTGTGGGGAATTATAGATGTGGCTCTAGAGGCAGAGCAGCGGGAGGAAGAGGAGGCCTTCCCTAGCTTTCAAGGCCCCAGTCTTTCCGCAGACAGCATTCCAGCGGGTCCTACTCAGTTCAGACAGGAGGAGGATGAGGAGGAGGAGGACTATTTAAGTAGTGGGGGCATTGAAGGTGGGGATTCCTCAAGGCAGGGTTTTGTGTGCCCAGAAACAGAAGGGCTTGTGCGTGGCTGGGAGGAGGAAGTGCACGATACGGTCATCCTCATTGACCAGGAAGACTCGGCAGCTAATGCCACCTCCAACCTACGCTGCATGGGCTCCCTAATGATGCAAAGCCTGCTAAAGGACCCCAGGATTTGTGCTATCAAGGAGAGGGATCATTACTGGTTGACAACCCTTCTTGATCCACGATACAAGGGGAAGGTTGCAGAGCTCATCCTGCCCGCACAGAGGGAGCACAGGATGACAAAACTTGAGGACGCTCTAAAGCGAAACTTGTGTAACACCTTTCCAGGCACTGTTAGATTACCAAGTGCTGACACACGTGCTTCTGAGGCTGCAGGTGATCAGAGGAACAGCGGTGAAGGCCGGGGCCGCTTGACTGATGCATTTTTTTATTTTTTTAGTCCTCGACACCCAGGGACGTCAAATGTAGGCACCCATTGCCAGCGTCTTCACCTTATGGTGCAGGACTACCTAGGGGCAAGGGCAGACCTGGATACCTTTCCAGCAGATGATCCACTGGCTTACTGGGTGTTGAGATTGGATCACTGGCCAGAACTTAGCCAATATGCTATGCAGCTACTAGGTTGCCCTTCATCTAGCGTGCTTTCCGATAGGACGTTCAGTGCCGCTGGAGGTTTTGTCACAGACAAAAGAGTGCGTCTGTCCATCGACTCTGTAACGGTTAGCCCCTGCTTGGGCCATCGTGGTGGCTTGGAACATGAGATGAAGCCCTTAAGGCAGGTGAGTAACTGACTGGACACAAGGACAGACGGATTTCTCCAAAACCAAGGAGCACCAAAAAACAGAACAGAATTGCCACTAAGCTCCGAAGGCTTCAAGACCGACAGACAACTTAGGACACTCAGAAACACAAAGATACACTTGACAATCCGTGAAGGGAGCAGGCTGCAGGACAGTAAACAAAACAGACAGACTATACTAAAAGAGGTCCTTATAAGCGGCCTCTGAATATAATACTAAACTAAGACAGACAAGGTACATAAAACATGAAACATACAAGAATCGTCAATCAGGCAGAGGTTGGCAACAGATCAGAAATATACGGTACCAGGGGGGAGTAGAAGGGATAGTCAAAAATAAAGCCGAGGTCAGAACCAGAAAACACTTGAACAGGAATGCTTTGCAGCAACTCAGGAAACACGAACTAGACAGAACCACCATCAAACTCCACAAACAGTCAATGAGGCTCTGTGCTGCTGGGAATATACAGGGAGTGGGTCTGTGTGATTGGGCCATGTGACCCCAGACCAGGAGATCACAACAGAACCCCAGATCAGCCCTAAACAGCACAGCCAGACACACCATAGGGGAAAAACAAACATGAAGACCCTTCACCACCAGGGGGCAAGGCCGAGACGTGACATAACCCCCTCCCTTACGGGTGACCTCCCGGGCACCCAAAACAAAAAACATGGCAGACAGAATCAGGAAACCAGATCACGAACACCAGTCACCAAAGTCCTTTGAGGTCCCATTCAGAGTCGTCATCCTCCTCCACAAGACGCCCCCGTCTATGAGGGTTCCTTTGAATGGCTACCCAGTGGTCCCTCCTGAATACCAGTCCAAAGGGCGACTGCACATAGCCCTCAGGGACATGACGGGGTTGGGGGATCTCGGCATCAGTCAGACTGGACATAGAATCAGTTGGACTTGGGTTAGTCACCTTTTTACGTCTTCTCCTAGAACGAGATCTAGAACCGGTGACCACCCCACACGACACGGCAATAGTAGGGGCAGACTTGGTTATCTGTTTAACACCACACGATTGAAACCTCTCTACCCCACAAGTGGGTTTGACAGCAATGGACCCACTGCAAGACGTGGGCACAGTGGTCACGTGACTTGACTTGGATACGACTCCCTTGCAGCTCGACTTGGACAGACTTGACAACTCGCCTTTAACTGGCACACCGTTGGAACAGAGGACATTGCCAGGATATGATACAACTGGCACCTCACCATTGTTACAGATTTCACCTGGAGGAATGCACTGTGGACCCTACCAGTCATCGGAATCCTCCTCAAAACACCTGAGAGCATTAGGGTCTTTCTTGATCATGGCCCAGTGTGCCTCACGGAACAACATCCCGCATGGGGATCGTATATAACCTTCGGGTACAGGGCTAGAATTTGTAGCACCAGTTAGTTTGGATGCCACTCCATTAACTGGCAGGACTGGCAAATAACCAGAAACAGACATACCTGGCAGCGTGCCATCAGGGGCTGACATGAGGGGCTCTTGGCCCAAACCAGACGTGAAGGACTTAGTACCCACCTGGGACAAAATTGGCATATCGCCAGAAAAAGGCATTAGGGGCACATTGCCCGAATTACACATGAAGGGCTCGGGACCCACACTTGGCAAGACAACGGTAGGAACAACACTGGACCCACTGTGGGACAAGGGCACAGTGGTCTCATAACCTAACGAGGCCTCAGCTGTCTCGCAGAAAGACATGGGCACGGCTGCCTCGCAGCAGAACATGGGCACGGCTGCTTCGCAGCAGAACATGGGCACGGCTGCTTCGCAGCAGAACATGGGCACGGCTGCTTCGCAGCAGAACATGGGCACGGCTGCTTCGCAGCAGAACATGGGCACGGCTGCTTCGCAGCAGAACATGGGCACGGCTGCTTCGCAGCAGAACATGGGCACGGCTGCTTCGCAGCAGAACATGGGCACGGCTGCTTCGCAGCAGAACATGGGCACGGCTGCTTCGCAGCAGAACATGGGCACGGCTGCTTCGCAGCAGAACATGGGCACGGCTGCTTCGCAGCAGAACATGGGGACGGCTGCCTCGCAGCAGAACATGGGGACGGCTGCCTCGCAGCAGAACATGGGGACGGCTGCCTCGCAGCAGAACATGGGCACGGCTGCCTCGCACAACACGGGCACAACTGTCTTGTGGATTGGAATCGGCATGACTAGCAGCTCGCTAGTAGAACCAGGCATGAAGGTTTCATGTTTAGATACAGGCACTTCGGCCTCATAACAAAGCATCGGCACAACTGACTCGTCAGCAGGCAGGAAGGGCTCTGGGCCCACGACAGGCAGGAAGGGCTCTGGGCCCACGACAGGCGTGAAGGGCTCTGGGCCCACGACAGGCGTGAAGGGCTCTGGGCCCACGACAGGCGTGAGGGGCTCTGGGCCCACGACAGGCGTGAGGGGCTCTGGGCCCACGACAGGCGTGAAGGGCTCTGGGCCCACGACAGGCGTGAAGGGCTCTGGGCCCACGACAGGCGTGAAGGGCTCTGGGCCCACGACAAGCGTGAAGGGCTCTGGGCCCACGACAGGCGTGAAGGGCTCTGGGCCCACGACAGGCGTGAAGGGCTCTGGGCCCACGACAGGCGTGAAGGGCTCTGGGCCCACGACAGGCGTGAGGGGCTCTGGGCCACGACAGGCGTGAAGGGCTCTGGGCCCACGACAGGCGTGAAGGGCTCTGGGCCCACGACAGGCGTGAAGGGCTCTGGGCCCACGACAGGCGTGAAGGGCTCTGGGCCCACGACAGGCGTGAAGGGCTCTGGGCCCACGACAGGCGTGAAGGGCTCTGGGCCCACGACAGGCGTGAAGGGCTCTGGGACAAAACCGCTGACACACAGCTTGGGAGTGGTACCGCTGACACACAGCTTGGGAGTGGTACCGCTGACACACAGCTTGGGAGTGGTACCGCTGACACACAGCTTGGGAGTGGTACCGCTGACACACAGCTTGGGAGTGTTACCGCTGACACACAGCTTGGGAGTGTTACCGCTGACACACAGCTTGGAGTGTTACCGCTGACACACAGCTTGGAGTGTTACCGCTGACACACAGCTTGGGAGTGGTACCGCTGACACACAGCTTGGGAGTGGTACCGCTGACACACAGCTTGGGAGTGGTACCGCTGACACACAGCTTGGGAGTGGTACCGCTGACACACAGCTTGGGAGTGGTACGCTGACACACAGCTTGGAGTGGTACCGCTGACACACAGCTTGGAGTGGTACCGCTGACACACAGCTTGGGAGTGGTACCGCTGACACACAGCTTGGGAGTGGTACCGCTGACACACAGCTTGGAGTGTTACCGGCAATGTGCCAGGTTCTGGCACCGCTGACACCTTGTCAGACAGAAACAAAACTGGCCTCCCGCCAGGAACGTACATAGGCACAATACAATGTGCAGAACAGACAGGTTTTTCTTTATGCTGTGTACCTGTAACAACAGCGCCACCCTGGACCCTTGTGGCATAAGTGCCACCCTGGGCCCTTGTGGCATCAGCGCCACCCTGGGCCCTTGTGGCAACAGCGCCACCCTGGGCCCTTGTGGCAACAGCGCCACCCTGGCCCTTGTGGCAACAGCGCCACCCTGGGCCTTGTGGCAACAGCGCCACCCTGGGCCCTAGACCCATGACAAGAACTGAGAAACAGTGATCCACTGCATAACATGGAAGCAGGTAGTGTGCCTTGAGGTGGAACAATTTTGGCTTTATTATCACACATGGAATTTGCAACACCCCTGCATTGCACAGAAACAGAGGTCCCAGCAGTAGGGTCAGCGCTATGGCTACATGACGTGGATACCTGGGTCTCACCCTGAGAACATGACATTCTGGGTTTGGGCTTTAATGGACAGCAAAAGATTTGATGCTGGGGTGAACTGCAATAATAACAGAGATTAAGAATTCTACGTCTCGCTCTTTCACTCATGGGAGGTTCCCCAGAGACTCTGCTGGGAGGAACCGCATAATTAAGCACACTGATAGACAGCATTAACCTCTTCAGCTCTGTCAGCAGATCAAAAACCATCTGAAGCACAGAATTTAACACAGTAAGCTCACCTGCAGGCATTAATGGACTGTTTGTAATGTAACGGTTAGCCCCTGCTTGGGCCATTGTGGTGGCTTGGAACATGAGATGAAGCCCTTAAGGCAGGTGAGTAACTGACTGGACACAAGGACAGACGGATTTCTCCAAAACCAAGGAGCACCAAAAAACAGAACAGAATTGCCACTAAGCTCCGAAGGCTTCAAGACCGACAGACAACTTAGGACACTCAGAAACACAAAGATACACTTGACAATCCGTGAAGGGAGCAGGCTGCAGGACATTAAACAAAACAGACAGACTATACTAAAAGAGGTCCTTATAAGCGGCCTCTGAATATAATACTAAACTAAGACAGACAAGGTACATAAAACATGAAACATACAAGAATCGTCAATCAGGCAGAGGTTGGCAACAGATCAGAAATATACGGTACCAGGGGGGAGTAGAAGGGATAGTCAAAAATAAAGCCGAGGTCAGAACCAGAAAACACTTGAACAGGAATGCTTTGCAGCAACTCAGGAAACACGAACCAGACAGAACCACCATCAAACTCCACAAACAGTCAATGAGGCTCTGTGCTGCTGGGAATATATAGGGAGTGGGTCTGTGTGATTGGGCCATGTGACCCCAGACCAGGAGATCACAACAGAACCCCAGATCAGCCCTAAACAGCACAGCCAGACACACCATAGGGGAAAAACAAACATGAAGACCCTTCACCACCAGGGGCAAGGCCGAGACGTGACACTCTGTAGACCGGCTGACATTTATAAAAATGAATCAGTCCTGGATCAGCAGCTATCAATCCCTTGATGCCGAAGTAACGGAATAGATCGGGTATGTCTTCTGCATGCACAAAACCTCCAGCACTGAACTCTTCCACAATACCACAAAAGGGTTACGGTGTGAATGCACTTTCTGCCATGAAAGGCACAATATTTGGCTGCACTGACGCCTGTGCCAGATTTATATCATTTTAATTTTTTGAACAGCAGGGTCCACCCCTGCACTCTTCCACCATATCACAGAGGGGTTACTGTATGATGATACTTGTTGGCCTGGCACCAAAGGCACAATATCTGGGTGCACTGACGCCCATTACAAGATCAAAAACTTTTCAATATAGGACCACATGGTCCACCCCTGCACTCTTCCACAATACTATAGAGGGGTTACTGTATGATGATACTGGATGGCCTGGCATTAAAGGCACAATATCTGGGTGCACTGACGCCCATTACCAGATCAAAAACTTTTCAATATAGGACCACATGGTTCACCCCTGCACTCTTCCACAATACTACCGAGGGGTTACTGTATGATGATACTTGATGGCCTGGCATTAAAGGCACAATATCTGGGTGCACTGACGCCCATTACCAGATTAAAAACTTTTCAATATAGGACCACATGGTTCACCCCTGCACTCTTCCACAATACTACAGAGGGGTTACTGTATGATGATACTTGATGGCCTGGCATTAAAGGCACAATATCTGGGTGCACTGACGCCCATTAACAGATCAAAAACTTTTCAATATAGAACCACATGGTCCACCCCTGCACTCTTCCACCATACCACAGAGGGGTTACTGTATGATGATACTTGCTGGCCTGGCAGTCTTGCACCAAAGGCAGAATATCTGGGTGCACTGACGCCCATTCCCAGATTTATATCTTTTTAATATAGGACCGCATGGTCCACCCCTGCACTTTTCCACAATACCACAGAGGGGTTACTGTATGATAGTACTTGCATGCCTGGCACTAAAGGCACAATATCTGGGTGCACTGCCATTGACGCCTGTATCAGATTCATATCCTCAGAGGGGTTACGGTGTGACGGCACTGTTGCCGACGCTAAAAGCCCAATTTTAAAGCACCTATTGTTACTTTCATCCAAAGCCTGCATAAGTTTCACAATAATTTAGCCAAAAAAAACCTAAACTTTTTCTGCGCGTCCTAAAATGTCTCTTTATACAGGCTGCCGCCCCAAGCAGTTGTTTATGGATAGATTAAAGGAAAAGCATTTACCGTCATATGAAACGTAATTTTTTTGTTTTTAAGTGTTTCTATACATCCTAGAAATCCGCCACTTCACGGGCAGGTTATGGGGACCTCCTAGTCACAATATTTGAAGGAATTTTTCGTTTTTATTTTTAACCCTTATTTCATGGAAAACTCACTGTCCCTTTAAAAACGTTTTTTTTTTTTACTTTTTGTCCTTGTTTCCTGTCCCCCAGGGCACCACCCGGACCCCCATACACCTTTTTTGGCAAATATGTAGCATATATGCCGTCTTGGAGGGCACTCTAAAAAACTGAATTTTCAGCCCCATTGACTTGCATGGGGGTTCGGGTTCGGGTTCGAACCGAACTCGGGGAGTGTTCGGCTCATCCCTAGTGATGAATAGAGGAAAGCAAATTTTTTAAAGGAAATGGCACTGGCCACATAGGGAAAGGTATCTCTGCATCCTGCGATACCCGGCGAGTGTAAAATGCGTATAAAAACAAAGAAAATCCATATCTCCAAGGGGTAACCTAAACTCCACAAAAAGGTGTTCAGGCCAAGGTCCTGCTCCACAAAAACCATAGGGATGCAGTCACTGGCTGAAAGGTAAAGGTTCCTTGAGACAAAAATAAAGTGTCACATAGGTTTTGGCGCATTCACCTTCATGAAAGGCTGTGATTGAGCTGAAACAGTTTTTAAACATGTCACAATAAAGGAATGCAGCTTTCAGCAAGGAGTGCATCTCTATACCATTACCATGAGACATATACAAACTAGGTGACCATTGAACAGGTCCTAACTGCCCCCTCTTCCTACTAAGCTGTGATGGCTAAAATGTCAGAACTACATGTCCCATTTTGCTCAGCTTCTGGGAAGCTGCAGAGTGTGATTGGGAGACTCTTGGGCAGTGATGGACAGCTCTCACCTGCAGCAGCCCAATGCTGGCTGAGCATGCCAGGCATTGGAGTGCAATACGGCTGCAGTGGGCGTCACGGGGGCTTCATGCAGTGCCCCTCCCCTCAGAACGTGCTCCCAGTCCCTGCAGGGCTAGCAGCCCTGCTCACTTACACTTACCCTGACCTGTCTCCTGCCTGTGTCTCTGCTCTGACCATGTCCAGACTTCACTGCAGGAGGTCGGGTCCCCTTCACACTGCAGCTGCCTTCCTTCCACCGCAGCCTCGCTCCACTGTGAGCGGACCTTGAGGTGGGCGGAGCCTAGCAGCGTGCGGTTCCCAGCCACGTGCAGCCATATGCTGCGCATCTGGGAGGCATGCTGCCATTTTACAGATTCGACTAAATTTCGAATCACTCTGCAAAATCGAATTTGAATCGAATTCGCCCAACGATTCAATTTCAAATCGAATTTTGAAGCTTCGCAGGTCCCTAATTTAAGGTCCTATGATTGATAATAAAAAGGTTTGTTGCAGAAAAAAGAAAAATCGCTATTAGAAAAAAAAAAAGGAAAAATATTTTGTAGAAAAAATTCTGAAAAATGACTAAAAGATACTAAACAAAATCAATGAATAAAGAGACTTTTTGCTGCAGATTAAAATAATAAACTGGTTATTAGATATTGGATAAAAACTGGAATATTTTTAACATTGAAACCTATGGGGTTCACTTGAATGAAAACACTGAACATCAGGGCATTTCACTGGCATTTCTCTGCTGTTTGGTGTTTTCTGAATAGATTAATCATTACTTCTCTATGGGGATTTGCAGTGCCTTCGAACAACACTGTACTTGCTAGCAGTTTGTCAAAATTTCTGTGTGAGCATATCACAGAGCTCCAGTGGTGTACTTAGGGGAGGGGCGGGTCGCCCCAGGTACCAGTGATTATTGGGGTGTCATTAGGGGGTACTACGAGGTGCCACTGTCACTGTGTGTCAGCTTTGAGCTGTGTTCTCAAACAACGAGCAGTGGAGCAGGGCGTTTGCATTAAGATAATAAAAATCCCCCTCTCCTCCCTCCAGCTCCTCCCCTGCCCGCAGCAGTTCTAGGAGAGGGGAGGGGGAAGTGATTTGTGTGCAGAGAGAGAGAGAAGATGACAGTAAATAGCAGGTAAAGGGGGGGGGTATCAGCAGAATATGAAGTCCTGTCTGCTTACTGCTGGTTAAAATGGACCTTTCCTTAACAGCACTGCAGTGATCAGAAATTTGTCACTGAGCTGCCTGGCTCCTGGTGAGGTCCTGCATAGAGGGGGCTAGGATGCATTCACTGCATCACCGGGGAATAGACAGCCCAGGGTAAACAGGGACAGAAGAGGGAGTCTTAAAAAACTGGAATAGTAAAGTATAAAGACCAAAGAAGCATCTCATACCTGCAAAACACACACCCATTCTCTGCTCAGCAACTCCAATCCACAAAACCAGCCACCCAGCACACACACAACTCCCATCACACAAAACCAGCCACCCACACACGCACAACCCCATTACACAAAACCAGCCACCCAGCACACACACAACTCCCATCACACAAAACCAGCCACCCCATACACACACAACTCCCATCACAAAAAAACAGCCACCCACACACATACAACATCCAGTGTACAAAACCAGCCACCCACCCACACACAATTCCATCACACAAAACCAGCCACCCAGCACACACACAACTCCCATCACATAAAACCAGCCACACACACACACAACTCCCATCACACAAAACCAGCCACCCCCACACACAACTCCGATCACACAAAACCAGCCACCCACACACACAACTCCGATCACACAAAACCAGCCACCCACACACAACTCCCATCACACAAAACCAGCCACCCACACACTACTCCCATCACAAAACCAGCCACCTACACACACAACTCCGATCACACAAAACCAGCCACCCACACACACAACTCCGATCACACAAAACCAGCCACCCACCCACAACTCCCATCACACAAATCCAGCCACCCATACAACTCCATCACACAAAATCAACCCATACACCCAACTCCCATCACACAACTCCCATCACACAAAACCAGCCACCAACACAACTCCTATCACACAAAACCAGCCACCCCAACATGACGCATGATCCACCATCGGCAGATTCATAATATACCATTATTATATGTATACAACATGCCCTGCCAGAATGCTATAACTAAATATATTTTTGAAGACATTAAAAAAACAGTATGTGTGATTTTTTTTTTTTACATTTTAAAGTTGGGGGGGGGGTGCCAAATATAGGTTCCGCCCTGGATGCCAAATGTTCTAGGTACGCCCCTGCCCTGACTAATTATATATAATTTCTTTCAGCAGACACAACAGATTCAAAAAATATCCTTACTTACTTACTTAGTTATTCTGAGAAAGGTGAAACTCTGGAAAACGTTTGGAGAAAAGAAAATTCTAGGTCAAAATAGCTGATTTGGTAAGTGAGATAAATGGGAGAATTTTTCTGGTTTGGCTATTTTGACCTCGAATTTTCACTTCTCCAGAGTTTCTCCTTTCTCTGAATAACCCTGTATAACAAAAAATGTCACAAATTGTGAATTCATTTTTCTAATTATATTCTTTCATTATTTTTTTACATTTCATATAGTCTTGTTTGCTATCATTGGAAAGGTCTGACGCTAACCTTTCCAATGACACCTCACATGGCCATTTGAGGAGTAAAGAATGGAAATACAAGGGTCCACATTATCACAGCCTTTCCTCAGAGGTGCAGCGGCTTATATTGTAAAAGAAAAAACAATATTGGGCTACGAAAGAACAGGTTTTATCATCTAGATTAAATTATTTTGTGTCATGCGTACACATCTAAGAAGTTAGCAACGCTACAAATAAGATTATAGCAACAGATACATTACTCAACATGTTTAAACTAAAAGCTTAAATCTTCAGCATAAATCATTTCTAGCTGTAATTCTAGCCAGTACTTTATTAGGAAAGCAAAAGTTTGGAATAATACACATATATTCCAATGTAATACATTAAAAAAAATAAAGGAACAAAAAAAATCCACACTGGATTTAGAGAAACAGTAGACCGTAAATTCAAAGAATTTACTGCGTGGTATAAATAAAACACTTAGCACCGAAGCATTTTCCTCCTGTCTGTGTGTTTAGTTTCTTAACAGTGCACGCAGCATGTTGGAAAGTCTATAAAACTTAAGTTGTAGATGTTATATGCAATCCCTTACAAAAAATACATCGCACTGTTCTGTACCCATCAAACAGGTAAGACCGAGGCAGAAGTTTGTAAAAATCACTCCAAATTCTATAATCTTTTTGTGGACATCGAATGATTGATGTTACCCATGGCATCTGAGCTGCTAGCGATGTGCTTTTTGGCTTTCAAAACACTGCCGTTTCGTTGATTCACAGTCTCTGGAAAAGAAGATATTTTCTCAGCCTGCCATAAACAGTGTGATGCATGTATTCTGCTTATGACTGAATACTTACTTTTCTACAGGTTTTTAAATATTGAAGTGCATCCCTGTGTTATTATATTAGGCCTGTTGTGAGAACACATGGAAGAATGGTAAAATAAAGCCACTGCTAGAGGACCGTTTTCTGATAACTCTGGTAGGAAATGTAAACTCTTATAAACACAATGCATAACGAATTCAAGAAAAAATATTTGGTTTGAATATAGTCAGATTAATAGGGAAAAGAAGCAGTGACAGGAAAATGCATATAATGGGAATTACGATGAGAAAGGCTACTAAAAAGGTGTATGGATGCATGATACCCTCCAAATCCCCCCTAAAAGAAGACACAACAGCTTTTCAAATATTCGTTTTATATCCATCAGTGGTGTCACTAGGGTTGGTGTCACCCCCCCCCTGAGTTTTACGGATTTTTTTTAACTACTCTTACTCATAAATCAGTACTCCCAAATAACACTGAATGCTCACGCACAGCGCACATTACTGTAAGGTTTATTGTTGTGGAGCTCTCTCATATGCCCACACAAATTTTTGCCAACTGCCAGCAAGTACGATGCCTGTTCGAAGGCAGTGAAAGTGAAAACACACATGGATATATATTGCTCCCAGCAGCTCACCCATGGATATATATTGCCCCCAGCTCACATATGGATATATTGCGCCCCAGCTCACATATGGATATATTGCCCCAGTTCACATATGGATATATTGCACCAGACCAGTTCACACATGGATATATTGCCCCAGACCAGCTCACAAATGGATATATTGCCCCAGACCAGCTCACATATGGATATATTGCCCCCAGACCAGCTCACACATGGATATATTGCCCCAGACCAGCTCACACATGGATATATTGCCCCAGACCAGTTCACACATGGATATATTGCCCCCCAGACCAGCTCACACATGGATATATTGCCCCAGACCAGCTCACACATGATATATTGCCCCAGACCAGCTCACATATGGATATATAGCCCCCAGACCAGCTCACACATGGATATTACCCCTGCTCTCATGGATATTGCCCCCAAGCTCACATATGGATATATTGCCCCAGCTCACAATTATATATTGCCCCCAGCAGCTCACCCATGGATATATATTGCCCCAGCTCACATATGGATATATTGCACCCCAGCTCACAAATGGATATATTGTGCCCCAGCTCACATATCGATATATTGCCCCAGCTCACATATGGATATATTGCCCCAGGCCAGCTCACACATGGATATACTGCCCCAGGCCAGCTCACATATGGATATATTGCCCCAGACCAGCTCACACATGGATATAGTGCCCCAGACCAGCTCACATATGGTTATATTGCCCCAGACCAGCTCACATATGGATATATTGCCCCAGACCAGCTCACACATGGATATATTGCCCCAGACCAGCTCACACATGGATATATTGCCCCCAAACCAGCTCACACATGGATATATTGCCCCAGACCAGCTCACACATGATATATTGCCCCAGACCAGCTCACAAATGGATATATTGCCCCAGACCAGCTCACATATGGATATATTGCCCCAGACCAGCTCACACATGGATATATTGCCCCAGACCAGCTCACACATGGATATATTGCCACAGACCAGCTCACATATGGATATATTGCCCCCAGATCAGCTCACACATGGACATTACCCCAGCTCTCATGGATATTGCCCCAGCTCTCATGGATATGCCCCCAGCACACATGGATACTGCCCCAGCAGCTCTCATGGATATGCCCCAGCAGCTCTCATGGATATGCCCCAGCAGCTCTTATGAATATTGCCCCAGCACATATGGATATTGCCCCAGCTTTCATGGATATTGCCCCAGCAGCTCTCATAGATATTGCCCCAGCAGCTCTCATGGATATTGCAACAGCAGCTCTCATGGATATACTGCCCCAGGCCCCAGCTCACCACCTGCCGCCACCACCGCTGCCGTGTGTTCGGCTCCCTCTGAGCGCCTGGTGGCATGGAGCTTGGGCACTCACCTGGGGGAGCCACATGACCAGCCGTGATCTCGTGAGAACTCGGCTGGTGACGTGGTTCCCCCAGGCGAGCGCCGAAGCTCCATAGCTTCGGACACTCGCAGGGAGCCGAACACTGCGTCGCAGGGTGAGACACCCGCGCTTAGAGTGACGGTGTCACCCTAAGGGCGGTTGTCACCTGGTGCGGGCCGCACCCCCTGCCCCCACCTTGCGACACTAGTGATATCCATTACATAATTTTAACACAATTTTAGCATGAGTATGCTACAGTTAGACTTGTAAGCAATTTGCGAATCATAAAACGATGTAGAGCTAATGGTGGGAAGGGATGGTGGTATGGTGGCTCATGTGGTAGAAAGGGAACGGTTGCTAAGGTTTTTCCCTTATATTTGTAAATTATATTGAGTTTACTCTTCAAGATGAATAGTCCCACCATCAAGCGCATCGTGGCCTAAGCTTGGGCCATCCAAGAGAAATGGAAGTAAAGCGAGGGACCGATTTTTATTCGTTTTTAACTATTTCCTGTAGTTTTCATCGGGGTCATATTTACTGCTATCGCTGTAACATTATTCACATATACGCCATACATTTACTCACACATTTGTTTTCCTATAAACCCATTAATTATAGAGGAGGAAGGGCGTTACTGCACACCTATATTGGTCCTCGTATTGCTGAAGAGGAGGTGATTGAATTGTACCCCTTGTCCGGCCCGACACTGAGCCATTGGTTGGCCAGTCTGGGAAGATTGTGAGAGGGCTCCACAAATGTTTCAACAAGCTCTCGCAAACAGCCGCAACGCTGGTGTGTGTAAGAGAAGAGATTACGTCATACCTACCATTCTTTAAATTGGTGGAGGTCCCAGGTAACCTGTTCTTTGGTGTCACAGCAAGGGACAGGGAGGACATGGTAACGCATAAGGAATGTCAGGAATGAATTTTATCATTAGATAATGTATTAAGGAGGGTTAAGTTAATGGCTTGGCACAGCTACACAAAGTCTTCCGTTTTGATGTCTAAAGTACTAATAACAGTTTCTAAGTATGTGTCATACTATGTTTTGTGCTGTCCTTTATTTTGTTACTGTTTAAAAAGGAAGTAATCAATAAACTGCAGCCAATAGGTTCTCCATTCGTATTACTTGTGTGGTGTGATTTATTTCAATTTATGTCTGGGATGGGTTTTAGGGGGCGGACAATTCATGGCAAATTTCTGGTGAGCATAGGTATGCCAGATCGGCCATGCTTTCCCCGACACATATTTCTAGTTCATACAGAGGGGAGCAAAGGGGAAAATGCTGCCCTGTAACATGTATAGTTCACATGCTAAGGAACGAAATCAAGGCAGGTCACCTGGAATTCATTTGTGATTTCTTGCCTGCAACATATGGGGCTGTATTACAAAGTTACCTCTAAAACGGGGACGCTAAGGTGGAAGACCTGCCCCTGCAGGTTTCCTCTTAGCTTTCTCAATTTAGCACATATCATTCTCGCTGCGGGATGAGAGGTGACTGATTTTTTTGGGGGGTTTGCAGCTGGTGTTACATGATTCTGCAGAAGCGGTATCAGTTAGCACCAGCTCCTAGCTGTAGTTAAATTTTCAGTTAACCGCAGTGGTGTGTAATTACCGTTAGGACATTGTAATCCTAACGCAAAGTACAGTAAGCTCGTAGAAGCGTGCGCAATCTTCAATGCGCTAATGGGTTTTTTAACCCGTTAGCATTCATAATGTATTATGGGGGTCATGCGCTAGACTCACTTAATGCTCACATATCTGAGTGCTAACGCTAGCGTTATGTTTGTAATAGGGCCCATGGAGTGTACATGATGCAGGGTTGCATTTTTTCAAACACTACCCATCAGCATGAATAAATCATATGCATTTGCGAAAACATGGCCGACCTGGCAACCCAACTGAGCCTCGCAATAGAAACATCTCATTAGGGGGTTCTTTTGTTTAGGGAGAGAAAAATCCTTGTATCAGCCCTGGATAGAGCATGTAGTAGAGGGACTGTTGTGCTTGTCTGTCACATAATATAAACATAAGGTGTATACTTATCCAACTGTGATTGTATAGATTTAAAGGATAGTGTCATTTATGTATAATTTTACAATGTGAAAATCACCATCTTACAGATATTTATACATATAGCAAATGCTGCCTTAAATTCCACAGCTGATGATCAGTTTTAACTTACATGGCTTAGAGGAGGCCCACAGGAGTTGTGGTTAATCATATTTCTAGAAATTGCCTACCCCTGAGACATGGAATTGAAAAACCCCATTAGCCAATTAATTTGATAGGTGATCTATCTGCGATATAATCCGTTTTTCTATCCCTCTCTGAGGGAGCTTGCTAACTGACAGTCTTTTAACCACTGCAAGCCTGTGATGCAATCAAGACAGGAACCCTACAGTTTTAAAATATATTGGATAATTTTTCACAGGTGGCACAATTAACATGACGGAACCAGTGATTGCACAACCGCATAAAGCTAGATTTATAATTAAATCTATCACTGCTTTTGAACCCTTGGGAATACTGTTTGACACCTCCACTCTAAGCTGTGCATGTTTCTAAAGTTGAAAAACATGCAATTTATACTAAAAACAGAAACAATGGTTATATAACAGATTTAAAAAAAAATTCAAGTTGTAAAAACACAATCAAATATGCAACCTTTTCATTAGCTGAAAGAAACCTCAATAATTGGTCAGATACATCTTTCTAAATGTATGGCTCTGGCAATAAACAGGAGCATTTTGAATAGGTGAAATTTCTGGCCGAAAATACCTACTAGCCGTTTCCTAGAGACTCTTAAATTCAAACAGTTGAAATATTTTTTTCAAAACTCAATAATATGGCCATATAGACAGACATATATTGTAAGTTCAGTACTGTTCCAGAGCTGTGCTATGTGAATACACTAGGCAATCTAGGTTAATAATCTCTGTTGCCCCCACCCCAGTTTTCTTGTGTTTAGAGTTTTAAAAAAATGCCTTACTGTCTTCATTTTACCAAATGTATTCTGGGGTAAGTGCTCTGTTATCGCCTAGCCCTGGAACGAAGCGCAGGACAGCCCAATACCGGCAGCAGTGATGAGTGATGCGGCGATTATGGGCTCCTGAAGTCCATAGGCCTCCATGGAGCCTTTCACATTTCAGCCGCGAGCTCTACGTCTGCACGCTCTTGCAAGATCGCATATCGCCACAGAGGAATTGTGGAAGGAGACTAGGAACTGTTTGACCCCAGTCTCACTCTGCTCCTAGCAAAAGGAAGCGGACGATTTAGCCATCCTCTCCACCACGGAATGAGAGGTGAGTATGGACTTTTTTGGGGGGGGGGTCAGGCCAATGTATCAAGCAAGTGATTTTGCAAATGCAGAACAACAAACACTAGCTTTGAGAAGAGGGCATTTCTCATCGAAATGCCGTTTTACAGATGGAAGCACAAGCTACCTTGGAATAGCTTGCAGCTCTATTCGTAGGTGCAAATTTAGGTCACCTGTATACAAAGTATAGGAGACGTTAATTTACAGTAAGGTTGCACAGGAAATCATTACACTCGAGGCACAAGCAGCTTGTGGCAAGAGTGGAATAGCAATTCACAGTGATAAGATAATTCCAGGAGTTATGGATTAAATCTCCTGTAGTTATTTTATAGACAAGTGTGGAAAAGAGCCCCGTCTTGTTTAACCAGTGTTGCAGTCTTCCCTCTTATCTTCTGGTGACCTCTTCTAGTGGAGTATCCACTTGCATGTCCACTTGCATCCGCTTGCATGTCAGCCCTAAAATGATCTGCTGTGCATCAAGCAGATTCTGTTGCTCCTGAGCAGAAGAAGTAAGACCAGACTCGCAGGTCACATAGTTGCTATTTTAATGGATATCAAATGTACAACGTTTTGGCTGAGACGTCAGCTATTGTCAAGAGCTTGACAAAGGATGATGTCACGTCCCACGCCGTTCTAGTGTCGCAGCACCCGGTAGCACCTTCCTAGCTGCTCACTGGCTGGGTTCCGAATGATGTGCAGGTCACGGGTTAGGCACACAGGCAGGGCACAGCGTGAAGACGCGGCACCCGTCAAGTTTGAAACCAGATGCCTGAGAAGTGTTCCTTGCCCTGACGTGGTCTTCACTCCTCTCAGTGCTCATTGCATATCTGCTATCATTTATTCTGATTGCTGACTGTGGTTTGTATAAAAACAATTGTGATGACACACTAAGGATTATGAAATAAAATAAACAAGACCTTTGTAACCTGGTTCAGGGTTTTACTCACACATTCCCTTTTCCCCGCGATATCTGGTCCTGGGAGATCCTGCATAACCGGACGAGGTTGGAGGCCACCTACAAGAACTTCACTGGCCCATCTTCCTTAGAGCCGGGACAGTGGCTCTATATGTTGTAAGTAGCCCATAGAGGAAGTGCAGGGGACAGTACTGCCTTATACTGCACAATGTGTGCTTCCCATTTCTTTCTACCCTGCAGTGCTTCATTGTGATTCCATCAGTGACTCCATTTGACCCACGGAGGAATTGGCATTTAATTTCGGAGTTTATCCATCCATACCACCCCTCTGCATTTATACCACCACTTGATACAGCTCACTTTTACATTGAACTCTCTCATATGGATGTCCGTAACTAATTTGAACTGTACTCTATATATATGTACGAGACTCTATATATAAATACAACACTTATAAGTAGCTTTTTGTACATTATATATTACTTAGGCACGGTTTAACTTTAAGAGCTACCAACACTGCGTAGATCTCAGGATTTAACATGTAAATGAGGTTCTTATTGTTTCCTATGTATTTCACTTGATTATCATGTTTATTACGATACTCGATATCTTGCACATTTTTCATGCTTATGACATATTTTCTATATTTCTAATTAACTGCTAAATCTCTTTGCGCCCAGGGAATTTCTATTTGTACAATTTATTTTTGGGCCTATTTGGGTGTCAGGTGCATCCTGTAGAGGGGACAGATTTTATATCCACTTTATTTGTTTATTTACATACTCTCTTGCACCATCCTAGTGCCAATAGACACTACATATATTGTAGACTTTTAAAGAATGACTGGATGTTTTCTTGCAAAAATATAATATTAGGGGTTATCATATTTAATATGTAGGTAAAATCTGCCTGATCCACCTGTGCTGCGAAACACACAGGTGTCCCCCAATTCGTACCGCGCATGCGCCTTCTCTGAGAGGACTGAGTTTCCCCGATTGGTCCTTTAATACCATGTGACTTGATTGGTCCATTCATATCTATTCTAGTGGATAAGCAATCACACAACGCAGCGATTACAACTCTCTCTGCCTGTACAATTCCATAACAATGCCGGGACGCTAAAACAGGCATTCAAAATACTGCGATTATTGTCATATCTGCCCTTATATAAACTACCGATTCACTACCAGACACTTTAAAAAGTTAACGCTTTCAGGCTTGAACATTATTCTAAACATCTATATATATATAAATGCGTTTATGTCCGTCACCATAGGTGAATGCGCGCACATCCAGGAGAGCCGAAATAAATTTCCCTGAAATGTAACCGGACACTGAAATTCAGTGTATGGGGACATTTCGGGGCTATTCGACTATTCAGAGAGCAGGCAGTTCGCCAAATTTTGGCGAATTGCCAGCAAGTACGGTGCCTGTTCGAGGGCAGTGAAATCCGCCATAGAGAAGCAATTGGTTCATCTATTCAGAGAACACCGAACAGCAGTGAAAAGTTGCCAAAATGCCCTGCGAATCCCATAGGCTTCAATGTTAAAAATATTCCCGTTTTAAACCAATATCTAATAAACCGTTTATTCTTTTATTCTGCAGTAAAAGTCTCTTTATTTATAGATTTTTTAGAATCTTTTAGGCATTTTTTTGGCAAACTTTTTTTCTTTTCTTTTTTTAAATCGTTATTTCTTTTTCCTGTAACAGACGTTTTTTTTTACCATTCATTGGATCTTATATGTAAATTCCAGACATTTTCATTCAGTAGTCTTTTGCAAACAGTGCTTCAATTTTGAAAATTTCAAGCGTACTGTATTTTTTTTCTCACCCCGTTCTTCTGCCTGTCGGCTTTTTCCGGCAGCTGCTCTGCGCTGTGATCGGCGGCTCCTCTGATTTTTCCGGCATGTTCGGCATGGTTTTTGCGGCGGTTTCTGCAGGTTTTCAGTGAGTGATCGTGGTTTTGCGGCGAGTGTTCGGCGGGTTTGCGGTGAGTTTTCCCTGCACCCTGGGGACCCTGCGGTTGTACTTGAATACACTGCAGGGTTGGTGAACTAGAATTGCCGAACCATCCCAAAGTGCGGGGAACGAAAGGGCACCGAAAGTGCGGCGACATTTCTAATCTCTCTGAATAACCTCCCTAGTTATTTTTATAATTCACTATTTAAGTATCTTAACTATATTAACCACTTCCATGCGGAGGACGTGCTCAGCGCGTCCTCCGCATGGCTCCTGCTGTGCGGAGGACGCGCTGTGCGCGTCCTCCCTTTGGGGTCAGCATTCGGCCGGGTTCCGGCCGATCGCTGGCCCCCCCGATGCGGGCTGACATCCTCGATGTCAGCCCAGCATCCGGAACCGCCGCCGATGAAATTCGGTGTCATTGCGGCAGCGCGATGACACCTAATTCAGGCGCCCTTCGGACCTCTCTCCCTACCGATCGGCGGCGTTGCGGGGGTTAACCCAGGCACCATTTGAAGGGCACAGCCTGCCCTTCCAAATGGTGCCTGGCATTAACCCCTGGGGAGCTGGATCGCGAATCGGCGCTGAAAAGCGCCGGTTCGTGATCCTTTCCCGGAGCTGGCGACATCTTGGATGTCGGCCAAGCCTCCGGGAACTCCCCCTGAGGACTGGCGTCATCGTGCATAGCACGATGACGCCAGTCCTAGAGTTAACCCTAACTGCCACCAACGGTGGAGATAGGGAGTTCATTGGAACTCCCTATCTCCCGATCCGTGGCAGCTAGGGGTTAAAGTTTGGTATGGTTGGATCGGCAGAGCATGGCCGTTCCAACGATATCAAACACTACTGTGAAAAAAGTTTTTTTAAAAAAATACAAATTAAAAATAAAAATAAAAATATATTTAAAAAAAAATTATAAAAAAAAATAAACATTTTTTTTTTTTTTTGGTTCGTTAATGCAGCAATATTTCCCATTTCAATTAAATGTGAACAATGATGCTGCACTAACGATTTTTGTATGCGGTGCGTTTGTTAAAAATCGTGTAATTTCCCCCAAAAAAATGTAACGAGACCCCATCTCTATTTTTTTTTAACAAGCGCACCCCATACAAAATATAACCGCAATTGCTCGCATGTTAAAATGTGAAAAAAACACTTTACACGTTGTAAATTATTGAAAATACATATTTTATTGCATTTTTTTTTATAATATACAGACATGACAAACGTTATACATATAATAATGACATATTATGATCTACCAAGTCTGACGGAAAGAACGATATATTAATATGTCTGGGTCATATACTAATAAGCCTTCAAAACACGTTTAAACATGATGAGCAAAACTGGTAAAAATGACCTCAGCACAGAGGTGTGAAAAGCCTCAGCAGCGAAGGGTTAACAAATGTAAAAAAAACTTATTTAACTTATTCCTCAATATATAAGTAGTAGTCGGACCCTCTTTCCATATTAGATATGCCTTTAAATAACTGTTTTACCAGAAAATAATGGATTCAGTGAATTAAAAGCACTTTGATTTAGTAAAACATCATGTACAATTTATAACAATTTTTGTAAAGTTAATTTGCTCACGGAAGACTGCTTCTCAAAAGAATCAAATTAGAAACTGCTAGCTGAAATTTCAGATCTGGTTTTAAATTTTCTAGTAGATGTGGCTTTCATACAATTGATCCTGAACATACTATCAAATTACACATAATACAGCATCCAGTGGATACGTCTGAAGTTGCCTGCTGCCTGTATAAGAATCTTACATTTTCTAAAGAGATGGCACTCTATGCCCTGGTTTTTAATTATATAGTAAAATAGGCAGTAAAATTATAACACATTTAGCTCTTCGACAGTATTTACTGACCTAGAAGAAAGAATGAGCACCTTTTAAGAAGTTTTATTTAAACTTTCCTGTTTTCCTAAAGCCACTCAATGCAGATTTTAGTCTATTTTCCTTTGAAGCAAACCTACAAAATGAGAGGTTATTCGGGAAAAGTAAAACACAAGCAGCGGAGTGAGACACCCAGCAGAATATAAGCTTCCAAACCTTGTGATATAATGCCAACCTCCAGTCTACAACTGGCATATTTTGGAAAGCTGTAAGACACTATCAGGGTAATTCAAAGAGATTCGAAAAGTCACCGCACGTTCGGTGACTTTTCGTTCTCTTCAATTCGGTTCCTTTTGCCGATCCCATTTCGGTGACCCTGCAGTGTATTCAGCAAGCACCACAGGGTCCCCGAATTGCAGGGAAAAGCTGCCGCATACCCGACGAAAACTAACCGCAAAACCCACCGAATGCACGCCGAAAACCCCCAAAAATATCTGGATTAACCCGTCGAAAAACCCGAGCAGGAGCGGATCACACGCAGCGAAGCAGCCGAGACCGCAGACGAGGCAATGAATAAATTAGCAAAACAGTTTGTGTGAATGTTTGAAAATGAAACGCTGTTTGCAAAGAAACTACTGAGCGAAAATGTCTGAAATTTCCATATGAGGTCCAGGGAATGATAATAAAAAGGGCTGTTACAGAAAAAATAAGTAAACTTAACCTCCCTGGCGGTCTAATTTTTTCAAAATTTTGTGTCTAAAAGCGTATCAATTTTTTTTTAAAGGAAAGGTGTTTTTGTACATAGTTAGCATGTAATAATTAGGAATCACGCACTGAAATCCGTGCAATCAAGAGTTCTTACTGGTAAAATCCTTTATAAATTAATTAATTTAAAAAAAATAGTAAATACACGGAGTCCGATAAAGTTTGAAACACAAAATAATAATTTATTATCCCAAAAATAATTATCCAAAATAATGCAAATAAATGATATTCAATAAAATACAACAAAAAACACTGAAATCTGTCTGAGAACAAGGGTAAGACAATGTATGGTCTATTTCTTATCCTGTACTGCCACCTAGTGGCCGTTCATAAACATTTCCATTTGTATTCAGTGAGTTTTGTGAATGAAATTTGCTGCGGTCCAGCCCCTCTGCATCATGTGACTCGCAGGGAGCCATCCAGGAAGCAGCTCGCTGCGATCACACTGCGGGGACAGCGAGGGAGCCAGGAGGAGGTGAGTAAACATCCAGCCCGAGTGTGGCTCGGGGTTACCGTTCGCAGTAGCGAAATTTAACCCCGAGTCACACTCGGGAATACCGCCAGGGAGGTTAAAAAAAAATAATTGACGTTTAAAAAAAAAAATTAAGAAAAATGATTAAAATATCCTAAAAAATCTATAAATAAAGAGACTCTTTACTGCAGAATTTTATAATGAATGGTTTATTAGATATTGAATTAAAACGGGAATATTTTTAACATTGAAGCCTATGGGATTCTCCTGAATAAACTTGCCGAATTAAACCACCAAATGGCAGGGCATTAGGGGAACCTTTCACTGCTGGTTTGTGTTCTCTGAATAGCCGAAGCAGTGCTTTTTCATGGGGATTTCACTGCCCTCGAACAGGCACCGAACAGGCACCGTATGTTCAGCCAATTCGCTAGGATTTGGCGAATTGCCTGCTCTCTGGATAGCCGAATGGCCAGGAAAGGTAACCGAACGCTGATTTTCAGCATTCGGTTACCTTTCTCAAGCAATTCGGAGCTCTTTGAATAACCCTGTATGGCTTTGAAGGTTGAATACTTTTATGACTACACGTCATAGTGACATACAACCCAATTCATCTACATATAATATTTATGCACATTTTTAAGAGTGTTGCATTATACTGGAATTTACACTTTTAAGTCATGCATGTTACAAACACTGTGATACAAAGGTCAAAGCTTTCAGCGAGACAATGTCAAGCAATCGCTCAAGCAAGGTCTACTATGCATAGTACCATACAAACCTCCAAGTTAATAATGCTAGTAACTTAACATACATCCTTGTAGTCAAATATGCTAAATATATACATGTGTAAGCCATAAGAGTAAAGGCCAGGAAGCATGATCCCTTATTTCAAAGAAAAAAATTAATAAACATGAACAGGGTAGTTATGGAAACTACTATTAACTACTACTAATAACTATTAGTTATGCTCAGCAAAGGTGGTAATATTCATTTACAGCATGGCAAGAGTTAATGTGTTTGCGTTAGCCTATTCAAAGGAGATGTGACCTGAAGCCAAGCATGCTTTGGTGTCAGGAAGTGATATGTAGTAGAAATGTGCAATTCTTTTCGCAACAAATAGTTTTTCGGCTGTATTTTTGCTTATTTGGATATTTGAGCCAATCCAAAACTACAAATCAAAGAAGGAATGAAAATAAATAAAATCCAACAATCCGAATAGACAAAAGAACTAAAATCTGAAAATACGTAAATGGAATAGTCGATAGAATGAATATATGAAACATCAAATAGACGATAGACCAAAGATCTGAATCGGCGAAAGAACAAAAATATTAAAAATAACGAATGCATTATATTTCTTTCGGAATAATTCTGATCCATTCGATTTTTGTTATTTTCTATCTCTGGCCAATCAGCTTGTTCTTTTTGTGTCAAACTGCATTCCGGAGAAAGGTGCTGTTTTTGACTTTTTTTTAGTTGGACGCATGAGACTGAGTGTAACTGGTAGTACTACTGGTCAAGCTCTGATTAGGCATTTTTTTCTGTGCACTAGAGCATGTTAAAATGACCTTCTGGCGTTCCGGCGTCCACTCGACGCCCGCCGGCCCCCCCCCCTCAGCGCTGCAAGGCGCGATCTTCCTATGGAGGATCGTGCTTTGCAGCCCCATCGACGTGCATCCTAGCGCATCGACGGGGAGGATCTCTAGACTAGTGCGCTCGCACAAGCATGTGACCGGTCCCGTCACAGCATTACAACGCTGCGCCGGACGCCGGTAAGTGCGTTTCAATGCGTGCTAGTGCGCAGAACAATACGCCTAGTGTGCACCCGGCCTTAGCTGCACTGACAGGAATGTTTGTGTGCATTGCATTGTGGAGCAATTAATAAAATTAGTTTGTTCCCAGTCTAAAGAACACAACACAAATACAGTTGTGTTCAAAATTATTAAACCCCCAATGCTGTAAAGGGTTTTAGGGAATTTAGTGTACATTTGTATTTGTATTCAGAATGAAATCCTACAAGGACTTTTTAAAGAACCATATGCAACTAAAATGACATCAATTGGTTTTGTAATACAGTAGTAAATGTTTCTTTTGTGAATTCTTCATTGACACAATTATTCAACCCCTTAAAGACTACCACTCTGAAGAACAGAGGTTCATTCAAGTGTTTTCAATCAGGTATTGAAAACACCTGTGCATGTCACGGAGCAGCAATAAAGCATAATAAGCACCAATTAGGCAGCTTTAAAATGACAGTGATACTCAGCTCCTTCTAGACATTTACTGGTGTGGTTACAAAAATGGTGAAGTCAAGAGAATGGTCCAGGAAGACAAGAGAAGAGGTGATTACTCTTCACAGGAAGGGCAATGGCTATAAGAAGATTGCAAAGATGTTAAACATACCAAGAGAGACCATAGGAAGCATCATTCACAACTTCAAGGCAAAGGGCACTGTTGAAACACTACCTCGTCGTGGCAGAAAGAAGATGCTGACTTCGACTGCTGTGCGCTACCTGAAGCGTAGAGTGGAGAAAAGTCCCCGTGTGACTGCTGAGGAACTGAGAAAAGATTTGTCAGATGTGTGTACTGAAGTTTCAGCTCAGACAATACGGCGCACACTGCGTAATGAAGGCCTCCATGCCAGAACTTCCAGGCGCACCCCCTTGCTGTCTCCAAAGAATAAGAAGAGTCGACTGCAGTATGCCAAAAGTCATGTGGACAAACCACAGAAGTTTTAGGATAGTGTTCTGTGGACTGATGAAACAAAATTAGAACTGTTTGGGCCCATGGATCAATGCTATGTTTGGAGGAGGAAGAACAAGGCCTATGAAGAAAATAACACCTTGCCTACTGTGAAGCATGGCGGGGGTCAATCATGCTTTGGGGCTGTTTTACTACTGCAGGTACAGGGAAGCTTCAGCATGTGCAAGGTACCATGAATTCTCTTCGGTACCAGGAGATATTGGATGACAATGTGATGCAGTCCGTCACAAACCTGAGGCTTGGGAGACGTTGGACCTTTCAACAGGACAATGATCCCAAGCATACCTCCAAGTCCACTAGAGCATGGTTGCAGATTAAAGGTTGGAACATTTTGGAGTGGCCATCGCAGTCACCTGACTTAAATCCGATTGAGAACCTCTGGTGGGACTTAAAGAAAGCAGTTGCAGTGCGCAAGCCTAAGAATGTGACTGAACTGGAGGCTTTTGCCCATGACGAATGGGCGAAGATACCTGTAGATCGCTGCAAGACACTTGTGTCAAGCTATGCTTCACGTTTAAAAGCTGTTATAACTGTAAAAGGATGTTGTACTAAGTACTAAGATTGAATGTCACTTGGGGGTTGAATAAAACTGATAATGATGTGAGCACAGAAAAGACATTTGTGGTAATTTCATTATAAATGTTATGTTATATTTGTCTGACCTACATGTGCCTCTTTGATTTAATTGTAAGCAAGATGACTGAATGATCAAAATCAATGTCAAACTGGCCAAAACACTCAATTTCAGTGGGGGTTGAATAATTTTGAACACAACTGTATGATTAAATAAAACCAGTTTTGTAAATTTTAATGTGCAATAATACCAGATCGACTAAAACCAGTTTATTTAGCGATGCATACAATGAAAGAACCGGAACTAGCGAATGAACCCGAAATAACGAATGATCCCTGAATCCAAATAACATAATGTATTCAAAAAATACAAAGACATATCTGGAAGACCAGAAAATAAGAATAAAATGTTCTTACGAATGAAATGTTTCAAATGAAAACTAATGATCAGAAGTGACGCATGATCCGAAAATAATGAATAATCCGAAAATAATGAAAATCCGAACGTAACGTAAAATGTCATTTAACAAATGAAAACATAACAAAACGAAACAAAAAATTTCGATGTGCACATATGTAATATGTAGATGGAACCTTTTGTCCAAAGGCATCCATAATTGAGGAGATCTATACCTTATCCTGTCTTAACAGCATCAGACTCTTTGTCAGGCTCCCCGCCGATGACTGCACCGGGCCTGCCATATCAGCAGCATGGCTCAGGCCTCTGCTGTATTTACAGTGACCAGGTGCTCCTCATTTACTCCAGGAGCACATTCTCCATTCTCTTCTTCATCGGATGATCCAGAGTCGGATTCAGAAGACAATCTGGATAACTTACCATCGTTGGACGATCTGTTGCTGGTGTACGAGCAGGATAAAATGACTGGGTATATTGGCACTTCCAGTCCTAAGCTCGAAGTGACACACTGCACTGCTAATCCCTCACCATCTTCTCAAGGCCCCATCTATGTGATGACAGCATTTTCGGTCATGGCAATTGATCCATCAGAACACCGACAACCATCTAAACCACCACTTTATTCCTTGACCTCAGATGGAGAAGTTGTAAAACCCAAAGACCTCTCAGCTCACGAGCAAGCCTTGGTGGCTGCACGGAGTTCGGCCTTAAGGGGGGTATTCTGTCAGGCTCCCCGCCGATGACTGCACCGGGCTGCCATATCAGCAGCATGGCTCAGGCCTCTGCTGTATTTACAGTGACCAGGTGCTCCTCATTTACTCCAGGAGCACATTCTCCATATAAGCAGGGCACACCCCTTCCTCCAGTGCTGGTTCATTGCATTAATTTGCCATTCACCTGCCAGAAACTACCACTGTTGTTTCCTGTGTATCAGACCCTGCTTTCCATAGACCTGCTGATCTCTCCTGTCCATTGACCCACGGCTTACCACAGACCACGCTCCTGGATCGTCCACTGGATACCTTTGCCTTACCACGGTACCAAGACCCCAGCGGTGCCAAGTCTACCACGGTACCAAGACCCCAGCGGTGCCAAGTCTACCACAGTACCAAGTCCCCAGCAGTGCCAAGTCTCCTATGGTTCCAAGTCTCCCAGCAGTGCCAAATCTCCCAGCGGTGCCAAGAGACCTACCTTCCAGGCCCATCTGTCTCGTGTCTTGTGTAAGTGTTTCCCTCTTGTATCAGTGTTCAGTATTTTCCCTGTGTCCTGTATTAAGAATCCTGACCACATCATCAGCCAGTCCTGTTTCCTGCATTGTCCCTCGTTATTCCTGGTGTGTGTATTTATATCTGCAATAAACCAACTGTTTATGCACCATATTTTGGCTTCCTCCAATATATCACTGCATCCTGGGCTCGTCCCCTTTCAGATCCCTGACAGAATGAACCAGCCATTAAATAACGAGCCCGCGTTGAATCAACCCATGAAGGAGTCAATTCAGACTGCCTTCCAGAAACTGCTAAAACACCTGCTGGACTTAATGAACCAAGTGTTGCTGAGAATATGGGACACCTCACCTAAAGTGTGCACTCCCACACCAAGACATTTGCCAGATCCACTTTCTCCTAAGGAGCGCGCCCGCAGGCAAGCCGCTGGCCTCTGCTGGTATTATGCCGATCCTTCTCACTGGTTGGCAAATTGCCCAGTGCGACCCCAGAAGCAACCAGTCCCTGTACAGACTACTCCTACACCTTTGCCAAAGCCAGAAACTGTGTCCAAAGGCGCTTCTAAAAAACCTGTGCCAAAACCAGCACCGGTGCCCAAGTCTCCCAAACTGTCTGTACCTGTGCGCAAAGCTACTCCCAGAAAGACTGTGCCCACTGCACACTATAAGACCACGTTTTCAGAACCCCGGTACATGGATATTCAAGACACTCATTCTGGTGATGAAAAGAAATTAACCTTTTTTTCTTTTGCTGAGCCCAAAGACAGGCCTAGTGAACCTGTGGAGCATATGTGTTCGAGGACACCGAACCGGCTTTCTCAGAGGATCCTGAACCCATGGACATTATGGTGACCCAGAAGGTGACTCCCATCACCACGACCCAGTGTTTCCTTGCATCTGCAGTGATTCCTGCACCAGTCCCCACGACTGGCAAAGTCAACCATGCCAAAGAGGTAAACCAGCTCCCTCAGGGTTCTCCGGGTCGTTGTGCAGTAGCTACCATGTCCCCAGACCCAGTTCCCTCCGTCACCACTAAGGAGGTTGAGAATGGAGACCCTGAGGTATCAAATCCCAGCCAGGTGTTGCTGGGTCAGAGCAAGGTACCTGAAATTCACCAAAAGACTGACTCAACACCGTCAAGCTATGTAACTGCTTCAGATGGAACGGTGGTAAGAAGAGAGGACCTAGAACAGTATGAAGAGGCCAAGACTCTGAGAATGATTGCAGGACAGACTAAGAAGTCTGTTATGGCTATAACCGCTGCAGGTCCAGCTTCTCTGCCCCAGACAGAGCTGCCATCCCTTTCACCATGCCCATCCATGACTGACTCCGATGAAGAGTGGGTGTCCTTCGACTCTCACAACCCGATATCGCCAACTCAGGAATACCGGTGTCAACCCAAGCCGCAGACCGCACGACGGTCCCTAGGGCCCCCAGGTCAACATGCCGGGGGGTTGGTTCTAACATAGCCAGCACTGTTTCTCACCCTGCTACAAGCAAAGAAGTGACTTACCACACCACTGGTCTCCACCGTGACCCTGAGAAGGACTTCATGCCTCTAAGCGATTCTTCATCGGATGATCCAGAGTCGGATTCAGAAGAAGATCTGGATAACTTACCGTCGTTGGACGATCTGTTGCTGGTGTACGAGCAGGATAAAATGACTGGGTATATTGGCACTACCAGTCCTAAGCTCGAAGTGACACACTGCACTGCTAATCCCTCACCATCTTCTCAAGGCCCCATCTATGTGATGACAGCATTTTCGGGCATGGCAATTGATCCATCAGAACACCGACAACCATCTAAACCACCACTTTATTCCTTGACCTCAGATGGAGAAGTTGTAAAAACCACAGACCTCCCAGCTCACGAGCAAGCCTTGGTGGCCGCACGGAGTTCGGCCTTAAAGCCGGGATTCTGTCAGGCTCCCCGCCGATGACTGCACCGGGCCTGCCATATCAGCAGCATGGCTCAGGCCTCTGCTGTGTTTACAGAGACCAGGTGCTCATCATTTACTCCAGGAGCACATTCTCCATATAAGCAGGGCACACCCCTTCCTCCAGCGCTGGTTCATTGCATTAATTTGCCATTCACCTGCCAGAAGCTACCACTGTTGTTTCCTGTGTATCAGACCCTGCTTTCCATAGACCTGCTGATCTCTCCTGTCCATTGACACACGGCTTACCACAGACCACGCTCCTGGATCGTCCACTGGATACCTTTGCCTTACCACGGTACCAAGACCCCAGCGGTGCCAAGTCTACCACGGTACCAAGACACCAGCGGTGCCATGTCTACCACAGTACCAAAACCCCAGCAGTGCCAAGTCTCCTACGGTACCAAGTCTCCCAGCAGTGCCAAGTCTCCCTGCGGTGCAAAGAGACCTACCTTCCAGTCCCATCTGTCTCGTGTCTTGTGTAAGTGTTTCCCTCTTGTATCTGTGTTCAGTATTTTCCCTGTGTCCTGTATTAATTATCCTGCCCACAGCATCAGCCAGTTCTGTTTCCTGTATTGTCCCTCGTTATTCCTGCTGTGTGTATTTATATCTGCAATAAACCAACTGTTTATGCACCATATCTTGGCTTCCTCCAATATATCACCGCATCCTGGGCTCATCCCCTCGCAGATCCCTGACACTCTTGATAAATGAAGACTGATGGAAAACCCTCTTCTGCCAACATTTATATCTAAAAATCTTAAGTATAAACCCAGAGATGAATATGTGTAGTTACTCCAATATATATAGTAATTGTTGAAGAGAATTCTTGCAAAATAAGCCCAAGCATGACCAGCCATGACTAAGTCAATGTAGGGATGAGCATCGCGGGGTGGTAGCACCCGCAAACAATGCAGGCAGCATTTTTTGCGACTGCATTGTAATCAAGCATTAAAAACCAGGCGCAGTTTTTCCTCCCTTGCGCCCGTGTTTTAATGCTAGGATTGTAATGTGGCCCACAATTTTTTGAGCCCACACCCGGCTTTAGGGTGTATCGTCTTATGGGTCTTATTCACAGGCGCCCATTCACCTTAGATTCCCTTCATGAGTTGGTTCTTGATGATCTTGAAATAGATAGGAAACACCGGGGAATAATAAAAATACGGGGGATTCCCTTATCACAACTCTGTGTTACCAAATGTATATCACAAACTTGTGCCAAGTAAATGCTAATTTTCTCACTTTCCAAATCTGCTGTTTGGGCTAGATTGTTCTCTTCTCCGGCCAATTCTCCTGATTGTCACCTTTCTTTGAATAGACCTGCAAGATGCAAAATTCCATTGCCCTTGTTTGAGAGAAAGTCTTAAACACAGTAAATAATGTATCATTTATGATATCCCCCCTTCCGTCAAGCACAGTTTAAAAAAGTACCTTAAAGCTAAACATGGCAAGAAAAGGCAAACATTTTAGGCTTTATTGATCAATTTAAACTTGTTGTAGGTAGAAAGTACATTTGAAGGGCAATCTAAATTGTACCCCTTGGCCAGAAATAAACGGATAGTGTGATTTCCATGGGCTGTGAAAGCATTTCAACACTTTGTATCCATATTGCATGAGACATTCTGCGAAGTAAACAGTTGATTTTAGCCAGGAACTCTCTCCCGCGAGAATTTTTTTGATGTAAAAGAAAACAAAGGAAACCTTTTAACAAACTACTGACTTCTAGACTACTCAACCAAAGGCGTAAAGAGTCCTGTCATATCACCTCTTATTTTTTCTGTCAGCAGGAAATCTCATGACATGATATCAGCCTTAACATGCACTCACATTCTTTTATCAAAGATATTGATCTTGTCTCTGCTACTAATGCTGCAGGGAACAGACGGACTCATCAGGCGAGAATTATTTACAATAAACACACACAACGGGACTTATTCTTACACATAATATAACCTAAGGCTTCCCGTGACAAAATATCCTGTACCATAGTGTGCTGTAGAGAAATTTCAATAAGATATTCTCAGCTCATAAAAATTAAACTCAGCTTGTATGTTGGAAAACCAAGACTTACAGATAGATACACAGTCTGGCAGACAGCAACATATTAATATATAAAACATAGTTTAAAATAGGCTAGACATAACCTAGTATAAACAAAAAAGACATTGGCAAGTGGTTGTGCAACATGGTATGGTTGAATAATTAGGACCAGGGATGGCTCCTCAATTCAGTGGCCTAGGAGGCCTCCTTAGGGTGCAGCAACAAAATCGGATTTTTCAATCCAGCACACTACAAGGCAAAGCAGTTTGCATGCTGGCCAAGTCATAGGTAGGAGAGAAAATGCATGGAAATCTGTTCTGCCAACTACCCACCAGAACCTGCCTGCACTCTTGTGCGTGCTGTGAGAGAGGTAAGAGGGAAGGAGCATTAGGGGGATCACCCATCCAAAATTGCACTCCCACCCTATCCAGCCATCTGACACACACTCTCATCCTGCCCCACACAACCAAATCCACCCACTCCCATGCTACAAAGACAACACCACAAACACTATCATGACACACAAATAACCTCATACATATTCCAATTTCACTGAGCCACACATGTCAGGAATCCGTCACAGGAACATAGAGACACCAGATGAAAGTCCGTGGCAGATCCAGTGCTGGACCAACCTGAACCCGAGCAGCACCTTACATGGACTTTTATCTATGTCCTGCAGTCATGCTTGTGCTCCCATCTCAGTCTTCCGTGAATCCATCCATGGTATACTAAATACTTACTGGGATTCAAGGGGCACCTCATCCTGACTGATTTACTTCCCAGAAATGGGAGTCACACCCAGTGATATATGATTGTGTGTATATCCACTGTCAAGAGTGCAATTAATGGCTGGTTCTCCATTGTCCAGCCTTGTTCCTCAATATTCCTGCCAGTCTCTATGCCCTACTGCTACAGTCTCCATTCCTGAACGTCTCTGTTCTTACCAATCTCTGTTCCTGCCAGTCACCATGCCCTGCTCCTGCCAATCTCTATTCCTGTCAGTCTCCGTTCCTGCCAGCTTTCCATGCTCCTACCATTCGTCAGCTCTCAGTGCTCTCCAGCCTGCCCTACTGCAAGCTCCCCGTGCCTTGTTCATTACCTCCACTGTCCCTATGCCCAAAGCTTCCAGTGTCCTCCTGTAAGTTCCATGTGTCTCTGTATCTTGTTACCAGTCTTCCTGTGCCCTGTGTACCCGTGTCCTCTCGTACCTCTTATCATCTCGTTTCCTTGTATTCTGTGTCTAGACCAATTTACCTCCGTGTTTCTACAGTCAGCCCCCTTCATGTCTTGCCTGGCTGTCTCCAATTTCCAGGTTTCCTCCAACTAATCAAATAAATTTCCATTCCCCCAGCCACTAACTCAGTTGACACAATCCCACACAAAACAATCATCACACCAATTCCTCCACACTTACAGGAATCTCAACAAAAATATATAGGCTATGTGAGACAGAATGCATTTTCACATGTGCACTCCAAAATCCTATCATTCCCCCCAGTGGAACCTTTAATTAAATGTATGTGAGTTGTGTTTGTGGGAGTAAAACATGAACCAAAGGATTATTGGCAGTGTGGATATATAAACGTCAGAAAGTTAATTTTACCTGTGATTAATCCTATGTGGACAGGTCATAATCATATTACAGAGAATAACGTTGGGACATGTATTATCTTGCATAATAGGTTACATTACATAAATTATGTTATGAAAGTGCGTAACATGAAGTAGTTTGTCCTTGCAGTTTTAATTAACTGCAATAACCGTGTTCTCCAGGAATTACTTAATGGTACAAATTCCATTTACAGTTGTTTACACATTAATAGATGCAAATACATTTGCATCACCTCACAGACTATATTGAATGTAATTTAATTAACAGAGCAATAATGATTGACATTGCTGGAAAACTGAGAAAATTATTTTCAAAAAAATATTTTGTAAAATAAAGGTTTGTGTATGACATTTATCCACGTACTTAAAAACCATATAAATGCAGGCAAATGATAGTTACCGTATCTTTAGCAACACGGATCATATTTATGTCAAAGCTTGGCATTAACAGGAGTGGACTGACAAATTTAGGACTGGTGAACAAATGCCAACAGGCTGCCATTTTACCAGCAAACCACAGCATTAAACCTTTTCCATGCCTATTATATTTTATGTAAAAGTAATGGAGCTAAAACAATCCAGACAAAATACTACCATAATATAATTTATAGAAAGCATTTTAAATTTGTAATTATTTTGTGATTTTTGGCAAGTACAATTATCCTGTAAATTAGCAAATTAACCAAATGCAAGTGTCTATGTATAATCAGATTAGCACATCTAAACCTTCATCTCATTAAAAGAATGGTGCTGTGAGTTTGTGGCCCCAAACACATGTACATTATTGACCCAGATGCAATTTTTCAAGCTCTTTTCTACCTTTCGTCAGGGCTTGGGCATTGTTTTTAGGTGCATAAGTCATATATGTAGGTCGTTGTCTTGGCAAAAGAGTCATGTATCTTAGATTAAGCATTGTATTTACAGGAGTGTGGAGACATTGAGAATTGCATGGGTCATTAAATTTGGTAGACCAAAAACAAAAGACGTTAAACTATGTGTAGACATATGGATTATAATCAATATCACATGAATGCCCCACGGATTCTTCAGACATTGATTTCTAGAATTTTTAACCCTTTTCATAATAGCTTCTATTATGAGTTTTTCTTGCTTAAATTAAATTTTTATTCTGCATTATGTGTGCAACATGCATCAGTGTAAGAACCCAGACATATCTGGCAAGGGGACAGAATTTCTCCTGTAAGGCAAAGCAAAGGGATAATACAATTCTACCACTGACTACAGTTACAAGAAATTATATAGCGCCAAAGAGTTCTATAGCACTGTACAATGAGAGAGACAGAATATCAAATATACATACACATTACACACACAGAACAGTAGGAGAGAGGACCCTGCTCGTGAAATTACAATCTAAGAGGAGAGTGGTGACACAAGAGGTAAAGAAGTAGTGGGGGTAGTGGGGATGCATGTGTCCTGTATGAAAAGATGGAGCAATGGGGGATTATGGCCTGAGTGCTCAAGACATTACTTTAGAGAAGCCTATTTCAGAGACTTCTTGAAGGACTGGAGAGACAGGGAGAGGCTGATGTTGAGGGGAGGGAGTTCCACAGAAAGGGGGCAGCACGGGAGAAGTCTTGAAAGTGAGAGTTGGGGGTTCGGGTACAAGGAACTGATGGCATCAGCTCATTGGCAGAGCGAAATGCGGGAGTTGAGGTGTAGGAGTCTGGCACAGGCATTCATTTTTTTAAAATTCTTTATTTATAAAGAGTTTAACAAATCACAAGTAGAGCATCAATATGAATATATGCAAATCGACCCTGTGACTACCCCGAAAGGCATGGGATAACGGACCCTGAAAAATTTCAAAACATCAAAAACAGAAGTAAAAACTTGGGGGACATTTCACCGCCAGGGTCATCTCAGCTGAGGAAAGTTCAAAAGAAGGGGGGAGGGGGTGGGACGTGGCAAAACAGTCCAAGAAAAATCAAAAACAAAAACCCAGACAACTACATACTCCCTCTGTGCCCCCCCCGGTCCTGAGATCCAACGTGGAACCCAAAAAACTTCAAGTCCCAAAAACTAGGGGCCGAAAATCTGATCAAAAATCAGGAATGTCTCCAACAAAAGGAGGCGAGGATGGAAGGGCGGACAAATACAATGTTCAACCTGGGCAGTCCTCCGACATTTTCTGCGAGAGGCCCGCTCTGGACAGGACAGACCACGCTTCATCAGGGTCAGCAATAGTATAGGGCACATTTCTGTGGTTCACTTCCATGGAACCCGCCAGACCCCAGCGGTACCGTACTCCTTTTGCTCGAAGGAACATTGCCACCTCCCAAAATCTCCGTCTCAAAAGGTAAGTCTCGGTATAACTGCAGTGTCGAGTTCTCGAAGGTCACATCCGACCGAGCTCCCGGGGACGACATGACCTGCACCTGCGTAGACACATTAACCGTCGTGGCAATAACGTCTCGTGGGGCAGCCGAAGGCACCGTCGCTGCCTTCCATACTCTAAATACTGAGGCGAACAGGCCAGGAGCCTCGGAGGAGAGACCCATAACTTTTCAACCTAAACGGTCCACGTATCGTAGGAGGTCGGCCGCAGGCACTGTCTCAGGAACCCCCCTGATGCGGACATTACGCCGGCGATGTCTCGTCTCCAAGGTCTCTACGGAGCGAGACAGAAGGGCGACCTGTGAACGTAGCTCCACCACCTGGGCAGAGAGAAGGGCCTGCGCAGAGGTCGTTTCAGCTGATTGAGTCCGCACCGCTGCCACCTCTGTTCGCAACACTTCAATCTCAGTCCTCAGGCCAGAAAATTCAGCACGCCACGACCTCATCTCTGCCATAAATAGCCGGAGGTCACCCTTCGTGGAAGGAAGCGAATCATCTCCGGCAATATCACGGATGCTGGAGGGAGAGATCACTAGGAAATGAGGACCATATACCGATGAGGGTGCAAGTCCATCACACCGGGGCGGCACTGAAGCACCGCAAGCCTCCGCGGTAAAGCCGACAGTAAAGAGTCTGAGTCTGAGGGCGGCCAATCCTCCACCGAGCTCCCCTGCTGTGCAGCACAGGACTCCACCAAACCCGTACAGTCCCCCTGCAAGGCCCTGGCCAATGAGCGGCGATTCGCCTGCACCTGTTTCTTAGCTGCCATGTTGGCCGCCTTCAGCTCCTTCCCTGGGGTCAATAAGGTAAGTAGCTTCTGGTCTCCCACAGCATCTCGAGGCCAGTAACAATCCCCATCATCTGATGAGCCATACCCCATTCCAAGGGTGGGGGGGGTTAAAACCCGGGAATTACCTCCACCGGTCAAGGATTCTCAAATATCCCGCTTGCGGGGCCCCTCCGTCCCGACCTGGTGCATCGCTGTCTTCCTGGTAGAGGAAGGGAGTATATTTAAACGGAAACAAAGTAGCAAAACAAGAGGACATAGTCTTAGATTAGAGGGGCAAAGGTTTAAAAGTAACATCAGGAAGCATTATTTTACTGAGAGGGTGGTGGATACATGGAACAGCCTTCCAGTTGAAGTGGTAGAGGCCAAAACAGTAATTGAATTTAAGCATGGGATAGGCATAAGGCTATCCTAAACAAAAGATAAATCCAGATAAAGTATCCATGTAATTGGGCAGACTAGATGGGCCGAAAGGTTCTTATCTGCCGACATTTTTCTATGTTTCTATGTTTCCTTTATCTATGTTGCAGCAGCGGAGCCCGGCAAGATGCGTCCTCTCTCCTCGGCAGTTAACTCCGCCCCCTGGCACAGGCATTCATAACAGACTGCAGAGGGAGAATCTGGGAACTTTTAAGGCCAGAGAGGAGGAGGTTACAGCAGTCAAGGTGAAAGATAATAAGAGCTAGCATTTTAGTAGACTCCTGACTAAGAAAGGAATGGATTTGTGCAATGTTTTTTATGTGGAAATAGAAAGATTTGGTTAGTGTTTGAATGTGAGGAGTAAAGGATAGATCAGAGCCCAAGAGGAACCCTATAGGCATTGAGCCTGAGAGGTAGAAGCAATGGTGGGAAATGGGTGCAAGAATGGAGAATGTAGAGCAAGGAAAGATGAGAAGTTCAGTTTGGAGAGTTCTGATCTTTAGGAGACGAGAAGTCATTGTGTCGGAGACCAATGACAGGCAGGCTGTAACACAGTCCAACACAGGAAGAGAGAGATTGGGGGGAGGAAATGTTTATTTGGGTGTCGTTAGCATAGCAGTGATATTGGAATCCATAGGAAGAAAAGAGGTTACCCAGAGATGCAGTATAGATTGAGAAGAGTAGGGGACCCAGGACAGAGCCCTGAGACACCCCAACCAGGGAGGAAACGGTGTCAAATCATTATTCAGCTTGGTCAGAGCAGTTTCCGTGTAGTGCTGGGAGCGAAAGCCAGACTAGTGTGGGTCAAGTAGAGAGTTGGCAGCAAGAAAACTGGTGAGCTGGTTATAGACCAGGCGTTCTAAGATTTTGGAGGCAAAGGGAGCAAAGAGATGGCGTTTTTAGAATGGGGGAAATCAGAGCATGTTTGAATGCAGAGGGGAAGAGCCCAGAGGAGAGGGAGAGGTTAAAATTATGAGTCAAAGCAGGGACAATGACTGGTAGAACAGAACGAATAAGGTGTGAGGGGATAGGGTCAAGAGGACAGGTGGTCGGGCAGGAGGACATGAGAACTTCTGAGACATGCTCCTCGGTAACCGGAGAAAGGAAGACATAATAGAAGAAGGAGCTGGGAGTGAGGGTGTCAATGGGGTAGAATGGTTAATGAAAGAGGGCAGTGGAGAAACTTCTAGATTACGTTTAGTAATCTTATCGGTGAAATAGTCAGCAAAGCTGACAGCAGTGAAGTTTGTGGAAGGTTGAGTGGAAGTGGGCCGCATCAACAGATTGAAAGTATGAAACAGACATCTGGAATTATGATATAAGGAACGAGAAATAATTTTGTTTTGCGATGACTAGAGCGAGACTGTAGGAGGGAAGCACGCATTTGTAGGGCAGGAAGTCAGCTGAAGTGCGAGACTTCCTCCAGCCACGTTCAGCTGCCCTGAAACATCGGAGAAGATATCTTGTGTATGAAGTGTGCCACAGTTGGCGGTTAGGCCTGTGTGTGGAACAGAGAGAGGTAGGCGCAAGTTCATCAAGTGATGTGGAGAGGGCGGAGTTGTAGATATTAGTGGTTTTGACATTGCAGTTAGATGTTGAGATCAAAAGGAGAAGACGGTGGAGAGTACTTTAGGATTCAGGGCACCAAGGTGCCTTCTAGTTAGAAGAGGAGTGGGGGTAGAAGCAGGAGTCTGGGCTGGCAGCTGGAGACGATTCCAGGAGAGGAGGTGGTGATCAGAAAGGGGGAGGGGTGTGTTGGAAAAGTTAGAAATAATACAGATTCTGGAGACATATTTATTGGGAATTCAGTAATTTTAGGATAGTAAATTAAAGCATGAACTTCGCCCCTATATAACATATCCTCAGCCTCAACTACAAACTAAGCACATGTCTTTTGAGGATCGTAGGAGGCAATCTATCCACACACTGTCAGGGATCAGTGCATATATACGTGTACAGTGCCTGCATGTGGGCAGATACCTGCAAAGTGCTGCCCTCATTCCAATCCAGCACTGAAAGGGGTTAATCACAGTGAAACACTACACACAGACCACACCCTCCTGTCTGCTAATAAAAGGACAAACCCCCCCAAAGCAAGATGGCTTTGCATTACAAGTCTTTCTCTGTACTGTTCTGACCTACTACTGTGATTCTGCTGATAACCGTGTACCAGACCCTGCTTTGTCTACTGACTTTGCTTCCTTGCCTCCAGCCATTGATCTTCGGACCGTCATGACCACTCTCTCTGAATACCCTTATGTACCACGCCTTGGATTCTTCCCTGCATCTGCCAGCTTACTCCAAGGTACCATCAGCATACCCCGCACTAAAGGCTCAAATCCCCTGAATTGGATCCCACCACGGCGTACGCCAGGTGCCATCCCTGACACACACCTTCAATTCCTCCAGCGTGCATCTATGTGATTTCCATTCTTCAGAAACGTTATTAAAAATTCAACCTACTTGTCTTCCCTCCTTCCGCATTACTCCAGTGCTTCTTCCACAGATCCCATCCTAGTATGCTGATTTGTTTATTTATGTGACTAAAAACAAAAGAAATTCTTTTTGATCTCTGAAGTTATTGCCAGATAATAAAAATATATCATACCACATTACCTTTTGCTAGTATTATCCCAAGTTTTGTTTATATAAAATCGCTTCTGTCTCTTTATTTTCTGTAGAACTAATAATAGTTTGGAAATATAATATTTCTGCATATATACATGAGTCCACTTCTTCGAAAAGCTCGGATTGCAGTACAGCAGGGCTCACCACTACTGAGATCTCCAGCTGTTGTGGAACTAGCAATTCCATGATACTTTAAAATCATGAAAACAACAACAGTCAGAGACTACTTCCTCAATGGCGAATGGCTTTTTGTCAGCAAAACAGCTGGATGCAGGGCCAGATTAACATACAGGCTATTGGAGCTGTCGCATTATTATATATACAGTATCTGCCTGGTTACATATACACATATCTGGCCAGTTATAGACACCTGTACATGCTTTGTTACATGTACACGTACGTATCTGTCTGGTTATATCTACACATCTGGCTGATTATATAACATTAAACATGTTTTCACTTCATGCAATTCTAAAGTAGACCCACCAACAACTTCAGCTCCAGGCACATACAGAACTTAATTCGGGCCTGGCTAGAAGTGATAGGTCATGCAGTTCACAACTCTGAAGACCTGATATTCTTGAATTCCCACAAAGGTTAACACCCACAACAGTAACGCAAATCCAACCCTACACACTATCAGGGTAATTCAAAGAGAATCAAAGTCACCGCGCGTTCGGTGACTTTTTGCTCTCTTCAATTCGGTTAGATTTGGCGATCCCATTTTGGTGACCCTGTGGTGTATTCAGCAAGCACCACAGGGCCGCCGAATTGCAGGGAAAGGCTGCCGCAATCCCGACGAAAACTAACCGCAAAACCTGGCGAATGCATGCCGAAAACCCGCAAAAACATCTGGATTAACCAGCCAAAAACTCCGGAAAAACCCGAGCAGGAGCCGATCACAGGCAGTGAAGCCGCCGGAAAAAGCCGACACCGCAGACGAGTGAAGTGAATAAATTAGCAAAACAGTTTGCTTGAATGTTTGAAAAGTGAAACACTGTATGCAAAGAAACTACTGAGCAAAAATGTCTGAAATTTACATATGAGGTCCAAGGAATGATAATAAAAAGGGCTGTTACAGAAAAAATAAGTAAAATTAAAAAAGAAAATCGGACTTTTTTAACCAGTTCAATGCTAAGGACGCGCTCAGCGCGTCCTCAGCATTATCGCTGGTATGCGGAGGACGCGCTGAGCGCGTCCTCGCATTGGGGTCAGCGTTCGGCCGGGTTCCGGCCGATCGCTGGCCCCTCCGGTGCGGGCTGACATCCTGGATGTCAGCCCGGCATCCGGAGCAGCGGCCGCCATTATTAGGTGTCATCGCGCCCCCGCGATGACACCTAATTCAGGCCCCCCCCGCATGTGCGGAGGAGGCGCCTGAAAGGAGGGGGGGAGGTCCTTCGGACCTCTCCCCTCCCGATCGGCGGCACACAGGGGCTTAACCCAGGCATCATTTGGAAGGGCACAGCCTGCCCTTCCAAATGATGCCTGACATTAACCCCTGGGGAGCTGGATCGCAAATCGGCGCTGAAAAGCGCCGATTCGCGATCCTTCCCGGGAGCTGGCCGACATCTTGGATGTCGGCCAAGCTTCCGGGAACTCCCCCAGAGGACTGGCGTCATCGTGCGTAGCACGATGACGCCAGTCCTACAGTTAACCCCTAACTGCCACGAACTGTGGAGATAGGGAGTTCCAATGAACTCCCTATCTCCCGATCCGTGGCAGTTAGGGGTTAAATTTTGATATGTTGGATCGGCCAGAGCATGGCCGTTCCAACGATACCAAACATGAAAGTAAAAAAATTTGTAAAAAAAATAAATAAATAAAAATAAAAAAAATAAAAAATTTTAAAAAAAAATTAAAAAAAAAAAAATAAACACTTTTTTTTTATTTTTTTTGGTTTGTTAATGCAGCAATATTGTTCCCATTTCAATTATAATGTGAACAATGATGCTGCATTAACGATTTTTGTATGCGGTGCGTTTGTTAAAAATGGTGTCATTTTCCCCAAAAAAAAATGTAACGAGACCCCATCTCTAATTTTTTTAACAAGCGCACCCCATACAAAATATAACCGCAATTGCTCGCATGTTAAAATGTGGAAAAAAACACTTTACACATTGTAAATTATTGAAAATACATATTTTATTGCATTTTTTGTTATAATATACAAACATGACATAACGTATACATATAATAATGACATATTATGAATCTACCGAGTCTGACGGAAAGAACGATATATAATATGTCGGTGTCATATACTAAAATAAGCCTTTAAAACACGTTTAAACATGATGCGCAAAACAGGTAAAAAATGACCTCAGCACAGGGGCGGGAAAAGCCTCAGCAGCGAAAGGGTTAAAAAAAGAAATCCAGAAAAATGCTTAAAATATCCTAAAAAAAATCTATAAATAAAGAGACTCTTTACTGCAGAATTTTATAATTAACGGTTTATTAGATATTGAATTAAAACGGGAATATTTTTAACATTGAAGTCTATGGGATTCGCCTGAATAAATCTGCCGCATGAAACCACCGAATGGCAGGGCATTTCGGGAACCTTTCACTGCTGGTTTTTGTTCTCTGAATAGCCGAAGCAGTGCTTTTTCATGGGGATTTCACTGCCCACGAACAGGCACCGAACAGGTACCGTATGTGCAGGCAATTCGCCAGGATTTGGTGAATTGCCTGCTCTCTGGATAGCCGAATGGCCAAGAAAGGTAACCGAATGCTGATTTTCAGCGTTCGGTTACCTTTCTCAAACAATTTGGATCGCTTTGAATTACCCTGTTTGTAATAATAGTCTCGACCAAAGGGCAGACGTTTAAAATAACTTGTATATGTACATATTTCCACTTAATACATTCATGTTTAATAATTCATAGAAATTGGTTTAAAAGGTTATTTTTTTTTATCAGTGATGAGTATGTGCATTGGTCTATTATGGTCCATTTTTTCAGATACTAATTTCATAATAATCTCAATACGTCCACAGTGACGCATGTCGCGTAATCCATAGATACTATCGATTGATTGAATGTGGATGGGCAGCTCTCATAACAGATAATAAAATTATTTCTATGTCATTTTGTCAGATCATCTCTAACATATCTGCTTCATTCTTCTGTAGTTCAGGAACATTTTAATTGCATGGCTGGTGCTAATGGGTGAAACCTATCTTCCTTTGTTTAATAATTATGTAGGTTATTCACAGATTTCATTAAATATTATGGATTGTCAGCTCTGCTTGTCATCAAATTTGATGATCATTTCTTTCCAGGAGTGATTACAGTTAATTGTATTGGGGAGGGGGGGGGGAAATGTCACGCTTCCTAAAAGCTTCTGACTGCTATTATCAGAAAATCCTGACACATATGCTTAAATTGAATTAGGATAGCACCTTAATATGTCTTCCTAAATATATCGTTGATAGGCTTTAACAAAGTGGCACCTTTAACACTGTCTCAATTAGTCAGATGTGGTTTTTATATGTCGTGATAAGGTTAACTGACAACCTAGATGTTCACACAAGATTTCAATCGGACTCCAGCTTTAGATGGTAAAATCTCATCCGCATTATAAATCTGATCTTCACATGATATTTCAAGAATTAATTTATGCCTAAAAACCAAAGTCAATGCAAAAAGAAGAATAGTAGAGATGAAGCCTCAACAGGTAAAGCTGGAAATTATGGAGACTTACTGGGAATTGATGAATAAAATGCATATACTGGTAATTGGTAGGTGATTATCAAAATGTATGTATAAAATAGTTAAAAACATATATAATCAGTCCCTCTCACTATATATTCCCTATTGCACATGGATGTCAGCATACGCTGACAGTATTCAGCTCCATTTCTAGCATAAAACATACGATAAATTGTCACCTGTGCTTCAAACCCTCTATAGTCATACTAAACAAAAAGAGAGGTTTTTAGTTTACTTAAATGGCCATTAACCCCTTCACTGCTGAGCCATTTCACCTCTGTGTGCTGAGCTCATTTTTACCATTTTGTGCTCATCATGTTTAAACGCGATTTAAAATCAAGTTTTTTTACACAACCCAGACAAATTATATACCCTTTTTTTCAGCAGACTCTGCAGATTCAGAATATATCATTATTATAAGCATATGTCATGTCCTGCCAGAATGCTATAACAAATAATGTAAAATATTGTGAAGGAGGGGTATACATCTGCAGGAGGGGTATAAATCTGCAGGTCTGACTTCAAGGAAGTCAGACTGGTATGGGACCCAGGACAAAGAGGTGAGTATCGGGCAGGAGGGAGTTGAGCGCGAAGACATATGTGGAACCTCCTATGCACACGGTAGTGAAACTAGAGGACGTGCCACATACGCCCTTCTTGCTCAAGTGGTTAAAGTATTAAGCCCCCCCGCCAACGCTAAAGGCAATCCTCTTAAATGGACAATACCACTTACATCAGCTGTAACTAGCTTACTTGTGCATTACAAATAAAACTACTTTACAAAACACACGCTGCTGTTTTATTTCTTTGTGTGAATTAATTGCGTGTAAAAAGGCAAAATAAAGGATTTTTAAATTCCTGTTTCTATTTTGTGGATTTTTCCCATGATGCAACATATACCAAAGTCTGTGCAGAAATTTTACTTTACTGCTGTGGTTTATCTTCTACATTATTTAACAGTCAATGCGGTGATGCAGTCATTGTATTTTTAATTGTCCAATATTTTGTGCAGGATGCAAAAATGTAATCTGAGCTAGTGAACAATGCACATTTCTAGGAAATGATATACAGAGACACCCTGTTATCTGCTGGTGATAGGTTTCAAGCTCCCTCCTCAATAACTAAATTCACAGATAGTAGGGAACGCTATGCCGCACATACCTGTATAATGTATAAATTAGGCACAATTGGACCACCCTATCTCCACCATAGGTGGCAGCTAAGGGTTAACTCCTGAACTGACATCATCGCATCCATGCACAATGATGCCAGTGGGCGGGGGGAGACCCTGGAGGCAACAATAACAAATAATCAAATAGAACAATTATAATAACAGACCTGCCAACGTTGACAGGTCTACGATCAGGTGACATTTGGCGTGATTGCTGAGGGGGTGGGGTCATGCCAAATCTGCATCATCACTAACATGGCAGTGCCCCCCATGACAGGGGGTGTTGCATAGGCACTTACGTGGCAGGGTGGCCATTGTTCCTTGATACTTTCCTGCTATACCTATGCAAGCTCAAGAGAAAGATATACAGGTTTATGCAAAGAGAGCCGATCTGGCCCCGAAATGTAACCGAACACATACATTTCCTGGCCATTCGGCTATTCGGAGAGCAGGCAGTTCGCCAAATGTTGGCGAATTGCCTGCACATACGGTACCTGTTCGAGGGCAGTGAAATCCCCCATAGAGAAGCAATGCTTCGTCTATTCAGAGAACACAAAACAGCAGTGAGAAGTTGCCGAAATGCCCTGCTGTTCGGTGGTTTCGTTCGACAGGTTTATTAAGGAGAATCCCATAGGCTTCAATGTTAAAAATATTCCCATTTTAATTCAATATCTAATAAACCGTTTATTATTATATTCTGCAGTAAAAAGTTTATTTCTAGATTTTGTAGGATCTTTTAGGCATTTTTGGGGATTTTTTTGGCAAACTTATTTTTCCGGGGTTTTTTTTAAATCGTTTTTTCTTTTTTCTGTAACAGACCGTTTTATTTTCATTCATTGGATCTTATATGTAAATTCCAGACATTTTCGTTCAGTAGGTTTTTTTGGCAAACAGCGTTTTAATTTTCAAACTTTCAAGTGTACTGTTTTTTTTTTTCGTCTCGTTCGTCTGCGTGTCGGCTTTTTCCGGTGGCTGTTCTGCGTTGTGATCGGTGGCTATTCGGGTTTCTCCGGCGTGTTCGCGTGGTTAATCCAGCTGTTTCTGCGGGTTTCGGTGAGTGTTCGGCGAGTGCTCTGTTGATTTGCGGCGAGTATTCCCTGCACTACGGGGCCCCTGCAGTGCTTGCTGAATACACCGCAGGGTCGGTGAACTAGGATCGCCGAATCGCCCCGGAGTGCGGGGAACGAAAAGTCACTGAACGTGCGGTGACTTTTTGAATCTCTTTGAATAACCCTGATAATCTTATTTTACTCACATGCTGACACTCTTATGAGTCCTATGGACGTATTTAAACTAGGCAGCATATTTTGCCTTTTGGGGACATTTTACCTTGATAGAATTATGATAACAACAAAAAATTAAACTTACATTTTTATAATCACTCAATTTATATATATAAAAGTTGAAGTCCACAAGGGATTACATGAAATTGTGAGAGAGCCCACTGATTTTATTTATTTATTTATTTATAAAGGATTTTACCAGGAAGTATACATTGAGATTTCTCTCGTTTTCAAGTATGTCCTGGGTTCAAGAACATTGAGTGGTTACAGAAAGACAAAATAGTAAAATGCAAGATATTAACACAAAACCAAATATACAGATTAACAGAAAAATAAATATGTAGGAAATAAAGTCATTATGTTACATGTTTACAGGTGCATTCCGTATTGAGGTTATTAAAAGAGCTCAGTGATGTAATAGCAAAACCATTAACAGATTTATTTAACCAATCCTTGTTAACGGGAGTCGTCCCAGAAGACTGGACATTAGCAAATGTTGTGCCCATTTACAAGAAGGGTAGTAGGGAGGAATCTGGGAACTATAGGCCAGTTAGTCTTACGTCAGTAGTGGGGAAATTAATGGAAACCATGTTAAAGGAAAGGATTGTTGAACATCTAAAAACACATAGATTACAGGATCAGAAACAACATGGGTTTACCTCAGGGAGATCATGCCAAACTAATCTTATTGATTTTTTTGATTGGGTAACAAAAATAATAGACACAGGTGGTGCAGTAGACATTGCTTATTTAGATTTCAGTAAGGCTTTTGATACTGTTCCGCATAGAAGGCTTATCAATAAATTGCAATCTTTGAGTTTAGATTCCAATATTGTTGACTGGATTAGGCAGTGGCTGAGTGACAGACAACAGAGGGTTGTGGTAAATGGAGTTTATTCGGCACAAGGTCTTGTTACCAGTGGGGTACCTCAGGGGTCAGTACTTGGACCCATTCTCTTTAATATTTTTATTAGTGATATTGCAGAAGGTATTAATGGAAAAGTATGTCTTTTTGCTGATGACACAAAGATTTGCAACAGGGTTGACGTTCCTGGAGGGATCAGCCAAATGACAAATGATTTAGGTAAACTAAAAAAATGGTCGGAGTTGTGGCAATTGAGTTTTAATGTGGATAAGTGCAAGATAATGCACCTGGGACGTAAAAACCCAAGGGCTGAATATAGAATATTTGATACAGTCCTAACCTCAACATCTGAGGAAAGGGATTTAGGGGTCATTATTTCAGAGGATCTAAGGGTAAGTAGTCAATGTAATAGAGCAGCAGGAAATGCTAGCAGAATGCTTGGTTGTGTAGGGAGAGGTATTAGCAGTAGGAAAAGGGAAGTGCTCATGCCACTGTACAGAGCACTGGTGAGACCTCACTTGGAGTACTGTGTGCAGTACTGGAGACCGTATCTCCAGAAGGATATAGACATCTTAGAGAGAGTTCAGAGAAGGGCTACTAAAATGGTGTATGGCTTGAAGGAGAAAAGTTACCAGGAAAGGCTTAATGATCTTAACATGTACAGCTTGGAAAAAAGACGAGACAGAGGAGATATGATAGAAACATTTAAATACGTAAAGGGAATCCACAAGGTAGAGGAAGGGAGTATATTTAAAAGGAAACAAAATAGCAAAACAAGAGGACATAGTCTTAGATTAGAGGGGCAAAGGTTTAAAAGTAACATCAGGAAGCATTATTTTACTGAGAGGGTGGTGGATACATGGAACAGTCTTCCAGTTGAAGTGGTAGAGGCCAAAACAGTGATTGAATTTAAGCAAGCATGGGATAGGCATAAGGCTATCCTAAACAAAAGATAAATCCAGGTAAAGTATCCATGTAATTGGGCAGACTAGATGGGCCGAAAGGTTCTTATCTGCCGACATTTTTCTATGTTTCTATGTTTCTATGAGGTATGTTAATAGGGAGCTCTTAAGGGACTTTAGACTGGGGGAAAATTTGATGGCGTCTGGGAGGTTATTCCATATTTGCGGTGCTCTGTAGGAAAATGAGGATCGAGCCACTTTCTTTTTGTATTGCGGTATTGCAAGTAAGGTGCAGGTTCTGGATCTGAGGTTATAGGATGAGGGAACTGCTGGGGCAATCAGCCTATTCAGGTAGGGTGGTAGCTTCCCAGAAAAGCTCTTAAACACCAGGTTGGAAAGGTGAAGGGTGCGTCTAAATTCCAGTGACAGCCAGTTTAGCTCTTTAACATATCACAATGGTGGGTCATGTAGTTACATTGTAGCACAAAGAGGCAAAATGAGTTATACAATGTAGTTAGTTTCTGGAGGTGTGTTTGTGGGGCGGCTGCATACACTACATCTCCGTATTCAATGGCTGGCATAAGCATTTGTTGCACAATCTGCTTTCTTACCGCGGGGCTCAGGCAGGATTTGTTTCTGTACAGGGCACCTAGTTTGGGGTAAATTTTAGATGAGAGTTTTTCGATGTGAGGGCCAAAAGATAGATTTGGGTCTAACCACATACCTAGATATTTGAGAGAAGTGACTGTAGTCAGTGTGTCATTTGATCTTGTCCCAACACATAGATGGGGTGTTTGCAATTTATGTAGTTTAGGTGCGGTTCCAAAGAGCATTGTAACAGTTTTGTCAGTATTTAGAAAAAGTTTGTTATCTGCGATCCACTTTTCTACCCTTGTGAATTGGTCTTGCAGCACGGCCTCCAGTTGCGGGAGATTTGGTTTGCTGGTATAGATTACGGTGTCGTCTGCGTACATGTGTACAGTTGAGGCTTTGCAGACATTGGGCAGATCATTTATGAATATTGTGAATAGCAGGGGGCCGAGTATCGAGCCTTGGGTTACACCGCACGTGACTGGGAGGGAAAGGGCAGTGCTGTCAGAAATGGACACATATTGCGACCGGTCAGATACATATGATTGGAACGAGGTTAGCGTGCTATCATCAATACTGGAGTTTTTAAGTTTTTGTAATAGGATGCCATGGTCTACTGTGATTGAGCCAAGGCATCTACACACTGTTGGAGAATGAGCTTTATATCCACCTTCCATAATTGCAATAGAAAGTAGAAACCACAGCATTCTCCCTCATAGGCAAATCCAGGCAAGTAGTAAGCTTTATAATATAGACACTACTTCCATTATTTTCATAAATAAATGCATAAATTCAATAAGATTCTTGATTTTCATAATAGATAAAAAATAAAAACTGCCCCGAATAAAAATAAATATTCACCTCTTAGTTTTAAACTTCAGTCAATGCAAATGCTGAGACTGACAGAACTTTGCAGTGCATTCTGGGCAAATAAACTATAGCAGGTTATTCAAATATCCTGAAACATCCAATCTCCTGGGAAATAACTAAGACTAAAGTGATAAAAAATATCCATTATAATTCTTCCTTTACCCTGGCAAGATGCATTTCAAAAGCCAACACTTCCTGATAGATAATGTAATGTTATTTATGACAGCTTCAGTCTCCAAGATGTATCTAATGTGAATTCATCTCATTCACCAATCTGACAATAAGAACACAATGGAGCTAAAGGATTTTTCAAATGAAAGTTATTGATGGTCTGTCTGCTGGTTTGGGAACGTCTAGTGGCACTGTCAATTTAATAAAGTAAGCCCAAATATTTAGCAGAGATTTTGTCAGGGTTTAAATGGTCCCTTTGAGAAATCAGCTTAGAAAGTAAAATTACATTCACAAGTGAAGCTCAAGTGAGTCTATGAGGCTGAGATGCAAAAGAACCAAAATGCAGTTAAAGTGCCATCAAAATGCTTTATTAACTCCTTCCCTTCTAAGTGATTTCCCAAAAATCCACTGTCAGGAACCAATGTTTTTTTGGAAAAATCACTTTTAATTAATTGTACATTAAGAAATATTTGGGAATATTCCCAATGTACGTAAAGGGATTTCATTTGCAGTAATACAGCACACCCCCAGATCGTGTTGACACGATCTCAGGCTGCTGTGTCTGCTACTGCTGATCATGTAAACACAATCATGGTAGAGAAGAGGCTTCAGAGATAACATACATGCCATAGTGTCCACAGCAATAAAACTCACAGTAATGTGCTCTGCTTATGAGCGTATTGCAGAGCTCTATAGCAATAATGCTCCCAGTAATGTGCAGTGTATATGAGTGTATTACAGTGCTCCATAGCAATAAAACTAAAAAAACATAATTTAACTTAACATTTATTAAACTAAGGTATATATCAAAATGCAGTATCAAAATAATTATATTTTAAAATTAATATTCTATTAAAATATATATGAAAAAAATTAATGAGCTAGTGCAGCAGTATTGTTAACTTTATAAGGGGGGAAAAAACAATGCCAATGCTTTAAGAACAAAAAAAGGATTTCTATATCTTTAAATGTATTTTTTTTTTACACCTTGCGAAATCATGTTGGGTGTCATTGGTAGGGCCAGACCCTGGTCTTTCCAATGACACCTGAACTGTCCTTGTAGGACTTGGATCTGGAGATACAGGAGTCCAAAGAACACAGCATCTTCTGTAATGGATCTTCCCTGCAGGGACACAACAGGATCTGCGTTTAGCCTTCTCCGCGCGGGGAAGGGAATCCCCATGATGCTCCGCACATGTCTATGCATTGCAGGGGCAGCAAGGCTAACTGATGAGGGCCATTCCGGGCCCCCCATCCGGGCCCCTGGGCAGTGCAGGATTGCCCGATGGGTTAGTCCTCCCCGGTACTCACTGCAGAGGTACTGTAATTGCAGGGTCTGTGGGTATGCCAGTGGCTTTGCTGGAGAGCAGGAAAAACTGTGGTTGCAGCAGAAGAACCAACTCACAGAGGTGACTCATGGACAGAGCACTGACTCATGAGAGAAATGCCCTTAAAGTGACATTAAACCTGCAGATATTTTAACATAAAACAATACTGTAATGTGTGATTTACTGTAATCCATGGTAGTTTTCCTTTTCTTTGCTGCTCTTCCTTTTAAATCCTTATCTCTTCTCATGCTAGGGGAGAACTTCCTGTCTCAGCAGACTGCCTCGTCTCTGGAATGGATACATGGTGTCTGTGTATAGGTTTGCAACCTGAACCAGTATTACAGGAAGTGGCAGCCAGCTGCAAAAGGAAGTTCTCCCCCAGTATGAGAAGAATACGGATTTAAAAGGAAGAACAGCAAAGAGAAGGAAAACAACCATGGATTACAGTAAGGCACACATTACAGTATTGGTTTATGTTAAAAAATCTGAGGGTTTAATGTCACTTTAAGTATGGAATTGTTAATGCTCTGTGAGACAGGTGAAAGTCCAGGATAGGATGGAGATAATGGATAAAGCAAGGCTAAAGGAAGAGCCGGCCCAGCTCATAGGGTTCAGGGCTGGTATCTTGACACATTTGGCTGTTTAAATTTTCAAATCCAAGTGTTAAAGGAGAGATGTTAAACTCTGCCCCCTATATGTTTTTGAGCTACACCTCTCATGATTCTCTGGCCATTTATTGCATTCAAAGACTTCTGGGAATTGCAGGCAATAAACATTTGGGGAGCCAGAGTTCAAGATCCGTGTATTAAACGTTTATGACTTTGTTCCTTGCATTGCTCTTTTAAGGTTTGTTTTCATTAAATCAATATATAATATGATTTAGATATCAATTTCAACTATATTTAACAATTATTTTTACTTAATCCTTTATTATTTTTGTAGCAGAAACATCTGCCGTTAATGTCTTACATTTGCCTTTAACGAAGAAAGGAAAAAAAGTAACGAGTACACTGTAGGGACTAAAAAGCAAATGTAGAACATAAGAGCATCTTAATCTGTATTTCTCCTAGCAGCTCAAGATGCTGATTATCAGTCAACATATGTTTATATCCCCAGTAGATGTACTCTATTGCTATGTTCATGAAGGATGCTTATTAGGAACTGGCAAAAACATTTTCTTGCAGATTTCCATATTCATGTAATGAATGCAGGGGAAATACAATGAATAAGATATTTTCCACTTATGCATGGTTAAAATCATACCTTAACTATACCAGAAGCCATGTGGTAAACCGTAAAACAGATTATTTGATTATTTACCGTCTCTTATATTTCTACCTCAAATGCACCATTTCTTAACAGAAAAATAATAAAAATTCAATTAAAGTCTCTAAAATCATTAACGTCTCTGTGCTTGCATTAATTTAGTCAGTCTCATGAGTTTCTACATGGTTTGAGTGCTTCATGATAAGTGACATTATCCTCAATTTAAATTTTATCATTGATGCAAGACGTTCAGGTCTAATCAATAAAGGTGAAAACCAGGAGATTGACTGGAGAAGTGAAAAATCCAGGTCAAAATAGCCAAACCAGAAAAATTCTCCCATTTATCTCACTTTCCAAATCGGCTATTTGGTCTAGATTGTTCTCTTCTCCTGAGTTTCACCTTTTAGTGAATAGTGGCATGTAATAATGTTCCATTCATACTATGTAACATTGTATTATTGTGCCCTAGCGCACTAAACAATCTTTGGACACCTTGGGCCCTATTTTTGCTTTGTCAGTAGGAGGAAGACACAAAAGGCAAAAGTTGGCGCATGCAATTTACCATTAGCATCTCCCTCTAAATTACTATATTTTAAGTATCTATATTAGCAGCTTGACTTGTTATATTAGGAAGCCGCTACTAGATACCAGCAGCAGGGCCATGCCACTCCACTGGAATCATTTTCTGGAGTCCATAGGGCTCCACAAAGACTTCCACAGATTCTGCATAAGCAGGGTTGTGAAAGGGCAGTTGAAAGACACTATCAGGGTTATCCAAAGAGATCCGAATGGCTGGAGAAAGGTAACCGAATGCTGAAAATCAGCGTTCGGTTACCTTTCTTGGCCATTCGGCTATCCAGAGAGCAGGCAATTCGCCAAATCCCGGCGAATTGCCAGCACATACAGTGCCTGTTCGGTGCCTGTTCGAGGGCAGTGAATCCCCATAAAAAGCAATGCTTCCTCTATTCAGAGAACACAAACCAGCAGTGAAAGGTTCCCAAAATGCTCTACCATTTGGTGGTTTAATTCGGCAGGTTTATTCAGGCGAATCCCATAGGTTTCAATGTTAAAAATTTTCCCGTTTTAATTCAATATCTAATAAACCGTTCTTTATAAAATCCTGCAGTAAAGAGTCTCTTTATTTATAGATTTTTTAGGATATTCTAAGCATTTTTCTGGATTTCTATTTTTTTCTAAAAAAATTCAGATTTTCCTTTTTTTTCCCTTATTTTTTCTGTAACAGCCATTTTTATTATCATTCATTGTACCTCATATGTAAATTTCAGACATTTTCGCTCAGTAGTTTCTTTGCAAACAGCGTTTCACTTTTCAAACATTCAAGCAAACTGTTTTGCTAATTTATTCATCTCCTTCGTCTGCCGTGTCGGCTTTTTCTGGCGGCTAAGCTGCGTGTGATTGGCTCCTGCTCGGGTTTTTCCCGGCGTTTTCGGCGGGTTAATCCAGATGTTTTTGAGGGTTTTCAGCGTGCATTCGCCGGGTTTTGCGGTTAGTTTTCATCAGGTTTGCGGCAGCTTTTCCCTGCAATTCGGGGACCCTGTGGTGCTTGCTGAATACACCGCAGGTTCGCCGAAATGGGATCTGCAAAACCAACCGAATTGAAGAGAACGAAAAGTCACCGAACGTGCGATGACTTTTCGATTCTCTTTGAATTACCCAGTAAGAACTACTTCTTCTCTTTGACCTGCTGCTTGCATCCAGAAAAGGCAGTAGATCGCACTATCCTCTGCTCTGTGGTACCATAGGTGTGACTGACTATGGTATTTTGTCATGCCTTTCGTTTGAGTGTTAAGTGAATTTTCTAAATCAAAAACTTGATTTAATGCATAAATTCCATATAAATCTCCAACATTTATTCATATTGAATTTGAGGTGTTGATTTTAAAACTGAAAACATTAAGTATTAGACACAAAAACGATATTTTATTCTCTCCCTGCACTTTATTTTTTTGAGTTGAGTTTTAAGGTTTAATCCTCTTCGCGGGAGCCATCTTGATATTTGTCCTTTTTTCGGGAGGGGGTTGGGGGTTCAGCCAATGTTATTTATTTCGCGATTTTTTTTAAATTATGGTTCAAGTGTCATACAGTCCAGAGCCTTTATAGTGCTTACATTTTCTGTTAAGGTAAATCTATATATTGTGCACCCAGAGATTCCTTTCCAAGGGTTTGAATGTGTTTTCTTATTAAAGGGAGCTGTCAAATATAATTACTTAGCATGACATCCCTCTATTGTATAACCAAGTGACTGTATTACCCAATGATATTGCAACTGTTAGAGATAGTTTACTGATTTTGTACCACATGCAGTTAATCTTAGCATTCCAGAAAAATAATGGAGATAGGGCTTGATTTAATCTATTGGGAAATTTGTTTTTACAAAGACGTCAACTGGCTGCTTGTGGCTGATATTTTTTCCGAAATATCAGCAGATTCAGTTGAAAAAAATTTGTCTGGAGCTGATATTTGCAAAATGCCACTGGTCTGAAAAAAACGGGCAGATAAAACGGCCGAGAAAGCTTACTTTCAAGAATCATCATACAGATTTGTGCGGGGAACGGGAGAGCACCAAAATGTCGGTGACAATTCAGTGCTCTTTGAATAACCCTGTATGTGTCTATAATGAGGGTTGGTAAATCTCTCACAGAGGAGACATTTCTGTTTTAGGTGATAGCAGTCTAAGTTGGATATGGTATCATCTACATTTTAATGGCACCATCGAGGTAAACCTCATGAGACCTGAGAATGGACTCGCTTTTGCCACTGCCCATTCTCGTTGATCTCACAAATTAGTTTTTGGTCTCAACTGACACTAATAATGGTTTTACAATCCTTGGTGATCATAATGCCATTGGCCAGATGAATCCAGGAGCATTAAGGGATTTATGTGGGGGGTTGAATAAAGTGTATATAGTAATAGGGCTTTTTAAATAACTAAGGCTAGGGTCAGATGAGCGCCTTTTGTGCGGACTGTGCGTCCGTGCAGTACGGACGTACTTACTGACTGACAACAAGGTAGTAGCCACACAGTCCGTTTTTTTCACTGACGTATTTTATGACGGATGTAGCAGGGAAAATAAATTACAATGAAAAAACATTCTGTCCGTCAAAAATGCTGGACGTATAAATGCAGTCCATCTGACCTCGTTTCATCACTCAACACAAAGCTACACGGACGTTGCAGACGTGGCGCACTCCGCACCTCCGTTCTAGCAGTATTACTTTCTTGCCTAACCTGCATCCGTTTGCCGCGTCCGCCATGCATCCGCACTTCCGTGCGGACGTACTTCGTGTGTGGGGCTCCATTGGTTGGAATGCTATGCTGCCACGGACGTACATATGTGCGGCAACACGGACGTGATAACTGCGCTCGTCTGACCCCAGCCTAATCGATACGTTTAGGTTTTAGGAGAGGTGAGCAAGAATGACAGACCATTGGGACGTCTGCTACAGAACAGGGTTAAAATCAAGATAATATAACTTAGGCGTAATATGTGGTAGTGAGTGAAGCCTCCCACCTACATCTTGTGTTCAGCTGAGTTTGTAAATGTATCCATATTTAATCTTGTACATAATATTGTAGATACTCTTCATAGCCATAAATATTGTAGGTAATACATTTAGTATAGCTGTATTTTTCCATTAGCCTGTATAATTTAACCTTGTGACTTCCCAGTAACCTTTAAATAAACCGTGTTTGTGCTTACAGATAAAATGTTACTCATCTTCCAACACCGGTCATCTGTTTGGAGAGTTGAAGCTCAGGTGCTCACATCCTCCTGTCAGGATGCTGCAGAGTGATGTGTCCTCAATAACTCAACAAGATGAATGTGGGAGATGTGAGCAAAATGTTAAGCGGCTTCCAGGGAGAGAAACTCCTTTCCATACTGACAAAGGCATTCACACATAGAAGACCGCGCCAGAAATGGGAGCAACTTGGAGGATGGGATTATTTATTAAGGCACATCTCTGTCGACAAACAACCTGTGTGTTATTCACTAACAATGATTTTGTGATAAATTGAAAATTGCAGCTCAACATATCTGTGTTCGAACATTTTTACAGCATAGTTCTGTTCGGTCAACTTGTCCATTTTGACCTAAAGCTGTAATTTTGATGCAATTCTCAACAAATTAAGGGCTCTATTAAATACTTCGCGCCAACGTTAACGCGTGCGCAAAAACGCATTAACGCGAGGGTGAAAACCCTTTGCGCAGAACGTCATATTACAATGTCCGCGCAAAAAATGCGCATTAACGTCTACCGCAGGTGAACCTGCATGAACCCTTTGCGAGCATAATGTGCGTTGCACGTCCTATATTTAACATTGTGAGCGCAAATGCGTTCGTGTGCTGGTACGCGGATAGTATTACAATCTATGCGCAAATTTTAACGGACAGCATTTGCCGCATAATTTTAACGTCTTTTAAAAGCTGGTGGTAACGGCAAATCTGAACGACCTGGTCGAAACAAAATACAACAGCCCGAAAAAAAATACAGCACAGTATAGTTACACATTCTACACATACCCAAACAATAAAATTGAGAGGTTGTGCGTGTTTTTATTATTGCTGCAGCATATATACTCAGATTGATTTTGACAGGCGCTAAAACTGAACGAAGACAATTGTGTTTCTTAATTCTGATTGGCTGAATCGCATTAAAAAACAGTCAGCACACCGATTTCTGCACGCAACGTTAATGTGCGCGCATTTTTGCGCGTCTTTTTATACGCGTGTTATTTTTTTGACGGATGAAAAAATGCGCACGGATTGTAATACAATCGTTATTTTTTGCGCGTTAACATTTAACGCTTCGCGCAAAAAAAATTGTACTGCGCGGGCGCTTTTGCTCGATGAATTTAATAGAGCCCTAACTGTTTACTGTGTAACTACTTATATTTACCAATGCCAGCAACATTTGTTTTGGTTGAAACTCTATGCGCTAGATGTAGGATATTTATGATCTTCAATGCTGGGTTAACATCAGGTTTATTGGAGGTACCGCTCCAGGCCTATGCTTCGACATACAGGGTTATCCAAAGAGATCCGAATTGCTTGAGAAAGGTAACCGAACGCTGAAAATCAGCGTTCGGTTACCTTTCCTGGCCATTCGGCTATCCAGAGAGCAGGCAATTCGCCAAATACTGGCGAATTGCCTGCACATACGGTGCCTGTTCGGTCCCTGTTCGAGGGCAGTGAAATCTCCATAGAGAAGCACTGCTTCGGCTATTCAGAGAACATAACCCAGCAGTGAAAGGTTCCCCTAATGCCCTGCCATTCGGTGGTTTAATTCGGCAAATTTATTCAGGAGAATCCCATAGACTTCAATGTTAAAAATATTCCCGTTTTAATTCAATATCTAATAAACCGTTCATTATAAAATTCTGCAGCAAAAAGTCTCTTTATTTATAGATTTTTTAGGATACTTTAAGCATTTCTTTTTTTTTTTTTTTATTAAAAGTCCGATTTTTTTTTTTTTTTTTTTCAGTTTACTTATTTTTTTTGTAACAGCCCTCTTTATTATCATTCCCTGGACCTCCTGTGAAAATTTCAGACATTTTCGCTCAGTAGTTTCTTTGCAAACAGCGTTTCTTTTTCCCAGATTCATACAAATGGTTTTTCTAATTTATTCACTGCCTCCTCTACGTCACAGCTGCTTCGGTTCTGTGTGATTCGGCTCATGTTCGGCTCCTGTTCGGCTCCTGTTCGTCTTTTTCAAAGGTTAATCCAGATGTTTTTGCTTGTTTTCAGCGTGCATTCGGTGAGTTTTCGTCAGGTTTACGGCAGCTTTTCCCTGCAATTCGGGGACCCTGTGGTGCTTGCTGAATACACCGCAGGGTCATCGAAATGCAATCGGCAAAAGGAACCGAATTGAAGAGAACGAAAAGTCACCGAACGTGCGGTGACTTTTCGAATCTCTTTGGATAACCCTGATAGGCTCAGAGAAAACATAACCATGTCAGAACCAACTGGCACCATCATACTGAGATTTATAGGGATGGGGCAATGGGAAAAAAAGACAGTAAGTAGAAAGACGCAGTATGAGAAGCGGCTGATGTGAGAAGAATGAGACAGAGAAACAACAGGAGTAGAGAACAGAAGCAATGTAACTGCTGTATGTGGCAGTCACACCAAAATCTTCAGCTCCAGAACCATAAAGACGTAAATCGAGCATTGATAATCATCAGAATGCTCATCATATCTATAAACTGAGCCACTTGTTTAAGGACAAGTTAGAACGACATCGTAACCTGTAATAACTTCAGTGACTTCCATAGCACAAATGTATTTTTTTTTTCTACAAGCAACTGTTTTTTATTTTATCTTCTTCACGTCCATACAGAAACATTACTTCAAAGTGTCCGTGTTGTGACCAAAACAATTTGGGCTAAATTGATAAGAAATTGAATCTCTTCATGTGTTAGCAATTTCACAAAAACAATTTATTGGGAAGTTTCGAGTAATTCTTTACTAGGGGCCAGATTCCAACTGAGCTGCAAACAGTGAGACAATAAGAGAGAAAATCGGTGCTAGCAGATATCCCTTACCGTCCCCCTGTTAACGATGCTATTCTTACGCAGCCGGATTATGTGCAGCTGGGCTGCAAATATCAGCTCCTGGAATCCATAGGACTAAACAGTGCCCTGTGTGTCCCTATGCAAGCTCTGCGCATGTTCAAATGTGCAGGAGCAGCGGAAGAAGACTCGGGATATGGGAACTATTTGTTCCCATTCTCACAGTTAGAGGAAGTGGCGGATCACGTCGCCCTCTGAACCGCAGGACCTCAGGTGAGTATGGGACTTTTGGGGGTTAAATACAAAGTATTAAGTGATTTTGTTTTTGCAAAATTACTTAACACCAGGGTTTAGAAGTCAGTATTCAGTCACTGAATGCCATCTCTCTGAACCGTGCAATGGGGAACCATTTTGTAGAGATGGATACTGAGTGCCTGACTTTCATTATTTTTTTTATATTAATATGTGTGTGTATATATATATACAGTTGTGTTCAAAATTATTCAACCCCCACTGAAATTGAGTGTTTTGGTCAGTTTGACATTGATTTTGATCATTCAGTCATCTTGCTTACAATTAAATCACAGAGGCACGTGTAGGTCAGACAAATATAACATTTATAATGAAATAACCACAAATGTCTTTTCTGTGCTCACATCATTATCAGTTTTATTCAACCCCCAAGTGACATTCAATCTTAGTACTTAGTACAACATCCTTTTACAGTTATAACAGCTTTTAAACGTGAAGCATAGCTTGACACAAGTGTCTTGCAGCGATCTACGGGTATCTTCGCCCATTCGTCATGGGCAAAAGCCTCCAGTTCAGTCACATTCTTAGGCTTGCGCACTGCAACTGCTTTCTTTAAGTGCCACCAGAGGTTCTCAATCGGATTTAAGTCAGGTGACTGCGATGGCCACTCCAAAATGTTCCAGCCTTTAATCTGCAACCATGCTCTAGTGGACTTGGAGGTATGCTTGGGATCATTGTCCTGTTGAAAGGTCCAACGTCTCCCAAGCCTCAGGTTTGTGACGGACTGCATCACTTTGTCATCCAATATCTCCTGGTACTGAAGAGAATTCATGGTACCTTGCACACGCTGAAGCTTCCCTGTACCTGCAGAAGCAAAACAGCCCCAAAGCATGATTGACCCCCCGCCATGCTTCACAGTAGGCAAGGTGTTCTTTTCTTCATAGGCCTTGTTCTTCCTCCTCCAAACATAGCGTTGATCCATGGGCCCAAACAGTTCTAATTTTGTTTCATCAGTCCACAGAACACTATCCCAAAACTTCTGTGGTTTGTCCACATGACTTTTGGCATACTGCAGTCGACTCTTCTTATTCTTTGGAGACAGCAAGGGGGATGCACCTGGGAGTTCTGGCATGGAGGCCTTCATTACGCAGTGTGCGCCGTATTGTCTGAGCTGAAACTTCAGTATCCACATATGACAAATCTTTTCTCAGTTCCTCAGCAGTCACATATAGCAGTCAGGTACAAGGAGCTCAGGTATGGATAACCACGATCTGGCAACTGCTGAGAATACACTGAGGGTTTTCAAAGACCTTCACCAGGCCACGCCGCCCACTCAAGCCGCGCCTCATGCAACCACCTCCCTGCCTGGCTCCATTTAAACCGGGCATTGGTCAGCGAGCAGCATCAGACATGCTGCCCTCAAGCACACAGGTAGGGCTGGAAGCTCCCAACGTTACAAGAAGGAGCTGAGTATCACAGTCATTTTAAAGCTGCCTAATTGGTGCTTATTATGCTTTATTGCTGCTCCGTGACATCCACAGGTGTTTTCAATACCTGATTGAAAACACTTGAATGAACCTCTGTTCTTCAGAGTGGTAGTCTTTAAGGGGTTGAATAATTGTGTCAATGAAGAATTCACAAAAGAAACATTTACTACTGTATTACAAAACCAATTGATGTCATTTAGTTGCATATGGTTCTTTAAAAAGTCCTTGTAGGATTTCATTCTGAATACAATTACAAATGTACACTAAATTCCCTAAAACCCTTTACAGCATTGGGGGTTGAATAATTTTGAACACAACTGTACATATAGCTATATCGTGATTTGACCTGTATTTTGTATCATGACGTCAGCATGAGTGAAACCAGAAGTGGCTGTAGTTGGTGGCTGATCTTATCTTTTTTTATAAGTGGTTTTGTAACTCATAAAACCACAGAATGCATAAATGAAACCAGATTACAGAGAACTTCTGTATTAAACTAAACACGTATTCAATCCTAACACGGATTTCCCAGAACTTGCCCAATTTTGGGAAGTACATATGGGAGGAGGGACATTGCCCAGAGGCATCAGTAATTGATAGTTATGGACCACAGACTTTTTTTCTGTTCTGCATAAAAGACAGAGGCTCGCATCATTCAGATCGTGGTTATCCTGTGGAATACAGTTACAAGTTTTTATAATGCGCTAACAAGATCCGTCGTGCTGTACAATTGGAATAGACTTATTGGCCAGTGGCCATTGCTTTCAGGTCTGAGACCCTCTGGTCCTTTGACCATAACAGGACCTGCATTGACAGATTAGTGAGATGATGCTTATGACTCAATGTGATGTATTCTGATTGTTTATTCCAATTGTAATTGCATTTTTCTGATTCCTTATCTTACTTGCACTAATCTTTTGAATAAATTATCCAATATTTTATGGCAAGGTTTATTCAAAGCATCCAAAGTACATAGCTAAAAAGTCACTTAGATGAGAAGGAGCTAGTTTGGAATAGCTCGTTCTCCTCTATGGAAGAGCAAATTCATATCTTCAACACAAAGTATAGGAGACGTTAATTTACAGTAAACTCGCACAACAACCACCAAGGTGCAAGCAGGGCTTGCATCATGGTTGTTATAGCTTAGCACGATTGTAAGCTAACGTCTTGGGTGATTTTCACTCACTGCTCCAGATGTTAGCTTAATGTCCTGGGTTGGAATTGGGCCCCAAATATTCATTATCAATCACCTCCAGTGGCATGCATGGGTACAGACAGATAGCACAGAACAGAAGACTTCTCTGGCGTTTCCACTGATGGCAGATGACTGAATTCTGAGAAACTACCTAATGCGACACCAGCAATGGAGAACCATATCAGGACCCGGCACTTCAACTGATTGTGTAAAGGTTTGCAATATCATGTCAAACATCACCTTTATGATCAGGGCAATACGAATAGCCTGTTTGGAGATGTAGAAGAAAATGGGCGATTATGTACAGGACTACGGTTCACTTGTTTTAGGATATTCTATTTCTAAAAATGTCATAATATTCACTTTTTCGTATATATACATACATATGGTAAACAAAACAAACAACTCTGCAATGAATTGGTTAATACAGAATGTTCAAAATAGTGTTTACTCCATCAGAGATTAACCTCACTCCTGATGTATTAATCTGTCATGTATAACACGTAGAATATAAAATTCTGGAAAGGTCAGTTTATGAGAAGTGTTGTTGAAGATGCTGCAATCTTTAAAATTGAGTCTCCTTAAACAACTGCTTCTCCCCACTTGGGCTTCTCTATTGCATGAAATTGGAAAGGTTAGATGTCAAATGAATGCTTTAAAAAATAAATACCCTTACCCTGATGACCAACAGAAAGAAAGAGTGTCCAAATAATTAGCAACCAGGGTAAAGAACAATATACACTATACATAATAAATACCGTGGATATGAATACCTTAAAGATGGTATTAACCCTTTTGTTGCCGAGCCATTTCACCCCTGTGTGCTGAGCTCATTTTTACCGGTTTCGCTCATCATTTTTAAACGCGATTTGAAGGCTCATTTTATTGTACAACCCAGACATATTATATATCGTTCTTTCCGGCAGACTCGGTAGATTTATAATATATCATAATTATATGTATACGTTATGGGGGCAAGATGAGGAGAGTGATTGGATGTAGGAGCTGAAGAAAAGCCTGGAGTCAACTTCACTGAAACTGCTCTGACCAAGGTGACTAATGATTTAGTTGCTGTTAAAACCAAAGGTCACTTCTCCCTGCTGTCACATTTTCCCTGTTTTTTTGGTTATATTGAGATAAGGCTTCAATGGTATGTAACCCCTGGAGTACAGTAATTCTACTACCCTGCAGTTTCTATGTATTAACCAGCCGATGGCGACCTTCTGTTTGCTCTGAGATTCAAGACTGTGTGGCTCTATGGTTTTGTGTGTGGAGGCAGGGCTGCAAGAGAGGAAGCAAGAGAGAGGAAGCTGGAAGATGATGGTGGCTGAGATTTGTGGTATTGTGTCCAGTGCTGAAGCATCCTGCATAAAGGCTCCCAGCAGACTCTGTATCCAGATCAAAGAACAGAACTGTTCCTGGCAGTGATTGTTCTGCAGAAAGAAGGAATCCCAGTGGAGCAGCTTCTCCCCTTCCTGGACAAAATCTGATTGCAGACTGTGGAGTGGTAAGCTGAGACCTCTCCAGTTGGTTTTACAACAAGGCATTCTGACACTGGTTACTAAAGCAGCAGTCTATGACTTCTCTGATCCCTGGAACATCCCAGCATATTACTAACAAAGTGGATTACAATTATTCTGGGCCCCAACAATGTGCACCACCTACCTATGGTACCATTAGGGAAAAGACTAGGGTGGGCCGCAGTATTGTTTGTGGGTAAACTCATACTGACTCTTGCGTTATTTACTTATTCCACTGCATTATGTTTATTTAGACCGTTACATTTATTTTTGCATAGAGTTTTGCTGTGCAATATATAATAGTTCTATAAAAGACAACTCTGTGTTCATTTATTGCGTGTTTAAATATGTTCCCAACTGGATCTCACACCCAAAGCCTGGATGTCCAGTTGGGTGGAGGCACTGCCGCAGTCATGTACCCCAACTCCCAGGTAGCGGAGGCTCAGGATCGGCTTGCAGAGCGCTTGAAGGTAACTGAGGTAAAGGACCACAGGGGTATTTGTGGGACTACGCAAAAACCCGTTACAGGTATACAAATGGTTGTTTTTTAATATGCATTCTGGAACCAAAAACAAACAAGAAATTAGTCACTTAGTGCTATAGCTGGAACCCTCTTAAAACCGAACAATGGAAAATTAATCTAAAAACAACTCAACAGCAGTTATTTAAGCAAGCATGGGATAGGCATAAGGCTATCCTAAACAAAAGATAAATCCAGGTCAAGTATCCATGTAATTGGGCAGACTAGATGGGCCGAAAGGTTCTTATCTGCCGACATTTTTCTATGTTTCTATGAACAAATTGCAACTGCCTAACCACTTCAGTATTATCATCCTCAACACATGTTTGCTGGCTTATCTCCATTGACATAATTACCAATCAAGTTCCGCGCTAAACTAAAATCCTGAGCACAATGTTTGATGTGTTCATTAAACACTTTCCAAACTTGAAATTTTTGTTTCTGGATCCAAATATTGTAAATGCTGGTACAAGGACAGAAAATATTGTGCATGCCAAATCGGGACGTAGTGGGACTCGAAAACACTCAACTCATAACAGCAATGAGGAAAGCCTTTATGTTTCAAAGTGAAACCTGAAGGATTGCTGCTCAGGATAAGATTATAACATATGTTAATATTATCATCATTTATGTAGTGAATGCATCTTCTGCGGCAATTTACAAAAAAGTACAGAAAAACTACAAATTTTACAAGATAGAAACAAGAGGTGTTAAGCTGACTGCACAAACAAATGAACTAATGACAAAACTGCTGCAGTGGTGTTATTAGTTAATTTATGCCATTTGGCAATGGTGTTTTATGATCAAGTGAATAGGTAAAGATTTGCAGGGTTATTCAGAGAGAGCTGAACTGGCCCCGAATGGTGAATTTCCCCGTAGGGTGCAGTTTTGTGGCCATTCGGCTTTTTAAAAGTTCGCTAAATTTTGGAGGATTTCCAAGAAAAATACGGTGCCTCTTCGACGGCAGTGAAATTCCCATAGAGAAGCAATGGTTAACCTATCCAGAGAATCCCATAGGATTCAATGTTAAAAATATTCCCGTTTTTTTACCTAATATCTAATAAACAGTTTATTCTTTCAATCTGCAGCAAAAAGTCTCTATTTTTTTAGGATTTGTTCGTTCGGCATTTTCCAGGATTTTTTCGGCAAAATTTTATTTGAGGTAGGGGATATGCAGTCAGTTTTTCCACAGTAATTATTCTATGTATAGCATCCATTAAATGCTTAGAAATGCATCTTCAAGTCTTTCTGTAAGTGGATCACAAACCTGGTCCTCAGGACCTGCTACCAGGCCTGATTTGCAAGATATCTGATGCACAGCACAGGTGATATTATTGGCTGGTCAGTGATTGCAGGATCCAGTCTACATTTCACCATGGCAATCCTTAAAACCTGGCCTGTTTGTGGTACTCGAGTATAGTATTTGGAAGCACTGCTCTAAGCTATTCAGGCTACAGATTTATTCTCACACATAGGAAGCTATTCAAAAGACGCTCGAGTTTGCCAAAGTGGAAAAAACTGGTGAAAAAATCCTATGTTACGACTGCGGCGGCAGCATCTCACAAAAGAAAATTCCAAACAATGGCAGGAGAAGCTTCACTGAAAATTCAGCAAACATCAGTCTTCTTTGAATAACCCCCCTTATTTATAAAGTCATTAAGTATAGAAAGCAAGGAAGTACTCAGATCCAACAGGACAGGTTTTAAAGTGACAGGTACAGTTAAAAAAATTCAAGCTATTACTTTGAAAGCACAAATAGTACAGAGTACCATTGGTACAGATTGTGAAAAATGAATTGAAATCATAGGCATAGCTATTTGGGTCAAGGACATGAAAGGGTTAGGTAAAAAAGTAATCTAGACTGCTGCAACGTTCAGCGAAACCCGCAGCTATACTACAAAATGCAAAGTGTAGTTTATGGAATGGCAAAGTGTGACACTTGACAAAAGGAGGAGATGACAGCTTTTATTTGTAATTCCGAATAGAGATTAAACCTTTTCCCAAGTTTAGAGGGGCTTGTTAGAATTGCAGTGGAGGCTGACTTGCATTCCCTCTAAGGCATGGGATTAGAGCAGTGATGGATGAGGTGGCTCTTCCATTTATTTGGCTTTGTTTCATATCATGGCAGGGAGGAAATATTGAGGTCTGGGCTAAAAGAAGGAAGGTGTAATGAGCATTGTCCAAGAAGAACGAATGTCATGTCAGAAAACTTAAAGGAAAGGCATCATTTTATTAAATTACACGAGTGATGGATGAGCAGTATCTGTGTTGACAGACATGTCAGCAATTTCTCAACACAGAATAAATAATGTCATTTGCAGAGCCTAATCTTGATTTTGAGCTAGGCACTTATAACCAATGATACCACTATACTACAGGTATTTTATTACGGCAAGGTTGTAAAAAAAGGAAACTGAATAATGGCAATCTCAGTCTTTTGCATTGTCATAACAGAAAACCTTTTACAAAAATCCTGGCACACAGACATTCCAATACGCTCCCTAACTAAATCATCACTGAGACGTTCTGTAGAAACATAATAGCTATGATAATCAAATGGTCCTTAACCCTGGCCCATAACCTGTTCATTACCAAGATTAACTTAACCCTGTCACGGAAGGGACATAGGGGCTCGGCGCAGCGAGACCCAGGACTCAAACCCAAGACATTTTTAAAAGGACCTTGTTTTCCTTTGAACGTTTGCAGTGTGCGTTTCAATGTATGAACAGTTTATTTTCCTTGCTAGATGTGGTTTTACTTGATGTGCTGGAACAATGGATGTACAAATGTTGTGTGCGCTGAAGGCTAAGAGAATGTGAAGAATGTTGATTGTAAATACCTGACCTAACTCATTAGTATGGGTATGCAAATTGTGACTGTTGTACTTCAGCATAAATAGTGGCGTGTGATTAAAAGAGTTCAGTTCATCTGAGTGTTTGAAACATACAGCTCTGCCTGGTGTTGTCATTTTACGTCGGCTACATATCACCACCACCCAGGAACGGGTCCCTCTAACTCCGCAGCAGAACATCGATTCGCCGCGCCGTTGCGCCACCTTGAATCGGTATCTTGGGATACCGCAACCACCCCGAATCAGGTCCTCGGCTGAGCGCCGTGCCTGCATCTGCAAGGAGACTCTACCGAACCGCGGTTCGCCACGCAGACCGTCTCCAGCCCTTCAATGGTCAGTAGATCCGCTGCTCGAGACGCCGAGTGCCGTGCCACTCGGTAGTCGGGCGGATTTCCACCGTGGGTGCCCCATCTACTCTACAGATCTCCACCGCCACGTAGTCCTCTACCCAAGCCGCTCGAGACGCCGGGTGCCGTGCCACTCGGTAGTCGGGCTTGGCAACACCAACGAGGGGGTCAGATAGAGCAGGACCGCAGGCGGATACGCCCATTCCGTCATACTGGTGGCAGCGGTAGGATCGCTCTCTGCAACCCCCCAGCAAGGAGACCTACACCATGGTGGTGTACAGCCATTACAACAGGGACACCCTGCGGGGCATGCTGGAGAATCGGGGAGGTACCCCAGGCTCTAAACGCAAGAAGACCTTGATTAAGGAGCTGCAGGTTCTAGACCGGGTGGGCGCGGCGACGGTGAAGCCACCCGCCCCCACCCCTGTCCTCGCAGAGGAAACGGAAGATGCCTTCGTCAGAAAGGCGCGGCAACGGATCGCCCTACTCGGAGCTGCCCCATCGGAGGCTGATATAAGCAAGGTGATCCAGGAGGTCCGGCAGGAAGAGGAGCGGGACAAGGACCGCGAGGAGCAAGAGAAGGACCATCAGCACGAGTTGCGGATGGCGGCGCTCAGTGCAAGAATGAGTGAACTTTCTAACCCCGTCCCCAAACCCGTAGGACCCTGGGTCGAGGTTTACAGCTCGACTGGAGCTTCACCCTGGGAACCTACCCCCCCCCCAGCGATACTCCTTTCGGGACTTACAGCTCGCCTGGAGCCTGTATGGGGGAAAACGCACATCCCAGCGACCCTTGGGTGGAGGCGTACAGCTCACCTGGAGCTGCATCCGAGGACGCCACACCCCCCAGCGAGTGGCAGTGCCACTGTTTCAGCACCCTCGCGGACTCGAGGGCAGAATTCCCGAGAAGGCTGCAGGAGGGCCTGGTCCGGTACCATGGGTCCACAGTGGAGCCCACCGGGTACGAGTGGCGAGACGAGATCCGCCAGGAACTTTGGTACGAGGCCCTGTACCATGAGAGGGACTACCATGACGTCTATGTTCCCTCCGACGCTGTCATCCACCAGGTGCAGTATGACGCTCGAGCGGCGTTCCTGCAAGATCGGGCCCCGGAGGAGTGGGAGGCAGAGCTCCAGTACCTGGTGCAGCAGGAGATTGCACTGGACGCCGCGTACCGCTCGCTCCAGTGGCTAGCCGGCCCCCTGATACCCCGCACCATTGACGGCGCCTCCACCGCAGGGCCCCACTATGGTGGCACGGGGCTGCTTTACGAGAGCATGGCCACAGACCCTGGGTTTGGAGAAGAGACAGAAGAGCGGTCGGAGGAGATACTGGAGCGACGGGAACAGGAGCTCCCGTACGACAGCAGGGACTCGGAGTTCGAGGAACTGGAGTTCCTAGCAGAGCGAGAGTGGGAGCTCGAGAAGGCCTACAGGAGATTGTTGGACAGCGTTCCGCAGTCGGGTCTGAGTCCCATGTACTGGGACGGGTCGGCGGAAGGAACCGACAGTCCACAGGACTTGGAAGTATGGGAGGCCGAGATGCTCCCATGGGTCCCCGTTGGGGCCCCAGCAGAAGAAGCTACCCCCTTCAACCCGCAGGAAGACACGGTGTCCGTGCCCGCGGGCCCAGCGGAAGAGCTGGCAACGGGGCAGAGCGCCGCTGGCCTCTGCCCACCCTCAGCAGCAGAGAAAGTTATTCCCCACCCAGCCGAAGAGCTGGCCACAGGGCAGAGCGCCGCTGGCCTCTGCCCCCTGCCCACAGTCTGCCAGGAGGAGCAGACAGATGGTTCCCCCAGGCTGGGTTGTTCGCAGCCATTGACCGCCCTGGGGATGGAAGAAGCCACCCTCCCGCAAGGAGACCCCCACCCAGCCGAAGAGCTGGCCACGGGGCAGAGTGCCGCTGGCCTCTGCCCACCTTTTCCCAGCTGCCCCGAGGAGCAGAAAGGGGATAACCCCGCGCTGCCGATCTCGCAGCCGTTTACCCCATCCAACCCCCTGGACTTTGTTCCGGTAACCACCTCCCCAGCAGAAGAGCTGGCAACGGGGCAGAGCGCCGCTGGCCTCTGCCCATCTCCCACCCTCTGCCCGAGGAGCAGAAAGGGGATACCCTCGCGCTGCTGATCCCGCAGCCATTGACCCCATCTGACCCCCTGGACGTTGTTCCTGTGCCCACTCCCCCAGCAGAAGAGCTGGCAACGGGAGAGAGGGCCGCTGGCCTCTGCCCATCCTCCACCATCTGCCCCAAGGAGCAGAAGGGGGGTACCCTCGGGCTACTTATCCCGCAGCCACGGACCCCACCGGAGCTGGAGGATGCCATTCTCCTGCCTGGGGACCCTTTCTCGGCCTTGAACCACCCAGCCGACGCGCTGGCAATGGGGCAGAGCCTGGTCCCCCTCTGCTCATCTCCACAACCCTTTGGCCCGGAGGCCCCATGCAGCCACTGTTTTCCCCAACGGCTGACCAGGACACTCGGGGCGCGTGCACTTGGCACCCGTTTTTCCCGGGTGCACGGTACCACTGGAGACGGCACAGGTGGTACCTCTCCCCAACCACTGGACACTTATTCTGGAGGGGGTACCCCGAAGGACTTACAACCTGCCAGGCACGGCCGCGAGCACCACTGGAGAAGCCTGGCGGCTCGCCTCTTGCCCACGGCCTATGGGCCGCAGAGACTGCACCGACTCCCCCTATACGACCCGTGTGGGTCCAACCGGGCTCGTCGGACTTTGGAAAGGGGGAGGAGTGTCACGGAAGGGACATAGGGGCTCGGCGCAGCGAGACCCAGGACTCAAACCCAAGACATTTTTAAAAGGACCTTGTTTTCCTTTGAACGTTTGCAGTGTGCGTTTCAATGTATGAACAGTTTATTTTCCTTGCTAGATGTGGTTTTACTTGATGTGCTGGAACAATGGATGTACAAATGTTGTGTGCGCTGAAGGCTAAGAGAATGTGAAGAATGTTGATTGTAAATACCTGACCTAACTCATTAGTATGGGTATGCAAATTGTGACTGTTGTACTTCAGCATAAATAGTGGCGTGTGATTAAAAGAGTTCAGTTCATCTGAGTGTTTGAAACATACAGCTCTGCCTGGTGTTGTCATTTCACGTCGGCTACATATCACCACCACCCAGGAACGGGTCCCTCTAACTCCGCAGCAGAACATCGATTCGCCGCGCCGTTGCGCCACCTTGAATCGGTATCTTGGGATACCGCAACCACCCCGAATCGGGTCCTCGGCTGAGCGCCGTGCCTGCATCTGCAAGGAGACTCTACCGAACCGCGGTTCGCCACGCAGACCGTCTCCAGCCCTTCAATGGTCAGTAGATCCGCTGCTCGAGACGCCGAGTGCCGTGCCACTCGGTAGTCGGGCGGATTTCCACCGTGGGTGCCCCATCTACTCTACAGATCTCCACCGCCACGTAGTCCTCTACCCAAGCCGCTCGAGACGCCGGGTGCCGTGCCACTCGGTAGTCGGGCTTGGCAACACCAACGAGGGGGTCAGATAGAGCAGGACCGCAGGCGGATACGCCCATTCCGTCATAAACCCCATCTCCAAAAGCACCTGCAGTAGCCCGAGATCGAGCTAGGACAATCTTGTCTAATTCTGAAGTAATGAAGACAAGTAATGAAAATAGAAAATAGATCTCCGAAGGTTTTGGGGCAGTGGGGTCAGATATTTATAAAGGGATTATTATATAAATGGTATGCAGCTGCCCTGCAAACACACCTTCATAATTTTACTACATTGTATAACTCATTCTGCCACTCTGTGTTACAATGTAACTACATGACCCACCATTGTGACATGTTAAAAGAACTAAACTGACCGTCGCTGGAATCTAGACGCACCTTTCACCTTTCCAACCTGGTGTTTAAGAGCTTTTCTGGGAAGCTGCCACCCTACCTGAATAGACTGCTTCCCTTAGCAGTTCCCTCATTCTATAACCTCCGATCCAGGACCTGCACCTTACTTGCAATACCACAATACAAAAAGAAAGTGTCTCAATCCTCATTTTCCTACAGAGCACTGCAGATATGGAATAACCTCCCAGACGCCATCAAATCTTCCCCCAGTCTAAAGCCACTTAAGCGATCTCTATTAACATACCTCGATACACAATGTACCTGTAAACATATAACATAGTGAGTTCCTACGTATTTTTGTTCTGTTAATCTGTATATTTGTGTTGGTTTTTTAACCCCTTAATGACCGCTGACGTACTGCCCATGGGCTTAGACCCCCGGACGTACATAGTAAGTCAGCGGGCTTCTAACCTCCCTCCCGCAGATACTCACCTCCCTGCTCGTTCCCTCAGCGTTTATGGCAAGCTGGAAGCTTGCCTCGCCATTTCCTGGGGGCCGGCGGATCTGATGACGTCATCACGCTGCGTGATGACGTCATCGGCAGGCGTCTGTAGAGGAAATTCAGGAAGGGGAGGGGGGCTCCTTTGGAGCCCTCTATCTCCCCAACCATGCAACCTACAGTGATGCTTTTTACACCTCTGGAAAGGGGAGAGTCCCCCCTTTGCAGCGGTGTATAGAATTAACATTTTTGCTGCCGGATTGCAATTCGGCACTAATCGGCGCCAAAACGCGATTCAAACCTGGAGGGGGCTGACATCTTGGATGTCAGCCAAGCCTCCAGGTCCCAACCCACCCACTGACAACCTCACCATATGTGTGAGGATGTCAGTGGGCCAGTTAACCCTCTAGCTGCCATGTGGAGATAGGGGGATCCTTTGGATCCCCTTATCTCCCGATCCGTGGCAGCTAGATGGTCATATTTGACATCATTGATCATGGCCTTTCTAATGATACCACATATGACCAGGTTTGGTTTAAAAAAAAATAACTAAAAAAAAATAAATTGTCTTGGGGGGTTTTAGTTAAATAAGACCTAGCCTGTCATCTAAACTTAATTAGCACAAAACGGTCAGAATGAGCGCAGCGCACATAGGTGAACTGGCTCAGCAGTGAAGGGGTTAAAAAGCAAAAACATGTAAAAATTGGGTATTTCTATTCTCGGGACAAAATTTTGAAACTATTTAGCCGGGGTCTTTTTTGGTGGTTGTAGATTTTGGGGATTAAATTACGAAAAAGTGTGTTTTTACCATTTTTTCATCATATTTCATATTTTTTTTATAGTAAATTATTTGATATGATGGAAATAATGGTATTTTTAGAAAATCCATTTAATGGCGGGAAAAACGGTGAATAATATGTGTGGGTTGAATAAACGAGTAAGAGGAAAATTTGACCTAAACACTAACAGCGCAGAAACGTAAATACAGCAGCTGTCACTAAAAGACGGATTTGTGTAAAACCGCCCGGTCACTAAGGGGTTAATATCTTGCATTTTATTACTTTGTATTTCTGTACCGACTGTAACAATTCAATGTTCTTGAACCCAGGACTTACTTGAAAATGAGAGAAATCTCAATGTATCTTTCCTGGTAAAATACTTTCTAAATGATGTGATGGTGTGCAGGGGTTGGGTAACAGGATGTCTGGGAGAGTAATTGAGGGAAGGTATATAGGACCCAGAATCCTGCATGGCCTCTACCCTCTCACACACTTGTTGCCAATTAATTAATTAAAGCCACAGGTAAAGTCCCAGGCTGCTGACTGCTAGATAGAAGTGTGTTTAATCAGACTGCTCAAAGCAGGGTGTGGAGCAGTAGCACATCTATAGAGATGCTATGTTTTTTTTGGTTATGAGATTATGGTTTCGTGATGGTTAGGAGTGCTGGATGTTTAGTAAGGACTCTCATTTGCATTAGGTTTTCTTTTGTAGTTTTTTTCTGAAATCACCTGCAATCAGGGCAGGCCCAAGACATTGTGCTGCCTGGAGTGAAGGATGAAACGCTGCCCCCCCCAAAAAAAACACGCATTGTGTATGAGCGTATCACAGTGCGCCACAGCAATAAAATTAAAAAACTCATACACACTGTACATTAGAATTTTATTGCTGTGGATACCCAGCAGAGCCCGGAATTTGACATACCCAGCAGCAGAGCCCAGAATTTTACATACCCAGCAGCAGAGCCCAGAATTTGACATACCCAGCAGCAGAGCCCAGAATTTCACATACCCAGCAGCAGAGCCCAGAATTTCACGTACCCAGCAGCAGAGCCTGAGAGGAGAGAATGGTGGCCGCAGTCTGGAGGATTCGCCCACACTGCAGTAATCCTGCGCTTCCATACTAGACCCGGCTGGCCGCATGTGTGTGTGCACCAACCACACACATGAGGCCAGCTATGCCAGGAATGGCAGTGTAGGATTATGGCACATGTGGGCAGATCCTCCTCAGGCTGCTGGTCGCCATGGACGCCATTCACTGTTTGGCGGCACCGCAAAAGTAGATGCCGCCGCCGATAAAAAAAAATATTGAAGCAGCGCCAGTGGCTGAAATTTGCTGCCCCAGAATTTCTGCTGCTTGGTGCCGCTGCTCCACTCTGCACCATGGTCAGGCCGGCCCTGCCTGCAATACTGGATGGCAGGATCATTGGTGCCAGTGGTTTGGGAATGGTGGGGCTATTGAAGCGGCTTCAATCATGTGTGAGTAGGTGAGCAGAGGGATGAGTTGCATCAGTGATGTGGTACACTAATCTTCAGAGATGGGTTTTGAGGTATTTCTTCTTAGCAAGGTACTTGATGGTGCAAACTGTATAAAAACTGGGACAGCAATCATGCTGTTGTCAGGCATCAAAGGTGATAGCGATGGTATATCTAGCACTTTCTTCAACCTATTTCACTTGAATTCGTCACTGTTGATATCTCATGTAAGTATTTTAACAAATTGTATAAAAATTAAAACAAGCAGATTAAAATTTAAATTAGATTCGAATGATTACAGTTAAATAATGAATTACCTATAAGAGAAAAGCTTAAGTATCATTAGTATTAGTGTAGAACATGTAATACATGAAATATTCAGCTCTGTACTGAGTGAACCTGAGGCTTAACCTAATTCTCAAAGGACCAGATATTAACGTATAATCACGTGAGACTCCCAAATCAAATCCTCCACATTCCCAGGTGTATACATTCTAGTGAGTGCACTGAACCAGTGTCATTTTTCAGCTATTTCCAATGATCAGTACACTGCTGTGCAGAAAAAAAATAATCAGGGTCATTAAAAAAATGGCTGACAGTGTCCTCCTAAAACCGATTCCAAATCGTTCACATTTATTGCCCTACAGATATGAAAAGTAACGGGCTAAAAATAAGAAAAGTAGACTTCCATTCAGAAATAATCCTGAAATGCTTACATATAATCTAAAGAGGCAGAGGGACAGGGCTTAATGCGAGAAACGTGATTTAGCTTGGACATGATACACTGAATACACAAGCTTTACCTTAGTTACCAAACGCATATTCAGCACTGAGCATTCCTAGAAATAATTTTTTTCCTTGCCCTCCACTGCTTTTTAGATCTGTTCCTATTTTATAAATATATATATATATATAAAATAATCCAGACATTTTAGTTGTTAATGTAGGTTTGGACTCACCTGAATAATTCTCCCTGCCCCAGGGAAGCTGAAACAGCAAGATAGACTGCCTAGTAAAATTAATCCATAAAATTCATATTACATCAATGGGTCACTGATTTCTCCTTTAGGATTTGAACCAGGGCAATATGTTCTACATGAAGTTTTGTGATTAAAGTGCGTACAGTGGATCTGTCAATCTCCGTTTTTTAATTTTTTTTTAATATTTGGATATTCCAAATTAGAATGACTCCAATTCAGTGAAGTCTTTTGGTATTAGGAAAACAGTCACAAACATAACCTATTAAAATCACCATGTTCTTCTAAAGAATGCTGATTTTGGTCTACGGAGTGACTGTAGTGCATGCAGCTTGCTTGTTAAATCAAATACATAAAGAAAACATTTCAGTTCTAGTTTTATAATGTATTCAAGGAAATCTTAAATAGGTGGAGTCAACATCACATTTTTCATTTACACAAGGCAAGGAGGCTGAATAAACACTCTTAGGTTATTGATGGGGCCACTCGCTGAAGTTGATTAAAAACTAAATAAATATCAGAAGAGCAACATTTTCTAATTGGAAAATTCTTTAGCATTACCTGATAGTCAAAATTAACTTCAAATATATTTCTGCGTTTTAGTTGGCAGCACTGTAGCTAATTACTCAGTGATGATATGGGTCATTTGCTTCTGTAACGTCCCAAAGCATCTTACAGTAAACTGACCATCTATATTAAATGTGACAATCAAAGTAAGGTACCAAGGAAAGAACAAAGTGTCATTATTTTGACCTTGTGTACGATTTCTCAATCATGGTTTTCTACATGATTCAGCTAATAGAATTCTAGACGCGAGAGAGAGTCAGCACAATGCTCTCCGAAGAATTACAATACGCAGTTGATACTTTATACAGTATTCTACAAACGTTTTTTTATTATGTATAACGATATAGGTAACTGAAACTCAAAAATAACAAATGTATAAATCTTGGTTTTCCTCCCTCTAAATGTATATATAGTCCAGTGTTTCTAGAATTCTCGTTTTGGGCAGTGATCGAAATAGGTGTAAATTACTTTTTTGGTTAGTTAATGAATGTCATACAGTACATCTAATTTATTTTTGAAATGTTGCCTATAGTCCAGGCACCATACGAAATTCAGATTATTTTACTGGTTCTTATGCAAACATCCTGTGTCTGTAAGCATATCTACTGAAAACAATCTTGCTTTCTTTATGAAAGGATTCAAAGTTGAGAATGTAGCAAGGGGCATTTTGCAAAGCCCTACAGATGTTTAGTTATATTTAACGTAGTATATGTAGCGACTATATGACTTATTCTCAGGAAAAGGACGCTTCTCCTTCTGGATTGCTCCCCTGCCTTTGACACTGCATACCACACACTTTTTCTGCAGACAGCACACTGGGACTCTGTCTTCTCCTGGCTCAGTTTCTACCTAAAAATGAACATTCTCGGTTTCCTTTGCCAGCACCACTTACTCCTCAACATCTCTTATAGTTGGAGTATAGCACAGGCAGTCTTCAGGCCCCTTGTCTTTGGCAATCAGTACTCTTGACTTTCTAAACCACTTCTGCAAAGATGACCCCAAGATGTACTTTCCTCTTTCCTGCTGTCCTTTCAAGAGTCAGTAAATGCCTTTTCCCATATCTCTTCCTGAATACCCACCTAAAGCTTAAGGGCCGTATTACAATCCTATCGCTAACATTAGCACTCACCTGTGTGAGCGTTAGCTGTGGTTTCCCTAGCGTGGACACACCATTTTACAATCCAAAAGGTAAAAACCCGTTAGTGATTCGGATCTTGGGCTTTTCAGTGCGAGCTTACTGTACTTTGCACTCCCTATGCTCCCTATGGGAGTGCAAAGAGTTAATTAGCATTAGGATTACAGTCGCAACGCTAATTACGCCAAGCTATGGTTAACTCGAAAGGTAACCCCAGATAGGACCTGGTGCTAACGGCTTCCACTACTGTGGAATCCATCAGCACCAGTAGAAAATCCCCCTAAAAATCAGATTATCACCTTCCATCACGCAACGAGAACAATGGCTCCATCCGCTCCTTCTTGCCACCGGGAGCAGAGAGAGACTGGAGGAAAAAAATCCCCCAGTCTCCCTCTGCGAATCACTAAGCTGACTGTGACCAGCAGCGTTGGCCTCAACAGAGTCCTATGGACTACTTGGAGGGGGCATGCGGTGCTTAGCGCTGCCCTGAGCATCCCGAGGCTTAGCGCCGGGTTACGGGGCAGGCTGTTGGATTAGTGCCTGCACCGTAATATCACGCTAAAATGGGGATGGTAAGGAGAAACCTCCAGGCGCAGGGTTTTCTCCTTAACGTCCCCATTTTAGCGTGATGTTTGTAATATGTCCCTAATATGGCAACCACACACCTTAAATTCTGTAATACTTTTGATGACAACAGTATAGTTTCTCGAGTCTTTTCTTCATCCTCTATATCCAGGCTCTTTCTAAAACTTGGCATAGTTACCTAGTTAACAATGAAAAAAATCCAGCAATTCCAGACCCCAGGTGTCACCAGAATATTTGTTCATTCTCTCAATTTACTGATGGAACTTCCACTCTCCAGACTTGTTCCTCTACCAATTCGTCCTCAATGTTTCTACCCAACCAATCTACCTTAGCCAACACTCTGACTCTGTCATCCCTTACCTGATCCATTCACTGGCTTCCCATAGAATATAATTCAAAATCTTGATCTTAACCTTCAGAGTTACCCCCTATAAATCTCTGATCTTAAGATCCTCCAGACCTGCCCCTATGATTTGGAATTTCTTTCAACACCCTATCTGAAGATCTCTAACATGCACTCTCTGAAATCAACATATTTAAATAATCCTTTAATAAAAGGATATAAAACACATCTATTGCACATACATCACTACAACCCACACTCTATTTAATATACCACTGACCAAGCACTTCCCTCCATCTTGTCTCCTTATCCTTAACTCTCATATAGATTGCAAGTTCCCTTGGAAACCGGGTCCTTCAATCATACTGTACACTATTTTGCTCCAATATTTTAGACCCTGTCTGATTTTTTACAAAACTATATAACAAGCATACCATATAGTAGAATGGTACATCCCACTCAATATATGTAAACTGGTACAAATAGTAGTTTCTTAATGACAAACAAAGTATTATTCTCCTACCATGCTCCCATGTGCTGACTGCAAAAAATATTGACATTTTAATAAATTGAACCTGTTAATGAAATGATTAAAACCTCCATCAAGGTTCAAAAAGGGTGGCCAACATTGGTCAAAAAAGGAAGAGGTAGTGAAAATATTAGGAGTCCCCATAATTCTAAGATTATTTTTATATATATATATATATATATATATACACTATATTGCCAAAAGTATTCGCTCACCCATCCAAAAATTCAGAATCAGGTGTTCCAATCACTTCCATGGCCACAGGTATATAAAATCAAGCACCTAGGCATGCAGACTGTTTTTACAACCATTTGTGAAAGAATGGGTTGCTCTCAGCAGCTCAGGGAATTCCAGCGTGGAAATGTGATAGGATGCCACCTGTGCAACAAATCCAGTCGTGAAATTTCCTCGCTCCTAAATATTCCACAGTAAACTGTCAGCTGTATTATAAGAACGTGGAAGTGTTTGGGAACGACAGCAACTCAGCCACGAAGTGGTAGGCCACGTAAACTGACGGAGCGGGGTCAGCGGATGCTGAGGCGCATAGTGCGAAGAGATCGCCATCTTTCTGCAGAGTCAATCGCTACAGACCTACAAACTTCATGTGGCCTTCAGATTAGCACAATAACAGTGCGCAGAGAGCTTCATGGAATGGGTTTCCATGGCCGAGCAGCTGCATCCAAGCCATACATCACCAAGTGCAATGCAAAGCGTCAGATGCAGTGGTGTAAAGCACGTCGCCACTGGACTCTAGAGCAGTGGAGACGTGTTCTCTGGAGTGACGAATCGCGCTTCTCCATCTGGCAATCTGATGGATGAGTCTGGGTTTGGCGGTTGCCAGGAGAACGGTACTTGCCTGACTGTATTGTGCCAAGTGTAAGGTTTGGTGGAGGGGGGATTAAGGTGTGGGGTTGTTTTTCAGGAGCTGGGCTTGGCCCCTTAGTTCCAGTGAAAGGAACTCTGAATGCTTCAGCATATCAAGACATTTTGGATAATTCCATGCTCCCAACTTTGTGGGAACATTTGGAGCTGGCCCCTCTTCCAACATGACTGTGCATCAGTGCACAAAGCAAGGTCCATAAAGACATGGATGACAGAGTCTGGTGTGGATGAACTTGACTGGCCTGCACAGAGTCCTGACCTCAACCCGATAGAACACCTTTGGGATGAATTAGAGCGGAGACTGAGAGCCAGGCCTTCTCGTCCAACATCAGTGTGTGACCTCACAAATGCGCTTCTGGAAGAATGGTCAAAAATTCCCATAAACACACTCCTAAACCTTGTGGACAGCCTTTCCAGAAGAGTTGAAGCTGTTATAGCTGCAAAGGGTGGACCGACATCATATTGAACCCTATGGATTAGGAATGGGATGTCACTTAAATTCATATGTGAGTCAAGGCAGGTGAGCGAATACTTTTGGCAATATAGTGTTTATATATATATTTATTTCTTTTCTTTGTTAGAACGGAGTTAAAAATACATGATACCAATTATTTCTGGCTTGACACTTTTCTCACTGTTGCTGGTACATAATCATAAGCAGGTTAAGAATAAACACCAACAATAGTGTGAAACGTGTCAAGCTTATAAAAACTGTGTTTCTGTACCTATACTGTCTCACATATTGTTGTGACACTTTAGATGATGTAATTTTACTCCAGCTCTAATAAATATGTGTACATGTACATATATTATTTGCGGCTGTTTTCTAAGTAATAAGATCTCCAAAATATCAATACCATAAACTTACATTTTGATTTGATTTTATGAGTGATATATTAGGATCAATTGATATTGTTTAGAACATTTTGGAATTTGCCACATATACAATAATGCTCTTATTTATTGATTTTCTAGCTAGAAATTACTTGTTTGCTGCATTATTAAGAATTAGTCACTTCAGTTTCGTGCTACCACAGCATAAGAACAAACATGCTTTCCGTTATAACACCACTGACACTCAGATATTTTCGTAATACACATATGCAATCAACCTCTCAAATGTGTGAATGTTACAGTTGCTGTCAAACATATGATATCGATTATATTTTTCGCTATCTGAAAAAAATATTTGGTTCAAGTGATAAGCGATTTACTTGTTTGATGCTGTAAACTTAATTCCATGAAGTGACATGATGATAGGGTACAGGAGTGAGCAGACCGCGGAAGGTCAAACTATAATAAATAATAAAGCTTTATGAGTAATGATCCAATGCTATTTGTGTAGTTTTGCTGACCTGATATCACAAGGACATTGGAACAGATACCCAACAAGTCTTGAGTGACATGGCAGGGGATTTTAAATCACTTAACGTAGTCAGCACAATACATCTAAAAAGGCTGCCCTCACTATACTTGTGTATGACAGCTTTTTTTGTTTGTCATGCCACAATACACACACAACATTGAACTATTTATCTTTTACTTATGGATGATTTTTTGAAATTATTGATTCTTCCATGGTTATTCATAATAAAAAAGTTATAGTGCAAACATGAAAACATACGACAGATTTTACATAACATTCAGCATTGTACTTGGTTTATATGTGTTTTTCTCTTTTTTTTCTTTTAAATGTAACTTTTGACCAATAAAAAGGTATCACTACATACTGCTATACGCTGGATATATATATATACACACAGGGTGTCTATAAAGTCTCTTTACAATTTTAAAAATGTATTACAAAGGCAAATGAAAAGACAGGTAAGTGAAAATTATTACAAAATGAGATGTATATTTTTGTTTTTTTGCCTCATTTAATACACCTCTATATGGATACCATTAGTTGAATGAAGCACATCAAGACGGTACTCGATTTCTTGCCATGTTCGCTGTAGCATACCCTCATCAATGGTGGCAATGGCATCAGTGAGCCTCTGCTTTAGATTAGTGATGTCCCATACCTTTGTTCGATACATGATATCTTTAACATAACCCCATAGAAAGATGTTGAGGGGAGTGATATCTGGTGACGAGGTGGCCAGGGAATCCACCGTTCTGGAAATGTTTCATTTAGGAACCCACGAACATGAAGTCCCCAATGTGGTGGTGCACCATCTTGCAGGAAAATTATGGTTGGTTGAAGGTCATGCAGTTGTGGTGACACGTATTCAGTCAAAAGATCAAGGTAAACATTTGCAGTAATTGATGTCTCGCCGAAGAAAAACTACTTCTTTCTATGGGATTATGTTAACGATAACATGGCCAGAGTACCATACAGCATGGCACTGAGGTTTAGTCAGGTACAGGTAGTTCAAATTCCTGAGCTGCCTAATGTAAGTAATGTGCAAGAGGACAAAGTTGCTGAAAGTAGGAGAGAGTGAGACTCACTGCAAGCAGTTCTGCAGCTATTAATTAACCCCTTCACTGCTGAGCCATTTCACGTCTTAAAAAAACACATTTTTCATATTATTACTTTTATTATTTTTTTCTTTACTTTAAACATGGTCATGTTTGGTATCATTGGAATCATGCTCTGGCCTTTCTAATGATACCAAACATGACCCTGCTAGCTGCCAACAGTCGGGAGATATCGGGGTTCAAAGGAACCCCCTATCTCCATCCCATCTTTCCTTAGGAGTCAATGAGGACGTTCCCCACACGTCCTCAGCAGTGAAAGGGTTAAGCTTTGAGGTATTTGAGGTCACATGGGAAGGCAGTTCACATACAGGAACATATGAAATCGACCTCCAAATGTGGTCTAATTTGGAACAGAGTTCAAATGGTACACACGTATCTACAAGCCTAGGACCAGAGTTAAATGATGAGCAAGAGAACCAAACCTGTTGTCAGGAACCCACCGTAGGAGCCCGCAGGAGGACCAGTGCAATATAGTTTCTCATGATTCCTGCAACAACATCTGTGCCCAGTGCACTCCATCCCAAACGTTCCCAGTCATACCCATGGATCTATGCCAGGTCTGCCTGGCTTCTTTCTGAACACCTCCACCTCAGCTGCAAACCATCAGGATGCTAATGGATTCTATTAAAAAGGAGACACACCCGAACCTTAGGGCTTCTGCATTGCTAGCATATCCACTGAGTAAGGTGGATCACTGGAGCTTGCGCTCTGTCTTCCTGGTTGATGCCGTGACCCTGCCGTGACCCCGATTCCTCCCTTGTCTTTCACTTGACTCAAGTTCAAATCAGAAAGTCCGTATCCTAAAGTCCTGAAACTGTTTTGTGTTGCAGTATAACACCCTGGAGCTGTTTTGTGGCAGCTCACTCCCTGGCACTCAGTGACCAAGCCTCCTGTATTCTGTGGTCCCAGTCTGCTCTGGCTTGTTGTTCCAGTGTGCTGTATCCTGTGGTCCAAGCCCACTGTCTCCAGTGGTCCAAGCCACTGTATCCTGTGGTCCAAGCCCTTCTGCACCTCATGCACCCTCTACTATCCAGATTCCTCTTGCCCATTGTTGAGGGAAATGTATGACAGAGCACATGGTCAAAGCCAATTAAAACATAATCCTTGGAGCAAATACATATGAGGGTCAGATTACGATCAGGTAGTCAAAATAAGGGATAACAGCTCATAATTGTGCTTAGACTACATTTGAGCTCTAAGCTCTTTTCTATATATGCTTGTTTTGGGAACAGGATGAAACACCCTTCCCATGGCAGCAATGAGATATGGAATCACTCTAGTGCTCTATGCAATCAAATTTATTTATTTATTATTTATTTATTTGCAAAGTATTTTACCAGGAAGGATACATTGAGATTTCTTTCGGTTTCAAGTATGTCCTGGATACAAGAACATTGAAATTTTACAGTTGTTACATAAATACAACGTAATAAATGCAAGATATTAAGAACAAAACACAAATATACAGATTAACACAGAAAATAAATATGTAAGTAATATAGTTACTATGTTACATGTTTACAGGTGCATTCTGTATTGATTAATAGGGAGCACTTGAGTGACTTAAGACTGGGGAAGATTTGATGGCGTCTGGGAGGTTATTCCATAACTGCGGTGCTCTGTAGGAAAATGAGTATCGAGCCACTTCCTTTTTGTATTATGGTATTGCAAGTAAGGTGCTGGTCCTGAATCAGAGGTTATAGGATGAGGGAAATTCTAGGGAAGCAGCCTATTCAGGTAGGGTGGTAGCTTCCCAGAAAAGCTCTTAAACACCAGGTTGAACTGACTTGTGATGCTCAATATGCAATTAAAGTGCTTTACCTCTCTCTGCGAGGCTTAAAAATTAACAATCCTTTGAACGTATACAATAGAAGGTTTGGTGGGTTAAGAATAAACTTACAACATCTAGGTACAAACAAATTATAGAATTCTGCTTAAAAAGAGACTTTCTACAACATCAATAGCCAAATTCTGTTGTGCGTGCAGATTTTGATGCTTTTAGCTGAAGGACCTATATGCATCAATGTGTCTACTGTATACACATGTTTCTGCATTTACAGTCTACAATTTATTTCCCATGTATGGCAGGGGCGGATCCAGGGTGGAGCAACAGGGCAATCCCCCCGGAAAAAAATCGCCGCCGCAGGCCGTTTTTCTCCCTACGGCTTCTGCCGTTCACCTGGGAAACACCTGACCAGCGCACAAGATCATGGAGTTCAGCTGAATTCTGCATCTTGTGCACTGGTAAGGTGGCTCCCAGGCAAACGGCCAAGCTGCATCCCAGCGGCCGCTCGTAGGGAGAAAAACGACCAGTGGGTACTCGGAGGCAGGAGCGGAGGGGCCTGGCAGCAGAGGAGGGGAGAGCTGGGGGCAAATATATCCATGTGAGCTGGGGGCAAATATATTCACATGTGAGCTGGGGGCAATATATTACATGTGATTTGGGGGGGTACCCAGGGCCCATGGTACGGAAAGGGTTCCCAGGGCTGTGCAGATGGGGTGCCACATGTTTCCTGCCAGCATGGAAAGGGTGCATTGGACAGCCCATACCTGGGTTACCCTACACTGCATAGCTTCAAGGGGTTTGTGCTGGGAGGGGGGTACCCTGGGCCTCTTGTATGGAAAGGGTTCGCAGGGCTCATGAGCCACATGAGGACAGACCCTGTGCAATGTTCTGGGGAGAGTGAACGTAATGAGCACAGCTTGCATTTAGGCACGTCTCTGCCTGTCACTGCAAACCCAACACCAGCTCTTGGCCAAAACTGGTAGAGTGCCCCCCAAAACCTGTGTCTGGATCAGCCCCTGACATATGGACTATTACGACCATTTATTTGTGGGTGAATAATTAGTTTAGCTTGGGCTGTGTTTTCCATTCACAGTAGTTGTTTTCAGTAGCCTTTGAAGAAGAATCAACACATTGCATCATGTTTTACTGGATTATTTCCTCTTATATTTGCTTCTAAGGTTAAAAATAAGTGAGAATTTTAAGTGTTCTTCTGTAATTAGCTGGTCTTGACTCTTCATAATTGCATAATTAATCTATAATATATGATGTAATGAACAACACATTATGGAAATGAGTTTTAGACTGCTTGCATTCATTGCATTAAACGATCTAATAGACTCCAGAGGAATAAGTGTTTAAGTAAAACTGCATCTTGAAAAAAAAGGACTATAATAGCTTCCTGAAAACGTACAATGAAAGTTACATTAGATTTCACAGTCTATTTGATAACCAAGCCAAGATATAGATAATGTAAATGTAGATAATGCAAACGTTTGTCATGTTTCTACTTCTAAGTCAATTCCAAGAATAAAACTATGTTTATGCATAGAACAAATGATCTGCATTACCATGAACTGTGTTTTTTCTCTATTTTCTTTTTTCTGTGGGGCAGATGGAGAAAGGTATTATAGGTTTCTATGAAGGATGAGAGCAAATATTTTTTGGGGTCATAATCAATGAATGAGAATGAAGAAACCAGTCTTATAGAAAGGGATAATATAAATAGGTGAGCTTAGAAAGGGAGACTATGTGAATACAATCAACAAAGAGCTCCATTCCCGTTTCTCCTTTTATACATAATAAGAACATTATTACAATTTTAATTTAGTATCTAAATAACAAATAATACAAAGTGGTTAACACTCTATATAACTGTTATCTGTATATAGCTTTTCCTATGTAGATTAAAAAAAATAAAAGCAGTGGTTAAAAAAATGGATTTCAATAGTAACATAATGAAGTGAACTTAAACACGTCCATACTCATAAAACACATTTCGCATGATATTTATAAAGTAATCTTAGCAGTATGCATGTTTGGGGATTGATTTTCTTATTAGCTCAGGATTTTTTTGAAACCTATCTGATACTGTCATTAATATTTTGAAGATAATTTTCTACATCCTATTTGCAGTTATACAAAAATGGCACCTTTCACCTCCCACAGGAATTCAAACAAAGCGAGAACAGGAGTGACTGCAAGTGAAAATAATTTCTTACGCCTACAACAGTCAATCAGGCAGAAATTTGCTCACAATGGTAATACCAGTATTATCTACACAAAAAAAAGAATTCCAAGACTGAAATAATTATTTCTGCCTGCTCCTTTTCTGTGTATTGCCAAATAACCCTACTGACACTTCCATCTATTTACATCTATAAGAATCTGCCATGTTGTATTTGAGCTCTTTTTCTCTACTTTCAATCTTAAAACATTATAATCTGTGTTTTAGAATTACCTTATAAATCGAGAAATCATAAGATGTTCCAAAATAATTAGTAGTGGGATTCTTTCATTTTATACCGCTCACAGCCAAAGTATTACACATTTTGCACCCCCCTCTGGGTCACCACTATCAATTATTGTCTTCGAGCCTTGTTCTCCTAACAACAGTAACACTTTTCTTCATTATCTCCCTTTCCTGTAACCTCTATTTCTACCACCCTTTAACCCTGTCTCCTAAGATTCCCTTAACATGTACCCACACCAGCGCCAACAAGATCTTTAGTAGTAGACTACTTGTCAGCTTCACCACCCTCAAAGCATGCATTCACCAAACACGTTATATTAAACAACAGCCTTATTTTTTATAATTAGGCATGACACCAGGTGCATAGGTGAGCTTAAGGAGCCAAAAACGGAATTACCCTCCAGACCACAAGACATTATAAGACCACAAGGCCAACGCATATCGACAGCCTTCATGCTGTCTTCATCAGGGGTAAAAGACAAATTTAATTGTGGTCTTATAATGTTGTTGTGCTAAGCATTATTTGGCTTTTTTATCTGTTGGGGTGCAATTTTCAAATCCCCATTTCTGAAATAGTTTTTTGGTGCTATGTGGACTGATTATCTTGATTGCTGGGATTCAGTGCAGCATTGAATATATATTTTTCTGATCTGGTTAGGGTTCAATTCTCAATCGATAGTTGAAATTTTCATTCCTTTAAAAGGTGGTTATCATATGAGTTGTCCCTAGGTATCACCTAATTTACCACTAAGCACCTCTATGTTTCCATATTTAATTCGTATTGCTTTTAAATGTTATGTTGTTGATTCTTTTGTTCTAATAAATCTTATTTATGGGGACCCAATCCCTTTAGTGACCATCCATATACTAATGTATATTGGGTGGTTATAAGTTCTTGTCTATATCTTCTCTGATAATATTCTTAATTTCTGCAAGCATTATTTGGCTGAGGCAGACCCTGGCATGAGCTGCTCACATGCCCGGGGAGTCCACGTATGTCACAATGGCAGCATCTTTCAGTTCTTGTTGGCCATCAGGTTGTTGAAGTAGTCGTTCCAGGACATGGCAGCGGGCGCTATGTGAGGAGCGGGTGGTGGCGGGTGACTGGCGGTGTCTGAGAGCTCTCTCGTTGCCTCGTGCTCGAGATGCATGCAATCTCTGCTCTCTGAATTTTTACATACTAATGTTACATACCACAGTATTGCCCTGTGGGTTTTCATTTTTGTGTTTGCAGATAGCTTGTGATATGAGAGATCGATTATAGTCTTGTATTCTGGAGGGTAATTCCATTTTTGGTATCTTAAACTCATGTATGCATATGACGGCACACCTAATTACAAAATAAGATTGTTATTTAACACACAGAAAAGAGACAGAAAAATTCACAGAGAGGCCTTGATAGACACACTGAGAGACACACAGAGACAGTACAATACATAGAAACACTGACAAAAACACAGACTTGTTTGAAGACACCGAATGACACAAAGGGGTAATTCTTTTAATGCTGCCCTTGTTTGAATTTCTTTCTCTTTAACGTAAACTTTTATCCTGGTAGAGTCAAAAGTGATTATAACTGCAACAACAATAGTCAACAGTGATTAATGAATAACTTCCTTTGCAAATAAACTTGTATTTCAGGGAACCCTTACAAATTTACATGATCAGGGAAATAGGGTCATCTTCACACTGTCATTGAAAGGTGGAGAAGTAGTAATCTTTTATCATATTTTACAGACTCATTCCTAGGCATTTATATGGCTTTGTAGCCTTGTTACTCTCCTGCACACCATATATATCTTACACTTCTATAAGAAAGGATAATTGGAAACACAATGAGGGATCGATATGTTTTTCCAACTTTCAATGTTTAATTACCCTTTGCCTCAATTAGCAAGTATTAAAAAAAAACATCTCCATTCTGCCACCCTACAAAAAAGGTCTAGTGGGCCAAACAAAGAATACGCCATTGGTTATTGTATTTCAATGTTTGGCCTTGCTTACTAGAAAAAAAAGAATAAAGAAAAGCTTTTCATTTGGTAAATACCTGAAACAAACAAGATTGCGTACCAGAGTAGTATATGTTCACATTTTGCCTTTGTTCACTTAAATGGGACCATTTGTTTTACATATCATGGTCCTTGTAATGCAGTGAGTGAGACAAACATCATGAACAATGCATTACGTAGTACTCATCAGAAAGGCTGTCACACTGGTTTACAAATCCAAGGTGACTTTCTTCTGCCACACAGGTACTATCCACGTGACCAGATTTTTATAATATGCATTGTTTAATGCATCATCTTTCTTTTTATCTTCTCAACATTTTTATGAATTGTTAGCAAGCAGAGATGTTTTTTGCTAGTACTGCTAGATAAACAAAACACACTCATAATGGCTTGGTTCTGTGATAAACACCCTTAAAAATGAATGCCCTAGGAAGTTCTTATGTTGTGTCTAAGGAATGAAGGAGGACAAGGCAGATTGAATGCTGCGAAAAATATAAACAAGGAGGTAGGAGTACACACAATAGGGAGTAAAGGAAAAAGAGGGAATTTTGGATAGCTGCCTCTAGCGCGCTATGTTTATTTCTTTTTGTATTTTATAGAATATCTGGTCTGACTTTCCAGATGACTGCGTAAAGAAGGGGGATCAACCTTAATGATCCAGAGGCACATAAGCAGTTCCACTATATTGTATATTGTTATTCACGCAGATAGAAAGCTGGACAACATTTATTTAACCCTTTCACTGCTGAGCCATTTCACCCCTGTGTGGTGAGCTAATTTTGACCGTGAGCTAATTTTGACCATTTTGTGCTCATAATTTTTATACGCAATTTAAAGTCATATTTTATAGTAGGAATGCACGATACAATACTAGTATTGGCACCGATACTGGCATTTGCACAAGTACTTGGTACTCGTGCAGATGCCCCCGGTACCGCCCCAATAACGAAAGCCAGAGCTGAACTGGTTTGCAAGCATCCGAGGGGCTGGGGTGGATGGCTGAATGCTCCAGCAGCATTCGACCATGCCCCTGCCAGCTCTAAACCTTTGCGGACGTTCGTTGGAACGCTGCCAGCTGCAAGGGCATGGTAGAATGCCTCTGGAGCATTCAGCCAGCCACCTCAGTGTCTGCATCTGAGGTCTGAAGTGTGTGTGTGTGTTTATATATATATATATATCTCACGTGCAGGTACCAGGGTGGCACCGGGATGGCAAGGCACTGAGCCCAGGATGCGGTGATGCACCACTCCATGGATGTATGGTGAGCGATGAGTTGCAGGAACACAAATGGTGGTTTAGAGCAGAGGGGCAGGACACATAGAGGGATTGAAAATTGGGAAGCAGAAAACAAACCAGGAAAAATGGGAACTTGGATACACTGGATACTGCCGATAAGGAGTCACGGCAAGGACTGGTAAACAAGGTAAGGGTCAAGGTGTTTCAGGATAATACAGGAGAGCCACAGCATACACGTCCTCGCTCTGGTTATAGATTATACAAATGCTGGAGCAATGTGGAGAGGGGGGCATGGCCCTTTATTTAGAAAGGTCAGGTTGTGTAGTGTTTCACTGTTTATCTTTTAACCATTAGTATGCAGGAATCCCAGTGCTGGTTCTGAGATGAGCAAGGCTTGAAGGGGGTTGCCAAGGTACAGTTCAGGAACCTGATAATATATATCTATATTCACACACTCTGGTCTGGGGTCTGTTGGGTATACATGTATTCGAGGTCTGCTGGGTATAAATGTAACAGAGGTCTGAGTGGGTATACATGTATCTGAGGTCTATTGGGTATACATGTATCTGTGGTCTATTGGGTATATATGTATATCTGAGTTCTGGTGCGTGTTTGTGCATGGGTATATATATATATATTCGATGCGCTGTGTTAGTACAGTTAGCCAAAATCACGAGCTTCCAGGCCTGAGGAAGAGAGTAATACTCTCGAAAGCTTGTCTTTTAAATGTTACGTTAGTCCAATAAAAAAAGGTATCACTCGTGATTTTTCTATATATATATATATATATATATATTGTGGGTGTGTGCAGGCTGTGCAGTGGGTAAATGGGGTGTCTGGCCATGTGTAACATGGGGGTTCCCTGCCTACATGCAGAATGCTCCCCTAGCCGCCAGTATCCCGCACCAGTGCTGATTCTGGCCCAAAACTCAGTGAAACATAGGAGATCCTTGCAGGGTGAAAACCAAACTGAGACTGCCTTTATTTACATTTTACAACTGGTTAAAACACACACACAGGGGGAAGGTATAAAAAGACAATGGAAACACACCCAGCAATGAACCATAGGTTTAGAAATGGCACAGCGATCTGGTTCAAGTTTGTTGCTGGGGGGGAAGGGGAGGCAATGAAAGCATGTGAAAACAAAGGAATCCATAACTCACAAATACACAAAGGAAAAGAACAGCAAAGCCTACACAGTCAGTCATACCACAGGAGACTCCACAATAAATACATACATAAGGAAATATTAATATAACACAGACATCAGGGAATTGAGCACAGAAAACACAAACTCCCTGGGCCACATTACAATGGTCGCACTAAAATGGGGACGCTAGGGAGAAAAACCTGTGCTTGCAGGTTTCTCCTTTGCGCCCCCATTTTAGCACGAAATATTACAATACAGGCGCTTAAAAAGTTGCCTGCATTGTTATCGGGCGCTAAGCCCCAGGATGCGCACAGCAGCTCTAAGCGCCGCCGTGCACATCCTCTCCATGGAGTCCATAGGACTCCATTGAAGCAGACAGCGCCGGTCACATGACCGCCTCGCAAGATCTGGCAGGTCGGCGTAGTGATCCGCAGGGGGAGACTGGGGGACTTTTCCCCCCCGGTCTCTCCCTGCTCCCGCCGGACAGAGGAGGCGGTTGGAGCCATGGTCCTCACCAGTAACCTTGCGCAGTACAGCGCAAGATTCCAATCGCTAACGGCTTTTTTAACCCGTTAGCGTTTGGATTGTAATATGGGTGGTCTGCGTTAGGGCAACCAGGGCTAACGTTAACGCTCACGCAGGTGAAACGGTGTGTGTTCGAGATGGACCAATGTGTGATAATGCTTTGTGCCATCACCTCCACATTTGGTCCTGGCGTGGGAAATGAGAAGGTGAGTTAGGGCAGTGGCATTGTTCTCTTTATAGGTACACAGCGCATGCACAATTATTGAGACAGGACCTTGTGTCTCACCTTGCGCATGCGCCGTGTGCTGTAGATTCCTCCTTACCAGGACCGCTCCGAGTCTGCACTCACTGACGACTTCAGGGTGGTATATCTGAGTTTTATGTGTGGGCATACATATATCTGAAGTCTGGTGTGGGTATACATATATATCTGAGGTCTGGTGTGGGTATACACATATATCTAAGGTTTGTGTGTGTGGTCGGGGTGTGTGCCGACCGGTGCAGTGGGTAAGTGAGGTGCCTGGCCATACATTTCAATATTAACATAAACAGGACAGGTTTAATTCTAAATTATTTATTGGAAAGCAGTCACATGACATTAAAAGTATCGGTGTGCGGTCTTAAAAAGATGGTGTTGGTGCATCCCTACTCTCTATACATAGCATTCCCTTTGTCCCCTTTTTATATAAATATATAGAGGGGGGCGCAGGGGGCGCTATGTATAGAGAGTAGGGATGTGCCAATACTATTTTTTTAAGACCGATATATATGTGTAGCGATAGATGTACAGAGAGAGGGGGTCACGTGGGTTGCTATGTAGAAAGAGAGAGGGGGATATGAGGTGGGTGGGGGTGCTATATGATTAGGGTTACCTTTTTTTCTAGGTTTTTTAATACTATTCCGATTAAATTGGCAGTAATTGATATGTACTTTATTCAATACAAACTTTCTAAATAGACGTAATGTATCAGTGCGGTTGAGCGGCTGATAGAAGTGGAGAAAAGACCTTGCCTATATGACATGTGCTTTGTGAAAAAAAAAGAAAAGGTAATGTACATTGTAATTTAAAATAAACTTGTTATTTTCTATGAAATGTGCTTTGCTTTCACTAGATGAGAAGAACATTTCTCACAAACATTTCTCTAGTTTGATCTGCATAGTTATTATCGGAAACCTGTCCAGTGTGGATAAAAGTAAACATAAACCAGTGTAGACTGGCTGTGAGGCAGAGCGAAGTGAAGTCAAACCTGCAAAATGCTTAGCTTAGCTTCGCTACGTTTACAGTGTATCTCAGGCTTAACTGTCCAACGTGCACAAAGGAAGGTCCACTCCACCACACAGATATACAAACACTCATTGAACATGATAAATAATATAGTAAGAACAAACATGAAAGGTTTTGGTAAGTATTTCAGGAAGTAATCCTGTCATGAACAAATGTGCAGGCAGCTCTTGGACCTGTAAGGTTAATTTGTTGGAATGGACATTTAACGAGAGGCAAGAAATCCCTAGAAACCCTCATAAACTTAACTGCTTCCCAGTAACAGCTTCATCTTCATCAGTAGCAGAAAATTGAAAAACCTCTTTCACAGTTGTTGGATGCTTTCCACTAATTAATCAATTTATAAATGGACAACCACTGGACTTTGCAGAAAAAGAGGAATTGCACAGGATCTTGTATAGTGGTCTACATGTGAATTACCAATGGAATTTATATAAAACAGCAATATCAATATGAAGCAAACCCACATGATTTACTTTATAAATTGTCTGGTTTCTGTGACGTGTGAAGACCAAAAAATTAATCCATGGAAAAGAGATGGACGCAGGAACATCTGTTTAGGTTAATAAATTAATAGAGCATCCAAACAGGTAATGAATGGTCCCACAGGATTCTCCATGGGCTTCAAGGACTCCTGCAATATGTGTGGCTTTAAGCTGGAAGCTAATTCTGTATACGAAATATGAAGCCCAAGCGGTTTTAGTAGCTCGGCCAAAGATCACATGCAATTTAAGTAAAACAGGAACACAGGAACAGAAAGCACACAAACTAGGACAACCATGACCACAATGAGCTAAAAAGATAAAAATCTAGAGGAGTTATTAAAATGTCAAGACTCTTTCTAGCTAAGAGTGGTAGATAGATCCACCTCTGCTACATAATCTTCTAAGCAAGCTATATAGACATCACAGACATATTTCTCAATGTCCTTTTTCCTTTTATTTTAAAACAGCAATGCAAATTATGGATCCTACTCTGAACCTGCTGTTAACAGTAGGAGCCATTATACATAACAGGTATTAAAGTAACTAGTCGAGCTGCTATTTCATCTTTGACACAACCTTTGATTGCGTCTCAGAATTTGCGTCAGGTTACTGTGCATTAATGGCTCAAATCCTTTGTATAGGGAATGTTAAAAATAGCTCAGCAAGAGAACAGCAAGCTATTTCATGGTAGCTTGCTGTTCTTGGCTGGTGCTGGTATTCAAAAACTAATATCAGCATTAAGAGTCTGGTGTTAAGTGATCTTACTTTTGCAAAATCACTGTAAAGTACCCTGACCAAAAAAAATTCTATACATCTCCCTGATCTCGTGGTGTAGATGGATCCTGTGCCTCTTCTGGCCAGATGCAGTGGGAACCATAGGAACAAATAGTTCCTAGTGTCTTTCCGCAGCTTTATTGCGACTCTGCACACAAACTCACGGCAGTGATGCTCTTGGCAACATGGAGTCTGATGGACTCCATGAACTTATAATAGTGGCGATGCTGCCGTTATTTATTTGCAGCTACCAAATATTTCAAGCCACTACAGCTGCTGAGTCAGAATATTGTTGATGACAGGGATATCAGGTTGTGTTTCATATGATTTTTTAAAAAAAAAATCTCAAGTCTATTGCTTATTAGACGCGCATTTGTTGTATTTCAAAACTGTTTTCTGACAATATATTAGCAATACAGGAGCACTGAAATTAAGAATCGCCAAAATTCTAAATCATACAAAAATGTTAAAAAAAATTGGAAGCGATCCGAAAATATTCAGATCAATTTGAAATTACTTCCCTAAGCGACAAATCACTATTTATGCAATACTAGCCCTAATCCTAACCCTAGCTTTAACCTTAACCCTAATAGAAAACAAACAGTTAAAGGAACACTCTACTCATCCTGACCACTTATAGTTTTAAATTCGTCAGTATGTGAGAAGTGCCCTCCCCTTCCCACTCCCCCGATCTGGCATAAAATGCTGGTTAAAGTGGTGAACATTCCTCCACTTCTCCCAGTGTCACCAGCATCCATGATTTTTTTGATATCCTGGCTGCCGATCACCAGATCGGTCCCTAGTGACATCAGCACATAGAAAGAGTGCCAACAGCACCCTCTCTGAGTCCAGTGTCTGTACAAGCAGTCTCAGAGAGGCAGCTGATTAATCAGAACTGCGCATGCGGTAGGCTCCGATCCATCCCATCGTTCTGTGCAGGCACTACAGTGCTCACATATGTAAAGTGAGTGGGTACCATAGAAGCGCCCAATTCGCAATTCGTAAGTTGCTTAGGATAAGTTAAGGGAAAAAAGGTGAGTAAAATCACTAAAATAATTGGGCAGAGGCTGTCAGCAGGCGTTTTTTTAGGGCATGTAAAAGGAACTGTATTTTTAATAGAGTATCCCTTTAATGTAATCTAACATAAAATAAACCAGTAAACCTAACTGTGACCCTAACCCTAACAATAACCCAACCCTAGAAAGTAATTAACATTTGGGGGTGTAAAGGGTGGTATTGGGGTAGTAAAAATGTGAGGGAGGGTTGGAGGAAGTAAAAGGGGCTTTAGAGTGGACTAGGGGTATAGAGGGTGGTATAGAGGGGGCGTAGGGGCTAAAAGTATGTGCGTATGCAAAATTTCAGAGATTTGCAAAAATTTGCGATTTGTTCAAAAATATTAGATTGATCCGAATCGGCAAATTTGAAAAATTCCAAAATTTGTCGAAACAAAATTATATTTTATGCTGTGCACGTGTATATTGCTCAGTATTTAAGGTAACAACATCTCTTGCCATTAATCATCTTCCGAAACAGTAAATATATAATTTATCATAATTATTAATGGTATATCTCATTAATTAATCACTTTCTACATGTGTTTCTATATGGACTTCAGTGATGAGGCACAGATCACCTGTTTATCTGTTCAACTGGTGTCCTGACCTCGAAACTGATAAGCCCCAATTGGTACAACTTCACTAACAGCATAATTTGCTCTGGGTATTTTTCCAGAAAATCCCAGCGATCTATCTGAAGAAGAACCACTCCCTCAGCTTAGTGTCTGCCACTGGGACAGACAAACAGAGAAAAAAATTGTTGCAGGTGGAAAAATGTTGCATTTACTATTTTAAATTTTTTTTTTAAAGTGCACTTTCAAAGAATTTTCTGAAAAATAATGTTGATGAAGACCTTTCTGTTTGAACCAAATAGTGCAATAAGTCATAAGGAGTTATTCAGAGAGAGACAATCTGGCCCCGAAATGGCACCGAACAGGGAATTTTCACGTACGGTGACATTTCGGGGCGATACAGCTATTCAGAGAGCAGGCAGTTTGTCAAATTTTGCCGAACTGTCAGCAAGTACGGTGCCTGTTCGAAAGCCGTGAAATCCCCATAGAAAAGCAATGGTTAACCTATTCAGAGAACACTGAACAGCAGTGAAAAGTTGCTGAAATTCCCTACTTTTTGGCGGTTTCATTCGGCAGGTTTAGTCAGGCAAACTCATAGGCTTCAATGTTAAAATTATCCCTGTTTTAATCCAATATCTAATAAACCGTTTATTATTTTAGTCTGCAGAAAAAAGTCTATTTATAGATTTTTTAGGAACTTTTAGACATTTTTCGGGACTTTTTTGGCAAATTTCTTTTCTAATTTTTTTAATAGTGGATTTTCTTTTTTTCTGTAACAGACCTTTTTATTATCGTTCATAGGACCTTATATGTAAATTCCAGACATTTTCATTCAATAGTTTTTTGCTAACAGCATTTCAAACCTGACACTTTCAATCGTATCGTTTTTTTTTTTTACCCGTCCGGCGGCTCGTTCGCTTTTTTTTTGTGGCTTATCGGCGCTGTGCTCTGTGGCTCGTCGGCTACGTTTGGCGGACCTCCGGCAGGTTTGCAGTGGTGGCCGGCGGGTTTGCAGCGGCATTCGGCGGCCGATTTCCTGCACTTCGGGCGCCCTGCTGTGAATGCTGAATTCACCGCAGGGTGGGGAAACAACAGAGCACTGAAATGCTGGCAACATTTCAGTGCTTTCTGAATAACCCCCTTAGAGTGACTGTTAAGGATTGCTCTGAGACGTCAATTGTGGTACTCAACAATACAAAAAATGTTGATTTAAATGTATTATATAGGATACATCTTTTGTATGACTTCCTTACATAATTGTATATTGAAGGTACAAATGACAAAGAACATACATTAATTATTTGTTATAACGGATATTGTTTTGCAGATTGTTGATTTGCTTAATTCAATTATTATAACAGACACAATATTAATCACTAACAATTTTCAGACCCCTGTCATTGGGAATTTGGAGAGATATTACAAAGAATTGTTTTATTTTCATTAATTCACTCCTGTCTATCTGAATTCATGTTCTTTGCCTGGCACAAAACAGAGCAATTTACAATCTCTTTCCATTGTATACGTCGCTTTGTAGCTCTATTTTTGTCTGGTTGCTCTATACCCATTCACTTCAGCGTCAATGACCAGTGACATGGAATTTTCCCAGCTGCTCGGCGTCCCAGTGCTGAACTCAGCTGTTCATGATGCCAGCAGATGTTGCTGCTTTTAGGAAAGGAAAATCTGTTTACGCACCATTTTGTCCATTAGCTAATGTTATGGATGTGTATAAAACAGGTATTAACTCGTTTCTTGCGATTCTCTCCAACATTCGGCGGCATTAGGGATACAGGAAGCATTTCTAAGTGTTATAAGAAGGGTGGTTGTCATCTGCTAGGAAATAATAACATACATTTACAATGCTAATTTATTTCCCCCAAAGGTAATACAAGAGCTAATTTTAAAATCGACACAGATACGATACACCCATATGTGTAAGACTCAATGTCCAGTCACCTATGATAACATACAGTAAAACCAATTTGAAAAGAAAATTCCAAGCAGTGTGCAATGATCACTAAAGGGTTTATTCACAAAGCACCGATATTTAAAGTGAAAATGATGTGCTTCTCACTTCAGCGCAGTTCGGTGATTTCATTTTGCTGTCATTCTGGTGAATTCACCATTTGCCTAATGGTCACAGTAGTGCGCCAAAGACAGAGGGCTAAATTACAATCTTCGTGCAAAAACGCCTGCGCAACGCGTGAATTTGTGCGCCAAGCGTTAAATGTTTACGCGCGCAAATCACCGCTGGAATTTCAATCCTCGCGCATTTTTTCATCCGTCGAGCAATAATGTACTTAAACCGGACACGCACAAATGCTCGCGCAGAAATCAGTGTGCGTACTGTCTTTTTCTCGCGATTCAGCCAATCAGAATTAAGAACCACAATTATCTCACGTTAAGTTTTTGTGCCTGCCAAAGTCAATCTGAGCATATATGCTGCAGCAATAATAAATGTACACACAACTTCCCCATTTTATTGGTTTGGTATGAGTAGAATGTGTAGGAGTTGCTAAAATTATGCGCACAAAGGCTATGCGTTCATTCCTGCGCATAGATTGTAACACCATCCGCATACCAGCGCACATACGCATTTGCGCTCACACTGTTAAGTATAGGACGCGCGACGTACATTAAGCTCGTGCAGCGTTCGCACAGGTTCACCCACGGTAGACGAGTACGTGCGTTTGTTGCGCTATGTAATATGGCATTCTGCGCAAAGGGTTTTACCCCTTGCATTAATGTTTTTTTAAGCCGGTGCAAACGTTTGCGCGAAGATTGTAATTTAGCCTAGAGTCGTCGAAGCCCAATGAAAAAGTAGGAGAACGTCGACGAAGAGCACCGATGTGGCCTTGGTGAATTCCACCAAACTGCAAAAAAAGCAAAAAAAAAAAAAACGGAAGTCTCCTATTCTCCTAATAGGTGTTTAAACCAATAAAAATATATTAACATGTGTCATGCCCCAGCCCTTGGAGCCTGCGTATGGTCATTCTGGGCTGCAGTTTCCCGATTACCACTCCTTGTCTGCAACCACTCCAGGGTTTCCTCAGGCTGATTCCTGTTTGGATCACCTGTATGCTTTGCATTTATCCATGTCACGCCCTTTACTCCACGCTCTGGCATTGTTCATCCTGCATTGCTATTGAGAGCGTCTCCCTCCAGAGCTCCTGTTCATATTTGTATCATGGTTCCGGTTTCCTTGCTATTGATCCTGTACTACTTCTCCTGGGTATCCAGTTTCTGCAAATATACCACCGCTGTGGTTCCAGGTACCTTGTCTGCTGTTTCCAGAGACTGTGTCTATATTCAGCTGTACCAGTACATCATTGTGAACTACTTTCTGCAAGACCTGAGAGATTGCCAAGGATCACCGTGGTGCAACATTTACCATAGCTGTTACCAGGGGCGGACTAATGGGGCCCCGGGCAATAGGTGGTCATGGGGCCCCCTTGTTCCATACCCACAGGAGGCCACACCAATAAAAAAACCACCCCCTACAACACAACACCCACATGTACATTATTGTGCTAAAGAATTTATTTCTGAACTCCTTAAAATAACCTTTTTGAAAATTGTATGAAGAAAATCCACTTGTACCCAGCAGCGAATTGGGGGATCCATTGTGCCCCCTCCAGACTTACAGATGGCCACCGCATTGCTGCAACAGCCATCACCCACTCACTGCAGCTAAGGTGGTGCACCAGTACAGAATGTCCTTGTGGAAAATGTGGGAAACTGCCGATCACATTAAAAGATACTGTACAATCCTGACACACTGCACATCACTGAGCTCCATAGCAATAAAACTCACAGTAATGTGCGGTGTGTATGAGCATATCACAGAGCTCCACAGCAATAAAACTAACAGCAATGTGTAGTGTATATGAGGGTATCACAGAGCTCCACAGCAATCATACTCCTTATTAACTTTATTAACCCCCCGTATATCAAATGTTGGGCACCTTTTTAACCCCCCCATATCAATTGTTGGGCACCTTTTTAACTCCCCCCCATATCAATTGTTGGGCACCTTTTTAAACCCCCCCATATCAAATGTTGGGCACCTTTTTAACCCCCGCCATATCAATTATTGGGCACCTTTTTAACTCCCACCATATCAATTGTTGGGCACCTTTCTTAAACCCCCCATATCAATTGTTGGGCACGTTTTTAACCCCCCCATATCAAATGTTGGGCACATTTTTAAACCCCCTCATATCAATTGTTGGGCACCTTTTTAGACCCCCCATATCAATTGTTGGGCACCTTTTTAACTCCCCCCATATCAATTGTTGGGTACATTTTTAACCCCCCTCATATCAAATGTTGGGCACCTTTTTAACCCCCCCAATATCAAATGTTGGGCACATTTTTAACCCCCTCGTATCAAATGTTGGCCACCTTTTTAAACCCCCCCATATCAATTGTTGGGCACCTTTTTAGACCCCCCATATCAATTGTTGGACACCTTTTTAACCCCCCATATCAAATGTTGGGCACATTTTTAACCCCCCCATATCAAATGTTGGGCACATTTTTAACCCCCCTCATATCAATTGTTGGGCACCTTTTTAACCCCCCCATATCAAATGTTGGGCACATTTTTAACCGCCCTCATATCAAATGTTGGGCACCTTCTTAAACCCCCCATATCAATTGTTGGGCACCTTTCTTAAACCCCCATATCAATTGTTGGGCACCTTTTTAGACCCCCCTCATATCAAATGTTGGGCACCTTTTTAAACCCCCCCATATCAATTGTTGGGCACCTTTTTAGACCCCCCATATCAATTGTTGGGCACCTTTTTAACCCCCATATCAAATGTTGGGCACCTTTTTAAACCCCCCCATATCAAATGTTGGCCACTTTATTAGTCACCCCCCTCCTCCTTACCAGCTTATGCATTATTGAAAAAAATTCAAACGAGGCATTGGCACCATAAGATGTTAATTTCTTTAATATTTACCACTGGTTTCCGTCAGCTCTGGGAACAGGCAGCCCGCAGCCATGTTTTCTGTGTCCCAGCGGCGCACTGTCTATCTACCGTGGCCGCGCTACAGCGTGCCTGCTCTGCATCCCCCATTCAAAACTGGAGCAGGCACGTTGCATTGGTGCTGCCCCCTCACGTGATCACTGTTTTATGCAAATTATTTTTAGATGACAGCCTAGGTACTATTTAACTTAAACCCCCCCAGGCAATTTTTTAAAAAAAAAACACTTTTTTTTTTAATTGGTCATGCTTAATATCTTTGGAAATGCCATGATCAGGCTTTTCCAATGATGTCAAATATTACCCTCTACCTGCCAAGGATCAGGAGATAAGGGGATCCAAAGGATCCCCCTATCTCCATATGGCAGCTAGGGGGTTAACTGGCCCACTGACATACTCACACATATAGTCGAAACAACATGGAGTGCAGCGAAAAACAATGTTCCTGTCTTTGAATCCCAGGAACAGATTTCCAGGGTCCTGAAGAGAGCTTCCTTCTCAGGCTGGTGTCAGACGAGCGTAGTGTTCACGTCCGTCATGACGCCTAAAAGTACGTCCGTGATAGCATGAAAGAAAGCCCATCGGAGCACGACACACGAAGTACGTCCGCACTGAACTGCGGACGCACAACGGCCACGGCCTACGGACGCAAGGCAGGCAAGAATGTACAACCCCTAGAACGGCCGCACGAAGTGCGCTGCGTCTGCAACGTCTGCATAGCTGTGTGTGTGAGTGATGGCACGTGGTCAGACGGACTGCATTTATACGTCCAGCATTTTTCACGGACAAAATGGTTTTGCTTTTTAATTTATTTTCCCTGCTACATCCGTCAAAATATACGTCAGTGAAAAAAACGGACTGTGTGGCCACTACTGCGTCTTCCGTACTAACGTCCGTCCGTACTGCACGGAAGCACAGTCCGTAGAAATCACGCTCGTCTGACCCTAGCCTCAGGGTAACCTTTAAAAAAAGAAGAACATCATTGTGCGATCTATTATATAATATGTAGGAGGTCCAGTAAAACGTCAGCACACTCACATGAAGTAGAGCCCTCCTGGCTCTGGATGATGCGCCTCTGGGTTATTACCGGCTACCCACTTGCCCTTTTCGATGCAGACAGTCTTGGAACCTCAAGTCTTGAGACCAGCTTCTTTGCTCTACCTGCGGATCTGGTTAGCTTTGTGTCTCCGGTCCAGCTTGCTCAAATCTTTACGAAGCATTTACTAAGGGCTTTTACTGAAACTCGGCCTCTATTCTGCTCCTGAGGTTCGCGCACAAAATGCGAGTTAACGTCTAGCACGAGTGACCCTGAGCGAACCCTGCGCGAGCGTACGTTTGTGCGCGCATCCCATACCTAACATTGTGAGTGCAAAAGCGTTTGTGCGCTGGTACGCGGATGTTATTACAATCGATACGCAAATTTTAAAGAACAACGTTTGCGCGCATAATTTTAACGTCTTTTGAAAGCTGGTGGAAACTACAAATCTGAATGTCCTGACCGAAACCAAATACACCAGCCGAAAAAAAAAATACAGCAAAGTATAGTTACACATTCTACGCATACCCAAACAATAAAATGGAGAAGTTGTGCGGGTTTTTATTATTGCTGCAGCATATATACTCAGATTGATTTTGACAGGCGCAAAAACTGAACGGGAGACAATTGCGGTTCTTAATTTAGATTGGCTGGATCACGTGAAAAAACAGTCTGCCCACTGATTTCTGCACGCAACGTTAATATGCGCGAGTTTTCGCGCGTATTTTTTACGCGTGATATTTTCAGACGGATGAAAAAATGCGCTTGGATTGTAACACCAGCGTTAATTTATGCGTGTTAATGTTTAATGATGCGCGCAAAAAAAATTGCGAGCTTTTTTGCACAAGAGATGTAATAGAGCCCTTAAACTTTAGAAATTTCAACCAGAAGACCTCCATTCATGATATTCAACTAAGAGGAGCTTAAAGGGACACTCTACTCATTCTGACCACTATCAGGATTATTCAAAGAAAGGTGAAAACCAGGAGAACTGTCAGGAAAAGAGAACAATCTAGACCAAATAGCCGATTTGGAAAGTAAGATAAATGGGAGAATTTTTCTGGTTTAGCTATTTTGACCTAGAATTTTCACTTCTCCAGTCATTCTTCTGAGTTTCACCTTTCTTTGAATAGACCTGCATATCTTTAATGTGGTCAGGATGTGACGAGTACCTCCCCTTCTACCCCCTTCCAGCTCCCCCAAATTGCAGGTTGAAGTGGAGGAGTTTCCCCCCCCCAGCATCACCAGCAGCTGGGATTTCTTAACTTCCCAGGTGCCGGTCACCAGATTTGCCACTAATGACGCCAGCATGCAGGGAGTGTGCCTATGTCACCCTCACGGAGACAACCTGTTGTAGTGAGCAGTCTCAGAGAGGCAGCAGAGGATTGGATCTGTGCATGCATGTGCATGTCCGATCCATTGTTCTGCACTTTCGCTACAGAAAACATGTATAGTGTACATAAAGTGCGCAAGTTCTGTGCTGGTACGTAATTTGCATTTGTGTAGGAGCACACATTCCGTAGAAAAGCTTTAGGGACTTCTGGGTTCGGCGGTCCCTGAGCCAAAGAGGAAGAGCTGCCTGTGGCGAGGGGCAGGAAGTGAATAAATTCACCCCAAAATGAAAATAAAATTAAAAATGATTTAAGTGCAAAAAAAGGAACTCTATTTTTTAAAATGTATCCCTTTAATTACATTGCTGCCCCAATAACAAGGAGAGTATATTTTAAGTTTCTTTCTGATTTGTACATTAAAGAGATTCATTTTGTCCTTTGTATTTAACCTCTCAGATGCATAATTTCATGTAATGGATGTGTACTAAATGTGCTCTTACATCATTTTTGCCCTAAGCATGTAAACCTAAGCAATCATGCAATTAGAAACATGGTTTACTGGGGAAACAAGGACAAGCGACATGTAATGTAATAACTCAATGTATTAAAAATTTAGACAAGATTCGTACGCAGTGACCGCAGTAGATCATAAAACACTGGAGAACAACGAAAGTCTATTTGCTAATTTGCTTTTAAATCTTTTTGCTAATGTAGCTCTTAAACTGCACAGTTTTACCTATTATTATATGACATTTCACTATTATTGAAGAAAATTATGGAAGTGGTTACAGTTATATTTTGAAACATTGGCCAACGTTACAGTTTAAATGAAGCAGAGTGTCTGCTGGAGTATACAAACCATTTGCTGTGGTAGTTTCTGCTTTTGCTGACACAGATATTTTAATGAGAGCTGGAGTGAGGCTTGTTCACTATTTTTTATTTTGGTTTGAAGGTATATACAATATATTGGCCTGTGCTGACATAAAATTTAATTAACTTTTAAACAGTTGATGTTTAACAGGCAGATTGAAAGAGACCAGCAGAAAGAATGAGGGGTAGACAGAGAAAAAGATGGGCAATCAACTAAACTGAGAGTAGCAGACATGCAATCTGAATGATACAAACAAGCTAACAGGAAAAAAAATGGGAACTCAAGGGGAAAACGGTTGACTTGTCCTATCAATCTACATGCCATTTTTAGAGTTAAATATACACAAAGTTAGAGAAAGGCATGAATTCTGAAATGAACAGAGATATAAACAGACAAGAAAACCAGTAACCTTGCTAACCCAGAAACCGTTTGTTCTTTCTGTCACTCTTTTAACCATATGTGCTTTTTAATGGTCAGCTTTGAAAAAGATGCCACCTCTTGGTCACATCCGAGAAAAATAAAAAAAAAGTCTGAATAAAAATAAAGACGCTCCTATTCGGATGTTTCCCAATTAGAAGCCTCCTTTTGTCTTCAGAACCATTTTTCGGGAGCAATTAAAAACATACCACGGCTGGTATTTTATTACTGGCTGCTATTTTCATTGTAGTACTGGCTGTATTTTATTTTGTATGGCTGGTATTTTTATTGTAGTACCGGCTGTATTATATTTTGTACGGCCGGTATTTTTATTGTAGTAGCTTAGGTACCGGCTGTATTTTATTTTGGTACCAGCTGGTATTTTATTACTGGCTGCCCTTTTTATTGTAGTAATACCGTTTGTATTTTATTTTGGTACTGGCTGTATTTTATTTTTAGTATTCTCAATGTAGTACTAGTTGATATTTTCCTTTAGTACCGGTTGATATTTTATTTTTGGTATTTTCATTGTAGTACTAATACTGCTTTCCTTGGTGCTGAAATATATTTCAGCACCAAGGACAGGGGGATTATGTACTTTTTTTTGTTTGCCCTAATCTTAATAATTAAATTAATACGCTAAACTAATTTAAACAAAATAACTAATTAAAACGAAAAACCGAATCAATCCGAAATATGACTTATACTAATCATCCATAATACAAATCGATCCAAAATACAAATTATACTAAGCTCCAGAAATACAAATTACTTATCTCCCAAAATAACGCATCAGTCCGAAATATGAATTGCGGTAACATAACGAACGCACCGAAACAAACTAAAAATGTAACGGATTGATCCGAAATTAAACAAAATGAATTTTTGTGCCATGCACATGTTTGCTGGCCAAATGGAGTTCCTGCAGTTAGAACTGCAGCCTGTGGCTCTGTGCATCAGCTGAGGAAAGCCCAATATATCAGGCTTACCTAGTCAATTTTAACCAGTTTTAGCACCTTGGACATTATGCCCACGAGACTAAAACTTTGGGGACACTTTCTGGAGCCCAAAAGCAAACAAAATGAGTTTGCAACAAATTAGTTTGCCCTGCTAAGCTGCAGATCTAGATAACTCGATATCGGGCACCTGATGGTGTCTGATGAAAAAGACTGATCTCGATCTTGGGAGTGAAGGGGTTCACTAAACACAAGGGGACTCCATTCATTTTATATTTATATATATACAGTATATGTATAGGAGAGACACTCGAGGACTTCAGTAAAAATAAAACAACTTTATTAAACAAATAAATACATAAGGTTCTTGAACCCAGGACATACTTGAAAACGAGAGAAATCTCAATGTAAAATCCTGGTAAAATCCTTTTATAAATAAAATAAATGAAAATAAAACATTTCGGCTCTTTCAATATCATTTATAAATAAAATAGTTTTGTATGTATCAGGGTTATTCAAAGAGATTTGAAAAGTCATCGCACCTTAGGTGATTTTTCTTCCCTGCACTTCGGGACAATTCAGCAATCCTAGTTCACCGACCCTGCGGTGTATTCAGCAAGCACCGCAGGGCCCCCCGTAGTGTAGGGGAAAACTCACTGCAAACACACTGAACACCCACCGCAAACCTGCCGAACACACACCGAACACTCACCAAAACTCACAGAAACAGCTGGATTAACCACGCCGAACATGCCGGAGAAACCCGACTAGCCGCCGATCACAGCGCAGAGCAGCCGCCGGAGAAAGCCGACACGCAAAAAAAACAGTACGCTTGAAAGTTTGAAAATTTAAACACTGTTTGCAAAAAAACTACAGAACGAAAATGCAGGAATTTACATATAAGATCCAATGAATGATAAAAAAAGGGCTGTTACCGAAAGAATAAAAAGTGATTTTTAAAAAAGAAAAAATGGAAAAAGGTTTCCAAAAAATTCCAAAAAGTTGTCAAAAAGATCCTAAAAAAAATCTATAAATAAAGAGACTCTTTACTGCAGAATAAAATAATAAACAGTTTATTAGATATTGAATTAAAACGGGAATATTTTTAACATTGAAGCCTATGGTATTCTCCTGAATAAACCTGTTTAATGAAACCACCGAACAGCAGGGCATTTTGGCAATGTTTCACTGCTGTTCGGTGTTCTCTGAATAGACGAAGCATTGCTTCTCTATGGGGTTTCACTGCCCTCGAACAGGCACCATACGTGCAGGCAATTCGCCAACATTTGGCGAACTGCCTGCTCTCTGAGTAGCAGAATGGCTAGGAAATGTAGCCATACCCTGAATTTCATGTCCGGTTACATTTCGGGGCCAGATCGACTCTCTCTGAATAACTCTGTTTGTGTATTTACCTTGATAAAGGCTTAGAAAGAGCCGAAACATTGGACCACATGTATTTATTTGTTTAACCCTTTCGCTGCTGAGGCTTTTCCCGCCCCTGTGCTGAGGTCATTTTTTACCTGTTTTGCGCATCATGTTTAAACGTGTTTTGAAGGCTTATTTTAGTATATGACACCGACATATTATATATCGTTCTTTCCGTCAGACTCGGTAGATTCATAATATGTCATTATTATATGTATACGTTATGTCATGTCTGTATATTATAACAAAAAATGCAATAAAATATGTATTTTCAATAATTTACAACGTGTAAAGTGTTTTTTTCCACATTTTAACATGCGAGCAATTGCGGTTATATTTTGTATGGGGTGCGCTTGTTAAAAAAATTAGAGATGGGGTCTCGTTACATTTTTTTTTGGGGAAAATGACACTATTTTTAACAAACGCACCGCATACAAAAATCGTTAGTGCAGCATCATTGTTCACATTATAATTGAAATGGGAACAATATTGCTGCATTAACAAACCCAAAAAAATAAAAAAAAAGAGTTTATTTTTTTTTTTTAATTTATTTTTTTAATTTTTTTTTATTTTTAATTTTTTTTTTTTTTTTACAAATTTTTTAACTTTCATGTTTGGTATCGTTGGAACGGCCATGCTCTGGCCGATCCAACGATATCAAAATTTAACCCCTAGCTGCCACGGATCGGGAGATAGGGAGTTCATTGGAACTCCCTATCTCCACAGTTGGTGGCAGTTAGGGGTTAACTGTAGGACTGGCGTCATCGTGCTGCGCACGATGACGCCAGTCCTCTGGGGGAGTTCCCGGAAGCTTGGCCGACATCCAAGATGTCGGCCAGCTCCCGGGAAGGATCGCGAATCGGCGCTTTTCAGCGCCGATTTGCGATCCAGCTCCCCAGGGGTTAATGCCAGGCATCATTTGGAAGGGCAGGCTGTGCCCTTCCAAATGATGCCTGGGTTAAGCCCCTGTGTGCCACCGATCGGGAGGGAGAGAGGTCCGAAGGACCTCCCCCCCCTCCATTTCAGGCGCCTCCTCCGCACATGCGGGGGGGGCGCCTGAATTAGGTGTCATCGCGCCCCCGCGATGACACCTAATGTTGGCGGCTGCTGGTCCGGATGCCGGGCTGACATCCAGGATGTCAGCCCGCACCGGAGGGGCCAGCGATCGGCCGGAACCCGGCCGAACGCTGACCCCAAACTGAGGACGCGCTCAGCGCGTCCTCAGCACACCAGCGGTAATGCTGAGGACGCGCTCAGCGCGTCCTTAGCATTGAAGTGGTTAATAAAGTTTTTTATTTTCTCGAGTGCCTCTCCTGTATGTATTTTTGTATTCATCCATGAGAGTTTCGTGCATCGGGCAATTAAGGATAACATTTTTGGTGAGTGCTGGACCAAGTGTCGAGATATATATATATATATATATATATATATACATAATTATATATATATATATATATATGCTAGAGTCGATAAATGGAGCTGAAATATAAGGGGTTATTCAAAGAGACCCGAACTTGCCAGTGAATTGCACCGAACAGTGAATTTCCATGTTTTGTGCAATTTTGTGGCAATTCCACTATGCAAAATATTGCAAATATCTGCGATTGACAGCGAAATACGGTGCAATTTGGAGGCAGTGAATCTATTCATAGAACACCGAATAGCAGGGAAAAGTTGGCGAAATGCCCAGATTCCTGGTGGTTTCACTCAACAGGTTTAAACAGAAGAATCACATATGTTCCAATGTAAAAAAAAATCCCCCCTTTTAAATTTTTTTTATTCAACCGCATATTCTTTTCATTTGCAGCAAAAAGTCTCTTCTATTAATTTATATTTTAGAATTTCTTTGGGATTTTTTGGGATTTTTTCCTGCAAGCTTTTTGGAACCCTCTCCCTCCTTAATGGCAGGGTATTTTGTGACCCTTCCAGCGAATCCTCTTTTTAACCCCTTACGTGTCAGTCTGCAAACTTGTCAAAGTCAGAACGTGGACTTGTGGCTGACATCCTTTGAAACCCCCCCCCCCGCTATTTCCCGATCGGTGGCAACAAGAGGGCCATGTTTGAAATCATGGGAAAGGCCAGAGCATGTTTGATGAAAAAAAATAAAAATATTTTTATTAACCTTTTTCGGCTATATTACATAGTTGGTGCTAACTTAACCAGAGCTGTTGTAAACTTCCCAGAACCATTATAACCTATGGAGGTTTTTAGTTTACAACAGCTCTGGTTAAGTTAGCAACAACTAACAGGGTTATTCAAAGAGATTCGAAAAGTCACCGCACGTTCAGTGACTTTTCGTTCTCTTCAATTCGGTTTGTTTTGCCGATCCCATTTTGGTGACCCTGTGGTGTATTCAGCAAGCACCACAGGGTCCCCAAATTGCAGGGAAAAGTCACCGCAGACCCGACGAAAACGAACCGCAAAAACCAGCGAATGCACGCCGAAAACCCACAAAAACATCTGTATTAACCTGCCGAAAACCATGGAAAAAGCCGAGCAGGAGCTGATCACCCGCAGCGAAGGCTCCGGAAAAAGCCGAGAAAGCCGAGACCGCAGACAGAGTGAAGTGAATAAATTAGGAAAACAGTTTGTATGAATGTTTGAAAAGTGAAACACTGTTTGCAAAGAAACTACTGAGCAAAATTGTCTGAAATTTACATATGAGGTCCAAGGAATGATAATAAAGAGGGCTGTTACAGAAAAAATAGGTAAACTTAAAAAAAAAAAAATCGAAAAAAAATCGGACTTTTAAAAAAAGAAAAATTCAGAAAAATGCTTAAAATATCCTAAAAAATCTATAAATAAAGAGACTCTTTACTGCAGAATTTTATAATGAACGGTTTATTAGATATTGAATTAAAATGGGAATATTTTTAACATTGAAGCGTATGGGATTCTCCTGAATAAATTTGCCAAATTAAACCACCGAATGGCAGGGCATTTCGGGAACCTTTCACTGCTGGTTTGTGTTCTCTGAATAGCCGAAGCAGTGCTTTTTCATGGGGATTTCACTGCCTTCGAACAGGCACCAAACAGGCACCGTATGTGCAGGCAATTCGCCAGGATTTGGCGAATTGCCTGCTCTATGGATAGCCGAATGGCCAAGAAAGGTAACCGAACGCTGATTTTCAGCGTTCGGTTACCTTTCTCAAGCAATTCGGATCTCTTTGAATAACCCTGTATGTAATATGGCCTTTTGTGTCTGGGTCGTATAATAAACCAGGACTTCAAATCACGTTTACATGATGAGCACAAAACTGTCAAAATGAGCTCAGCACACAGAAGAGAAATGGCTCAGCAGTGAAGGGGTTAAAAATGCAAAAACATGTAAACATTGAGAGTTTCTAAACTCAGGACAACATTTTGAAACTATTTACCCGGTGTCTTTTTGGTGGCTGTAGATTTTTGGGGTCAAAGTTCCAAAAAGTGTGTTTTTTCCATTTCTTCATATTTCATAAATTATTTTATAGCAAATTAAACAATATGCTTTAACCACTTCCATGCGGAGGAAGCTGTGCGGAGGATGCGCTGAGCGCGTCCTCCCTTTGGGGTCAGCGTTTGGCCGGGTTCCGGCCGATCGCTGGCCCCCCCGGCGCGGGCTGACATCCGGAACCGCCGCCGATGAAATTAGGTGTCATCGCGGCAGCGCGATGACACCTAATTCAGGCGCCCCCCCGCATGTGCGGAGGAGGCGCCTGAAAGGGAGGGGGGAGGTCCTTCGGACTTCTCTCCCTCCCGATCGGCGGCGTTGCGGGGGTTAACCCAGGCACCATTTGGAAGGGCACAGCCTGCCCTTCCAAATGGTGCCTGGCATTAACCCCTGGGGAGCTGGATCGCGAATCGGCGCTGAAAAGCGCCGGTTCGTGATCCTTTCCAGGAGCTGGCCGACATCTTGGATGTCGGCCAAGCCTCCGGGAACTCCCCCTGAGGACTGGCGTCATCGTGCATAGCACGATGACGCCAGTCCTAGAGTTAACCCCTAACTGCCACCAACGGTGGAGATAGGGAGTTCCAATGAACTCCCGATCCGTGGCAGCTAGGGGTTAAAGTTTGGTATGGTTGGATCGGCCAGAGCATGGCCGTTCCAACGATACCAAACACTACTGTGAATTTTTTTTTTTTTTTTTTAATTTTTTTAATTAAAAATAAAAATATATTTAAAAAAAAATTATAAAAAAACAAAACATTTTTTTTTCTTTTTTTTTGGTTCGTTAATGCAGCAATATTGTTCCCATTTCAATTATAATGTGAACAATGATGCTGCACTAACGATTTTTGTATGCAGTGCGTTTGTTAAAAATCGTGTAATTTTCCCCAAAAAAAATGTAACGAGACCCCATCTCTAATTTTTTTAACAAGCGCACCCCATACAAAATATAACCGCAATTGCTCGCATGTTAAAATGTGAAAAAAACCACTTTACACGTTGTAAATTATTGAAAATACATATTTTATTGCATTTTTTGTTATAATATACAGACATGACATAACGTATACATATAATAATGACATATTATAAATCTACCGAGTCTGACGGAAAGAACGATATATAATATGTCTGGGTAATATACTAAAATAAGCCTTCAAAACACGTTTAAACATGATGAGCAAAACCGGTAAAAATGACCTCAGCACAGAGATGTGAAAAGCCTCAGCAGCGAAAGGGTTAATTATTTATTTGCAAAGTATTTTACCAGAAAGGATACGTTGAGATTTCTCTCGTTTTCAAATATTTCCTGGATTCAAGAACATTGAAATTTTACAGTCGTTACAGAAATACAAAGTAGTAAAATGCAAGATATTAAAAACAAAACACAAATATACAGATTAACAGAAAATAAATATGCAAGTAATATAGTCATTATGTTACATGTTTACAGGTGCATTCTGTATTGAGGTATGTTAATAGGGAACTCTTGAGTGACTTTAGACTGGGGGAAGATTTGGTGGCGTCTGGGAGGTTATTCCATAATTGTGAAAATGAGGATCGAGCCACTGTCTTTTTGTATTGTGGTGTTGCAAGTAAGGTGCTGGTCCTGGATCGGAGGTTATAGGATGAGGGAGCTGCTAGGGGAAGCAGCCTATTCAGGTAGGGAGGTAGTTTCCCAGAAAATCTCTTAAACACCAGCGGCTGATGAAAATAATGGTATTTTTAGAAAGTTGTTAAGTTAATGCCTGCAGCCATTGTACATAACAATCATTACCTTGATGGCTTGATACACTATTAGGGTCAAGCTGCAGGGCTTGCCTCCGGCTTGACATTAGTGGCTTCTCACTGTATTTAAGGTGTCCGATACTTTCTGTAGGAACCATTAATGACGACTCCCTGAGAAAAAAAATCCAAAACTTACATCTGGGCACCTCTGTATGCAGAGTAGCACTGAAAGAAAACAGATCACAGTGTCCTTCCAAGACTCCAGCAGCGAGACCCAGCATACACAAGCCCGCGCAGGGTTACACTATTAGCCATGGCAACCTAAGGACTTAAGGAGCCGATACCAGTGGCAATGTTGCCTTTATCAATGAATGGCTCCCACATATCTTGACTTGAGACACTAGTACGGTGGCTCTGTTGGAACTGAGTCTTTAACCCCTTCATTACCATTATTGCGATATCTCGAGTTTCAAAGGCACCATACAGTGCCCTGATATCGAGATATCTCAATATGCTGATCTGCAGCCCAAAATTAAATGAAATTAGTTTGCTGCAACCAAATTTTGTTTGCTTTTGGGCTGCAGACGGTGCTCCCAAAGTTTTAGCCCTGTGAGCATAATGCCCAAAGAGTTAAAACTGTGATAAATCAGCAAACTAAATGTCGGAAGGGCATTCAGCAAGCTGATACAGTGTTGCAGTAAAAAACAGAACGGCAACTGTAACTCAATTTGGTTCAGTAGCTGGCACTATTTACTGACCAAATATGTTAGTACAGTAAGTAAAATCATTGGGAGTATTTTTAAATGTCTTTAAAGAGTAGAATTAATTAACATGATTTTTCAAAAAAACACTGGTTTCTGACAATGTTTTTTTTTGGAAAATCACTTGGTAGTGAAAGGGTTAATAGAGAGAGCCACAAATGGATAACGAATAACATAAAATTAATATATGTGTGAGCTGCTATTAACGGCTCAGTTGAATCTGGCCCTAGGTTTGCAAAACACGGTTATATCCCTATTGACCTCTCATTAGGGAGATGATTAGAAAAGTGATTCCGATATATTCAGTCATTTTGATACAGTGTTCTGGAAAACAGTACAGATGGAATATTAACACAGCAGCTAAAACATCTAAGGGTTAAAGAGTTAATGTGGCCATGGACAGCAAATGCATAAAATTTGAAAGTAGTCATTTGATATACCAGCAAGAAATCATGCCCCCTGCTAATTTTATGCCAACCTAGAAATGTGGACATATTGAGAGCATCAATATACCTATGTACATCTATTTGTGTTTCTATTCATGAAATAATCTATTTAATGCATGTTGTCTCCAAGGAATGAAATTAAAGCCTGTATCAAAGTCTAACGACCATGGTTATAGAAAAAATATTCATAAGAAAAGAATGTGCTATAATGATAAAAGAGATGGTTCCCATAAGCATGTCATTACAAAAGCACCTAGATGCATTCAACGTGTCACTACTACAAAGTTGTCATAGAGTGAAACATGTATCTCTTCATTTAACATGATATGTTGCTGTTGCTGAGGAGAGTCATTAGGTAAGCTGTTAATTATGTCTACACCCTCATAATATCACCCACTGTGTAAGAGCAATTTGTGATCTGGTACCCATCAAGTAGAATCTACCAAATATCATAGAATTGTAGACTCCTTACAAGTTGACATCAGAGAGATGGTGACAGATGGGTTGCCGTATCCGGGTTTGGCAGTTTATTCCAACAGCTTCTATACATAAAGATGCCCAAAGGCTTGTGTCTCTAGACCATCTGGCTAACAGGACATTGCAATGCACTTTTTCTAATTCATAGATAATAATCTTTTCTTTCCAAATGAAAAGGAATGGAATTTATGCAATGTCTGGCCGCTATCCGGCCGCCGTCCTCCAATGCCGTCAGAGGGATACAAGGATATTGTTGGCATATATTTTCTTCATCATTCAAACAACACGTTGTATTGCAGATTTTTGTCCTCAGGATAATAGGTCAGAGTGCAGTTAATAAAACCTGTATGTCAAGAACTACATTCAAATTTATATCACAGAGAAACCTTATGGTTATCTCACCTGAAGATGACTTTACATAAATCAATTTATTGCAATGATTCCAGCATATTACTTAATATAAATATTATTTAATACAACACGCGACTCCAAATAACAGCCAGTACATTGGATTGCTGTGTTATTTATGGAGAAACTCATATTTTAAGATCCCTGTAATACAAAATTGCCAATGTGTCCCATAAAAAGGAATCTATCTAAAAGAGTAGGAATTATTTAATAAACGATAATTTCTAATTTTGACATTTGAAACTCATCATTTCATATATTTGTGTCACACATTATTCAAAATCAGCTATAAGAACGTACATCTGAAACTTGCTAAGTGGTGTGAGTCTCACTGTTCTAGGGTATAAGAAAAAGATTTGTGGTCAGGTGAGCGTAAGCTAAAAGGGGTTATTCTAAGAGCACCGATATTTTGGTGCTCTTTCATTTGGCGTACTTTGGTGACATCAATTCGCCGAACCTTCAGTGAATTCAGCATTCACCGCAGGGTCCCGAAGTGAACCGAATCAATCCACCGAACGCTGCAGATGAACTCTCCAAATCAACCAGATAAATCGCCGAAAGCTGACGAAAAATCACCGAATCGATTCGAGAAACCATCGAACGCAGCCGTAAACCCACCGAACAAATCGCCGAACGCATCCTCAAACTGACAAATGCAGGCGATGACCCGCTGAACAGACCGCTGAACGCTGCTTGAAAAAGCCATCCAGCCGTCGAACAGGAGTAAAAATAAACAAAAAAAAAGGCGTTTTAAAATAAAAAAACTAATGCATGAAAATGCATTGAAATATAATATATACTGGAAGGTCCTATGAATCCTATAAAAGTCTGTTACAGAATTAAAAAAAGCAATTTTAAAAAAAGATCAGAATCAAAAATTTAGTTGAAAAATGGCTAAATAATTTTTTAAAAATAAATTAGTAAAGATATTTTTTGCTGCAAAAAATAAATAAATGGCTCAATAGAAATTTAATAAATAACAGGATTTTTTTTACATTGAAACCTAAGGGATTAACCTGTTGAACGAAACCACCGAAAATCTGGACATTTTACCAACTTTTCTCTGCCGTATTTCGAAACTGTATTTCGCTGGCAACTCGCCAATACTTTTTGAATAGCCGAATTGCCACAAAATTGCACCGTATGGGGGAATTCACTATTCGGTGAAATTCGGTGGCAAGTTTGGCTCTCTGAATAACCCATCAAAAGCAAACAACGCCCATGAAATGCTACTCTTCGAAAATGATGATAGATCCTGAGACTCCTGTGGAAAATTGCAAAAGTCCCTGTGAACTGTTAGCACTTCAGATACGATTGACATTCCATAATAAATATAGGATCCTAAGCTCGCAGGCGGGTGTGAGTTGACCTAGATGCCAACTGTCTTTAGAAACCCAACATTTGCGAATGCACACAATATTCCAACTCCAAAAAGTGAGAAGCCTTGAACATGAGACTGACCTCATCACAAGGCATATGAACACTTTGGCGAATCTTGGGTTCAGTCCAATTACCACGGTGCAAAAACTGAGGAACACCCATGGATCACCTACTTTCTGCATATTGATGTCTCACAGAGGACAATGATCTCATGTCTAAAATCAAGAACAAGAAACCTGCAAGAAAACTGAATGTGAGCAACGCTGACAGATGCGTCTCAAACAAGCTTTACACGCTGCGGTTGTCGGTTTTTGAAGTCACAGGATGAATCTGAAAGACAAAGGGCCCTATTACACTCTGCACGCTAACGGTAGCGCTCACCTGCGTGAGCATTACTGTTAGCTGCGGTGTTTAGGGCATATTACAATCCAAACGCAAACGGGTTAAAAAACCCGTTTGTGTTTGGGACCTTGCGCTTCAAAGCGCGAGGTCACTGCGCTTTGCGCTCCATATACTTAACATAGGGAGCGCAAAGTGTTAATCAGCGGTGGTATTACAATGTGCCAGCGCTAATTAACGCCTGGCTCTGGTCAGCGAAAAGTTAACCAAAGCCAGGACCTGGTGTTAACGGATTCCGCTAGTGCAGAATCCATTAACACCAGCTTTAAACCGTAAAAAAAAAACCAGATACTCACCCTCTGTCCTGCGATGAGGACCGCGGCTCCGGTCGCCGCCTCTGGCCAGCGGGAGCAGGGAAAGACAGGGGAAAAGTCCCCCCTGTCTCTTCCTGCGTATCCCTACGCCGACCAGCCAGTTCTCGCGATGCGAGATCCGGCCGGTCACGTGACCTGCAGAGAGAACCTCAATGGAGTCCTATGAACTCCAGCGAGTGGATGCTCGTGGCTGCGCTCAGCGCTGCCGCAACCTTCCTGATTTTTAACGGGCGCTACAATGCAGGCAGCATTTTCTTGCGCCTGCATTGTAATCCCCTGTTGAACCTGGGGTGGTAGGGGGAATACCGCAGGTGCAGTTTTTTCCCCCTACCGTCCCCGGTTTAGCGCATGGATCGTAATAGGGCCCAATACAAGCTAACATAACACAAAGCAAAAGTAACTAATACTTGTTTCCTGGCTGTGAGTTCATCCATGGAGTCAACTGACCACTTGCAGTGATAACTCAAGTGGTGGGTTATAGCGTCTAGTGCTGTTGGTGGTTTTGGCTGAAAGGCTTGTGTGTAAGAAGAATAAAAGGTTTAATGGTTTACTATCACCAGTGAGTAAAAGAGAGAAACGCCTTAAATATGGAATTAATTTAAAGGAGATAAGACTGGAGAGAAGGACAAGAAGGAAGGCGAAAATTAAATTAGGTCACCTGAAAAAAATAGGCAGATAAAACAAAAAGGGTTAATTTTGAATAAGGTATTTAATGTGAAATATTAACATTTAGGACGGTTTATATAGGCTGCTAGTCAGCTTAAAGATGTATCTATGCATGTGCAAGCCAAAGGGAGAAAAAAAATTTGCAGAGCCGAGAGTATTATTTTGATCTACGAATTAACCCATGGAGAGCAGCTCCTCTAGTATTTGTAGTATTTGACAAACTGTAACTTTCCAGATTATGGGCATTTAAATTGCTTATAAAATGCTCTTTGTAAAATCCATAATTTATCATAGGACATTCAAATACTCTACAATCACATGAAAGAATGGTCAACGGAGTGTTTGGCCTAGATATAATGCACCTAAGGGTAGTTATTGAGGTTAGCTCGCCAATAGCCTAATGGCTATTTTTAATCTCTATGAACTAAATATTTCTTAGCTCAGTGCATTTTGGAGAGCAATTATCAAACATTGATTGTGAAACTGAGTCTAAAGCAGGAAAGCCTTATTTGATTTCTGTGTCATCTACTTGTTAGCTCAGGCTAGCCATGTTATCTTAGTCCCTTGGGCATCCAAAAATTGCATTGCGAACTTTAGAAGATGCAAGTGCACCGCTACATATATATTGTGTGTGCTGTGTGAATAAATTATTGAAATATTATGGAAAAAAAATATATGTATGCAATATTTTAACAGGAAGACTGAGATGCTTGGGATTTTAAAAATATACACCCACAGATACTGTATATGTGTTGTTTATTTCATATGAACATAAATACGTCACAATTTTTTTTATGAAGTATAGCATCCAAGTATCCCTCCTTTGCTCGCTTCGAAGTCACTGGAAAGCTCATGGAATACTCGTCGGTGGATCTACAAGCATGCCAATCCAGTGTCTGCAATCGCAAGTGAGACATCCGTGAAAAAAGCATGCGAGCAAAAATAATGTCAGATGCCTCACTAATAAGTTATACACACTGCAAATGTAGCTTAACAACAGTGCATTATAAATGCATGTTAAAACATACAAGTGATTTTAAAATTTATACAGAATCTCACAGAAGTTAGTAAACTTACATTTTTGTAAATATTTTATTATATCTTTTCATGTGACAACACTGAAGAAATGACACTTTGCTACAATGTAAAGTAGTGAATGTACAGCTTGTATAACAATGTAAATTTGCTGTCCCTTCAAAATAACTCAACATACAACCATTAATGTCTAAACCGCTGGCAAGAAAAGTGAGTACAACCCTAAGTGAAAATGTCCAAATTGGGCCCAATTAGCCATTTTCCTCCCCGGTGTCATGTGACTTGTTAGTGTTACAAGGTCTCAGGTGTGAACGGGGAGCAGGTGTGTTAAATTTGGTGTTATCGTTCTCACTCTCTCATACTGGTCACTGGAAGTTCAACATGGCGCCTAATGGCAAAGAACGCTGAGGATCTGTAAAAAAAAATTGTTGCTCTACATAAAGATGGCCTAGGCTCTAAGAAGATTGCCATGACACTAAAACTGAGCTGCAGCATGGTGGCCAAGACCATACAGCAGTTTAACAGGACAGATTCCACTCTGAACAGGCGTCACCATGGTCGACCAAAGAAGCTGAGTGCAGGTGCTCAGCGTCATATCCAGCGGTTATTTATTTGCAAAGTATTTACCGAGGAAGGATACTTTGAGATTTCTCTCGTTTTAAAGTATGTCCTGGGTTCAAGAACATTGAAATTTTACAGTCGTTACAGAAATACAAATTAATAAATGCAAGATAGTGAAAACAAACCACAAATATACAGATTAACACAGAAAATAAATATGTAAGCAATATAGTCACTATATTACTATTATATATAAATATATATTACAGTCTTTGGGAAATAGACATATGATTGCTCGTCATGGTCGACCAAAGAAGTTGAGTGCACATGCTCAGCGTCATATCCAGAGGTTGTCTTTGGGAAATAGCCAATGATATCAAAAATGAGCACGTTTTATATACAAATAAAATACACAAACCACAAACAACAATAGAGGACCAGAGAACTAGGTCTCCTACTGATACAATCACTTGTCCCTGGAGAAGCACAGAGACAACACACCTCAAGGAACCGGATTAAACCTGTAAAACTAAATAATGACCAAAGACAACAATCGGCAAACCCACAGGTCTGTCAACTGGTAATCGAGGAGTGGCAACAAAACTGATACAGGGTTATTCAAAGAGATCGAATTGCTTGAGACTGGCCATTCGGCTATCCAGAGAGCAGGCAATTCGCCAAATCCTGGCGAATTGCCTGAACATATGGTGCCTGTTCGGTGCCTGTTCGAGGGCAGTGAATCCCCATGAAAAAGCACTGCTTCGGCTATTCAGAGAGCACAAACCAGCAGTGAAAGGTTCCCCTAATGCCCTGCCATTCGGTGGTTTTATTCGGCAAATTTATTCAGGAGAATCCCATAGGCTTCAATGTTAAAAATATTCCCGTTTTAATTCAATATCTAATAAACCGTTCATTATAAAATTCTGCAGTAAAGAGTCTCTTTATTTATAGATTTTTTAGGATATTTTAAGCATTTTTCTGATTTTTTTTTTTAGTTTACTTATTTTCTCTGGAACAGCCCTTTATATTATCATTCCCTGTACCTCATATGTAAATTTCAGACATTTTCGCTCAGTAGTTTCTTTGCAAACAGCGTTTCATTTTCACACATTCACACAAACTATTTTGCTAATTTATTCACTGCCCTCTGTCTGCGGTCTCGGCTGCTTCGGCTGTGTGTGATCGGCTCCTGTTCGGGCTTTTTCCGTGGTTTTTGGCAGGTTAATCCAGATGTTTTTGTGGCTTTTCGGCGTGCATTCGCTGGGTTTTGCGGTTCGTTTTCGTCCGGTTTGCGGCAGCTTTTCCCTGCAATTCAGGGACCCTGTGGCGTTTGCTGAATACACCGCAGGGTCACTGAAATGGGATCGGCAAAAGGAACCGAATTGAAGAGAACGAAAAGTCACCGAACGTGCAGTGACTTTTCAGATCTCTTTGAATAACCCTGATAGTCTTTATTAACCAACAAGACACTCCCAGATACTGAACTTTAAAAACGCAAGCATAATTGGGTACAGCCCATGGCGCTCGAAACGGCTAGATATAAATACAGTTGGTTCTTGGCGATTAGCTCATATTGATGCGAATACCATGCAAAAATATGCCACCATTTCTAGCCGCTGGCCCTAATAATTATAGAGCTCATGCTCATAAATTCTGTGCTTACCCTAACATCTGCCCGAACACCACACACAAAATTAAAAGCAAAGGTTGTCCATTAGCTCAACATATGTTTCGCCGAACGCAAGTCGGCTTCGTATGGAGCAAATTTTTTTATCAAGATCTTTAATTCTTTCCTACTCACACTAGAAGAGTTAAACTAGGGGGCAGTGGTGCGCCTACTTCCCCTTCTAAACTTGCCAGTGTGATTTCACAATACAATATGGTGGGAGATTAAATGTTATTAAAAAAAAGAGCACTCCCTGATTAAAGGAATCAATGTTCGTCATCGGGCCTCCGCCCCAAGGTCCCATGCAATTAGAAGAATTGCAAGGCTTCATTCAATTTTATGTGATTTATTGGTACATTACTCTGCAGAAGGAACCGGCAAAATTTCACCCTCTGTGGAATGATGCACCACTAAATTACTTGGAAATTGGATGTATGAATATGTGATGGATATTGGAGAGTTTGGCCCCCACATAGAAAAACTCTCATCCAAACTTTACCCCAAACTAGGTGCCCTGTACAGAAACAAATACTGCCTGAGCCCCGCGGAAAGAAAGCAGATTGTACAACAAATGCTTATGCCGGCTTTTGAATACGGAGATGTAGTGTATGCAGCGGCCCCACAAACACACCTTCAGAAACTTACTACATTGTATAACTCATTCTGCCACTTTGTGCTACAATGTAACTACATGACCCACCATTGTGACATGTTAAAAGAACTAAACTGGCCGTCGCTGGAATCTAGGCGCACCCTTCACCTTTCCAACCTGGTGTTTAAGAGCTTCTCTGGGATACCTACCTGAATAGTCTGCTTCCCCTAGCAGTTCCCTCATCCTATAACCTCCGATCCCGGACCAGCACCTTACTTGCAATACCACAATACAAAAAGACAGTGGCTCGGTCCTCATTTTCCTACAGAGCACCGCATTTATGGATTAACCTTCCAGACACCATCAAATCTTCCCCCAGTCTTAAGTCACTCAAGAGGTCCTTACTAGCATACCTCAGTACAGAATGCACCTGTAAACATGTAACATAGTAACTACATTACTTACATATTTATTTTCCGTGTTAATCTGTATATTTGTGTTTTTTGTTTCTAATATCTTGCATTTATTACTTTGTATTTCTGTAACAACTGTAAAATTTCAATGCACTTGAACCCAGGACATACTTGAAAACGAGAGAAATCTCAATGTATCCTTCCTGGTAAAATCCTTTATAAATAAATAAATAAATACAATTTAGGCATGTTTGCTTGCAATACAGTCAACCCCCTTCGTGGCCAGCTAGACCAATAGCGAATCCTGCTCTTTGTTTAATGTTGAACCTCGAGTCTCTCTTTTCACTGTATAGGGACACAACAGCAGTTACTATATCTAGTGAAACTAGCCCAATGTTTTCCTGTTTGCACCTTCATTTAATTACAAGACTTTCTGTTTGGTTTTCTTCTTCGGTCTTACTAACTTTCACTTATGTCTAGAATAACCATATCCTGGAAGTGGTGAGTTATTCTGAGATGTGAACCAACAAGATAAGCTAATTAATAGCTATAAATGTAGAGACTGACTCTAGAGAATAAGTCATTTACTGACTTTTAACGCTCCTGCTTTTATTCCGTAAATCAATTCCAGTTTGTTTTGGTTGCACTTACAGTCACCTCAGCAATCCCTACTGTGAAAGAAACAGTTAAAATCTGATGGTAATAGTTTGTTCTGGTGCCCCAACTGTGTTGATTAGTATACCCTCCTGTGCATTATTTGAACAGAAATGCACTGAATGACGAAGTATAAAAATCAGTAGAATGAAATGAAAACCAATATAACAGACAGACAGTATAAAATTTATAGTGCAAGATCTTCTTTAAAAATACATTACTTCTATGAAAGTCATTATGACAATGAGTACAGTTTCCTATGCCATGAAAAGGCACTTGGAAATTCCGATTCTGCAGACCCAAAGCCTCTAGCCTGGGTCATAAAGCACCATCGATAGACTACTGAAGAACAGAAGAACCAATGAATGCAAATTTTAAATAGATTTTTCATTACAAGACACATTTGTCTACCTTGCATTCAATTTTTGTAAGGCTCAACATTTATATAAAATGTCAACCATGGAAGTATGGGTTTCGAATTCTTTTCCCTTTTCCTAATCAGAAACCTGCAATCTGAATAAAAAGGACTTCTACAGTATTACGTAGGATTATGCAATGTATGCAATACAGTGTAGACATATAGATGGCCAGGACCAACAATGAGTGGGAAATGTTTGACCAACAATGAGAAGGAAATGTTTATGAATCCCATAGGCTTCAAATTTAAAAATATTCCCGTTTTAATTCAATATCTAATAAACCGTTTATTATTATATTCTGCAGTAAAGAGTCTCTTTATTTTTAGATTTTTTAGGATCTTTTAAGCATTTTTTGGGATTTGTTTGAAAACTTTTTTTTTCTCGAACTTTCCACGAACGTCCCGAAAAGTTTGAAGTTCGCGAACTTTCGAACAGCCGATGTTCGAAATCGAACTTCGGACCGATTTGAACAGGCAGTCCATCCCTAGTTGTGACAAAGAATATAAGATATCCATCGTAGAGGGATTGCCACAAGAGTGTTAAGTTGTTTTACCTGCAATTGTTGGCTGCTTTAAGGAGTTCAAAATTTAGGTTGAATTTCATTTATGATAAAAATTCTTTGTTTTTTTTTATTTGTTTTATGTAAATCCAGTAAATATTTAATTGCATATATTCCTGTGAAAACTGGATCTGCGACTCAAGGTCAAGCAGTAACAGTTGATAGCAGCGTGCATACAAAGGACATGTAGCGAGGGCAATGATTGAGAAGTGACTGGATGTTGGATGGGCTGTAGAGCAGAAATGGTGCAATGAATTTTTTTATGCACGCAGGGAAAGATCCACTTTGGCGCCCCCTCATTTCATGTCTTCCTCCATTGTATGCCCAATGGTGCCCCATTTCATTACGCCATCTTTAGTTGTCTGTCCCATTTTATGCCCCTCTTGCATTTTATGCACCACTTCATTATGCTCAATTGCATGACCCTATTACATGTTAAGCCCCATTTCATTTTACGATACCCCATTTCATGCACCACTTTTATGTCACCCACTTCATGCTCTTCTTTCATTTTAATCCCCAAATCATGTCCCTTGTTCATTATATGCCCCCTTTTCATTATGCCTCCATTTCAAGCTATTCTTTCATTTTATGCACCATCTCATGCCACTCTTTTGTTTTTGGGTCTTTCCAATACTCCCATTTTATTTCCCAGATTCATGTTATGCTTCATTTCATTATCAGGGTTATTCAGAGAAAGGTGAAACTCTGGAGAACTTTTGGAGAAGTGAAAATTCTAGGTCAAAATAGCCAAACCAGAAAAATTCTACTTTTGATCTGACTTTCCAAATCGGCTATTTTGATCTAGAAATTTCACTTATCCAAAAATTCTCCAGAGTTTCACCTTTCTCTTAATAATCCTGTATGTCCTACCTCATGTCCCTCTTTCATCTTATGGCACAAATGCAGACGATTGTCACAGTTGCAATAACAATGATTTTGGCCATTGTTTCCAACTATGGCAACCCCCAGTTGGATAACCCCCTAGTGGATAACCTCTTTAGATCTAAAGCTTCACAAAAAAGCCACATTAGAAGTACAGGTAAGGTAAAGGTGAGGTAAAGTGTGAGACGGCTAAGGCTGGGGTCAGACGAGCGTGATTTCTACGGACTGTACGTCCGTGCAGTACGGACATCGTCAGTACGGATGACGCAGTAGTGGTCACACAGTCCGTTTTTTCACTGAAGTTATTTTTGACGGATGTAGGAGGGAAAAATAAATTACAATGAAAAAACATTCTGTCCGTCAAAAATGCTGGACGTATAAATGCAGTCCGTCTGACCATGCTCCATCACTCACACACAAAGCTATGCAGACGTTGTGGACGCAGCGCACTCCGCACGTCCGTTCTAGCAGTATTACGTTCTTGCCTAACCTGCGTCCGTTTGCCGCGGCCGTTGTGCGTCCGCAGTTCAGTGCGGACGTACTTCATGTGTCAGGCTCCAATGGACTTTCTTTCATGCTATCACGGACGTACTTTTAGGCGCAATCACGGACGTGAACACTACGCTCGTCTGACCCCAGCCTAAGCAGCCACCGGACCTTTAATCTACATAATAAAAACTACAATGTGTTCCCTGATTTTTCATTTTCATTTTCAATCTCTAACTATTCTGACCAGTAAGAAAGCTCCTGACTCCAAAGCTAAACTATCAAGGCACATTGCAATAATAAAGATATTCAGTGAATTTAGGCCACTTAGGCCCGTGTCAGACGAACGCACGGATCACGTCCGTGTTGCCGCACATTTTATCGTCTGTCATAGCATAAAATTATGATCATTAGAGACCCACACACGAAGTACGTCCGCACAGAAGCGTTTATGCACAACGCACGTGGCACCGGACGCAATTTAGGCAAGAACGTCAAACCGCTAGGACGGATGCACAGAGTGTGCCACGTCCGCGTAGCTTTGTGTGTGAGTGATGGAACATAGTCAGACGGACTGCATTTTTGACGTCCAGCATTTTTGACGGACAAAATGGTTTTTCATATCATGTATCAATTTTTTTCATTTTACATATTAATTTTATTTCCCATCCACATCAGTCAAAAAAATGTCAGTCAAAAAAAACGGACTGTGTGGTGTCTACAGTATCATCAGTCAGAAAGAACGTCAGTTGTGCACGGACGCACAGTGTGCTCAGAATGCGTTCGTCTGACATTAGCCTAAAGCCAGTGACTTTCAGGTTTTCTAATATTTTATTATCCTTTGACAAGCACAAAAGCATCCGTCTTATTATTATATTTCATGAAAAGAAAAAATATATAATTGGAGTGCCGTTTTGAATTTCCATATTCATAAAATGATTACTATTGTATATAAATAAAACATTGCTGAAATGCATAAAGTTACCAACAATGTAATGTTTGTCATTACTGCTTGGGAAAATGATTTAGAATTTCACTACGTGTGTACAGTTATTAAATCATACTTAGAAATCCATAAACATACATAGTGGTTGTTACAACGCTTGAATCATTCTATGTGTTTTTCTAAAAGCGAATGTTTGTTCCCAAAGTCCTGATTCCACCTCTGCCTGGGAGCTTAGAACAGCATTCAAACTTGGCTTTGCACTTGATCCCTCATCTTATCTCAATTCTGAAATATGGAGGAAAGCTGCCAATGCCAAAGAGTGTTTATATTTTCATGGCTTGGAACCAGAATGTTCAGTAACAAGTCTCCAAACCTGCAGCCCATCCATCTGTCACCATCAATACACAGATCTATATTTCTATTCCATCTTTACTAAACTCTGGCTTCATTGCATTTGTTTTGTAGTACAACTCACATTCCACATACTGCCCTGCGATTTACAAAGAGAAATTATTGGTAAGCAATACATTCTTTAGGCCACCAAAAATTTGCTTTAATGCCAGGAAATTAAAATGCACCTGTCAGCATAAATTAGGCTTATTTTATTATTATAGAATATTATAGAATTATTTCCAATATATATGCTAGAGATTTTTTTTATAAATAAATAAATATTATGCTAAAATATTTTACCAGGAAGGATACATTGAAATTTATCACATTTTCAAGTATGCCCTGGCTTCAAGAACAATTGAATTGTTACAGAAATACAAAGTAATAAGAAGCAATATATTAAAAACAAAGCACAAATATACAGATTATTAATATATAGGACAAGTGTTTTTCTTCTTGCAAAAAAGGTTGGGGCACTCACCATAAAGCCTCAACGGTGGCAGGCAGTGAGCAGCCAATGAAAAGATGTCGCACGCCCGCATACAGTCAATGAATAGACAGTGTAAGCCGGTGTGCAGCCAATGAGTAAAGCCGTGACATTGTGTGGCCTGAGTCCAAGGATGAAATGCTGCTGTCCCCTCGAACTATGCCCACAAAAACACATCCCTGCTTATCACAGAGCTCCAGAGCAATAAAACTCACAGTAATGTGCACTGTTTACAAGTGTATCACAGAGCACCACGGCATTAAAACAGAAAAACAATTAGATTTAACTTATACTTTAGTTTAACATGTAACTTTAATAAATATTACAGTTTAAATATTAAGGCCCCTACTACATACCTAACGCTACCGGTAGCGCTCACCTGCGTGAGCACTACCGTTAGCTGCGGTATTAGCAGGCTATTATGATCCAAACGCAAACGGGTTAAAAAACCCGTTGGCGTTTGGTACCTTGCGCTTTTCAGCGCGAGGTCACTGCACTTTGCGCTCCCTATACTTAACATGGGGAGCGCAAAGTGTTAATCAGCGCTGGTTTACAAAGTCCCAGTGCTGATTAACGCCTGGCTCTGGTCAACAAAAAGTTAACCAGAGCCAGGACCTGGTGTTAACGGATTCCGCTGGTGCAGAATCCGTTAACACCAGCTTAAAAAAGTAAAAAAAAAAATCCTATACTCACCCTCTGTCCTGCGGTGAGGACCGCGGCTCCGGTCGCCTCCTCTGGTTGGCGGGAGCAGGGAAAGACAGGGGGAAAAAGTCCCCCCTGTCTCTCCCTGCGTATCCCTACGCCGACCGGCCGGATCTCTTGATGCGAGATCCGGCCGGTCACATCTGCAAACTGCTGTAAGTCCTACACCGTTCACCTGAGTTGGATGTACATACCCTCAAATTAAAGCTGACAGTCTGCAGTTAAAGCACATTGTGTTTGTTTCATTCCAACTCCATTGTGGTGGTGTATAGAGCCAAAGATGTTAGAATTGTGTCGGTCCCAATATTTCTGGACCTGACTGTATATATTATATATATATAGTGTGTTTATTATTGCAGAAGCCACTTGCACATCATAGCAATTCAAAGAATTGCATCCCAGAGCTCCTGTGCCACATTCCCCATATGCAGCAAGGAATTCTGGATAGGATATGCAAATGACCTCATCTCACTTTTATGCATCCTGGGTCTGTTATTACACAGAACCCTAAAATCAATGCTATGCCACACTGTGGCTTTGTAGCAGAGATAAGGTTTATGCAACTGGTCAAAGCCACTCTCTGCTACAAAGCCACAGTGTGGCATAGTATTGATTTTAGGTTTCTGTACATTGTGGATTTATGTTTTATGTCCTGAGGAAGGCTTCGGATAGAAGCCGAAACGTTGACTCTGTTTTAATGGATCAATAAACGTGTTCATTTCTAATAGTCCTGGAGTGCCACTGCATTTTTGAAGACTTTGTATATATATATATGGTTTGTTACTGCAGAAGATATTTGCACATCACGTCAATTCAAAGAACTGCATCACAGAGCTCCTGTGCTACATTCTCCATATGCAGCAAGGAACTCTAGGTAAGACATGCAAACGATATCTGTCTCACTTTCTTCCATCCAGGGTCTGTTTTCACACAGGACCCTTCAATCAATGTCATGCCATACTGGATGGCTTTTTTTTTAAGCAGAGATCAGGTTTATGCAACTTGTCAAAGCCACTCCTGGACAGCGCTGTTTCTGGTTTATTGGACCCTAATTAGCAAGGAGCTAGGCATGACCAGTTGCAGTGGATGCTTGGACCCATAGGGCAAATCAGTACTTGCTTGGGTTGTGGTGGAGAGCAAAAAATGAGATAAAAAGCCTCCACGCAATAATCAATAAGGTTTATTATTGCAGAAGCCACATGCATATCACAGCGATTCAAATGACTGCATCACAGAGCTCCTGTGCTACTTTCCCCATATGCAGCAAGGAACTCTGTGTAAGACATGCAAATGACATCTCTCTCAGTTTTTTGCATCCTGGGTCTGTTTTCACACAGAACCCTTCAATCAATGCCATGCCATACTAGATGGCTTTTTTTAGCACATAAATGTTGCCGCCCCTCCTGCTTACCTTATTTGCAGGGTGGAGGCTGAATTCCTGGTGGTCCGGTGGCAGAGAGTGGTTGAGGTATACAGCGCCCTTCAACTGGGCAGGTGTTCCCCTGCCCTTCATTCCACAGCATCACATCACAAATCAACTCCCACTCAGTTCTTAGTGTCCAGCGATTGAGAGTAACGCACTCTGATGACGCGTCAGAAGAGCGACGGTGCTCTCACTCTCATTCAATGGAGTCCAGCAGATGAGTTCCAATACGGTCTGTGCTCGATGGAAGTACAGACTACATTGTGCTCCCATGACCAGCGGACCACCAGGAATGGAAGGCAGGTGGGGCAGAAGGGGCCCACAGCTGTCCTATAGAAGGTAGCTATCTTAGAATGTGCCACGAGCTAATGGCAATGTAATCTCCTTTTGGTGGCCTGGATGGCTGATAAGGTGCCAGCACTGCATATTGATGCATACTGACAGAAAAAAAGCCCTGGTTAAGACCATTTTAGTAATTTCCTATAGAAAAAACATCACTGTCATTTACAAGCAGAGTAATGTCAACAGAATACATGACAGATATGAGTGGAAGTACTGTCCTTTGGCACAGCACTTTACTTAAACCTGGCAAACTATTGACTGCTTTGTTTGGTATATTTGGTAATCGGGATCTTTGAGGATTGATCCTTTCCGTGGTTAGCACCCATGTGTGTATATCTATATTGGTGTGCAGTATAGCAATCTTTTTTGGTTTACAAACTATTGATTGCTCCCATGTTTCCTAGTGAGTCAAAGGCCGATATCACAGCAGAAGTTCAATAACGCAGAGGTTTGCAATGACTCTCACTGTGTAAAGCTTACGAAGGAGGGACACATCAGCACCCAGTAAGGGCTATTCCAAGGTCTTTTGTTATACACACTTGCAGATGGAAGTGAAAAAATATTACCAACTGCAAGAAACTAGACTCAACTAGAATAGGTCCCTATACAAGGAGCAATCGATGGCTATCTGGCTGGAAAATAGAGTAATACTGTTTGAAAAGTAGAATTAAAACAAGAACACTGGTTTTGAAGTGTTTCACAAGTGTAACAAGCTAACTTCTGAGATGTCTGGAAAGCACAAATATGCCTTGAGCTAGTCATCAAAACACCAACCAAATTATACCCCGTGGTACCATCGCTAGGAAAAACATATCTTATTACAATTAGCTATGAGGGTGAATCCTTGTTCCCATTAAATGAGGTCGAGCAGGACAGACTGAGGCCTTTGGGGAATGTACTTCTAATTTCTTGACTTCATGATCCTTGCTAATTCATTATATAAGACATCATGATATACACATCTGATTTTGCTTTACAGAACTATGAAAACTATTTACATGGGCTAATGCAGTTGATGCTTGTAATTAGGATATTAGCTCTCATTTGCATAATCAGTGCTTACCATTTTTCATGGGTTAATTAGAAATTATGCAAATATGTCCAGGATTGAAGCAGTTGCATTTCTGTGCTACTCCAAAGTTGAGGAATATTCTTTACATTCTTTAGGGGATGTGTTCTCAATATAAAAGCTGAATACGAAGAGCGTTTTTGGCACGTCTTGAGTCAACTTTTTCTTCAAAAACGCAATATATTTTTACAGCACTCCACCAGAACACAGCTATACAGGCTACTTAATAATGTAAAAAAACTGACTTTGGTAAACACGGGGTGAGGGGTTATTCAGAGAGGTCCCAAATGTTGCCGAAATGTCACCACACATCTGAAATTTAGTGTACGGTGACATTTCTGGGCCATTCGGCTATTCAGAGAGCAGGCAGTTCGCCAAATTTTGGCAAATTGCCTGCACATACGGTGCCTGTTCAAAGACAATGAAATCCCCCATAGAGAAGCAATGGTTAATCTATTCAGAGAACACCGAACAGCAGTGAAAATTTGCCGAAATGACCTGCTGTTCGGTGTTTTCATTCGGCAGGTTTATTCAGAGGAACACCATAGTCTTCAATGTTAAAAATATTCCCTTTGTAATTCAATATCTAAAAACTGTTTATTATTTTATTCTACAGTAAAAAGTCTCTTTATTTATAGATTTTTTAGGATCTTTTAGGCATTTTTCAGCAATTTGTTTTTCCGTTTTTGTTTTAAATCCTTTTTTTTTTTCATTTTTCTTTAACAGGTCTTTTCATTATCATTCATAGGACCTTATATGTAAATTCCAGACACTTTCGTTCAGTAGTCTTTTTGCAAACAGCTTTTCAATTTTGAAACTTTCAAAGTGTACTGGTTTTTTTCCCCTGTACATCAGCTCGACGGCTTTTTCTGCCGGCTGCCCTGCGATCGGCGGCTCGGCTTTTTCCAGCGTGTTCAGTGTGGTTTTTCCGCCGGGTTTTTTGGCGGTTTTCCCTGCACTCCAGGGATGCTGAATTCACCACAAGGTGGGGATCTTTGATTCCCTGAAGTGCAGGGAACTGCGTGGAGTGAGAGAAATTTGCCGACATTTTGATGCTCTCTGAATAACCCCTTATGTGTTATTACTTTACTAGCACGAATATTATTGGAACATTTTGCAGTCAACTCTGTTGACATGCCACTGGGGTGAGTGACAGCTGAGAGTGGAAAATGTGACCTATAGAACAGCATTCCACTCAATCCAGGGAGTTGGTTGACTGCCGACGCTCTGATGAGTTAGTGTGGCATTGTCACCACAGGGGCCAATTGCATAGCGCCCCATGCAATAACCTATAAAGCGGGCCACCCATGAATAATGGACATGATTGCAACATCCAGGTCTGGAAACAGTTATGACGTGGTACGCAATATCTTGTCATATGAGGAACTCTTGCATGGATCTTGATGACCAATGAGATATTAATCAAGTGATGAAACATCACTGTGGGAATGAACCTGTCTGGTTGACTTTAATACTCCAACAACAGCAGTACACTTACAGTTGAAATACAGTTCATTAGCTTAAATAGCATTGTTATACTAAAATCACCTGGAATTGCAGTATCTTGTAAACCAGGGGTCAGCAACCTTGTCCCTCCAGATGTTTTGGAACTAGATCTTCCACGGCGCTTAGCGCTCAATTGATTGGGATAGGTGGTTCAGAAACATCTGGGGGGGCCAAGGCAGCTGACCTCTGCTTTAAATGAAGTGTACAGTTGACAGAGGCGGCTTTCAATTTCTTTACCGCTCATTAGCGATGTCTTCAGATCACAGCAGAAAACAATATTCAGTGAATACTGCTGACTCCCTCACATCCCAATCAAGGCGCATTGCCGCGATGTTCAGTGAATTTAGGCTATTGTCTCTTAATGTCGATCAGCCTCTAATAAGGCAGAAATTAACCTGGCCAGATGTCCGCTTTTAACAAATCTGCCTATTACAATGATTCACCAAAGTCTTTCTATGGACACATTTGATGGAAACAATAAAAAATTTTAAATAACAAAAAAAGAAAGAGAAGAGACAGCAAACTACTGCCACAGTGATCTATAAGATTGCTTTTACACGTGGAATGTAAAGATCCCGTCCTTAAGTGTCTGCTGCTGTTACAAGAGAAAGTGACATTTTCCACAGATAATGCAGCTCCATTTGCCAGATGGCATATAAAAATAAAATACAAATATATACAGATGCAATGTTAAGAGGCAATAAAGACACCAGTGTGAAAATGTATGGTCAGGCAAGGTACAGGCTATTACAGTTTATAGTCTACTCTGGAAATGAGTGTCATGGTGCCTATAAGCAGATGGAAGTGCTGTTAACCAAAGTGTCTCCATTATTCCAGGCTACAGGTTTAATAGACTCAATAAGATAACTTATAATTCATACACACAAATAAATGGACACAGTACCTGCTCCTCGGGTTCGATCCTATTCTTTCACAAATAACAGAAGTAGTGGAGTGTTTTCCTCCGTTGCCGAGCTCTTGTTGAATATCCCACTGTATGGGGTCACTGATCTTCACATTCAAAATGTTGACACCTTTTTTAACTTTGGCCCTTTGAGACACAAAAAAAAAAAAGTTTAATTGACGAAAGTATAACAGCGTATAATGTTCTCATTTTTTTTCGCCTATCAGTTCTATTCAAAGAAAGGGGAAACTCAGGAGAATGACAAGTGAAGTGAAAATTCTAGGTCAAAATAGCCAAACCAGAAAAATTCTCCCATTTATCACACTTTCCAAATCAGCTTTATGGTGTAGATTGTTCTCTTCTCCTCTCAATTCTCCTGAGTTTCACCTTTCTTTGAATAGACCTGTATGTGTTGGGGAAGATATAACCATGTTTAGTGACTGTCAGAATTTTGTACAGGTTATGCATGTGGCAAGAAATAAGAAATATAATAGTAAAGTCAACAACTATTAGAATTAAGGAGGACAAAAAGTGAAATTAAAAGCCATCATACCACAAATTATAAGAAATAGTATAAATAATTGTGAAAAAACATCTACACATCCAAGCAAATCAGAGAACTGCTTCCCCCACAGAGCTGACTTGCTATACTCCCTGTATAACGCAAGGAACTCTGGGTTGGAGTTCCCAACTTCTCACTTTTTTGCATCAAACGTCTGCAAGACCGTAGTAATCTCTGGACAAGTTGACCGGTAGCATGTCTTCTTGACCGGAATAGCTGTCGTTAATATTTATGAGTGGATCCACAAGAATTAGGATGGGGCAACAAGAGTGTACTAAATGTGTCCTTTTGTGATGAGCATCATGACACCTGTCATAGAATTTTGATGGATCATTTAGGCAAGAAGAACACAATAAGTACGACACACCATTTTTCGCACATTATAATGGATGCAGATTTTTGTTGACATCAAAATGCTAGGATGCACATAGAGGCATGTCTCAGGATGTGATGCTTTCTATAGGCAGAGGTACAGGACATCAGAAGAGCGTCCATTCGACGTCCGTCACGTGTGTAGAAAACAGAATAGAAAACACAACAGCTTTTTCAGCTTCCATATTTCTTGAGATTTTTATCTTCAACCTCAAAGTTCATACGCATCATGGGGTTTCCACAAGTATGTCTGTGCATAAGTATGTCTGTTGCAACATGCATACTTTCTGCGCTCGTGTGGCCCCAGCCTTATTGGTCCACTAGCAAACAATACTAGAGTCTCACTGAAAATACAGGTCCAATTGTTTATCCTTTCTGACATATCAACAGGTTTCCATAATCTAAGTTATGACCAACAACACAAACCTATATATTATGTTACAGAGTAATAATGTGCATACTATGAGGAAAGTCTGCATTATCTGCATAACCTCTCAAAGTTATGCTGATCTCAGATCATAATACTAATTACCAGTCTTGGGGTTAAAATATCTCTTTGAATATACATGTATCTGGCACATCTATTATGCCAGTCACAAAGGTGGATAGTGAGACGGCTGAAAAATATAAATATTTGATATTACCAGGCATCGTATGCATTAAGCTATATCTCCTGGGACATGCAAAGATTATTCTAACGTGAAAGAATATCTCCCTGACCAGACACATACATAATAACCATTTGCTTGAAGCATTCAGAATAGAGCAAGCAGCTCTTGGTCAGCAGCCGTCTATGTAAAACAATGTAAATTATTAGTATTTACATAAATGTGCAATGAACCATAAATAGGCTAGATTGCAAAATCTTCTAGTATATCTGTATATTCCATTCTTTAAACAGAGCAACAAATGCACCATGATTGGAACTTATTTTTTCGATTGCCCTATCTGTTTATTTCAGGTCGGTCTGGATTTTATATATAGATTTTATGATAACTTTTTCATTTTCATTGTCATTTTATTTTGCTGACACACTTTCGATAGAGAGCGACTGACTAAATAAATGAAGTACTAAATGTCATTGATGACACAATGATTTAGAGACTGTTCAAACACTTGGCTGCTTTATTATGTGTAGGGACTGTTGGAGTCGAATGTAGGAAAAACGTAGTAAAAACAATATTTACAACATATATTATCATGGTAATGTTTTGAAAGAACACTAGTTATGCCATAAACAAACACATCTTAACAATACACAAGAGAGCAAGGCAGTTTATAACATATTTTGAAGTTACTGTATATTTTGCACGGTTTAATTGAACCCAAATGTATTCTTCCTATAACATAGTACTTTATGTGTCTATTTAACCCCTTCACTGCTGAGTCTTCCCCATGTGCTGAGCTCATTGTAACCATTTTTGTTCATCATATTTAACCCTTTAATTTATTGGTCATTCATCCCTGTGTGCTGAGCTAATTTTCAGCTCTTCATATTTAAGCGTTATTTGAAGTCACGTTTTAATGTAGGACCCCAACATATTATATATGTTTTTTTTCCAGAGGACTCAACAGATTCAAAATATATATTGTATATAATATGGGATTATTCAGAGAGCACCGAAATGTAACGGACATGTCGATGTTCTCTCGTTCCCCGCACTTCATGGAATCAAATTTCCCCACTCTGCAGTCAATTTAGCATTCACCGCAGGGTGCCCGAAGTGCTGGGAATCAGCCGCCGAATGCCGCTGCCAACCCGCTGTCAACCCGTCAAAAACCTGCCGCAAACCCGTCGCCCGCCGCCGCCAACCCGCTGAACAGCCGCACGGACACAGTGCTGACCAGCCACAGGATAAAGACGTCAAGCCGCCGGATAGGTAAAAAGAAACAAAAAAGTTTTACAATTGAAAGTGTCAACATGGAAAAGCCGTGTGCAAAAATCTACTGAACGGAAATGTCGGGAATTAACATATAAGGTCCTATGAATGATAATAAAAAGGTCTGTTACACAGAAAAGAAAAACTGCTATTAAAAAAGAAAACGGGGAAAAAATGTTACCAAAAAAATCCAGAGAAATGCCTAAAAGATCCTAAAAATAAATAAATCAATAAATAGACTTTTTACTGCAGATTAAAATAATAAATGGTTTATTAGGTATTGGATAAAAACAGGAATATTTTTAACATTGAAGCCTATGGGATTCCCCTGAATAAACCACTGAACATCAGGGAACTTCAGTAACTTTTCACTGCTGTTTTGTGTTCTCTGAATAGATTAGCCATTGCTTCTCTATGGGGGATTTCACTGCCCTCGACCAGGCACCTTACTTGCTGGCAGTTTGTCAAAATTTGGACCACATCAGGTGGTCATCTTTCCAAAAATGGATATTGGGGCTCCTAGGCATTAAAGTAATAGAGAAACATGGATCTAAATCAGGGGTGGGCAATTACGGCCCTCCAGATGTCTTGAAACTACATTTCCCGTGATGCTCGGCTGCTCATTAGGTTTGTAGAGCCTCAAGGAAAATGTAGTTTCAAAACATCTGGAGGGCCGTAATTACTCAACCCTGGTCTAAATGAATCACCAGTTTTCTGCAGCTTAAATTCCTGTGGCAAGGTGCTGATATTTTAGTTGACATGTTGCATAATCAATAATGCTGTGTTGAGCAAAAAGAGATACAGTTTTTAGGATTGTTTTATCTTTTACTTGTACATTTTAAATGGTCATGTTTGGTATCATTAGAAAGACTATGATATTTCTGATGACACCTCACTTGAGCTTGTCAGTGTATACAGGTGGAGATACAGGGGTCCAAATTACCCATGCCTTTACCAATAGACCATGTCCAGTAATGCTGGAATTAAGGGGTATACTCACATCATGATGTCATGACATCTCCTCCATTGTGGATTCCCTGAGCTTGGCCAGAGAATCTGCCAGCTGTTCCGGGGGAGAGGAAACCACCAATCGACACGGGAGTGTTGGAAAGATAAGTATACCAGACAATATCTGGCCGCCATCGTCTGCATATATAATGTGGAAACCCGCTGATGTCTCCTACACATTGTCCACAGTGTACGGAGATAAATCTTAACTTGCTTTTCCATAAAATATATTTGTTTCCTTTTTCGGTTGAATTCCCTGCATGTTCAGCTTCCACCATATATTTTTCTCTCTCTAAACAATAATCTCATGTGCCTTTCCATCTCATCCATGACACTGAGTTAGTGGCACATTTTATTTTCTGTGCTTTATTTGCTTTTGTTTCAGTCACACTAGAATAGTTTCATTTTAAGGGTTTTCACTGTGACTCCCTACTCCACACCTTTCTCTGATGGCATCCCCCATCCTGGGTATATATTTTTTATTTGTATTTTTTTTTGGTGTTTAAATTCATTGCTGCGTATAACTGGCTATAAACTTTGCACAACTCAATGAACTCATAAGATTTCATATGCCTTTTCAAAATATCTTGTCACTCAAACAAAATCGAGATTAACCCCATTCACTACCGATATCGAGATACACTATATTGCCAAAAGTATTCGCTCTCCTGCCTTGACTCGCATATGAACTTAAGTGACATCCCATTCCTAATCCACAGGGTTCAATATGACGTTGGTCCACCCTCTGCAGCTATAACAGCTTCAACTCTTCTGGGAAGGCTGTCCACAAGGTTTAGGAGTGTGTTTATGGGAATTTTTGACCATTCTTCCAGAAGCGCATTTGTGAGGTCACACACTGATGTTGGACGAGAAGGCCTGGCTCTCAGTCTCCGCTCTAATTCAAAGGTGTTCTATCGGGTTGAGGTCAGGACTCTGTGCAGGCCATTCAAGTTCATCCACACCAGACTCTGTCATTCATGTCTTAATGGACCTTGCTTTGTGCACTGGTGCACAGTCATGTAGGAAGAGGAAGGGGCCAGCTCCAAACTGTTCCCACAAAGTTGGGAGCATGGAATTGTCCAAAATGTCTTGGTATGCTGAAGCATTCAGAGTTCCTTTCACTGGAACTAAGGGGCCAAGCCCAGCTCCTGAAAAACAACCCCACACCATAATTCCCCCCCTCCACCAAACTTTACACTTGGCACAATGCAGTCAGACAAGTACCGTTCTCCTGGCAACCGCCAAACCCAGACTCGTCCATCAGATTGCCAGATGGAGAAGCGCAATTCGTCACTCCAGAGAACGCATTTCCACTGCTCTAGAGTCCAGTGGCGGCGTACTTTACACCACTGCATCTGATGCTTTGCATTGCACTTGGTGGTGTATGGCTTGAATGCAGCTGCTCGGCCATGGAAAGCCATTCCATGAAGCTCTCTGCGCACTGTTCTTGAGCTAATCTGAAGGCCACATGAAGTTTGGAGGTCTGTAGCGATTGATTCTGCAGAAAGTTGGCGACCTCTTTGCACTATGCACCTCAGCATCCGCTGACCTCGCTCCATCAGTTTACGTGGCCTACCACATCGTGGCCGAGTTGCTGTCATTCCCAAACAATTCCACGTTCTTATAATACAGCTGACAGTTGACTGTGGAATATTTAGGAGCGAGGAAATTTCACGACTGGATTTGTTGCACAGGTGGCATCCTATCACAGTTCCACGCTGGAATTCACTGAGCTGCTGAGAGTGACCCATTCTTTCACAAATGTTTGTAAAAACAGTCTGCATGCCTAGGTGCTTGATTTTATACACCTGTGGCCATGGAAGTGATTGGAACAACTGATTCTGATTATTTGGATGGGTGAGCGAATACGTTTGGCAATATAGTGTATCTCGGGATTCAAAGGCACCATCTGGTGTCCTGATATCGAGATATCTCGTTATGCTGATCCGCAGCCCAAAATAAAATGAAATTTGTTTGCTGAAAACAAATTTTGTTTGCTTTTGGGCTGCAGAAGGTGGCCCCAAAGTTTTAGCCCATTATGCCCAAAGAGCTAAAACTGTAAAATCAGCTGCTCAAAGCTCTGAAATATCGGGCTTTTAGCAGCCTATGCAGGGAAAAAAAAGAAGAAAATAGACCAGCCGTTCAAACCTCTAACTTGATTTGGCAGTAGATGGTGCCATCTACTGGCCAAAAATAGGTTATTTACAGTAAGAAATACAATGTGTATAAGCTCAAATATTTCTTACTTTATATTTAATTAAAAATGATTTTACAAAAAAACACTGGTTTCTGACACTGTTTTTTTGGAAAATCACTTGGTAGTGAAGGGGTTAAAGAAAATAAAAAAGTTGCCAAGCATGATTTGGTGATAATTGTGCCATAATTATTAATACAGTACTCGAGTGTACCAGCTACAGCATTTTTCAATCAATGAACATATCATAGATAGATTTCCTCATCCATCGATCCATGAAAACTGTCATGGTTTTCTCCATCCGCAGAAGACAAATGAAAATGCAGCAACTAAAGTAAATGTTCATATAAAGGGTCTATTCACAAAGCACCGAAATTGAGTGCAATTTTGGTGCTTGATCTTGAACATTCTTCGGCACACTTTGGCGACTCGATTTTGCTAAAACTATGGTGAATTCACTATTTAGCAAATGGTCATCATATTTTGCCGAAATTGCAGACGCCAAAGCAGTTATCAGATGTCAGTAAAAATCTGCGAATTCCACCAAACTGCAAACAATACCAAAACAAAAATCACAGAACTCTCCTATTCTAAAAATAGGAGGTTAAACCAATAAAAATGTATTAAAATGTGTCTAAATAATAAAAGAGTCCTTTAACAAATTATAAAAAGGTCTGTTACAGAATAAAAAAACAGCTTTAAAAAAAAATAAAAAAAATCAGGAAACACAATTTTGTCTAAAAATTATAAGTGGAATACAAAAAATACAAAAAGGTGTTCTTAAAAATAAAAAGACTTTTTACTGAAAATGAAAAGAATAAACGGTGTTTAAAAAATTGATATTACATTTTCACAATGAATGCTATGGGATTCGCCTGTTTAGCTCCTTCACAACCAAGAGATTTTCCAAAAAACATTGTCAGAAACCTTTTTTTTGTAAAGTTATTTTAATTAATTATATATTAAGATATATTTGGGCATATTCCCATTGTATTTCTTACTGTAAATAACATTTCTGGCCAGTAGATGGCACTATCTACTGCCAAATTGAGTTACAGCCATTACAGCTGCAGCTCAATTTTTTTCCCTGCATCAGCAGCTGAATTCCTGATGTCAGTCTATGTTACACAGTTTTAGCTCTTTGGGCATTATGCCCACAAGGCTAAAACTTTAGTCGCTCCTTCTGCAGCCCAAAAGCAAACAAAATTCATTTGAGGCAAACGATTTACATTTGCTTCTGGGCTGTAGATCAATAGATCGAGATATCTTGATATCGGGGCACCAGATGGTGCCTTTGAAGCCTGACATATCTCAATCTCGGTAGTGAAGGGGTTAAACCTGTCAAACTGAAACAAAGAAAATCAGGCCATTTCTCTGGAATTTCAGCGCGGTTCAGCGTTCTTTGAATAGACTACACGATAGTCTTCTATGGGATAATTTCTGTGCAGTGAACTGCGGCGAATTGCACCATAATTTGCTGTCAATATGCCAGTATTTGGAATACACCGTTCGGTGCAATTCGGTGGCAAGTTCAGAAGTTAGTGAATAGCCCCTTCAGTTAAAGGAATACTCTGCATGTTCCGTGACCAGGTGGCAGGCTGGCCCAGGGAGCATCCAACCAATCCAATGCCTCTTAATGTGAGATATATTTATATACTCACTGAAATATACATACAGTCAGGTCCAGAAATATTGGGACAACAACACAATTCTAACATCTTTGGCTCTATACACCACCACAATGAAGTTGGAATGAAACAAACACAATGTGCTTTAACTGCAGACTGTCAGCTTTAATGTGAGGGTATGTACATCCAACTCAGGTAGACGGTGTAGGACTTACAGCAGTTTGCAGATGTGCCTCCCACTTGGTAAAGGGACCAAAGGTAATGGGACAATTGGCTTCTCAGCTGTTCCATGGCCAGGTGTGTGATATTCCCTCATTACCCCAATTACAATGTGTGGATAAAAGGCCCAGAGTTCATTTCAAGTGTGCTATTTGCATTTGGAATCTGTTGCTGTCAGTTCTCAAGATGAGATCCAAAGAGCTGTCACTATCAGTGAAGCAAGCCTTCATTAGGCTGAAGAAACGAAACAAACCCATCAGAGAGATAGCAAGAACATTAGGCGTGGTCAAAACAACTGTTTGGAACATTATCAAAAAGAAGGAACGCACTGGTGAGCTCAGCAACCCCAAAATACCCAGGAGACCACGGAAAACAACTATGGTGGATGACCGAAGAATTCTTTCCCTGGTGAAGAAAACATCCTTCACAACAGTTGGCCAGATCAAGAACACTCTCCAGGAGGTAGGTGTATGTGTGTCAAAGTCAACAATCAAGAAAAGACTTCACCAGAGTGAATACAGAGGGTTCACCACAAGATGTAAACCATTGGTGAGCCTCAAAAACAGGAAGGCCAGATTAGAGTTTGCCAAACAACACCTAACAAAGCCTTCATAGTTCTGCAACAAGATCCTATGGACAGATGAGACCAAGATCAACTTGTACCAGAGTGATGGGAAGAGAAGAGTATGGAGAAGGAAAGGAACTGCTCATGATCCTAACAGCATACAACCTCATCAGTGAAGCATGGTGGTGGTAGTGTCATGGCATGGGCATGTATGGCTGCCAATGGAACTGGTTCTCTTGTATTTATTGATGATGTGACTGCTGACAAAAGCAGCAGGATGAATTCTGAAGTGTTTCAGGCAATATTATCTGCTCACATTCAGTCAAATGCTGCAGAACTCATTGGACGGTGCTTCACAGTGCAGATGGACAATGACTCAAAGCATACTGCAAAAGCAACCAAAGAGTTTTTGAAGGGACAGAAGTGGAATGTTATGCAATGGCCAAGTCAATCACCTGACCTGAATCCCATTGAGCATGAATTTCACTTGCTGAAGACACAACTGAAGGGAAAATGCCCCAAGAACAAGCAGGAACTGAAGACAGTTGCAGTAGAGGCCTGGCAGAGCATCACCAGGGATGAAACCCAGCGTCTGGTGAGGTCTATGTGTTCCAGACTTCAGGCTGTGATTGACTGCAAAGGATTTGCAACCAAGTATTAAGAAGGGAAAGTTTGATTTATGATTATTATTCTGTCCCATTACCTTTGGAGTTGGATGTACATACCCTCAAATTAAAGCTGACAGTCTGCAGTTAAAGCACATTGTGTTTGTTTCATTCCAACTCCATTGTGGTGGTGTATGGAGCCAAAGATGTTAGAATTGTGTAGATGTCCCAATATTCCTGGACCTGACTGTAGATAGATAATATAAATATATTCCAGGATATGCATATCCTAAGTTAGCTGCTACAGATTTTAGTTCAGCAGCATGAGAATTCTTATCCTGGAAGAATAGTTCTAATGGGTCGCAGCTGGAACTCTCCATCTGTTCCTCCTCACATGACTTACATTATGTTCCGATTTATGGACTATACATGCCTGGTTCTATTTAAAATAGTATTTTCAGATCGCAAATACTTAATCTATGTCACACGTTTCCTTTTTAAGTTCTGAATATATATGTTGAAATTGGCTTTAGCTAATGTTAGCTCTAATAACAACGTAAGGTAATCGAGGAAATAAAAAAAAGCCATGTGTGACAAAATTAAAAAGGAACATTTGCCAAGTATTGCAAAATGTTCTGCTTACGTTTTGTGCATTAGGTGAAGGTTAGGGAGTACAGAGACGCTACAAAAATAATAAGTGGAAGGGTTAATGGGATAGGGTTTAATGAAGTATAATTTTGGAACTCTGCTTTTAAACTATCACCTGAACTAGCAACTGTGGATTATTTCCCAATATCAGGGCCGGATTGAGATCTCTATGGGCCTGGAGCTGAATATTTTGATGGGCTTTTTTTGGAATTTAGTGAAATGAAAACATATTTTAGGTTATTTAATAGTGCAGATAAGGGTATATCTAACCAGGCAGAAACTGTGAGGAAATTTCCAATCAGATTTCAATCATTTACAGAGTGTAAAATTATTTTTTTCACATTGTATCCAAACCTTTGTGTTTGTTAAAAAAATGTAAAATGGGAACCTGTTACTGCAGAAAATATAAAATTTTAACAGTAAAATAAATATTTTCCTTGTGTTTTGGAGGATGGTGTTTTATGAATAATATGACTATGTATAAAACACTGACCTTGCTCCCAGTTTGGGAAATGAGAAGGTAAGTAATAGCAGTGGTATTGCTCATTTTATACGTGACAAATGGACAATGTCATCACTTTGGAACTAAAAATAATTTTTTTTTTGTTTTCTTTTAGATGTTACATGGTCATGTTCAGTATCATTGCAAAGGCCAGGCTCTGACCTATCCAATGACACCTCACCTCACCTCGTGAGGTGTAAAGATTAGTGACACAGGGGTCCAAAGTCCCCCCCCAGTGCTCTTTGCTGCAGTGTGCCGGTTTAGGTTTTTGATGTAACAATTCGTAACATCAGATTGTGCCATCACCTCCACACTTGTTGGTGACATGAGAAATGTGATGGTGAGTTAGTGCAGCATCATTGTTCACTTTCTAATTGTAAAGTGAAAAATATTGCTGTGTAAGAAAAAAAATAATCTATTTTATTTTAATTGTTACATAAAACCTGGTCATGTCCTTTCCAGTGATACCTCACATGACACTGTAACTGCTATGGAGTTGGTGATACAGTGGTCCAAATCAATGCAGACATACAGGGTTATTCAAAGAGAATCGAAAAGTCACCACACGTTTGGTGACTTTTCGTTCTCTTCAATTCGGTACGATTTGGCGATCCCATTTCAGCGACCCTGTGGTGTATTCAGCAAGCACCACAGGGCCGTCGTAGTGCAGGGAAAAGCCACCGAAAACCTGCCGAATGCTCACCGCAAAATCCAGGCAAATGCACACCAAAACCGGCAAAAACATCTGGATTAACCCCCCGAAGACGCCAGAGAAACCCGTGCAGGAGCCGATCACAGCGCAGAGCAGCCGCCGGAAAAACCCAACACCGCAGACAAATGGAGTGAAAAGAAAACAAACAGTACGCTTGAATGTTTGAAAAGTGAAACGCTGTTTGCAAACAAACTACTGAGCAAAAATGTCTGAAATTTACATATGAGGTCCAATGATTGATAATAAAAAGGGCTGTTACAGAAAAAAGAAAAAATGATTTAAAAAGAAAAACGGAAAAAAAATGTTTGCAAAAAAATCCCCACAAATGCTTAAAAGGTCCTAAAAAATCTATAAATAAAGAGACTTTTTACTGAAGTATATTATAAGGAACCGTTTATTAGATATTGAATTAAAACGGGAATATCTTTAACATTGAAGCCTATGGGATTCGTCTGAATAAACCTGCCGAATTAAACCACCGAATGGTTGGGCAATTCGGCAACCTTTCACTGCTGGGTTTTGCTCTCTGAATAGCCGAAGCATTGCTTCTCTATGGGGATTCACTGCCCTCGAACATGCACCGAACAGGCACCATATGTGCAGGCAATTTGCCAGGATTTGGCGAATTGCCTGCTCTCTGGATAGCCGAATGGCCAAGAAAGGTAACCGAACGCTGATTGTCAGCGTTCGGTTACCTTTCGGCAGCCATTCAGATCTCTTTGAATAACCCTGATAGTTATCTTTTCTCTGGGCCTATTCTGGCGCATGGGCCTGGAGCTGCTGCTCCATCTGCCCCTATGTTAATCCAGCCCTGCCCAATATGAATTCAAGGTACACTCACCCAGTATTGAGCTCTATTCCACAGTGGCCGGTAACAAGGAGCCTGTAAGGACAAAAAACAGCGTAGGCTGATAGCCAGAGGCTGGCACAGCCAATAGCGTCAGCTCCTGGAATCCATCAGATTCTATGTGGCCAACAACAAAGCGGAATAACACTGGGACTATTTGTTCCCACTTTTCCTCTGTGCAGGTCGAGAGGAAGCGGCACACCACCCTCTTCACTGTTAAGCTGTCAGGGCTCGGCGGGCGCCGCCGGCTCGGCGTCCCGCCGGGCCGCCGACCCGGCATCCTTCTTCCCGGCTCCGGGGTCGGCGTCCTCTCCGAGTCCTGTGTGCGCGCAGTAGGCGCGCGCGCCGCCGGCAGTTCCGGATTTAGCCCTCCCGGCGGCGCGACGTCACCAATCTCCATGTGACCGCGAAGGACCAATCAGCAGGCAAGGCACCAAATTTAAACTTGCTTTTCCCATTCCTCAGTGCCCTTTCGTGGTTTTGCCTGTCTGACCCTTAAGTGCTCGTTTATTTCACTCTATTTGACTTACTGTGTATGACCTGGCTATCTCTCTCGACTTGTGTACCTCTATACCCCTTGACCCGGCTTGTTACTCGACTCTGTTTTCGCCTATACCCTATTGCTTTCTGATATACATTCCTGGCTTACCAGCGTTTACACCAGCCACTCTAAGGACTGGTTCCTGTCCTCCTTGTGTCCCTGCCTTATAGGTTCACCTCCTGTTTGTGCGAAACCCAGCCACTATAAGGACTGGTACCGCATTGTGACTCTATCTTGCTTTACCGGCACAGCCGTTACGTACCCTTGGTTGGTGTTGGCCTGAGTACAGGGCAGCCCTCATTATTTGTGTTAACCCAGCCACTACAAGGACTGGTTTTTCTCCTACGAACTCGAGGCTCCTGTTTTCACTTAGGGCTAACCGTTCGTCCACCCTCAGGTACGTGAGCGTGCCTGACATCACGAAAGGGCCATGGACCTTGCAGGGACCGCTCAGCAATACTCTGGTCTAGAAAGCCGTTTGGAGGAGCAAGATCACCGTCTTGATCAGTTCGCCCAGGCCCTCCAAACGCTGCTCACCCGTACCGCCCCTACCCAGGTAGAGGTTTCCCCTCCCGTGAATCCTCTCCCTTCCGAACCGTTCTCTGTGCCCACCTCATACCCTAACTTGCTACCTCCAGTACGTTATGGGGGCGATCCTACCGCCTGTCGAGGTTTTCTGAACCAGATTTCCATTCATTTCGAATTAACCCCGTGGTCTTACCCTACAGATCGTGCCAAAATCGCTTTTGTCATCAACCATCTTACCGACAAAGCGTTGAGTTGGGCTAACCCTCTTTGGAAACCGATAAACCGATTGTCTATAATTATCGTGACTTTATGTCGGCCTTTCGTAGGGTGTTTGACCCTCCCGGGCGTAAAACCAATGCCGCAAAATCCTTGTTACGCTTGCGCCAGGGTGCGAGATCACTGGGTGAATATGCTCTGGAGTTTAGATCATTGGCTTCTGAATTGAACTGGAACAATGAGGCTTTGATAGCCGTGTTTTCTGAGGGCCTGAACGATGAGTTGCAAGATGAGATAGCGGCCAGAGATCTCCCAGGGGACCTGGAAGACTTGATTACTTACCTGTCCTTTATCGATGAACGCCTTCGCCATCGTCGACTTACTAAGGAGAGGCCTAAAAGACCACCGGTTAGGCAGCCTCCCCGGTTTTCTGTACCTTTGCTTCCCGAGTCTCATTCACCCCCCGAACCCATGCAATTAGATAGCACCAAGATCCCTGATAGTGAAAAACAACGCAGACGACGTGAGGGTTTATGCCTGTACTGTGGTTTGGGGGGTCATTTCCTTAAGGGCTGTTCCAAACGCCCCCAGGGTCCAGCGGGAAACTCTCATGCCTAAGTGCCTCTAGGGGACAGCTCTTAGGCGCTTTTCCTTCGTCCCCCAAACTGGAAAATAGACTCCGGGTTCCGGTTACTCTATCCTGGGAGAGTTCCCGTAACCCGGTACAACTCTATGCCTTAGTAGACTCTGGTGCTGCCGATAACTTTATTGACATAAATTTTGCTCGCAAACATGCCATACCCCTGGTTGAAAAAGAAACCCCATTACTTGTACAGGCCATCGATGGCAGACCTCTCGAAACCCCTTTTGTTTTGTTTGAATCTCGCAATATTACTGTTGGGATAGGACTGTGTCATAAAGAAAGTATGTTCTTCCATGCTATTTCGTCCCCTTCCTATCCTATCGTACTGGGTTACCCCTGGTTAACCCGCCATAACCCTGTTATTGACTGGCGAGCTCGTCAGATCGCGAAGTGGGATAATGATTGTATGGCTTCTTGTATTGAGATTCCACTATCCATTAATGTCTTGAATTTGCCCACGGCCCCTCCTCTGACGACTTCCATTCCTGTCCCCTACTCGGACTTGGCACCTGTGTTTGACAAAAGAGAGGCCGATAGATTACCCCCCCATCGTTCTTACGATTGTGCCATCGACCTTCTTCCTGGTACCATGCCTCCTAAAGGGGCTGTCTATCCTTTGTCCGTGAAAGAACATAAGGTTTTGGAGGAGTACATTAAAGATTCCCTTAAAAAAGGGTTTATTCGTCCTTCCTCCTCACCCGCTGGGGCAGGGTTTTTCTTTGTGCAGAAAAAGGAGGGTGATCTTAGACCCTGTATCGATTTTCGAGGGTTGAACAAGATCACCGTTAAAAATGCCTACCCCATTCCACTCATCCCCGAGCTGTTTGACCGCCTGAAACATTCCAAAATCTTTTCGAAACTGGATCTCAGAGGAGCGTACAATTTAATAAGAATCAAACACGGGGATGAGTGGAAGACTGCGTTTAACACCAGGTTAGGGCATTACGAGTACTTGGTTATGCCCTTCGGTTTATGTAACGCTCCAGCAGTGTTTCAGGCGTTTATTAATGATGTGTTACGAGAGTACACCCCTTGTTTTGTCGTGGTTTACCTTGATGATGTGTTAATACATTCCCCTGATCTGAATACCCACCACGTACATGTACGACTCGTCTTATCTAAGCTCTTGGCCAACGGCCTCTACTGCAAGCTAGAAAAATGCCTATTCGATGTCCAACAGGTACAGTTTTTGGGTTATGTTATATCCTCCTCTGGTTTCATGATGGATCCCAAAAAACTGGAGGCCATCAGTCACTGGCCTCTTCCCAAGGGCCTCAAGGCCATTCAAAGGTTTATTGGCTTCTCCAATTACTATAGACGGTTTATCAAGGGCTTTTCGTCCATTATTGCACCCATTACAGCATTGACGAGAAAGGGAGGTGACACTCAGAATTGGTCCTCCAGTGCCCTGGAGGCTTTCGAACGGTTAAAGGAGGCCTTTTCCACTGCTCCCATTCTACACCACCCTGATCCCAATAGACCCTTCGTTTTAGAGGTTGACGCATCAGAAACTGGGTAGGAGCCGTCTTGTCCCAACGTCCAGCTGATGACAAGCCTATGCAACCCTGTGGTTTTTATTCTAGGAAATTGTCCCCTACCGAGGCCCGTTATGACATTGGGGACAGGGAATTGTTAGCCATTATTTTGGCCTTAAAAGAATGGCGCCATCTCTTGGAGGGCTCCACCTGTCCGTTTTCCATTCTCACTGACCACAAAAATTTGATTTACCTGTCCGAGGCTAAAAGGTTGAACCCTAGACAAGCTCGATGGGCCCTTTTTCTCACCAGATTTGACTTCCTCATTACGTACAGACCCGGGTCTAAAAATGTTAAGGCCGACGCACTCTCCAGACAACATGAACCCCTAGCAACTCCAGTGTCTGTACCTGTGTCCATAGTTCCCGAAAGGAAAATTTTAGCCTCTCTGAGTACACGAGTCGAGTCTCCTTTCTGGAACCTCTTACTCTCTAAACAGGCTCTGGCTCCCCCGTCTAAACCACAGAATAAGCTATTCGTTCCTTCTGTAGAGGTACCCACTGCTTTACAGCTCTTTCACGAATCCAAATTCGCTGGACATTTTGGGGTAAATAAAACTCTTGACTTGATTAAACGACACCTTTGGTGGCCGACACTTACCAAGGATGTAAAAGATTACGTAACCACCTGTTTTGTTTGTACCCGTTCCAAATCCTCCCGCCTTTGTCCTGCTGGCCTCCTCCAACCCCTACCGATCCCTGAGCGCCCTTGGTCTCATTTAGCTATGGACTTCCTAGTGGAACTAACCCCTTCACTTGGTCATACTGTGATTTTTGTGGTTGTCGATCGCTTCTCTAAAATGGCACATTTTATTCCGTTAAAGAAGCTCCCCTCCTCCAGCGAGCTAGTACAGATTTTCACCAAAGAAATATTCAGACTACATGGTGTTCCTAATGTTCTCGTCTCGGATCGGGGTTCTCAGTTTATCTCTAAGTTCTGGAGAGGCTTCTGTCACCAGTTGGGCGTCAAACTGTCCTTTTCGTCCGCGTATCACCCGCAAACGAACGGTTTAGCCGAAAGAACCAACCAAACGCTTGAGACTTATTTAAGGTGTTTTATTTCTGACGCACAGGATGATTGGGTTACTCTGTTACCATGGGCAGAATTTGCGTATAACAACGCCACATCACAGTCGACAAAATATTCTCCTTTCGAAATAGTCACGGGTATGCATCCCACTATTTTTCCATCCTCGTTCTCCCCCCAGAACATTCCTGCCCTGGAGGAACACCTAGATAAGCTCCGGTTTATTTGGGAGAAGACCAGGTTGAATCTAGAATCCGCTTCCTTGAGCCAGAAGCGGGCGGCTGATCGGAGGCGCAGACCTCCACCAGTGTACCATGTGGGTGACAGGGTTTGGCTCAGCACACGCCACATTCGTCTGAAGGTCCCGTCTATGAAATTCGCGCCTCGTTTTATCGGTCCGTATAAAATACTCCGATGTATCAATCCCGTAGTATACGCACTGCAATTGCCTGTCTCTTTGCGTATTCCCAACTCCTTTCATGTCTCTTTATTGAAGCCGCTCTCCTGCAACCGTTTTACTCGCCCTGACTCCCCTCCTCCCCCTGTGGTGGTTGATGGGACTCCCGAGTATGAAATTGAGTCCATCTTGGATTCCCGTTATGTCCGCAATCGGTTGCAGTATTTGGTTCATTGGACTGGCTATGGTCCCGCGGATCGCACATGGGTTTCGTCACGTGACGTTCATGCTCCTCGATTGGTCTCCGCCTTTCATCGTCGTTTTCCCGATCGCCCGGCTCCCAGCCGCCCGGTGGGCGTTCCTCAAGGCGGGGGTGCTGTCAGGGCTCGGCGGGCGCCGCCGGCTCGGCGTCCCGCCGGGCCGCCGACCCGGCATCCTTCTTCCCGGCTCCGGGTCGGCGTCCTCTCCAGTCCTGTGTGCGCGCAGTAGGCGCGCGCCCGCGGCAGTTCCGGATTTAGCCCTCCCGGCGGCGCGACGTCACCAATCTCCATGTGACCGCGAAGGACCAATCAGCAGGCAAGGCACCAAATTTAAACTTGCTTTTCCCATTCCTCAGTGCCCTTTCGTGGTTTTGCCTGTCTGACCCTTAAGTGCTCGTTTATTTCACTCTATTTGACTTACTGTGTATGACCTGGCTATCTCTCTCGACTTGTGTACCTCTATACCCCTTGACCCGGCTTGTTACTCGACTCTGTTTTCGCCTATACCCTATTGCTTTCTGATATACGTTCCTGGCTTACCAGCGTTTACACCAGCCACTCTAAGGACTGGTTCCTGTCCTCCTTGTGTCCCTGCCTTATAGGTTCACCTCCTGTTTGTGCGAAACCCAGCCACTATAAGGACTGGTACCGCATTGTGACTCTATCCTGCTTTACCGGCACAGCCGTTACGTACCCTTGGTTGGTGTTGGCCTGAGTACAGGGCAGCCCTCATTATTTGTGTTAACCCAGCCACTACAAGGACTGGTTTTTCTCCTACGAACTCGAGGCTCCTGTTTTCACTTAGGGCTAACCGTTCGTCCACCCTCAGGTACGTGAGCGTGCCTGACATAAGCTAAGTATTTGTATACACCAATTGTTTGATACATTGTGCTTTGTGGGTTCAGGTGTTTATACAAGTATGGCGTACATGTTGTCCTCATACTCAAACTTTCAAAAAAAGAGACTGGGTAAATTTGAACGTGCCTTTTCAGCACCATCTAATAAAGAATATAAAAATACCCCAAATGAAATACAGAGGTATTTTTGTAAGATGGAGAACCTACTCAAAGAAACAAAAAGATGGTGGGAAATCTCCTATTTGGAACAATATTCTATTTTGTTATGAGAGGAGAGCCTGAACCACCTCCTGGGAGATTGTCCTAATAATTGAGCTAAGTATTTGTAAACACCAATTGTTCGATACATTGCTCTTCACTGTGGGATCAGAAGTTTGGAGGTTTTGGGTCATTTTAAAGGATTAGGTGATTTTGCTCTCATATAAGGGTCAGTTAATTTGCTTTCAGGGTTATTCAGAGAAAGGTGAAAACCAGGAGAACTGCCACGAGAAGAGAACAATCTAGACCAAATAGCCGATTTGGAAAGTGAGATAAATGGGAAAAAAATTCTGCTTTGGCTATTTTGACCTAGAGTTTTCACTTCTCCAGTCATTCTTCAGAGTTTCACCTTTTTTTGAATAGACCTGTTTGTCCTATGCAACAGTTATGGACTGAGCCATTGCTCTTTGACAATGTTCATACACAGTTAAAAATCATATACTAGACATCGCATTTAATACCACAATTAATACCCGCATAGTAAAATGTAAGCTGTAAGAATGAGTAGTAGACAAGACACCATATGATCTTAAATTTAATATTAGCAAGTATCATGCAAAAAGAACATATACAAGCAAATGAAATATGAACCATTATTTAGCTGATTCTGTAATGTCATGGCAGCGTCTTTACAGTGAGGTTAGGAACATTGTAGTTTGGAATGTTACCAAAAAAGACATGAAGCTAAAGGTGTGTAGGGACAGATCTTAAAGGCCAGCTCCTACTCTAGTAAAACTGTAATTCTCACATTGCTCAAACTTGTTTATCAATATTTTCATTTACTTGCCACATAAAATATTTTTTAAAGGAATTGAGAGTATGCCCCTCTATGTGCATCTAATTCTTAATTTCTTACCCCCCAAAGTACATTGTAAAACAGAGAGGCCAAACAAAAAATGTTAATAATACACAAATGTCAAAATACATAAAATATGCATTAGTGGATGTTTATTTGTAATTTTGAATAGTCAAAACAATATCAATTATTAATGTTGATTTATAAATGTGATTAGATTCACACAAAACCAGCGACTTCAGAATATCTTGCTGACTTGCTTAGCCTTGCTCATGCACCATAAAATCAACAATGGTCTTCCTAGGTAAAGGATATATAGCAATGAAACCTTATAAATAAGCATTCAGAAAGATATCTGCCTTGTACATGTGAGAAATCGAACAACATGAGTAAGTAATATTGAGACACCTGAAAGCTATACAACGTCTAGGATGACATTTTTGAATATTTGCACAAGTTTTACGTAGTTTTGTTTCAACCACTGGGTTAGATGACTCAAAGTTCGTCAAAATGTTCCTAAAAAAGAAAAAAGAGTATAATAGTGAAGTCCAGTCATTAAAAAATGAGGAAATGAAGAGGGGGGGATGGATCCACTCACACTTTCCAGAGCCTCGTTAGGCTCGATCACCTCGCCTGTGGGTGTTTACGTGGCTCACCCAGTAGCTCTCAGGGGTAGACCCGTCTCACAGCCTCGGTGTCCTTTCAGGATCCTGAGTCGTCCACAGGTTCTCCAATACTTGGGTGCCAATGGTTCTCAACAGTTAGCTTGTCTCAGGCCTTGGCATTCCTTTGGGGTCCTGGGTGTTCACAGGTCGTAACTTATCATAACTTGTAGAAATCTACAAAACTCAATGAGTGAAGGAAGAGTTCTGTCCTATTATTTAAATGTTTATTTAAACATAAAATAAAGGACAGAAACAATAATAACAGGTAACAAAACGTGTTTCACCCTTTAGGGCTTCATCAGTTGTTAACAAAAAATAAAAATAAAATAAAAACACAATAAAATGAAAAAATACAATAATATAGGTGCGCTCCCCCTATCAGGGTTAGTATTTATAACCCAGTGTGGAAGGCATCTGGTCTTTCCAGGTAGCTGATTGTCACCACTCATTTCAGGTGGGTGGGAACAGGTGCGGCTATCAGTGAATCCATCTGTGTGTGTGGAAACCCATTTCCGTGATCTACACTGAAACGCATTAGTTCTACCGGCATCCGTGTCCGTTTCCGCGTTCCACCCTGGAACGCATGCGTTTACGTCCACTCTTCCAATCATATGGTGTCGTCATCAGTTTCCTTCGAGACGCCACATCCATACTACGTCGGACGCTCCGCCCCCCCATAACGGAGCAGGGGGGAGACCCCGACCGTGGGGATGCTTGTGTGGGAAAAAAAATAAATAAATAAAAGCGCAACCGGTACCAAGGGGTCGCGCGAACAAACCCCTGCACACACATCGAGAATCATACAAATCAAGCATATAACGCTGCAAAGAACATGGGGACCACCAGGGCTCCAAAAAGCTTGGCTACAGAAGCCAAACCTAAAACCAAAAGAGTCCTAGGGACCATCTAGAAAACCAATAAACAAAAACCTTGAAGTCTGGAGATAAAGGGGAAAATAACCACATATAAAACCTAAATAGGCCAAAGGCACAGAGATTCTAGAGATCCTAAATGGGCAATAAATGGCTCTAAAAGTGTCACAATATATATAAAACGCACGTAAAAATGCTAATGAAATGTACAAAAATCGCACATAAAAGACGTACAGAAATAAATAAAATGTACAAAATTCGTGCATAAAATGCACATAAATTGGCACATAAGGTGTACCCATAAAATCTTCAGTATCAAAGTGGGGAAGGCTACCTATACAGATCGGAACAAACGTCATTTTAACGTAAAAAGTGACACAGCTCAAAGTCTTGGTTAAGGCCTTTGGGAACAAGGGAGTCTAACATAAAAATGTACCTCATCTCATTTATGTTAGACTCCCTTGGTCTCCCCCCTGCTCCGTTATGGGGGGGCGGAGCGTCCGACGTAGTATGGATGTGGCGTCTCGAAGGAAACTGATGACGACACCATATGATTGGAAGAGTGGACGTAAACGCATGCGTTCCAGGGTGGAACGCGGAAACGGACACGGATGCCGGTAGAACTAATGCGTTTCAGTGTAGATCACGGAAATGGGTTTCCACACACACAGATGGATTCACTGATAGCCGCACCTGTTCCCACCCACCTGAAATGAGTGGTGACAATCAGCTACCTGGAAAGACCAGATGCCTTCCACACTGGGTTATAAATACTAACCCTGATAGGGGGAGCGCACCTATATTATTGTATTTTTTCATTTTATTGTGTTTTTATTTTATTTTATTTTTTGTTAACAACTGATGAAGCCCTAAAGGGTGAAACACGTTTTGTTACCTGTTATTATTGTTTCTGTCCTTTATTTTATGTTTAAATAAACATTTAAATAATAGGACAGAACTCTTCCTTCACTCATTGAGTTTTGTAGATTTCTACAAGTTATGATAAGTTACGACCTGTGAACACCCAGGACCCCAAAGGAATGCCAAGGCCTGAGACAAGCTAACTGTTGAGAACCATTGGCACCCAAGTATTGGAGAACCTGTGGACGACTCAGGATCCTGAAAGGACACCGAGGCTGTGAGACGGGTCTACCCCTGAGAGCTACTGGGTGAGCCACGTAAACACCCACAGGCGAGGTGATCGAGCCTAACGAGGCTCTGGAAAGTGTGAGTGGATCCATGACCCCCCTCTTCATTTCCTCATTTTTTAATGACTGGACTTCACTATTATACTCTTTTTTCTTTTTTAGGAACATTTTGACGAACTTTGAGTCATCTAACCCAGCAATTATACTGTATGTTATTTCTCCTTACCAATTATTATATGCCTATTTCTTTTTACTTTTAGATATTTCCCCCATACCGCGTACGCGGATACGCCGAACACCAACTTTTCCCCTTTTTTTGTTCATTTGGTGCGGATTGGGACCGCACTTGTGGTGCCTTGGGCGACGGGGATATATTTTATATTTCTCATTTTTGCTCTAAGTGTTCGTTTTCCACATTTCTTTGTTGTTTCAACCACTGCCCAAAGAAGCACCAAATTATAAAAACCTTCCTGTTTCAGAGAAAGATTGCAAGCTTACAGCAAATATAATATTTTGAAACTTATGAAATACCGGCTGGGTGGAGTAGAGATAACATCACTGCTCTGCGTGGAGAGAGCCTGTGGAGACATGGGTTCGATTCCAGCAAGATCACCTCTCCAGTAAGTATCCTTGGGCAAGACACCTAACGGTACATACTCGCCACCCAGGACATACTTGAAAACGAGAGAAATCTCAATGTATCCTTCCTGGTAAAATACTTTCTCAAAAAAATAAATAAATAAATTGTAAAGCAATGTTGAAATGTTTCATCCTTGAGTAATAAATCTGTTTAGTTTTGTAACACAATGCTTAGTTCTCTTTTGTTTCTTCACACAGACACAATTTGAAATTCACTTATGTGGCACTACATACAGGGCTTTTCAGAGAGCAGTGAAAAGCTGGAGAATGGAAAATTCTAGTTCAAAATAGCCGATTTGGAAAGTGAGTTAATGGGAGAATTTTTCTGGTTTGGATATTTTGACCTAGAATTTTCCATTCTCCAGTCATTCTTCTGCTTTTCACCTCTCTTTGAATAACCCTGTAAGTATGGCTCTTGGCAGGGCAATTGTGTGATGGAATCACTGTAGACTGTATGATGTTCAAAGACAGTGGCATCACAAGGGGGCGGGAGGTGCGGCCCGCACCGGGTGACACCACCCCCCTAGGGTGACACCCTAAAATTATTTTTATTATTATTTATTTTATTATTTTTGTGTAAAAAAAATTTACCAGGAAGGATACATTGAGATTTCTCTCATTTTCAAGTATGTCCTGGTTAGGCAAGGCCTAACCACTAAAGGGGATATTCACAGAGCACCGAAATGATGCAGACATTTCAGTGTTCTGTTGTTCTCCGCATTTTGGGGAATCAAATTTCCCCGGTGAATTCACTGCAGGGTCCCTGATGTGCAGGGAATCAGCCACCGAATGCTGCCGCAAACCCGTCGCCCGCTGTTTTCAAACAAACTACTTAACAAAAATGTCTGGAATTAACATATAAGGTTCTATGAATGATAATAGAAAGGTGTGTTACAGAAAAAAGAAAAACCGCTATTAGAAAAAAAATTGAATATTTTTTTAAAACAAAAAATGCCTAAAAGATACAAAAGAAAAAAATGTCAAGAGACTTTTTACTACAGATTAAAGGAATAAATGGTTTATTAGATATTGGATAAAAACGGGAATATTTTTACCATTGAAACCTATGGTTTTCGCCTGAATAAACATACCAAATGAAAACACCGGACATCAGGATTTTTCTCTGCTGTTCGGTGTTCTCTGAACAGATTAACCAATACTTCTCTATGGGGACTTGCACTGCCTTCGAACAGGCACCGTACTTGCTGGCAGTTCGCCAGAATTTGTGTGTGAGCATATGAGAGAGCTCCACAGCACTAAATCTCACAGTAATGTCCACCGTGTATTATGAGCATTCAGTGTTATATGGGAGTACTGATTTATGAGTAAGAGTAGTTAAAAAAACCAATAAAACTAGGGGGGGTTGACACCATATGTTACCACACCGGGTGACACCAACCCTAGTGATGCCACTGTTCAAAAATGCTCCGTTAAGTCAGGGGTCAAAATTTACACTCGCCTGCTTGCATTTGGCGAGTGGAAATTAAGGGTGGGCGAGTGGAGATGCACACGCAGGCAGCACGATAAAGTATATCGTTCTGCCTGCGCTGCGTATTCCAGTGGCAGCCGTTTTTTTTTTTTTTTTTTCGGCCGGCAGAAGCCACTTCCGGTAAAAGGGGGGTGGGAGAGTGAATTTGCACCTCCCTGTTGTGGCACTCTAAGGACCAATTGATTCCTCGCGCCGGATGTTTCCCATCTCTGGTTTTCATGCTGTACCCGGCATGCCCTCTGTCTCTCTATGCTTCACTCTCACTGACGCTGCTTCGGGGAGACCGGCTGAACCTCTTACTAATCTCAGAGTTTTGCTCGGCGCACTCGCCCGTTTGCTGTACCATGTGAACGGATCACGGGAAACTGCGCCGAGCTAACATCTTGAATCAGTAAGAGGTTCATCCCGTCTCCCCAAAGCAGCATCAGTGAGAGTGTAGCATGGAGAGACAGAGGGCATGCCGGGTACAGCATGACCAGAGATGGAAAACATCCGGCGTGAGGAATCAATTAGTCCTCAAAGTGTCACAACAGGGGGGTGCAAATTCCCTCTCCCGCCCCCCTTTTACCTGTTACACGCTGGATGTCCCTTCACGCTGCGCTCCTCCTCTTCCGGGCACAGCGTGAAGGGGGACTCAGCATGCCTCAGCGAGTGAGGGAAGCGGGGATTATCCCCGCCCCCTCACTCTACTACTCGCAAGGACAGGTAAAGGGAGGGGGTGAATTGCAGGGGAGTGGGAGGGGGTGAATTGCAGGGGAGTGGGAGGGGGTGAATTGCAGGGGAGTGGGAGGGGGTGAATTGCAGGGGAGTGGGAGGGGGTGAATTGCAGGGGAGTGGGGGGTGAATTGCAGGGGAGTGGGAGGGGGTGAATTGCAGGGGAGGGGGTGAATTGCAAGGGAGTGGGAGGGGGTGAATTGCAGGGGAGTGGGAGGGGGTGAAAATTGCAGTGGAGTGGGAGGGGGTGAATTGCAGGGGAGTGGGAGGGGGTGAAAATTGCAGGGGAGTGGGAGGGGGTGAATTGCAGGGGAGTGGGGGGATGAAAATTGCAGGGGAGGGGGAGAAATGAATTGCAGGGGAGGGGGCGAAATGAATTGCAGGGGAGGGGGAGAAATGAATTACAGGAGGAGGGGGAGAAATGAATTACAGAGGGAGAGAGAAATGAATTACAGGGCGAGAGAGAAATGAATTACAGGGGGAGAGAGAAATGAATTAAAGGGGGAGAGAGAAATGAATTACAGGGGGAGAGAGAAATGAATTACAGGGGGAGAGAGAAATGAATTAAAGGGGGCCCTTGGCAGAACTAACCTCTCCCGTGAGGGGTCATAATTGGTGAAATGGTGGCGTAGGCGTTTGAGGTTCAGCAAAATTAAATATATCTATTTATAAAGAAAGATGAGTGATACGGAAGGGGCAAAAAAAAGAAATGGGGATGGAAGTATCGCACACGAATTTTAATGGATTCATCTGTATTAGCATCCAAGGGGGAAAATTGACTATGGGGTCTTCTAACTTCTTATGATAATCTGGCATACAAACAATTAACCCCTTAAGGACGTAGGGGTGGTGCCCTTAAGGTGTTTAAATTTGCTGGCGAGGCGTACAGGTACAGGTGCCGTCGCGCAGCACTAATTTTGGGCCCTCCCCGCAGCCGGCGTGCAGTGCGCGTCATTGGCTGCAGGGGACGGCTTGATTTCAGGCCGTCCCTGTGCAGCCAATGATGCGCACCGCGAGTCAGCGCACGCAGGCTGCGGGGAGGGGCCGAGGCAGCCCCATTGAAGACAGCGGGGCGTACCTGTACGCCCCGCGTCTTCAAAGCCCGCCCGCCGCCAGGACGTCATGGAACGTCCTGCGGCATTAAAGGGTTAAAAGAGAGTATTCGGTTCCACTTGATATATCGGATGCATAAACCCCAAATTAATTTGGTCCTAAAAACTGTTGGCGAGGAGTCTGTACTTAATGGATGATATTACTTGGATCTGAAGTCTGGGTATATATGTACCTGGCGTCTGATGGCTGGATATACATGTATCTGGAGTCTCCGTCTGGTTAAAGTTATTTATTTTTGTAACTTTATTCTGAATAAAACCTTTAACAGTGTAATTTCATAAGATAATTTAAGAGGGTGTGTTTAGGGGCGGAGTTCAGAGCAGGGTAGGTGGGGCAACTGGTGGCGAGTAACTTTTAAGGTCTGGCTAGTAGCTTGGGACTTGAAATTTTGAGCCCTGCGTTAAGTGACCAACCCTCCTGCTGGTCCTTCTCTCAGACATTGGCAGTGACCTGTAGGTCTTTCAAGTACCTAGGGTAAAGACAGAGCAGTGGTAATAGAAACAGGCACTCTCCAAAAATGCCTCTGTAACCAATAATATACAACTAATATTGACAGAAGTGTGGAATGGCTAATTGTCATGCCCCATGATTAGGATTTATTGTATAGGTTTTCTGTTTTGTGTTGAATCTGCCTTTGCTGCTTACATGCTATTGATTTCATAGCTATTTTGTCTCTGCTGGGCATCCTTAGCTTTCTGCATCCAGTTAGTTCCACCCCTCTGCTCTGTGTCTTGTTGCTAGTTACTTCCTGGTACAATGGGCACATGGGCACTCACATCTCTCAAAAACATTGATGAATGCCCTCATCGGTCTACACAATCTGTCACCCTTTGAAATACCGTTCAGCACGGCCCCCAGACTAGGGTACTATGTTCCCCAGCAACTGCAATTACAATCTGACAGTCTGGTAAAATACGGCACCAGTGTTTCAAAAACATTAACTGATATACAGTACATGGTCAGGTGTTCTCTTCCATTCCAGATCCCAAAAGTACCAACGACACGCATCAATTGGTCCCAGGAGACTGGGTACTAGTTAAATTCCTTTGGAAAACTCCACTAGAGCCCAGATACGATGGCCCTTTCCAGGTCCTCCTCACAACAGCAACTTCAGTGAACCTGGAAGGAAAGACCACCTGGATCCACGCTTCCCACTGTAAAAAGACCTGTGCACCGGAGACAGACCAGAAAGCAACCCAGCCATGATCGTGTATATCCTTCTCATTTGGGGAGTGGGAATTAAGGGGGAAAATTTTGCTATCATAATGGAACAGGTGGCTGTTGCAATGGTGCGAGAGGTCGTGGGGGAACGGGTGGGCATTGACATAATTCCACAGGTTACCATGGGACGTCAGATTGCTAACGCCCGGGAAAACAAACTAACCACTTTCTGGTACAATTCCTCTAACACTTGAGTGGCAACTTACAGTATACCTTTAACTATTGTGATGTAAACCCCTGTCCAGGCCCCCACTTGCAGTGTATCCAGAGAAATGGGATCCCACACAACAACGATATATATGTGCGTTACCAATGACTATTGGGGACAGGAGTGTGGTAGTTGGGGGTCAGTTGGATGGAATACTGGGGTTTCCTGGGGACACAAACCACAAAGCTCCCTAGACAAGAAAGATAAAAACGGTAAATCAATTCTTACTCGCATGACACTGAAAATGGCCCAAACACATGCCGCAACCAAGATTTGCAGAAGTCAGATGATGATGAGGTATTTAAGCCTAGAATAGGGGCAACGGCACTGAAACTAATTCTAACCCTAGAAAATCCTGGACCCGGGGATGCAGGGACCTACATTCAGAGTATGTGGGAAAAAGGGCGGTCAGAGAATACTCGGAGCCTGGGAAAATTCCGCCTGCGAGACATGTACCTTGCCCCAGACTGGGTCCCTCCACATCAACAGTCCAACCCCTTTAAGTGCCATATAATCTCTTCCAATGGTATAGTAGCCATCGCTAATCCCACGTTCGAGGATACTATGGCCATTGAAACAGGATACTCAGTTATGAATGTTTGGTTAGAATGGAATGGATGAAATATAGCGCTCAGTCCCACAACAGAACCAATTGCTATGTGTGTGGCAGTGCTAGGCCTCATCTAGATACGGTACCTTTTAATATCCCCGAGGACATCGAGGAATGTTTTCTCAGTTTGTTTACCACCAACACTCTAAATCACGATGCTTGTAAAGAATGGAAGTCCAAATACCCCCTCCAGACACAAAACCCCAGACTCTCAGAGAGTATCACTATCTACCCTGGGAACTACACCTGTTACTCCTCTTGGGGGACCGGTGGCCGGGTGGTTGGGCGCTTCACAGAAGGTTATTGTGTGTGGTACAGCGCTGTGGAGAAGGAGAAAGTGCAAAACCAGGTGATATCCCTGGGAGATGTCTATTGGATCTGTGGTGACCTGCGAGTCCGCTCCCGCTTGGTAGGTGCATGGGACGGTGAGTGTGCTCTGGCTAAAGCCATCATGCCCCTCCACATCCTTCCCTTTGATGATGATCTGCCAATAGCCCACACCCCTGGACTCACTAGACATAGGAGACAGGCGAAACCCATACCTGACAGTTTCGACCCACACGTCTACATCGATGTCATAGGAGTCCCAAGGGGGGTGCCTGATGAGTTCAAAGCTAGAGACCAGGTAAAGGCAGGATTTGAATCTTTAATCCCCATGATAGCCATCAATAAAAATGTTGATTGGATTAACTACATCTATTATAATCAGCAGAGGTTTGTAAACTATACCCGTGATGCCCTCCAGGGTTTGGCCGACCAGCTAGGCCTGACCTCTGCAATGACCTTCCAGAACCGCATGGCCCTCGATATGCTACTGGCAGAGAGGGGTGGGGTCTGTAAGATGCTGAAAGGTGCAGGTGGCTCCTGTTGCACCTTTATCCCGGATAACACAGGCCCTACTGGTAAGGTCACTAAAGCCATTAAACAATTGGAAGACCTGTCTGAGGAACTGAAGAAGAACTCTGGTATTACTGATCCATGGGATCAGTATTTTAGTTAGATGAGTGGCTGGCAGAAGCTCCTCACACAAATAGGGATAGTTATCCTGGTAGTGATGGTTCTGTTGGTGGTGATTGCGTGTTGTGTTTTACCATGCATTAAAAAAGTTGTAGTAAGAACTGTGGAGTCCACTACCCCTGTTATGCTTAGCCACTTATGTGTGGAAACTGGGGAGGACATTGACACCTCTTATAAACAACCTACAAAACACGCTGTATCTGAAACAGGACTTCGCCCATACACCCATGATGGTGAAAAACGACTGACGTTTGTCAACAACGCAAAATAAATTGACATTTGGAAACAGCTGATATTTGACTTTTGTTTCTATGACCTAATCCATAATGCGTTTGCAATTTTACTGCTGATGTTAAATAAAATATTACTTAACGCCCCTGCTTCCGCACCAACTGGCATAAAAGCATGTATATTTCAATAAAGAAAAGAGAAGTCACCCGACTTTGTCCGAGAGAGACTACATAGACAACTATCCAGCGAGTCTGTGTTGTTTCTTTCAGTGCGCACTTGAATTGATTGGCTTCTCCACCAGTTGGCAGCAGCGGGCATTCGATCAAGAGACTGTTTAAGTCTGATCCATAACATGTCCACAGAATATTTTGCCAGTAGTGCTGTGGAACATCCAGGTGCTCTTTTGCAAACTTCAAACGTGCTGCAATATTCTTTTTGGACAGCAATGGCTTCCTCCGTGGTGTCCTCCCATGTACTCCATTATTGTTTTATGTTTTACTTGTTGTAGATGTGTCAACAAAAATGTTAGCATGTGCCAGAGATTTCTGTAAGTCTTTAGCTGACACTCTAGGATTCTTCTTTACCTCATTAAGCATTCTGCTCTGTGCTCTTGCAGTCATCTTTACAGGATGACCACGCCTAGGGAGAGTAGCAACAGTGCTGAACTTTCTCCATTTGTAGACAGTCTGTCTTACCGTAGACACATCAACATCAAGGCTTTTGGAGATACTTTTGTAACCCTTTCCAGCTTCATGCAAGTCAACAATTCTTGATCGTAGGTCTTCTGAGAGCGCTTTTCTGCGAGGCATGTTCACATCAGGCAGTGCTTCTTGAAACCAGTAAACCCAAAACTGGTGTGTGTTTTTAAAGGGCAGGACAGCTTTCAGCAACACATCCAATAATATCACACTGATTGGACTCAAGGTTGGCTCACTCCTGGCTCCAATTAGCTCTTGGAGAAGTCATTAGGCTAGCTGTTCACATACTTTTCCCACCCTGCACTGTGACTGTTTACATGTTATGTTCAATAAACACATGAAAACATATAATGTTTGTGTTGTATTATTTTAAGCAGACTGTGTTTTTCAAATTGTTGTGACTTAGATGAAGATCAGAGCACATTTTATGACCAATTCATGCAAAACTCCACGTAATCCCAAAGGGTTCATATACTTTTTCTTGCAACTGTATGTGCAATATATAATGCAATGACAATATAATGTATATCTCACGGTGAATGTTTGACAAATAAAACAGTGTAACATGTGTTATGATGTAATGAGAAAAAAAAAAGGAAAAAAGCACTGATACTTATATTTGAGTGATGCTCCGTTCCTTCCTCTCTGCTCAGGGTCCTGAGGTATGGTCTTCGTGCGTGATGTCTCAGGGAAGTGGGGCTTACAGTCCACCGTGGTGGAGAATAAAAAGTAAAGCAGCAAGCAATTTTAAAATATTTATTAATAATTAAAAAAAAAAGAAAGAACCAGTCTTGAGCTAAAGGGATATATATTATGGATTAAAAAGGATCACAAAAAATGCATTTTCACCATAGGCTTCATCAGTTGGAATCCTTTAAAAAAATGACAGTCCATGCAAAGAGCAAAAAAAGTCCAAAACTTTTGGACTTTTTTTGCACTTTGCATGGACTGTCATTTTTGGGGGGTTGTAGATTTTGTGGATTAAATTATGAAAAAGTGTGTTTTTATAATTTTTCATCCCATTTCATATTTTATTTATAGAAAATTATACGATATGATGGAAATAATGGTATTTTTAGAATGTCCATTTAAAGGCAAGAAAACCAGTGTATAATATGTGTGGGTTGCTTAAACGAGTAAGAGGAAAATTTGACCTAAACACTAACAGCGCAGAAATGTAAAAACAGCAGCGGGCACTAAATGACGGATTTGCGTAAAACTGCCCCGTCACTAAGGGGTTTAGCAGGGTTCAGGAATCTTGTCATTCTACCGACGTATTTGAAACCACATGGGCATATTAATAAATATATCACGTTCCTGGTAAAACAGACAATGGTTTCCTTAATCTTGATCATATTGTCCATTCTTCTCATTTTCCTGATTATTCGTTTCTTGCTCTTGGTATTGCCGCAGTTCAGGTCCCGCATTGGTGGAACCCTTTTCTGTACCCCAAAATGATTCTTCCTAATAGTTTTTTCTCTGTGTGTGTGTCCGTGTGTCAGCTTCTTCTTCAGATTTTTAACCCCACGGCAGATCAACATGGGAGCCTCTGGTAAAATGTCCTTCGGAGATACATCTCTATGTAGAATCGACCAGTATTCTTTCACAATTTCCTAATTGCTGTATTCTGGACGTTGTACGTGTACACAAATGGTACTCCTCCTGTTTGCGTCCGAGTATTCTTATCAAACTTGTTCTTCTTTGAGAGTGTGTGTCCCTCAGTATTTTTGACCATTGTTCTGGCTGTCTCGAAATTCTCTGGAAGGTATCATTTGCTTTAAGATCTTGCTTTAATTTTTTTGGATTGCGTTTTGTAATCCTCCATATCTATACAGTACCTCCTGATTCTTAAAAATTTACCTTTGGGCACATTGTCTAGCCACTGGGGTAGATGACAGCTGGATTTTTCAATAAAACTGTTAACGTCCACCTTCTTGAAATAGGTTTCAGTTTTAGTAACATTATCCTCTATGATGCTTAGATCCAGAAAAGTCACTCTTTGATCACTCCATTCGGTGGTTAATTTAATGTCTCTATCATTATCTTCTAGGATTTTTAAGAAGCCTTTTAACGTAGATTCTCCTTTCCATATCATGAATATATTATCAATGTAACTTTTGTAACATATCCGATTTTACGATACATAGATAAAAAGGATTCCTCCGAGGCAGCACTAAATACATACAGTATCTACATCTAAAAACTAGTAAGCTCCTCCGCACAACATCTTGTGTTTCCTTGCACAGAGTTTAAACGTATTGGAGTGTGTAAGTCCCAAGAGGTCTGGAATCAAGACAATATCAAAGAGTTCCAGTGAAGAAGGGTAATAACTTAAAATTCTAATTGGCACCAACCATGCAGCCTTGCGGAGGACCTACAGTTCAGGGTGGAAGTAGGTCTAGATAGATTATAAACACAGAACTCTCTTGCGGGTTGCAAATCAACCTTATTTGTTGTGTTTCAAGTGTCTTCATGGATAACTCCTCAGCAGGAGCTATAGACCTGAGGGTTTATGCCTTAGGAGATGGACCTTGGTGGGCTGGGTGAAGCCTGCAGTGTTGTGGCTGGATCTCCAGGGACTCAATTCCCAGGCAGGGGCGTACCTAGGGGGGGGGTGGGCCGACACTGGGTGACACCACCCCCTAGGGTGACACCCTAAAAAAAATATATATTTTTTTTTTTACTGTTGAAAAGTATTTTACCAGGAGGGATACATTGAGATTTCCCTAATTTTCAAATATGTCCTGGGTAGGCAAGGCCTAGACTGGCATTTTCCGGGGGGCGGAAAAAACCCCACCACTAAGGCTAGGGTCAGACGATCGCATTTTGTACGGACTGTGCGTCCGTGCAGTACGGACATACATTCAGACTGACAACAAGGTAGTGGCCACAGTCTGTTTTTTTCACTGATGTATTTTTTGACTGATGTAGCAGGTAAAATAAATTAAAATGCAAAAATATTTTGTCCGTCAAAAATTCTGGATGCACAAATGCAGTCCGTCTGACTTCATTCCATCACTCACACACAAAGCTATGCGGACGTTGCGGACGCAGAGCACTCTGTGCGTCCGTTCTAGCGGATTTACATTCTTGCCTAACCTGCGTCTGTTTGCCACGTCCGTTATGCGTCCGCAGTTCGGTGCGGACGTACTTCGTGTGTGGAGCTCCATTGGTCATAATTATATGCTATAACGGACGTACAAATGTGCAGCAACATGAACGTGATCAGTGCGCTCGTCTGACACGGGCCTAAAGGGGTTACTCACAGAGCACTGAAATGACGCCAACATTTTACAGGGTTATCCAAAGAGATTCGAAAAGTCACCGCACGTTCGGTGCCTTTTCGTTCTCTTCAATTCGGTTCCTTTTGCCGATTGCATTTCGGTGACCCTGCGGTGTATTCAGCAAGCACCACAGGGTCCCCGAATTGCAGGGAAAAGCTACCGCAAACCTGACGAAAACTAACCGAATGCACGCTGAAAACAAGCAAAAACATCTGGATTAACCTTCGAAGAAGCCGAACAGGAGCCGAACAGGAGCCGAACAGGAGCCGAATCACACAGAGCCGAAGCAGCTGTGATGTAGAGGAGGCAGTGAATAAATTAGAAAAACCATTTGTATGAATCTGGGAAAATGAAACGCTGTTTGCAAAGAAACTACTAAGCGAAAATGTCTGAAATTTTCACAGGAGGTCCAGGGAATGATAATAAAGAGGGCTGTTACAAAAAAAATAAGCAAACTGAAAAAAATCAAAAAAAAAATCGGACTTTTAATTTTTTTTTTAAAAATTCAGAAAAATGCTTAAAGTATCCTAAAAAATCTATAAATAAAGAGACTTTTTGCTGCAGAATTTTATAATGAACAGTTTATTAGATATTGAATTAAAACAGGAATATTTTTAACATTGAAGTCTATGGGATTCTCCTGAATTAACTTGCCGAATGAAACCACCGAATGGCAGGGCATTAGGGGAACCTTTCACTGCTGGTTTGTGTTCTCTGAATAGCCGAAGCAGTGCTTTTTCATGGGGATTTCACTGCCCTGGGACCGAACAGGCACCGTATGTGCAGGCAATTCGACAGGATTTGGCGAATTGCCTGCTCTCTGGATAGCCGAATGGCCAGGAAAGGTAACCGAACGCTGATTTTCAGCGTTCGGTTACCTTTCTCAAGCAATTCGAATGTCTTTGGATAACCCTGTTAGTGTTCTGTTGTTCCCTGCACTTCGGGGAATCCAATTTCCCCAACCTGCAGTGAATTCATCATTCACCGCAGGGTCCGCGAAGTGCAGAGTGTCGGCCTACTTAACGAAAATGTCTGGAATTTACATAGAAGGTCCTATGATTGATAATAAAAAGGTCTCTTACAGAAAAAAGAAAAAACACTATAGGATGGATATGTTGTGAGTTTGCAAAATCACTTAAAAAACAATTATTCCAAAAGAATCTACACTCGCCCCTTATTGCACAGCATAGAGGACGCATGAATGAACCACCATTGGCAGATTCATAATATATCATTATTATATGTATACGTCATGTCCTGCCAGAATGCTATAACTAAAAATTTACATTTTAAAGTTGGGGGGGTGCCAAATATAGGATCCGCCCCGGTGCCAAATGTTCTAGGTACGCCCCTGCTCCCAGGTAGATGCCACCTGCTGCAAAAAATGGAAATAGGTACTGAAATAGAAAGCTGTAGGAGGAGCCTTGTGCTGCATTTGGGGCTCTATAGAGGAAGATGGGCCCACCATAATCAGAGATCCATAATCTGCCAGTCCAGTGGCTGGTCTGTGTAATAGTGTGACTCCAAAGAAGACCAAAGCCTATATGAGTCAGGAACGAGACATGAACCAGGCACCATAGGTTTCAATGATTGATTAAAGTAGTATGCTAGCCCTCAGGGTGCAACCAGCCCAAGGTCATACAGAAGCCAGTAGCCAGGTCATATGATTCTATGTATATAAAATGTAATTTGGACAGTTGTGGCGTGGCAAAAAAGACTTTATTTATAATGATTCTAGTCCAACTATATTTAAATAGCCAGATCATGATTCTGTCTTTTGAAAGCCATGAAAGCCGTAAACCACATAAAAAGAAAGGGAATATTTTGAGAACAGATCATAATAAAACCAGAAACGAGACATGCATTAAAAAGCTGAGAGCAAAATGGTAACAGAAGAAATTAGTGAACTAAAGAATAAAAACTACAGAATAAGATGTAAACTGACATTGATAGTTTTTCCAGCTTTCCCAGCTCAGAATCACTCAAAGGGGTATACATAATCTGTCTGGATTTACAACCTGTTAACGTGGTGCCTGGAGCATAGATAAACATTACACACTCATAATAGTCTTGGAATCTGTCACTAGGGTGCTATTTAGCTTGGATCAGCTGGTTAGCACCGATCGAAGAATTATAGTGTGCACACTGCTAAGAGTCTCTCCAAACCACTCCAGCGAGCATACTCTTCAGTAATAGAAAACAGGAGTTGATATGGAGCCAGCTAAAATCTAAAGATAAGTCATACGCTTTGCAAAGGGGAAGGCCCACGGATGCTCAAATTCCTGCTATCTAATCTGCAGAACAAAGAAAGTAATAAATAGTTATTGATCCATTCTCAGCATGATAAATAATAATTCTAAATATGAATCTAAAAATAAAACATGAACATAATTATAGATGAAGAGGTTTCTCTGTGCTGTTTTCTACTATTCACTTCCATCACCTTTGATAGCAACACGAAAAAAGGTCTAAGTACAATACATTTTAAAAGCAGCAAAGTGCTCAGTTCATCTTAGCCTCTGCTCTTTTCAGTGTTTGAGGGACAGATCACACAGATACCACTGCTTTTATACTATAAATTCCTAGGATGCACAGGATGGTTTGTTCATCTTTATTTGACGTATCTTTGACTTTCTGAAAACATAAATAACCTACACGCAAATGATAACTTTATCCAGGGATAAGGGCAAGTGATAAACAAAACAAGATCCCAGTGGCCACAGTAGGCAAGTGGTCAGATAAATACGACCACAATGAAGGGATGTATGCAGTAGGAATCAGAAACTTCTCACATAATGGGATAGTATAGTAGGATAGAAGTGCTTGAAGGAAGGAGAACAATTGTAGCGGAGAGTAAAAGACAAGCAGCACCAGATAGAACATGAAAAGTATAGAACTGTGATCCGATAAGTGAATTATTTGATCAATTTTAACATTCAAATTGCTAAAACTAATAAAAAAATAATGATGATAAACAAGTAGTGATATATATATATATATATATATATATATATATACACACCTCAATAAAAAAATACTAAAATTGACTTCAAAGGAAATAAAAATTATCAAATGATACAGCAACTCTATAAATGTATACAGCCGAAAAGAACATTTCCCTTTCTTCGCTTTTATTTCTAATGATTTAAATTGATTGCTGTAGTGCAAATATAAGATCATATTTTGAGGTCACTGCTTGCCTTTCAAAGAGATGGAAAAACTAGGAAATGGCAGGATTACACTTATATTATTGGAAAACACATGAATTTAGTTTTCGGCCATTGTGTAAAGGAATTTGTAGTGTCTGGAAACATTGTCTGATACCTACAGTGTCCCAACTCAAATCAATATTCTCCCTGCTGCATAGCTAACAAAAGGATGCCATTCTTCACTACAATATTATATTCCCACTGGCATCGCACTCTTATCCTCTTTGTTTATTAAATCCAAAGACGCTAAAATAGCAAAGCCTGAATGCAGATAAGAAGTTGAAATTGGAAACTACAATGCACAAGGCACATTTGTTACAAGTGTCTTAAACTAAAGGGGTTATTCAGAGAGCACCGAATTGGCCACGAAATTGCACTAAGCGGTGAATTTCTCTGTATGGTGCAATTTCGTGGCCATTTGGCTATTCAAAAAGCTGTCAATTCGCCAAATGTTGCCGAACTGCCAGTGAAATACAGTGACCTTCAGCAGCAGTGAAATTCTCCATAAAGAAGTAATGGTTAATCCATTCAGAGAACGTCGAACAGCACCGAAATACCAGTGAAATGCCCTGATTTTCAGTGGTTTCATTCGACAGGTTTAAACAGGCGAATTCCATAGGTTTCACGGTTAAAAAATTTCCCCCTTTTTCTTAAATATTTGTTAAACCGTTTATTCTTATTGACCAAAAAATGGTAAGCGCCCACAACTAGGGATGAGCTGTTCGGTTCGGACGGTTCGGAGTTCGGACGGAACTTAGCCTGTTCGGTCTGCTCGCGAACTCCGAACATTTCCAGGGGTGTTCGGCGCATGTTCGACCACAATGCACCACAATGGCCCAAAATGCACTTTTACACTGGCCTGAAACTCGTAATTGGCTACAGCCTTGCACCTGACCACAGGTCTGGTGCAAGACAGATTCAACAGTATGCCAATCATGGCTCAGTGTCCTGATTGGGCAAATTTTGCCCAATCATGGGCTCACAGAGCTAAGTCCCGCAGCACACTATATAAGGTTTCCACGCACCGCTTCAGCATGCATTTGAGAGGAGATTTCATAGGAGATTGTTGTTGTGTGTTCTTACTGCCGGTCTGCCACGCTACTGGGGGGGTCTGGGGGGGTCTCATTTCTACAAAACATTTGGGAATTGAGGTGATCTGTGTCTTGTCACTGGTGCCAGCAAGTATTTTGGGGGTCTCACAAATTTCCACAAAACATTTGGGAATTGAGGTGATCTGTGTCTTGTCACTGGCTGTCAGCAAGTATTTTGGGGATCACAAATTTCTACAAAACATTTGGGAATTGGGGTGATCTGTGTCTTGTCACTGGCTGCCGGCAAGTATTTTGGGGATCACAAATTTGTACAAAACATTTGGGAATTGAGGTGATCTGTGTCTTGTCACACAGCCAGTACCACGCAGTATTTTGGGGGTCTCACAAATTTCTACAAAACATTTGGGAATTGAGGCGATCTGTGTCTTGTCACTGGCTGCCAGCAAGTATTTTGGGGATCACAAATTTCTCCAAAACATTTGGGAATTGAGGTGATCTGTGTCTTGTCACTGGCTGCCAGCAAGTATTTTGGGGGTCTCACAAATTTCTCCAAAACATTTGGGAATTGAGGTGATCTGTGTCTTGTCACTGGCTGCCAGCAAGTATTTTGGGGGTCTCACAAATTTCTACAAAACATTTGGGAATTGAGGTGATCTTCTGTGTCTTGTCACTGCCAGCAAGTATTTTGCGGATCACAAATTTCTACAAAACATTTGGGAATTGAGGTGATCTTCAGTGTCCTGTCACACAGTCAGTACCACGCAGTATTTTGGGGGTCACAAATTTCTACAAAAAATTTGGGAATTGAGGGGATCTGTGTCTTGTCACTGGCTGCCAGCAAGTATTTTGGTGGTCACAAATTTCTACAAAATATTTGGGAATTGTTATAATCCGTGTGTTCTCACTGGCTGCCACCCATCAGGGGGTCTCACTGATTTATAGGAGGTTTCTGAGACTTGTAATCTGTAGCTTCTCACTGCCACCCATCAAGGGGTCGCACTGATTTATAGGAGGTTTCTGAGATTTGTAATCTGTGGCTTCTCACTGCCACCCATCAAGGGGTCTCACTGATTTATAGGAGATTTCTGAGAATTGTAATCTGTGGCTTCTCACTGACACCCATCAGGGGGTCACACTGATTTATAGGAGGTTTCTGAGATTTGTAATCTGTGGCTTCTCACTGCCACCCATCAAGGGGTCTCACTGATTTATAGGAGGTTTCTGAGATTTGTAATCTGTGGCTTCTCACTGCCACCCATCAAGGGGTCTCACTGATTTATAGCAGGTTTCTGAGATTTGTAATCTGTGGCTTCTCACTGCCACCCATCAAGGGGTCTCACTGATTTATAGGAGATTTCTGAGAATTGTAATCTGTGGCTTCTCACTGACACCCATCAGGGGGTCACACTGATTTATAGGAGGTTTCTGAGATTTGTAATCTGTGGCTTCTCACTGCCACCCATCAGGGGGTCCCACATACTTCTATCAGATTTATGCAAATTGTAATTTGTGTCTTCTCACTGCCACCCATCATGGGGGTCTCACTGATTTATAGGAGGGAATTGTAATCTGTGTCTTGTCACTGGCTGCCAGCTATCAGGGTGTCTCACTCAGTTATACCAGAGTTCTGTAAATCTTTAATCTTTATACCAGAGTTGAATCAGAGTTCTGTATATATTTAATCTATATATCACTCACTATTTCTGAAAGAACAAAAAGGACAGGCAGATGCTCCCAGACACAGATAAGAGGGCAAACAGCCCCTGTGTTGGGAGGCTGTGCCTCTGGTCGTGGTGGACATGGTGCATCCTCTGCAGGGGGACGCTTGTCCTTTCTAACTGGTGCTGGCCGTCTTAAGCAGCAGCAACATACTGAGGATTTGGTGAATTGACTAACCAGGCCATCCTCATCCTCCGAGTCCTCTGCCAGCCAGGCTTGTAGTGCTTTACAGTCCACCTCAGCTGACAAAACATCTAATGCCGCCTCCATGTCCACAGCTACTCCTGCCGTAGCCTCACTATCACACACGGAGGAGTCAGCTGAATTGTTTGACTACAATGAGAGTGACATGCTGCTTGAGGATGCGCAGCAAGTACAGTGCTCTGATTCAATCTCTGAAGTTGAGGAAGGGAGTATAATCAACCTAGAGGAAAGGGGTGCTAGTGATGACACAAAAATAACTGGCACTCATGTTGTCCCAGCAGCTGCAGCATACTGCCAAGTTGGCTCCAGTGACGAGGAGAAACGGGGTGAAGATGATATTGATGATGAGGTCACTGACTCCACCTGGGTGCCAGATCGAACAGAGGAATCAAGTGAGGAGGAGGGGGAGGAGGAGGAGGCACAGCAAACACGAGGCACAACATCCTCTATGACCAACCGTAGCACTAGCCAGTCCAAGGCATCAGATGTCAGAGCCGCTCCGGTGCAGAGCGCTGTTGTCTCAAAGCACACATGCAGGAACTCTGTTGTCTGGGAGTTCTTTAAGAAATGTGCAGCAGAGCGCACCATTGCTATTTGTAATCTATGTCAGATGAGGCTGAAGCGTGGGAAAGACACCCGGACACTTGGGTACCACGTGCTTGAGGCGACATATGAACACCTGCCACACATCCCGTTGGCGTAAAACTTTGCGTAGGTCCTCCTCCTCCTCATCTATCTCTACCCCCACTGTATGTCCTGCCATGTCATTGCCTACAACCTCCACTGACAGGGATGATGCTACAGTAATGGATGTACCAGCTCCTTCCTCACAATGTGACATCATCCCATCAGCTGAAGATTTACGCAGTCAGATTACGTTGCCGCAGCTGCTGCAGCGTAAAAAAAATATAGTCCCAACCATCCCCAAGCACAGCGTCTAAATGCCAGCTTAGCAAAATTACTCGCATTGCAGCTGCTGCCTTTCCAGCTGGTGGACTCTGCTCCCTTCCGTGAATTTGCTGAATGTGCTGTACCACAGTGGCAGGTTCCAAAACGCCTTTAATTTTCACACAAGGCCATTCCAGCACTATACCAGCACGTGGAAGACAATGTTATCCAGTCATTGGGAAAGGCAGTCAGCAACAAGGTGCATGTGACTTTAGACACGTGGTCCAGCAAGCATGGACAGGGCCTTTACATTTCCTTCACGGCACACTGGGTAACTCTGATTGCAGCTGGGAGGGATCCAAGACGGGGCTCTGTGCTGGAGCTTGTTCATCCACCACGCCTCCAGAAAGCTGCTTGTATGAGGTCTGTCTGCTCCACCACCTCTTCCTCCTCCTCCTTCTCTGTCTCTGGCGAAGTGGCAGTTAAACGACGCATGGCAGGGGCTACGCAATGGCTCAAGCAAAAAGATGCCATACTGTGCTTGAGCTGGTTTGTTTAGGGGACAGGAGCCACACCGGGCCAGAAATTCTGTCAGCTCTGCAGGGGCAGGTGCAGAGATGGTTAACACCACGCCAGCTTGAGCTGGGAATGATCGTCTGCGATAATGGCAGCAACCTTCTCTCTGCCCTACGCAAGGGTAAATTGATGCATGTACCATGCCTAGCACACGTCCTAAATCTAGTGGTACAGTGTTTCCTAACCAAGTACCCAGGGCTGCCAGAGCTTCTCAGCCAGGCCAGAAAAGTCTGCAGCCACTTCAGACGGTCATTCCCAGCAAGCATTCGCATAGCAGAAATTCAAAGAGAATTCCACCTTCCCACAAACCGTCTGATCTGTGACATGCCCACCAGGTGGAACTCGACTTTAGCAATGCTACAGCATCTGCACAAGCAGCAGAGGGCCATCAGTGAGTACCTGTGTGAGTATGGCACAAGGACAGGTTCAGGTCAACTTGTTTTTTTTTCCCCCCGCAGTGGCTGATGATCAAGGATGCATGCACTGTACTGTCACCATTTGAGGAGGCAACGAGGATGGTGAGCAGGGACAGTGCATCAGTGACACAATTCCTTTAGTGTTCCTGCTGGAGCACACTCTGCGGGGGAATTATAGATGTGGCTCTAGAGGCAGAGCAGCGGGAGGAAGAGGAGGCCTTCCGCAGACAGCTTTCCGCAGACAGCATTCCAGCGGGTCCTACTCAGATCAGACAGGAGGAGGAGGAGGAGGAATATTTAAGTAGTGGGGTCATTGAAGGTGGGGATTCCTCAAGGGAGGGTTTCCTTTGCCCAGAAACACAAGGGCTAGTGCATGGCTGGGAGGAGGAAGTGCACGATGGGGTCATCCTCATTGACCAGGAAGACTCGGAAGCTAATGCCACCTCCAACCTATGCTGCATTGGCTCCCTTGTGATGCAAAGCCTGCTAAAGGACCCCAGGATTCGTGCTATCAAGGAGAGGGATCATTACTGGTTGGCAACCCTTCTTGATCCACGATACAAGGGGAAAGTTGCAGAGCTCATCCTGCCCGCACAGAGGGAGCACAGGATGGAAAAACTTGAGGACGCTCTAAAGCGACACTTGTGTAACACCTTTCCAGGCACTGGTAGGTTACCAAGTGATGACACACGTGCTTCTGAGGCTGTGGATGATCAGAGAAATAGTGGTGAAGGCCAGGGCCGCTTGACTGATGCATTTTTAATTTTTTTTAGCCCACGACGCCCAGGGACGTCAAATGTAGGCACCTATTGCCAGCGTCTTCACCATATGGTGCAGGACTACCTAGGGGCAAGGGCAGACCTGGATAACTTTCCAGCAGATGATCCACTGGCTTACTGGGTGTTGAGATTGGATCACTAGCCAGAATTTAGCCAATATGCTATGCAGCTACTAGGTTGCCCTTCATCCAGCGTGCTTTCTGAAAGGACGTTCAGTGCCACTGGACGTTTTGTCACAGACAAAAGAGTGCGTCTGTCCACCGACTCTGTATACCGGCTGACATTTATAAAAATGAATCAGTCCTGGATCAGCAGTTATCAATCCCCTGATGCTGACGTAACGGAATAGATCGGGGATGTCTTCTGCATGCACAAAACCTCCAGCACTGAACTCTTCCACAATACCACAAAAGGGTTACGGTGTGAATGCACTTGCTGCCATGAAAGGCACAATATTTGGCTGCACTGACGCCTGTGCCACATCTATATCATTTTAATTTTTTGAACCGCAGGGTCCAACCCTGCACTCTTCCACAATACCGTGAAAGGGTTACGGTGTGAATGCACTTGCTGCCATGAAAGGCACAATATTTGGCTGCACTGACGCCTGTGCCAGATTTATATCATTTGAATTTTTTGAACAGCAGGGTCCAACCCTGCACTCTTCCACAATACCACAAAAGGGTTACGGTGTGAATGCACTTGCTGCCATGAAAGGCGCAATATTTGGCTGCAATGACGCTTGTGCCACATCTATATCATTTTAATTTTTTGAACCGCAGGGTCCAACCCTGCACTCTTCCACAATACTACAGAGGGGTTACTGTATGATAGTACTTGCTGGCAGTCTGGCACCAAAAGCACAATATCTGGGTGCACTGACTCCTTTACCAGATTCATATCTCTTTATTATAGGACCACATGGTCCACCCCTGCATTCTTTCACAAAACTACAGAGGGGTTACTGTATGATAGTACTTGCTGGCCTGGCAGTCTGGCACCAAAAGCACAATATCTGGGTGCACTGACACCTTTACCAGATTCATATCTTTTTAATATAGGACCGCAACGTCCACCCCTGCATTCTTCCACAATACTACAGAGGGGATACTGTATGATAGTACTTGCAGGCCTGGCACCAAAAGCACAATATTTGGGTGCACTGCCACTGACGCCTGTATCAGATTCATATCCTCAGAGCGGTTACGGTGTGACGGCACTGTTGCCGACACTAAAGGCCCAATTTTAAAGCACCTATTGTTACTTTCATCCAAAGCCTGCATAAGTTTCACAATAATTTAGCCAGAAAATCACTAAACTTTTTCTGCGTGTCCGAAAATGTCTCCTCTTTTCATACAGACTGCCACCCCAAGCAGTTGTTTATGGATAGATTAAAGGAAAAGCATTTACCGTAATTTTTTGGGTTTTTAAGTGTTTCTATACATCCTAGAAATCCGCCACTTCACGGGCAGGTTATGGGGACCTCCCAGGCATGATATTTGAAGGAATTTTTCCTTTTTATTTTTAACCCTTATTTCATGGAAAACTCACTGTCCCTTTAAAAACGTTTTTTTTTTAAACTTTTTGTCCTTGTTTCCTGTCCCCCAGGGCACTACCCGGACCCCCATACACCTTTTATGGCAAATATCTAGCATATATGCCCTCTTGGAGGGCGATCTAAAAAACGAATTTTCAGCCCCATTGACTTGTATTGAGTTCGAGTTCGCATTCGGATTCGAACATTTGGAAAGTTCGGGTTCGGGTCCGAACCCGAACTCGGGCGTGTTCTGCTCATCCCTACCCACAACCTGTGCCATCACCGAAATCCCAATGCTAGACCATATTATTAGTGGTTTCCCCTAAACCAGTGAGGAAAATCGTGTGTGTACCTATCAGGTAGCACGATGGTAGTCGCTCTCAGGATTCAGATGGCTCCCATCAATAACATCATCCACATGGATTATTATAAAAAAGAAGGAAAACACATATAATGGTGCAGAGCGCAACAATTCATAAACTTAGTATAGACTGTGTATAATATTTCCACTCACAAGTGTAGAGCCCTGTCACTGGCTCTGAGTGGGTAAATGCATATGGGTATTTTTTCTTTGCGTTCCAAAGGTAACCCACACCTGCCAAAGACGATCTCTCGTCTCAGTGATGCATATAAAAAAGAAAGTGAAAACAAAGGAATGCCCTTGTGCAGATATAGCAAATAGTATATAGCAATATTCTTGAAGTGGGTTTCAACTCACATTTAGTGGAGCTTAACCAAGCTCTGGATGAAGCGCCTGTGGATTTGTTGTATAGGTCAAATCCATGAAAACCCTCACGACATCAGGGACTTTGCTCATAACGTTACATTTTATTTTGTTTTAATATTATCAGCATCTAGTGAGGCCAGATGACCAGGACGCGTTTCGCCGTGAAATACGGCTTCCTCAGCTGGTTTACAGGTTCATAATATGTGCATACATTTATAGTCCACCATTAAACAAAATGAAATGTCCCCACAGGTCCATAAACCGTGATTAGGGTGCGTTTCACGCCTCCACTGCCTGTTCCGCATGTTATGATGAACGCCGCCATTTTGCGCATGCGCTCTGTTGATGTATGCGTTCCACGGAACAATGAATGACGTACTTCCGGTATCATTCTCCCTCTGTTTCCTGCTTGCCGCGCGTATCTACTCCGCAGTGGGTAGTCACCTCGGCACTGGTATAATTGCTATCATCCATATATATTACTATAGGGGGGAATTGAATGGGGTTTAAGCAAACACATCATATAAATATTGAAAGATCCTTAATCGAATACCCCACCATGTTGAACACTCCTCCACTGAACTCCCATTTGAGGGAAACGTCATGGATTATAAAATAACAATTTTAACACGCTTAAGGTCATACACAGAAACCAAAATACATGGTACAGTGTACAAGGAGGAGATCAGAGAATAAACCAGAACGATAGCGAGAAGTCATACACAGGAAGGGCTCCCAGGTCAGCAATGGGATATGCAGGATACAGAGTACAGGGAGCAAGAAAGAGAATATCCAGGAACATAAGCCAAAAGTCAAAACCAGAAATACTAGACATGAAGCTATGCAGCAACGCTGGAATCAGGAACCAAGAACAGGACTCAGGAAACACTACCACCATGAACTCCACAAATGGTCAAAGAAGCACTGTGCTGCTGTGAGTATATATAGGCAGTGGGTCTGTGTGATTGGGCCATGTGCCCTCAGACCAGAAGATCACAGCAGAACCCCAGAGCAGTCCCAGACAGAATAGCCAAACATAAAACAGGGGAAAACAAACATGAATGCCTCACCACCAGGGGGTGCGGCCAAAACCAGGAAAAATGTGACAAAAGGGCAGAGACTGCCCTTTCCAGCGGTGCCTCTCTTTAACCCCTTAGGTGCTGATTCACAATTTGGCACCGGATCGCGATTTGCTCCCACAAATGGCTGACATCTTGAATGTCAGCCAAGCCTCCGGGTCACCCCCCACCCACTGACGTAATTGTCAATTGTGCGATGATGTCAGTGGGGCAGTTAACCCCCAAGCTGCCAAGTGAAGCTAGGGGGATCCTTTGGATCCTCCTGATCCCTGGAAGCTAGAGGGTCATGTTTGGTATGATTGGAAAGGCCTGATCATGGTTTGGTGTAAATAATAATAATAATAATAATAAAAAAAAAGTGTGTTTTTTGTTGTGTTTTTTGTCTGGGGGCATAGGTGTGCACAGCCTATTGCATTAGGGTGTGCACCCAAAAGTGCAAACACGTGAAAGAATATATATATATGTACTTGTATCCTTATGCATACACGCACACACTCTCACACATTCAGCCTAAATATATCTTTGTGTGTATAATTCAGAGGTGCAGCAACCTTGGCCATCCAGCTGTTTTTGAACTACATTTCTCATGAGTCTCGACTAACCTAATTAGTGGCTGAGCATTGTGGCTGATTGTGGTTTATTAATTATATGACTATCAGGGTTATTCAGAGTGAGGTGAAAACCAAACACGATCATGTAGAAAAAATACAAAATTTCCTCATTGCCCGCTTTTAACATCTAAAGCAATGTTATTTCTTACCTTGGGATTAAACATACAGGGTTATTCAGAGAAAGGTGAAAACCAGGAGAATTGGCAGGAGAAGAGAACAATCTAGACCAAATAGCCGATTTGCAAAGTGAGATAAATGAGAGAATTTTTCGGGTTTGGCTATTTTGACTTAGAATTTTAACTTCTCCAGTCATTCTCCTGAGATTCAAGGGGGAATGCAATGGAGGCGCTAATTAAATGTGGATATATTATGTTATGCGGCCAACAGGGATTACAACACAAAACCTCGACAGAAATGTGTCAGTGATAGAGCAGAGAAAAGGAGGGGGATCCTAGTGGCGCAGTCCCTTCTGAGGGTAATTTGAGAGGAATAGTAAGGATTCCTATTAGTTCAGAAGCAGCGTGGTCTGAATGACCGTTCTAAAGTGCTGGTTAGAGGGCGGGGCTATAGGCAAGGTGCAGACAAGCTGTGAAGCTGTGAGCAGGTTATACAATAGCAGCCTTCCTAGATCAGGGAAACATTCAAATGCATACAAAGTGCAAAACGTGCGTACAAAAAATGCATGTAAAGTGCAATATGCGAATTGTGAACAAAAACACAATGTGAAAGAGTGTACAATTGCAAAGTAAAATAGGGTACAATTGACCAAGTGAACAGTAGATGCCCTGGTGGCTCAAATGTGCGTACAGATGTAAAAAAATATGGGGTTAAATGTACATAGGAAGGTTATTCAAAATATTAAAAAGGGGGGGGGGAAAGTCTTGTTTCTATTGTCCGTAATGGATAAAGGAAAAGTAGAAAAAATTCGGACCGTATATTGCGGTGAAGGCAAGAGATAGCCCGTTCTGATCTCTATTGGAGGGATCTAGTAGTTCCAGGTGCAGTCCTAAAACGCAGTCTTTGCCGTGGTCCTATATAGGCTCCCAATTTCCCAAAAAATGGGAAAAGAAGGAGGGTAAAGAGGAAAGAAAGAGTATATAGTGCAATTGTGCTTAATAAATAGTAGGTGCCCAAAAGACAAAGGGACACTTACAGTGTCCAGAGCCTCTTCTACCGGCTCTGGTGTGAAATGCCTAGGGCCTGGTCAAGGGTGGCCTCTGCCCTTCTTTACAGGTGCGGGGTGGTCTTCACAGTTTCTATGGGGCAGCCTTCGTCTTTCTTCTGACGATTTAGTTGTTGCCTCCAATACAAAGGGAAGACATCTCCATAGCGCAATGAGTTTAATTATTAAGTGAGGTATATAATAGTCAAGGACAAACTCACCAATGCTGGAGCCATAAATCCAGGCTCAACTTGTAGGCCTATGGTACTTCTATGGTGGGTACCTGCACCTCTTTCAACAGCAGCGCAGCTTCCATGCAGGCAGAGAAACAGAGGGGGGGGGGAAGGGAGAGATCAAGCATAAAAAATGCAAAATAAAATAAAGGATTCCTCAATGGATGTAGATGATTAGAAAAAAGGGTTTATTAATTAAAAGGAGTATCACAGATACGCGTTTCGGCTATTAAATATAGCCTTCATCAGTCTGTGTGGAGAAAACAGTCTCAGAAAATGGGGATTTTCCCCCATTTTCTGAGACTGTTTTCTCCACACAGACTGATGAAGGCTATATTTAATAGCCGAAACGCGTATCTGTGATACTCCTTTTAATTAATAAACCCTTTTTTCTAATCATCTACATCCATTGAGGAATCCTTTATTTTATTTTGCATTTTTTATGCTTGATCTCTCCCTTCCCCCCCCCTCTGTTTCTCTGCCTGCATGGAAGCTGCGCTGCTGTTGAAAGAGGTGCAGGTACCCACCATAGAAGTACCATAGGCCTACAAGTTGAGCCTGGATTTATGGCTCCAGCATTGGTGAGTTTGTCCTTGACTATTATATACCTCACTTAATAATTAAACTCATTGCGCTATGGAGATGTCTTCCCTTTGTATTGGAGGCAACAACTAAATCGTCAGAAGAAAGACGAAGGCTGCCCCATAGAAACTGTGAAGACCACCCCGCACCTGTAAAGAAGGGCAGAGGCCACCCTTGACCAGGCCCTAGGCATTTCACACCAGAGCCGGTAGAAGAGGCTCTGGACACTGTAAGTGTCCCTTTGTCTTTTGGGCACCTACTATTTATTAAGCATAATTGCACTATATACTCTTTCTTTCCTCTTTACCCTCCTTCTTTTCCATTTTTTGGGAAATTGGAGCCTATATAGGACCACGGCAAAGACTGCGTTTTAGGACTGCACCTGGAACTACTAGATCCCTCCAATAGAGATCAGAACGGGCTATCTCTTGCCTTCACCGCAATATACGGTCCGAATTTTTTCTACTTTTCCTTTATCCATTACGGACAATAGAAACAAGACTTTCCCCCCCCTTTTTAATATTTTGAATAACCTTCCTATGTACATTTAACCCCATATTTTTTTACATCTGTACGCAAATTTGAGCCACCAGGGCATCTACTGTTCACTTGGTCAATTGTACCCTATTTTACTTTGCAATTGTACACTCTTTCACATTGTGTTTTTGTTCACAATTCGCATATTGCACTTTACATGCATTTTTTGTACGCACGTTTTGCACTTTGTATGCATTTGAATGTTTCCCTGATCTAGGAAGGCTGCTATTGTATAACCTGCTCACAGCTTCACAGCTTGTCTGCACCTTGCCTATAGCCCCGCCCTCTAACCAGCACTTTAGAACGGTCATTCAGACCACGCTGCTTCTGAACTAATAGGAATCCTTACTATTCCTCTCAAATTACCCTCAGAAGGGACTGCGCCACTAGGATCCCCCTCCTTTTCTCTATTCTCCTGAGATTCACCTTTCTCTGAATAACCCTGTATGTTTAATCACAAGGTGAGAAATAACATTGCTTTAGATGTTAAAAGCAGGCAATGAGGAAATGTTGTATTTTTTTCTACATGATCGTGTTTGGTCTCATTAGAAAGGCCGGGCTCTGACCTCTCCAATGACACCTAACTTAAAATTGTGGAGTGTAAAGAATGGAGATAAAGGGATCCATAGGACACCCCACCTCTCCCAGCACCGGTACAGTGGTTTTTGTTTTAGATGAAACAATGGGGAAGAACGCAGACTCTGAACTATTCACTGAAGCCCCATATGACCCTGTAAACCTTACGATACCAGAGATACAGCGGCCCAAAGGACACCAGTATCTCCAGTAAAGGCATTTCACAGGGGGGATTGAGTGGGAAAGACTCTGACATAGTCACCCTTAAGTGATTATATCAGTGTCCAGGGGAAGTCCCACAGTGAGGGAAAAATGTCTGTGAAAGAATAAAAAAACCGCACGGAACTGCAGGACCTCAACAATGTGCTAAGTACATCCTCTGCACACAAACACGTGGATGCACTCAGCACATCGTCAGCAGCAAAGAGGTTAAATGGGAAAAAGGGGGTAAAATTTGAGTACAGTGCCCATTTAACCTTCTACCTGTACCTCACGATGCTGCCAAGACGCCCACTGTCATTCTTACTTTGTGGAGTGCAGGCAGCAGATAATGTGGTGATTCTACGAGCAATACCATCCCTTTTGGTGCAGCATAAGGGGGCAATGCCGGGCTGAGACAAGGACACAGGCGCAGAATTTTACACACAGCAGCCTGTTTAAAGACAAATGCATGCATTTACAAATACAGTCACAGCCATACATTCACATAGATAACCATACATCCCCTACACCCTGGGGGTATGTAGCAATAAAACTCACCGTAATGTGCAGTGTTTGTGAGGGTATCACAGAGCTCCACAGCAATAAAACTCAGTAATGTACAGTGTACATAAGCGTATCACAGAATCCACTGTAAAAAACCTCCCTAATGTGCAGTGTATATAAGCGTATCACAGAATCCACTGTAAAAAAACCTCCCTAATGTGCAGTGTATATGAGCATATTACAGAATCCACTGTAAAAAAACCTCCCTAATGTGCGGTGTATATAAGCATATCACAGAATCCACTATAAAAAAAACCTAATGTGCAGTGTATATGAGCATATCACAGAATCCACTGTAAAAAAAACTCCCTAATGTGCAGTGTATATAAGCGTATCACAGAATCCACTGTAAAAAACGTCCCTACTGTGCGGTGCATATAAGCGTATCACAGAATCCACTGCCATAAAAACGCTCGGTAATTTGCGGTGCATATAAGTGTATCACATAATCCACTGCCATAAAACTGTAACGTGCGGTGCATATAAGCGTATCACAGAATCCACTGTCCTAAAATAAAATTTTACTATTTAAAAATAAATAAAAGTTGCCCCCTCTCCTGCTTACCTTTTTTTCTTGCTGGGAGGGGGTTGAACATGTCCATTGGCAGAGGAGGGGACGGTCCATTCTGGTCCTATGTAACTGGACCGCTTCATCCAGGGCCGGTGCAAGAAATTTTGGGTGCACAGGCTAAGATGCATTTTGCCGCCCCTCTCCCAATTAACTGGACATATGCATCTATGTGTAATGAATGTTGCATGACTGTTTGTGTAGGACAACAAAGGAGTGTATGCGAGATGAGACTGTGTGTGCAGTTATCTAGGCTCTAGGATGCCAGGGCTGTCTGTGAGTGATGTGACTGATGTTTGCATGGTGTAAGTGATGTCTAGGCTGTCTGTGTGTGATGCCTGGGCTGCCTGTGAGTGGCGTGAGTGATGTCTAGACTGCCTGTGATGTCTAGGCTGTCTGAGAGATGCCTGGGCTGCCTGTGAGTGCTGTGAGTGATCTCTAGGCTCTCTGTGAGTGACGCCTGAGCTGCCTGTGAGTTGTGTGAGTGGTGTCTGGGCTGCCTGTGAGTGATGTCTGGGATGCCTGTGAGTGATTTCTAGGCTGGGTTTTGCCTGGGCTGCCTGTGAGTGCTGTGAGTGATCTCTAGGCTCTCTGTGAGTGATGCCTGAGCTGCCTGTGAGTTGTGTGAGTGGTGTCTGGGCTGCCTGTGAGTGATGTCTGGGATTCCTGTGAGTGATTTCTAGGCTGGGTTTTGCCTGGGCTGCCTGTGAGTGGTGTCTGGGCTGCCTGTGAGTTGCGTGAGTGGTCTCTGGGCTGCCTGTGAGCTGTGTGAGTGGTATCTGGGCTGCCTGTGAGTGATCTCTAGGCTGTCTGTGAGTGATCAGTGGGTAAATTCGCAAGGAATAATCCTTTATATGGCGCTGTCTGATGTAGTACAGGTTGCTGCTTGACTCAGATAGAGAGGCAGTGTTACACACCTGCCAATAATGTCAGAGAAGATGGGTGGTATATCTGTGTTGAGCGCTACCTGTAGATGTATATGTTGCGCTTTGTGAAGTGCGCCTTCTATATGGAGGTATCGCACATACAGTGAGTTGTGGTGTCCTCGGGTGTATTAATATACCACGCAAAATAGGGAAGGTATTAGGAGACCCTGGTCTTTTCCCAAAGAATCCTAAGGGGATATTTAGGATAGAGATAGTGATGACAGGTTTATGTCGTGCTCTGCGTTCCTCGTGATCAAAAAAAGGGGTATATGGGATTCTGATGCCCCTGATACATTAGTGTGTATCCGTGAGTATACAATGTTTGGGGGAGTGATGGTAATCAAATACCGTCACCATCTGGTGATTAAAAAGATGTGCTGTATGAGACACCTTTTGATCTGGGTAATGCCAGAAGTCCTCTAGTAATTTACTGTCCTCTAGTGGTTAGACTAGGTAACACAGTCTCTAGTGGTTAGACTAGGTAACGCAGTCTCTAGTGGTTAGACTAGGTAACGCAGTCTCTAGTGGTTAGGCTAGGTATCGCAGTCTCTGAATGCAGTGCAAAAAACAGATGTGTCTTCAGTTTCTCCTCTTCTTCTGTTCTTAACATATGCAAGACAGAGAAAAAGCATACATAGTGCAACACTGTATAATAAAGCTTGTTTGTTCAGATAAAAGGTGGATTGAACTCACGTGGTCTAGAGCCTATTAGGGGATGTCAGGCTCAGACTTTAGTGCCGCGCCAGTCCATAAAGGTGACTGGATCCCTTCTTTAAATCCCTCCTGTGCTGTAACAAGTTCCTCGTGGTCTCCCGGTTCTCTGGACTGGTCCTCCAAGGGCAGATGTGTGGCTACCGCTGGCGTTCCTTCCTTTCTCCGCGGGTAAGATACCACAAACAGCAGGATAAGGGGGTTTAAAGGGATTTATTAGGATATACAATACAGTTAAAAAATAGGGGGTAATCCAGCTGGATTACCCCCTATTTTTTAACTGTATTGTATATCCTAATAAATCCCTTTAAACCCCCTTATCCTGCTGTTTGTGGTATTTTACCCGCGGAGAAAGGAAGGAACGCCAGCGGTAGCCACACATCTGCCCTTGGAGGACCAGTCCAGAGAACCGGGAGACCACGAGGAACTTGTTACAGCACAGGAGGGATTTAAAGAAGGGATCCAGTCACCTTTATGGACTGGCGCGGCACTAAAGTCTGAGCCTGACATCCCCTAATAGGCTCTAGACCACGTGAGTTCAATCCACCTTTTATCTGAACAAACAAGCTTTATTATACAGTGTTGCACTATGTATGCTTTTTCTCTGTCTTGCATATGTTAAGAACAGAAGAAGAGGAGAAACTGAAGACACATCTGTTTTTTGCACTGCATTCAGAGACTGCGATACCTAGCCTAACCACTAGAGACTGCGTTACCTAGTCTAACCACTAGAGACTGCGTTACCTAGTCTAACCACTAGAGAGTGTGTTACCTAGTCTAACCACTAGAGGACAGTAAATTACTAGAGGACTTCTGGCATTACCCAGATCAAAAAGGTGTCTCATACAGCACATCTTTTTAATCACCAGATGGTGACGGTATTTGATTACCATCACTCCCCCAAACATTGTATACTCACGGATACACACTAATGTATCAGGGGCATCAGAATCCCATATACCCCTTTTTTTGATCACGAGGAACGCAGAGCACGACATAAACCTGTCATCACTATCTCTATCCTAAATATCCCCTTAGGATTCTTTGGGAAAAGACCAGGGTCTCCTAATACCTTCCCTATTTTGCGAGGTATATTAATACACCCGAGGACACCACAACTCACTGTATGTGCGATACCTCCATATAGAAGGCGCACTTCACAAAGCGCAACATATACATCTACAGGTAGCGCTCAACACAGATATACCACCCATCTTCTCTGTCTGTGAGTGATGCCTGGGCTGTCTGTGAGTGGTGCGAGTGATCTCTAGGCTGTTTGTGATGCCTGGGCTGCCTGTGAGTGGTGCGAGTGATCTCTAGGCTGTTTGTGATGCCTGGGCTGCCTGTGAGTGGTGCGAGTGATCTCTAGGCTGTCTGTGATGCCTGGGCTGCCTGTGAGTGGTGCGAGTGATCTCTAGGCTGTCTGTGATGCCTGGGTTGCCTGTGAGTGGTGCAAGTGATCTCTAGGCTGTCTGTGATGCCTGGGCTGCCTGTGAGTGGTGTGAGTAAGCTCTAGGCTGTCTGTGAGTGATGCCTGGGCTGCCTGTGAGTGGTGTGAGTGATCTCTAGGCTGTCTGTTAGTGGTGTCTGGGCTGCGCTGTGAGTGGTGTCTGGGCTGCCTGTGAGTTCTGTGAGTGATGTATGGGCTGTCTGTGAGTGGTGTGAGTGATGTATGGGCTGTCTGTGAGTGGTGTGAGTGATGTCTTATCTGCCTTTGTGTGTTGCCTGGGCTGCATGTGTGTGGTTGGATACGTTAAAAGAGGGTTAAAGAAAAGAATGTGAGTTGTGATAGTGAAGCAAAATGCAGAAAAAAGGGAGAAAAAAAGCTTTGCAAGGCGCAGCACCCAGCTCCCCTCAAACATCATGACAGGTAGATGCAGGGGCATTACTTACAATTTGCTGGCCCTGCACCCAAGGAGTTCTCATTCATCTGCAGCCGAATCCTGTGCTGGGTCTCCTCCTCAGCAGCCCCAGGCATGCAGCGCAGCTGAGAGCTGTGCAGCCCGGATGCTGAGGGAGAGCAGGAGGAGGAGCCAGGGTGGAAGCCGGAAGAGATGAGTTCTTCTCTGCCCACGCCACACACAAGTTGTAGTAAAGAGCCTTCTTTACTAAGGTGGGGGCGTCTAGATAGGAGGGGGCGGACCCTGCCCTGGAGATATGTGGGTGGTCAGAAAATCCTGGTGATTTGCGCCCCCTGGCTGGAGCACACTAAGGCACCACCTGACCTGCCTTGTGGTTAGCACCGGCCCTGGATTTGAAGTCCAGCCTGTACTTTCCTGGTGGTCCGGTGGCTGTGCGCTCTGCAATGCAATCTGTGCTTCATGCACAGAACACAGAGCATGTCCCACACTGGATTCATGTGCCGGTGATCTCTGACTGGTCACCTGACCGCTGGCGCTTACTGACTGTGTCAGAGAGCGACGGCGGTCAGGTGACCGGTCATTGAGGATCGCTGGAGCTCAAGGCCAGTGTGGCACGTGCTCTGCGTTTTGTGCATGAAGCACAGATTACATTGCAGAGCGCACAGCCACTGGACCACCAGGGAAGTACAGGCTTGCCTGCCTTGCAGAGGCAAAGGGTCCCGGTGGCTATCCTTGGGATGTGGCCAGCCGGGACCCAGAGTGTGCCGCAGGTGGGATTAGGGTGTGCCCAGGCAAACCCGACACACCCTATGCAAACACGCCTATGTCTGGGGGTATAATAAAATAGGACTTCAAATCACGTTTAAACATCATGAGCATAAAACGGTCAAAATGAGCTCAGCAAAAACATGTAAAATTGGGTATTTCTAATTTCAGGACAAAATTTCAAAACAAGATTTTGAGGATTAAAGTACGAAAAAGTGTGTTTTTTTCATTTTTTCCATCATTTTCATATTTTTTTAGAGTAAATTATACGATATGATGGAAATAATGGTATCTTTAGAAAGTCCATTAAATGTCGAGGAAAACGGTATATAATATGTGTGGGTTCCGTAAACGAGTAAGAGGAAAATTAGACCTACAGTTGTGTTCAAAATTATTCAACCCCCAATGCTGTAAAGGGTTTTAGGGAATTTAGTGTACATTTGTAATTGTATTCAGAATGAAATCCTACAAGGACTTTTTAAAGAACCATATGCAACTAAAATGACATCAATTGGTTTTGTAATACAGTAGTAAATGTTTCTTTTGTGAATTCTTCATTGACACAATTATTCAACCCCTTAAAGACCACCACTCTGAAGAACAGAGGTTCATTCAAGTGTTTTCAATCAGGTATTGAAAACACCTGTGGATGTCACGGAGCAGCAATAAAGCATAATAAGCACCAATTAGGCAGCTTTAAAATGACTGTGATACTCAGCTCCTTCTAGACATTTACTGGTGTGGTTACAAACATGGTGAAGTCAAGAGAATGGTCCAGGAAGACAAGAGAAGAGGTGATTACTCTTCACAGGAAGGGCAATGGCTATAAGAAGATTGCAAAGATGTTAAACATACCAAGAGAGACCATAGGAAGCATCATTCGCAAATTCAAGGCAAAGGGCACTGTTGAAACGCTACCTGGTCGTGGCAGAAAGAAGATGCTGACTTCGACTGCTGTGCGCTACCTGAAGCGTAGAGTGGAGAAAAGTCTCTGTGTGACTGCTGAGGAACTGAGAAAAGATTTGTCAGATGTGGGTACTGAAGTTTCAGCTCAGACAATACTGCGCACACTGCGTAATGAAGGCCTCCATGCCAGAACTCCCAGGTGCACCCCCTTGCTGTCTCCAAAGAATAAGAAGAGTCGACTGCAGTATGCCAAAAGTCATGCGGACAAACCACAGAAGTTTTGGGATAGTGTTCTGTGGACTGATGAAACATTATTAGAACTGTTTGGGCCCATGGATCAACGCTATGTTTGGAGGAGGAAGAACAAGGCCTATGAAGAAAAGAACACCTTGCTTACTGTGAAGCATGGCGGGGGGTCAATCATGCTTTGGGGCTGTTTTGCTTCTGCAGGTACAGGGAAGCTTCAGCGTGTGCAAGGTACCATGAATTCTCTTCAGTACCAGGAGATATTGGATGACAATGTGATGCAGTCCGTCACAAACCTGACGCTTGAGAGACGTTGGACCTTTCAACAGGACAATGATCCCAAGCATACCTCCAAGTCCACTAGAGCATGGTTGCAGATTAAAGGCTGGAACATTTTGGAGTGGCCATCGCAGTCACCTGACTTAAATCCGATTGAGAACCTCTGGTGGGACTTAAAGAAAGCAGTTGCAGTGCGCAAGCCTAAGAATGTGACTGAACTGGAGGCTTTTGCCCATGACGAATGGGCGAAGATACCCGTAGATCGCTGCAAGACACTTGTGTCAAGCTATGCTTCACGTTTAAAAGCTGTTAGTACAACATCCTTTTACAGTTATAAGTACTAAGATTGAATGTCACTTGGGGGTTGAATAAAACTGATAATGATGTGAGCACAGAAAAGACATTATAAATGTTATGTTATATTTGTCTGACCAACACGTGCCTCTTTGATTTAATTGTAAGCAAGATGACTGAATTTCAGTGGGGGTTGAATAATTTTGAACACAACTGTAAATACAAACAGCACAGAAATGGAAAAACAGGAGTGGGAACTTTCGGACAGACAATGATAAAACTGCCGGTCACTAAGGGGTTACACTACTAGCTTGAGCTTTGCTACTGACTTCATTGACAAGTGGATAAGCACATTTTATAGGGATTTAAAAGCTATACTGTATATTTACTAGCTGTTGCCTATCATTATGTATATGCAGAATTTAAGCCGCCATTAAGTCTGTTTAAATCATCCTGTACGCTTTACACTCTAAACATTTTTCAAATAGTACACACTATTCCAGTAATAGCAAAAAAGTATTAAGGATCTTTATGAAATATGATTCATTTATTACAACTAAGGCTTATAAATGGATATAGTAACAATGGAATCTCTCACAGACCTTTATTCAAAAACAAAATACATTAGATTATATCATAGAAATGATCAGTAAATTCCTGTGTGTCTCTGTCAGTAACGTTTGCACCAACAACCAGAGTACAAAATCTTCACTGATATGATGTAATGCAACATGATAGTATATGTACGTATGAATAATATTTAACCATTTCACTACCTAGTGGTTTTCCATTTTTGATAAAATCAAATTACAATACACCTTAATCCCATAACCAACACACACACACACATACACCCTCTCTATCAGTCTCCTTTTGCATTTTCAGTATGGTAGATTCAGTTCTGGTTTGAATCCACTGTATTTGACACAGGCCCTGTGAGAATATAACTCCCTCTGCTGGTGAATCCACTTTAAACTCTGATGCTTCCTGCTTCCTTCACGGCGCTAAGCCTCGGGATGTAACGTGGTGCTAAGCCCCGGGATGTAATGCGGCACTAAGCCTCAGGATGTAACGCAGCGCTAAGCCTCGGGATGCTCGAGGCGGTGCTAAGCGCCACCGCGAGCATCCCCTCCATGGAGTCCATAGGACTGGCATTGAGGCTGACGGTCACATGACCTGCAGGATCTCGCCTCGCGAAATCCGGCAGATCAGCGTAGTGATCTGCAGAGGGAGGCTGGGGGACTTTTTTTCCCACCAGTCTCTCACTGCTCCCGGCGGCTAGAGAATAGGAGTTGGAGCCGCCATTCTTGCCTCGGGATGGGCGGTGAGTATCTGGATTTTGGGGGGATTTTTGGCTGGTGCTGACATATTCTGCAAAAGCGGAATCAATTAGCACCAGGTCCTGGCTTTGGTTAACTTTCGGGTTAACCACAGCCGGACGGTAATTAGCATTAGTACACTGTAATCCTAATGCTAATTAACACTTTGCACTCCCCATGTTAAGCATAGGGAGCGCAAAGTACAGTAACCTCGTGCTGAAAAGCGCAAGCTCCAAATCGCTAACAGGTTTTTCAACCCATTAGCATTCGGATTGTAATATGGTGCGCCCACGCTAGGGCAACCAGAGTTTACGTTAACGCTCACAAAGGTGAGCTCTAACGTTAGTGTCAGGAATGTAATAGGGCCCCTTATGTTTGGGAAAATATTCTGGCACACATTTGCAAACAAAACCTGTTTGCAATAAACAAAATGTGTTTGCAACTGTCCAGGAAAAGACCGGATCAGGTTAACTGGATTTCAGGCACCTGATGCTGTTGAAAATTATATTAACACGATCATAGTATTGAAAGGGTTAATATTCAATAACACGTTTTATTACAATTAACTAATGCAGGAATGAAGTTAAATATGGAACTGGCATTTAACAGCATAGCATATGGTATCTGACAGTACAGAGTGAGTGTTACTGGACTTGGCTTAGACATTAAACTTATATTAATTTGTTTATTGCCATTATTTCTTTTTATTACATTTCTTTTTTCTTGCTTGGACAACAAAAGTGTGAGCATCTATTTCTGACTTGTTTTTTACTTAGACACAAATCTCTGGTTATAAAAAGTCATATATACAAATAGACACGTGTCTAGTTCTAATAAGGCTTGGGTCAGACGAACGCATTTTTCACGTCTACCGTCAAAAAGTGCGTTGATGCGTCCGAACGCATTTTTTCACGGTAGACGAGATAGCGGTCATACGATGCGCAATTTCAGCCGTGATTTTTTATGGATCCAAACCAGGAAACTTTGGGTGTCTGGACGTTATGTTGGCCGGACATGAGCAGCGTCTGACGTCTCCTAATCACGCACACACGCCGCTATGCGGACGCAGCGCACTCTATACGTCAGTACTAGCGGTTCGATGTTCTTGCAAAAATGAGCTCATTTGCCGCTTGCGTTGCGCAGCCGAACTTTCGTGCAGCTGTACTTCGTGTGTGGGCCTGCGTTGGACGTCATTTGATGCTACCACGGCCGTAATAAAGTGCGGCTAAACGCACGTTCGCACTGCGTTCGTCTGACCGCAGCCTAAAAGTCTGTTTACCCTGCTCTTTCAGTGTATCTTGTTGCCTCGTTATTTATCTTACATTTTCATAAATATACTAATTCTTGACCAAGAAAGATTTGACATTGTTGAGTGAATAAACAGCAAATACTTTCACTTTTTATAATTCATAAGAGATCATCATCTCCTGCATCCTTCTATTAGGTTATTTCGGTCAGGAATACTTTCACCCTTTGAAGTCAGAATGTAATCAATTTGGAGAGCACATTCCAATTCACTGCATAGTCAAGGCACAAAACATGCCTTCAGCAAATGAACTTATCATTTCCTATAATAAGAGTCTGAATAAACAGATCTGTGCAACTTGAAAAGGATTATTGGTTAAATTAAAATAACAGGAAATTTTAAGCAGCGACTTCAGACCAGATTTTCTGGCGAGTTTATGGCGTGTTTGGATGGTTAGCTGTATTGCAACTGTCTCCTCAAACACATTTCCCATAGTGTGATGTCAGCCAGGAGCTTTAAATATCATAGGGTTTATTCACAAAGCACCGACTATTCAGAGAAAGCTCCGTGCTTTTCACTTTCGCTACTACAGTTCACCGACATTTAGAATTCAATATTCACAGAATGGTCACCGTAGTGTGGCAAAGAAGGAGTTGCCGAAGTCTCATGAAAAAGTTGGAGAATGTTGCCGAAGAGAACCGAAAAGCACAGAAAAGCGCCAAAGAACACCGAAGTGACCTAGGCGAATTCCCCCGAACTGCAAAAGAAAATTTTAAAAAAAATGGAAGTCACCTATTCTTCTAAAAGGTGATTGTGACAGCACCTACCATCACTGGGGCATCTGGAGGGGGCTGTGGGCTAGCCTCCTGCCCAGTGACTATGGCCCGTGAAAGAGACTATTGGGGAATTGATGAAACTTTTAAATATACAGGGCCATATTACATTGTCTGTCGCGCAGCGCAATTTATTTTGCGCGCAGTGTCCAGCGTTATCGCGCGAAAATTAACGTGATATTCGGATCCGAACGCATTTTCTCATCCGTCAAAAAATAACGTTAGTAAAAAAAATTGCAAAACGAAGTATAATACGCGTGCAGTAACGTTGTGCATGTAAATCAGTGCGCAGACTGTTTTTTGCAGGATTCAGCCAATCAGAATTAAGAACCTTAATTGACATCAATTCACCTTAATTGACTCACTAACGTTTTTGTGCCTGTCAAAATAAATCTGAGTATACATGCTGCAGCAATAAAAAAAATATGCATGAATTCACTATTTTTTTGTTTGGGTATGTGTAGAATGTGTAACTATCCCCTTCCCGACCGAGGACGTACCATGTACGTCATTGCAGCGGGTCTCTCTTAGACCCGCTGACGTACATGGTACGTCCTGCCGTTTTTGAGCTGCTGGAAGCGATCGGATCGCTTCCAGCAGCTCAAACGCCATTGCAGGATGCCTGGGAGTCCAGGCATCCGTGCAATGGCCGTTAGAAGTGCCGGGGCACCATGTGATCGCTCCCGGGAGCGATCTACATCCGGTTGCACCGGAGAGGTGCCCGGCACTTCTACAGAGCGCTGGAAGCGATCGGATCGCTTCCAGCTGCTCTGAGCATATTACAAGGATGCCTCGACATCGAGGCATCCTTGTAATATACTTACCTGCCGCCGGTCCGTCCGTGATCGCTCCCCCCGAGCGATCACTTCCGGTAGCGGCAGGAAGTACTGAGTGCCACGAGGTATCGTGGCACTCAGTACAAAATCGATCACTTCAGTGATCAGGTGCTCTGCTGGGTGCCTCGAGGGATCAAGGCACCCAGCAGAGAAAAAAAAAGTGTAAAAAAAAGTGTAAAAAAAAGTAAAAAAAAAGTAAAAAAAAGTGTGTAAAAAAAGAAAAATAAATAAAATAAACTGACAGTTAGGGGTAGGGTTAGGGTTAGGGTTAGGGTTAGGGTTAGGGTTAGGGGTAGGGTTAGGGTTAGGGTTAGGGTTAGGGTTAGGGGTAGGGTTAGGGTTAGGGTTAGGGGTAGGGTTAGGGTAGGGTTAGGGGTAGGGTTAGGGTTAGGGTTAGGGTTAGGGTTAGGGTTAGGGTTAGGGGTAGGGTTAGGGTTAGGGGTAGGGTTAGGGGTAGGGTTAGGGTTAGGGTTAGGGTTAGGGGTAGGGTTAGGGTTAGGGGTAGGGTTAGGGGTAGGGGTAGGGTTAGGGGTAGGGTTAGGGTTAGGGTTAGGGGTAGGGTTAGGGTTAGGGTTCTAAGGGCAGGGTCATCTTGGGGCTGAGTGGGATGTTCCTAGCCTGCCTCATCAGAGAGGCAGGCTAGCAACATCCAATCAGAAGTTAGAAAAAATCAAAATAAAATTTCTAATTTGTCAGGTCAGGCCAATATTTTGTAAATATTGGCTCTGACCTCTGTGATTCTCCCTCCCTCTCCTCACTTGTGTTTTGGTGAGCGAGAGAGAGAGATCAGATTTGACAGGTTAGAGATTTTAGTGAGAATTAGTGAGATTAGAAAAATTGAGGCAGATTTAGAGAGATTTTAGGGAGATTTAGAAGAATTGAGGCAGGTTTAGAGGGATTTAGAGAGATTTAGGTGTTTATTTGTATTTTCTTGTGAAACCCAACGGTTCTTCTAAGAACCAACAATCCGCTTATATATAATAATTATAAAATTTTATAATCTATTATATATAATGTCTGAGAGGGTGTACAGCGCCGAGGAGGCATATGCCATCCTGGCGTCAGAATCTGAGGCATCTGCGTCAGACTCAGACCCTCATTTCGACCCCGCTAACTGCTCAGAGGCGTCGCTAGATACATTATCTATGCTGGCTGATGTATCTAGTGATGTTTCTGATGCAGATCCTGGGTCACCACCTGCCAGCAGGAGACGCACAGCTCCAGCTGAGGAGTGGGTAGTGCCTCATCGCCAGAGGCCAGATATCCCTCCTTTCACGGCAAATCCTGGCATCAATATTGATGTTGCAGGATTTACCGCCACACAGTTTTTGCAGGTGTTTATGGGGGATGATTTGTTGGGCCACATCGTGGCCCAATCAAATCTGTATGCCCATCAGCATTGTGCTGCGAAGCCAGACTCCTACTTGGCAAGGCAGCAATGGACCCCGCTAGATGTGCCAGAATTTCTGAAATTCTGGGCACTTACTATGCTGAGGGCATCATAAAGAAGCCCTCAATTCGCTCCTGCTGGAGCAGTAGCCCCATCTGCTCTACCCCCATTTACCTCCAATCAATGTCACGTAGAAGGTATGAAAACATTTTGCGTTTCATGCACTTCAGTGACAACAGCCTGTGCTCCCCTAGAGAGCATCCCCAGTTTGACAGGCACCAGACTTTTACATTTTATTCGTACATTTTTATGTTCTACAATTGGTGCTGTATTTTGCCAAAATCTTTGCACACCTATGCATGGGGGGCATGGGTGTACTCAGGAGATCTTGCAGAAAACAACCTGGAGAGTTTTCATGCAGTAACAAACAACAGTGTCTGCTAAGGCTAGGGTCAGACGAGCGTGATTTCTACGGACTGTACGTCCGTGCAGTACGGACATCGTCAGTACGGAAGACGCAGTAGTGGTCACACAGTCCGTTTTTTCACTGACATTTATTTTTTGACAGATGTAGGAGGGACAATAAATTCAATTGCAAAACCATTTTGTCCGTGAAAAATGCAGGACGTATAAATGCAGTCCGTCTGACCACGTTCCATCACTCACACACAAAGCTATGCAGACGTTGCGGACGCAGCGCACTTTGTGCGGCCGTTCTAGCGGTTCTACGTTCTTGCCTGCCTTGCGTCCGTGGGCCGCGGCCGTTGTGCGTCCGCAGTTCAGTGCGGACGTACTTCGTGTGTCGGGCTCCATTGGACTTTATGTCATGCTATCACGGACGTACTTTTAGGCGCGATCACGGACGTGAACACTACGCTCGTCTGACCCTAGCCTAAATCACAGTCCAAAACTACTGTGGGCGTAAAAATCTGAAATTGAAAAATTACCGCCACACACCTTGTTGCCAAATGTTTTGGGCTAAAACCGTTGCATCCATGGCATCAAAGCACTCCATATGCAATACCTTGGGGTGTCAACATAACAAATATAAACAATTTTCTGGCAATAATTCAAAACTGGGGTATGCGGTAGACCCAAAACCAAAGCTAGGCCTAGCTGAAGAAATAATCTCATTTCAACTCTAATGACAAAGTCATAAAAATTGTATTTGAACCTTCCCAAAATCCTGGCAAACCTAGGCATGGGGGGCATGGGTGTACTCAGGAGATCTTGCAGAAAACAACCTGGAGAGTTTTCATGCAGTAACAAACAACAGTGTCTGCTAAATCACAGTCCAAAACTACTGTGGGCGTAAAAATCTGAAAATTGAAAAATTACCGCCACACACCTTCTCAAATGTTTTGGGCTAAAACCGTTGCATCCATGGCATCAAAGCACTCCATATGCAATACCTTGGGGTGTCAACATAACAAATATAAACAATTTTCTGGCAATAATTCAAACTGGGGTATGCGGTAGACCCAAAACCAAAGCTAGGCCTAGCTGAAGAAATAATCTCAATTTCAACTCTAATGACAAAGTCATAAAAATTGTATTTGAACCTTCCCAAAATCCTGGCAAACCTAGGCATGGGGGGCATGGGTGTACTCAGGAGATCTTGCAGAAAACAACCTGGAGAGTTTTCATGCAGTAACAAACAACAGTGTCTGCTAAATCACAGTCCAAAACTACTGTGGGCGTAAAAATCTGAAAATTGAAAAATTACCGCACACACACCTTCTCAAATGTTTTGGGCTAAAACCGTTGCATCCATGGCATCAAAGCACTCCATATGCAATACCTTGGGGTGTCAACATAAAATATAAACAATTTTCTGGCAATAATTCAAACTGGGGTATGCGGTAGACCCAAAACCAAGCTAGGCCTAGCTGAAGAAATAATCTCAATTTCAACTCTAATGACAAAGTCATAAAAATTGTATTTGAACCTTCCCAAAATCCTGGCAAACCTAGGCATGGGGGGCATGGGTGTACTCAGGAGATCTTGCAGAAAACAACCTGGAGAGTTTTCATGCAGTAACAAACAACAGTGTCTGCTAAATCACAGTCCAAAACTACTGTGGGCGTAAAAATCTGAAAATTGAAAAATTACCGCCACACACCTTCTCAAATGTTTTGGGCTAAAACCGTTGCATCCATGGCATCAAAGCACTCCATATGCAATACCTTGGGGTGTCAACATAACAAATATAAACAATTTTCTGGCAATAATTCAAACTGGGGTATGCGGTAGACCCAAAACCAAAAGCTAGCCTAGCTGAAGAAATAATCTCAATTTCAACTCTAATGACAAAGTCATAAAAATTGTATTTGAACCTTCCCAAAATCCTGGCAAACCTAGGCATGGGGGGCATGGGTGTACTCAGGAGATCTTGCAGAAAACAACCTGGAGAGTTTTCATGCAGTAACAAACAACAGTGTCTGCTAAATCACAGTCCAAAACTACTGTGGGCGTAAAAATCTGAAAATTGAAAAATTACCGCCACACACCTTCTCAAATGTTTTGGGCTAAAACCGTTGCATCCATGGCATCAAAGCACTCCATATGCAATACCTTGGGGTGTCAACATAACAAATATAAACAATTTTCTGGCAATAATTCAAACTGGGGTATGCGGTAGACCCAAAACCAAAGCTAGGCCTAGCTGAAGAAATAATCTCAATTTCAACTCCAATGACAAAGTCATAAAAATTGTATTTGAACCTTCCCAAAATCCTGGCAAACCTATGCATGGGGGGCATGGGTGTACTCAGGAGACCTTGCAGAAAACAACCTGGAGAGTTTTCATGCAGTAAAAAACAAAGTGTCTCCTAAATCACAGTCCCAAACTGATGTGGGTGTGAAAATGAAAAATGACCACCAAACAGTATCTAATTTGTTTGGAGCAAACGGATGCATCCATAGCATAAAAACACTCCATTTACAATACTTTGGGTGTTAGCTTACCAAATATATGCACGTTCATAAAACTGGGGTATGTAAAAGGCCCTAAAAAGAAGATAAGCAAAGAAGATACTGTATGTCAAATTAGAAAATTGACAAGCACATGTCAAATTGGCGTAGCACCCCAAAAACAACAGAACAAATCTATATATGGGTGGTATCAATTTACTCAGAAGATGTTGCTGAACATATTTTGGGGTGTTTTTTGGCAGTAACCCATAACTGGATTTGACAATTCATGCCTAAAGTACAATGTGTGTGAAAAAATAACACAAAAAGTGACTACCTGAAAGTTTGACAAAGAGCTAGTGCATGGAAAGTGTTAAAATACAACTCTTTGAAGCACCCTAGGGTGTGCCCTTTCTAAAAATATATGGTTTGATGGGGGTAAATTACTTTGGCCGGCTTCAAAAATGTCCCAAATAGGACATGGGTGCATGATGACGAAATGTGAAAATTCCAAGTTGGAAAACTGAAATGCGCACCCCCAAATAAGGCCTTTTAGCCCCCAAATGACCCGACATACCTATACATGGGTGGTATCAATTTACTCAGAAGATGTTGCTTGAATATTTTGGGGTGTTTTTTGGCAGTAACCCATAACTGGATTTGACAATTCATGCCTAAAGTACAATGTGTGTGAAAAAATAACACAAAAAGTGACTACTGAAAGATTGACAAAGAGCTAGTGCATGGAAAGTGTTAAAATACAACTCTTTGAAGCACCCTAGGGTGTGCCCTTTCTAAAAATATATGGTTTGATGGGGGTAAATTACTTTGGCCGGCTTCAAAAATGTCCCAAATAGGACATGGGTGCATGATGACGAAATGTGAAAATTCCAAGTTGGAAAACTGAAATGCGCACCCCCAAATAAGGCCTTTTAGCCCCCAAATGACCCGACATACCTATACATGGGTGGTATCAATTTACTCAGAAGAGTGTTGCTGAACATATTTTGGGGTGTTTTTTGCAGTAACCCATAACTGGATTTGACAATTCATGCCTAAAGTACAATGTGTGTGAAAAAATAACACAAAAAGTGACTACCTGAAAGATTGACAAAGAGCTAGTGCATGGAAAGTGTTAAAATACAACTCTTTGAAGCACCCTAGGGTGTGCCCTTTCTAAAAATATATGGTTTGATGGGGGTAAATTACTTTGGCCGGCTTCAAAAATGTCCCAAATAGGACATGGGTGCATGATGACGAAATGTGAAAATTCCAAGTTGGAAAACTGAATGCGCACCCCCAAATAAGGCCTTTTAGCCCCCAAATGACCCGACATATATACATGGGTGGTATCAATTTACTCAGAAGATGTTGCTGAACATATTTTGGGGTGTTTTTTGGCAGTAACCCATAACTGGATTTGACAATTCATGCCTAAAGTACAATGTGTGTGAAAAAATAACACAAAAAGTGACTACCTGAAAGATTGACAAAGAGCTAGTGCATGGAAAGTGTTAAAATACAACTCTTTGAAGCACCCTAGGGTGTGCCTTTCAAAAATATATGGTTTGATGGGGGTAAATTACTTTGGCCGGCTTCAAAAATGTCCCAAATAGGACATGGGTGCATGATGACGAAATGTGAAAATTCCAAGTTGGAAAACTGAAATGCGCACCCCCAAATAAGGCTTTTAGCCCCCAAATGACCCGACATAACCTATACATGGGTGGTATCAATTTACTCAGAAGATGTTGCTGAACATATTTTGGGGTGTTTTTTGGCAGTAACCCATAACTGGATTTGACAATTCATGCCTAAAGTACAATGTGTGTGAAAAAATAACACAAAAAGTGACTACCTGAAAGATTGACAAAGAGCTAGTGCATGGAAAGTGTTAAAATACAACTCTTTGAAGCACCCTAGGGTGTGCCCTTTCTAAAAATATATGTTTGATGGGGGTAAATTACTTTGGCCGGCTTCAAAAATGTCCCAAATAGGACATGGGTGCATGATGACGAAATGTGAAAATTCCAAGTTGGAAAACTGAAATGCGCACCCCCCAAATAAGGCCTTTTAGCCCCCAAATGACCCGACATACCTATACATGGGTGGTATCAATTTACTCAGAAGATGTTGCTGAACATATTTTGGGGTGTTTTTTGGCAGTAACCCATAACTGGATTTGACAATTCATGCCTAAAGTACAATGTGTGTGAAAAAATACACAAAAAGTGACTACCTGAAAGTTTGACAAAGAGCTAGTGCATGGAAAGTGTTAAAATACACTCTTTGAAGCACCCTAGGGTGTGCCCTTTCTAAAAATATATGGTTTGATGGGGGTAAATTACTTTGGCCGGCTTCAAAAATGTCCCAAATAGGACATGGGTGCATGATGACGAAATGTGAAAATTCCAAGTTGGAAAACTGAAATGCGCACCCCCCAAATAAGGCCTTTTAGCCCCCAAATGACCCGACATACCTATACATGGGTGGTATCAATTTACTCAGAAGATGTTGCTGAACATATTTTGGGGTGTTTTTTGGCAGTAACCCATAACTGGATTTGACAATTCATGCCTAAAGTACAATGTGTGTGAAAAAATAACACAAAAAGTGACTACCTGAAAGTTTGACAAAGAGCTAGTGCATGGAAAGTGTTAAAATACAACTCTTTGAAGCACCCTAGGGTGTGCCCTTTCTAAAAATATATGGTTTGATGGGGGTAAATTACTTTGGCCGGCTTCAAAAATGTCCCAAATAGGACATGGGTGCATGATGACGAAATGTGAAAATTCCAAGTTGGAAAACTGAAATGCGCACCCCCCAAATAAGGCCTTTTAGCCCCCAAATGACCCGACATACCTATACATGGGTGGTATCAATTTACTCAGAAGATGTTGCTGAACATATTTTGGGGTGTTTTTTGGCAGTAACCCATAACTGGATTTGACAATTCATGCCTAAAGTACAATGTGTGTGAAAAAATAACACAAAAAGTGACTACCTGAAAGTTTGACAAAGAGCTAGTGCATGGAAGTGTTTAAAATACAACTCTTTGAAGCACCCTAGGGTGTGCCCTTTCTAAAAATATATGGTTTGATGGGGGTAAATTACTTTGGCCGGCTTCAAAAATGTCCCAAATAGGACATGGGTGCATGATGACGAAATGTGAAAATTCCAAGTTGGAAAACTGAAATGCGCACCCCCAAATAGGCCTTTTAGCCCCCAAATGACCCGACATACCTATACTTGGGTGGTATCAATTTACTCAGAAGATGTTGCTGAACATATTTTGGGGTGCTTTTTGGCAGTAAACCTTAACGTTCACAGTACATGTATTCTTAAATTGCGTTCAAAAAAAAAAAATCACCAAAATTTTTTTTTTTTTCAAACTTTGGCATAGATTTGTGGTAAAATGGTTTGCATGGAAAGAGTCAAAATACCCCAAGTTTAATACCTTGATTTGTGTACTTTAAAAAAATATGTATATGTGGAGGGTTATTCAGGAATTAGTGACAGATATCAGTGTTACAATGTCACTATCACTAGTTTTGAAAATAAACTCTTTGGAAATGGCAAAGTGCTACTTGCACTTATTGTTGCATAAAATAAGGAAAAAGCGAGGAATATTGTAAACATTGGGTATTGCTAAACTCAGTACTAAATTTAGAAACTACTAAGGAATAAATTTTTTTTGACGGTTGTTGATACATAAGAAATTTTGGGGGTCAAAGTTCGAAAAAGTGGTGTTTTTTCAAATTTTTGTGTCATATTTCACAATATTTTTTATAGTAAATTATATGAAATGATGAAAAAAATGGTATCTTTATAAAGTCCATTTAGTGACGAGAAAAACAGTGTAAAATATGTGTGTGTTACATAAACGAGTAAGAGGAAAATTTGACGTAAACACTAAGAGCGCAGAAACATAAAAACAGCTGCGGTCACGAACGGACGGATTTGTGTAAAACCGCCCGGTCACTAAGGGGCTATACTGTGCTGTATTTTTTTTTTTTCGTGCTGGTGTATTTTGTTTCGGCCAGAACGTTCAGATTTGCAGTTAACACCAGGTTTTCAAAGAGGTTAAAATTATGCGCGCAAACGTCGTTCGTAGGAAGTAGCGCATCTATTGAAATACCACCTGCGTAACGAATTTGCGCTCACAATGTTAAGTATAGGACGCGCACAGTTCATCACGCTCGCGCAAGTCCATCCACGTTAAACGATAACGTGCATCGTTTGTGCAAACGTTGAAATACGACGTTCTGCGAAAATGGTTTTGTCCTCGCGCAAATGCGCATTTGCGTGCGCGCAAAACCGATGCGTGAGGAATGAAATATGGCCCACAGTATTTGGCTTTTCACTGGTTTAAACATCTGCCAGCTAACTAAAGATTTCTGATGTCTATGTAATATTCACTTATGTAGTTATTGTAGAGTCTCCTGTTCTGTATACTGCATACATTCCCTCTATTATCTAACCCCTCTTTGTATAGCATAGACCTCTGTATTACTATCTCCCTGTATAGTGTAATTCTCTCTAATAGAAGACATTCCTTTGTTTTACCTGCTTTCCCCCTCCCCCCCTTCTCCTCCCAGGGGGTCCCATGTCATTGTTTGAAGTTCCCATTCCATGTGCAGTTATTTGATCTGTGATGTTATCTTTTGGGTTGTATTCATGAAAGGGGTTGTTCCTTAACTGTGTAGCTGTGTGTCTGTGTGAATAAACAGGCCGTCTGCTTGTGAATTTCAATGGTGTGCATCCTTCTTTATCTGTGGTTAACGTTTGGGTGGGCTATTAGGGAAGATTCTCTGGTGACGGTGGTGACTGTTTAACCCTTTCGCTGCTGAGCCTTTTCCCACCTCTGTGCTGAGCTCATTTTAACCGGTTTCGCTCATCATGTTTAACCGCGTTTTGAAGCCTTATTTTAATATATGACCCAGACATATTATATATCGTTCTTTGCGGCAGACTGTGCAGATTCATAATATGTCATTATTATATGTATACGTTATGTCATGTCTGTATATTATAACAAAAAATGCAATAAAATTAGAATTTTCAATAATTTACAATGTGTAAAGTGTTTTTTTTTTACATTTTAAAATGCGATCGTTTGCGGTTATATTTTCTATGGGGTGCGCTTGTTAAAAAATTAGAAATGAGGAATCGTTACTTTTTTTGGGGAAAATTACGTGTTTTTTTAGCAAACGCCCCCATAGAAAAAATCGTTAGTGCAGCATCATTGTTCACATTATAATTGAAATGGGAACAATATTGTTGCACTAATAAATCTAAAAAAAAAAATTTATTATTTTTTTTTTTATTATTTTTTTTTTACATTTTACATGGTCATGTTTGGTATCATTGGAAAGGCCACGCTCTAGCCGTTCCAATGATAGCAAATATTAACCCCTAGCTGTCACGGATCGGGAGATAGGGGGTTCATTGGAACCCCCTATCTCCACTATAGGTGGCACCATAGGTTAATTTCAAAACTGGAGCCATCGCGCTCTGCGCGATGATGCCAGTCATTAGGGGGATATCCCGGAAGCTTGGCCGACATCCAAGATGTCGGCCAGCTCCGGGAGGGGACCGCGATACGGCGCATGTTGGCACCATATCGCGATCCAGCCCCCTAGGGGTTAAAGACAGCCGCCACTTGGAAGGGCAGGCTGTGCCCTTCCAGGCGGTGCCTGCCTTTAATCGCTGGCCCACGGGGAAGGGGAGGGGGAGAGGTCCGAAGGACCTTGCCCCCCTCCCCTTCAGGCACCTTCCCTGCAATGGCGGGGGGTGCCTGAAATAGACATCATCGCGCATGCGCGATGACGCCTATCGTGCCCGCCGGGGTCCCGGAGGCTGGGCTGACATCGATGTCAGCCCGCACCGGGGGGCCGAGCGATCAGCAGGAATACCGGCTGATCACGGCTGCAAAGGGAGGACGCGCTCAGCGCATCCTCCGCAGCGAAGTACCAATGCGGTTGGACGCGCTGAGCGCGTCCACCGCATTGAAGTGGTTAAAGGGGAGAGAGCCTGCTGACGGAGGTACTCGGTTAGGGTACAGTCACTCCGTTACAGTGATTAAACTAATAAAAATTAAAATACTTTAAAAAACTTGATTCCTGATACAGAAAAGTTTTATGTATAATTTTGTATTTATTCCTACGTACACTGTTTATACGTTTTGGACTATACGAAGAATATAAAAAAGTGTCAAATAAAAAGCTTGAAATACACTCAACTTTTTAACATTATTTGTAAAAAAATAAAAACCTGAAGCACAGAGAGGGAAATAATTGATCTTTCTATCCAGAAGGCTGCATGATAAATTAATGTTCAGCTTTAAAAGCAGAAGAATTTACAACTATTGCTGATGGGGTTATTGTGATTAGTTTTAGTAGCCCTGCCAATCATAATGAATTTATAGTTTTGGTGCAGGGAGTTTACATTAAAGCTACAGACTCATTTTTACAACGTGTTCTGGCTTTAAGGATCTTTTGTGACCATTATTTATTTTTAATTAATATCGTTATTTATAAACCGGGAATTTTGTACACCATTTACTAAAGTGATGGATGTGGAAAGGCATGAGAACTCTTTCTGATAAATAGAATGTCACATCCGTTAATACTGTGGAAGACATTCTGTTTAATTTGTTTGTCTTGTGTTATTGTAGCCACTTTTCTGATCTTGCAAGGAATATGTTTTCCATATTGTTACTAACATCATAATTTACTTAGAAGGGAGAAGACAAATGTTTTATTCACTAGTTGTTTCTTTTTCAAAAGGAAGAAAACAGAAGATTATTACATTAATAACTCTCAAAAATATTGATACTATTATTTCCATGGTTCCCAAGCATTACAAAAGGCTCAGCCGAGTAGCAAGTTTTATTTGTAGCTCAGCTGTTACAGTTCCCTACTCTAAATCATTGGGTCCCAACCCTGGTCCTCAAGTACGCCTAAGGCTAGGGTCAGACGAACGCATTTTTCACGTTGTCTGTGGAAAAGTGCGTTCGAACGAATGGACGTATTTTTTCACGGAATACGCGATAGCGGTCATACGATGCGCATTTTCGTCCGTGATTTTGTACGGATCATCAATAAAACCCTTTTTGCGCCTGGACGTTTTGTTGGCCGGACATGAGCAGCATCTGACGTCTCCCAATCACGCAAACACGCCGCTATGCGGCCGCAGCGCACTCTGTACATCCGTACTAGCGGTTTGACGTTCTCGAAAAAATGCGTTCGGTTGCCACTTGCTGATCAGTGATTGCAGGATTCAGTCTGCATTTCCCCAAGGGAATCTTTAAGAGCTGGCCTGTTAGGGGTACTTGAGGACCAGGGTTGGGACCCACTGATTTGGAGTAGGGAGCTCTAACAAGGGAGCTGAACTACAAACAAAATGTGCTACTCGGCTGAACCACTACTCTAAATGAATGCTTCCTATACTTTGTATAGGAAGTGTAAATTTACGGGCAGTAGAAAAATAATCAGCTGTTCCAAGGTTGTTTGCTATTTTCTCATCTCAAGCTGGTATATAAGAAGAATATACTGTCTAAGAGACTCTGGTGTTGAGTGATTCGTCTTCAGCAAAATCCCATAACACAATAAAATAAAGAGCAGAAAAAAAATCTCTAACGTACCTCTGCTCCCACAGTGTAGAGCAGGGATCTAAAACTCCCGTCCCCCCCAGATGTTTCTGAACTACAGCACCCATGATTCTCTGGTCACCTATTGCATTCAAATAATTCTGGGAATTGTAGGCAATAAACATCTGGGCGGTTGGAGTTTGAGATCCCTGGTGTGGAGGGTGAAGCAATTTTCTACTTCTGCTGTCCATGTGCAGAAGGGAACTGGGAATAAATAGTTCTCATTGTCCTTCCACTGACCCTTTGCTACTCGGCCTGCAGAACTTAATTCGAAAGATACAGTTGTCCTGTGTCATAAGGCTGTGTTTTGTTACAAAAATTCCTCCTATTAGAGGACAAGTACTTTTGACAGCTCTGTCATCCTAGCTAAGGCTAATGGGAGGTGACTACCGAGTATACAGCTCTGTTTCCTCTTCCTGTGGTACCCTGCTGTGGTTTCCTTCCTGCAGCACATTCTTAAATATTGTTATCTGTCCTTCTGGTTTTGACCTCTGCTTGCTATATCATACTTTTGTTTCTCTTCGGTCCGTCAACCTCAGCTTGCCATTAAATATTCTCTGCCTCTATCTAGTGCAGCAATTTTAAAGATTTAATCATAGGCATGTTTTCTTGCTATTTACCCGTTTTGAATTAGCTGGGATAATGTAGGAGGATCTGCATACTCAGTCTTACTTAAACTGTGACATTCAATGACTGCCTCTAAATATTTTTTTCTAAATTTTTATTCATGCTACTGATGTTATTCATATGACAAGATTACAAAAATAGCTCTCTTTTATTGCTTTTCTATTACATCATTCCTATACATAAAGTGCACAACCATGCCCAAAACAACTTTAGCTAAACTAAAAGTTCTTCCAAATCTACCTATACATTGTGTCAAAAATGCTAACACATGGATAGCAGTTTTCAAAAAACTATTGAAAAGAAACCTCCCTGAGCTTCCTGTTTGCTGTCGGAAGTGCGGCATGCCACATGGTGCAGGTTCTTGCAGAGTGATCTATGGCTGTAAAGCAGGAAAACACTCACCCAGAGCTGGCTGCTGTCTGCTCTTAAAATACCTAAAGAGCATTTGCTGCTAATTTTAGATACAGTATGCCTGGCTGCCCTCCCTCTCTCCTTGAAGCTCTATCCTCCTGGTGAGGTTCAACTATTAACCTTTCCATACAGTGCTGTGATCCCCCACATTGCGAGTGGGAAAAACATATACAGTTTTGTGTCTTCATGTTTGTGTGTGTTTGCAGTGCAGCTAAGCAGTTGGGTGGGGTAGAAAAAAAACAAAGGCAAAACTTGATCTGTGACAGTTAAAATTAAACTCACCCAATGTATTTGATCCTACCCCTGCACACCTTGGTTGAACACAGATGTGCTGTCAATCAAAAAGGTTTGAAAAGGATGACTCCCAGCAAGCAGATAACATGGCTACGTTCATGAGGAGAGGAGTCAGTTAAGAAATAAAAAGATGTCACTAAATTCCATTTGAAGTTGTAAAATAAAAAGGTTTACTGTTTTAATTGAGATACAAAAAACACATATTAAAAAAGCTCTACTACAGATGGTGGGTACACTTTGAAAGAACAATTCTTCCCATTACCACCTTTAACTATCTCATGATTAGTTGCTCCTTCTTGACTTACTAATATGCCAACACAATGTCTGCCTGTGGTGGTATGCGCTTGTATGAGTTAGGATATAAGTCATAGTCCCTTAGGCATTCCACAGCTGGTGAATTGAAAATCAAGTACATTTTATTCTGTTGTCACAACAAGACTTGGGCAGACCAGATTCAATTCTCATGTCAGACCTGCTATCACCAAGTGGTTAGACATTCTAATTTGGAATAAGAGTTTTAAAGGCCAGAATATCAGAAAGTAACTGTCTTTTGTCAGTTCACATGGTGCAGAGTTCACATAAGGGGAGCATTCAGTCAATCACAATAAATCAAGCACAAATTGTAACCAGTAGAACAGGATGCAGAAATCAAAATGCTCTCCGCTAAGCTGGAAAACAATTTCAAAGCAATAAACAATCAGAAAGGCTTGTTTTATAAATAAAAATACTTGGCCTGGGTGAAAACAGAGCAAGGAAGTCCTAATAAACATGATGTCGCAGACTCAAATGAATATTATTTAAAGAAAAGCATCAGAAAATAAAAGTAATACGTTGTAACACATACAGGGTTATCCAAAGAGATTCGAAAAGTCACCGCACGTTCGGTGACTTTTCGTTCTCTTCAATTCGGTTCCTTTTGCCGATTGCATTTCGGTGACCCTGCGGTGTATTCAGCAAACAGCACAGGGTCCCCGAATTGCAGGGAAAAGCTGCCGTAAACCTGACGAAAACTAACCGAATGCACGCTGAAAACAAGCAAAAACATCTGGATTAACCTTCGAAAAAGCCGAACATGAGCCGAACAGGAGCCGAATCACACAGAGCCGAAGCAGCTGTGACGTAGAGGAGGCAGTGAATAAATTAGAAAAACCATTTGTATGAATCTGGGAAAATGAAACGCTGTTTGCAAAGAAACTACTAAGCGAAAATGTCTGAAATTTTCACAGGAGGTCCAGGGAATGATAATAAAGAGGGCTGTTACAAAAAAAATTAGCAAACTGAAAAAAAAACAAAAAAAAAACGGACTTTTAAATTTTTTTTAAAAAATTCAGAAAAATGCTTAAAGTATCCTAAAAAATCTATAAATAAAGAGACTTTTTGCTGCAGAATTTTATAATGAACGGTTTATTAGATGTTGAATTAAAACAGGAATATTTTTAACATTGAAGTCTATGGGATTCTCCTGAATAAATTTGCCGAATGAAACCACCGAATGGCAGGGCATTAGGGGAACCTTTCACTGCTGGTTTGTGTTCTCTGAATAGCCGAAGCAATGCTTTTTCATGGGGATTTCACTGCCCTCGAACAGGGACCGAACAGTCACCGTATGTGCAGGCAATTCGACAGGATTTGGCGAATTGCCTGCTCTCTGGATAGCCGAATGGCCAGGAAAGGTAACCGAACGCTGATTTTCAGCGTTCGGTTACCTTTCTCAAGCAATTCGAATCTCTTTGGATAACCCTGATAGTCACCCATACATACTGTAGTTCATGAATAAATTTCACAGTTTCGCCTGCGGAACTTAAAATTGTCCAGGTAATGTGTATTCATCCTCAGCCTCCATTAAATATGCTCTGCACTGTGTGTTAAAGGTCTGTTAATATTTTCCTTCAATTACATCCATTATTTATTTCCCACCTTCAGTGAATTATTACTATTTAACCCTTTCGCTGCTGAGGCTTTTCCCGCCTCTGCTGAGCTCATTTTTACCGATTTTGCTCATCATGTTTAAACGTGTTTTGAAGGCTTATTTTAGTATATGACCCAGACAAATTATATATCGTTCTTTCCGTCAGACTCGGCAGATTCATAATATGTCATTATTATATGTATACGTCATGACCTGTCTGTATAGTATAACAAAAAATGCAATAAAATATGAATTTTCAATAATTTACAATGTGTAAAGTGTTTTTTTTTCACATTTTAACATGCGAGAAATTGCGGTTATATTTTGTATGGGGTGCGCTTGTTAAAAAAATTAGAGTTGGGGTCTCGTTACATTTTCTTTTGGGGAAAATTACGCGATTTTTAACAAACGCACCGCATACAAAAATTGTTAGTGCAGCATCATTGTTCACATTATAATTTAAATGGGAACAATATTGCTGCATTAACGAACCAAAAAAAAGAAAAAATTTTTTTTTTTTTTTTTTATAATTTTTTTTTAAATATTTTTTTATTTTTATTTTTATTTTTAATTTTTTTTAAAAAACTTTTTTCATACTCATGTTTGGTATTGTTGGAACGGCCATGCTCTGGCCGATCCAACAATATCAAACATTAACCCCTAACTGCCACGGATCGGGAGATAGGGGGTTCATTGGAGCCCCCTATCTCCACCATTGGTGGCAGTTAGGGGTTAACTCCAAGACTGGCGTCATCGTGCTATGCACGATGACGCCAGTCCTCAGGGGGCATTCCCGGAAGCTTGGCCGACAAGATGTCGGCCAGCTCCGGGAAAGGATCACGAACCGGCGCTTTTCGGCGCCGATTCGTGATCCAGCCCCCTATGGGGTTAATTCCAGGTACCGTTAGGAAGGGCAGTCTGTGCCCTTCCAAACGGTGCCTGTATTAACCCCCGCAACGCCGGCGATCGGGAGGGAGAGAGCTTTATTAATAAGTACGTCCCTGAGACTCAGATTCCAAAAACTGACCATTAACCCTTTCATCGCCAATTTTTGTTAAAATAATCATTACATTTATTTGAAACATGGGATGTGTATGTCACACTTAAATGCAGATGAAAATGGCAATCTTGAATTAATATTCTTTGTCTGTTATTGTTAAAACATTAAAATAAATTTGCTCATTTCATTTTTCATGTATTCATTTATCATTTACAGCAACATTGCTGAGATTTCAAATTCAATTTCACATGGGGTCTGCATTGCAAGCGTACATGCAAAAATTACACTTGTGTCAAATACAGTAAACAGGATGGAGATAGATAATAAAAATGGACAAAAATTCTACTTAAGGGAATTTGTATTGATCATGACATTATTAGTAATGCAGCTTCCAAAAATACCAATAGAATATAAAAATGATATCTGTATGTGGCATAATGCCTGTCTATGGAATTTACAGTAACACCTTAGGGGTTATTCGGAGAGCACCAAAATGTCGCCGACATTTCGGTGCTTTCTCGTTCCCCGCACTTCGTGAAATTCAGCATTCACCGCAGGGTCACTGCAGGGAAAACACGCCCCAAAAAACACGCTGAACACGTTGGAAACAGCCAACGAGCCGACAATCACAGCGCAGACAGCTGCTGGAAATAGCCGACAAGTTGACGAACGGGGTAATAAGAACAGAAAAAAAACAATATGCTTGAAAGTGTCAAAATTGAAATGCTGTTTGCAAAAAAACTACTGAATGAAAATGCCTGGAATTTACAGAGAAGGTCCAATGAATGATAATAAAAAGGTCTGCTACAGAAAAAAGAAAAGCAGCTTTTAAAAAAAAAAGGGGGAAAATTGTTCTGAAAAAATCCCAAACAAATGCCTAAAAGAACCTAAAAAAATCAATAAATAAAGAGACTTTTTACTGCAGATTAAAATAATAAACGGTTTATTAGATATTGGATTAAAACGGGAATATTTTTAACATGACATTTTTAACATGACAAGCCTGAATAAACCTGCCAAATGAAAACATCGAACAGCAGGGCACTTCGGCAACTTTTCACTGCTGTTCACTGTTCTCTGAATAGATTAACCATTGCTTCTCTATGGGGGATTTCACTGCCATCGAACAGGCACCATACTAGCTGGCAGTTTGGCTAGCTTTGGCGAAAATTTGGCGAACCGCCTGCTTTCTGAATAGCCGAATGGCCACAAAATGTCACCGTATGGGGAAATTCCCTGGTTGGGGACATTTCGGAGGGCCAGATCGGCGCTCTCTGAATAACCCTGAAAGTATATGTACTGTACAGGGATTATAACCACCTGAATTGTACCATTCTGCCCTCTCCCAGGCTGTTGTAATGCAGCAATCAAGTTTGTTAAACTTTTAGTTACATGGGGATGGTGGTTGTTCCTTGTATTACCGTTACAGTCCTACAGAATGATAGGAGTTCTCAAAGAGAATTAAATTTCTGCCAAGGGAGGACACTAATCCTGCAATCAAAAAGGGCTATAATGCTAATTTTCATAGGGAGCTGCAAAAGCCTAATTACTCCTTTCAAACCTTTACCTTTTGTGACTGCGACTTACTGGCCAGTAATAAAATCCACAGTGCCCTGTAAAAAAACCTGGCCAAAGAGCCAGCCATATTTTTAATCTATTATCTGGCAGCGTTTGTAGGAAGCTGGCTTCTATATGATCCTATATACTCCTGTCAGGGATCCGTACTTGTGTGTGCGCAAAAGAACTATACCTGCATGTGTGCATACATGCAGATATAGTTCTTTTGCGCACACACAGGTACTGATCCCTGACAACTCCCTTGTATACAGATCTAAACAGGTTAGAAACATTTTTATCTGTGTAATTTTATAAAACATACAGTGCTCTATTCCATATTTGGTGCTTATGTAGCGCCTCGATATGTAAGCATTAGCGCCAGGATTTATTACATATTACATTCCTGACGCTATCCCGTTAGCAACCCATTTGCACATCGGTTTTTGCACGAGCTTACTGTAATTTGTGCATCCTATACCTAACATGGGGAGTGTAAAAACATACATTAGTGTTTCGATATGTAAGGTAATACAAAGTGCGGGCATAATCTACTGTCAGGAGTGGGACGCGCAAGGCTAAATTTTAGCGAGTCATAAAAGCTGGTGTTAAATGATTCTGCATTTGCAAAAAAACATTTAGCACCCCCTAAAGCTCCCCCATTAAATCTCCTATTCACCTCTCATCCCACGGACAGATGAGTGGCCCGATCCACCGCTTCTTCTGACCGGGACCTGAGTGAGACTGGGAACAAAGAGTTCAATCCGTAGCACTGCGCGGGAGGTGATAATCGAGGCGACACGGAAGCACAACTGCAAGTATCACTGCAGTTAGAGCTGCATTCCAGGGTGAGTTGCTCAGTTAGCGCCTGCCTCGGGATACAACATGGGGATGCTATGGGAAAATCTGCAGGCGCAGATTTTCCCCGATAGCGTCCCTATGTTAGCATGAACTATGGAATAGTGCCCACTGTATGTGTAAACATTTTGTATTTCTTTTCCAGTGCTAATATTTAAAATTCTGTAGAAATAATTATTTAATCTCATTTTATACATACAACAATAGGTTTGTATTTATCAACGCACGCTGAATTATTATAATTAATGGCAAGATTACAATGTTTAGTACAATAAAATAAATAGTTGTCCTGCACACTAAAGAGCAAGGGTGCACTATCTATAGGAGGCTTCCCATAAAACCTCTGTCAAGGGACAAAGACTGAGGTCGAAACGTTGGGATCCCTAGCTCTGCTCTCTATTGGCTGTTTTTTCCTAAAGTGCCTGGTAACTTTTCTATATTTGTTACATGTTGGTTTTATGCTTGGACTTTTGACTCATTCATTGTGATCTTGTAGTATTTGGTTATACATTTATATGTCATATTTTATTATACTGGATACCAATAAATTGTATTTTTTTCTACTGGGGTGCATTCTATTCTGATTATCTTTTCAAAAGATTACAATGTTTGCCATTCCATGAGAGTTTAGGCTTAATATCTGCAAGAACGCATCACTTCTCTTTGAAAGTTTTGTTTAAGTTGCCTTTGGTCCATTTGTAAGTTGCAAAAAACTGAGAGTCACTGGAAACTGAGAGTCACTCGAAGTAACATTTGGACGTAGATCTGCTGTGGTTACCTATTCCACTCACTTGACAAGAGCTTTGACACTAAAGCTCTGTGATATGTGTTTCATTCTGTAGAAACATAAATTAAATTAAATGAAAAGTCAACCCTTCCAGTTTCTCTTTGAAATATTAAGATGCCTTATCAAATAAACTGTCTGATGGAAAAATGATGCCAACCCGATGTAATTTCTTACGGCGAGAAGATTTTATAGTCTGTTAAGGTGGAAAAATACACAGTATTTTTTCTGAAAGAATGTTTATAATCATCTCGAGCGAAACGTACACTTGAGTCAGTTTCTTGAAATATTGTTTACCACTAGTTATTTCCGTCAAGACAATATTCAAACCACTCAAAACCTTGTTTCACTTAGATATAAACTGATCTCTTATGTCATCTAGAAATAAAACCAACAAAAAACTTTTGTAGGAATGTTCCTAGGCTTACAAAATGTTGTAACAGGTTCATGGAAAAATTACTGATGCGTGAATTTGCAAACATCTAGAAGTTAAGTAGTTTTAAAGAAATACCAACGTTAAATATATTATACTTGTTGAACCTGAGCATATCAATTCTTATACATACACGAACACACACACTCTGAGTCAGACATTGATGCTGATTGTTGATGTACTGTATATGTAATAACCAAAGGAGAGCCAAATCATGATAGTGATTTGTCCATGGATTTCAATCCAAATTCCACATTTTCATAATTCCACTCATATTTCTTATCTCTTTCAGGATGTAATACCAGAAATCCCAACCTGCAAAAACTCATTTCAGGGAGGATGACCGCCCACTCGCCCTATCCCTTCCCCCTCCTTTTGATGTGTTTTTGATGGCTCCCCCCCCCTATTTTTATTTTCAAATAAAAATTAAAAATAATTAGAAACCGTCAGGATACCCCTCTGAGGCTCTCTCTCTGTATAACAAAGTCAGAATACTCCCTCTGAGTCTTTCTCTCTGTATAACAAAGTCAGGATATAATACCCCCTCTGAGGCTCTCTGTATAACACAGTCAGCATATAATACCCACTCTGATGCTCTCTCTCTCTCTGTATAAGACCATCAGGATACCCCCTGTGAGTCTCTCTGTCTCTGTATAACACAGTCAGAATACCCCCTCTGAGGTTCTCTCTGTGTATAACAAAATCAGGATATAATACCCCTCTGAGGCTCTGTCTCTGTATAACAAAGTCAGGATATAATACCCCCTGTCGTGCTCTCTCTCTGTCCAATCGGTCAGGATATAATACCATCAGGATAACCCCTCTGAGGCTCTCTGTACAACAAAGTCAGGCTATAATACACCCTCTGACGCTCTCTCTCTGTATAACACCTTCAGGATACCCCCTGTGAGTCTCTCTCTCTCTCTGTATAACACAGTCAGAATACCCCCTCTGAGTCTCTCTCTCTGTATAACAAAGTCAGGATATAATACCCCTTCTGAGGTTCTCTGTATAGCAAAGTCATGATATAATACCGCTCTGAGGCTCTCTGTATAACAAAGTCAGGATATAATACCCCATCTGAGGCTCTCTGTATAACAAAGTCAGGATATAATACCCCATCTGAGGCTCTCTGTATAACAAAGTCAGGATATAATACCTCCTCTGAGGCTCTCTGTATAACAAAGTCATGATAGAATACCCCTCTGAGGCTCTCTGTATAACAAAGTCAGGATATAATACCCCTCTGAGGCTCTCTGTATAACAAAGTCAGGATATAATACCCCCTCTGAGGCTCTCTGTATAACACAGGATATAATACCCCATTTAGAATGTGAAGAGAATTGTGCAGTGCTTCTGCAGTGTCGTCAAGATGGGACGACTACGGGGTGAAACTCATTCGGGGACTGGCTATTGGCGGACGACATGGTGGATGAGCCTACCTGCTGGAGCCGGAGGTCAGTAAACTACACCTCCCAGCATGCTGTGCGGAGCGAGGGCGCATGTTCGGTTTTAAGCCAATCTTGAATGATTGGCTTAAACCAAGTGCGCACTCAAGCTGCAATGGATCACACCTCTCCCGAATCTGGGAGTTCCTGAAGTGTTTGCAGGCGTCAAGGAGCCCACATTCCCTTCAGGGAGACTTCCGCATCTTCCGGTTGACTTGGGATCCCTGCGCTCCACAGGGATTTTGTAAGGGAATTTATTTTGTGCTGCATTTCCAGATGGTGCCAAAGCCCTCTCAGCCTAGCAACCTACAATAGGAACCACATGGGTTTACTTGTGTAAGACTGTTCACTATTTGACACCTGTAGAAATTGGGGAATAGTAATGAGTTGAATACAATTAACCCAGTGCACACTGTCACTTATTATTAGTTTGCTGGCACCTTCGGCAAATGTTCCACAGCAGCAAGTAGTTTTTGGCATCTTCCTTTGCTTGCCACCCATTTATATGGCCCATGGTCTGGCCTGTGTTTCTTATACTGCAGCCCTAACTATGAATAAAACCAGACCAGGTTTTCCACAAAGCGGGCTACCAGTTGTCCCTAGCTCAACCTGCTCCAACATAGAGCAATGTCTACTGCAAGTTATAGATTCGTCAGACACTTACTGTGCTACTGGGGTAGCAAGGCCATTTCTGTCAGCCAAACCTTAGAGAGGTTTCTGTGGAATAGGATATTGGGTTTTAGGTCATTGATATGTTTAGGGATGTGATTAACAGACTGCCCTTCTCCAAGATGGTGGCTGCAACTTAAAGTGGGCAAATGACGGCTTGGAGCTGTCAGAATGATTGCGTGTCAAAACCAGAAATACCTTACTGTAGTGAGTCGGTCATGGACACAGGAAGAGAAAGAGGGGAAGGATGCCGGCAGATTCTTCTATTTATGGTGCCAATTTTAACTTCTGGATTTTGTGATATATAATGTGATCTGTATAAACTATTATTATGCACTTTGAAAATGAATAAAGTCGAAACGCGTCGTGCTGTATATTCTGTCCATGTTTTTATTGAATTTTTATTAAATATATAATTTTTACTCAATGTGAAGTGGTTGTGTATGCATAGCCTCCCCAGAGCCTTCATTTCATCACTTCAGCTATATACTCCCACTTCAGAGCCTACTGGGAAGGAACTGCGGATCTGATGGTGGTGAGGATTTGTGAGAAAAGTGAGTGTGATGATTAGCACCCAGTGTGTGTGTGCCTTTAAGTTTGTGGCGTACTGCGCAATGTATGTCTTATTTTATATTGTAGGACGCACGAGAAAATAAGAAAATTGTTCTGGACTTTGTATGCGCGAGGACTTTTCATCGTATTGCATTATTTTATTGGTGTATACATTGGGAGTGCATATACACGGGACCTTGCTGCTATTTTCTGACTGTTTTCTATTTGATCTGCGCCCAATTTTTTTTACCTTTCTGTCTCGTATTCAAATCCATAAGCTATTTGTAGAGTTAATTTAGTCAACTAATAATTTTTGTTAAACACTTTGTTATAGTCTAATTTTGATCACTGAAAAAATGTAGTGATGATAACTAAAAACTCTGCTGAAAGTCTATTGATATTTTCATTGAGTAATAAAATACTTTTATTATAATTTTAACCCCTTCACTGCTGAGCCATTTCACCCCGTGTGCTGAGCTTATTTTGACCGTTTTTGTGTTCATCATGTATAAACACGATTTCTAGTCCTGTTTTATTATATGGCGCATATTTTATATCCTTATTATCATCAGACTCATCAGATTCAAAATATATCATTATTTTGTGTTTATACATCATATCCTGTCAGAAAGCTATAACAAAAAATGTTAAGCAAATGTAAATTCCGATTCAGATTTCAACAATTTACACCTCATAAAATAATTTTTTTCACATTTGATCATCCAAACCTTTGCAGTTATATATTCTATGAGCGCTATTGTTAAAAAAAATAGAAATGAGGGCCTTCCTGGAGGTGGGCCTAGCTAATGGGCGCTTTGCATTGCAGCTCCGCTTGCCCTGCAAAGACTTCTTCCCCGATGGTGGGCCATCCACAGCCCTGTTGTGAAGGAGAAGTGTGGGAGCGACCCTGATCGGCTTTCCCCGAACAACCCCTTTAGGGCAGGGCACTTAAAAAGCTGCCTGCATTGTTCCCGGGCACTATGCCCCGGGATGCACGCAGTAGCACTAAGCGCCGCCGCAGGCATCCACTTGATGGAGTTGAAGCAGACTGCGGCGGTCACATGACCTGCCGGATCTCGCCTCGTGAGATCCGGCAGGTTGGGGTGTTGATCTGCAGGGAGAGACTGGGAGACTTTTTCCCCCCAGTTTTGTCTTTTCCTGCGCCCACCAGATGGAGAAGGCAGACGGAGCCGCGGTCCTCGCCACGGGATAGGAGGTGAGTATCTGAATTGTTTTTGGGGGTTACTGCTGGTGCTAACGGATTCTGCACCAGCGGAATCCGTTAGCACCAAGTCCAGACTGTGGTTAACTTTTTGCTAACCGCAGTCGGACGTTATTCAGCATTAGGACTTTGTAATCCTAACGCTGATTAACACTTTGCGCTCCCCATGTTAAGTATAGGGAGCCCAAAGTACAGTAACCTCACGCTGAAAAGCGCAAGGTACCAAACGCAAACGGGTTTCTTAACCTGTTAGCGTTTGGATTGTAATATGCGGTGGCTACCACGGCTAACGTAAAACGCTCAATCAGGTGAGCGCTAACGTTAGTACCAAGATTGTAATGTAGCCCTTAGTGTCCTATTAGGATTTTCATAAACTGCCAGTAATTTATAGGCTCCTAGGACCTCTATACTTAATTTATATGACACCCTAGACCCTTTATTGCCCTCAACACCCAAACCCTTGCCAAGTCTAGCCCGAGAGACAGCATGTAATGATTGGGGCATTAATCTAGAAATGTTCCCAGACACAACTGCAGGGCACCAAGGATATTCAATTACATGGTACACAATATACTTAACCTTTATCCATCAGGGAGAATAATGTTTACTGAAAATACCAAGAACAATGAATATGGAAGGACAAGTCCGACATAGCTGACACTCAAACTATATTTTCAAATATATAAAGTACAATATAAAAAAACGGTTACATACTCACATGCTATAGCTATCTGCTGCTTTTTTGATTTTATTTTTCCTACAAGCCCTGCGGTAACACAGATGCTAAATTATAAATGCTGACAGTAATATAATATATCAGAAATAGAGTATGTAGTCTGAACTAGCAATTATTTAATTAAGAATGCCGGCTTAGGTAAACATCATTAAAATCCAATTTGGCATTTTTCTATCTCTGAAAAGAGAAAAGGAAAAAAAAGGAAAGTTTTGTTTTGCTTCCACATGGAAACCTGTCTGGGAGAATTATCAGACATGTCATTTGTGGGTGATAGGACAATCCAGCTCAAGCTGACCAGATTTGTCATTCAAACTGGAAAATGTGGCATTTCCTATAATCATAAGAGACAGCTCTGTGCACCCATTATTATAAATAACATGGCTTTTCAAAGGAAAAGTCAAAGTCAGTGGAAAATGTCCTTATTTTCTTTACTGCTGGGAACTCAAGTAGCTGGACTCATACAATGACATTCCGTCTAAAAATAAACACAGGAATAAGGTCTGCGTTAAATAAAATTAGCCGCACGCTTAGAATTTTAAAAGTTCTGTAAGTTCTCACCAATTGTGGGTTGTGTTGATTAAACGAGGCCACTTGAGAGAAGCGATCCCTTTGCTGGCAATCACATTGTTGCTAAACACCATGAAACGGGTTTGCAGTATAATCAATTACAGAGGATATCGCTCATTTTACTACGGAGGAAGCTCCTGCGCAAGTCTTCCACAGAGACCAATGTAACTTGGATGAAAAAGATACACTAAATCAATACCTATGCAAGTCAAATAAACCACTTTACTGGTGTACTCAACAATGCTTTCTGTTCATGTATACAAAAGCAGACTAGTTTATTTTACTGGTGTAAAGTGAGAAAACAAATTTGCCCAGTTCCACTGTTGTATAAAGGACAAAACTGACCTTGGACAATACTTAAAGTGCACCAGCCTTTAGTGCACCAGCCAAGTGCACCAAGGTGCCACTGTTGACAGACTCCTATAGGCTCAAAGACAAGGAGCATGGGCATTCTGAACACACCTCACCACCACTTTAATTATTTTTTCCACCAAACATAAGGGTGCTTCATCAGAATCCAGATTAGCCAATTAAATTACAGATTTGAGTCAAGATTGACAAAGGCCATCCTTGGCGGAAATGTTGCCTATGTCACCAATGTTCATCCAATAAAAATTGCACGTTCACTGCTGTTGGAGTCCTTGAAATTACTTTCTTTTGGTTCCTATAGACCGGCTCATCTGATCTCACCTGACAGGGAAGCATTGTGAGCTCTGTTTGGTCCTACAGGCTTCTGTGCATGTGGTGCCACTGCCAATGTATGAATGGAGTGCATTAATACCTATTACTACGCCTGATAACACGTTCAACATATCGTATGAGATAAACATAGGTTCGTCCAGGATTCAACAGCTAGACCATTTCTGTTGGAAAGTATGGAATGAAAAATAAATAGGTCCAGTAGCACATGAATGACGAAATGGTGGATTTATTCCTCCCTGAAAAAGACAACATTTCAACCAAAAGCCTTGATAAAAGACCTACTTCATATTGAAACATTGTCTTGTCACAAGAGGAATAACCACACACAAGAGGAATAAACACAGAATTTCATCCTGTATGTGGTACTGAGCTTATTGATCCATTTTTCATTAGCCTTAGAGTGGGGACATTTCCTAACCACTGGCAATCATTGAGCTGTTTAGTCAATTAATAACGGCTTCTGTACTGATCTTATGGAAAGGTAGGGAGGAGGTCTAGCTCATATTATGATGTATGGATACAAAACACTGTCCCAGCAATGATAAAAACAGCATTAAATAACAGAAGCAAACTAAAAAAACAAAGAACATAGATCTCGCTCGATGCGTAAATATTGTATGAAAAGACAAAGATTAAATTTTTGCTACATATTTCCCCTTCCATACTAAATTTGGATTTCACTAGAGTACCGCATTGTTACTGCACCTTTGTTTTGTTGGTTTTTGTTATCCCTGCAGTTTGGTACAACTGGTTTTGGGAGACAAGTTGATTATGATCTGTTAGCTACAGCAGATGAATTGGTACCCATTATGTAGCCAGTGCAGGAATCTTCTCTTCAACTTACATAATTTATACAGACGTATATCCAAAACTGATGGTTGAGCAGAATTAAAAATATAAAATCCTTTTATGGAAAGGGGTGAGATGCACAGATCAATAACATTGAGAAGTTCCACTCAGCATCGCAAGCATTGTACTCAGCTTGCATTCTGCTGAATTCCAAGGGTGTTTGCTACAATGTAGCGAGTTCCATGAAAAATGGGTTTTGTTAACCATGCCAGAGAGACTTACAGCATGTATAATGGAAAGTTAAGACTATGATTTTAATGTTGCCAGAATATGAATTGATATTAGCACCAAAGTGCTTATACGTGGAACAAACTGAATTAAATTCCTGTCTACTTCCTTCCCAAAATGTAGACATTTATCACCATACTGGGGAATCTGAGGCCTTTTCCAACACAAATCAAGAACTTCAATTAAATGCATTTTCTACATGCAGGAAGAATGCTGGTTTTCTGTAAATGACTGAGTTAGCTTAATGAAGGGCAGATTTTCATTACCAATGTGTCAAAGTACTTTAATGCACGGAAAAAAAAAGGAAAAGATAAAATCATTTAATGGATAAAAATAGAAACAGTGCTGTAGTGCATTAGTAAATGTCGGTAAGTCTACCTATGCTTGTGTTCCCATGAGTATAGTGAGTGTGTTTGTGTGTGTGCATATATACATACTTATATTTGAATTGCTGGGAAGTGTAAATGTACTCTTCAATAATAAACTTTATAATTTGCAGTGTGGAAGCTTTTAATCTCATTTTTTGCCCTCCACCACAACCTAAATAAGTACTGATTTACCCTACGGGTCCAAGCATCAAACTGCAACTGGTCATGCCTAGCTCCTGCTGAAGAGGGTCCAATAAATCCGAAGGAGCGCTGTCCAGGAGTGGCTTTGACCAGCTGCATAAACCTGATATCTGCTAAGAAAAAGCCATCTAGTATGGCATGGCATTGAGTGAAGGGTTCTGTGTGGAAGCAGACCCAGGATGCAAAAAAATGGGAAATTGCAGATGTCATTTGCATGTCTTACCCAGAGTTCTGTGCTGCATATGCGGAATGTAACACATGAGCTCTGTGATGCAGTTCATTAAATTGCTGGGATGTGTAAATGGCCTCTGCAATCATAAACTTTATATATATATATATATATATATAAAGTTTATCGAGGGGAAACTGCCCGATCAATGGTAAATTGTTCTATTATGTGTTCAGTACATTAATGAACACACAGCACAATATAATGAATTTTTTTTTTTCATTGTGTAAAGAATAAGACATTGCAGTGTATATCCTAATGTAAGTAAAGAATTGCATTCATTTTTTAAATGCGTATCATAAATCACAGCAGTTCAATTATATGTACATCACATTTCTGATGTTGGCTTATTACCAATGTTTTTCAATGCAATGAAAAATAACAGACAGGAACACTTTCCCTGTGAAACCCTTCATGGCTGCTTGCTATTATGCAGTTGCTTTAAGGTCAAAGGATCATGAGAATCAATTACATAAGTTGAAGGAAAAATCCCTTATTATTCGATTATCATTGATATTTATTTATTGAATGCAACTTGGACTAATGCGGAAAGCCAAATGCAAGCTGTGACTTACCCACTTACAGGGTTATTCAGAGAGCGGTGAAAAGCAGGAGAATGACTGGAGAATGAAAAATTCTAGGTCAAAATAGCCAATTTGGAAAGTGAGATGAAAGGGTGAATTTTTCTGGTTTGGCTATTTTGACCTAGAATTTTTCATTCTCCAGTCATTCTCCTGCTTTTCACCACTCTCTGAATAACCCTGTAAATGTTAAACCCTAAGAACTGCAATATCTGATATGTGAGTCTGACTTGCAGCCACTTCACACATAAGCTTTTTTTTTCGAAATCTCATAAAATTTTAAGATGGCTTTTGTAAGGCAATAACTTTTATTTTTATCTGTATTATACTCGCAACATATTGTTCTTCTGATACTTTAAGCGTCGAGAGAAACAGAACATAAATAATATTTATAGGATTTTTTATTACCTCATGATTTTGCCACCATATTGTAGCAGTCTATTGTACTATACATGGCCATTCCTGCTGGGGACAAAATTGGTCAATGACATTTTGAGGATGTGACTTTTAGTCTGCCATGGTCTAATTTTATGTAAATGCAGAATCTAGCAGGTCTATTCAATAAAGGTGAAACTCAGGAGAATGACTGGAGACGTGAAACATCCAGGTCAAAATAGACAAACCAGAAAAATTCTCCCATTTATCTCACTTTCCAAATATTGCTAGTTGGTCATGATTGTTTTCTTCTCCTGACAATTCTTCAGAGTTTCACCTTTTAGTGAATAGACTTGTATGTGATTGTGGATTCTTCTTACTGGTACAATGGCTATCTCTGAATTAACAAAATCGTAAATGTTAAAATTTACAGAAAACAGAATGACATGACACTGCTGCTTCCTCTCGCCGACAGCAGAATGAGACTGGGAACAAATATTCTCCTTCAGAGTGACCAAAAAAGGAAAAATATCAAGATTTCTGCTCAAGAAGATAGCGCTAAACCAGGATGGGTTGGTTTGCCTAATTTCGTATTTCAAGTTTACCAACCTCATACATATGGTGTATTTAACCCCATAGTGACCAGGCGATTTTACCAATGTCTGTCTGAAAGTACCCACTGCTGTTTTTACATTTCTGCTCTGTTTGTGTTTAGCTCCAGTTTTCATCTTACTTGTTTATGGAAACCACACATACTATATACAGTTTTTTTTAACCATTAATTGGACTTTCTAAAGCTACCAATATTTTCATAATATCGTATAATTTACAATAAAAATAATTATGAAATATGAAAAAATGGGAAAACCCCACTTTTTCCAACTTTAATCCCCCAAATCTACGACCGCCAAAAAAGACCACAGCTAAATTGTTTCAAAACTTTGTCCTGATGTTAGAAATACTCAATTTCTACATGGTTTTGCTTTTTAACCCCTTCACTTCTGAGCCATTTTACCTCTGTGTGAACGTTGAAAATCAGCATTCGGTTACCTTTCTTGGCCATTCGGCTATCCAGAAAGCAGGCAATTCGCCAAATCTTGGCGAATTGCCTGCACATACGGTGCCTGTTTCGAGGGCAGTGAATTCTCCATAGAGAAACAAGGCTTCGGCCATTCAGAGAACAAAGACCAGCAGTGAAAGATTCCTGAAATGCCCTGTCATTCGGTGGTTTAATTCGGCAAGTTTATTCAGGCGAAACCCATAGGCTTCAATGTTAAAAATATTCCAGTTTTAATTCAATATCTAATAAACCCTTGATTATAATATTCTGCAGTAAAGAGTCTCTTTTTTATTTATAGATTTTTTATGATATTTTAAGAATTTTTTGGGATTTTTTAGAAAAAATGTAATTTATTAACTTATTAATTTATTTTTTCTGTAACAGCCCTTTTTATTATCATTCCTTGGTGTCGGCTTTTTCGGGCGGCTGCGATGCGTGTGATCGGCTACTGCTCAGGTCTTTCTGGCGTTTTTGGCGGGTTAATCCAGATGTTTTTGCAGGTTTCGGTGTGCGCTCGACCTCGATTTGAGGTGAGTTTTCAGTGGGTTTGCGGCGACCTTTCCCTGTAATTCGGGGACCCTGTGGTGCTTGCTGAATACATCGCAGGGTTGCCGAAATGGGATCGCCAAATCGAACCGAATTGAAGAGAACGAAAAGTCACCGAACGTGCGGTGGCTTTTCGATTCTCTTTGAATAACCCTGATAGACTTTATATTTTTTGGTACTTTACTAAATGGACATCCATTATATACACCAAGCCGTGACCATAAATTCTTTAAGTTAAGATGAATGGGTTGCGCAGGAAATACATTTAAACGGTCAACCTTCTACCTCCACAAGCACCATTCCATGCAATACAACTAGCGCACCATGTGTGGCATGACTTAATTAAGGCCACCTTATAAGGTGGTTATATATCGCATGAGATGTTCTTCAAAGTGCTTGAGCGCAAATTCACGTAACAATAATACACCTACATACTGGGGATTATTACAAGAGCTGTGGTGGACGCAAAAAGCAGGAAAACACAATACAATGCTGCTTAATGGTCAGCCAACTGCTGGGCACACACAATGTCCTTTATGTGAGAAAATGAATGTATATGGATTTACGTACATTAATAAGGGGGAAAGTGAAAGAATCAAAAATATACATTGAAACAACCCAACTGCCTTCTGTAGCCCACTTACTCCCAGAAAGAAGGAATTTATCTTGTATTTAAATGAATACATAGGCCCCTTCTGCAGTAAGCAAGATGCGAAAAAACACAACCTTCTTGTTAATGGAAACCATTCAACATAAAGATTGCATACCTGCATATACCCTACTTCTACAGTATACTTAAGCAGCAAGACCATATCCATTAGCTATAGCCTCTGGGATAATGAAGTTGAAAATAGCAAAGATGATTTGTGCCTGTGATCCTTTGTCAGACTTCGGCGCTACACTGGCTAATCAACATTTAAACGGTCTCTGACCTATGCCAGATCATCATTAAGACCCAAGGCATATATTAAAACTGAAAAAAATTATTGTGACTCAAAATAATTGCAGACTTGCATTATATTAAATACTGAGGCTTAGTAAATAGGGAGGACAAAAAGTCACATAAATTATGTGTGAGGAATGGAAACGCGTTTGTGTGATCCTTATCATTTAACATATATTAGATATACAGCAAGTCTCTGTCTTTTATGTCTTTCTACTAAGTATTATATATTTATTTTTAATATTAAAAGTGTCTTTCTGCCCTTTTTACATTAAATACCACTGATTGGAGAGTCCCCTAGGTGGGAGAAGATGCTGTGGGTACGTGGTGATCATTCTACGACACTCCAGGAGAAAGAAAGAAGCCACTACTGAAATATAAGTATTTTTATTATATTATACTTACGTAATACCTGTGAGTGTTCTTCAAAAACTATGCTCATAGCAAAATGTCATTCACTGTATAGAAGTGTCTGTGTATTTTGGCACTGAATCACAGGTTTTTATAATTATCTACTGAATTGACTATATAGAAAGTATAGCGCTTAGAGGTGCACTTGGAATATCATTTTGTTATTATAATTTATGTGTGGTATAATAAATTATTGTGCAGAGTTTGCTTATTAATATTATAAAAAAAATAGATTTTCAATAGAACAAAATAAAGACAACATAAGTGCAATCAAGGTGTACTAGCGTTTATTTATGTGGGCACCTTGCATAGGCCAAATAAATTTAGAGGGGCATTATTTTTTATAATACTTGCAGAATGAGAGAAAGGGCATTTAGTTAGGGTAAGAGACTTGTCTGATATATTTAAGCTCTGCAGGTGTTTAATAAAGCTGCATAACAATAAAACTCCCAGTAACTTATCCATAAACTATAACACATGTTTGAAATCATTTGGTGCAAGTAATACAATACTTTGCTTTCTGTGTAAATTATACGTTGAGTTATATAAATGCCCCTGATTGATCTTGAAAACTTGTCTTAACTTTATGCTGACTTATAGGATACTAGGGGTGTGTCAGAGAAGCAGAGATTGACTAGACTGGGGCATCACCAAACTCAAATATGTCCTTGGATTGCATATCTATAGGGATGTAAGGAGGTGGTGTTATTGTTGTTGTTGTTAGTTGCGAAGTCGTGCCCGACCCATCGCAACCCCATGGACAACATTCCTCCAGGCCTCCCTGTCCTCTACCATCTTCTGGAACCCATTTAAACTCACGCCTACTGCTTCAGTGACTCCATCCAGACACCTCATTCTCTGCCGTCCCCTTCTTCTTTTTCCCTCAGTCTTTCCCAGCATTAGGCTTTTCTCCAGTGAGTCCTTCCTTCTCATTAGGTGACCAAAGTATATGAGTTTCTTCTTCCGGATCTGGCCTTCTAAAGAGCAGTCAGGGTTAATCTCCCCTAGGACCGAATGATTTGCAGTCCATGGGACTCGCGAGAGTCTTCTCCAGCACCATAGTTCAAAGGTCTCAATTCTTTGGTGCTCAGCCTTTCTTATGGTCCAACTTTCATAGCCATACATTGTAACTGGGAAAACCATAGTCTTGACAATACGCACTTTTGTTGGTAGGGTGATGTCTTAGTAGGCTCCAATGTATCAGAGGGTCCCAATCTATGATTGCAATCCCTTTCCTTATATATATATACTCAACAGTGATGGCAATACATTCTCTTTATTAGATTGTGGATTAAGACTGTGATCATAGACTTAACCAGTGTTTCCCAAACTTGTCCTAACAGGCCAGACTTTATGGATCACCTTGGGGAAATGCACACGGATTCCTGCAATCACTGAGCAGCGAATCATGTCACCGGTGCTGTGCTTCAGATATCTGGAAAACCTGGTTTGTTAGAGCTCCTTAAAATTGGATTTGGGAAACAATGGAGCAGACTATATTGAACTATATAGAGAGCAAAACGATGGTAAGGACTGAAAGTCAAAAGTTGGGAAGATTTTTGTCTATAAAAATAATTTTGCTCTTTTTCCTTGTTAGTATAATTAGTATAATTATATGGCCACAGGACCTTCAAACAGAATGTTCGTCTGCAAATGAACTGGTGGTAGAAATTTCTGTAAAGAATGAGAGTGCGTTCATATATGGACATGGCACTGATGTAAATTAAACAGCCGCGTTATACTCACATTTATCTTTGCAAATACTCAAGGTTATAATCTAATGTTGGCAACGTTTCCAGCAGAAAATGGAAATGTGAAAATTGCCACATTTTCCCTCTTCACTCGTTCTCACACCGCATCTAAAATCCATTTGTCTGGAAATTCTGTAGATGCCAAAATAACATCTACCAAATCATGATAATAATAAGCAATGGGCAATTGATATTGGTTTGTTTATGCTTAGATTCCCAGTGTAATATACAAAAGCTTTCTTAAGACTACATTTCTTTGAACGTTCCTGATTAATTTAAATGTGATCATCTTGATGTATAAACTATCATTTTAGCCTATTCAAATAATTTATTTTGTTTTTAAAAATGTGTTAAAGGTCTATTCCCATATACTAGGTCTGTACAAGCCCTGCTGAATTGTTTGTCCTGTAGTTTGATCCACTCAACATCTAAGGTTTATGTTTTATTTATCTTTTATATATTTGTGCATTGCACCTTTCCTTGTAAACCAAAGCCTTTCTTAGGATTGTTTGACATGCTTCTATTATCTCAATAAACTTGTTTTCAAATCCAAGTATTTTTAACCCAGAAATTGACGATTTGGACCAATCTGTAAATATCTGACTAATCCCATATCAGATCGATTTGGAAATTTTGAAAAATTTACAAGGCGCATATACTTTTACCCCTATACCTCTCTCCCTCCAAATCTTCCATTCTTGCACCAATTTCTCTTCAGGTGAATGGTGCCACCATTACTTCTAACTCTCAGGCTCGTTGCCTCAGGGTCTTCTTGGATTCCAATCTATCCTTTACTTCTCACATTCAGTCACTCACCAAATCTTGCTACTTCTACCTGAAAAACATTGCACGTATCCTCCCCTTTCTTAATCAGGACTCTACCAAAATGCTCATTCAAGCTCTTATTCCCGTCTTGACTACTGTAACCTCCTTCCCGCTAGCCTTAAAAAATCCCAGATTTTCCCTCTCTCATACACCTCACATCCCGTACCTCTCACACCTCGCCCCTTTGTAAATCTTTACACTGGCTCCCTGTTTCCTTTAAAATCCATTATAAAATACTAGTCCACATGTAAAAAGCTCTCCATAACCGCACCCCTGATTACATTTCCTCCCTTATTAGCAAGTACATCCCATCCCAAACAGTTCACTCTGCCAATGATCTGATGCTATCAGTTCCTCCTAGCCATACCCCGAACTCCCACATTCAAGACTTCTCCCGAGCTGCCCCCTTCCTATGGAACTCCCTCCCCCACAACATTAGACTCTCCTTATCTCTCCAGTCCTTCAAAAAGTCTCTGAAAACACATTACTTTAGAGAAGCCTATCGGCTCACTCCATAAACCCCATGATTCATTTCCTGCTCCATCGTCCCACACAGCCCACATGCGCCCCAATACTTCATGCTCTCTACTCACCCTCATCTAGCGTGTCACCCCTCTCCTCTTAACCCTTTCGCTGCTGAGGCTTTTCCCGCCCCTGTGCTGAGGTCATTTTTACCTGTTTTGCGCATCATGTTTAAACGTGTTTTGAAGGCTTATTTTAGTATATGACCCAGACATATTATATATCGTTCTTTCCGTCAGACTCGGTAGATTCATAATATGTCATTATTATATGTATACGTTATGTCATGTCTGTATATTATAACAAAAAATGCAATAAAATATGTATTTTCAATAATTTACAACGTGTAAAGTGTTTTTTTCCACATTTTAACATGCGAGCAATTGCGGTTATATTTTGTATGGGGTGCGCTTGTTAAAAAAATTAGAGATGGGGTCTCGTTACATTTTTGTTTGGGGAAAATTACACTATTTTTAACAAACGCACCGCATACAAAAATCGTTAGTGCAGCATCATTGTTCACATTATAATTGAAATGGGAACAATATTGCTGCATTAACAAACCAAAAAAAAAAGTGTTTATTTTTATTTTTTTAATTTTTTTTTTTTTTACAAAATTTTTCACTTTCATGTTTGGTATCGTTGGAACGGCCATGCTCTGGCCGATCCAACCATATCAAAATTTAACCCCTAGCTGCCACGGATCGGGAGATAGGGAGTTCATTGGAACTCCCTATCTCCACCGTTGGTGGCAGTCAAGGGTTAAGTCCAGGACTGGCGTCATCGTGCTACGCACGATGACGCCAGTCCTCAGGGGGAGTTCCCGGAGGCTTGGCCGACATCCAAGATGTCGGCCAGCTCCGGGAAAGGATCGCGAACCGGCGCTTTTCAGCGCCGATTCGCGATCCAGCTCCCCAGGGGTTAATGCCAGGCATCATTTGGAAGGGCAGGCTGTGCCCTTCCAAATGATGCCTGGGTTAACCCCCGCAGAGCCGCCGATCGGGAGGGAGAGAGGTCCGAAGGACCTCCCCCCTCCCTTTCAGGCGCCTCCTCCGCACATGCGGGGGGGGCACCTGAATTAGGTGTCATCGCGCCCCCGCGATGACACCTAATTCTGGCGGCTGCTGTTCCGGATGCCGGGCTGACATCCAGGATGTCAGCCCGCACCGGAGGGGCCAGCGATCGGCCGGAACCCGGCCGAACGCTGACCCCAATGGGAGGACGCGCTCAGCGCGTCCTCAGCACACCAGCGGGAATGCTGAGGACGCGCTGAGCGCGTCCTCAGCAGCGAAGTGGTTAATCAAGCAATAGTTCTGGCTATTGCTCACCACTTATTTTGTGCCAGAATGGATCCACTCCAAAATCCAGTAACATCCAGCGATAAAAAAATACATCTGGCACTCTTCAGTATTAATGATGGATTTTATTCCTCAGCATAAGAAAAACGACGTTTCGAACCTGACGGGTCTTTGTCAAGTCTCAGACTTCATGTGATTTTTAATGTGGTTTTGTTTGTAATGCACAAGTAATCTAGTTACTGCTTATGTTAGTGGTAGATTGCCTTTAAGCCTAGGCTTCCACTTGCCTTGATCATCCATGCTGATTGTCTTTTGTAATTACCCAACCATACCAATTACCCAACCATAACAATATTGAATTTGTTTGATTTAATTGAGGATACAGGAACATCTCTTGAATATAAGCTCATCTCAGCAGGGCCACCTACACCTATTGTTTGCTATTTTGTAAATTTAATTCCCAAATTTGGGCTCTATCACTTCCTTCAAGCCAACACTAGAGTCAGCATTAGCGCTAGCTTAAAGGAGGTCATAGCGCTGCGTCCACCTCACCTTCAAATCACTAACGGGTTAAAAAACCCGTTAGCGTTTGTCATTTTGCGATTTGTAGCACAAGTTTACTGTATGTTGAGATCCCTATACCTATCATAGGGAGCGCAAAGTGAAAGCACAGATTAACTAACATTAGGATCACTCGGTCCTAACGAAAAAGCTACCACCAGTTCAGAGGTGTAGGTAACGGATTCCTCTGCTGCAGAATCCGCTACCTGCAGCTGAAACCCCCAAAAAATCACATACTCAGCTCTCATCCTGCAGCGAGAATGGTGGCCCGATCCGCTGCTTCGGCCACTGGGAGCAGAGGAAGACTGGGGAAGAAAGTCCTCTGTCTCCCTCCACGATCACTCCGCTGACCAGCAGGATCTTGCGAGAGGCGAGAGCCTGCCAGTCATGTGACCCGGCAGCAAGATCCACCATGGAGTCATATGGACGCCATGAAGGGGATGCTGGGGACAGCGGCGCTGTAGCGCTGCCACCAACATCTGCGAGCTTAGTGATCACTAAGGGGCAGGCTGCTGGACTTGGCTCCTGCCCCACAATCTGCTGGGGACCCGGGACAAAAAGGGGAAATTAGCGAACGCTAATTTTTTCCCTTAGCGGCCTGGTTTTAGCTCAGGGCATGCAATAGTGCCGTTTATGTTATAGATATATGTTGTAAATGGTAACATTACTAATTACTGTTCATTGATCAAAATCATTATTGAGCGATGTTCTATTCATATATGCCAAAGCACCATTGCAAAACATGCAAATGAACACAAAGGTGTTTTTTTGGGGATTGAACACCACTGAAATCATGTCTATTTACACAAAACCATTATCTTCCAAATAGTGCATTCCAAATTGAGCTTCCTTTTCATGGACGCTTATCTGTGTGGTTATAACTCTATATCTGTGTGTCACCCTAAACATAGAACATTGCCGAGGGTAACGCAACATGCAAGAGCAAACCGAAATTCAACTAGTTGTCCAAATATATTATAACGCACCATGATGATTTCCTGTGAAAAGGATAAGATCTTAAGGCCTATACATTTTAGAAATAAAAAAGTAAAATTTTGAACTGAAATGAATGCCTGAGTGTTATAAAGCAGAATAAAAGAGTAATTTGTGGTACTTTACTAAGGGCATAAAATTGAAGAACACAAATATTGGCTTGAGAATAAAACATGAGGGAAAGGAATAAAACATGAAAATATACCATTTGCAAAAATAAAAGGAAAACATTGTACCAAACTTATCCATGCCTTCAGGCAGCAAAGTTATTCTTTGAAACCGAAAAGACATAACTTAATATTTGCTTTTATAAAAAGCAGAATTTGAAAATTACATCGAATGAAAAAACATTAAAAGATTTTATATATATCCATACATAGACATATGTTACAGGTAAAGTCAGAAATTGGGTAATGCTAGCTTTACCTGGCTAAAGGCTGGCTAAATCCCGCTTTTCCCAAAACCGCTGGGAAAAGTTGGGGCAAAAAATGCAGTTTTTGGGGTATACTGATCTGCAGACTACCCAAGCCCCTTGGGTAAAGTTGATTTTTACAGTTTTGGGTTTTATGCAACTATAAAGTCACTGAAAACACATTAACTGCCAGCGTTTGGGCAAACTGCACTTTACTTGAGTAATGGCCGAAGTTTTGATTAAATTTGAGCGTTACCCAAAGCTGGGCTGTATTCCATACTTGTTGTTATGCTAACGTCTTGATAAATACACGTTAGCTCTTACATTAGTAGGTTTAACGTCTGGCCTCGATAATCTAATGTTGACGTTAAACTGGTGTGAAATCAGTTTGCACCTCGCAGTTTGCAGGAGTTTACTGCACTTGGCGTCTCCTATACTTAACATGCGAAGTGCAATCAGTTTTTAACGTCTTGAGACATGAGGTATTCCTAGGTGCTGGTACAAGTTTACGTCTGGATATTATTGACAAATTGCATTGACAAATTTTAACAACTCCTGAAAGCTGTTATTATTTCCAAACATGGATAATAATCTGGCGAAACCCTGGATCCTTAGTCGATAAAAAGGAAGGCAGCAGAGCCCAAGCACTAAGTATTGCAGTGGATGTTGACAGGCATGTGAGAATTATATCTTGTGCTTTCCTCCAGATACGCCACCGTATTTGACGGAACCATTTCCAACTCCAGCAGGAATTGCAAAGGGCACAGGGAATTCCTTGGGAACCTCTTGTGCAAAGGAAATGGCTATCTTTGGATGGGGTTTGGGTCGAAATCCCTACAACCCGGTTCCCCAATGCCAAAATCCCGACGGCCGACTTCCCTACACGGCCGACTTCCCTACAAGGCCAACTTCCCTACAAGGCCAACTTCCCTACACGGCCAACTTCCCTACACGGCCAACTTCCCTACACAGACAACTCCCTGACGGCCATCTTCCAGACATCCAAAATCCCAGCGGCTAACACTAACCCTACTCCCTTACACCCTAAACCTAACCCCCTAAACCTAGCCCTAACCCCCTAACCCCCCCAAACCTAGCCCTAACCCAAACCCCCTAAACCTAGCCCTAACCCAAACCCCCTAAACCTAGCCCTAACCAAAACGCCCCTAAACCTAGCCCTAACCCTCCTAAACCTAGCCCTAACCCAAACCCCCTAACCCCCTAAACCTAGCCTTAAGCCCCCTAAACCTAGCCCTAACCCTAACCCCCTAACCCTAGCCATAACCCCCTTAAACCTATGGTTAAGGTGTTAGTATTAGGGTTAGCCGCTGGGATTATGGATGTCTGGAAGTTGGCCATGTAGGGAAGTTGGGATGTCTGGCACTTGTTCTGTCTGGAAGTTGGCCGTCGGGATGTTGGCATTAGGGAACCTGGCTGTAGGGATTTTGTCCGGCACCCCTTTGGAAGGTGTGACTGATTCGAAGTTCCACCGGCATTCTGTGCGGACCGTGCGTCCGTGCACAACGGACGTACTTTCTGACTGACGACAAGGTAGTGGCCACACAGTCCGTTTTTGTGACTGACGTTTTTTTTGACTGATGTAGAAAATGAATTAATATGAAAAACAATTTGTCCGTCAAAATGCTGGATGTAAAAAATGCAGTCCGTCTGACTTCATTCCATCGCTCACACACAAAGCTATGCGGACGATGCGGACACAGCGCACTTTGTGCGTCTGTTCTAACGGATTTACATTCTTGCCTTGCTTGCGTCCTTTTGCCGCGTCCATTGTGCGTCCGCAATTCTGTGCAGATGTACTTCGTGTGTGGTCTCTATTGATCATAATTGTATGCTACCACGGACGTTAAAATGTGCAGCAAGACGGACGTGAACACTGCGCTCGTCTGACCCGAGCCTTAGCCATGACCAGATCTGCAGGCTATATCAAGAGCTGCAGAATCATCTTGAGTCCAGATCACGCATATCTGTGCTATGCATTACCAAGAAGCTCTACTGCCTGCGGTTCCTGGAAACTTGAACATTCCAGCATCCCTGTCAGAGCTAGCCAGTGGCACTGTTAACCAGAGCACTTTTCCAAGTTTCTCCACTGCTTCCTCATAGCTATGTAGGGCAAGTACCAACAATACATTAGATACCCTACCACCCTTGAGGGGATGAAGCAATGTTAACCCCTTCCCTATGGAGGACGTATGGAGCCAGCGGTGCCTGGCTTTAACCCCTTAAATGCCAGACCACAATCTGGCACCAATCGCGGCCTAGATCCGGGTCTCCCCTCGGCAAAAGACATCATCGCGCATTTCCCAAGGAAATCCCCTGGTGGAGATAGGGGGTTTGTTTGGAGCCCCATATCACCTGAACGGTGGCAGCTAGGGGGGTCATGTTTGGCATCATTCAATAGGCCTGAGCATGGCCTTTCGAATGATACCAACCATGACCAGGTTTAAAGTAAAGAAAAAAAAAATTTAAAAATTAAAATGTGTTTTTTTATTAATGCAGCAATATTGTTCACATTTCAATTATAATGTGAACAATGATGCTGCACTAATAATTTTTTTCTATGAGGTGTGTTTGCTAAAAAATCACGTAATTCCCCCCCAAAAAATGTAAGGAGTCCCCATTTAAATTTTTTTTTAATAAGTGCACCCCATAGAAAATATTGACGCAAAAACTCGTATGATAAAAGGTGAAAAAAAAAAAACACTTTACACGCTGTAGATGATTAAAAAATTCAACTTTTATTGCATTTTTTGTTATATAATATACAGGCAGGACATGACGTATACATATAATAATGATATATTATAAATCTGCTGAGTCTGCCGGAGAGAACGATATATAATATGTCTCGGTCATATAATAAAACATAGCTTCAAATCTCGTTTAAACATGATGAGCAAAAGCGGTAAAAATGAGCTCAGCACACAGCGGCTCAGCAGTGAAAGGGTTAAACAGGGGTTTTATGACAATGGGGGTGTTTCCAATGCTCTGGGGGCAATCGATTGCATTCATATAGAGATCAGTGCACCCTGGAAGGATGTTGAGGTTTATATCAATTTCATTCCTTAAAAGTGCAAATGGTTTGTGATGCCTGTATGCTTATCAAGAATGCACTTGCATCGTTTCCAGGGAGTGACCATGATTTATATATCCTGGCTAATTCCTCTGTGTAGCGTGATTTCCAGCACAGGAGATTCCCCAATGGCCGGTTACTAGGTGGCTATACATTATATATTTGATTCATAAATACATCATAAATGGAAAGTATTGTGTAACTTAAAACAATATTTATGTGTGCAATGTACCATTTATTAGGTGATTCATGATACCTACAGAATCCATGGCTCTCATGACACCTTACACAGGACATTCGGGATCCTGAAAATGTGCTTTAGGTGCCTGGACAGGTACAGCGGATCACTGCAATACCAGCCTGACAAAGTGGTCCACATGATCATAGCCTGTGCTATGTTGCATAACATACATGAGTGCAATCTTTTGGTGGAGGAGGATGCTGCCGCATGCGATATTGTACCAAAAATATACCCTGATGAATGTGAGGATATTGGGACAGTGGTCTGGGACAGGATCATACAGCAGTGTTTTGCAGATATGATGCAAATGCATATAGCTCCCTTGCTATTGCGTGTTTATGTGCATACTACATATAGGGTTGCCAGATTAGCCATGCTTAGCTGGAAACACATAATCTGTTAATGCCGAAAAATGCCACCCTGCAGCATGTAGAATCCATGCACTGCAGCAAAGAAATCAAAAAGGTATCCCAGGTGCCCTGCCTTGATTTCCTTCCTGCAGCATATGAATTATACTTGTTGCAGGGATGCACTTCTATATGTGCTCACCTCTGCATGAAATAGTTATATGTGTCCAGGAAAACATGGCCCATATGGCAAACCTAATCACACAGAGGAATGTTGATTTAGCACATCAAGAAAAAAGCATAGTTCACACCAATTTGGAGGCTAAAGCAACGTTTATGCTGCACATGAAAGCAGGCTTCAGGAAAGATGCCCTCACAGCACAAATGTGCCAACAAAATAGCACTTAGACTTAAACCCAGCCTAAAGCACATGAATTATACTTGTTGCAGGGCAGCACTTTTCTAGGCGCTTCCCTACATGAAATAGTTATATCTGTCCATGAACATATGGGCCACCTGGCAAACCTAATCACATTGAGTCATACAGGGCTATTCAGGGAAAGGTGAAAACCTTGAGAATGACTGGAGAATTGAAAACTCTATCAGGGTTATTCAAAGAGAATCGAAAGTCACCACATGTTCGGTGACTTTTTGTTCTCTTCAATTCGGCACGATTTGGCGATTCCATTTAGGAGACCCTGCGGCGCATTCAGCATGCACCACAGGGCCGTCGAAGTGCAGGGAAAAGCCACCGCAAACCCGCCAAAAACTCACCACAAAACCCGGCGAAGGCACATCGAAAACCCACGAAAACATCTGGATTAACCCTGCCAAAAACGCCGGAAAGACCCGAGCAGCAGCCGATCACACGCAGCGCAGCCGCTGGAAAAAAACAACAACGCAGACGAATGGAGTGAAAAAAAAAACATTATTGCTTGGCCACATTACTGTACATTGCACTTTGGGGAATGGTGAAATCCAGGACATATCACCACCATCAAATTGGGACTGTATATATTGCACAAATGTGTGTTAGCTCTTTGCAGAGTATATAAATATGTATAATATAGATACAACAATGCTTTGAACATGTGCAGTGGAGTCACAAGGGGGGGTGGGGGTGCCGCCCACACCGGGTGACACCACCCCCTAGGGTGACACCCTAAAATTTTATTTATTTTTTACACAAAAATATTTTACCAGGAAGGATACATTGAGAATTCTCTTATACAAAAACTACTGAACGAAAATTTGCTGGAATTAACATATAAGTTCCTATGCATTGTAAAAAAAGGTCTGTTACAGAAAAAAAAGAAAACCGCTATTAGAAAAAAAATAGATTTTTTTTAAAAATGCCTAAAAGATACTAAAAAAAATAAAATCAATAAATAAAGAGGTTTTTTTACTACAGATTAAAGGAATAAACGGTTTATTAGATATTAGATAAAATCAATCAATATGGTGTTCGTTCGCCTGAATAAACCTGCCAAATGAAAAAAACAGACATCAGGACATTTCACTGCTGTTCGGTGTCTCTGAACAGATTAACCATTACTTCTCTACAGGGACTTTCACTGCCTTCAAACAGGCACCGTACTTGCTGGCAGCTCGCCAAAATTTGTGTGTGAGCATATTTTATTTATTTTTATTTTATTTATAAAAGGATGTTACCAGGAAGGATACATTGAGATTTCTCTCGTTTTCAAGTATGTCCTGGGTTCAAGCACATGTTACAGAAATACAAAGTAGTAAAATGCAAGAAATTAACACAAAACAAATATACAGATTAACAGAAAATAATTATGTAGGAAATATACAGGGTTATTCAGAGAGTGTGAAAAGCAGGAGAATGACTGGAGAATGAAAAATTCTAGGTCAAAATAGAAATTTTGACCTCGAATTTTTCTTTCTTCAGTCATTCTCCAGTCATTCTCCTGCTTTTCACGCTCTCTGAATAACCCTGTAAGTCACTATGTTACATGTTTACAGGTGCATTCCTTATTGAGGTATGTTAATATGGAGCTCTTAAGGGACTTTAGACTGGGGAAAGATTTGATGGCGTCTGGGAGGTTATTCCATAATTGTGGTGCTCTGTAGGAAAATGAGGATCGAGCCACTTGCTTTTTGTATTGTGGTATTGCAAGTAAGGTGCTGGTACTGGATCGGAGGTTATAGGATGAGGGAACTGCTGAGGGAAGCAGCCTATTCAGGTAGGGTGGTAGCTTCCCAGTAAAGCTCTTAAACACCAGGTTGGAAAGGTGAAGGGTGCGTCTAGATTCCAGCGATGGCCAGTTTAGTTTCTTTTAACATGTCACAATGGTGAGTCATGTAGGAATGAGTCATGTAGATTGTAGCACAAAGCGACAGAATGAGTTATACAATGTAGTAAGTTTCTGGAGGTGCGTTTGCGGGGCGGCTGCATGCACTACATCTCCGTATTCAATAGCTGGCATAAGCATTTGCTGTACAATCTGCTTTCTTACCGCGGGGCTCAGGCAGGATTTGTTTCTGTACAGGGCACCTAGTTTGTGGTAAATTTTAGATGAAAGTTTTTCAATGTGGGGGCCAAAGGATAGATTTGGGTCCAACCACATACCTAGATATTTGAGAGAAGTGACTGTGGTCAGCGTGCCATTTGATTTTGTCCTGACACATAGATGGGGTGTTTGCAATTTGTGTAGTTTAGGTGCTGTTCCAAAGAGCATTGTAACAGTTTTGTCAGCATTTAGAAAAAGTTTGTTATCTTTGATCCACTTTTCTACCCCTGTGAATTGTTCTTGCAGCACGGCCTCCAGCTGTGGGAGATCTGGTTTGCTGGTATAGATTACAGTGTCGTCTGCGTACATGTGTACAGTTGAGGCTTTGCAGACATTGGGCAGAACATTTATGAATATTGTGAAAAGCAGGGGGCCGAGTATCGAACCTTGGGTTACACCGCAGGTGACTGGGAGGGGGAGGGAAGTGCTGTCAGAAATGGACACATATTGCGACCGATCAGACACATATGATTGAAACCAGGTTAGTGTGCAATCACCAATACCAGAGGTTTTAAGTTTTTGTAATAAGATGCCATGGTCTACTGTGTTAAAGGCAAAATCAAGGAAGATGGCTCCAGTTCGGTTTCCTTGTTCCATGCCAGCCTGGATATCATTGGAAACTTTTAAAAGGGCAGTTGTGGTTGAATGATTTGGACGGAAGCCGGATTGAACTGGGGTTAAATAGTTCCAATACTAATAGTAATCGCGTAATTGAGTGTAAACACATTTTTCCAGGATTTTTGACATTACAGGAAGCAATGATATTGGACGGTAGTTGGATATGAGAGAGCTCCACAGCAATAAACCTCACAGTAATGTGTGCCGTGTATGAGCATTCAGTGTTATATGGGAGTACTGATTTATGAGTAAAAAGTAGTTAAAAAACCCCCGTAAAACTCGGGGGTGGGGGGTGACACCATAAGTTACCGCACTGGGTGACACCAACTCTAATGACACCACTGAACATGTGTCATGTATAACTGGCATTAGATACTCATCAGAACAATGAGTAATGAGCCAAGTCTCTTAACATGTTTATTTCTATAGATCATTTATCTGTTCATGCTGACATAAGTTCTCCCATTATTACCAACAAATAGATCAAACCTTTGTTGTGATTGATGTTCAAGTGCATTCATGGATGTGTTACTAATAATGTATATATTTACTACTATGGATCTTGACATTGAGTAATGGAGCTTAATGGGACAGTACAGCACATCTACCCACCACTCTGGAAGTACAAAACTGCATTACTTTAACTATAAATCCTGCCCAAATAATCACCATCAAGATGTCTGGCACTGGAAAACTGTGCCTATGATGTGACAAGAACACAATAAAAAGATGTTATTGATACAACACAATTTTATTGAAGAAGTAGATCAATCTTGTACTTCTTGAATGATGTTAACGAAGTAGGCAGGAAAAGTATGAGTTTACATATGTAAAGAAGACTGCCCTCTACACCTCTTGTTTCCATCCCATGTCCGTTTATCTGTATCTCGTTCCCTTTGGTTATTGTAAAGCTCTGCGTAAACTGTTGACGCTATATAAATGATGACAATAATAATAATAAATGTGACATACAAATATATATACATGTAATGAGGTATCATGCCAAGAAATGGAAATACATAGCAGATTGACATAACCTAGTAATTTGCGTCCATGATACTTGTGCCAGTATGTATGGATAAAAAGCGTGACATCCATATCACTGAATGCCCTTTAATTTTGCAGATGGGAACACAGATTATGCTCTCTTTGTCACACAAATGCACATGTCTTTGCTGGAAGGTACAATAATATGCATTTCATTGAGTATACAGAGATCTATATTAGGATCTATTGAGAGATAATGTTAGACACAGATGTCGCGGTGATGTGTATCTTGGTTGAATGAATCTAATAGTCATAACGATATGTAGGTATCAAGCTGGAATCCACAGGGATGTATATAAGCACTTCAACATAAAAGCATTATGTCCTGTCATGTGGATGATACCACATGTTCCTTGTAATCAATATATGCCAGACATAAAATGTAAGATACACATGTACTACATAATGTGTATGTTTCATTGGTCATGTCATAATGGCGCATATCGTATATATGATTTGGAATTAAAATGCAGTAATTTTAGATGTGTAATGATAATACTATGCAAAGTGTGCAAAGAGAATATCCCCCACACCATTACATCACCACCTCCAACTTGAACTGTTGATACAAGGCATGATGGATCCATGCTTTCATGTTGTTTACGCCAAATTCTGACCCTACCATCTGAATGTCGCAGGTTAAATCGAGACTCATCAGACCAGGCAACATTTTTCCAGTCTTCTTTTGTCCAATTTTGGTGAGCCTGTGCAAAATGTAGCTTCAGTTTCAAGTTCTTAGCTAACAGGAGTGGCACCCGATGTGGTCTTCTGCTGCTGTAGCCCATCTGCTTCAAGGTTTAATGTGTTGTGCATTCGGAGATGGTATTCTGCATATCATGGTTGTAACAAGAGGTTATTTGAGTTACTATTGTCTTTCTATCATCTCGAATCAGTCTGTCCATTCTCCTCTGACCTCTGACATCAACAAGGCATTTTCGTCCACACAACTGCCGCTCACTGGTATTTTCTCTTTTTAGGACCATTCTCTGTAAACCCTAGAGATGGTTGTGCGTGAAAATCCCAGCAGATCAGCAGCTTTCTAAATACTCAGACCAACAAACATGCCACCTTCAAAGTCACTTAAATCCCCTTTCTTCCCCATTGTGATGCTCGGTTCGAACTTCAGCAAGGCTTCTTCACCACGTCTAGATGCCTACATGCATTTAGTTGCTGCAATGTAATTGGCTGATTAGCAATTTGTGTTAACAAGCAATTGAATAGGCGTGCCTAATAAAATGGCCGGTGATTGTGTATGTATGTACAAATGTATTTTTTATTGTGAAATTATGTGTATATATAGATATACACAGTACTGTGCAAAAGTTTTAGCAGGTGTGAAAAAATGGTGTAAACAAAGAATGCTTTCAGAAATATAAATAATGATTGTTAATATTTGTCAATTTTCAACATGCAAAGTGAGCGAACAAAAGAAAATTCTAAATCAAATCAATATTTGGTGTTACTACCTTTTGCCGTCAAACCAGCATCAATTCTCATAGGTACACTTGCACAAAGTCAGGGATTTTGAAGGATTATAGTCAGGTGTATGATCAACCAATTATACCAAACAGGTGCTAATGATCATCAATGTCACACGTAGGTTGAAACCCAGTCATGAACTGAAACAGAAACAGCTCTGTAGGAGGCTTAAAACTGGGTGAGGAACAGCCAAACTCTGCTACCAAGGTGAGGTTGTGAAAGACAGTTTCATGTCATGACAAGATTGAGCACAGCAACAAGACACAAGGTAGTTATACTGCATCAACAAGGTCTCTCCCAGACAAAGATTTCAAAGCAGACTGGGGTTTCAAGATGTGCTGCTCAAGCTCTTTTGAAGAAGCACAAAGAAATGGGCAACGTTGAGGATCGTAGATGCAGTGTTCGGCCAAGGAAACTTAGTGCAGCAGATGAAAGACACATCAAGCTTATTACCCTTCAAAATCGGAAGATGTCCAGTAGTGCCATCAGCTCAGAACTGGCAGAAACCAGTGGGACCCAGGTACACCCATCTACTGTCCGGAGAAGTCTGGCCAGAAGTGGTCTTCATGGAAGAGTTGCAGCCAAAAAGCCATACCTCCGACGTGGGAACAAGGCCAAGCAACTAAAGTATGCACGAAAACATAGGAACTGGGGTGCAGAACAATGGCAGCAGGGGCTCTGGACTGATGAGTCAAAATATGAAATATTTGGCTGTAGCAGAAGGCAGTTTGTTTGTCGAAGGGCTGGAGAGCGGCACAATAAGTACCTGCAGGCAACAGTGAAGCATGGTGGAGGTTCCTTGAATGTTTGGGGCTGCATTTCTGCAAATGGAGTTGGAGACTTGGTCAGGATTAATGCTGTTCTCAATGCTGAGAAATACAGGCAGATACTTATCCATCATGCAATACCATCAGGGAGGCGTAGGATTGGCCCCAAATTTATTCTGCAGCAGGACAACGACCCCAAACATACAGCCACAGTCATTAAGAACTATCTTCAGTGTAAAGAAGAACAAGAAGCACTGGAAGTGATGGCATGGCCCCCACATAGCCCTGATCTCAACATCATTGAGTGTGTCTGGGATTACATAAAGAGACAGAAGGATGTGAGAAAGCCTACATCCACAGAAGATCTGTGCTTAGTTCTCCAAGATGTTTGGAACAACCTACCAGCCGAATTGCTTCAAAATATGTGCAAGTGTACCTAGAAGAATTGCTGCTGTTTTGAAGGAAAAGGGTGGTCACACCAAATATTGATTTGATTTAGATTTCTCTTTTGTTCATTCACTGCGTTTTGTTCATTTATGAACATAAATGTGTAACACTTCCATTTGCGAAAGCATTCTTTGTTTACAGCATTTATTCACACCTGCTTAAAATTTTTGCACAGTACTGTATATATATATACTGTATATATATTAAAATAATGGATAATTATTTTAAGGTTCTTTTTAGATTTTGTATTTCATCTGTGTCATTACTTAGTTAATAAAAAAGAAATACTTTGCTCAATCTACTTTACAATTATGCTTATGTTTGTATCTGTGATCTTGTCTGTTATAATCTACTGTGCTGTAAAAATCATATAAACTGTATGCGCCTTATTGAGAAGTTGGCTTGACATGTTTCCCACTAGTGTAAATGATGCAGATGACAGAAGGAAGGTCAATGAACAAGGCTTCTCAGAATGTGTCAGGGCAAACATATGTTGCGTGTTTGCTTAGCCAAACTTGGCAACATTCTTTCATTAAGCTTTTAATTTTTATGTTCCCTAGACTTGTTCCCTTTTATCTTTTCCCCTGGGCAGAAAACCCATATTATATTAATTATGACAGAATATTGTTCAACTGTGTTCAAAAGAAAATATAAATAATTCTGGAATATTATGACCATAGTTCCTGCGTTAGAGCTTTAAGATGTGCTTCCTCTGCTGATGTGAGTAAAAGGTGCTGTGGGTATTTTGGTTATCTTTATCTCAAACCCCGCTAATCTGAGGCTCATAACAATTCTGCAGCAACTTTGTGGTATTTTAACAAAGGTTAATATTTGGATAACAAGAGTTTAAAGAGTTTGTGCTTAGAGGAATATGTGCTATAATATGTTATTGATAATAGTACTTGTTAGACTCGTTGGAAACAACAAAAAGCTAGCAATTGAATGGTTAATGTTATTTATCACACATATATACCTATTTAAATTGTGGTGGAGCGCAAATTTTTTTGATTAAAAACCTCCACACTGCAAATAATAAAGTTTATTTTCACAGAGTCCATTTACACATCACAGCAATTCAAAGAACTGCATCACAGATAGTGATGAGCCGAACACCCCCGTGTTTGGTTTGCATTCGAACTCGAACAATTTCAAAAGTTCGAGTTCGAACTCTAACAAGAACCGAACTCAATGCAAGTCAATGGGACTCGAAAGTTTGATTTTTAGAGTGTCCTCCAAGAGGGCATATATGCAAGATATTTGCCATAAAAGGTGTATGGGGGTCCGGGTAGTGCCCTGGGGGACAGAAAACAAGGACAAAATGTGTAAAAAAAAAAACGTTTTTAAAGGAACAGTGAGTTTTCCATGAAATAAAGGTTAAGAATAAAAACGAAAAATTCCTTCAAATATTACCTAGACCTAGGAGGTCCCCATAACCTGCCCGTGAAGTGGTGGATTTGTAGGATGTATAGAAACATTTAAAAACAAAAAAAATGACATTTCAAATTACGGTAAATGGTTTTCCTTTAATCTATTCATAAACAACTGCTTGGGGCGGCAGCCAGTATGAAAAGAGGAGACATTATAGGACACGCAGAACAAGTTTATTGATTTTTTTAGCTAAATTGTGGTGAAACTTATGCAGGCTTTGGATGAAAGTAACAATAGGTGCTTTAAAATTGGGCCTTTAGTGTCGGCAACAGTGCCGTCACACCGTAACCCCTCTGTGGTATTGTGGAAGAGTGCAGGGTTGGACCCTGCGGTCCAATATTGAAACTATATGAATCTGGTATAGGCATCAGTGGCAGTGCACCCAAATATTATGCCTTTGGTGGCAGCAAGTGCCTTCACACCGTAACCCCTCTGAGGTATTGTGGGACAGTGCAGTGGTGGAGGTTTTGGTAATAGAAACATAGAAAAATGTCGGCAGATAAGAACCTTTCGGCCCATCTAGTCTGCCCAATTACATGGATACTTTACCTGGATTTATCTTTTGTTTAGGATAGCCTTATGCCTATCCCATGCCTGCTTAAATTAATCCCCGATCTATTCAGTTACATCAGCAGCTATAACAAAACCGGGTCAGCAATGTTTAGGCACTTGTACTGCGCTACTGTATATGGTGAGAATCGGCGCACACCAGTAGCAATAGGAAGCAAACAGAACAGGCAGGGAATACACAGAGAGAATAGTCAAATGGCAGGCAAAGTCGGCAACAGATCGGGTCCTCAGAACAAGCAGGGTCAGTAACAAGTATACAAACTGATTCGGTAAGCTAGTGATGCAGGAATAAAGGCTGAGACACACTGAGCGTGTAGCGACGCACAGCGTAGCGAAGTGAAGAGAAGCAAACATTTTGCAGGCTTGACTTCACTCCGCTCCGCCTCGCAGCGTGTCTACACTGCATTACGTTTGCTTCTCACCGCACTGGACAGGAATCCACTAACTAAATTAAAATGTAAACACAAAACCGTTTTATTTTCACAAAGCACACGTTATATAGGCAAAAAAAAGTTTCTGGGAGGTGTGGCAGGGTATCCCTGACAGCGCATCAATAGTGCAAAACACTGAAATGCAATTGGAACATTTGCATATGCATATATAAATAATGAAATAAAGTGCATCAATAGTAGGCACAATAGTGAAATAAAGTGCAACAGAACAGTAAAGTGCAGCGGTGCCTTAAAAGAATAAAACCAGCAGGGCTAAGTGCAATAGTGCATATAGGAGGATACGTAGATAACCTGTAGATAATAATCAATAAAGTGCACGAATTAAAGATCCATTGCTAATCCAATGGACATGCACAAAAAGTGCAAAAAGTGTCCAATATTTCAATTGAGTGCAATAGTGCGTATAGCAGTCCGTGATGATGGAAGATAAAATACTCAGGAGTCCCAATGTTTGTGGTGCTCCTTCTTATTCCGGTGGAAAGTTCGTCACGTCCTCGATTTCATAAAAGAGAAGGGAGAAGCACACGGGGAAATCTTTGGTGCAGGAGATCTTATGACAAATTAGGCAAAGATTATTACTGGTAGAGGTATATACCACTCACATTTAAATGAGCCTAAAGGTTTCCTGGCTCTAGGTGTAATTGCCTATGACCATGTAGAGAGTGGCACTTCCCTTCTTTACCAAGTAACAGGTCCTATACGAATTAAGAACAGATGGGAGACAATGCTCCCATAGCGTAATACTGCAGGGTAACCAAACAGAGGTAATTACACAGTGCACTTACCAATTAAGGAGCCTTTCAAACTCAGGCTCAGTCAGTACAGCCTTAGGCACTCTTAGGTGGTGCCCTGGACCTCTTTTCCTCGTTGGCAGGTCGAGTGGTGTTGTTCCCATGAGGTATCAGGTTGGAATTAGCAGAACACGGCCAATGAAGGGTTAAAAGTTAAAAATATACATTTATTCCATAAAAAAGGACATAAGAATACCGAGACGCGTTTCGGCTGTGGTAGCCTTCCTCAGTCGGACCTTTTTTTTTTTCTCCTTTTTTTCCCTCATCACCACCACACACTCATGGCCACATTAATTTCACTGATTTACGCTGCTACGCTCTTTCACACACATACCCCCTCATTCCTTACAGCCTCACACTGACACCTTTACATTCTCTGCATCATTGCCTTACAGCACTTTTCACACACCGTTTCTCTTCAACATCTTTTATCTTCCACTTTTTCGGCACATTTCTGCCACTTTCACAACATGTAAGGGGTCCCTTGCCCCTTCCCCCTTTTTTCATCCTTCACCATATTCATTTTTTTTCACCCTTTTTTCTTCATCATGTCGTTTTCGCTTCCTTTTATTTTTCCTTGCACTTTGTCCTTACTTTTACTTCCTTTTCACTCTTTTCACTTTCACAGTTATTCACACTTTCTTTCCCTCCTTCTCCATGTCCTCTTCTCCACACACAACTTGTCCCATTTTCACCCTACCCCTTCCCATCTTCACCCTACACCTTTCACTCATTCACATTGTCGCATTTCCCGCTCTGTTTCCCAATATACTTTCTTTCATCTCATTTTCTTCATTAAATTTACTGCATCCCTCTTGAGTCATCAATAGTCGATGGACTATGAGTATGTCACTCAATTCACCAATGACCTTTGTTGTCATGGAAGGTCCAAAGTGCACACATATGCATTACCCCATATTTAATCTTTATTAGAACCACATAGATTTATGTACCCCTATATCTGCTTCTTTTATATCTGGAACATGCCGATTTTGAAACCATTATAGCTGACAATGTTCTCCCGCTATCGCCTCTACAGCAATTTCTCCAATCCCATGTGCATGGCCCATATGCCGGCCTGTTCTCTTCCCCCCCTCTTCCCCTGGTTTCTGAGATCGCTATGTTCCGGACTCATTGGCCATGCCCTCCTGCGTCACAGCGTTCATGCACCCGGCACTTCTGAGTTGCGTTTTCGCACGGTGGAGGACTGGGACAGCGGGATTGGGTGAGTTATCTGCTCTTTGCCTATTTAATGTATGTCATTATATGTTACTGTTTACCTTGATACAGGCCTCTAGGGGCCGAAACGTCGGTTTTTACATGATTGTCCAATAAATTTTACTTTTTATGGAACAAGTCCTCGAGTGCCTCCCTATATTTTTTTCGATATATATATATATATATATATATATCATACCTGCCTTACCTTCCCCTATAAATCTGCTAAAAATATACACACAAAAAAAGCAAAGCACTGCCTGAGACCCCGCGCAGCCCACATGCCACTCCCCTCTACCTGGCTGAATGTATCTAATATATATAATTAAATACATTCAGCCAGGTAGAGAAAGAAAAAAAAAATTATGTTCCCGGGGACATTTAAAATGTCCTCGGATTTTATTTTCTTAGAAATGTGTCGCCTTACCATAGCCTGGTGGTCAGTGGGGGCTCCCTGGCTCCTGGTTATGGGGGCGGGGGCCTGCCGTGGCCGCAGGTGCAGTGGCTCCCCCCCTGTGCTGCCTGTCTCTGCCACATGCACCTGGGCGGCTAGCCCGCACAGTCGCAGCTCTGTCATCCGGCGGCCGCATGCTCCTCAAGGGGATCCGTGGGAGGCCCCGGCAGGCTGCCCTCTACAGTGCCTGATTAGAGGGCCGTGTCTGCCTGATGTTTTAGTAACAAGAATGTTTTATCCCATAGGCTTCAATGTTAAAAATATTCCTGTTTTAATTCAATATCTAATAAACCGTTGCTCATAATATTCTGCAGTACAGAGTCTCTTTATTTCTAGATTTTTTAGAATTTTTTATACTTTTTTCATTTATTTTTTTTCGAACTTTTAGCGAACGTCCCAAAAAGTTCGAATTTCACGAACTGTCGAACGGCCGATGTTCGATGCGAACTCCGAACAGATCGAACCGAACAGCTCATCCCTAATCACAGAGCTCATGTGCTACATTCCCCATATGCAGCACAGACCTCTGGGTAAAGACATGCAAATGACATCTGCAATTTCCCTTTTTTTTTTCATCCTGGGTCTGCTTTCACACAGAACCCTTCAATCAATGCCATGCCATACTAGATGGCTTATTTAGCAGAGATTAGGTATAATTCAATATACAGTGCAATTTACAACATACATTGAAACTTAGTCACACATTGTGATCTGAAGATGTTTATGCTTGCCACAACTTCAATGTACTCCATCAAAACAGGTCCTTATTAGGGATGGGCTGCCGGTTCGATTCGAACATGAGTTTGAATCAAACATCGGCCGTTCAAGTGTTTGGCGAACGCCGAACATTATGGGATGTTCGTGGTCTGTTCAACCGTGGACATTCCATAATACAAAATGCGTTCACAGTTCTCCTAAATGTACCGTCAGCTGCCAGTACATTTAGGAGACCTGTGGCTGCAGCCCCCCGGCCCCCATGCCTTTGGCCCTCCTGTTCCTCCGGTTCATCAGCTCCTCCATCAGGCCGCGACTCCTCTGCCCCACGCCTTGTCTTCCTGCTTGCTCAGCCCTGATTGGGCAAAGTCCTGCGCCTGACCTGGACTTTGCCCAATCAGGGCTCTAATTCAATATTGAGCCCCGATTGGGCAAAGTCCAGGTCAGGTGCAGGACTTTGACCAATCAGAGCTCAGTATTGAATTAGAGCCATGATTAGGCAAAGTCCAGGTCAAGCGCAGGACTTTGCCCAATCAGGGCTCAGCAAGCATGAAGACGAGGCGTGGGGCAGAGGAGCCGCGGCCAGACGGAGGAAGACGAGGCGTGGGACAGAGGAGCTGCAGTCAGACAGAGGAGCAGACAGACCAGAGGAACAGGAGGCTGGGACAGCAACAGGACAGCAGAGGTACAGGGGCAGGTGGGCTGCAGCCACAGGTCTCCTAAATGTAACGGCAGCTGCCGGTACATTTAGGAGAACTGTGAACACATTTTGCATGTTCGACCCCCATTGGGTTGCATTGTGTTTGAGTTCGTATTCGACCATTTCGGCTGTTCTAATGTTCGAATGCGAACCGAACACAGGGGTGTTCGGACCATCACTAGTCCCTATAATAAACAAGCTAATGGTTGCCCTTATTAGATTAACCCATTTACGGGTACAAAAGGGGCTTGCAATGGAGAACCTGTAAGCCAAGTGACTAGGAAGTGGTGGTAACCTAAAACGGTAGTCAGTCTCAATACAGCCTATAATTTAATGGCTGTTTAAGTAGTCCAAAATTCTTGCTTTGCTTGTAGGTGTAATGGGGTTTGAGTGACAACCACAATATTGGTTAATTTACTATATGGATGTCTGCTAGCTTTAATGCGCTACCCAATTCTAAAAGAAATGATAACCTTAACAATCCTTCAATTAACTACATTAATACAATTTATAAAATTGTTGGCCACTATATTCCATGGTATATGGTCCAACTATTGAGACTGGCAAAATGGATCGCAACCTGCCTGCCTGCAAATGGACACATAAAATACTGTAAAATATAGTACTTAAAAGATAATCGGCATAATTCCGTAGCTCACTCTAACATAGGGATGCTAATGGGGAAAATCTGCGCCTTCAGATTTCCCCATAGCTTCCCCGTGTTAAAGTGGTATTCCGGAGAAGGTGCCAGCTGAGCACCTCGCCCCGGAACGCAGTTCTAACGGAAGTGATACTTGTGGCAGTGCTTCTGCACCACCGTGAGTATCACCTCCTGCACAAACTTGCTCTCTTGGGAGATCGCACAATGCCATTGAGAGATCACAGAGGGAGACTGGGAACTGTTTGTTCCTACTCTCACTCTGCTCACGGACAGAAGAAGCGGCGGATCAGGCCACCCGTCTTGCTGTGGGATGAGAGGTGAGTATGGGATTTAATGGGGGAGTTTAGGGGGTGCAAATTGATTTTGCATTTGCAGAATCATTTAACACAACCTTTTAAAGGTGCTAAAACGTTGCCTTGTAAGTCAAAACAGTAATTTGTGCTAGCACTTTCTAATACCTTACTTAACGAAATGCAACTGTAAGTGTGCGCTCCCCATGTTAGGTATAGGATGCACAAAGTACAGTAAGCTCGTGGAAGCTAGCGCAAAAAAAATGCACAAACGGGGGTACTGTCAGGAATGTAATATGGATGGCATGCGATAAACACACTTATTTCGGAGCGACTGCTTACATATCGAGGCACTACATTAGTGCCAACTATGGAATAGAACCCAAAGTATGTGTCCATGCGCAAAAAAGTTAATTGAATGTGTTATGTTGTGGTATAAAATAACCAGTTAAATTATGATATGCTGAATTGAAGGCAGTGGCGTCGTAACGTGGGGGCGGGGGGTGCGGCCCGCACCAGGTGACACCCGCCTTTAGGGTGACACCGTCACCCTAAGGGCGGGTGTCTCACCCACCGCCCGCCACCGCCGCCACCGCCGCGGATTCGCTCCGTGCGAGCGTCCGAAGCATGCAGCTTCGGCGCTCGCCTGGAGGAAATACGTCACCAGCCAATCGCGGCTGGTCACGTGGCTCCCCCAGACGAGCGCCCAAGCTGCGCGCCGGACGCTCAGAAGGAGCGAAAAACGCGGCGGAGAGGTGCTGCCTGGGCCGCTATCCATGTACTGGGACCAGGACCAGGAGGTGAGCTGGGGCAAATCCATGAGCTGCTGGGGCAAATCCATGAGCTGCTGGGGCAAATCCATGAGCTGCTGGGGCAAATCCATGGGGGCCTGGGGCAAATCCATAAACTGCTGGGGCATATCCATGAGGAGCTGGGGCAAATCCATAAACTGCTGGGGCAAATCCATAAACTGCTGGGGCAAATCCATGAGCTGCTGGGGCAAATCCATGGGGGCCTGGGGCAAATCCATGAGGTGCTGGGGCAAATCCATAAGCTGCTGGGGCAAATCCATAAACTGCTGGGGCAAATCCATGAGCTGCTGGGGCAAATCCATGGGGGCCTGGGGCAAATCCATGAGCTGCTGGGGCATATCCATGAGTGAGCTGGGGCATATCCATGAGCTGCTGGGGCAAATCCATGAGCTGCTGGGGCATATCCATGAGAGGAGCTGGGGCATATCCATGAGAGGAGCTGGGGCATATCCATGAGCTGCTGGGGCAAATCCATGAGCTGCTGGGGCATATCCATGAGTGAGCTGGGGCATATCCATGAGTGAGCTGGGGCATATCCATGAGCTGCTGGGGCATATCCATGAGAGGAGCTGGGGCATATCCATGAGAGGAGCTGGGGCATATCCATGAGAGGAGCTGGGGCATATCCATGAGAGGAGCTGGGGCATATCCATGAGGAGCTGGGGCATATCCATTAGAGGAGCTGGGGCATATCCATGAGGAGCTGGGGCATATCCATGAGAGGAGCTGGGGCATATCCATGAGAAGCTGGGGCAAATCCATGAGCTGCTGGGGCAAATCCATGAGGAGCTGGGGCAAATCCATGAGCTGCTGGGGCAAATCCATGAGCTGCTGGGGCAAATCCATGAGGAGCTGGGGCAAATCCATGGGGGCCTGGGGCATATCCATGAGGAGCTGGGGCAAATCCATAAGCTGCTGGGGCAAATCCATGAGGTGCTGGGGCATATCCATGAGGTGCTGGGGCATATCAATGAGCTGGGGCATATCCATGAGGTGCTGGGGCATATCCATGAGCTGCTGGGGCATATCCATGAGCTGCTGGGGCAGTATATCCATGAGCTGCTGGGGCAGTATATCCATGAGCTGGGGCAAATCCATGAGAGCAGCTGGAGCATTATCAATGAGAGCAGCTGGGGCAGTATATACATGAGAGCAGCTGGGGCAATATCCATGAGAGGAGCTGGGGCATATCCATGTGTGCCGGGGGCAATATCCATGAGAGCTGGGGCAATATCCATGTGTGAGCTGGTCTGGGGCAATATATCCATGTGTGAGCTGGTCTGGGGCAATATATCCATGTGTGAGCTGGTCTGGGGCAATATATCCATGTGTGAGCTGGTCTGGGGCAATATATCCATATGTGAGCTGAGGCGCAATATATCCATATGTGAGCTGGGGCAATATATATCCATGGGTGAGCTGCTGGGGGCAATATATATCCAGAGCTGCTGGGGGCAATATATATCCATGTGTGCTTTCACTGCCTTCGAACGGGCAACGTACTTGCTGGCAGTTGGCAAAAAGTTGTGTGAGCATATGAGAGAGCTCCACAGCAATAAACCTCACAGTAATGTGCGCTGTGTGTATGAGCATTCAGTGTTATATGGGAGTACTGATTTAGGAGTAAGAGTAGTTAAAAAAAAAAATCTGAAAAACTCGGGGGGGGTGACACCATAAATTACCGCACCGGGTGACACCGACCCTAGTGACGCCACTGATTGCAGGGTCAGAGCTCAGTTACAAGGTTTCTGTAGGTGCATAAAATAGTGGGACGTTAGTCCTGTGTGAGCGCACGTTTTTAACTTAGTATTACTAATCACTTCTTGTTAGTATAGATACAACACTTATCTTATAATGTTTTCTCGAGGAGTAAAATCTGTCATAGGTTCAAACCCTACAGTATAAATGAACAAAATAGAGACATATGGTGCAATATTGTTTGTACATAGGCAATAGTCCAATTGATATTTTAACAAGTTTACACTCACAAAGGAGGAGCCTCAATATGGCTCAAATAGTGGGCCTTCTGACCTCTTGTGGGGGGGGGTCACGCCCAATTCCTGGAATCTTCTAATACTTCTAGTCTCACCAGTCAAACAACTTCTTTACTTTAAAGAGAAAAAGAGGAAAAAACCTCCATTGCGCAGATATACTCTTGGTTAAAAATAATTAGAAGATATTAGTATGTACTCACACTTTTCTGAGCCTCTACAATAAGTGGCTCAGTATCAAGGCGTAAAGTGGATTCCAAATCAGGAGAAAGTGCCGCATTTCCACTCCTTCCTCCAGGATGATGCTATCTCTAATCTCGCAATAATTCTTATATTGGCTCCTGATCGGCAAAAATAACTTACGATCTGATTTAGAAGTCACAGCAGTTCCCGCTGACTCCCGTTCTGATTCTTGTTCATAAGTCACGATAATTGTATATCATCTGTTATTGTTGCTATTACCATTCCATATATATTAATGGGGAATTTGTTTATTTTTCCCCTCCCTTTTTTGTTTTGTTTTTCCTTCTCTTCATTTATATTTTAATGTCCAACATATGGTAACTGTTATGAAAGAACCATCTGAAGGACGATACCACTGTTGGATATAAAGAGTGTTTTTTATATGAATTAGCACAAAAATTCCCTGGACGATTCATATTCGAAGATTCGTATCTGGAGGCTTGAAAGAATCGGATCGGAAGTAAATGGGAAATATTACGACATAATCCTTGTGTGAAAGGTTTACGATTCGTATCGGAAGTCAACAGATACCACTGTGATACGCAAACAAGATTTAGACCGGAAGTCGGATCGGACCGTAGATCGGATCGGAAGTTGGTTACAATTATCGTGACTTATGAACAAGAATCGGAACGGGAGTCAGCGGGAACTGCTGTGACTTCTAAATCGGATCGTAAGTTATTTTTGCCGATCAGGAGCCAATATAAGAATTATTGCGACACGATTCATATACGAAACGGATATTATTCGGAACGGAATTTAGTCGGAACTAATGTGCCGCGCGAATCGAATCGGAAGTCGATCGGAACTAATATGATGCGCAAATCGGATCGGAAGTTGATCGTAACCATCCACTGGGATATGGAACAGGAAGTGAGTAATGGAATACCTGCAATAATTAACATGTGTTATCACTAATGAACGGTTTAGAGAGTATATAAGCCATCAATTTGGTTAAGGACATCACAGACTGAGGAAGCCTGCAGTGCAAGCAGGTGAAACGTGCATCTGGATTTTACATGATTGTTTTATTTTGTTTTTAAGAATAAATTTATTTTAGATTACATTTTTGATGAGCTTAATTCCGGTTGCTGGTTAGAGATAGCATCATCCTGGAGGAAGGAGTGGAAATGCGGCACTTTCTCCTGATTTGGAATCCACTTTACGCCTTGATACTGAGCCACTTATTGTAGAGGCTCAGAAAAGTGTGAGTACATACTAATATCCTCTAATTATTTTTAACCAAGAGTATATCTGCGCAATGGAGGTTTTTTCCTCTTTTTCTCTTTAAAGTAAAGAAGTTGTTTGACTGGTGAGACTAGAAGTATTAGAAGATTCCAGGAATTGGGCGTGACCCCCCCCCCCCACAAGAGGTCAGAAGGCCCACTATTTGAGCCATATTGAGGCTCCTCCTTTGTGAGTGTAAACTTGTTACAATATCAATTGGACTATTGCCTATGTACAAACAATATTGCACCATATGTCTCTATTTTGTTCATTTATACTGTAGGGTTTGAACCTATTACAGATTTTACTCCTCGAGAACAACATTATAAGATAAGTGTTGTATCTATACTAACAAGAAGTGATTAGTAATACTAAGTTAAAAACGTGCGCTCACACAGGACTAACGTCCCACTATTTTCTGACTTTATTCCGTGTACGGGGTGCACGTGGGTGTTTGCAGCAGCACAAAAGTATAATACCACCTGTTTATAGTGATTTAGCGCCACTTATTCACTCTTTGCCCTTGCGGGCTACCGATACAATTCTCTAGGTGCATGTTTAACAAACTTAAAATACACAGTTAAACATACGCTAAAGTGATTGTTATCACCCTTACTATGGCTCATTATCAACAACCAGATAAAAGAAAAATACACCCATCTACGGGCCCCATTCCATAATGTATGCTAAAATGGAATCTGAAAGCAGGAAAATCTGCATCTGCAGATAAATCCTTACTGTCTCCACTTTAATGTCATATTTCGGGGGTAGGTGCTATCTTGGCACCTCGCACTGACATGCAGTGCAAGCTTGCTGATACCAGCTGCATCGCTCCGTACCACCGTGAGTATCCCCTTGTGTAGTCTATAGGACTCCATGAAACATTGAGCTTCTCAGCCGTGAGCTCTGGGAGCACTCGCTCTCACGAGATCATTCAGAGTCTCAGACTGATCGCAGAGGGAGACTAGGAACTATCTGCTCCTAGTCTCACTCTGCTAACAGCGAGAAGAAGTGGTGCATCGTGCCACCCTTTGCACTGTGGGATGAGAGGTGAGTATGGGACTTTTTAGAGGGGGGGTTAGAGTATGCTAAATGATGTGGAATACCCCAGTTATCGAGACGGTAAAAACTGATTGTGTCTCCTATACTTAATGTAGGGCGTGCAAAGTACAGTAAGCTGTGAAGAGTTAACAATTTTTTTTTTTTTGAGAAAGTATTTTACCAGGACGGATACATTGAGATTTCTCTAATTTTCAAGTATGTCCTGGGTGGCGAGTATGTACCGTTAGGTGTCTTGCCCAAGGACACTTACTGGAGAGGTACTCTTGCCGGGATCAAACCTGTGTCTCCACAGTTATAGAGCAGTCAGTGATGTTACCTCTACTCCATTTCACGGCAGTGTAGTGTCAACTTTGTTTGGAATATTGATACCAGACTAACGCAAGCACTAACGCTTACATATCGAGATGCTACCATAGCAACAACTATGGAATATAGCCCTACATATTTTAAATAATTTTAATAAGTTTTAATTTTGCAAGTTATGACTTCTGGAATATTTCATTAGTTGAGCTAGTTTTTATTCGTGACTTTTCACACATTTGTAAGCAAAGTTACTTTTCTCAGGTACTTTCTTAATCCAAATAACCTTAGCCTGGCATGAAACTGCACTTGCTTCTCAATGAACAGTAACGCATTTAGGGTATTTGGGGAAATACATGAATTGATAACTACTGCCTTGGTACCTAGTATCACTTGTAACACTAATCCACGGGTCTTAATCCATTAAGAATGGTAATGAATGCATGAGGCTCAATAATTACTGTGGGCCCTCACGGAATCATAAAACCACTGCGTACAATTCAAAATCGAATGGCAACTGGTTTTAGTGCCCAGCTGTTGCTTATTTATACCGCTTGTTTGCATTTTTCTATCCTTTGTTTAGGACTTTAAACTTGCTGTAGTGCTGGAATAACAAATGATTCCATATCGCTTGTCATACAGGTTGTGTACAGAAAAAGTGTCAAAATTAATTTGAATTGAATATTGAAATTGAATATAGTGATTTTGAAAGGGAAAAATCATCTTATATTAATACTTTCAAGGCTATTCAGAATTTGAAAGAGGTGAAAATCTTGAGAATGACTGGAGAATTGAAAATTCTAGATCAAAATAGTCAAACCAGAAAAATTTCACTTTCAAAATTGGCTATTTGGTCTAGATTGTTCATTCTCCTGGCAATTCTCAAGGTTTTCACCTCTCTCTGAATAGCCCTGTAGGTGTTAAGCCTGCCCGAAGGGCAGTCTATTGTTGTAGAGTATCTGGCTGCTCAGTGCTCCCAATGATGTAGCTGCTCAGTGCTCCACAGGATCTGGCTGCTCGGTGCACACAGGATCTGGCTTCTCGGTACTCCCCAGGATCTTGCTGCTCGGTGCTCCCCAGGATCTGGCTGCTCATTGCTCGTGTATTAAGCAAAGACCCTATTTTTATTTTCAAAACCCTTGAAAATTTCCCTTTATCTGGCACAGTAAGTTCTTATCTGCAGTTCAATGAAGAAAATGTGGATTTTTTTTCAACTGCATCGTTTTGCCCTGAGTAAAGATGGCAGCTTTGCCACGCCGGCGGGCCGCAAGTCTACATGGAGACCTGAGGCACGTTCAATACCTCAGCCACTGCAAATGCTAAGTTAGCAACTTGCCATTGAACGCCGTTCAGCCACTCAGCGCTCAGCACTGCTAACTTAGCACTTGCAGCGACCCGAGGAGATGCTGCGAGTAGCTGAGTGTGACGTATTAAAGATGGCCGCCGCCATGAAGCAAGTAACAATTCCGTACAGCAAGATGGCCGCCGCCATGAAGCAAGTAACAATTCCGTACAGCAATGTTAATTTTGAGGTTTTTGTTCACCAAAGCACAAAATATTTATTTATTATTTACCCCATGCACATAGACATATATTACAGTTCAATTTATATATTTTGTTTCAGAAGTAAACATAACGTTTATTCAATAAAAACTATAATTTGTGGTGTGTGCATACAAAACGGAATTGTGCTGACTGCTTTTCTTTATCATATTTTGTCCGAGTGATAGGAAAAACAATCTGAATCTTTAATTAAAAAATAGTCGGCCATTTTGGATTCAAAATTCGCATCCAAAGCGTTCAATGACACTGCTGCAGCAAACTGAATTGCTGCGCTGCAGCAATTCAGCAGCTGCTGAGGTATTGAACGGGCCTCAGCAAGCGTAGTTACCACGCCCCTTCCTTGAAGTTTTGAAACTAAAAGTGTTTTTTTTTCCTCTCAGTGTGGAGTGCTCGGGGCACACCCACGTGCTCTGTGATTGGCTTGGATGCACGGCGCCCCACCCTGAGCCTGGCTGCAGGTGCTGTGCACAGGGAATTGCCTACAGACTGCAGAGTGTAGATGGCGCTGCTCCTGAGAGAGGCTGCGGTAGTTGGGGCAGGATGCATTCGGGTTTGTTTTTTGCGCTGCGCGTACATTTGTGTTTTTTTTCGTTGCATGCGCAGCTCCAATGGATGGCCGTTTTTTATCCATTGCACATGCGCATGTAAGCTTATGCATGCGCATTGCGTTCAATGACGGAGACGAACACAAACGGTTTTATTATTATAGAGAGATGAATACTGAGTACAGGCACTAGAAGTATGATTAGAAAACCTCTATGGGAGGTCAGGAATACCGATGTATTCTCTTGATACAAAATAAACTAACAAAATAACAAAAAAATACTAAGAAACCCATGCTATTACAAAGTACAAAATGCTTTATTAGAGATGATCCATACAATACAAAAACATACAATAAAATCACGGCATCAGTTTATCAATCCATCAAAAGATCTATGAGGTGACTTCTCTCACTTACCAGGCTGCCTCAAATCTATTACATCCACCCGCTGTCTCCATTTGCTGTAATTGGAAGAAGACCGAGGAAAAATACTCCCTAGTTATCCATCTGTTAGAACTTTTTCAAGACAAGATCCCATTTACAGGATCTTGTTCAGCTCCTGCGGCTACACTCAATGGAGTCTGCATTATATCCTGAAAAGTGACTGTCACCACTTCTTGTAGCAGGGCTTGGCTAACCCTCTCATGCTAGCGGGTTACAGGGTGCAGTAATTCAGCATTCATGTACTCGCAAATTATCTTTCCTAAAGAAATAGGGCCCCACATGTGTACAATCAAGAGAACCCATATCTAAATGTGTAACTGCAACCCTTCATTTTAGAAAACTCCAAATACTAAGCATCACTGCAGTCTTCAAAGCCTGACGTTTAACACCCCATTTATTATAGAACAAGGTCTGTGACAAGGTCATCTTTAGATAGCTACTTAGGGATTAGTTTAGAAATCTTACCAATGGCATTAAGCACTGTCACGAACGTAATAGACACTGACCAAGATAGAAACTGTAATACAACAGGATATTGGAAAACAGACATACACATTCAACACCATCAGTGTGATAAGATGTTGTGCTTTCAGTTTGAATTAGACATTTATTGTATCTTGAAATGACAGTTAATATATAAATATATCTAAACAGGTAGGAGAAATACCAGAGACAACTGACAACTGATGAGGAACATGAGTCCTGGGCCTCACTTAACCATCTTTGTAACCTGTACATGATTAGCTGTGGGCAGGGCTGGTGCTAGACTATTTTGCGCCCTAGGCAAGACCAGCTACTTGCGTCCCCCCTCCAGGAAAAAATTGTTAACTGTTGAAAAACAGGGGGTAACACACACAATGTGCGTGCGGGCACACACACCGTGGACAAGTGGACACACACTACACTGCGAGACACGGGGCCGCACACGTTCATTTGGTGCACATCTTGCCCCTCTGCTGGTCGGGCCAGGGATTGGTCTGTGCCTCTTTCATTCCTCTGCCTCTTTCTTTCACCTTTTCTTTTATCTGCCTCTTTCTTTTCTTTCATCTGCCTCTTTCGTTCATCTGCCTCTTTTTTTCTTTCACCTGCCTCTTTCTTTTCTTTCATCTGCCTCTTTCTTCCATCTGCCTCTTTCTCTCTTTTGTGCCTTTCTCTCTTTCTCCCTTCTGTGCCTTTCTTTCATCTGCCTCTTTCTTCCATCTGCCTCTTTCTCTCTTTTGTGCCTTTCTCTCTTTCTCCCTTCTGTGCCTTTCTTTCATCTGCCTCTGGTAGCGCCCGCACGTCACATGGTGGTGCCTGTGCGTAACCATAAGACGCCCACCCTCTACTCCACTAGCGGGGTTCCGCGAGCAAGACATTGGAAATGCCAGATACACAGTCGCTGACTTTGGAAAGGACAGAAGGAGAGAGATCAGGGGTAGAGAGGTAGATCTGAGTATCATCAGCATAGAGATGTTAGTTAAACCCAAAGCCGTTAATGATTTTGCCCAGGGAGGAGGTGTAGATAGAAAAGAGCAGAGGACCTAGGACAGAGCCTTGAGGTACACCAACAGATAAAGGTAATGAAGAGGAGGAGTTACCAGAAAAGGACACAGAGAAGGACCCGCTGGATCGATAGGAGTCAACCCAAGTGAGAGCAGTGTCACAGAGACCAAGAAAGCTGAGAGTCTGTAGAAGGAGGGGGTGGTCGACAGTGTCAAAAGCAGCCGAGAGGTCAAGCAGGATGAGAATAGAATAGTGGCCGTGTTTTATAGCAGTTAGGAGGTCATTAGTGACTTTGGTGAGGGCAGTTTCAGTTGAATGTACGGGACAGAAACCGGATTGCTGGGGGGTCAAGTAGGGAATTAGAGGACAGAAAGAGGGAGAGGCTATGGGGGCGTTTGCAAAAAATCACATAATTTCCCCCAAAAAAATTTAACGAGTACCTATTTCAAATTTTTTTAACAAGCGCACCCCATAGAAAATAGAACCGCAAAGGCTCGGATGATAAAATGTGGAGAAAAAAAAAAAACACTTTACACGCTGTAGATTACTGAAAATTCTAATTTTATTGCATTTTTGTTATAATATTCAGACAGGACATGGCGTATATATATAATAATGATATATTATGAATCTGCTGAGTCTGCCAGAAAGTACGATATATAAATTGTCTGGGTCGTATTATAAAATGTGACTTCAAATCGCGTTTAAACATGATGAGCGAAACCGGTAAAAATTAGCTCAGCACACAGGGATGAAATGGCTCAGCAGCGAAAGGGTTAATAACTTGCATATTTCGATAAGTGCAACTATGAAATATTTACTATTGCATATGTTATCTGCATATAGAAAACTATGTAGAGAATTCATTATTTCTCTCTTGTTTGATACTTATTTTCATAAATAGCAGAACACAAGTGAAATAATTGCTATAGCACTCACACACACCTCCCACCACACAAAGCAGGGACGTGCCGTCGGGGGCAGCAGGTGAGGCAGAGCCTTAACCTGTCATTAAGTGCCATTAAGAGAGATAGTGATGAAATAATAAAATAAAACTTAAACTCAACTGCTCTGTGCTCCCCCGCCTTCCATCTCTGTCTCTGTGCACATTAGTGCTTTTTCATTGTTCAGTTCACAAAGTGGCCTGCGCTGAGCCTATGTAATTTGTGTAGCTGAACGCTACGCTAATCGCGTAAGCTACCAATAGATGTTTGCAGCATGCGTCTGGTGCTGCCTATTTCCTGAACCTTTGCTCTTCAGTGCTTCAGAGAGGCACTGAGAGCAATTGAATAGCTTGGACCAATGGGAAAGCACCATTGGTCCAAGCCATTCAAAAAAATCGCCTTCAAGGGAGGCTGGCCTCCCATGCATTGATTGACACAGGACTGTCATGTGACTGCCTCATCAGTGGGCGTGGACTGCGTGCAGTGTGCTCGGGATGTGGCCTCAAGTTCAACTGAACTGTCAGACTCAGTGTGAGTGTGCAGGACCAGGGACAGTGCGTGGCTTTTTTGGAGGACCGGGCATAAGATACATCTGACAGTTCTGGCTCTGTTTCATATATATCTGGCTCTGATACTAGCCAGTGCCTCACCAGCCACTGACCTCACCGCACGTCCCTGACACAAAGAGATTAGTTCTGATTGGATCTCTTCCCACATAGCCCCTCCCTAACATTTTCATCTAGTTTTTATTAGTCTAAGAAAATGTCATAGAGTTTCATCATAGTTTTAGTCATCTTAAGTTAGTTTTTATTCAGTCATACAGGGTAATTCAAAAAGAATCGAAAAGTCACATTCGGTGACTTTTCGTTCTCTTCAATTTGGTGCGATTTTGCGATCCCATTTTGGCGACCCTGCGGTGTATTCAGAAAGCACCACAGGGTCGCCGTAATGCAGGGAAAAGTCACCGCAAACCCGCCGAAAACTCATCGCAAAACGAGGGCAACGCACACCGAAACCCGCAAAAACATCTGGATTAACCCGCCGAAGACGCCGGAGAAACCTGAGTAGGAGCCGATCAGAACGCGGAGCAGCCGCCGGAAAAATCCGACACCGCAGACGAAGGAGGTGAAGAAAAAAAAGACAGTACGCTTGAATGTTTGAAAAGTGAAACGCTGTTTGCAAACAAACTACTGAGCGAAAATGTCAGAAATTTACATATGAGGTCCAATCAATGATAATAAAAAGGACTGTTACAGAAGAAAGAAAAAACGATTTGAAAAAAAAGAAACGGAAAAAAAATGTTTGCAAAAAAATCCCCAAAAGTGCCTAAAAGATCCTAAAAAAATCTAAAAATAAACAGACTTTACTGCAGAATATTATAATGAACGGTCTATTAGATTATTTAGATTTCAGTAAGGCTTTTGATACTGTTCCACATAGAAGGCTTATCAATAAATTGCAATCTTTGAGCTTGGATTCCAATATTGTTGAATGGATTAGGCAGTGGCTGAGTGACAGGCAACAGAGGGTTGTGGTAAATGGAGTTTATTCGGCGCAAGGTCTTGTTACCAGTGGGGTACCTCAGGGGTCAGTACTTGGACCCATTCTCTTTAATATTTTTATTAGTGATATTACAGAAGGTATTAATGGAAAAGTATGTCTTTTTGCTGATGACACAAAGATTTGCAACAGGGTTGACGTTCCTGGAGGGATCAGACAAATGACAAATGATTTAGGTAAACTAAAAAAATGGTCGGAGCTGTGGCAATGGAGTTTTAATGTGGATAAGTGCAAGATAATGCACCTGGGACGTAAAAACCCAAGGGCTGAATATAGAATATTTGATACAGTCCTAACCTCAACATCTGAGGAAAGGGATTTAGGGGTTATTATTTCAGAGGATCTAAGGGTAAGTAGTCAATGTAATAGAGCAGCAGGAAATGCTAGCAGAATGCTTGGTTGTGTAGGGAGAGGTATTAGCAGTAGGAAAAAGTGAAGTGCTCATGCCACTGTACAGAGCACTGGTGAGACCTCACTTGGAGTACTGTGTGCAGTACTGGAGACCGTATCTCCAGGAGGATATAGACATCTTACAGAGAGTTCAGAGAAGGGCTACTAAAATGGTGTACGGCTTCAAGGAGAAAAGTTACCAGGAAAGGCTTAATGATCTTAACATGTACAGCTTGGAAAAAAGACGAGACAGAGGAGATATGATAGAAACACTTAAATACGTAAAGGGAATTCACAAGGTAGAGGAAGGGAGTATATTTAAACGGAAACAAAGTAGCAAAAGAAGAGGACATAGTCTTAGATTAGAGGGGCAAAGGTTTAAAAGTAACATCAGGAAGCATTATTTTACTGAGAGGGTGGTGGATACATGGAATAGTCTTCCAGTTGAAGTGGTTGAGGCCAAAACAGTAATTGAATTTAAGCAAACATGGGATAGGCATAAGGCCTATTTTCGATCAGTAGTTTGTTTGCAAACAGCGTTTCACTTTTCAAACATTCAAGCGTACTGTCTTTTTTTTCTTCACCTCCTTCGTCTGCAGTGTCGGATTTTTCCGGCGGCTGCTCCGCGTTCTGATCGGCTCCTACTCAGGTTTCTCCGGCGTCTTCGGCGGGTTAATCCAGATGTTTTTGCGGGTTTCGGTGTGCGTTGCCCTCGTTTTGCGATGAGTTTTCGGTGGGTTTGCAGTGACTTTTCCCTGCATTACAGCGACCCTGTGGTGCTTTCTGAATACACCGCAGGGTCGCCAAAATGGGATCGCAAAATCGCACCGAATTGAAGAGAACGAAAAGTCACCGAATGTGACTTTTCGATTCTTTTTGAATTACCCTGTATGACTATCCCAAAACAAAAGATAAATCCAGGTTAAGTATCCATGTAATTGGGCAGACTAGATGGGCCGAAAGGTTCTTATCTGCTGACATTTTTCTATGTTTCTATGAATTTAAATGGAAATATTTTTAACATTGAAGCCTAAGGTATTTGCCTGAATAAACCTGCCGAATAAAACCACCGAATGGCAGGGCAATTCAGCAACTTTTCACTGCTGGGTTTTGCTCTCTGTATAGCCGAAGCATTGCTTCTCTATGGGAATTCACTGCCCTCGAACAGGCACTGAACAGGCACCGTATGTGCTGGCAATTCGCCAGGATTGGCGAATTGCCTGCTCTCTGGATAGCCGAATGGCCAGGAAAGGTAACCGTACGCTGAATTTCTGCGTTCGGTTACCTTTCTCCAGTAATTCGGAGCTCTTTGAATAACCCTGAAAGTCTAGTTTTTGCAGGAAAAAATGTAGCTGACTAAAAGGTATTAAAAATAAAAGTTCCCTTTTTTGCCATTAAATAACTGGGCAGGTGCTGCTGACAGCCTCTGCCCAATAATTTTTTATTTATATTTTGTAATTTAATTCCTCACTGCATACAGCTCCTCCTCTTTAGCTCAGGGACTTCTGAAACCGTAAGTCCCTGAAGTTTTACTACGCAATTTCTGCTCCTACGCAACATGCATAGTGTAAAAGCTGCAAACTGCTCTGCTACAGACTTGCGCACTTTATGTAGGGAGGTTGCATAACACCTGCACAGAATGATGGATCAGAGCTCTGCGGGCTGAAGGAAACGTCTCCACTTCACCCAGTGGTTGTCAAGATGAATAGAGTGACGTTTGAGTCTTTGATGAAAATAATTAGTAGAGTAAATTAACCCCTTAGTGACCGGGCGGTTTTACACAAATCCGTCCTTTAGTGACCGCTGCTGTTTTTACGTTTCTGCGCTGTTCATGTTTAGGTCAAATTTTCCTCTTACTCGTTTCTTCAACCCACACATATTATACACCGTTTTTCCCACCATTAAATGGACTTTATAGAAATACCATTATTTCCATCATATTGAATAATTTATGACAAAAAAAATATGAAATATGATGAAAAAATGGTAAAAACACACTTTTTCGTAATTTAATCCCCAAAATCTACAACCACCAAAAAAGACCGCAGCTAAATAGTTTCAAAATTTTGTCCCGAGACTAGAAATACCCAATTTTTACATGTTTTTCCTTTTTAACCCCTTCACTGCTGAGCCAGTTCACCTATGTGCGCTGCGCTCATTCTGACCATTTTGTGCTAATTGTTTTTAGATGACAGCCTAGGTCCTATTTAACTAAACCCCCTAGACAAAAAAAAGACTTTAAAAAAAAAAATTTTTTATTTAATTTTATTTTATTATTTTTTTATTTTTAATTTATTAAATTTAAATTTTATTTTTAAACCAAACCTGGTCATATTTGGTATCATTGGAAAGGCCATGATCAGGCCTTTCCAAGATGCCAGCCCCCCTCCAGGTTCGAATCGCGTTTTGGCGCCGATTAGCGCGGAATCGCGATCCGGCAGCGAAACCATTAATGCAGTACATCGCTGAAAAGGGGAGACTCTCCCCTTTCCAGCGGTGCAACTTGCATCTCTCTAGCTTTAATGGTTGGGGAGATAGAGAGATTGATTTCAATGGGGCGCCTGCTGATGACGTCACCACGCAGCGTGGTGACGTCATCGAGCTCGCGGCCCATATAAATCACATGGGCAGGCTTCCTCTCTGCCAGATCTGCGAGGGATCTAGTGAGGGAGGTAAGTATCGGGCAGAGGGGGATTAGGCGCCGCTGACGTACTATGTACGTCCACGGGTCTAAGGGAGACCCGTGGGCAGGATGTACATAGTACGTCAGCGGTCCTTAAGGCTAGGGTCAGACGAACGCATTTTTCACGTTGCCCGTGAAAAAGTACGGTCGAACGAACGTACGTATTTTTTCACGGAATACGCGATAGCGGTCATACGATGCGCTTTTTCGTCCGTGATTTTGTACGGATCCTCAATAAAACACTTTTTGAGTCTGGACGTTATGTTACCCGGACATTAGCAGCGTCTGACGTCTCCTAATCACACACACACGCCGCTATGCGGACGCAGCGCACTCTGTACGTCAGTAGTAGCGGTTTGACGTTCTCGAAAAAATGCGTTCGTTGGCCACTTGCGTTGCGCGGACGAACTTTCGTGCGGCGTTCGTCGTATGTTCCCCGGCATTGGACGTCATTTGCTGCTAGTACGGCCGTGATTTCGTGCGGCTAAACGCACGTTAAAACTGCGCTAGTCTGACCCTAGCCTAAGGGGTTAACACTTCGGATCTGTTATCAGTAGGCTGGGAACGTAACTTTGTTTTGGGCTGTACAGTTTTGTTAAAGCAATAAGAATATAAGTACCATACTCTATTTTTGCATGTGTGTTGCACAAGAGCACAGTCACTTTATTCGTTATTTCTGATATATGCTGTTTTCATATAAAAATTGATACCGTGGAGTATATTTCCTTTTCGAACAGTTTTGTTGCCTGCACTCATGAACAATGTTTAGCTGGACCTCGCACATTATTCTCAGGTTCCAAATACATTTTTGATTCTTACACAAATAATCAGGAGCATCGCATTCAAGTTAAAAAGATCTCAAAGACTGATCCTTAGATGCCACAAGAGGCAGTGGACAGTTAGTTCCTTTGAATATTGCAGGTTGGTCATGAACAAATTGGGTCAAAAAACTACTGAACGAAAATGTCTGGAAGTAACATATAAGGTCATATGAATGATAATAAAAAGGTCTGTTACAGAAAAAAAGAAAATCTGCCATTAGAATTTTTTTTTTTTTTTTTTAAAAATGAATAAAAGATACTATAACAAAAATAACCAATAAATAAAGAGACCTTTTTACAGCAGATTAAAGGAATAAACGGTTTATTAGTTATTGGATAAAACCAGGAATATTTTTAACATTGAAACCTATGGTGTTCACCTGATTAAACCTGCTGAATGAAACCACCGGACATCAGGACATTTCTCTGCTGTTCGTTGTCTCTGAACAGATTAACCATTACTTCTCTATAGGGACTTTCAATGTCTTCAAACAGGCACCGTACTTGCTGGCAGTTCCCCAAAATTTGTGTGTGAGCCTGTCGCAGAGCTCCACAGCAATAAACCTCACAGTAAAGTGTGCCGTGTATTATGAGCATTCAGTGTTATATGGGAGTACTGATTAGGAGTAAGGATAGTTAAAAATAAAACCCGTAAAACTTGGGGGGGGGGTGACCACATGAGTTACCGCACCGGTTGACACCAACCCTAGTGACGCCACTGTCCCTGTGCATTAGTAGGTGTTGATTGTGTGTGCAGATGTGTAAATAATAACTTAAACAATGTCCCCCTTCTTCATGGGGAAGAAGCATTTGACCGACAAACAGTGTGTCTGTGACAATTTGTTGTATTTGTTAACAGACTTGGATGACGTTTTCAGATTTCAATCAAAGGTTTATGCCCTCTTGTCTGTGTGTGGGAATACGTTGATGCACTGGTGTGAAAAGTCCGTTTGTATGCATGTAAAGTGATATATTTGTGCACAGTAAATTTAGGGCACTATTACGATCTACACACTAAAACGGGGATGCTAGGGAGAAAAACCTGTGCCTGCAGGTTTCTCCTTTGCGTCCCCGTTTTAGCGATATTACGATGCAGGCGCTAAAAAAGCTGCCTGCATCGTAATGCAGCGCTATGCCCCAGGATGCGCGCAGTAGTGCTAAGCGCCGCCACGAGCGTAACCTCCATGGAGTCCTAAGGACTCCATTGAGGCAGACACTGCTGGTGACATGACCTGCAGGATCTCGTCTCGTGAGATCCGGCGGCTCGGCATAGTGATCCGCAGAGAGAGACTGGGGGACTTTTTCCCCCAGTCTCTCCCTGCTAACGACGGCCAGAGGAGGCGGTTGGAGCCACCATTCTCTCTATGGGATGGAAGTTGAGTATGTGATTTATTTGGAGGAATCTTTGGCTGGTGCTGATGGATTCTGCAGCAGCGGAATACGTTAGCACAAAGTCCGGGCTGTGGTTAACTGTTGGGTTAACAGTAGTAATTAGCGTTAGTACAATGTAATTAAATCTTTGCCTCCCTCTGTCCCGCCTCTCCCCCCTACAATCCATCCTGAACGCCTCCGCCAGGCTAATTCACCTCACCCGCCGCTCTGTCTCTGCCGCTCCCCTCTGCGAGTCCCTTCACTGGCTCCCCATCCACTGCAGAATTAAGTTCAAAATCCTTATCCTTACCTACAAAACCCTCACTAACTCAGCGCCCCACTACCTGTCCCCACTAATCACCAAATACACCCCAGCCTGCTCCCTAAGGTCAAACAGTGACCTGCGCCTAGCTTCTCCCCGCATCACCTCTTCCCATGATAGACTGCAGGATTTCTCACGCGCAGCCCCCACTCTCTGGAACGCTCTCCCTCGTGCTGTCAGACTTTCCCCTAACTTCTCTTCCTTCAAACGCTCCCTGAAAACATTCCTATTTAGGGAAGCCTACCACCCAACTCACTGACGCAACCATCAATCACTCTCACCTTACAGTCCTCTCCTCCTGTTTCCAACCCCAACCCTCCCAGATTGTGAGTTCCTACGGGAATAGGGCCCTCATCTCCTCCTGTACTGTTTGTCAAATGTTGTTCAATGTATTGTAACCCTGTCTGTACTGTGCTTATTGTACAGCGCTGAGGAATATGCTGGCGCTTTATAAAATAATAATAATAATAATAATAATTTGCGCTCCCTATACTTAACATGGGGAGCGCAAAGTACAGTTATAACCTCACCCTGAAAAGTGCAAGATCCAAATAACTAATGAGTTTTTTAACCCAGTAGTGTTTGGATTGTAATATGGTGCACCCGCGCTAGGGCCACAATGCTAACGTTAACGCTCACACAGATGAGCACTAACGTTAGCGTCAGGATTGTAATAGTGCCCTTAGTGTTTTATTTGTATATTGCATTTCAATCAAAATAAGAACGTTTTACTATTCGACACTTAAACCTAAGCTACATTTGAAAAAAATATAAAGGACGTGGAATGAAGATGTAAAAGAAAGACTAGCATATGGTTATCCTAACTTTGGCATTGCCATAGGAATAGGGAACGCATTGCATGCAAAAGCCATAATACCCATGAAACTTTTGCTTTAAATGAAGTTTAGGTATGCTGCTTCCAAAGAAAATCTAATTATCTAACATTCCTTTTAATATTACAGTGTTTAGCAGCGTTATACTTTTTCTGGCATGACCTGGTTTTGATATATAGCCTTAATAACGGAACTTTCACAAAGATCTACCTGTAATAATGTAACTGTGAGTCAAGTCACGGTTTATAAAAGAAAAACAATGTTAAAATAAATTACACTCTTCTATTAAACTGTACTATGTACTTTTATACAAAAGAGATAAATGGAAAACGCTATATTCTGCCCGTGAAGAATCTCTTACAGGATCATCAGTAATGTTCATGTATCTAGTGATTTCCCAACTGAAGCAAGTTAAACAAACACAATCAAACAAGAATATGACAGTCATCTTAGCTGTGTGGAATAAAAACGAAGTGGATCGCACACACTAAAGACTGATCGTAAAACACTACAATCAAGATTTATATACATAATATGAAAAAAGCCTGACTGTTTGTAGAAGCCATTAAAAAGAGAGTTGTACGATGATAAAAATGTAGCAGTTGACTTCAATAACATCAGTTTTCTCTTCTTAAAGTATTTTCTTTTGAAAGTGGTGCAAAATTAAATAAAATATATTGGAAAGAATTACAAACTGCCTGGTAAAACGAGGACGCTAAGGCTCCCGGCACACGAGCGTATTTTTGGCTCATGTGCGCCCGCAATTCCCTGCGTCCGTGGGTTTTTGACGGGGAAAGCCCTCCACCGCACGTGAAAAAGCCCTCCCCGTCAAAAAGCTAAACGGACGCTGAAAGGATACAAAGCGCGATTCTCCATAGGAGGATCGCGCTTTGTACGCTGAGCGCAGAGAGGGGAAGGAACGCCCACTTTCAGGGACGTTCCTTCCTCTCTCTGTTAACGCTCGTGTGCCGGGGGCCTAAGGTGGAAAACCTGCACCCATAGTGTCCCCATTTTAGCTCCATATTACAAGGTAGGCACTGATTCAGCAGCCTGCCAAAGGTATGCAGTGCTAAGCCCCTGGATACTCGAGGCAGTGCTAACGTGCCACCGCTAGAACACCCTCCTAGAACAGTACCTAAACTACATAAATTCCAAACTTCCTATCTATGCGTCAGGACAAAATCAAATGGCACGCTGACCACAGACAGTTCTCTCAAATATCTAGGTATTTGGTTAGATCCAAATCCATCCTTTGGCCCCCACTCCACATCAAAAAACTCTCTTCTAAACTTTAGCCCAAACTAGGTGCCCTGTACAGAAACAGATCCTGCCTGAGCCCTGAGGTAAGAAAGCAGATTGTACAACAAATGCTTACGCAGGTCATTGAATAAGGAGATGTAGTGAACACAGTTGCACCGCAAACACACCTTCATAAACTTACTACATTGTACAACTCATTCTGCTACTTTGTGCTACAATGTAACCACATGACCCACCATTGTGACATTTTAAAAGAGCTAAACTGGCCATCACTGGAATCTAGACGTATCCTTCACTTTTCGAACCTGGTGTTTAAGAGCTTTTCTGGGAAGCTACCATTCCACCTGAATAGACTGCTTTCCCCAGCAGTTCTATCCTTCTATAACCTCCTATCCAGGACCAGCACCTTACTTGCAGAAACCACAATACAAAAAAAAGTGTCTCAATCCTCATTTTCCTACAGAGCACCGCAAATTTGGAATAACCTCCCAGGGGTGCGTGTCCAGCAATCGACCAAGATGGCCGCTTGATCGTGGTGCTCTCCCCTAATCCCCTGCTATTTTAGCTCCCCTGCTTATTCAGCACTCCTCCCCCCTCCTCCTCACCCCTGCTGGTCCTCGAGGCTCTCGGAACTGACCCGGCATTGGAGGATGCCTGGCAAGGCCCGAATATCACAGCAGCATGGCCGCCTCACCTCCTTCTTTGGTGACCCTGCGCCGGGCCTAGAGAGCTTCTCATCTCCCAAGATGGCGGGTGCCGCGGCCGTAGAGCCCAAAGCAGGCCCGGTGACCTGAGTGGACATTGAGCATCTTCTCTCCGCGTTCAGGGCTGACAGAGGTGACAACAGGGAAGGCCTGGCAGAGGTCCAGGTGGAAGTTGCCTCGCTGGGGGCTCGAACTGACATCCTACAACGGGCGTGCAATGCCTCGGCCCGCACCCACAATGATATGGCAAACCATCTGGACGCCCTGATAGCTGAGGTGCGCCACCTCCAGAATAGGGATGAGCTGTTCGGTTTGGACGGTTCGGAGTTCGAACCGAACTTTGGTTGTTCGAAAGTTTGCGAACTTCGAACTTTTTGGGTGTGTTCGGTTCGAGTTCGCAAAAAAAAGAAATTTTGAAAAAAGCATAGAAAATGCTTAAACAAATACTAAAAAATCTAGAAATAAAGAGACTCTTTACTGCAGAATATTATAAGCAACGGTTTATTAGATATTAAATTAAAAACTAATGTGTACGTGCAAAGATTCTCAACTCTGAATGACCTGTGTTTTTCAAACGTCATAACAGGTGTTTTTAGTCTGGTCTAATCAATTTGATACATTGTAGACTATACTGAGGGGGTAGGGTGGTGTCTGCTTCTGATTGAGATTTGAGAAGTGTTAATTTCCCTCCTAAAACTTCTAATATGCTGTATTTCACCGCTGTGTGCTCATCATTTTTACCGCTTTCGCTCATCATGTTTAAATGCGATTTTGAAGCCACATTTTGTTAAATGACCAACATGTTAGATATCGTCCTTTCCGGCAGACTCCGCAGATTCATAATATATCATTTTTATATGTATACGTCCTGTCCTGGCTTTATATTATGAAAAAAATGCAATAAAAATTGAATTTTTAATCATCTGCAGTGTGTAAAGTGTTGTTTTTTTCACATTTTAGCACATGAGCATTTGCGGTTATGTTTTCTATGGGGTGCGCTTGTACAAAAATTAGAAATGGGGACTTGTTACATTTTGTGGGGGGAATTACGTGATTTATAGCAAACACACCCCATAGAAAAATATCATTAGTGCATCATCGTTCACATTATAATTGCAATGTGAACAATATTGCTGCATTAATAAAAATATCACACAAAAAAAATCACATGTTTTTATTTTCTTTTTTCTTTTTTTTACTTTATACCTGGTCATGTTGGGTATCATTCGAAAGGCCATGCTCAGGCCTTTCGATTGACACCCTCCATGACCCACTAGATGCCTGGAGATATCGGATATATCCACCAGGGGATTGGCCTGGGCAATGTACTGTATATACGCATGATGTGAGCTGGCCTGGGCAATATATATATAAACGCATGATTAAAATTTGCAAAAATTTTGATGTGTCTGAAATTGAAACTTACGTGACAACTTTTATTTTTTTTTTTCGTTAATTTAAGTTTGTTCAATACAGTTAATTTAAAATGGTTTAATACAGTTTATTTATATTTATTTTACCTTTACTATTGGTGCTTTTCAAACTTTATACTTCAGTAAAAAGAAATTTAGCAGTTTCATGTTGTGTCGTTTTTTTTTGGGGGGGGTGCAAGTAGCTGGTCTTGCCTAGGGCGCAAAATAGTCTAGCACCGGCCCTGACCGCATGGCCCACCCCTGCACTCTTCCACAATACCACAGAGGGGTTACTGTATGATGGCACTTGCTGGCCTGGCACCAAGGCACAATATTTGGATGCACTGCCACTAACGCCTGTATCAGATTCATATCCTCAGAGGGGTGAGACTGTGTGCCGGCACTGTTGCCGACGCTAAAGGCCCAATTTTTAGTCAAACGAACGAATTTTTCGCAGCGAACGTCAAAAAGTGCGTCCGAACGCATTGAGGTGTTTTTTCACGGAAAGCGCTTAAACGGTCCAAACTAGGAAACTTTGGGTGTCTGGACGTTATGTTGGCCGGACATGAGCAGCGTCTGACGTCTCCTAATCACGTACACACGCCGCTATGTGGGCGCAGCGCACTCTGTATCAGTACTAGCGGTTCAGCATTCTCGAAAAAAATGCGTTCATTTTCCACTTGCGTTGCGTTGCCGGACTTTCATGCGGCCGTACTTCGTATATTGGCCGTCATTGCGTGTCATTTGCTGCTAGTGCGGCCGTGATTAAGTGCGCCTAAACACACGTTAAAAGTGCGCTAGTCTGACCCCAGCCTTAAAGCACCTATTGTTACTTTCATCCAAAGCCTACATAAGTTTCACAATAATTTAGCCAAAAAAATCACTAAACCTGTTCTGCGTGTCCGACTCCTAAAACGTCTCCTCTTTTCATACAGACTGCCGCCCCAAGCAGTTGTTTATGGATAGATTAAAGGAAAAGCATTTACCGTCATTTGAAACATAATTTTTTTGTTTTTAAGTGTTTCTATACATCCTACAAATCCGCCACTTCACGGGCAGGTTATGGGGACCTCCTAGGCATGATATTTGAAGGAAATTTTCGTTTTTATTTTTAACCCTTATTTCATGGAAAACTCTTTAAAAACGTTTTTTTTTTACTTTTTGTCCTTGTTTCCTGTCCCCCAGGGCACTACCCGGACCCCCATACACCTTTTATGGCAAATATCTAGCATATATGCCCTCTTGGAGGGCACTCTAAAAACCGAATTTTCAGCCCCATTGACTTGTATTGAGTTCGAGTTCGGGTTCGAATTCGAACATTTGGAAAGTTCGGGTTCGTATCCGAGCCGAACTCGGGGGGTGTTCGGCTCATCCCTACTCCAGAAAGCCCAGGAAGACCAGGAATAACCTTCCAGATGCCATCAAAAATTCCCCCAGTCTAAAGTCACTTAAGAGATCTCTATTAAAATACCTCGATACAGAATGCACCTGTAAACATGTAACATAGTGAATATATTTTCTACATATTTATTTTCTGTGTAAATCTGTATATTTGTGTGTTGTTTTTAATATCTTTAATATCTTTCATTTTATTACTACTGTAACAATTCAATGTTCTTGAACCGAGGACATACTTGAAACTGAGAGAAATCTCAATGTATACTTCCTGGTAAAATACTTTATAAATAAATAAAAAATGTGCTGCTGGGTCAACTGACCTGCAAGATCTTGCCTCTCGCGGGATCCTGAAGGTCGTGGAGTGATCGAGGAGGGAGACGGTGGACGGTGGACGGTCTCACTCTGCTCCTGGCGGCTGGAAGAGGCGGACGAGAGGGGAGTATCTGATTTTGGGGGGGACTTTAAGCTGGTGCTGACTGATTCCGAAGAAGCGGAATCAGTTAGCATTACTTTCTAGCTGTGGTTAACTTTTCAGTTAACCACATCGGGCCGTAATTAGTGTTAGGACTTTGTAATCCTAACGCTAATTATGCTTTGCGATACCGTGTTAAGTATAGGAAGTGCAAAGTACCAAAAGTTTGCGCTAGAAAGGGCAATCTCCAATGCGCTAATGGGTTTTTAACCCGTTAGTGTCCAGCTTGTAATATGGGTGGCCTGCACTAGAGCCACTTAGTGTTAACGCTTACATAGCTGAGCGCTAACATTAGTGTTAAGATTGTAATATTGCTCATAATGTATTATCATGTATTCCACACAGCATTGATATATCTTTCAAAAACCCTTGCACGCTTTTTTAGATATGTTTTGTGGTCGAATTTCTGCCAGAGGACCTGGACATTTTCTAAGCATACATGGTTGGATCTTCCAGCAGGGCAATGATCCAAACACACATCGAAAATTGACACAAATATGGTTTACTGACCACAAAAATCAAGGTCCTGCCATGGCCATCCTAGTTCCCTGACTTGAACCCCATAGAAAACAGGTAGGTGAACTAAAGAGAAGAGTTCTCCAGTGTCAACCTCAAAAAATGAAAGATATAGACATCTGTCTATAGAGTCTGTATGGAGGAATAGTTTCAGACCCTTTGGCATGTATTCTTCAACCTCATCAGGCATTATAGGAGAAGTAAAAAAACTTGATTCTATGCTCCTGAGTAGGGATGAGCCGAACACTCCCTGAGTTCGGTTCGGAGTCGAACCCGAACTTTCCAAATGTTCATATCCGAACCCGAACTCGAACTCAATACAAGTCAATGGGGCTGAAAATTCGGTTTTTAGAGTGCCCTCTATGAGGGCATATATGCTAGATATTTGCCATAAAAGGTGTATGGGGGTCTGGGTAGTGCCCTGGGGGACAGGAAACAAGGACAAAAAGTTAAAAAAAAAACGTTTTTAAAGGGACAGTTAGTTTTCCATGAAATAAGGGTTAAAAATAAAAACGAAAAATTCCTTCAAATATCGTGCCTAGGAGGTCCCCATAACCTGCCCGTGAAGTGGTGGATTTCTAGGATGTATAGAAATATGTAAATACCAAAAAATGACATTTCGAAAGATGGTAAATGCTTTTCCTTTAATCTATCCATAAACAACTGCTTGGGGCGGAAGTCTGTATGAAAAGAGGAGACATTTTCGGACACGCAGAATAAGTTTACTGATTTTTTGGCGGTGAAAAGAAGGAGAATGACTGGAGAATGGAAAATTCTAGACCAAATAGCCGATTTGGAAAGTGAGATAAATATTTTGACCTAGAGTTTTCTCTTCAGTCATTCTCCTGAGTTTCACCTTTCTCTGAATAACCCTGTCAGGGTTATTCAGAGAGCGGTGAAGAGCAGGAGAATGACTGGAGAATGGAAAATTCTAGGTCAAAATAGCCAAACCAGAAAAATTCTCCCATTTAAGCTAGGGTCAGACTAGCGAATTTTTAACGTGCGTTTAGGCGCACTTAATCACGGCCCCGCACTAGCAGCAAATGACGTGCAATGACAGCCAATATACGAAGTACGGTCTCACGAAAGTCCGGCTGCGCAACGCAAGAGGAAAATGAACGCATTTTTTCGAGAACGCCGAACCACTAGTACGGACGTACAGAGTGCGCTGCGTCCACTAGTGGCGTGTGTGCGTGATTTGGAGATGTCAGACCCTGCTCATGTCCGGCCAACATAACGTCCAGACACCCAAAGTTTCCTGGTTTGGATCCGTAAAAAATCACGTACAAAAATGCACATCGTATGACCGTTTTCGCGCATTCCATGAAAAAATACGGCAATGCGTTCGGACGCACTTTTTGACGGTCGCTGCGAAAAATGCGTTAGTCTGACCCTAGCCTTATCTCACTTTCCAAATCGGCTATTTGGTCCAGATTGTTCTCTTTTCCTGCCATTCTCCTGGTTTTCACCTTCCTCTGAACAATCCTGAGAGAGAGGTGAAAGCCAGGAGAACTGGCAAGAGAAGAGAACAATCTAGACCAAATAGCCGATTTGGAAAGTGAGATAAATGGGAGAATTTTTCTGGTTTGGCTATTTTGACCTAGAATTTCACTTCTCCAGTTATTCTCCTGCTTTTCACCGCTCTCTGAATAACCCTGTGAATGTTTAATCCCGAGGTGAAAAATAACATTGCTTTAGATGTTATTTCGAATTTTTTTCAAACACCAGTTAAATGCAGCATACAGTATTAGGAAGTTTTAGGAGGGAAATTAATTCTCATATCTCAATCAAAAGCAGACACCACCCACCGCCTCAGTACCTCAGTATAGTGTGTAATGTATCAAATTGATTACCAGACTAAAAACACCTGGTGTTATGCCCGTTTGTGAACAGAGGTCATTTAGAGTTGATAATCTTTCCACGTACACATTAGTTTTTAATTCAATATCTAATAAACCGTTGCTTATAATATTCTGCAGTAAAGAGTCTCTTTATTTCTAGATTTTTTAGTATTTTTTTAAGCATTTTCTATACTTTTTTCAAAATTTCTTTTTTTTTTAAACTCGAACCGAACACACCCAAAAAGTTCAAAGTTCGCGAACTTTCGAACTGCCAAAGTTCGGGCCGAACCCGAACAGCTCATCCCTACTCCTGAGGAAGTGGGACATATCCCATGAAATATATTGAGCTGGGCTATTGTGAGCTCTTATGACTGACCAGTGGACAATTCCATGGATCGCACAGAACCAGCAATGTTCCACTTGTTGCGGTTGGAGACTGGAGAAGTGTATAATCTGGAGGTTTGAGCCACTGTGGCAAAAACGCGCGACCCCGCTCTTACTGTACTATGTATATTTGATTGTACCTCCAGCCAGGTCATCCTTGCAGCATATTCCTTTCCGTGACTTTTTTTTTGATCCCATGGTGGATTTGTTTCTGGGAGGGCATAAATAATGGCCCACCAGTCTACCTCATGACTTAAATGCAGCATGAGCCTATATGGTTCGCTACACAGCAGCCTGTGGTTTCATTTGGTTAGGACTCACCTTCACTAGCGGTGCCTTGACGTTGGCAGGAGAGATTACACTCAATGGCCATTGTAGTAAACCAAAGCCTCTAATTGTGTTTTGTTTCACATGGTGTTAGAGGAATAAGTGCAGATGACACGTTTTTTTTCTTGTTATGTTTTATACATCTTGCTGGGCTGGATACATTTGGTGGTTGCAGCCGCCCCATTGGGGAATAGACGCGACCCCGCACTGTACTATGAATATTTCACAGATGTCTGTTCATATTTACCAAGGGTGCCAATTAAAGTGGAGGGCACTGTAGCGTCTTGAGGCCAGTCAAACAATGTAACATTGCCTATTATAGCAACCTGTATCTGTTGAAGTTAATGGTGCAGGGTAATCCTCGAGTAAGTCTTTGATACTGGGTAGACTTTATCAATAGGATGAAGAACTCTCCAGCAGTCAACCAGGTGAATGTCCTTGAGGAGTTGTTTAAAAATGTATTTCATGGATGGTTCGGGCCAAAATGTATGAGGAAGCACTGCCTTTGGAGGGAGCCTAATAGGTGTTTGAATTCCACTCCATACAGGGCTGGCTCAAGACACTGTGTAGCTTGGGCCCAAGGATGAAATGCTGCCCCCCCCCAAAAAAATGTGTCATTTATAAGCTTATCACAGAGCTCCAGAGCAATAAAACTCACAGTAATGCACAGTGTGTATGAGAAGAATATCACAGAACTCCACAGTAATAAAACTCACAGTAATGTGCAGTGTGTATGAGTGTGAGTTTTATTGCTGTGGAACTCTGTTATAGATGCTGCACATTACTGTATCAAAGAGCTCCACAGCAATCAAACTCACAGCAATGTGCAGTGTGTATGAGCGTATCACAGCAATAAAACTCACAGTAATGTATGGGGTGTATGACTGTATCACAGAGCTCACACATCCTCATACCCCATCCCACATTTCCACATCCATATATACACACACACACACACTGTCACATAAATCCACACACATACGGTCACACATACCAACACAGAGTCACGCATCCACACACATACCAAAAGCCCCCGAACAGGGCTAGCAGAGACCAAGGTAGCTGTCAGGCCCAGGCAAGACCTAGGCGGCCTGCCGGGCCCAGACGAAACCCAGGCAGCCGATCAGCATAACAGAGATCCGTGGCCACTACGTGCCAGAGTCATTGACAGGGCGGCAAAATGCCTCCCTCCCCGTAAAAGGCTGCCTGGATCTATGGCCCCATCCAGCCCCATGGACGGACCGGCCCTGCCTACATAAATCAATATTCCCTTTGTAATTCTGTTTAAACCGATCAAGACCTTAGGTACTGATTAATTATGTTTAGAGATCGGCAAATATACTGTAGATTGGCAAGAGTAAAAGTTTGCTTTTTCCCAATGAGCTCATTCCATGATATTTTTAATTAATTTTTCGATTTTCTGTACATATCCCTAACATTTTATCACATGACATCTTCCATTTATTCATTTAATTATATTCTACTTAATTACTTGATATTGATGTCATTTATATTCGAATGTACGCTAATAGTGTAAATATATATATAATTATATATATATATATACTGAGTATACTAAAATAATTTTCTTTGAAGATAGACTTCGGTATTCAAGAGCTCAAGAGCCTGCATTAGAAATTGTTTTAATGTAAGGGACAAATTAATGTTTACTGATTTGGTACCATGTGAAGCATACTAATGTTCAGTAAAACAAGTACAAGAAATTAGAACGATGCTCTTGATTAATCAGCGGACCACTTCTAAATTAGTGCATTTTTAGCTTGATGCAAGACTTTGTTGAGCTCTTGGAAATTCTAGAATCTATATTTCTAAGTGAGTATTAGCTGTAATCGGCAAATACAGAACGATCGCATAGTAACATCTACTGAGCAAATAGTAAATAATTGAAATGAATATTCTGTACACATGAGTAGTATTTTTCTCAAAGGACATTTTACTGAACTGAACGGAGTTGTGATTTTAAAATGTATTACAAAGTGGGGAATAAAGAGATAAAAATGAAGCTACAAATTAATGATTTTTTTTGTATCAACTATCTGGGAATAATCCGTCAGTCCATTTCACAATAAAATAGCTTACCTGTCATAGCCAGGACTGCTCACTTGTTGTCCTTTTTTTCAGGTACCCATTTTTATATTAAACCAAATGTAAGCTATCATTCTCTTGAATTGTATTTTTGTTTTTCAAGAAAATGACCAGTTTACAATTTTTATTTACTAATGAAATGAGTGTGGGATGATGATTGAAAGATAATTGACAGATATTTTTAATTTCCTGTATGAATATATATCTTAGGCAATATACCCCCTTTCAATAATATGTGGATATAGGCTTTTCTTTGAGAGGATGTGGGCCTGTGGAATTTTAATGAATAGCAGACATCCTGTTTTGTCCGAATTATCGTTAGCAGGCAAAGTAGGTAAGCAAGCAAAAATTTTGTAACGGACCGATATAGAAAGAAACTCATCCCTTTCTCCTATCAGACATTTGATATATGTATGGGCTGAACTTTTCTTTAAATTGTCTGACGTAGAGACTGTCTATTGGCTTGTAATCTGAGAATCTATGTACATCACATACACTACATAAGAATATGCAACAGATAAACCCATCAGAGAGAAAGATGCCTGACTAAAGGACCCTTGTTTCAGTGTCTTTTTTTATCTATCTCTCTCGCTCGAGCTGTATCTAAATCTGGTCTACAAATACAATGGAATCCCTTAATATATTTGTCTCGCTATCCTGACAAGGGTTAATCGTGACCCATTTCAATAACACATATGAATAAAAGACCCAAGGACACATCTTACACTGAAGAACATATTTTTGTTAATAATTTAAGTTGATCAATATATCCCAATATGTTTAAACATAATTATTTGTATCTTAACTTTATGACTGCAAAGGCTATTTTGAATTTTGGAGGCTGGGACAATTTTCTGTGTTTTGCAAAAATTTATAAACTGGAGATAAACAACTGGAGATATTTTAGGAGAGTTCAGACACTTTCACTATAAGATATATATATATATTGTAGAGGTCGGCAGGGCTGGGTCCTGGATGGACACTATGTTTCACCCCTATTTGGGTTGTGGTCCCTTTAAGTGCAACCACAGGGTTAATCTTCCTATCCAGGAAGATCTTTAAAGCCAGCAACTCCCAGATAGGATTGTGGGAGTTTTTAGGAAAAAGGAAAGTAATCAGTGGAAGCTGTGTGTGTTGGTGTTCCAAAAGCAGGAGACGTGCTGTGCCTTGCTGGAGAGGCTTCTACATACTGGGGAAAGGATTCCCCAAGTTTGGGACGGTTTAAAGCGTTGGTGAGCCATCATTATTTTTCTGTTTATTTGTGCTGAAGATCAGGACTTTGCTAAAATTTCGCTGAACCCAAGCGTTTACTTATTATGTTGCCTTTTTGACTGCCCTGAAAGGGTAAATAAAGCTGTTTTGTTTATGAAAGACATTGTGCACATGCTCTGTGGGCCCCCAACGTCACATCTGGTGGAGAATGCGGGCATTCTGCTACCCCTCACACGCCAAGCAAGAGAAATTTTTGTGAAAAGGAAAAAAAAAAAAACTGACATTTTTAAAGGACAGTGTTCTGATTGCATGTCCTGGGCTAAGGCTGCACTGAAGTCCACAGCTATGGAGGAGCTGGTTAAGCAGATGGTCTTTGTCAATGTGCAGGCCCAGACTCGCCATGAAGAGGCGATGGCTCAGCAGCAACAAGCCCTGGCACAGGCTGTTGCTGCCCAACAAGAAAGCACCCATTTGCTGGCTGCACAACTTGCAGCACAGCAGGTAGCCACACAGACGCAGATCAATGCCCTGCGGGAGGCCATGCAGCAACTTGCACCTGGACGTGATCAAGCAGTGGTCACTGCTGGTAACCATGTCTCCATGTCATTTCCTCCAAAAGCTGTCTCCCAGTGATGATGTGGAAGCATTTCTCACCACATTTGAAAGGACTGCTGAGAGAGAGGGGTGGCCCCAAGACCAATGGGCCGGTCTCATTGCCCCGTTTCTGACAGGAGACCCTCAAAAGGCATATTTTGACTTGCCCCTAGAAGATGCAAAGAATTATGACAGACTGAAAGCTGAGGTTCTGGCCCGCCTTGGGGTAACTGTTGCTGTCCGGGCTCAACGTGTTCACTGCTGGAAGTACTGCCCTGACCAGCCACCTCGGTCCCAGATGCACGACTTAGGACAGCTGGTTATAAAGTGGTTGCAGCCAGAGACCCTGACTAGAGAGCAAATGGTCGAAAGGGTTGTGATGGATCACTACCTGAGGTCTCTACCAAAGGATCTACAGCGCTGGGTCAGCCCAAAGACTGCAGCACTGGTAGTCGAGATGGTGGAGAGATACACCGTGGTGGAGGACCTGCTCAGACCAACCAGTCGTCGAGGACCAGTCTTGCCACCGCCTGTGAGGCCTGCTTCAGTTCCTCGGAGGGAAGCGTCACTGGACCCGGGAACCAGCACCCCAAAATCATCTTCCTCGGTTCTGCAGAGGCCTGTCGCTACCCGAACTGCTGGCGATATACAGTGTTGGAGGTGTCGCGCCTGGGGCCATACCCGGGCGCAGTGTCCGCTACAGGAGGAGCCCATGGAGTGTGGATCCGCTCGGAGAGTGTCCTTCTACACCCTCACAACGTGCACTACCCACCTTGACCTAGAGGGGGGTCAGTTTGAATGTACTGTGTGGGTGAATCACCGCCCAGCCAAAGCTCTCCTGGACTCTGTGAATATGGTCACCCTGGTGCATGCCCGGGTAGTCGGAAGGCTCGGTCCAGTACAAAGAACCCTCCGGGTTGTCTGTATCCATGGGATACTCGGGAGTATCCGCTGATCCCGGTCACCATTTCCACCAGGAATACTTCGGTCACCCAAGAGGTCGGGGTGGTGAGCACTCTGATACATGATGTGATTGTGGGACGGGACTGCCCCTTGTTTGCTGAACTGTGGTGCTTGGCACAAACTGAACTGCCCATCGAACTGGGGAACAATTCAGGGTCACCCCCACCAAACATGACTGTGGACACTGTTGATGAGGAGTTTCTCAAATGTGTTCAAAATGAGAATGTTGTAACTGATGTGAGTGTCCTAGCTCCTCAACCTGAGTTGACACCCAAGGAGGGGGAATCCTCTCCCATGCCGGTTATGGTAGGAGAGGATGAAGAGGAATTATCCCCTGTAGATATTACACTTGGGGTGGATGAGGGGGAGGGTTCTTATTATCCAGTACACCCTGACTTAGATGTGTCCAGAGGTGCATTTGGCAGGGCTCAAATGGGTGACCCGATGTTGATAAATGCTCACGAACAGGTAACTGTTGTCAGTGGGGTACCTCAAGCACCAGACGCAGAGAAAAGATTTCCTCACTTTGCGGTCAATAATGATCTGTTCTACCGGGTATCAGAAATTCGGGGAGAAATTGTGGAACAATTACTAGTACCCCAGCCCTACCAGAGAATGGTGCTGGATCTGGCTCACAATGATGCCCTAGGTGGTCACCTGGGAGCTGAGAAAACCGAGGCCCGGATAACGGACCAGTTTTACTGGCCTGGGATCGGTGCCGCGGTTAAGAGGTACTGTTCATCCTGCCCTGTTTGCCAGTTAACTGCCCCAGCACCCCATTATAGGAGCCCCTTGGTGCCTTTGCCGATAATTGAGGTGCCCTTTGAGCGCATCGCTATGGATATAGTGGGTCCCTTAGAGAAGTCTGCTCGGGGACACCAATATATCCTGGTGGTTCTTGATTATGCCACAAGGTATCCAGTGGCGGTTCCTTTAAGAAACCCTACATCAAAGGCCATTGCGCGGGAATTGTTTTTTATGTTTTCGAGAACTGGCCTGCCAAGGGAAATTTTGACGGACCAGGGGACCCCATTTATGTCCCTGGTGATGGCAGATGTGTGCAAGTTGTTCCAAATCAAGCAGTTGCGAGCATCTGTTTATCACCCTCAGACAGATGGTCTGGTAGAAAGATTCAACAAGACTCTGAAAATGATGCTTAAAAGGGTTGTGCAGAGAGATGGAAGAGACTGGGATCATTTGCTTCCCGCACTGCTGTTTGCTATTCGAGAGGATCCTCAGGCCTCCACGGGGTTCTCACCTTTTGAGCTGGTGTATGGTCGCAGACCCCGGGGATTGCTAGATTTGGTGAAGGAGACATGGGAAAGTGAGTCCTCTCCACACAAATCGCTCATTGAACATATCTCTCAGATGAGAGAGAGAATTTCTAAAGTGATGCCTTTGGTACAGGAACATTTGCAGAAAGCTCAGGAGGCCCAGAAAAGGGTGTACAACCGGTCAGCCAAGCTGCGGCAATTTCAGGTTGGGGACCAGGTAGCAGTACTTACAGTTGTATTCAAAATTATTCAACCCCCAATGCTGTAAAGGGTTTTAGGGAATTTAGTGTACATTTGTAATTGTATTCAGAATGAAATCCTACAAGGACTTTTTAAAGAACCATATGCAACTAAAATGACATCAATTGGTTTTGTAATACAGTAGTAAATGTTTCTTTTGTGAATTCTTCATTGACACAATTATTCAACCCCTTAAAGACTACCACTCTGAAGAACAGAGGTTCATTCAAGTGTTTTCAATCAGGTATTGAAAACACCTGTGGATGTCACGGAGCAGCAATAAAGCATAATAAGCATCAATTAGGCAGCTTTAAAATGACTGTGATACTCAGCTCCTTCTAGACATTTACTGGTGTGGTTACAAACATGGTGAAGTCAAGAGAATGGTCCAGGAAGACAAGAGAAGAGGTGATTACTCTTCACAGGAAGGGCAATGGCTATAAGAAGATTGCAAAGATGTTAAACATACCAAGAGAGACCATAGGAAGCATCATTCGCAAATTCAAGGCAAAGGGCACTGTTGAAACGCTACCTGGTCGTGGCAGAAAGAAGATGCTGACTTCGACTGCTGTGTGCTACCTGAAGCGTAGAGTGGAGAAAAGTCCCCGTGTGACTGCTGAGGAACTGAGAAAAGATTTACCAGATGTGGGTACTGAAGTTTCAGCTCAGACAATACGGTGCACACTGCGGCATGAAGGCCTCCATGCCAGGACTCCCAGGCGCACCCCCTTTCTGTCTCCAAAGAATAAGAAGAGTCGACTGCAGTATGCCAAAAGTCATGTGGACAAACCACAGAAGTTTTGGGATAGTGTTCTGTGGACTGATGAAACAAAATTAGAACTGTTTGGGCCCATGGATCAACGCTATGTTTGGAGGAGGAAGAACAAGGCCTATGAAGAAAAAAATACCTTGCCTACTGTGAAGCATGGCGGGGGGTCAATCATGCTTTGGGGCTGTTTTGCTTCTGCAGGTACAGGGAAGCTTCAGCGTGTGCAAGGTACCATGAATTCTCTTCAGTACCAGGAGATATTGGATGACAATGTGATGCAGTCCGTCACAAACCTGAGGCTTGGGAGACGTTGGACCTTTCAACAGGACAATGATCCCAAGCATACCTCCAAGTCCACTAGAGCATGGTTGCAGGTTAAAGGCTGGAACATTTTGGAGTGGCCATCGCAGTCACCTGACTTAAATCCGATTGAGAACCTCTGGTGGGACTTAAAGAAAGCAGTTGCAGTGCGCAAGCCTAAGAATGTGACTGAACTGGAGGCTTTTGCCCATGACGAATGGGCGAAGATACCCGTAGATCGCTGCAAGACACTTGTGTCAAGCTATGCTTCACGTTTAAAAGCTGTTATAACTGTAAAAGGATGTTGTACTAAGTACTAAGATTGAATGTCACTTGGGGGTTGAATAAAACTGATAATGATTGTGAGCACAGAAAAGACATTTGTGGTTATTTAATTATAAATGTTATGTTATATTTGTCTGACCTACACGTGCCTCTTTGATTTAATTGTAAGCAAGATGACTGAATGATCAAAATCAATGTCAAACTGGCCAAAACACTCAATTTCACTGGGGGTTGAATAATTTTGAACACGACTGTATACCCACGATGGAAAGTCAGTTTCTAGCGAAGTGGCAGGGACCATATGAGGTGGTTGAAAAAGTAGGGGAAGTAAACTACCGAGTGCATCAGCCTGGGAAAAGAAAACCATACCAGATCTACCACATAAATTTGTTAAAACCCTGGAGAGACCGAGAGGAGGTGTCCGCCATGGTTGGGGTGGGTATAGAGTCTGATGGTGTTGACGCAATACACATTGCTGCCACCCTGTCCAAACCCCAAACCCAAGAAGTTAAGGAGTTTCGGAAAAGAAACAAAGGCATGTTTTCAGGACTACCGGGACACGCGTCCGGGATTAAACATGATATTGTGACGGAACTCCATGTAAAGGTTCGGGTAAAGCCGTACCGCATCCCAAAAGCCCATAGAAAGGCTGTTTCTGAAGAGGTTAAAAAAATGCTTCAGCTTGATGTCATTGAGGAGTCACAGAGTGAATGGTCGAGTCCCATCGTGTTGGTACCGAAGCCCAACGGCACTCTGCAATTCTGCAATGACTTCAGGAAACTTAACGAGGTGTCAAAATTTGACGCGTATCCCATGCCAAGGGTGGATGAATTAATAGAGAAATTGGGTCCGGCCCGTTATATTACCACCCTGGACCTTACTAAGGGATACTGGCAGATACCCCTGACTAAGGAAGCCAGGGAAAAGACTGATTTTTCCACTCCAGAGGGTCATTTTCATTATAAGTGGATGCCTTTTGGGTTACACTCAGCCCCGGCCACCTTCCAACGAGCGATGGATAGGGTGCTCCGCCCCTACCTGAGATATACCTCGGTCTACCTGGATGACATTGTCATCTTCAGTCCAGATTGGGAGTCCCATCTTCCCCGGGTTCAGACGGTTTTGGACGTTTGAGGAAAGCGGGCTTTACTGTTAACCCTGAGAAAAGTGCGATAGGGATGGAGGAAGCTAAGTACCTGGGATATGTCGTAGGCAGGGGTCTGGTAAAGCCACAATTTAACAAAGTAGAGGCTATCCAGAACTGGCCACGCCCCTCACGAAAAAGCAGGTTCGTGCTTTTCTGGATATAGTGGGGTATTACCGGCGGTTTGTCCCCAATTTTGCCTCTATTGCTGCACCACTGACTGACCTGACGAAAGGTAGGAAGTCAGTGATGATTCAATGGAATGCCAATGCTGAAGGTGCCTTCGAGAAGCTTAAAAATGCGTTGTGTCAGCACCCAGTGCTGGTAGTCCCTGATTTCATGAGGGAGTTCATTGTACAGATGGATGCCTCAAGTGAGGGTTTGGGGGATGTGCTATCCCAAGAAGTCAATGGGGAAGAGCACCCCTTGGTTTTTCTTAGTAGGAAACTGACGGCAGCAGAGAAAAACTATGCTGTGGTGGAAAGAGAGGGCTTGGCCATAAAGTGGGCCTTGGATTCTTTGAGATACTTCCTGTTGGGCAGGAAGTTCCGTTTAGTGTCTGACCATGCCCCATTGACCTGGATGAGGCAGCACCGCCACGCTAATGCCAGGGTAACCAGGTGGTTCCTGTCTCTCCAGGAGTTTAACTTTGTGGTGGAACACAGGCCTGAGAAACAGCACCAAAATGCTGATGCCCTGTCCCGGATGCATTGTCGGCTGTCTACTGTTGCCTCAAACACCTCCGCGTTGAGACAGAGGGAGGGGGATATGTAGAGGTCGGCAGGGCTGGGTCCTGGATGGACACTATGTTTCACCCCTATTTGGGTTGTGGTCCCTTTAAGTGCAACCACAGGGTTAATCTTCCTATCCAGGAAGATCTTTAAAGCCAGCAACTCCCAGATAGGATTGTGGGAGTTTTTAGGAAAAAGGAAAGTAATCAGTGGAAGCTGTGTGTTGGTGTTCCAAAAGTAGGAGACGTGCTGTGCCTTGCTGGAGAGGCTTCTACATACTGGGGAAAGGATTCCCCAGGTTTGGGACGGTTTAAAGCGTTGGTGAGCCATCATTATTTTTCTGTTTATTTGTGCTGAAGATCAGGACTTTGCTTTAATTTTGCTGAACCCAAGCGTGTACTTATTATGTTGCCTTTTTGACTGCCCTGAAAGGGTGAATAAAGCCGTTTTGTTTATGAAAGACATTGTGCACGTACTCTGTGGGCCCCCAACGTCACAATATATAGGTTCCACAAGTTCCTGCACTCGTGATATGGTCCCTCGCCCGGTGCAACGCTTAGCTAATGTAAGATACCCATGTACAGAAATGTACCAGCTGCACTCTGGGACTTCTCAAAAAAAATAATAACATTAATAATAATAAAACTTTATTTTTTTTGAGAAGTACATTTCTGTACATGGGTATATATATAATCAAGTAATCCCATGAAGGGCAATTATTAGGTTTGCAGAGTAGGACCTGCCAGAGGGTGGATTACATTGACCTTGTTGTCAGTCTTAAAGCAATTCACAGCCGTTCATTGCAAACTAAATTTCCACCATTTCATTCAACAAAGCTCAGATTTAAGAATTTTTCAACATACAATCTGGTATAATGTACCCATGCATGAAGCTGTTGTTGGTTTTTGAATGTGTTGACTGGAGTGCTCTCTCCCTGGTTTTGTTTTATATATATATATCTCAAGTAAGTAAAAGTGTCTGCACTCTCCCTCTGCGTCCAAAATATTTTTCTTGCCTCGGTGCACCTTTTCTTGACTCAGAGAATTACATACAACAAAATACCATGTATGGGACTGCACACAAGGTCTTCAATAAAAAATAATAAAGTTTATTTAAGGTATATTAAAACAACCGACGTTTCGGTCCATACATGGGCCTTTTTCAAGGTTAAAAACACAATGTATCCTAGTACTTTTATACTTTGAACAATTATCAAGATTTATCGAGTCAAAGACAATGACATACGAAATGAACTACGCTTTAAATCATATTGAGTAAACGCACACTATTTTAATGTAGGATTTATGTAGTCCCTGTGGAGAAACTAAATTCAAACTGAGATCTCACTAACTTTGTCTTACAATATCCAAGTAAGTGATGGAAGAGCTCTGGGGTCACTCAATACTATGTGGGGATATAATATTCAGTATTTTATAACAGTAGAAAACACTTCTATAAGGTTGGCTGAGCATTGTGGGAGATGTAGTTCTAAAACATCTGGAGGGGCAATGTTGCTGATCTCTGCTGAAACAGAAGGAGGGGAGTGGAGGGGTTAGAAATGAACTCCTCCTGACTGACTTCATAACTCCTCCACCTTTAATTTCTGTTTTTTTTTCTTCTTTCAATTACCTTCCTTCCAGCTCTAGGCTACCTTTGCGCTGGTCAGAGAAGAAATACCAGTGGCTTCCTGAAAGCTGTAGTATGCCACGTGGCCGTGAGGAGGCAGCCATTGCAATGGCTCCCATTGCTGAGTGCTTTGAAAGCTGTTGACGGGAGCTTATTCCCAGAGGTCCCGTTTGCCAGGAACCTGAGCTCAGAGCTCAGGTCTGGGCACAACAAAGCCCCTGCACAGCCCTCTGAGATCTTACCCCAGAGAGAGGTGAGGGAGGAGGGCATTCAGGACAATGTGTCCACTGAAAGAGCAATGAGTGATCACTCTGTCTAGACCATCCCTTTAAAGAGCCTGGAGCTGTTAAATCTTCATGGACCGATAGAAACAATCATGATAAAGACATTTTGAGCGAATGCCTATAACTTGAAATGTACGGTACATTCTTTTTTTCTATAAAAATCTGATTATTGGTTCAGGTGTGGCACATTCATTGTGTAGTACAAAAACACAAAATGCTACAATAGAAAATAATAAGACTGCTATGCAATGCAGTAAATTACTCAATTTAAATGGAGGGTAGACTGTTGCTGTACAATAATACAGATCACATTTATCTAGTTGGGGTGCTGAGGCGCGAGAAGCGGGGTCATAGGGCTGGGCTACTGGGAAGATTGAGGTCAGAGCAGGCTAAAAACCTTGAGAGGGCAGATGAGGGGGGAGTCATGGGCAATAAACAAGAACCCCGTAGGGATTTTAGGAGAAACCAGGAAATCTCTCCAAAGGTCTTACGTAAGGTATCTTGGATGGAGGAAGCTGAGCTATAAGGGATGTATGTTTTTTAAATCAATTTCCTCACAGGTCAATTTAGACTGCATCTGATTTAGCATTGAGTCACATATCCATTGTGATTAATGCCTTTCTGACCTTTTATTCCTATCAGGTTTCAAGTTCAACCCTATTTCAGCCCATTCAGTTTTCTTCTCTTGTGCTTCCTGCTGAGCTGTGTATTGCCATTGTACCCAATGAATAAGCCTAAGTCACAGTGTCGTTCACATGAAAACCTTGCAGATCAGCCCCTAGGTGCACTTCAGTGTTCTGTGCTGCATGGCAGCCTGTGTCCTTCACTAGATTTTATTTTTTATTAACAGATACCCCTTCTAACATTTTAATTTACCTTATAAACAACACGATTTTTCCTCACATTATATTTGCCATCATGCTTAGACACATGTTAATGTGCATTGGTATTAGATATCTCATCATCCACCATGCAATGTAAAATGTTACTGTTATTATATTCTCCTCCAAACCTGCTAGATATAATTTATTTTAATTTTTCCCTCGCTTATGATTTTTTTTTTTTAAAGACCACACACAAATCCATTTTCTAACATTTCTCACATTAAATATAAAACGTCACATTTATATGCATAATTCAGATACGTTTGGCTTTTTGCAAACACTTTTTAAATATTCTTTTTTTTATAAACCATACTGCTGAAAACAAACAAATGGCGCCTTGAAAAGCTAATTTGGATGTGTGCTTTCTCACAGCATTCGGCGTACTAAGAACTCAGAGGTTGCTAGGTTGCAAAATTTCAATATAGTGATGCATATATACTGTAATTTACATATTAAAAAGCAAGCCATCAAGCACAAGGTGTGAGGTGAAAATTACCATATAAATATGTAAGCCGAAAATGGTTTATTAAATAACATAATCTGTGCCTTTCTCTGAGATATAATAGGAAGCTATATACATTCCAGTCTGCAGTTTTGCCCACAATTCTCTTCCACTCAGCGCACAGCAGGCACTCTATGATGACACTAGCTATCACTACAATATGTTACTGGAAAACTGACCTAATAACTCAGTCTGTGTACATTTCAAATGATACTATGGTTAATAATACTTATTGTGGTTATTGTAAAGTGCTGAGAAAACTGTTTGCACTATATAAATGGTGGTAATAATAATAATAATCTATCTGGCTAGACATTATGCTTTTGTGTACAACTGTTTTAGTTATTAATGGAAAATATAAATATAAAATATCCACATATATTGATTTTCAGTTCTTTTCAGTACTAGAGATTGTAAAAATAATTATAATTAAACAGCGCGATCCGGGTCATGGAGTTTGCTTCCCTCTGTGCTGAGTGTCTCCTGGCGATTCACTACTTGGTTGATTTTTTCTGTCTCCGTTGTTACCTGGCTTGTATGAGAACCACCCCCTTGTACCAGTCCTTGGATATTCCTTGACCACTCTGATCGATTTTTGTCTTATATGATAGATACACCCTTGTGTACCGTTTTGGCTATCCCTGACCACTCTAACACTGATCGATTTGGGCTTGTGTTAGAATGTGTCCTTGTATACCGTTTGGCCTATTTCAGGTATACCCTGTCCTGTGTGTTGGTCAAACATTTCCCACTCCTTGTTGGTCAAACATTTCCCACTCGTAATGGGTCAAACATTTCCCACTTGTTGTTGGTCAAACATTTCCCTCTCGTTGTTGGTCAAACATTTCCCACTCGTTGGTGATAAAACATTTCCCATGGCTTCAAATCACGTTTAACCCTTTTGCTGCTGAGGCTTTTCCCGCCTCTGTGCTGAGGTAATTTTTACCGGTTTTGCTCATCATGTTTAAACGTGTTTTTTAAGGCTTATTTTAGTATATGACCCAGACATATTATATATCGTTCTTTCCGTCAGACTCGGCAGATTCATAATATGTCATTATTATATGTATACGTCATCACCTGTCTGTATATTATAACAAACAAAATGCAATAAAATATGAATTTTCAATAATTTACAAAGTGTAAAGTGTTTTTTTTTCACATTTTAGCAAGCGAGCAATTGCGGTTATATTTTGTATGGGGTGCGCTTGTTAAAAAAATTAGAGATGGGGTTTCGTTACATTTGTTTTGGGGAAAATTACACGATTTTTAACAAACGCACCGCATACAAAAATCGTTAGTGCAGCATCATTGTTCGCATTATAATTGAAATGGGAACAATATTGCTGCATTAACAAACCAAAAAAAAGAAAAAAAACTTGTTTATTTTTTTTAATTTTTATTTTTAATTTTTATTTTTTTTTACAAACTTTTTTATACTCATGTTTGGTATCGTTGGAACGGCCATGCTCTGGCCGATCCAACAATATCAAACATTAACCCCTAACTGCCACGGATCGGGAGATAGGGGGTTCCAATGAACCCTCTATCTCCACCATTGGTGGCAGTTAGGGGTTAACTCCAGGACTGGCGTCATCGTGCTATGCACAAGGACGCCAGTCCTCAGGGGGCATTCCCGGAAGCTTGGCCGACATCCAAGATGTCGGCCAGCTCCGGGAAAGGATCACGAACCGACGCTTTTCAGCGCCGATTCGTGATCCGGCCCCCATGGGGTTAATGCCAGGTACCATTTGGAAGGGCAGGCTGTGCCCTTCCAAACGGTGCCTGGGTTAACCCCCGCAACGCCGCTGATCGGGAGGGAGAGAGGTCCGAAGGACCTCCCCCCCTCCCTTTCAGGCGCCTCCTCCGCACATGCGCGGGGGGGCGCCTGAATTAGGGGTCATCGCGCCCCCGCGATGACACCTAATTACTCCGGCGGCGGTTCCGGATGCTGGGCTGACATCGAGGATGTCAGCCCGCACCGGGGGGGCCAGCGATCGGCCGGAACCCGGCCGAACGCTGACCCCAAAGAGAGGACGCGCTCAGCGCGTCCACCGCATGGAACGTGACATGCGGTTGGACGCGCTGAGCGCGTCCTTAGCAGCGAAGGGGTTAAACATGAGCAAAAGCGATAAAAATGAGCTCAGCGCACAGTGGTGAAATAGTTCAGCACTCAGCAGGGAAAGGGTTAAAAAATTTACTTTTTTTTCTTTGTTTCCTGTCCCCCAGGACAGTGCCCGGACCCCCATACACCTTTTATGGCCAATATCTTGCATATAGGCCCTCTTGGAGGGCTCTTTCATTTTCACAAGTTCGACCCTCATTGACTTGCATTATGTTCGAGTTCGAATTCGAACTTTTCAGCCATTCGGGTGTTCAAGTTCGAAACGAACACGGGGGTGGTCGGCCCATCCCTACCAGGCAACTTAAAATACTGTAGGGTAGGAAAATGCCCAGTGTTTCTTGTGGTATGAAGAGTGGGAGAGTCTGCTTCAGCCTCCTGAAGCAGATCTGTCAGGAGGCGGACTGCTCAGCCCCAGCCAATCTGATATCTGTCAATGCGTCACTGAGCTGTCATTTCCAAGCTAAACCCCAGAATGCTGTTCAGCATGGACGGGTAGCTCTCCAGGCAGAGAAAAATCAGTCTGATCGGACAACCACCGGGGGTGGGAGGCAGATACTCAGCTTTCATGACTTAGAAAGTTCTTTAGATGTCATGGCGGCTAGAGTTCTAAATCAAAGATTCAGCACACTGTCTCCAGGCAACTTACAATACTGAAGGGTAGAAAGATGCTCAGTGTTTCTTGAGGTATCTCCACATAGCAAAAGAAATAGGGGTTCCAAGCAATTCCTCATAAAAAAGTAGGCACTTTATTTACACAAAATGGAATGTTTACAAGCTGTTGTATCAGCTGCAATGTTGCGCTTTGTGTAAAAATAAAAGTACCTACTTTTTTTTGAGTCAGTGCCTGGTGCCCCTTATTATTTTTTTATTTTGGTAGTTGCTAAGTGTCCCATTAAGGCCCGCGTCAGACGAGCAACTTTTTGCGTCCGTCTGACCACACTGTTAGCTGTCCGTTGTAGCTTTTCAAAGGAGTCAATAGAGAACAACACACGAACCACGTGCGCACTTTTTCACACGCGCAACGCATGTTGCATCGGACGCCAAAATGGCATCAACGTGAAAAAGCTACACGGACGTAGAGAAACAACTGCATACAGTTTTTTTTTCTTTTTCTCAACATCAGTCAAAATTACCGAAAAAATGGTCAGCGCCCAAATTTGTACCACCACCAGTATCCCAATGCCAAACCAGATCTGTAGAGGTTTCCCCCAAAATTAACTGATACAATGTAACCACAATCTCATCAGTTAAAAGGTACGTCCGTTACTGTGCGCAGTCTGTGCGCTCATCTGACCCCAGCCTATTTCTTAACCACTTCAATGCTAAGGACGCGCTCAGCGCGTCCTCAGCATTGCCCCTGGTATGCGGAGGACGCGCTGAGCGCGTCCTCGCATTGGGGTCAGCGTTCGGCCGGGTACCGGCCGATCGCTGGCCCCTCCGGTGCGGGCTGACATCCTGGATGTCAGCCCGGCATCCGGAGCAGTGGCCGCCATTGTTATGTGTCATCGCGCCCCCGCGATGACACATAATTCAGGCGCCCCCCCCGCATGTGCGGAGGAGGCGCCTGAAAGGGAGGGGGGGAGGTCCTTCGGACCTCTCTCCCTCCCGATCGGCGGCTCACAGGGGCTTAACCCAGGCATCATTTGGAAGGGCACAGCCTGCCCTTCCAAATGATGCCTGGCATTAACCCCTGGGGAGCTGGATCGCAAATCGGCGCTGAAAAGCGCCGATTTGCGATCCTTCCCGGGAGCTGGCCGACATCTTGGATGTCGGCCAAGCTTCCGGGAACTCCCCCAGAGGACTGGCGTCATCGTGCGCAGCACGATGACGCCAGTCCTAGCATTAACCCCTAACTGCCACGAAGTGTGGAGATAGGGAGTTCCAATGAACTCCCTATCTCCCGATCCGTGGCAGTTAGGGGTTAAATTTTGATATCGTTGGATCGGCCAGAGCATGGCCGTTCCAACGATACCAAACATGAAAGTAAAAAAAAATGTAAAAAAAAAATAAAAAATAAAAATAAAAATAAAAAAAAATTTAAAAAAAAAATTAAAAAAAAAAAAAATAAACACTTTTTTTTTTTGTTTTTTGTTTTGTTAATGCAGCAATATTGTTCCCATTTCAATTATAATGTGAACAATAATGCTGCATTAACGATTTTTGTATGCGGTGCGTTTGTTAAAAATGGTGTCATTTTCCCCAAAAAAAAATGTAACGAGACCCCATCTCTAATTTTTTTAACAAGCGCACCCCATACAAAATATAACCGCAATTGCTCGCATGTTAAAATGTGGAAAAAAACACTTTACACGCTGTAAATTATTGAAAATACATATTTTATTGCATTTTTTGTTATAATATACAAACATGACATAACGTATACATATAATAATGACATATTATGAATCTACCGAGTCTGACGGAAAGAACGATATATAATATGTCGATGTCATATACTAAAATAAGCCTTCAAAACAGGTTTAAACATGATGCGCAAAACAGGTAAAAAATGACCTCAGCACAGGGGCGGGAAAAGCCTCAGCAGCGAAAGGGTTAAGGTGTTATCTATAGTAATCCAATAATATGGTTATTACAATCAATACTGAGTGTTAATTTGATGAAGAATAATCCCAGGTTGTTTGTGTTAGTGGTACTCGGCCCTTTCCCATGTTGCCACCTTAAATTTGGGATGGGTAAAGTAGCCTTGATGTGAATATTTTTTCAAAGATTCCATATTCATTTCAGAATCTAGAAGATATATTTAGGCCATATTGGCATAAAACAGGATAGTATAACTCTACGATTTTCATGCAAAAGTAAACACTGCTAAGAAAAACCAATGTAATTAATAAAAAACAGATTGTGTAGGCTTTTATACATTAGTACTCTCTTAGCAGCGGTTTTCATAGTAAAGTTTAAGCCATTCTATACGTTCTAATTGGATTTTGTATATATCTGTGACTAACTGGGATAATAACATAAATTACACTAAATAAAAATAGTAAATGTTACCATATTTTTATCGTTTGTGAAGTGTGTGAATATTTAACATCTCTAAGGTCCCATTAGCTTCAAATCACTGTCCATTAGTTAAATTCTCGCTAAACTGAGTTATAAACACTGTAATTGCAATAATCCTTTGGGTTAATCTATTGCTTAAGAGAAAAGGAGAAATCTTTTAACTAAGGCAGTTCCCATTAGATTTACACTCTGCTGTGGATACATCCTATTTACATTTATCAGAACTTATAAATCATGTATAGGAATATCATTAAGGCTTTATTATGTTAACAAGATTATGTAACAGAATTTTTTTAAATATAACCTAATTAAATTTGCTGGTTTGTGGCTATATATGGGTACATATAATCACTAATAGTAATAATAATCTCTACCATTGCTTTGAATAAGAAATAATGTATTATCTTACTGCAAACTTAATTTGATGAGTTATCAAGATATATTGATTTAACTCTATGTACAGAAACTTTATATTCCCCAAAAGTATTTTTCAAGTAACAACTCAATAGTAAACCAGTGTGGGTTAGATTCCAGGGGCTTTATTCCAACAGAGCTCTTAGTGGAGAGTCACAAATGGAAAAATACTAAGCAAGCCTTTTTCCATGTTGTGACTGGCTGTCACAGCATTCTGTCGACAGGTGCCGACTGTTGGTTTTTTTCCATTGCTGGTCAGCTTCGGTCCTTTAGCAGTCTGGCTGCCAGAGCTCGTTCCCGAAAGGGACATACCAGTATATCAGGACTTAAACTGCAATGTACTGTTATGCCTTGTGTCAGGAAAGGGCTAAAATACAACGCTTATCCATAATAATTCATGTGATATCTATGTACTGTAGTTTCTAAGCTTATTCCACAAAGAGCATGATTCCCACGTTCCATTTCTGAGCACAACAATCAAGCTCTGGATGACACCATACAGAATTAATAAGTGCCCTACAAAGTTGAGATAATACTTATTTTATAGTACAAATAATGCCGTCTCCATTTTACCATCAACTATGGAATAGTGCCCAAGGTTTCACATTTGATAATCTTTTACATGAGATATAAAATATATTTATTCCTTCGAATCGCATCAACAAAGGCGTTCACTTTCAAATGGACTTCATAGGCCTAGCAGTAGCACATCAAATTTTGGTGTTCGGGGAGATAATTGTTGAAAATACACATAAGGTAGCAAGGCAGTTGAGCAGTGGTCATCAACCTTGACCCTATAGATGTTTTGGTACTACATCTTCCATGATGCTCAGCCATTAAGCTGACTGAGCATCAGGACAAATCTAGTTCCAAAACATCTGGATGTCTAAGATTTCTGACCCCTGGACTAGAGTATAAATGTAAAATAAAATTATGTGTGGTTTTATATATATTGGGCCATATTACAATGTTGGTGCTAACTTAACCAGAGCTGTTGTTAACTTACCAGAGCCATTATAGCCTATGGAGCAGTTAAGTTAACTCTGGTTAAGTTAGCAACAACTATGTAAAATGGCCCATTGAGTCTGTTTTAGTGAATAATAATACATACTTCAATAAATACAAAACATGCACATGATACAGTTTTCAGTGGTTTAATTACAAAATGTTTTGATCTGCAAATAAATTTAATGTACTTTTTATAAAATAACAAACAAAAAAAAACATACCTCAATGTAAAGTGATCCATTGTTGAGTTACTGGCAACCATGACATATATTGGTAAAATTTCCCCCTGCTTAGCAGGCTTAGAAGGCAGCCAAAGTGCCACTTGGTTATCCAACCTGAGCTCAGTCACCTGAGAATTTTCTGGAGTCCGATAGAGACTAATAGTACCAATCCTCTGTAAGGGAGCAGCAGCATCTTCTGCCGAGTCTTTCCCTGGTCGAATTGCATTTCCCTTCCTTGCTTCCTCAGGTGTACATTCCATTTTCTCATCTTCTGACTGGATACTGTAGTAAAGCTCTACTGGGATCCCCTCAGACACATCAAAATTTCTTTTACGACTGGTAACAGGGGCTGAAGAAAACCACGATGGTTGAAATTCTAGTTCTGCCACACAGAGTCCCAAAATTCCCTGTAATCTACAGCTCCCTTTGGCCTCTCTGGTTTCACGAAAGGCAAATAATCGGAGGCAAGGAAGCTTTTCAGTGGCACTATAATTATCCCAGTCTCTCCCTGCAATAAAAAATAGGACTTGGACTTTTGGCCTGTTGGGATATACCTTATCATTAATGATGTATGCTTTTAGTATCCAATTAAATGTAAACTTGTTGGATCCAAAGATACGTGATGATAACAGGAGGTCTTCAGGAATGTTTCTTTCTGCAGAAAAGGGTCCATAGATAGCATTCAAGACTGGGGGTCTCCTAGCCTTGTGAATGAAAAAGGATTCCACCCTAGATTGCAAACTGGAATTCCGCATGAAGTCCTGATTAATTTCCTTCAAAAGGAATGTAGCTTCAGCACTTTCAATCCTATAGGTTACAGGAAGATAAGCTGGAGATGCTGAAAACCTCTGGAAATTGTCTGGAATGCCTCTTGATTGTGTTACTGTAAAAATGAAAATGCAAGGACAAATATTAATACAATGAAATGACCTGAAAGTAGTGATTTTCTTTTAATTTAATAGTAACGTTTGACACATCTCAACAGTTGCAAACAACTTTAAATTGTACATAAAAATAAATAATATATTTCACAGCAGTGCAAAAATCATAAAATTGAAGGTATATCCAAGGGCAGTATTTCCAATCCCTATCCTCAGGCCAGATATCTGAAGTACAACGCAGGTAATCTCATTTGCTCCTGTGTGATTGCAGTGCTAAGACTGGGGTCAGACGAGCGCACTTTTCACGTCCGTCTGACCGCACTGTTTGCTGTCCGTTGTAGCTTTTCAAAGGAGTCAATAGAGAACAACACACAAAGCATATGCGCACATTTTTCACGCGCGGGCAACGCATGTTGTTGCAACGGACGCCAAAATGGCATTGACGTGAAAAAGCTACACGAACGTAGAGAAACCCCCGCATACAGCTTTTTTTTTCTTTTTCTCAACATCAGTCAAAACTAACTGATACAATGTAACCACAATCTCATCCGTTACAAAGTGCATCCGTTACTGTGCGCAATCAGTGTGCTCGTCTGACCCCAGCCTTATTCTGCATTTCCCCAAAGTAATGCTTAAAATCTGGCCTGTTACAGGTTCCTGAGGACAAGGGCTAAAATAGGAGGGAAAAGGAGGGGTTAAAATTTAAACCCTCCAGACCCACTTCATAACCCCTCCAGTTTTAACCCGTTAGTCTTTTTAATAACTCACATAAACTCCAGCGATTGTTTCCCTCAGCATGGACCCACATGGTCTTGCTTTTGGTTGTCATGTGACTGTGGGGTGGCTGGAATGTCCAGCCAATCCAATGGCTTTCGCTGCCTAGTGCGTTAAAACTATTGCTACAAGCTAGGCCTTGAAATCCTGGAACCTTATATCAGTGTTCAGGTTATGGGTGAGATTAAACCCCTGTACTCAGACAGCTGAATCAGAGTAGAGGAGTGAAGGCACTTTGACCACTCATATTATATTTAGAGATCGCAGGGCAGTATTACAAAGCTGGTGCTAACTTCGTCAGAGCTGTTGTAACCTTAGCAACTCCAATTATCCAATTATCCAACTCCAAAATAATGGATCTGCTAAGTTTACAACAGCTCTGGTTAAGTTAACACCAGCTTTGTAATACTGCCCACAGTGATAGAATATCCCATTACTGACAAAATTATAAACAATGAAAAAAATTGCTAATACAAAAGTCTGAATAGTTACTGTAGTAAAAACTAAATAATACATGTATACCCATGTATAGCCAGACTTCAGGCCCCAGATACATGTATACCCAGACATCAGACCCCAGATAAGAAAAAGCTTAGAGTTCTCCAAATGGATAAAACAGGAATAAGTACAGCCGTGACAAAGGTTCCTATGAAAATAATAGAACCCTGTGGTGCATAGTTAGTTAAAAAAACCTGCATATTTTGGTGCAATATTTGTGAGGTAAATAGTGTTTTACAGGTTGAAATGTAAGCTGTTAATTACTTAAATGCAGTGTATTATGTTATATGATTAGCATGTTTCTAATCAGGTTCTAACTATAAAATGCAAGTTATGTATATTATGCTCATAGAAAGCAAAGTTCTCAACCTCAAATTAAAAAAAAAAAAAACATTGGGAGCTTAATCACAGTTTATTCATATGGAAAATGTTATTATCACTTAATACATTCATGTCTTCCCACTTTAATAAATTGATTTAGCATTTCTCATTAGAGCAATACTTCGCAAGCCCCATTTACATCGAATGCATAATGGTCCCGGACTATAAATCAGCACTTTCTGAATTCATAATCATCAGAGTGCTCCCGGATTTATTTATAGATATTAGTGGATGGTATGCCGCTTGGTACCAACACTCATTTGTGTTGTATCAGACAACATTTACAGGATCTGCCTTCTCTCCTCCCACACCCTTTACATTTTTCCATCTCTCTCTATTATCTCCATGTCTGGTGATTCCCTTCGGAGTAATTAATTACTATGAACTACAGGGCACTTTCATGGGATTGAGCGGCTGATTGGCATGGCCCCCATGCTGTTCTGCTAAGCAGACAAGCTGCTTAGATTTTTTTGTGTGCGCAAAATTGATTTCATGCTCTCTGCCCAGAATAAATTAATAAGGACAAGAAAAAAAAGTAAAAATTTTGAAAAAATTCCATTGACTTTGACAATACTACAAATTTACCAGCTGTGCCAATGGTGGACGATCTTGCAGCCTGGTTAGAGTTGCCAGCTCATGGTTTGAATGGGAGACACATGTGAAGAAATTGACAGCTGGTAAAATACAGCCCTACAGAATATTATTTTAAGTAGATGTACCGAATGTAAAACACAAACCAATGATCACAAGCCTAGATCTGGTATATCTAATTAGATTATTTTATACGTTTGTGCAAGCTAAGGACAAAAAAAATAAAATTCACCCTTCTAATTAACCCAGCATAGCATTCCCGAGCTCCTTTCATAATCTATTATCCCAAAACCACTGCTCTGCATTGTAAAAGCAGTATTGATCTTAGCTACAACAAAGTTCCAGTCCATTAAATAATTTCTTGGTAGTAAAGACAATCTCAAAACAGACAATTAACATAACAACCTCTCAGGGTTTCTGAAGGCAATTTGCATTCGGCAGCAAGAAAAAACTAAATGGGTATTTAACTCTTGATAAGTGGTAGAGAATTCACCACCAAAGAAATATATTAAGTCTTTGGCTACAAAAAGTGATTAATGTTTAAAAAATAATATTACAGCTGTTATAATAATCTCCGATAGTTATTTAGGTGTATGGGTAGATTGTTTCCTATCCGTAGTGGTGTTTCTTTCAATCATTCTTTGACCTTAAAGATCTGTACAACAGCTTTTCAACAGCAAAGGTCTGTGAAGGTCATAGGAATCGTTCACCTTATCAATACTGACAGGGCAGACATGTCTGATATACTTAGCTTCACCAGACTGACATATGAGTGCAATGAGATGCAAAATCATCGAGAATCCTACATCAAATGTCATGTTAGGATACAAAGCATACATTATGAAATGCATGCTGGAATTCTGTATTTGCCCTTCAAAATAGAATAGAAATTTGCTGCTTGTTTTGGAATATTTACTTTATGGACATGAACAGTGGTACTGCTTTCCAAAATTTTAAGGGTGTAGATGTAAACTATGTACAAGAAAAGAGCATTATGTCTACTGTGCTACAGAATTTCTTTTAAATATGTTCTTTTGTTCTAGAAAAGGAAGTAACAGCTACATCTTTCCAAAACAACCAGCATTAATAACCAAATTTTCACTAATTAGAATAAGCCCTTTATTACCGAGCATTTATAAAAGTTGATATATATATATTTATTTGCTAAGTATTTTACCTGGAAGCATACATTGAGATGTCTCTGTTTTCAAGTATGTCCTGGGTTCAAGAACATTGACATTATTACAGTCGTATATATATACATACACTAATGCAGTGTTTCTCAACTCCGGTCCTCAAGTTCCCCTAACTGGCCAGATTTAAAGGATCACCTTGGGGAAATGCAGACCGAATCCTGCAAACACTGAACAGCAAATCAAATCACCTGTGCTGTGCTTCGGATATCTGGAAAACCTGGTCTGTGGGTCCCGAGGACAGGTTTGGGAAACACTGTACTAATGTAAATGTTCTGTTCTTTGAATCGTGGTGGGATGTGTAGGTAATGCTTACATGGACAATCTAGTCATCCTAACCATTTAATGAATTTTAAAAGTTCAAGATCAAGGTGAATTCAGCAGCAAAACCACCGAGCATCTGCCGAAATTCCGTCGAAAAATTGCCGGAAATCGCCATGATACGATACAAAATTTCTGATCAATCCAGTAACCGCCAATAAAATCCTAAATGCAACTGACGATCCGCCGCCAACCCGCCAGCCGCTGCAAGGAACAGATCCACAAATTCCCCCCAAAAAAAAGAAAATCTGCCAAAAACCACGTCGATAAGCCGCCGATCCGAAACGCCACAAAAAAAAACACAGAACATACCCAACGATCTGCCGCAAATGAGTCTGAAAAAAGTCGACGATCCTCCAAAAACAGCATCGGCCAGCCGCTGGAAAAAGCTGACAAGTCAACAAACGGGGTAAACCCCCCCCCCCCAACAAAACGGTTGAAAGTGTCAAGTTTGAAACACTGTTTGCAAAAAGACTACTGACAAAAATGTCTGGAATTAACATATAAAGTTCTATGAATGATAATAAAAAGGTCTGTTACAGAAAAAAAAGTAATGAAATCACCGAACTTCCAGGCATTTCACTAACATATCTCTGCTGTTCGGTGTTCTCTTTATAGGTTAACCAATGTTTGTCTATGGGGATCTCTCTGCCTTCGAACAGCACTGTATTTTCCTGGCAATTTGACAAAATTTGGCAAACTGCCTGCTTTCTGAATAGCCGAATGACCACAAAAATGCACCGTATGGGGAAATTCCCTGTTCTGTGCAATTTCGGGGACAGATCGGCTCTCTCTGAATAACCCTTTTTTGAATAAATGTTAAAAAATTATGATATCATACTCTTCAATAGTAAGATGAACTAGTGAAAGCTCATGGATTGAATAATTTGGGGAAAATACAAGAGACAATGCCAATTCAACCTCTTCCATGCCCAATCCAAACGTTACAATTTGTATCTACAAATGATACAAATTCCACCTTCTAGAAATACATGACAACATTAATTTGCCTAAAATTAACTTCTGAAAACCTTGCATGATCAGAAGAAGTGACCCAAGATCATAAATCTTCAGCCAAATTAGTCAATGTTTATGTGTAATCAGTGGCGTAGCGGGGGGGGCGGGGGCCGTGCCCCGGGCGCAGTTTTGTTAGGGGCGCATTCGCGCCCCTAAAACTGGCCCGGGGGTTGAGGGACCCAGATGCCGGCAGCGCGGGAGCGCCTGCCCGGTCTTGAACAGTCCGTCCTGTGAAGTGGATGCGGCTGTGTGCGTGCGCAGCCGGTCACGTGGTCCGGCTAATCAGGTGACCACCTGACTGGCCGGACCGCGTGACCGGCTGCGCACGCACACCAGCCGCATCCACTTCACAGGACGGACTGTTCAAGACCGGGCAGGCGCTCCGCGCTGCCCGGCTTCTGGGTCCCTCAACCCCCTGCCGGAGCTGGGGCAACAATCCAGGTGAGAGCTGGGGCAAATCCATGAGCTGGGGGCAAATCCATGTGTGACCTGGGGGCAAATCCATGTGTGAGCTGGGGCAAATCCATGAGCTGGGGCAAATCCATGAGCTGGGGGCAAATCCATGAGCTGGGGCAAATCCATGAGCTGGGGGCAAATCCATGAGCTGGGGCAAATCCATGAGCTGGGGCAAATCCATGAGCTGGGGGCAAATCCATGAGCTGGGGCAAATCCATGAGCTGGGGCAAATCCATGAGCTGGGGGGCAAATCCATGAGCTGGGGGCAAATCCATGAGCTGGGGGCAGTATCCATGAGCGGGGGCAAATCCATGAGCTGGGGGGCAAATCCATGAGCTGGGGGCAAATCCATGAGCTGGGGGCAGTATCCATGAGCTGGGGGCAATCCCACGAGCTGGGGGGCAAATCCATGAGCTGGGGCAAATCCATGAGCTGGGGCAAATCCATGAGCTGGGGGAAATCCATGAGTGAGCTGGGGGCAAATCCATGAGTGAGCTGGGGCAAATCCATGAGTGAGCTGGGGGCAAATCCATGAGTGAGCTGGGGCAAATCCATGAGCTGGGGGCAAATCCATGAGTGAGCTGGGGCAAATCCATGAGTGAGCTGGGGCAAATCCATGAGCTGGGGGAAATCCATGAGTGAGCTGGGGCAAATCCATGAGCTGGGGGCAAATCCATGAGCTGGGGCAAATCCATGAGCTGGGGCAAATCCATGAGTGAGCTGGCAAATCCATGAGCTGGGGCAAATCCATGAGTGAGCTGGGGGCAAATCCATGAGCTGGGGGCAAATCCATGAGTGAGCTGGGGCAAATCCATGAGCTGGGGCAAATCCATGAGCTGGGGCAAATCCATGAGTGAGCTGGGGGGCAAATCCATGTGTGAGCTGGGGGCAAATCCATGAGCTGGGGCAAATCCATGAGCTGGGGGCAAATCCATGAGTGAGCTGGGGCAAATCCATGAGTGAGCTGGGGCAAATCCATGAGTGAGCTGGGGCAAATCCATGAGCTGGGGGCAAATCCATGAGTGAGCTGGGGCAAATCCATGAGCTGGGGCAAATCCATGAGCTGTGGCAAATCCATGAGCTGGGGGCAAATCCATGAGTGAGCTGGGGCAAATCCATGAGCTGGGGGCAAATCCATGAGCTGGGGCAAATCCATGAGTGAGCTGGGGGGCAAATCCATGAGCTGGGGGCAAATCCATGAGTGAGCTGGGGCAAATCCATGAGCTGGGGCAAATCCATGAGTGAGCTGGGGGGCAAATCCATGTGTGAGCTGGGGCAAATCCATGAGCTGGGGGCAAATCCATGAGCTGGGGCAATATCCATGTGAGAGCTGGGGCAATATCGATAACGTGTCCACAGGTTGGGGGGGGCGCACAATTCTTGGCTGGCCCCGGGTGCTGACAACCCACGCTACGCCACTGTGTGTAATATATATGAAACACTCAAGCAGTCGTCCCGCAAACTGCAGAGATTCTATTGTTTATTTATTGCCTTGCTGCCAATATCTTAATATATGCATCTATAGAAGGCTTTTTAAAATGAAACAAAAATTCCATAAGGCAAGTAGTCACCTAAACCAGTGTTTCACAGCCCTGTCCTCAAGTACCCCTAACAGGCCAGATTTTGCAGATCACCTTGGGGAATGCAGAATGAATCCTGCAATCACTGAGCAGCAAATCATATCACCTGTATTGTGCTTCAGGAATCTGGCAAACCTGGCCTGCTAGGGGTACTTGAGGACAGGGTTGAGAACCGCTGACCTAAGCCACTCAAACATTTAATCTGATTTCTTGATGTGCTCTAATTAATGCGTTTTTCAATATGACTGGACTTCATAAAATGGATTTTGTACCATGACGACTGAAGAGTAACTAACCAAATCAGAATTCATTTTTCATCGGAAACTGCAAATGTATGTAGATTCCTGCCTAATGTTTCTTCCAGTAACCTTTTTGTTCGTGAACAGGGCATTTCAGAATTGTCAGATTGAATGAAAATAATATGCTTGCTGCAATGAAAACAAGTATAATTGTGGCAGCATTAAAACATAAATTACACGGGGCCATAATTCATTAAAACAAATGAATACAAAATCTTTATTTATTAAATAGTTTATTTACATATTTTCTGGTTAACAGCTGCCCACTCTGCTAATTTTCAAATAATTAGTAAGCAGGATGAAATGCAGTTTAGGAGTCTATAAATTACAGCAAGCCTTCCTTGTAATTACTCTGATGGGCTTTCATAGTGCCGCAAGCTAAACCAATACTTTTTTTTTACAATAAAACTTTTTTTGAAACTTTTTAACACTATTTCTCAATCTTGATCTTTTCCCCAAATGTCACTGGTATGCCACACACCACTAATATCAGCTTTTTATTACACTTAAGAGAACTAGACGGATAGTTTCTAACCATTACTTTCTGACTCGGGCTTCTATGTTATTTAAAAATAAGTTCTTTCCAGACGTTGAGAAGCATATCTTCAGACAAGGCATAAAAGAAAGAATGTCATGTTTTACATTACACTGCGAGATTTTTCTTTCCTGTGAAATTTACATTTAAAAAAAACGTAATCAATAAGACTACTGTAGCAAATTAATTTTTGCTTTTACAGATGCTAATATTAAGTATCAAATAATCTATGCCCGAATTATATAATGTAAAGCATCTATATTTATTCATTCATTCTTTTTAGCGGGGAAAAATGGGTTAGTTCTTATTATGGATTGGTTGTATATTGGAGAACTGCAATGATGATGATATCTATACAGTACTTGTACATGTAGTTTATCACTGTTACATGTAAGCTTCTATGAGCAGGGCCCTCTACACCTCTTGTTTCCATCCTATGTCCGTTTATCTGTCTCTCATTCCCTTTGGTTATTGTTAGGGATGCACCGATACTGATACTAATATCGGTGCCGATACCGGCATTTGCACCAGTACTTTGTACCTGGGGATCGTGAGATCACAGCTGGAGGACACATCACAGCTAGGGATGAGCTGTTTGGTTCGATCTGTTCGGAGTTCGCATCGAACATCGGCCGTTCGACAGTTCGCAAACGTTTTGGGACGTTCGCCAAAAGTTCGAATTTAAAATTTTGTTTTGAAAAAAGTATAAAAAATGCTTAAAAAAATAGTAAAAAAACTAGAAATAAAGAGACTCTTTACTGCAGAATATTATAAGCAACAGTTTATTAGATATTGAATTACAACGGGAATATTTTTAACATTGAAGCCTATGGAATAAAACATTCTTGTTACTAAAACATCAGGCAGACACGGCCCTCTAATCAGGCACTGTAGAGGGCAGCCTGCAGGGGCCTCCCAAGGATCCCCTTGAGGAGCATGTGATGACAGAGCTGCAACTGTGCGGGCTAGCCGCCCGGGTGCATGTGGCAGAGCCAGGTAGCGCAGGGAGGGAGACACTGCACCTGCGGCCACGGCAGACCCCCCATAACCAGGATCAAGGAAGCCCCCACTGACCACCAGGCTAAGGTAAGGCGACACATTTCTAAAAAAAAAAAAATCCGAGGACATTTTTAAATGTCCCCGGGAACATAAAATAAAACTTTTGTTTTTTCTTTCTCTACCTGGCTGAATGTACTTTTAGCAAATTTATAGGGGAAGGTAAGGGCAAGTATGATATACATATATATATATAAGATATATATCTATATTCTTAAGAAATATATATATCCAGACTTGTATTACACACACATTTTGGCAACTAATTGCCCCCCCCATTAGGTTGCTCCCTCTAGAAGAAATGTTGAACCCGATAGAGCAGAGAATAATATATATATATTCTCTGCTCTGTCGGGTTCAACATTTCTTCTGGAGGGATCAGCCAAATGGGGGGAGGGGTGCATTTAGTTGAGATTGTCCACATGCCACCCCCCATGTGCATATGTGTATATATGGTCTGAGGTCTGTGGGTGTATATATATATCTGCGTGTTGATATATACAGTTGTGTTCATAATTATTCAACCCCCACTGAAATTGAGTGTTTTGGCCAGTTTGACATTGATTTTGATCATTCAGTCATCTTGCTTACAATTAAATCAAAGAGGCACGTGTAGGTCAGACAAATATAACATAACATTTATAATGAAATAACCACAAATGTCTTTTCTGTGCTCACATCATTATCAGTTTTATTCAACCCCCAAGTGACATTCAATCTTAGCACAACATCCTTTTACAGTTATAACAGCTTTTAAACGTGAAGCATAGCTTGACACAAGTGTCTTGCAGCGATCTACGGGTATCTTCGCCCATTCGTCATGGGCAAAAGCCTCCAGTTCAGTCACATTCTTAGGCTTGCGCACTGCAACTGCTTTCTTTAAGTCCCACCAGAGGTTCTCAATCGGATTTAAGTCAGGTGACTGTGATGGCCACTCCAAAATGTTCCAGCCTTTAATCTGCAACCATGCTCTAGTGGACTTGGAGGTATGCTTGGGATCAACGTCCTGTTGAAAGGTCCAACGTCTCCCAAGCCTCAGGTTTGTGACGGACTGCATCACATTGTCATCCAATATCTCCTGGTACTGAAGAGAATTCATGGTACCTTGCACACGCTGAAGCTTCCCTGTACCTGCAGAAGCAAAACAGCCCCAAAGCATGATTGACCCCCCCGCCATGCTTCACAGTAGGCAAGGTGTTCTTTTCTTCATAGGCCTTGTTCTTCCTCCTCCAAACATAGCGTTGATCCATGGGCCCAAACAGTTCTAATTTTGTTTCATCAGTCCACAGAACACTATCCCAAAACTTCTGTGGTTTGTCCACATGACTTTTGGTATACTGCAGTCGACTCTTCTTATTCTTTGGAGACAGCAAGGGGGTGCGCCTGGGAGTTCTGGCATGGAGGCCTTCATTACGCAGTGTGCGCCGTATTGTCTGAGCTGAAACTTCAGTACTCACATCTGACAAATCTTTTCTCAGTTCCTCAGCAGTCACACAGGGACTTTTCTCCACTCTACGCTTCAGGTAGCGCACAGCAGTCGAAGTCAGCATCTTCTTTCTGCCACGACCAGGTAGCGTTTCAACAGTGCCCTTTGCTTTGAATTTGCGAATGATGCTTCCTATGGTCTCTCTTGGTATGTTTAACATCTTTGCAATCTTCTTATAGCCATTGCCCTTCCTGTGAAGAGTAATCACCTCTTCTCTTGTCCTCCTGGACCATGCTCTTGACTTCACCATGTTTGTAACCACACCAGTAAATGTCTAGAAGGAGCTGAGTATCACAGTCATTTTAAAGCTGCCTAATTGGTGCTTATTATGCTTTATTGCTGCTCCGTGGCATCCACAGGTGTTTTCAATACTTGATTGAAAACACTTGTATGAGCCTCTGTTCTTCAGAGTAGTAGTCTTTAAGGGGTTGAATAATTGTGTCAATGAAGAATTCACAAAAGAAACATTTACTACTGTATTACAAAACCAATTGATGTCATTTTAATTGCATATGGTTCTTTAAAAAGTCCTTGTAGGATTTCATTCTGAATACAATTACAAATGTACACTAAATTCCCTAAAACCCTTTACAGCATTGGGGGTTGAATAATTTTGAACACAACTGTACGTATATATAGGTCTGCGTGTTGATATATACGTATATGTCTGTGTGTGGTATCAATGCAGCCCTACTCTATACATGGCGCTCCGTGTCCCTATAATATATATGATATGGGGTTACCTTTTTTTATAGTTTTATACTATTCCTATTAAATTAACACAAATTTTTGATGTTTTTTATTCAGTAGAAGCTTTTTTTTGCCTATATAACATGTGCTTTGTGAAAATAAAACTGTTTTGTGTATACATTTTAATTTAGTTAGTGGATTCCTGTCCAGTGCGGTGAAAAGCAAACATAATGTAGTGTAGACACGCTGCGAGGCGGAGCGGAGTGAAGTCAAGCCTGCAAAATGTTTGCTTCGCTACGCTGTGCGTCGCTACACGCTCAGTGTGTCTCAGCCTTTATTCCCGCATCGCTAGCTTACTGAATCAGTTTGTATACTTGTTACTGACCTTGCTTGTTCTGAGGACCCGATCTTTTGCTGACTTTGCCTGCCATTTGACTATTCTCTCTGTGTATTCCCTGCTTGTTCTGTTTGCTTCCTGTTGCTACTGGTGTTTGTCGATTCTCACCATATACAGTAGCGCAGTACAAGTGCCTAAACATTGCTGACCCGGTTTTGTTATAGTTGCTGATGTAACTGAATAGATCGGGGATCTCTTCTGCATTACCTAAACCTCCACCACTGCACTCTTCCACAATACCACAGACGGGTTACTTAAGGTGTGAATGCACTTGCTGCCACCAAAGGCACAATATTTGGGTGCACTGCCACTGACGCCTATACCAGATTCATATCATTTTAATATTTGACCGCAGGGTCCAACCCTGCACTCTTCCACAATACCACAGAGGGGTTACGGTGTGACAGCACTGTTGCCGACACTAAAGGCCCAATTTTAAAGCACCTATTGTTACTTTCATCCAAAGCCTGCATAAGTTTCACCATAATTTAGCCAAAAAATCACTAAACTTGTTCTGCATGTCCTAAAATGTCTCCTCTTTTCATACAGGCTGCCGCCCCAAGCAGTTGTTGATGAATAGATTAAAAGAAAACCATTTACCGTCATTTGAAATATCATTTTTTTTAAAAATGTTTCTATACATCCTACAAATCCACCACTTCACGGGCAGGTTATGGGGACCTGCTAGGCACGATATTTGAAGGAATTCTTTCGTTTTTATTCTTAACCTTTATTTCATGAAAAACTCACTGTTCCTTTAAAAACGTTTTTTTTTAACTGTTTGTCCTTGTTTCCTGTCCCCCAGGGCACTACCCGGACCGCCATACACCTTTTATGGCAAATATCTGGCATATATGCCCTCTTGGAGGGCACTCTAAAAATCGAACTTTCGAGTCCCATTGACTTGCATTGAGTTCAGTTCGTGTTCGTGTTCGAACTCGAACTTTTGAAATTGTTCGAGTTCGAATGCGAACCGAACACGGGGGTGTTCGGCTCATCACTAGTCACAGCCCTGTGACTGCTCGGAGGCCCACATGATATGGCCAGTCGACACTTGGACCACGTGGACAGACATTCATCCTCTTAATGCATTCTGCTAGCAGTAAGGTGTAACGAGCACCATAGCGCTCACACAGGAGTAGCGAGGTTGAGATATTTTTGGACAGAAATACCTGCTTGATTTTTACCAAATACTCAGTATTAACAGACTTGTACTCCAAGCCAAGGAGCACCAAAGAACAACTGATTTGCCACTAAGTTCCAAAGGTTTCAAGACCAACAGATAACTTAGAGCACCTTCAGAAACACAATGATTTACTTGACAGTTTACTTGCCGATTATTTTGATGGCACTGGCTGCCCTTCCTCCGGGATCCAGAAACCGGCGGCTGCCGGGGGTGCATCCCATGGAGTTGCGGGTCACTTAGCGGCGGGGCGCCGCCCCCTGGCAAGTGCCGCCCTAGGCCTAGGCCTAGGCCTTGTCGACCTAGGCCTAGATACACCACTGACTTCAGAGGCTGATCAGCTCACTCCATAATCCCCCTGATCTATCTTTCCTGATCTATCTCCAACAAAATCCCCATGCATTCATTACTTCAAATTCTCATACTCAGCTACTTACCTCACATCTGTCTATCACCACTCTCCTCTTAGATTGTAAGCTCTTGAGCAGAGTCTTCTTTTTCTATTATTTCAGTGCATCTACCCTATTTCTTAACCCCTTAGTGACTGGGCGGTTTTATGAAAATCTATCCTTTAGGGCCCGCTGCTGTTTTTACGTTTCTACGCTGTTTGTATTTAGGTCAAATTTTCCTCTTACTGGTTTATGCAACCCACACATATTATATACCATTTTTACCCCCATTAAATGGACTTTCTAAAGATACCATTATTTCCATCATATCATATAATTTACTATAAAAAAATATGAAATATGATGAAAAAATGAAAAAAGCACACTTTCTCAAAATTTAATTCCCAAAATCTACAGCTGCCAAAAAAAGACCCCGGCTAAGGGCCAAATTACGATCCTAGAGGTAAAACGGGGTGCTAGGGAGGAAAAACTGTGCATGCAGTTTTCCCCCTAGAGCGCCCGTTTTACCGCTAGATTACAATGCAGGCGCTAAAAAAGCCGCCTGCATGGTTACCGCAGCATTAAGCACAGCCGCACACATCCTCTCCATGGAGTCCATAGGACGCCATAGGAACAGACGCCGACGGTCAAAAGACCGGCCGGATCTCGCAAGTGTAGTGTTAAGTATAGGCAGACTAGGGGGACTTTTCCCCCAGTCTTTCTTGCTCCCACCGGTATGAGGAGGCGGACAGAGCCACGGTCCTCGCCCTGGACCAGGAGGTGAGTATATCAATTTTTTGGGGTGGGGTTCTGGATGGTGCTAACGGATTCTGCAGAACGGAATCTGTTAGCACCAAGTCCTGGCTCTGGTTAACTTTTTGTTAACCGCGGCAGGACGTTAATCAGCATTAAGCACCGGGTACATGGATTGAAGGGTTAACCGTGAGTGCATACCACAACGATAATCATTATATATATATATATATATATTACAAATCCACCTTCTCAGCACTTTAGCCCTGGGTCCAAAATTCTTGCCGTGGTACTGTTTATCCCAAAGGTATAGCATATAACAACAGATATGGGAGCACTCACAGACTTGTATGAAAGTCAAAAAGTTTATTGGTTACTCATTAAAATCTCTAACATTTCAGCCCAGACACACGCCTTTATCAAGGATGGAGGGTCCTTAAGAAAGGATTGTGTCTGGGGCGAAACTGAGATTTTAATGAGTAACCAATAAACTTTTTGACTTTTATACAAGTCCGTGAGTGCTCCCATATCTGTTGTTATATATAACAAGAATAGATAGAGGGAGGCACTTAGGGTCTTATAAAATGCAAAAACTTTATTTACTTCCTAAAAAGATCTGATGTTTTGGCCCCTTGAGGCCTTTATCAAGGGGTGGAAACGTCAGATCTTTTAATGAAGTGAATAAAGTTTTTGCATTTTATAAGATCCTGAGTGCATCCCTCCATCTATTCTCTTTATAATGATCAGCATCTGGGAGCTTGCACCAGGGCGAAGTTGAACATTTGAGCAGCGCCGGCACTCACCTCAATTGGAAACGAGTGCCCGTTTTACCATTGCTTCTATATATAAGTTATTGCTGACATTTTTTTTTACTCAAAATAAAGATGATTGGTGGAGCTTGACTTCCATGGGAAGGGGTGGGGGGGGGGTTACATTTAAACCAAACTGTTCAATAATAGAAAAAAAAATCTGAAATGAAAATGGAAAATGTATTATGCATGTTGAATTTTTATATAAAAAGATATCGGTTTGTGTTTATCGCCTGGGGGGCAGCATTTTTTATGCTCTGAAGTCTCAGTTCTCTTGGCTTCAAAGCTTATAGAGAACAGGTTTAATGGAAGGCAATCATCAGAAACTAAAAAATTGGTTTATTACCTTGCAGCATAGTTATCTTGAAAAAAAAATTACTGTGCTTTATCAAGGGTCACGGGGTATAGTCTTTGAATTCCACTGAGCATTTATTACATTAGCCTGAAAACTATTCCATGGGATGTTATGTGCTTAAGTGATCGTAAAGAAAATGCAGTCTTTCGACTGATTAATCGTTAGAGAAAACTAGGGCTGGGGACAGTCCAGGGCTTGTTGAAAGAGAGGATTATGTACTAGGTCCAAGCAGTAAAGCACAGATGTGGACTTTCAATGTTATACCGGTTGTTGGACTTGCCCTTTTGTGCCTGATAGACAATCTAGGCATGGAACTCTGACTGGGGTTCTCTGGATTCCTTAAATATTGCTTAGGTTGAATCAAAAAGTATCAGGGATGAAGTGCCTTTGAAGCTTTTATTGTAGGAAAAACTCTAAAATCTAACATCCAAATATTCAGCACCACTGGATAAAATATATATAAAGAATATGACATGTAACACTTATGGGTTCTTTTGGGTTCTAAGTCTATTCCTGGTACTGTAAATATATTGAACCTACACTAATAATAATATCAATATTTTGTTTGTAAATATCACGGAGTCCTCCCACCTGACTAACCTGCGAGAAATAGATAAATAGGAGATAGTTTCATTAGTTAAATCTACATAATGGCAACATAATGCTAAGAAGAATTCAAATGAAAACACCATTAAAAAACCCTGAGAAGTTTACTACTAGACAGACTTTGTGTCACTTTAAATGATTATTTAATTCGCAGACAGAATAAGAAGGGCTTTTCAAGAACATCACATAATTAAGGGGATGTCTTCAAACTATCCATCTGAAAAAAATATTTTATTTGGAAAACAAATAAATCTTGCAGTGCATACTGGTCACCATAATTTGTTTAACGATCAGGGGTTAATGAAGCAGGTTACAGCTGTGACAAAACCCAGAGTAACAAATTGTTTCTCTGAAGATTAAATATTCCTTGGCTATTTGTATAAATCAAGCTTTCCTTTGTATCTCTCCATGATCTCTTATGAAGTCTTAAAATGTGCCATTCACAATCTCTTGGAATATAACACCACTTTGGCTCACCAATGTAACATAACCAGTAGATCAGCTGTGCACCTGTGCAGTGCCCACGTGTGTGTGGTCTGCCCCAGACATTGCCCCTTAGGAATCAAGCTTTCTGATTACAATCTGCGACTGGCTCTTGCAAAAAAAAAGTATCAATAGAAATCATGAAATCCCAGTTAGTGAACAGAAAGATATACACTAAATACGTATCTGGCGGCGCGATGACAATCGCTCTTGGGTCATAAGGTGGTTCTCTTTAAATGGTTCTCTTTAGATATATCATCCACATGTGTCATGAAAAACAGTAATACAGTATAATGATCCCACTCACAAAGAAAGAGCCCTGACGCTGGCTCTGAGCGGGTCATCACATATGGGTCCTTTGTTCCTGTATCAGGAGAGGCGACCCACGACCTTCAAAAGCGGGAATCTTTTTCAATCTCGGTACATGAGAAGACACAAAGAAAAAAGGAAACTTCCTTGTGCAGATCTACTGACAGTATATTGGAAGAATTTGTATGGCAATCAAACTCACATGTGTTATTATTATTATTATTATTCTTTATTTATAAAGCGCCAGCATATTCCGCAGCGCTGTACAATAGGCACAGTATAGACAGGGTTACAATACATTGAACAACATTTGACAAACAGTACAGGAGGAGATGAGGGCCCTATTCCCGTAGGAACTCACAATCTGGGAGGGTTGGGGTTGGAAACAGGAGGAGAGGACTGTAAGGTGAGAGTGATTGATGGTTGCGTCAGTGAGTTGGGTGGTAGGCTTCCCTAAATAGGAATGTTTTCAGGGAGCGATGGAAGGAAGAGAAGTTAGGGGAAAGTCTGACAGTACGAGTGAGAGCGTTCCAGAGAGTGGGGGCTGTGCGTGAGAAATCCTGCAGTCTATCATGGGAAGAGGTGATGCAGGGAGACGCTAGGCGCAGGTCACTGTTTGACCTTAGGGAGCGGGCTGGGGTGTATTTGGTGATTAGTGAGGACAGGTAGTGGGGAGCTGAGTTAGTGAGGGTTTTGTAGGTAAGGATAAGGATTTTGAACTTAATTCTGCAGTGGATGGGGAGCCAGTGAAGGGACTCGCAGAGGGGAGCGGCAGAGACAGAGCGTGTGTTGGAGCTTATAGCCAAGCTCTGGAGTAAATAACCTGTGGACTTGTTAAAGGTCAAGCCCATAGAAACCCTCTGGATTCAGCAGCACAACGGGAACTGATGCAAATAGTAGGATTTATTAAAACATAAAAACAGATAAAAAGAAATTAACCTGGCACAGCCAGGTAACCAGACGCGTTTCGCCGCGTATCACGGCTTCCTCAGTCGGTTTACAGATAATGTTTCAAAGGTTCATATATATATCCTTACAATCATATACATTTAATTGTCCCCAGGTGTGCATTGCTGTTTCTGGCGTGCGATTCACGCCTCGAGTTCCACTGTCCCAGTATCTTCCGCGGGTCCGCCATTTTGCGCATGCGTATTTCCGACGCTTGCGTTCCAAGGTCAATGTCCGCCATTTTGCGCATGCGTTCTAGTTCGATTTGCATGTCACCTTGCGGTTCCGGTGGATCTGGGCGTCCCAAAGTATCCTGCGTCTCCCTTAACAGTCAGGATCGATCATCCGGGCTGAGAGGAGACCGAATGGACCCCTAAACAACTCCAAATGTTCCAAATCTGCCCTTAATTAATAGAGACATTATATTTATACCGTTGTGGGCAACATTTGATGTTATCAACCATACAAAGTCATATCCATAAATCTAGACCTTTCCAGATCCACGTTTCATGGACATCCCAAGCAATAATCATAGATATTCTTTTATTACTAACCATATGGGATGCATTCTATCAATTAACTAAACCAAATGTGTCTACAAGTGTGCCTGCTTTTAATATTAATATACAAAATATAAACTGTGTGTTTGCAGTATGTGAATATTAGGGTCCGTTCTTATAAAGAATCTCGGGTTTAATTCGATCGGAATGTGTGCTGATGGGCTAGTGTGTGATACTCATTATCGTGCCACCCGGCTGACCGGAATATTATAGTAGCTATATTGATGTGTGTGGGCCTATGTATACTGTGGTGGTTAGACCATATAAGTACCAGCTTGATGGTGTATATTATACTAACCTGTGTATCTGGTAATGTGATAATCACCACTATGTGATATTATTATTTTTTGTGAATTTTTAACTTGTAATTTATATAGTGCCATGTGCCATGTCTATATTAGTTAAATCCCAAACATGGAATTGGAGAGGCCTAAACCACCTCTAAAGGAAGTGAATAACTTCAAAATCTTCATTTAATCCATTTGGCACTAGACATGTGCACAGCACAAAATTTCGTTTTGAACTAATGGATTAGTCCTAAAATGCAATTTATTTAGTTGCTAAAGAAATTCGTTTTCAGTTCTTTAGTATGAAAACTAATTTCATTCATCCGAAAACCAGTGGATACAATTACTATTGTAGTGGCTCCTCAGAGGGCTGAGATCGCTGCTTGTTACAGTATCTCTCAGTCTCAGCACAATGTGTCAGGCAAAGCTGTTACAGTAACTGACTGCTGCTCATCACAGCGCTCAGAGTTTCAGTAAAACTAGTAAATAATATTTTTATATATAAGAGGTTAGAACAATATTATTTCCTTGTTTTACTGAAACTCTGAGCGCTGTTACAGTCAGTTACTGTAACAGCTGAGCCTGATACATTGTACTGAGAGATAATATAACTAGCAGCCGATCTCAGCACTCACAGCAACTGGATTTAAAGTGCTAAATAAAAAGGTTCCTCTCTGTATAATGTATAGAAAATCCTCCTGCATTAATAAATACCACTCTCTGTATAATGTAGAGAACATCCTCCTGCATTAATACCCTCTCTGTATAATGTACCGAACATCCTCCTGCATTAATTAATGCCCATCGCTGTATAGAACATCCTACTGAATTGGCATGTGGAGGGTGCAGAACTTCGGAATGCAATGCTTATCCAGCACAGGAGAGGGAACTTTTACTTAAACTTTGTATCTCTGTGGGGGAAACAGACAGGAATATAAAAGCAGGGGAGAGGGAAAACATTAACGTAAATCGGTCTGAAAGCTCAGAGAAGAGATGACCGGTACAAATTTATTTTTATAATAAAATAAAGCACTTGAAATCCAGGGAAACCATTCAAATAAATCACACTGAAGGCTCATAATGACAGAGTAACTGTGAGAGCTGGATACTAAATGTATCAGATGTAAAAAAAAACTTTATAACAAGCAGCAATGGGAGAGGAGACGTACTTTATATAAAACGTGTATTATAGATGAGGAAAGGGGGATAGTGCTCCTGGTCCTCGATAATATAAAATGTATCAGACCTAAGCCCCTATTATGCAGAGTGGGAGGGGAGATAACACATGTTTTATAAAGTCCCTCTCTTCTCCCAGCGCTGCTTGTTATAAAGGGGTTTTTACTGTCCAGCCCTCCTCTGTCATTAGCTTTCAGTGTGATTTATTTGAATGTTTTCCTTCTCCAGCTGCTTTTATCATCTTGTCTGCCTCATAGACATGCAAGGGTTAAGTAAAGGTTTTCTCTCCTGTGCTGGCTGTCTGTGCTGCGAGTGTGTATTCTGGAGCTCTATCACTGTCAGATTTTCGGGTAGGGGTCGGGAAGGATTACGCACACAAACCTTTTCTGTAGCTTTGCGATGTTGCGCTCTTCATTGCTGGTCTCCTTCACTCATCAGTGTAATATCACAAAAAGGACTGAAACTAAAATGTAGTGCATTTTATTTTAGTTTCTTTCATTTTTTGTACTGAGCAGTTTCGTATCTCTTAAGTCATACGAAAACTAAATTATCCCAAAATTCGGACTAAATCGTTTTAGTACTAAAACGAAGGCACATGTCTATTTGGCACCAAAGTGCCGTGTTCAAAAATACACCTCATCTCTGCCCTTCCCAGTTTCCTAGGTAGATCTTCTTCTATCTCTATTTTCTTTATCTGTTTCAAAACCCAGAATATTATACCCACAGGTGAGTTGCTATGATGTGTTTTACAATGGAGTGAGACTGAATGTTTTTCATAGCCATTCCTGATGTTCCTGGCATGCTCCGCTATTCTAACATTTAGGGCTCTTTTGGTGCGACCTACATATCCTAAACCGCACGGACACTCTAGCATGTAAATCACATTTTTAGAACAACAATTAAGAATGCCATCTATCTTAACAGATTTTTTCTGTTTCCGGTTGAAATATGAGCTAATATGGTTTCTCTTGTTGCCGGTAGACCTGCAAGCTAAACACAGGCCACACTGGTAAAAACCTTCTTTCAACTCGAAGTGGTTTCTACCGGTGTCATCCTTTTTTCTGGGTTTGCTACGTACCAAGTTAGAGTTTATGTTCTTGGTCCCTCTAAAGACTATTTTGGGAGTAGGCCCTATAAATTCTCTCAAGTCTACATCGTTGTTCAGAACTGGCCAGTGCTTATTTAAGATTTTCTTAATACTTTTCACCTTACTATTATAGTCACAAATGAAAAGTACTTCTTTTGCTTCTTTACTTTTAGGTTTATACTTGAGAAATTCATTCCTGTCTGTTTGGACTAGCTCTAAGATTATATTGTCTAGTTCCGTTTCTCCATACCCTTTTTCCAAAAAATCTTGTTTGAGAGTCAGAGCTTGTTCTCTGTAGGTGTCCGTATCCGTACAGTTCCGCCTCAGCCTAATGAACTGTCCTTTCGGGATGCCCTTAAGCCAAGGGGGATGGTGACAGCTGGTACAGTCGATAAATGTATTTTTATTGACTTCTTTGAAGTGGGTCTTTGATTTAATGCATTCGTTCTCCACATACACTTTTAGGTCTAGGAAATTGACCTCCTTTGGACTCCAAAAGTTGTCTAATTTGATACCCCATTCGGAACTATCAAGGCTCTTGAGAAAAGATCGCAGATCTTCTTCTTCCCCTCTCCAAATGAAAAAGACGTCATCAATGTAACGCCTGTACGATTGGACCTTTCCCTGCGCCCAGCTACGCGAACCGTAGACAAACCTGGTCTCCCAGGCTGCCATATATAGGTTGGCGTAGCTGGGCGCAAACTTGGTGCCCATCGCCATGCCTTTCCGCTGGACATAAAAATCCTCTTCAAATTTAAAATAATTATTGTTCAAAATGAATTTAACACTTTTAAAGATAAACGACATATGGTCAATGTCAATTAACTTAGTTTTCGCCATCTCTTCCTCTAACTTCATTAAACCAAGCTCATGTGGTATGCTGCTATATAATGCATTCACATCACATGTAACTAGGAAATCTCCCTTTTGCCAGACATGTTTGCCTGGCTGTGCCAGGTTAATTTCTTTTTATCTGTTTTTATGTGTAAATAAATCCTACTATTTGCATCAGTTCCCGTTGTGCTGCTGAATCCAGAGGGTTTCTATGAGCTTGACCTTTAACAAGTCCACAGGTTATTTACTCCAGAGCTTGGCTATAAGCTCCAACACATGTGAGTTTGATTGCCATACAAATTCTTCCAATATACTGTCAGTAGATCTGCACAAGGAAGTTTCCTTTTTTCTTTGTGTCTTCTCATGTACCGAGATTGAAAAAGATTCCCGCTTTTGAAGGTCGTGGGTCGCCTCTCCTGATACAGGAACAAAGGACCCATATGTGATGACCCGCTCAGAGCCAGCGTCAGGGCTCTTTCTTTGTGAGTGGGATCATTATACTGTATTACTGTTTTTCATGACACATGTGGATGATATATCTAAAGAGAACCATTTAAAGAGAACCACCTTACGACCCAAGAGCGATTGTCATTGCGACGCCAGATACGTATTTTGTCTATCTTTGCACACTGGTTTGGGGGAAACCACTGATTGCTGGCTGGCTTTGGAGAGTTGGTGGTGGCACAAGCAGGGGCGCCTATCATATTGTTTATATATAGAAAGATATACACTGCCTTCTGGTGCAGGATATCACAGATGCGGCTTGCAAAACAATAGCAGCAGCTGTATGTATTTATAAAGTATTTTACCAGGAAGGATAAATTGAGATTTCTCTCGTTTTCAAGTATGTCCTGGGTTCAATAACATTGAATTTTTACAGTAGGTACAGAAATTCAAAGTAATAAATTGGAAGATATTAAAAATAACACAAATATACAGATTTACACAGAAAATAAATATGTCGGAAATATACTTACTATGTTACATGTATACAGGAGCATTCTGTATCGAGGTATATTAATAGAGATCTGTTAAGGAACTTTAGACTGGGGAAGATTTGATGGTGTCTGGGAGATTATTCCACATTTGCGACACTCTGTGGGAAAATGAGGATCGAGCCACTTTCTTTTTGTATTGTGGTATTCCAAGTAAGGTGCAGGTCCTGGATCGGAGGTTATAGAATGAGGGAACTGCTGGGGAAAGCAGCCTATTCAGGTAGGGTGGTAGCTTCCCAGATAACCTCTTCAACTCCAGGTTAGAAAGGTGAAGGGTGCGTCTGAATTCCAGCGATGGTCAGTTTAGCTCTTTTAACATCTCACAAGGTTGGGTCATATAGATACATTGTAGCACAAAGTGGGAGAATGAGTTATACAATGTAGTTAGTTTATGAAGGGGTGTCTGCGGGACAGCTGCATACACTACATCTCCATATTCAATGACCGGCATAAGCATTTGTTGTACAATCTGCTTTCTTACCGCGGGGCTCAGGCAGGATTCGTTTCTGTATAGGGCACCTAGTTTGGGGTAAAGTTTAGATGAGAGTTTTTCAATGTGGGGGCCAAAAGATAGATTTGGATCTAACCCCTATGGATGGGCTGGCGGTTCGATCCGAACATGAGTTCGATTTGAACATTGCCCGTTCGGTCGTTCGGCGAACATCAAACATTTCCGCGTGTTCGTCCACGATGCACCACAATGGACCACAATGCACTTTTCCACTGGCCTGAAGCTTGTAATTGGCTACAGCCTTACACTTGACCACAGGTCAGGTGCAAGACTATGCCAATCAGGGCCCAGAGTCCTGATTGGGCAAATTTTGCCCAATCATGGGCTCACAGAGCTAAGTCCCGCAGCACACTATATAAGGGTTCCCCGCAGCCCCAGCACGTGTTTTTTTGCAGGAGTGAGAGATGTTTTCCTATGTGTGTCTCACAGACGTCTAGCAGATTTCTGTGAATTGTAATCTGTATCTTCTCACTGCCAGCTATCAGGGGGTCCCACATACCTCTAGCAGATATCTGGGAATTGTAATCTGTGTCTTCTCACTGCCAGCTATCAGGGGGTCACACATACTTCTAGCAGATATCTGGGAATTGTAATCTGTGTCTTCTCACTGCCAGCTATCAAGGGCTCCCACATACATCTAGCAGATATCTGGGAATTGTAATCTGTGTCTTCTCACAGCCAGCTATCAAGGGGTCCCACATACTTCTAGCAGATATCTGGGAATTGTAATCTGTGTCTTCTCACTGCCAGCTATCAGGGGGTCCCACATACTTCTATCAGATATTTGGGAATTGTAATCTGTGTCTTCTCACTGCCAGCTATCAGGGGGTCCCACATACTTCTATCAGATATTTGGGAATTGTAATCTGTGTCTTCTCACTGCCAGCTATCAGGGGGTCCCACATACTTCTAGCAGATATCTGGGAATTGCAATCTGTGTCTTCTCACTGCCAGCTGCTGCCAGGCTATCAGGCTGTATCACTGACTTATACCAGAGTTGTGTGAATTTGAATCTGTGTGTTGCCACTGCAAAGGCTATCAGGCTGTATCACTGACTTATACCAGAGTTGTGTGAATTTGAATCGGTGTATCACTGACTTATAGCATTGTTCTGGAAAATCTGTATATCTTTAATCTATATATCACTCACCATGTCAGAAAGACCAAAAAGGACAGGCAGACGCTCCCAGACACAGATAAGAGGGCAAGCAGCCTCTGTGTCGGAAGGCTGTGCCCCTGGTCGTCGTGGACGTGGTGTATCCTCTGCAAGGGCACGCTTGTCCTTTCTAACTGGTGCTGGCCGTCTTAAGCAGAAGCAACATACAGAGGATTTGCAGGATTGGCTAACCAGGCCATCCTCATCCCCCGAGTCCTCTGCCAGCCAGGCTTGTAGAGGTTTACAGTCCACGTCAGCTGCCAAAACATCTAATTCAGCCTCCATGTCCACAGCTACTCCTGCCGTAGCCCACTATTACACACGGAGGAGTCAGCTGAATTTTTGACTACAGTGACAGTGACATGCTGCTTGAGGATGCGCAGCAACTCCAGTGCTCTGATTCAAACTCTGAGGTTGAGGAAGGGAGTATAATCAGCCTAGAGGGAGGGGGTGCCAGTGACACACAAAGAACTGGCACTCATGTTCCCCCAGCAGCTGCAGCATATTGCGAGGTTGGCTCCAGTGACGAAGAGATAGGGGGTGATGACAATGATGATGAGGTCACTGACTCCACCTGGGTGCCTGATCGAACAGAGGAGTCAAGGGAGGAGGAGGAGGCACAACAAAAATGCGGCAGAATGTCCTCTATGAGCAACCGTAGCCAGTCCAAGGCATCAGATGTCAGAGCTGCTCAGGTGCAGAGCGCTGTTGTCTCGCAGCACACGTCCAGGATCTCTGCTGTCTGGGAGTTCTTCATGACATGTGCAGCAGACTGCAGCGTTGCTATTTGTAAGCTATGTCGAAAGAGGATCAAGTGTGGGAAAGACATCAGATACTTGGGTAACACATGCTTAAAGCGACATATGACCACCTGCCATGCATCCTGTTGGTACAACACTTTGGATAGGTCCTCCTCCTCCTCATCTGTCTCTACCCCCACTATATGTCCTGCCATGTCATTGCCTACAACCTCCACTGACAGAGATGATGCTACAGTAATGGGTGTACCACGTCCTTCCTCTGAATCTGCCAGCATCCCATCAGCTGCAGATTTATGCAGTCAGATTTCGTTGCCCCAGCTGCTGCAGCGGAAGAAAAAATATTGTCCCAACCATCCACATGTACAACGTCTAAATGCCAGCTTGGCAAAATTACTCGCATTACAGCTGCTGCCTTTCCAGCTGGTGGACTCTGCTTCCTTCTGTGAATTTGCTGAATGTGCTGTACCACAGTGGCAAGTTCCAAACGCCATTTCTTTTCACGGAAGGCCATTCCAGCACTATACCAGCACATGGAAGACAATGTTATGGAGTCATTGGGAAAGGCAGTCAGCAGCAAGGTGCACATGACTTTAGACACGTGGTCCAGCAAGCATGGACATGGCCGTTACATTTCCTTCATGGCACACTGGGTAACTCTGCTTGCAGCTGGGAGGTATCCAGGAGGGGGCTCTGTACTGGAGCTTGCTCATCCACCACGCCTCCAGAAAGCTGCTTATATGAGGTCTGTCTGCTCCACCACCTCTTCCTCCTCCTCCTTCAATGTCTCTGGCGAAGTGGCAGTTAAACTGACGCGTGGCAGGGGCTACGCAATGGCTCAAGCAAAAAGATGCCATACTGTGCTTGAGCTGGTTTGTTTAGGGGACAGGAGCCACACCGGGCCAGAAATTCTGTCAGCTCTGCAGGGGCAGGCGCAGAAATGGTTAACATCACGCCAGCTTCAGCTGGGAATGGTCATCTGTGATAATGGCAGCAACCTTCTCTCCACCCTACGCCAGGGTAAGTTGACGCATGTACCATGCCTAGCACATGCCCTAAATCTGGTGGTACAGCGTTTCCTAACCAGGTACCCAGGGCTGGCAGAGCTTCTCAGCCAGACCAGAAAAGTCTGCAGCCATTTCAGACGGTCATTCCCAGCAAGTGTTCGCCTGGCAGAAATTCAAAGAGAATTCCACCTTCCCACAAACCTCCTGATCTTTGACATGCCCACCAGGTGGAACTCGACATTGGCAATGCTGCAGCATCTGCACAAGCAGCAGAGGGCCATCAATGAGTACCTGTGTGAGTATGGCACAAGGACAGGTTCAGGCCAACTTGGGTTTCCCCCCCCCGTAGTGGCTGATGATCAAGGATGCATGCACTGTACTGTCACCATTTGAGGAGGCAACGAGGATGGTGAGCAGGGACAGTGCATGCATCAGTGACACGATTCTTTTAGTTTTCCTGCTGGAGCACAGTCTGCGGGGAATTATAGATGTGGCACTAGAGGCAGAGCAGCGGGAGAAAGAGAGGACTTCCCTAGCTCTCAAGGCCCCAGTCTTTACGCTGACAGCATTCCTGCGGGTCCTCAGATGAGACAAATGAGGAGGATGAGGAGGAGGAGGAATATTTAAGTTGTGGGGGCATTGAAATTGGGGATTCCTCAAGGGAGGGTTTTGTGTCCCCAGAAACCCAAGGACTAGTACGTGGCTGGGAGGAGGTAGTGCACGATACGGTTATCCTCAGCGACCAGGAACACTCTAAAGCTAATGCCACCTCCAACCTACGCTGCATGGGCTCCCTTACGCTGCAAAGCCTACTAAAGGACCCCAGGATTCGTGCTATCAAGGAGAGGGCTCATTACTGGTTGGCAACCCTTCTTGATCCATGATACAATGGTAAGGTTGCAGAGCTCATCCTGCCCTCACAGAGGGAGCAAAGGATGAAACAACTTGAGGACGCTCTAAAGCGACACTTGTGTAACACCTTTCCAGGCACTGGTAGGTTACCAAGTGATGACACAGTTGCTTCTGAGGATGCAGATGATCAGAGGAAAGTCGGAGAAGGCCAGACCGCTTGACTGATGCTTTTTTAAAAATTTTAGTCCACGACGCCCAGGGACGTCAAATGTAGGCGCCCATTGCCAGCGTCTTCACCGTATGGTGCAGGACTACTTAGGGGCAAGGGCAGACCTGGATACGCTTACAGCAGCTGATCCACTGACTTACTGGGTGTTGAGATTGGATCACTGGCCAGAACTTAGCCAATATGCTACGGAGCTACTAGGTTGCCCTTCATCCAGCGTGCTTTCTGAAACGACGATCAGTGCCGCTGGAGGTTTTGTCACAGACAAAAGAGTGCGTCTGTCCAAATCAAAATGAATCAGTCCTGGATCAGCAGCTATCACTCCCCTGATGCTGATGTAACTGAATAGACCGGGGATCTCTTCTGCATTCCCAAAACCTCCACCACTGCACTCTTCCACAATACCTCAGAGGGGTTACGTTGTGAAGGCACTAGCAGGCACGAAAGGCCCAATATTTGGTTGCACTGCCACTGACACGTGTACCAGATTCATATCATTTTAATATTTGACGGCAGGGTCCACCCCTGCACTCTTCCACAATACCTCAGAGGGGTTACGGTGTGAAGGCACTAGCTGGCACCAATGGCACAATATTTGGGTGCACTGACGCGTGTACCAAAATCCAATCATTTTAATATTAGAATGCAGAGTCCACCCCTGCACTCTTCCACAATACCACGTAGGGGTTACTTACGGTGTGAAGGCACTTGCTGCCACCAAAGGCAAAATATTTGGGTGCACTGACGCCTATATTGCCAGATTCATATCATTTTAATATTTTACCACAGGGTCCAACCCTGCACTCTTCCACAATACCCCAGAGGGGTTACGGTGTGACGGCACTGTTGCCGACACTAAAGGCCCAATTTTAAAGCACCTATTGTTACTTTCATCCAAAGCTTGCATAAGTTTCACCATAATTTAGCCCAAAAAAATCAATAAACTTGTTCTGCATGTCCTAAAATGTCTCCTCTTTTCATACAGGCTGCTGCCCCAAGCAGTTGCTTATGAATAGATTAAAGGAAAAACATTTACCGTCATTTGAAATGTTATTTTTTTGTTTTTAAAGGTTTCTATACATCCTACAAATCCACCACTTCACGGGCAGGTTATTGGGACCTCCTAGGCACGATATTTGAAGGAATTTTTCATTTTTATTCTTAACCTTTATTTCATGGAAAACTCACTGTTCCTTTAAAAACGTTTTTTTTTTTTACTTTTTGTCCGTGTTTCCTGTCCCCCAGGGCACTACCCGGAACCCCATACACCTTTTATGGCAAATATCTAGCATATATGCCCTCTTGGAGGGCACTCTAAAAATCGAACGTTCGAGTCCCATTGACTTGCATCCGGTTCGCTTCCGAACTCTAACTTTTGAAATTGTTCGAGTTCGAATGCAAATCGAACACGGGGGTGTTCGGCTCATCCCTACTAACCACATACCTAGATATTTGCGAGAACTGACTGTGGTCAGCGTGCCATTTGATTCTGTCCTGAGGTATAGATGGCAAGGTTGTAATTGGAACAGTACCTAAACTGCATAAAAGAGCATTGTGACAGTTTTGTCCGTATTTAGAAAATGTTTGTTATCTGCGATCCACTTTTCTACCTCTGAATTGTTCTTGCAGCACTGTCTCCAGCTGCGGGAGATTTAATTTACTGGTATAGATTTCGGTGTTGTCTGCATACATGTGTACAGTTGAGGCTTTGCAGACGTTAGGCAGATCATTTATGAATATCGTGAATAGGAGGGGGCAGAGTATCGAGCCTTGGGGTACACATCACGTGACCAGGAGAGGGAGAGAAGTGCAGTCAGCAATGGACACATATTGCGATCAATCCGATACATATGACTGAAACCAGGTTAGAGTTGCGATCACCAATACCTTAGTTTTTTTGTTTTTGCAATAGGATGCCATGGTCTACTGTGTCAAAGGCCTTGGCAAAATCAAGAAACATGGCTTCAGTTAGGTCTCCTTGTTCCAAGCCAGCTTGGATATCATTGCAGACTTTTAAAAGGGCACTTGTAGTTAAATGGTTTGGACGAAAGCCAGATTGATCTGGAATTAAATAGTTTGAATATTGATAATAATCACATAATTGCATGTAGACACAATTTTTCAAAATTTTAGATATAACAGGGGGCAGTGATATCAGATGGCAGTTGGATACCAAAGTATTGTCACCAATTTTATGTATAGGTGCAACTCTTGCAGTCTTCCAGAGTTTGGGTATTTACTCAGTCGCCAGTAATTCATTGATTAGGGTCGCGATAGGTTTTGCAATTGCCGCGCACTGATTTTCCGCAGCATTGCTCAGATTTGATCAGGTCCAAACTGGTATTTCATTTTTAGATTACTGAGAAGTTTAGCAACGGCACTGACAGGCACTAGTCTAAATTTTTATTTATCTGTGATAAAGGGTCTTTGCAGAGTTGTGCGCGTTCATACTGGATGCCTGTCATTTATTAGCTTAGCAATAAAGGCGGTGGCGCGTCCAACAAAATAATTATTAAAGGCATTTGCTACATCTAGGGGGTGTTGCAGGGTTTGGTTGTTTACTTTGACAGCAGCTGGTTGGGAATGGATCGGGGGTGATTGTATGTTACTTATGGTTTTCCAAAAATTTTTTGGGTTTGATATGTTATGGTTTAGATTTTTATTGAAGTATTGGGCTTTAGCCATTTTTGTATTTTTTGCGCATTTATTTCGCCACTTTTGGTAGGCACAGTGATCGTTCATGGAGCCAGTACGCTTGTCCACAGCAAATCTCTAAATTGGTACATTTGTGTGATGTCAGCTGTAACCCAAAGGAGATGTGCCCCTTTTACTCACACTTTATGCAGCAGGGCATGGGAATTCCAGACTTGCAGGAGCTCAGACTGAAAGTATTCAATTGCACAGTCCAGTTCTGGGATTAGGTTTAGTCTGTACTATGGGAGCTGTTTGAGATCACTTAGAAAGGATTCAAGATTAAATTTCTTGAAAGACCTGGTGATTATTACCTTTAGAGGAGATTTTGTGGGCTTTATTTTGTGCACACAGTGCACTAGATAGTGGTCGCTGAAACTATTAGAATATAGGAGGCAGGCGTTCTCTCTATCAGGACAGGAGGAGAGAAGCCAGTCCAGCAAGGTATGGTTAGGGCTTTTCATATTAATGCAAGTGAGGGAGGAGATGCCTTAAACAGTGAGCAGGGTTTATTATTTTTAGGGTTCGGCCGATCAATAAAAAAAAATCGCTGAGGACCAGCAGTTGACTTTTTTTCATTTTGAGCCAGTAATTTTCTAAGGATTTGGGTTATGTCAAAAAGGGAGTGAACTGCAGAGCTCGTGGGCAAAAAAATCCCTCAATAATAATCGGTTTACTGAACAGGATCTCAATAATACCAGAAAGAAAATCAATGGTGGCAGGGGAGCTATTATTCTGAAAAGGGGTGAATTTTAAGGGCTTGTCAACATAAATAACAATTCTCCCTCCTCTCTTTGCTCTGTCCTTTCTATAACATGAATACCCCTGTATTGATATGGCAATGTCTGATACATGTAGAGTTGTAGGATATAGGAAAGAATGTCTATAGAAAACTTTGAACTAGGTGTCAAGGATACATGTAAAATAATTAACTAAATATAATAACAAGGATAATTTAAAAAAAAAAAAGGATGCTTACTTCTGAAAGGACCTAATTTTTAAATATGTTTCTGGCACATTCACCACCATACAATTAGGGCTAGATTATAGATTATATGCTGTGACAGGGTGATTAAGAACATGGTGATAGAACATTGTTTTATTAGTAGGCGGATGGAGAAAGCCCTGTACCCCTTAGTATAAATTAATCCTCAGATACCTCCTGTTTGTGCCTTCCCAGCCATTATCGTGGGCTGTTGTTCTCCCTAGGAAGTCAGTATTTGACTGGGACTGGCAGAGGAGCATGACCCTGAATGCTTAAGGAAGTAAGAGCTCTTTATTTTTCTGATAAATGTTTTTTTGACTAGTGAACAGTTTAGCTGCCCAGTATTGCTAGTTAGACCTTGTTCACACCAAATGCAGAGCAGATCTGCTCAGGTTTCTGTGCACGCACGCTAGTCTTTAGATGTGGGTTAGATGCGTTCCAGAGGGTTTTTTGTGGGGTTTTTCAGGAAGCTAACAATGTTATGAGGTAATTTCCTTTTACCTTTCATTAGCTGTTCTGATTATTTCCTGCTTCCTCTGACTTTGTCTCACATGTAAAATTGTTGCAATATGGATCCATGGGATGCAGGCATGCTCCGGGTGATGGTTATACTGCTACGCCAAAGTACTGTAAGGAGACATTGTTTTTGAGTGCACCCAATGAAGAGTGAAATAGATCCAAAGGGCCAGTTTGGGGCTCTATATGCAGTTTTTTTGTTTATAGTTAGTTTTTTGCATTGAATTGCATTGCATTTCGTTGCGTTGCGTTGCGTTTTTGACGCGTTTTTGATGCGTTCCATAGCAGGTAAAATAGGGCTTGCTGCAGCTTTTTCACCTGCTCTGGATCTGCTCTGGAACTGAATGCTGCGATGTGAACTGGAGCAAAAAATACCATTGGAATATATTGGACGCAGTTTTGATCCGGTCTGCAACTGCTCTGCTCTGCACCTGCTCCATGCTTGGTGTGAACAAGGCCTAAGAGAACTTACTGTTTAGTTAGATTTCGGTTGGTATAGGATATTAGGAGTAGGATTGTTTTATTTATACCTTATTTTCATTTTGGGCACTCTGGTCTCCAAACGGTTGCTGAGATCAATAAAGCAAGCCTGTACAAGCTTAAATGGTCTCTTGAGTGGCTATATCACAATGCTTTTCATTGCAACCGAGCCGATAAGTATAACAGATGCACTAATTCACAACATCTCCTGTCCTATTCCAGATGAGCTCCAAACCTACTTTGCGGCTCGGTTGTAGGGCCAGGTTACAGTAGCTTAACACATCCCATAAAATGTACAGGAAGTGGTAATATTCAGGCAGACAGAGAATAATGAGCAACTACATGGTCAAGTATTATTCTTGCTTGCAGGCACTACTGAAAAAACAAAAAAATGTCATGCCATTATATTCCTCTAAATCAGGGATCCCAAACTCTGCCCCCCCCCCAGTGTTTATTGCTTGAAAAATCCAGAATTATTTTGATACAAATGATGGACAGAATCATAGGAGTTGTAGTTCAGAAACATCTGTAGTTCAGAAACATCTGTTGGTCCAGAGTATGAGATCCCTGCAATAAAGTGTAACGGCAAAGGATTCCCAAGAAAAAATATCAGTAGTACCATGCCAATTCCACGGATTAGTGATGTTCAGTCTACAGTTTTTGAGATTACACATTTTTAGACCTGCCATCTTTTTATTTATATTTTTATGATGAGAAATACATATTTCTATGGAGAAATGTGTATGCCAGCAAGCTTTCTATATTGATAAATGAGCAGTAGCCATATTTCACTTACAGCTGATAGCAGAATACAATGCACATAAGATGTAAGTCTTCTTTTAATATGACAAACCTAGGTCTAGAAAAAGAGAGAATAGACAGCAGTGCTAGTATCCTGCCCTGCGGTGTGTACCTGCTCCGCTGTCATAGGACGTTTTGACTCAATGGTGCCATTAGAGAGAAATCTTTTAACATGTAAGGCAAATTTATATCAAATAAAGTATACCCTCATGTGCGTTGAGGCTTTTTTCCCTCTGTGAGTTTAATTTTGACTACATTCCAAAGTATTGAAAAAGAGATGCTGTTAATTTTGGCTATATCTTCCTGGAATGTGAAGAATGCTGTTTTTAACAAAAGACAGATTTTTCTTTCTAAATTAAAATGAATGATCAGTATATGAAATGTCCACTACAAATCTGCAGCAGGGGCAAAAGGATTTTTTTTATTAATCATTTTCATCTTATTTTTCACCTCGGAACAAGGATCAGAAGAACTAAAACAAAGCACTGAAGACAAAGCTCAGAATTTACTTTATCCTATTCCCCTCCAACTGAGTATGCAGCTGTAGGAGGTTTCCAAATATAAGATTTCATCAAAATGAAAAACAGGTTTCTTTTCACCTCAAAACAAGTGTGCTTCTGCAAATGATGGCCTTCACAGCAAGGATTCTGCCCCACAATAGAGTTTGGATATGCCACTTTACGGATTTGAACTAACGACTGTGAGTGTTGGGCCCACAATCTTCTGAAAGCATCCATTCATTCTTTATTAGACTACATTTTGCATTATAAGGACAAAATAATAAGGTAATCCAGTTGTTCATCAAACCAAAATAAATATTTTCAAATTCTTTGACCCTATTCCCATGTTGCCTTCAAGCAAAACGCTCGATCTGCTCCCGTAGAATGGCACAAGCACTGTGCTCTATTATTTTAACGGCATATTACATTCAAGATGCAAGCTGAGCTTGCGTCTTGGATGTAACATCACGTTACTGTACGTTAGCATCAGAGGTGTCTCTACAGGAGGGCAAGGGGCAAGTAAAAGTCATAAAAAATTAAATAAAAACGTGCACATAAACGTACACATTTTCACAGGGCTGAAATGGCTCAACAGTGAAGTGGTTAATGTTCAGACTATACATTACATTGTGTATTACATTTGTTTTTGCCTTGGTTTAGTTGCATATTAAGGGTTAATGGGTAGGCTTCATCCCTCACAGTATACATTTTATTTTTTCCTTGATTTATGACATTTTAGAGGTTAATGGGTAGGCGCCATGCCTCACAGTGTATTCATTTCATGTTTCTCCTTGATTAATTGCATCTTAGGGGTTAATGGGTAGGCTTCATGGCACACTTTTTATTATTTCCATTGCATCTCCCTGGATTTATGGCATTTTAGGGGTTATTATGGAAGTTAGAATCTAAAGGGTCTATTCATCTTTAGATCCTCTGCTTTTCGTCACATTTCGGAGAAATCATTTTGTCGAAAATATGGTGAATTCCCTATTTAGCGAATGGTCAGCGTAATTTGCTAAAATTGGAGTCAGGTTAATTCAGTTTAGCGCCTGACCAACAGATCGTTTGCCTCTCACTACAAAGGGGAAAAATCACTTTGCGCGTCGCTATTAGCGATTTGTACCGCAAGCTTACTGTACTTTCCGCGTCCTATACGTAACATGGGGAGCGCTAGAGTAGCGCTTTTGCTACTAACAGATCATTTGGTGCCAGCACTAATTTTTTGTGGGGAGCTAATTGCAAATTAGCAAATGTACTAACAAATGGACCTGATGTTGGCCGGACATGTGCAGCGTCTGACGTCTCCTAATCACACACACATGCCGCTATGGCAACGCAGCGCACTCTGTGCGTCAGTACTAGCGGTTCGACGTTATTGAAAAAATGCGTTCGTTTCGTGCGGCCGTACTTTGTATGTTGGCCGTCATTGGATGTCATTTGCTGCTACCACGGCCGTAATAAAGTTTGGCTAAACACACGTTCACCCTGCGTTCGTCTGACCCCAGCTTTAGTCATGTTGGTCCTATTCCAAGTAAGTTGTATATTGCTCAACATATAACCAAAGGACAGCGTTCTCTTGTCACCTGAAATAATGTGTAACTATAGCTGTGATACCTTTTCATTCAACATCCGATAAATTTGATGGCTATTCATAAGTATGATACTTCCAAAAAAAAAAAGGTGCAAAAACGACTTAAATTTTTGTTTTGGGGGAAACTTTTTAAAAACTGAAAACCAGTTTCTCACTGCGCTCATATCATAATAAAAGGAAGCATAAATGGGGCAGATAGGGCTAGTGTTAAACAAGCACAAATAGTAACCAAACCTTAATTTCTAAGCCTACCTCAAAACTTGCTTTGGAACGAAAAAAATTTACATGGTCATATTTGGTATCATTAGAAAAGCCAGACTTTAACCTGGCCAATCACTCCCAACTAGAACTTGTAGGGTGTAAAAAAAATGTTATTAAAAAAATGGAGATAAAGTTGTCTAAAGAACCCCCGCTGTCTTTGTAGCAGATGTTGTTTAGGCTAGGGTCAGACGAGCGCAGTGCGAACGCGCGTGCAGGCGCACTTAATCACGGCCGTAGTAGCAGCAAGTGCCAGGCAATGACGGCCAATATACGAAGTACGGTCGCACAAAGGTCCGGCTGCGCAACACAAGTGGCAAACGAACGCATTTTGTCGAGAACGTAAAACCTCTAGTACGGTTGTACAGAGTGCGCTGCGTCCGCTAGAGGCGTGTGTGCGTGAATTGGAGATGTCAGACGCTGCTAATGTCCGGCCAACATAACGTCCAGATGCACAAAGGGTTTTATTGATGATCCGTACAAAATCACGGATGCAAATGCGCATCGTATGACCGCTATCGCGTACTCCGTGAAAAAATGCGTCCATTCGTTCGAACGCACTTTTTCACAGACAACGCGAAAATGCGTTCGTCTGACCCTAGCCTTAGATGAACCGATGTGTAATAACTCATTTCACCATCACCACATTTGCCCCTGGTGTGAGAAATGAGACGGTGCCTTAATGCAGTGTTTGCTTTATAAGTAAAAAAAAAAACGAAAGTTTGCATTTAACTTTTTATTTTTTCACCTTTTATGGTAATGTTTGGTATCACTGAAAAGGCCAAACTCTGACCTTGCCAATGACACCACAATTAACCTTGTGGTATGTAAAAATCAGAGATGCAGGTTACAAATAGGGATGAGCCGAACACTCCCTGAGTTCGGGTCGGAGCCGAACCCGAACTTCCCAAATGTTCGTATCCGAACCCGAACTCGAACTCAATACAAGTCAATGGGGCTGAAAATTCGGTTATTAGAGTGCCATCCAAGAGGGCATATATGCTAGATATTTGCCATAAAAGGTGTATGGGGGTCCGGGTAGTGCCCTGGGGGAAAGGAAACAAGGACCAAAAGTTTTAAAAAAAAATGTTTTTAAAGGGACAGTGAGTTTTCCATGAAATAAGGGTTAAAAATAAAAACAAAAAATTCCTTGAAATATCGTGCCTAGGAGGTCCCCATAACCTGCCCGTGAAGTGGCGGATTTCTAGGATGTATAGAAATATGTAAAAACCAAAGAATGACATTTCAAATGACGGTAAATGCTTTTCCTTTAATCTATCCATAAACAACTGCTTGGGGCGGCAGTCTGTATGAAAAGAGGAGACATTTTCAGACACGCAGAAAAGTTTACTGATTTTTTGGCGGTGAAAAGCAAGAGAATGACTGGAGAATGGAAATTTCTAGACCAAATAGCCGATTTGGAAAGTGAGATAAATGGGAGAATTTTTCTGGTTTGGCTATTTTGACCTAGAATTTTCTCTTCAGTCATTCTCCTGAGTTTCACCTTTCTCTGAATAACCCTGTCAGGGTTATTCAGAGAGCGGTGAAGAGCAGGAGAATGACTGGAGAATGAAAAATTCTAGGTCAAAATAGCCAAACCAGAAAAATTCTCCCATTTAGGCTAGGGTCAGACTAGCGAATTGTTAACGTGCGTTTAGGCGCACTTAATCACGGCCGCACTAGCAAATGACGGGCAATGACGGCCAATATACGAAGTACGGTCGCACGAAAGTCCAGCTGCACAACGCAAGTGGAAAATGAACGTATTTTTTCGAGAACGCAGAACCGCTAGTATGGACGTACAGAGTGCGCTGCGTCCACTAGCGGCGTGTGTGCGTGATCTGGAGACGTCAGACCCTGTTCATGTCCGGCCAACATAATGTCCAGACACTCAAAGTTTCCTGGTTTGGATCCGTAAAAAAATCACGCACAAAAATGCACATCGTATGACTGTTTTCGCACATTCCGTGAAAAAATACGGCAATGCGTTTGGACGCACTTTTTCACGGTCGCTGCAAAAAATGCGTTAGTCTGACCCTAGCCTTATCTCACTTTCCAAATCGGCTATTTGGTCCAGATTGTTCTCTTTTCCTGCCATTCTCCTGGTTTTCACCTTTCTCTGAACAACCCTGAGAGAGAGGTGAAACCCAGGAGAACTGGCAGGAGAAGAGAACAATCTAAACCAAATAGCCAATTTGGAAAGTGAGTTAAATGGGAGAATTTTTCTGGTTTGGCTATTTTGACCTAGAATTTTCACTTCTCCAGTTATTCTCCTGCTTTTCACTGCTCTCTGAATAACCCTGTGAATGTTTAATCCCGAGGTGAAAAATAACATTGCTTTAGATGTTATTTTGAATTTTTTTCAAACACCAGTTAAATGCAGCATATTAGGAAGTTTTAGGAGGGAAATTAATTCTCAAATCTCAATCAAAAGCAGACACCACCCCACCCCCTCAGTACCTCAGTATAGTGTGCAATGTATCAAATTGATTACCAGACTAAAAACACCTGGTGTTATGCCCGTTTGTGAACAGAGGTCATTTAGAGTTGAGACTCTTTCCACGTATACATTAGTTTTTAATTCAATATCTAATAAACCATTGCTTATAATATTATGCAGTAAAGAGTCTCTTTATTTCTAGATTTTTTAGTATTTTTTTAAGCATTTTCTATACTTTTTTCAAAATTTCTTTTTTTTTTCGAACTAGAACCGAACACACCCAAAAAGTTCGAAGTTCGCGAACTTTCGAACTGCCAAAGTTCGGGCCGAACTCCGAACCGTCCGAACCCGAACAGCTCATCCCTAGTTACAAAGTCCCCCGTTTCTCCTCACTGCAGTGCCGCGTTTTATGTTGTTGGTGAAACAATGCATTGTGCCATCAACTCCACACATGCTGGCAGTGTGGGAAATGAGAAGGTGAGTTAGTGCAGCATCATTGGTCACTTAATAATTGTAAACTGAACAATATTGCTGTGTTAGAAACAAAAAATATATATTATGTGTTATTATATTTTTAAATAAACCTAATCATGTTTTGAATCATTGTAAAGACCGTAATCATGTCTTTCCAATAATACCTCATATGTCCCGCTAGCCTTTAGGGCTCCAGAGATATAGAGGTCTAAATGACTACAAATATATATATTTTTTTTACAGAGCAAGGTGCCCCCTTGTAGCAGGTACCTATAGGCACATGCCTACTCTGCCTAATTATAAATCTGGCCCTGCTTATGAGTTGTTCAGGGCCAACCCATCTGCCACAGACATCCCGAGATTTGATCCTTAGAACTGGAGTCAGTGTTGGAATTCACTCCAATCATGATAGGAATTAGCCTCTTTCCTTTCTCTTTCTTATGATTAGTATGTCATCAGTGCAAACATTGCACTGATGACACAATATTTTACAATTACAATTTAAAAAACCTAAGGTACACAAAGATATTTCACCATGGCCACCACTAAATTAACCCTTGTGGTGCCAGTTTCAACTTCATGTTGTGATTTGTTTTATTCAAAACCTATTTCATGAGTGAAATTCACCCGAAATTAAATTTGGCATGATTACTTTTGACAAGTTAACTGGAAACAAAACAAACCATCTGAAATTTTTGGAAATTCGATTCATACCGATTTATTTTTGTCTTGTGCAAAACAAGAAATCAGCACCATCATTGAACAGCACTATTTACATGCTCTGGTTTCATTTGAAGATCTTGTCTGAGATACCATAGCATCAGTGCTGCCTAAATCAAGACTATTCTATTAGATCTAATTCACTCACACATTTGATTTATTTCCTATAAATAAGATAGAAGGACACCTCAAAATTCTATCTGTAAATCATTTCAGTTTACGCTCCCACAATGTCCGTGGATAAGTCTTAGTGCGATAAGAACTGATTTTGAAAGTGTAGTATGGTACACACTGCTGTAATTCAGTCAAAACCTCTTAAAAGGCATGGGTATCAGTGGAGCAGAAAATGAAACAATGTTCATTCTCCTGATGGTATCATTATATTGGGGACAAGATACCAGGTGCATGACTGCCATCTAGAAAGAATAAGCATGATGTTTGCATTTATGGATTTAACAACCAACACCGTAGAGATCCAACATCTTGACCTATCACTTTCAGCATTTTTATCACATTTATAGCTTAGCAACAAAATATTAAGTACTGAGCAGTGGCTAAGCAAACCATGCTAATAAGTGATGGCAAACAAGATGAAATAGCCAAGATTCTACAGTAATGAGGATAAAGGAGATCATTTTCAAGCACGACTATGATCTAGAGTCACTGGGGATATTGCTGTAATATGGTATGGGACACTATGGCAAAATATAGAGTGACGGTGGAAAAGCCTTTACCAATAAGAACAAATTGATTTTTCTCTGAATACGTCACCTTCAATTGCTGCTAAAAGAGTAAGGTCAAGAACTGAAAGTCTCCTGGAATTAAACTGAAGCTTCAAATTAAAGTATATTAAACATTTTGTGTGCCTGCTGTATTTCACCACTTTAACAGACATTGCACCAGGTCTGTGATGATCACATGAGCTCACATACTTCCCAAAGAGACAGACATAGATAGTTGGATAGCCCTAAAAATAGATACATTTCCATTGATACACATTTTTGATTACAAATCTGTGCTACTGATTTTTACAAATGAATAGTAGCAAAACTAAATTTGAAATTAAATAGAAAGTTCCCTATTCCGGTTGGAATGGTGTTCTGTAAGTGGGTAGGTAAAAGGGTTCACTGGTTGAAACTAACTATGCCCTCATGAGAGTAATACAGAGGGTGGGAGCTGTACTCAAAAAAACAGTTAAATGGAATCATTATATTGGGGACAAGATTCCAGGTCAGTACCCCGACTGGGCAAAATCTGTCAATACGGCTTTCTTGCCGGACCCCCCCCCCCCCCCATGTTCTCCCCAAGCAGACTCTCGTGCCTTCCTTCAGTCCTCAGACAAAGCTTAAAGACCGGGACATGTAGAGAGCCTGTTTGCATCCCCCAAAAATAAGATGACACTGTATATCTGGAGGTTTGCAGGGTAAAAATTGAACTTTTTTTATTGGGGACAGGCACAGCTATTTATGCGGTCAAACATGAGTTAGTTACTTATACAAAACCTCCCCTAGAAGATGCTGTGAGGGTTTCTGATGCTACCGCTCTTTCTGTTTCATGGCGTGAAACATAATTAGACTAGGACAGATAATGGAATAAACATTTGCTCAACATTCCTAGGTGAGACAGGACAATGACAATCGTTGATGGTAAACAGATTGCAGTCCAAAACAGCAGATCATGGGGCAGTGTTTGCCTAACAAAGCAGATTAACAAACTATTCAAAAATACAGCATATATCAACAGATACACATGGACCAATGATAGACAGATAGACAACGACATTAGTTGTACATAACACAGATTACATAAACACTTTGCACCCCAAATCCAAAGCAACACACGTCACATGGAACAATAAAATAAGGGTACTCATGAAGCCAGTGGGACCAATCACAACAACATACCAGGCACTCCAGAAAGGAAAAATATCCCCCTGAGTTGACACTTCGCACCAGGTTGGCGCTCATTTTTGCTTTTTTATGTGCATGTGCCAAAAAATATTGGACATCCGGGAATCACTCCTGTATTCAAATTTATTTATTTATTTATTTTTAAAGGATTTACCAGGAAGGATACATTGAGATTTCTCTCATTTTCAAGTATGTCCTGGGTTCATGAACATTGTTACAGAAATACAAAGCAGTAAAATGCAAGAAATTAACACAAAGCAAAACAGATTAACAGAAAATAAATATGTAGGAAATATAGTCACTATGTTACCTGTTTACAGGTGCATTCCTTATTGAGGTATGTTAATAGGGAGCTCTTAAGGGAATTTACCCTGGGGGAAGATTTGATGGCGTCTGGGAGGTTATTCCATAATTGTGGTGCTCTGTAGGAAAATGAGGATCGAGCCACTTTCTTTTTGTATTGTGGTATTGCAAATGCTAGTGCCACTTTTGTAAATCCTGTACAAAGTACATGAAAAAGACAGAGGGTAACATACAAATATATGGAGAACCTTAAATAGTGATGCAGTCCATGCAGCTCCAAAGACCCCCAACCCAGGAGTCTTTCAGAGACGGAAAAAAAAAAGGCCACTCAATTACAAAAAAGAGCTGTTTTTTCAGAATCCAATGTTTCAGCTCAATCATATGAGCCTTTTTCTAGCATACCTGATAAAATGGAGTGACCCTGCTACATAAAGTATATGACATATGCCTGTGAAAAAGTTCAGTGGAAACCTGGAATAGTAACGGACGAGATAATGATTACATTAGAACAAGCAGCAATTAACATGCCTCCCGCAATCATTACCACAGGACTTGGAACTGCCCTAAATTGGTAACTAGCCATGCAAAACAAAGCCAAATTAGGTGCGGTAATGCATTCTTACAGAGCATTCCATGAACATTACCAGACCTTGGCAAAATGTTTTTCGTAAGCAGAGCATTCTATCAAGGAATGGACGATTCCCAAACTATTCAACCACATTGGGAAAAAAAGCAAATATCCATTTATTTTAAAAGAGCCACACTTTGAACCATAGAAAGTAGGTAGTTAAGCCAATCAGCTTGACTTCAGAGTCTATGTGCTGAATGTCAACTGCATATAATTTGATGGGGGTCAGATCCTTGTTAGTATGTCTGTTTGTATTTACTCTCATCTCATCCAAAACTAACAAGAGTATTGTAAGGTGATTATGTTAGATAGAATTGTATGTCACTTGTTAATGTGATGTGTGTACATTAATTACTGTGGTTACAATAGCCACTGATAGTATTTAGAAGGCTGTGGTCTCCCCATATCAAAGTATTATTCATTTATCAAACATTTAGCTGATAGTAATGAGTACATTTAGAAAGTGACTCTCTACCTCCAAGCATCTTCACAGTGATACTAGAGCTACACGTATGGTAGCCTGGAAGGCAACTCCATCTGATTGGTTTTGGACAGCAATTGGATGATATTTATAACAGGAAGGATCCGAGGACCAAGTCTTGAGCAATTTAAGCTGGTATGTTCAGTACATTTGCAATTTTTAGTATCATAAATAAATCATGCGTCCATTTCTAGATTATTATTATTATCCTTTATTTATACAGCGCCACATATTCCGCAGCGCTTTACAAGATCTGTGTACAAAGGGTTGACACATTAGAATACAACTCATGGATGATACAGCCTGATCCAATCTATGAGATGTACAAGTACTTTGTGAGGTAGGCGCATCCATATCGTTGGGTGTCTTGCCCAAGGACACTCACTAGTGGCATCTTTTGAGGGGGATCGGGTAGTCATTCAATGATTGTAATTTAGCGACCTGGTGGTTAGGTTGAGCCCACTTCTCATAAAGTCGAGACTTGCTTCTCCACAGTTGTATTGGAAGGATGTGCGGAATGGTATTTTAACTCCACGGTTGAAGGGTAGAGACATTACCACTGGACTCCACAGCCAATATTGTGTGGTTGGCAAGTATGTACCGTCAGGTGTCTTGGCCAAGGACACTTACTGGAGAAGTGCTCTGGCCGGGATTTGAACCTGGGTCTCCACGGTTATAGAGCAGTGATGTTACCTCTACTCCATCCAGCCGGTACAACCTGTCTACCTGATATAGACCTACAGGGTTATTCAAAGAGATCCGAATTGCTTGAGAAAGGTAACCGAACGCTGAAAATCAGCATTCGGTTACCTTTCTTGGCCATTCGGCTATCCAGAGAGCAGGCAATTCGCCAAATCCTGGCGAATTGCATGAACATACGGTGCCTGTTCGGTGCCTGTTCGAGGGCAGTGAAAACCCCATGAAAAAGCACTGCTTCGGCTATTCAGAGAACAAAAACCAGCAGTGAAAGGTTCCCGAAATGCTCTGCCATTCGGTGGTTTAATTCGGCAAGTTAATTCAGGAGAATCCCATAGGCTTCAATGTTAAAAATATTCCCGTTTTAATTCAATATCTAATAAACTGTTCATTATAAAATTCTGCAGTAATGAGTCTCTTTATTCATAGATTTTATTAGGATATTTTAAAGCATTTTTCTTAAAAAAATTTTTTTAAAAGTCCGATTTTTATTTTTTATTGTTTTTAAGTTTACTTATGTTTTCTGTAACAGCCCTCTTTAATATCATTCCCTGCACCTCATATGTAAAGTTCAGACATTTTCGCTCAGTAGTTTCTTTGCAAACAGTGTTTCACTTTTCAATCATTCATGCAAACTGTTTTCCTAATTTATTCACTGCCTCTTCTGCTGTGTCGAAGGCTGCGATCGGCTCCTGTTCGGGTTTTTCTGTGGTTTTCAGCAGGTTAATCCAGATGTTTTTGAGGGTTTTCGGCGTGCATTCGCTGGGTTTTGTGGCTAGTTTTCGTCAGGTTTGCGGCAGCTTTTCCCTGCAATTCGGGGGCTCTGTGGTGCTTGCTGAAGACACCGCAGGGTCTCCGAAATGGGATAGGTAAAACAAACCGAATTGAAGAGAACAAAAAGTCACCGAACGTGCAGTGACGTTTCGAATCCTGCTAGTCACAAAGTGTTTTCTCTCAACCATTATAAGTAGATAAAATCTTTTTTATGTCTTTAGTTATATTGGTAATATACAACATTTAGATATGACTGTATGGCATGTGCATATTTTCTCTCTAAAAATAATTGAGGTGTAGGGCAATTCAGGTATCTGAGAGATTTTGAATATTATAGATCCACTTTAAGTGAAAGCCATCTTCACGTATTATCTTTTGATTCTTTCTAACAAACTAATATATGATACTTGGACAAGTTAAAGCAAGAATATATTATAGTTTTTTTTTTTAACAATTGTAGTATGTTTTTTGACCTGGCTCATTTCCAGTCTTCAGCACAGGCTGTCACGGATCCCCTTGATAACCAAAAGTGTGGTCCCTTTACGCAGACCGCTCTCTACCCTTCCGATCCTTGAATGGTCGGTGATACTAAACAGACAAATAACCAGACAGTATATGAATAAGGGGTAACACCAGACAGAGGTATGGAATAGGGTATAGTCACGACTCTTTCTGACTGCTAAGATATAAATCTCTTTATGCAACTCTCTTTCTACTCTTCCGATCCTTGAGTGGTCGGCAAAGCTATAAAGGCAACGAAACATGTAACAGACAAAGAAAGGGAAATACCAGACAGGGGTACAGACTAGATCACAAGTCCTCCCTAGGACTTTAGTAATAGCAGAGGTAGTCTGATGTGTGCTTAGGGTGCCACACAGACTGACCTCGGTACCAACGTTAAGGGCAGAACCTAGAACAGAGTATATGCAAACGCCAGGAGTCATACACAAGGAGATTCGTTTGCCAATGCCAGGGGTCGGTACACAGGAGGGTTCGTTTGCCAATGCCAGGGGTCGGTACACAGGAGGGTTCGTTTGCCAATGCCAGGGGTCGGTACACAGGAGGGTTCGTTTGCCAATGCCAGGGGTCGGTACACAGGAGGGTTTGTTTGCCAATGCCAGGGGTCGGTACACAGGAGGGTTCGTTTGCCAATGCCAGGGGTCGGTACACAGGAGGGTTCGTTTGCCATGCCAGGGGTCGGTACACAGGAGGTTCGTTTGCCAATGCCAGGGATCAATACACAAGAGGATACGTTCAGGAAAATAACACAAGAGCTCTGCGGGATGTGAATACCACGTCAGGGCACCGGTGTATGGGAGAGACTGGGATTTAAACCCGGCGGGTCCGCGTCACAGCGCCAGGCCCCGCCCCTCGGCGTCCCACGTGAGCGGGCCCGGAAGCGCTTACATTCGGCGCCTGGCCAGCGAGCAGCGAGGAAGCTGCTGCCAGGCGCCCCATCCCCTGGGTCCCCGTGACACAGGCTTCTATGTCTCCACAGTGTAATGTACCACGGTTGCCTTTAAAGATTTTTTCTAATTTTTTTATAGTAAGTCTTAATATATATAACCTGATAAGAGAAGCATTTTATCAACTAAAAAATGTACTTGTTTCTTTTGCATTGCTGACAAGGAGGTGGAGAGGGAATGAGATCGCCTTACAGAGATAGCAGAAGGCAGAATGCGTTCTTACAAAACCAAAACAAAGCACCTACCAATATCGAGATATCTTGGGTTTCAAAGGCACCATTTGGTGCCCCGATATCGAGATCTTGAGATATGCTGTTCTACAGCCGAAAAGCAAATTAAATTTGTTTGCGGTAAACAAATTTAATTTGCTTTTGGGCTGCAGAAGGTGCCCCCATAGTTTTAGCCCTGTGGGCATAATGCCCAGAGAGTTAAAACTGTGCAAAATCAGCAAAGATGAATGTTGGCATTCAGCAAGCTGGTACTTTGTAGAATTGAAACACTCACTGCAACTGTAACTCAATTTGGCACCATCTCCTGGCCAAATATGTTAGTACAGTAAAAAAAAAATCAATTGGAGTATTTTTCAATATTTCCTTCAGTATGATTAATTAAAAATGATTAAAAATTGTTCTTAAAAAAATGGTTTCTGACAATGTTTTTTTGGAAAATCACTTGGTAGTGAAGGGGTTAAGCATGCCTTTTAAAAGCTTTAAAGAGAAGTATGATGCAATTGTTAATAGAATATTTTTAACTGAACACTATTAATACAGAGTTTATCTCTATAACTTCTTTACCAATTTTGTCCAACTACATCGAAATTAATGTCCTGTGCATAGACAGTTGATTAGTCTGTGGCATAAAGATTACTCTGTTTCATGTCCCCTGACAAAAGGTGCCATATACTTGGAATGCTGCAAAGGAATGAAATCCGAAAGAAAGACCAAATCTAGGATTTTTCAATATATCCGCTAAATAATACATCTACACAGGGGCCAAGTAAACACTTGGGAAAATTGTTCCACCATTTTATTTTTTTAGGGGAATGGAATATTTGCTTGACCAACACACTGTAAAGAATTTATGAAGGTGTTCAATCAAATGTTTCCTTATTAAGCTGCAATAAATAAATAATTATTAAAAGTATAATAATGATACTCAGAACCAAGTCAAGATAAATTTGATTGTGCAGTGTGAGATTAGAAAGGTTAATGGGGTGGACGGCAGAAATGTGGTTGATATCTCACACATATTTTTTAGGACTTGACTCCTGTCTCTAAACGACATAGCTGTGAGCCTTTAATTAATTATAATGACCCTGAAAAATTTACTAATTTGTCAGAACTGTTCTAGCTCCTTTATACCATTGTATACTGCTAATCCAAGTCTTCGGGATCTATTTAATTAAAATAAGTGTTGACAACTTACTTGTATATTGCAGACTAAAATAGAAAATTTACAGGGTTATTCAGAGAGAGGTGAAAAGCAGGAGAATGGCTGGAGAATGGAAAATTCTAGGTCAAAATAGCCAAACCAGAAAAATTCTCCCATTTATCTCACTTTCTAAATCGGCTATTTTGACCTAGAATTTTCCATTCTCCAGCCATTCTCCTGCTTTTCACCTCTCTCTGAATAACCCCCTTAGAAACATTTTTAATCCGTTCTATTTTTTTTTTGTTTGGTTGTCTGCTTTTACACTAGTTTATTGATTAAACCTCTTATAAAATTCTCTCTGTGTCTGTGATCACATAATGAACTTGGCCTCATAGTTCCATTGCTTGTTCCCCAACTCGAAGAAAATCAAGACTGAAATAAATGCCTATAGGATATCTGTCTGTCTATTAGAAAGCAGTGACCCATGAAACCTTTGCAAATGCTTTGACAGGCTAGAGGGTTGCCTCAGCAGGGGTAAGAGATACATTAAGCCAAAAGTTGTGAAACCTATTCGGATACCACACAAGGACTGCAATGAATGAATCCATACCCTGAAAAGCAACAGTTAAGGTTTTTGTGTGAAGCTGTATGGACAAAGGATACACGTTCAGCTGATTGAGTTTCTATTTTGTACATTGCTTTGTATAGACTAATATTCACGCTTTGTATTTAGGGACAGAGGAAGGAACCTAACTTATGGAGACTGTCGTCATAAAGCCTGTGCTTCATTGAGGTAAGTGGGTTTATTTCACACTATGGGCCCTATTACATTCATAAAGCAAAAACGCACGGTAAACGCGTGAATTTGTGTGCCAAGCGTCAAACGTTAACGCGCGTAAATCAACGCTGGTATTACAATCCTCGCACAGTTTTTCATCCGTCAAAAAATAACGCACGTAAAACGGACGCGCGGTAGACGTATACGCGCGTTTGTTGCGCTGACATTGTAATACGACGTTCAGCGCAAAGGGTTTTGCCCCTCGCGTTAATACGTTTTTTTAAATTTCTATTAGACAGGGGTTAAGCCCCCAAGTTCCTTCAGGTGGTATAGTCACCTTGACCCAGTAACCCATTACTTGCATTCCTCCTACCCTTTTCCTGCGGGAAGGGGTTTATAGGTTAATGCATTTTTGCGCGCGCGCAAACGTATGCGCGAAGATTGTAATAGGGCCCCATGCATATACCGTGAGAGTTGATTAAAAAGTGTGTATACGAGTATACACTATACAGTGTGGGCGCTTGTTAATTTAAGTTAATTAAAGTGCTATGTGAATAAATAATTAATTGCAGCCTAAGTATGGTAAAAAGCACATAAAAAACAACCAAAATACGTGCCAAGATTAAGACAAAAGGATAAACAAAACCATACGGCGCATAAAACAGTGAACAGTTGGTTAAATGAACAACTGGTTAATAGAAGTAAAATGTGAAGGTGTCCTTTAAGGTATAAAAAGTGTCCTTTAAAATGCAAGAAATGTCCTTTAAAATACCAAACAGATGAGGTAAAAGAGTACAAAAAAATCTTTTTTAAAAAAAATTTTTTTTTTTTTTATAAAATTTTTTTTAAGTCAATTTGTGCAAAAAAAAAAAAGGGGCAATGGTTTAATACTCAAAGAGTGTTGTTGATTGAAGTCAAATGCAACAATCTTCTCTGTGGTGTAGATATCAAATCTTCTCTTTAAAGGTGTCCCTCAGAGAGAAATAAAGGCAATAATAGTGCAGATGGTCATACTGGGATGAAGTAATTTAATAAAATGAATATATCACTCACATTTATTAGAGCCTAAGGGAAATCCAGGCTCAAGGAAAATAGCTTGCGGCCAAATATAGGGTGGCACGTCCCTCCTTTCATCTATGGTGGTTACTAGATAAAGCAGAGAAGATCGGGAGACGGCACTCCCATAGCGTAACTCTGTGCAATACAGGTGGAGGATTAAATTACAATTAGTCACACTCACCAGTTATAGAGCCTCTCAATTCCAGGCTCAAGGAGTATCGCCTTGGGTCCTCTTAAGGTGGGGGCCCAAACCTCTTTGGTGTAGCAGCAGTTGATCCAGATGTCCAAAAAAAGTGGAGAGATAAGGAAAAGTGGCGAATGCAAAAAATATATAGGTAATGAATTTATTAGAATTAATAAAATCCTGGACAAATTGTACCGAGACGCGTTTCGGCTAAAAGCCTTCCTCAGTCGGTATATTTAGTGTCCATAAAGTGCAAACAAAGTAAAAGTGAAAATGAAAGTGTCCTCTTATATAGTATCATTTCCTGCCACATTCGAGTTGTTAACTCCCTATTTCCTGTTGGTCGATTTCCGTTCGTTCGGATTTACCCAGAAATGCTTTGCGGTCGTTTCGAAATAAAAACGAAAATGAATACAATATATTAGGCGATCGCGGAAAATCCGAATCTTTTGGACGATCGCAGCAATTACGAATCTTTAGAACAATAATCTTATGGGAAGAATTAGGACAAGACTTAAACCCAAATCGTAGCCTATATAAAATACAGAGATTCGGAAAAAACGGACAACATTTCGCATCGGAAATAAACAAAAAAGTCGACCAATAGAATTCTGCGTATATTCGTAAAAGTTGGTATCATGATTGAAATGCACACATAGCCCTAGTATATTAAAATCGGATGAAATGCAGGTCAAGTGTATATATACGATACGAAAAAGAAAAAAAGGAAGAAAGAAAATTTCTTTCTTTGGTTTCACCATGTATGAACTGGACAAGCCCTTTTTACCCAGAAGTGCTTTGCGAAAATTTTCTTAGTTTCGTTTTCGTTCGTATCCATAGTCTGGGGTTTTACCCAGAGAGACCTTGCGAATACTTTCTAGTCTCGTTTTCGTTCGTATAATAAACTTGACTTTTTACCCAAAGTTTGCTCGATTTTTTAGGGCATAATAGTTAATGACAATTCATCTTTCGTATACAAGAAACGAAAAGGACGGGAAAAAGAACGAAAAGAAATATATAAATTTTCTTTTCGTATATGAGAATAAAAAATGGAAAATGTGTATATGCTAGAAAGCAAGGGTGTATTGTTAGATAGGTATATTCAGACAAAAGTAGGGTAGGGGAATTTTATCTAATTATGTCTTGATCATTCTGTATCCACATTTACTATTCTAATATAAAGTAGATTGGGAGGTTGATCATAGGGAAGTTATTAAAATCGCATAAAATTGGCTCGAATTATAGAATATATACATGATAGTAAAAATTATTATTAATGGAAACCTAAAAATGGAGAGCTGAGTATCATAAAAATTGGTATTAAAAATGGGGATATAAAATATATATACAGTAAATATAATAAGATGGCAGCAGGGGTATAAAAAACATCATCTGTATAAAAAGGAGGGGGAGGGGGTGGGAAATAGGAGAAAGTATTATATCGTCTAAAAGGAATAGAAATAGTTAGCTGTTAAGAAAGTGGCACAGTTCAAAATCTGCGTTCAATCCATGCGGCTGGAGTGTATTCATTAAAAAAATCCACCTCATTTCCTCTTTGCCTAGTCGTGTTTCTAGGCTTCCTCCTCTCCAAAGGGGTTCTAGTTTTTGGACTGCCATAAATAAGAGGCCTTCTGGGTTTTGCCCATGTTTTAGTTTAAAATGTAATGATACGCTATGCTTATCAAAACCTTTTTTAATATTCCTTATATGCTCCTGTATACGTATGTTAAGTGGCCGTGTAGTGCGTCCCACATATCTGAGTCCACAAGGACAGGTTAGGACGTATATAACATTTTTTGAAAAGCATGTCATCATTCCTTTGATTTTAATTTTTTTGCCATTTCTTTCAATTTCCGAACTTATTTGTTTTTTGCCTTTGGTATTTCTGCAGTTTAAGCAGTTCCCACATTGGTGGAAACCTTCTCTTATTCCAAAATGATTAGGTACTTTCTTGTTTCTCACCTTATGTGAGAGTTCCATCTTTAGATTTTTCACCCCTCTACATATGATGCGTGGTATCGTTGGAAGGATGCCATTCAATATAGGGTCTCTTTGCAGTATTGGCCAATGCTTCTTAATACTCTTCCTTATTTCTTTATTAAGAGGATTGTAGGAAAATATAAATGGCACTCCTTCCATATATTTCTGCGTGGAATTCTCTTTCTTTTTCTTCAATAGTTCTAGTCTTTCCATTTTTCTAACTTCATTTTTCTAACTACACATTTTCCATTTTTTATTCTCATATACGAAAAGAAAATTTATATATTTCTTTTCGTTCTTTTTCCCGTCCTTTTCGTTTCTTGTATACGAAAGATGAATTGTCATTAACTATTATGCCCTAAAAAATCGAGCAAACTTTGGGTAAAAAGTCAAGTTTATTATACGAACGAAAACGAGACTAGAAAGTATTCGCAAGGTCTCTCTGGGTAAAACCCCAGACTATGGATACGAACGAAAACGAAACTAAGAAAATTTTCGCAAAGCACTTCTGGGTAAAAAGGGCTTGTCCAGTTCATACATGGTGAAACCAAAGAAAGAAATTTTCTTTCTTCCTTTTTTTTTTTTTTTTTTTTTTTTTTCTTTTTCGTATCGTATATATACACTTGACCTGCATTTCATCCGATTTTAATATACTAGGGCTATGTGTGCATTTCAATCATGATACCAACTTTTACGAATATACGCAGAATTCTATTGGTCGACTTTTTTGTTTATTTCCGATGCGAAATGTTGTCCGTTTTTTCCGAATCTCTGTATTTTATATAGGCTACGATTTGGGTTTAAGTCTTGTCCTAATTCTTCCCATAAGATTATTGTTCTAAAGATTCGTAATTGCTGCGATCGTCCAAAAGATTCGGATTTTCCGCGATCGCCTAATATATTGTATTCATTTTCGTTTTTATTTCGAAACGACCGCAAAGCATTTCTGGGTAAATCCGAACGAACGGAAATCGACCAACAGGAAATAGGGAGTTAACAACTCGAATGTGGCAGGAAATGATACTATATAAGAGGACACTTTCATTTTCACTTTTACTTTGTTTGCACTTTATGGACACTAAATATACCGACTGAGGAAGGCTTTTAGCCGAAACGCGTCTCGGTACAATTTGTCCAGGATTTTATTAATTCTAATAAATTCATTACCTATATATTTTTTGCATTCGCCACTTTTCCTTATCTCTCCACTTTTTTTGGACATCTGGATCAACTGCTGCTACACCAAAGAGGTTTGGGCCCCCACCTTAAGAGGACCCAAGGCGATACTCCTTGAGCCTGGAATTGAGAGGCTCTATAACTGGTGAGTGTGACTAATTGTAATTTAATCCTCCACCTGTATTGCACAGAGTTACGCTATGGGAGTGCCGTCTCCCGATCTTCTCTGCTTTATCTAGTAACCACCATAGATGAAAGGAGGGACGTGCCACCCTATATTTGGCCGCAAGCTATTTTCCTTGAGCCTGGATTTCCCTTAGGCTCTAATAAATGTGAGTGATATATTCATTTTATTAAATTACTTCATCCCAGTATGACCATCTGCACTATTATTGCCTTTATTTCTCTCTGAGGGACACCTTTAAAGAGAAGATTTGATATCTACACCACAGAGAAGATTGTTGCATTTGACTTCAATCAACAACACTCTTTGAGTATTAAACCATTGCCCCTTTTTTTTTTTTTTGCACAAATTGACTTAAAAAATTTTTTAAAAAAAATTTTTTAAAAAAGATTTTTTTGTACTCTTTTACCTCATCTGTTTGGTATTTTAAAGGACATTTCTTGCATTTTAAAGGACACTTTTTATACCTTAAAGGACACCTTCACATTTTACTTCTATTAACCAGTTGTTCATTTAACCAACTGTTCACTGTTTTATGCGCCGTATGGTTTTGTTTATCCTTTTGTCTTAATCTTGGCACGTATTTTGGTTGTTTTTTATGTGCTTTTTACCATACTTAGGCTGCAATTAATTATTTATTCACATAGCACTTTAATTAACTTAAATTAACAAGCGCCCACACTGTATAGTGTATACTCGTATACACACTTTTTAATCAACTCTTCTATTAAAATAAACCTTCAGTGTCATTGGGCAGCATATTTAGGATGGATTTCCGCAAAAAATTTTGTATAGATGATGGAAACACTTTTGAGGGCAGTAATTCTGCCAATAGCAATATACCAATAGATAAAGTCCAAATGATGCGACAATTAGAGAAAGATTTGAGGAAAGAGATTAGGGACAAATGGGAAGTAATTTCCCTAGAGAAATATTTAAAAGATAAAATGGTCCCTAGAGGTCTGAGATTCAATAAGAATCCAGCCTGTGATAAAGACGATGTAGTCTTTCTTGAAAGATGGTCTACCATGCTTGAAGGCTTTTCACTACACAGCATGAGATTGATTGTAGATAGGAGGAATGAAAATTTGAAAAAATTGAATCAGAGCATTGAAAACACCCATGCCGAACTGAACACCACCCTAACCGAACAAGAAATGAAACCGTTTTTTGAAAAATTAGAGATGGATCTGAGTCTATTAGACAGTGAAATAAAAGAACGTAAAAAGAAAAAATATCAGAGAGATTTAACAGATTACCAACGTGGGAATGTTTGGCAAATAGGGCAACAAGACCCACCTTCGGTGTATTTTGATACTCGAGACTCAATGTCCCAATATAAAACTACCACTAGATTCATGCAATTGAGGAATGACTCTCGAAGGAGACCTAGATCTGATAAATCAGGAGGAGGCACCCCATTGACCCCCAAAGAGCAGCACCAGAAACAGCTCACTCCACTAACCCCACTTGGAGAAACCCAGGTAGATACCGGTCGGCTGACCCCAGATATCCTGAACCAAGACGGGGCCCCTTCAACAATACAAGAAGCTTTAGACCCCAACAAGAGAACAGACAGTTTCAACGAAGAGACCACCACTCTTCCTATGGGTACACAACAGTTCCCTATAGGAGGCCTCAGAATAACGACAATAGATATACAAAAAGGAGAGATCCTGTATATCATCCTAATAATCAGGATACCTATACTTACAATCGGTTCCAACCTCTAGCTCAGGATAATAATAAAGAAGAGGTTTTTCAGTCGTCCAATTATCGACTGAAAAGGAAGAACCTCTCTCTAAAAAGAGGATGGTCACCAGGTGTGGAAGACTTCTTGGAAGAAGAGGATGCAGAGCTGGAAGACGGAGAATTAAACGGAAGGAGAAAGTACGGTCGAACGGAGGAATATACAACCTAACCAATAAAGTCCTCTCTGCCCACCAACATCAAATTCTTCAAAAGGGCATGAAGTTTGCTCCTACAAACAAATTAGATAAATTTAATATGTATATTGACATACAAAAATTCAAGAAAAATTTATGCCTGAAAAAATACTTTTCGAAAAACCCGATTGAAAGAAATGAGACAATGCATTTATATACGCACACTAACCTAAAAGAAAAGTCCACCTTTTTTCCAAAATCTATGATCTCCTCGGAGATCACTACTTTTGAACAAATGATTTTATCAGATTTGGAAAAGATGGAACATAAGAAAAGTAAGGATAATCTGACACAGCAAGAACGAAAAGCATTACGTGAATTAACACAGGATGATGATATCGTAATCAAGCCCGCAGATAAGGGTGGAGGAGTAGTAATTATGACGGCCGAATATTATAAAGATGAAGCCATGCGAATACTAGGAGATGAAACAACGTACAGACATTTAAAGAATGACCCTTCAATGAATTTTAAGCACTTATTTCATGAATACCTAGATCAGGGCCACTTACTTGGCATCCTGAACAATAATGAACTCAAGTATTTAAAAATCGATCATCCGAAAATCCCTATTTTTTATTTCTTACCAAAAATCCATAAGAACCTAGAAAAACCACCAGGTAGGCCAATTATCTCAGGCATAGGGTCAATTTCCAGTCGACTTTCAGAATATCTTGATAGACAACTACAGCCATATGTCACGACCACTGAGACTTACCTGAGAGATACTATAGAGATGATTAACGTTTTGACGGACGTAGACTGGAAAGATGGCGACATATTAGTCACCAGCGATGTTCAGTCATTATATACAATCATCCCGCATAATAAAGGGATAGAGGCAGCTAAGTTCTTTTTAGAGAAAGACCAAAAATTGCAGCCAGAACAGATCGATTTTATCCTTAAAGGCATACAACTTATACTCGAACATAATTATTTCTGGTTTTCAGAGGAGTTCTACTTACAAGTGTCTGGTACAGCAATGGGAACAAGATTTGCCCCTAGTTTTGCAAATCTTTTTATGGCACATTGGGAAAATTCATTTTTATCTGATTGGAAAACAAACCTGGTTTTATATCGCCGTTATATTGACGATATATTTTTTATATGGAGAGGGGGAGCTGAAGTTTTACAGTCTTTTTTTAACCTTTTAGCTACCAATGATAGAGGCATTATTTTAACCTCAAATTGGAGCACTAGTGAAGTTATCTTTCTAGATTTAAAAATCTTTGTCGAGGATAACAAAATCAAGACTAAGACGCACTTTAAAGACGTGGATTGCAATAGTTTTATAGAACGCAGAAGTTGCCACTTACCTCAGTGGCTAAATGCTGTCCCGAAAGGACAGTTTTTACGAATGAAAAGAAACTGCACTAACATTTCGGACTTTGACACCCAGTCCGCGAAATTACATTTGGATTTCGTAGAGAAAGGATACAACCCACAGACTTTGGAGGACACAAGAACAGAAGTTAGAAAAATGGAAAGACTAGAACTATTGAAGAAAAAGAAAGAGAATTCCACGCAGAAATATATGGAAGGAGTGCCATTTATATTTTCCTACAATCCTCTTAATAAAGAAATAAGGAAGAGTATTAAGAAGCATTGGCCAATACTGCAAAGAGACCCTATATTGAATGGCATCCTTCCAACGATACCACGCATCATATGTAGAGGGGTGAAAAATCTAAAGATGGAACTCTCACATAAGGTGAGAAACAAGAAAGTACCTAATCATTTTGGAATAAGAGAAGGTTTCCACCAATGTGGGAACTGCTTAAACTGCAGAAATACCAAAGGCAAAAAACAAATAAGTTCGGAAATTGAAAGAAATGGCAAAAAAATTAAAATCAAAGGAATGATGACATGCTTTTCAAAAAATGTTATATACGTCCTAACCTGTCCTTGTGGACTCAGATATGTGGGACGCACTACACGGCCACTTAACATACGTATACAGGAGCATATAAGGAATATTAAAAAAGGTTTTGATAAGCATAGCGTATCATTACATTTTAAACTAAAACATGGGCAAAACCCAGAAGGCCTCTTATTTATGGCAGTCCAAAAACTAGAACCCCTTTGGAGAGGAGGAAGCCTAGAAACACGACTAGGCAAAGAGGAAATGAGGTGGATTTTTTTAATGAATACACTCCAGCCGCATGGATTGAACGCAGATTTTGAACTGTGCCACTTTCTTAACAGCTAACTATTTCTATTCCTTTTAGACGATATAATACTTTCTCCTATTTCCCACCCCCTCCCCCTCCTTTTTATACAGATGATGTTTTTTATACCCCTGCTGCCATCTTATTATATTTACTATATATATATTTTATATCCCCATTTTTAATATCAATTTTTATGATACTCAGCTCTCCATTTTTAGGTTTCCATTAATAATAATTTTTACTATCATGTATATATTCTATAATTCGAGCCAATTTTATGCGATTTTAATAACTTCCCTATGATCAACCTCCCAATCTACTTTATATTAGAATAGTAAATGTGGATACAGAATGATCAAGACATAATTAGATAAAATTCCCCTACCCTACTTTTGTCTGAATATACCTATCTAACAATACACCCTTGCTTTCTAGCATATACACATTTTCCATTTTTTATTCTCATATACGAAAAGAAAATTTATATATTTCTTTTCGTTCTTTTTCCCGTCCTTTTCGTTTCTTGTATACGAAAGATGAATTGTCATTAACTATTATGCCCTAAAAAATCGAGCAAACTTTGGGTAAAAAGTCAAGTTCATTATACGAACGAAAACGAGACTAGAAAGTATTCGCAAGGTCTCTCTGGGTAAAACCCCAGACTATGGATACGAACGAAAACGAAACTAAGAAAATTTTCGCAAAGCACTTCTGGGTAAAAAGGGCTTGTCCAGTTCATACATGGTGAAACCAAAGAAAGAAATTTTCTTTCTTCCTTTTTTTCTTTTTCGTATCGTATATATACACTTGACCTGCATTTCATCCGATTTTAATATACTAGGGCTATGTGTGCATTTCGATCATGATAACAACTTTTACGAATATACGCAGAATTCTATTGGTCGACTTTTTTGTTTATTTCCGATGCGAAATGTTGTCCGTTTTTTCCGAATCTCTGTATTTTATATAGGCTACGATTTGGGTTTAAGTCTTGTCCTAATTCTTCCCATAAGATTATTGTTCTAAAGATTCGTAATTGCTGCGATCGTCCAAAAGATTCGGATTTTCCGCGATCGCCTAATATATTGTATTCATTTTCGTTTTTATTTCGAAACGACCGCAAAGCATTTCTGGGTAAATCCGAACGAACGGAAATCGACCAACAGGAAATAGGGAGTTAACAACTCGAATGTGGCAGGAAATGATACTATATAAGAGGACACTTTCATTTTCACTTTTACTTTGTTTGCACTTTATGGACACTAAATATACCGACTGAGGAAGGCTTTTAGCCGAAACGCGTCTCGGTACAATTTGTCCAGGATTTTATTAATTCTAATAAATTCATTACCTATATATTTTTTGCATTCGCCACTTTTCCTTATCTCTCCACTTTTTTTGGACATCTGGATCAACTGCTGCTACACCAAAGAGGTTTGGGCCCCCACCTTAAGAGGACCCAAGGCGATACTCCTTGAGCCTGGAATTGAGAGGCTCTATAACTGGTGAGTGTGACTAATTGTAATTTAATCCTCCACCTGTATTGCACAGAGTTACGCTATGGGAGTGCCGTCTCCCGATCTTCTCTGCTTTATCTAGTAACCACCATAGATGAAAGGAGGGACGTGCCACCCTATATTTGGCCGCAAGCTATTTTCCTTGAGCCTGGATTTCCCTTAGGCTCTAATAAATGTGAGTGATACATTCATTTTATTAAATTACTTCATCCCAGTATGACCATCTGCACTATTATTGCCTTTATTTCTCTCTGAGGGACACCTTTAAAGAGAAGATTTGATATCTACACCACAGAGAAGATTGTTGCATTTGACTTCAATCAACAACACTCTTTGAGTATTAAACCATTGCACTTTTTTTTTGCACAAATTGACTTAAAAAAATTTTTAAAAAAAATTTTTTAAAAAAGATTTTTTTGTACTCTTTTACCTCATCTGTTTGGTATTTTAAAGGACATTTCTTGCATTTTAAAGGACACTTTTTATACCTTAAAGGACACCTTCACATTTTACTTCTATTAACCAGTTGTTCATTTAACCAACTGTTCACTGTTTTATGCGCCGTATGGTTTTATATACCGTGAGAGGTCTTATACAATGCCTTCTTTTTTATTGTAATACGTTTTATTAATTTTTAAAAATAAATGAAGTACAACATACAGTGACATTAAAATAAAATGAAGCATATGGAAATCTGCAATAAAAACAAATCAGTGAGTAAATTATCAACTGAAACAGGCAATTAACCCAGTGAGTAAAGAGATAAAATTAAGAGAGTGTGTGTGGGGGGGGGGGGAAATCACAGTGAAAAATGCAATATGGTTGCGAAAGGGCCAGAAGAACATTATGGAGACATGGCTGGGTGGACCAGAGCTAACATCACTGCCCTGTAACCGTGGAGACACAGGTTTGAATCCCGGAAAGAGCACCTCTCCAGTAAGTGTCCTTGTGCAAGACACCTAACGGTACATACTCGCCACCCAGGACATACTTGAAAATGAGAGAAATCTCAATGTATCCTTCCTGGTAAAATCCTTTCTCAAAAAAAAAAGGCAGCCAAAAGGTCATAAACAAGCAGTGGTGCGACTCAGAAGGTGTCTTCACTGCAAGTATAGAGGACTCAGACAGTCTCTCATTGTTGAATGTGTAGTATCTGAAGCCACAATCCTAAAGATTTATAGGGTAATTCAAAGAGATTCGAAAAGTCACCGCACGTTCGGTGACTTTTCGTTCTCTTCAATTCGGTTCCTTTTGCCGATCCCATTTCGGTGACCCTGCGGTGTATTCAGCAAGCACCACAGGGTCCCCGAATTGCAGGGAAAAGCTACCGCAAACCCGACGAAAACGAACCGCAAAACCCACCGAATGCACGCCAAAAACCCTCAAAAACATCTGGATTAACCTGCCGAAAACCACGGAAAAACCCGAGCAGGAGCCAATCACACACAGCGAAGCCTCCGGAAAAAGTCGACACGGCAGACAGAGTGAAGTGAATAAATTAGGAAAACAGTTTGCATGAATGACTGAAAAGTGAAACGCTGTTTGCAAAGAAACTACTGAGCGAAAATGTCTGAAGTTTACATATGAGGTCCAGGGAATGATAATAAAGAGGGTTGTTACAGAAAAAATAAGTAAACTTAAAAAAAAAATCAAAAAAAAAAATCGGACTTTTGAAAAAAAAAAAATTAAGAAAAACACTTCAAATATCCTAAAAAAAATCGATAAATAAAGAGACTCTTTACTGCAGAATTTTATAATGAATAGTTTATTAGATATTGAATTAAAACGGGAATATTTTTAACATTGAAGCCTATGGGATTCTCCTGAATAAACTTGCCGAATTAATCCACCGAATGGCAGGGCATTTTGGGAACCTTTCACTGCTGGTTTGTGTTCTCTGAATAGCCGAAGCAGTGATTTTTCATGGGGTTTTCACTGCCCTCGAACAGGCACCGAACAGGCACTGTATGGTCAGGCAATTCGCCAGGATTTGACTAATTGCCTGCTCTCTGGATAGCCGAATGGCCAAGAAAGGTAACCGAACACTGATTTTCAGCGTTCGGTTACCTCTCTCAAGTAATTCGGATCTCTTTGAATTACCCTGTTAGAGAAATGTGCTTGGGGTCAGTTGTCTATGGAGGGGAAGGGGGGTTCACAGAAGTAGGGAGGGGGTAGGATGTCGACCAATAAAACCACCGGAGGAGGTGGTGGTCAAGTTTACCTTCAGCCTGTTATATCAAATCCTCAACAGAGCAAATAAGCTGTACTTCGGCTAGCCATTCCCTAATTGGCAGAGCGGTGGTAATCTTTCAATAGCAGGGGATAATGGCCTTCACAGCATCGAGGAGTCTTATGACAACCCTATATCTTATCTATATCTTATCTTATATGCCGCGGATCTGCCAAGGTGTGGAGAAGCAGCATTGGGGCCGAAACAAAATTATGTGGGGTCGTGGAGATCCTACAAAGAGTATCATGCACCAATCGCCAGAAGGGTTGAACAACTGGGCAGGACCACCAAATGTGCAATAAGTCGGCTCGAGGGGAGCCACATTTCCAACACCATTGGGGATCTATACCACTTAGAGAGTAGTTTGTAAGCTGTTCCCTGGGTTTTGGTAGCCAGGGAGCAAGATGTTTCTAAGTCAAAAATTGGACCCTAATCGTCGTCCTTGAGTGACAACTGAAGATCAGCTTCACATTTAGCCACAAATGTGGGTGCATAGGGCCATAAACATTGAAGTAAGTCATATAAAAGAAGGATTCCATGGGCCGGGAGTGTAATGCGTTTAAAGAGAGTTTCAAATGGGGTGAGGTAGAGTGTGTATTTATCCAGTGGTGTTTAGGTAGCTACGTCATAAGGTGATGATAGAATGCAGAGAGTAAGGAGTGCGTGTCAGCCAAGGGTATGTCCTGTAGCGATTTAGGCTGCAATGTAAGTACCTGGCAAAGGCAGGATCGGTGTGTCCGTTGTGCTGAGTGGAAATATTTGTGGTGAGTAGACTGGTAGCTGGTGAAGGGACAAAAGCAGGGAGGGCTAGGGAGCAATTAGTGTGGAATATTAAAGGGATCTTCAGACCCTCATAGTAGCTGAAATTGTAGGGTGGGCTGGACACAATGGAAGGCAATCGTGTTGGGCAGCCAGGGGAGGGAGGCAAGAGGGAAAACACCGGTCTGCTCCAATGCAATCCACAATTTTTGGGAGGGGTTCAATTCTAATAGGCGTAAAAGATGTACAGCTTGGTAATAGTATTCTGCTTGCACCAAAGCCAGATCTCCTCGTGATTTTGGGTGCCGTGAGCAAGAATGTACAGACTCGCGGTTGTTTTTTGATCCAGACATGCAAAAGAAAAATCTTATGAAGAGAGTGAAAAAATCGTGGATACAGAGAAATTGGTATCGTCTGAAACAAATACATGACTGAAAAGCAGCATGAGCATATGAGGTTGTTTGAAAAGCAGCTTGGTTTCATTAGGTACTCGCCTGACCAGAGGTGCCGTGATGTGGCAGGTGAGCTTACACTTTAATGTCCATTCAAGTAAACTAAAACCTCTGATTGTGCAAATGACAACTTGTTTTCTTCTTATGTTTTATACAAGGAACAGGCTGAATAAGTCTGGTACACACAGCTGCCCTGATAGGTAATAGGCGCAAAACCGTTTATACTGTACTTATATACAAGTCAGTACTAAAGGAAACGACATTATGAAACAAATCAGACTTGTTTGACTGTTTCACGAAGCACCCCGTCCTTGTAAATTGGCCTGTGGTGCAGAATCTGTTGCCATATTTAAGTATTTACAGTGGCTTCACAAGGGGGTTTGAGTGCGGCCCATTATGGGATATTCAGAGAGCACCGAAATGTCTTTCGTTCCCGCACTTCTGGGACTCAAATTCCCCGACTCTGCAGTGAATTCAGTATTCACTGCAGGGTCTCCAAAGTGCAGGTAAAAGTCGACGAACGGATTTGAACATCGCTGAAAACCCACCGATAACCCGCGATACAATTAAAAAAAAATGAGATCGATTCGAAAAGCCACAGAAAACCTGATGAACGTACCCGACTATCTGCCGCAAAGCAGTGACGTGCGGTGAGGTCAGTGGCTGGTGAGGCACTGGCTAGTATCAGAGCCAGATATACACAGGGTTACGCAGTCGCAATTTACGCATTTGATTATCATTATATAGGAGAATAGAGTTTCACTATTTTTAAAGTAAATTTCGCATTTTGTTTTCCAGTTCTAAGAGCATGCACTTACAATACTGACTAATAGAGGGCGCTATTACAACTCTTACTTTAAAATAAAGTTTGCATATAGGTTTTTAATGTTCTAAGAGCATGCACTTACAATACTGACTAATAGAGGGCGCTATTAAACACATGCGGATTGCTGAGCTCTGCCTGCCTCCCCCCCACGACTGACGAGGACAGTCACATGACTGTCCTGCGTCAATCAATCCATGGGGAGCTCTGCCTCCCATGGGGGGGGGCGTTTTTTTAAAAGAAAAGAAGTGCTTGAGACCAATAGAGCTTTCCCATTGGCTCAAGCTTTCAATTGCTCTCTGTGCCCCTGGAGGCACTGAAGAGCTTCAAACCAGGAAGCAAAGCCAGCTTGAGCTACGCAATTAGTGTAGCATTCAGCTGCGCAAATTGCATAGGCTAGGCTGGCTCAGTGCTGTCCCTGCTGTCTGTGTAGTAAATCACACACACACAGCAGCCGGCAAACAAAAGTGCAGGGGTAAAAAAAGCGGAGGACAGAGAAGCAGCAAGGGAGCGTGGAGAGGTGAGTATGAGAACTTTTTTCAATTAATAACATTTTATGTACAGTTTAAATATACACACAAGTCATTACGGCACAATGAGCACATTAATTTACCGGAATGGCAGGGGAGGCTCTGCCTCCCCTGCCACCCCTGACTGCACGTCCCTGCCGCAAAGCTGCCGAATGCATCTGAAATAAGCCGATGATCCGCCGAACACAACGCCGACAAGCTGCCAGAAAAAAACGACAAGCTGATGTACGAGGCAGAAAAAACTAAAAACAATACGATTGAAACTTTTAAAATTTTAAATGCTGTTTGCAAAAAAAAAATACTAGATTAAAATGTCTGGAATTAACATAGAAGGTCCTATGAATAATAATAAAAATATCTTTTACAGAAAAAAACGCTATTAAAAATAAGAAGTCTTTTTGCTGCAAATTAAAAGAATAAACGGTTTAATAGATATTGAGTAAAAGCGGGAATATTTTCTACATTGAAACCTATGGGATTTGCCTGATTAAACCTGCTGAATAAAACCACCAAACATTAGGGCATTTCACTGACATTTCTCTGCTGTTCGGTGTTCTCTGATTAGATTAACCATTGCTTCTCTATGGGGACTTTCACTGCTGACAAAGATCACCCATATTTGGCTGGCAATTCGCCAATAATTGACGAATCACCAGGTTTTGAATAGCCGAATGGCCCTGAAATTGCACCGTACGGGGAAATTCACTGGTGCAATTTCGGAGCCAGTTCGGCTCCCTCTGAATAACCCCGATTGTCACACATCAAAAAAAGTATTTCCTTTACTACTTTTCATCAAAAAAACTTAGTATTTCTAAGAATCAAACAGTCTTCTGAAGAACATCGAGTCTTACACCTGGAACTCTTTCTAGTCTTCTCGTTCCTTAGTAATACACAGGAAAAAGATAATGTGATACTTAAAATCTGGTCTAAGACACATCTAAAGCAGCTTACCAATTCATCCCCCAAACCTATAACTTTCTCAGATCACAAAAGCCTCCCTGTGGAGTGAACAAAATGACTCTGAGATTCATTACAAAGTCAGACACAGTTTTTTGTCCCTTAAGGAGTTTGAAGACTGTTGAATTAGAACATGCTTCAGTAAGCTTGAACCAGACAATTGTATTTCTACTCTGTTAAAATTAGATATGGCTTAAAACTCTACTTATTTTCCCATGGATATATAAGAAAATAAAGACAACACGAAGGGAAAGCAAACCTTGTCATGAGTACCGGATACTGTGTAGAGAATTCCAAAAACATCAACAGGGCAGGTTTAGTTATTCGTGAAAAATGTTTAAGCTGCCTTCCCACCCGCAGTTATTGGTCTGTAGGGCTTATTCACGTGTTACTGCCGGTCAATTACAACGGGATTGCAAACTTTAAGCCAAAACAGATGAGTTAAATGGCAATTTTTTTAAAAAACACTACAAAACAATCTTAGCTTTATTTTTTTAAGATGTTCACCAATTCAGTGCTTTTTGAATAAATCCTCTGTTCTGTTATGTGTAAATTGCGATTTAATAAAAGAAAGTATGTGGCAGACGTCTCAACTAGTAAATCATTAATGTCAATTAATATAATTATCAAAGACTGAATCAGGGAAGTCTCTCAACAAGCAGCATAACCCAGAACTACCATATATATTTCTCAATAACCTGCAATATACTCATGGCAAAAGTAACCACTTCCATCCTGACACTTATCAGACTTCAATTTGAGATTTTGTTCTCTCTACTCCTACTGTATAACTTTGGAAAGGTACACTTTATTCATCTTTATTGTACCCTTGGTAATGTGACTGTGTACAGATTTATGCCATTGGGCAGTATTACCACTCTACTTGTAAACAGTTAACAAAGAATAATAATAATCATCTTTGCAATGAGACCATTCGGACTTAAGTCACTTAAAAAAATACACATTTAAATATAAGTAAATGATTCAGTTATACTCCTGTACTGATTTAGGATTTCATTACATTTGCTAAACAGCAAAAGTATTTTTGATATTTATAATATAATTAATTTATAATAAGAAAATATATATATTCTATAATTATAATTAAAGTAACACAGAATTCTCTCCAGTGCAGAAGTACCTGTGAAATGTGCAAGAAAAAATTAAATAGAATGTGAATACAATGTGAATACATGAAAGAAAACAAAAAATGAAATTGACCAGATTTCTTCTTTAGAATGGTTTTGTGACTCTAAAGATTATTCACTAAAACATTTCAGTAAGGTCTTGTACTGTTGAAGTAGGTGTTTGTATGTTTCATGCATATGCATTGTTCGTTTGTGACTGACCTGGATTCAAGGCCAATGGTAAATGCTTGGCTTTTGTGTTACTGGAGAGTTCACAAACTATAGTTAAATATAAGACAGTGAAATAGCCCCAATGGCAATGAATTGTTTGTAACCATAACACCAGTGACAACAGTATACATGAGCCAACTGCTAAAAATAATGTGACATGATCAGTAACAAACGCTAACGCGCGTTTCGCCACTAAACAAGAGCGTACGGACGAAGCCACTCTTGTTTAGTGGCGAAACGCGCGTTAGCGTTTGTTACTGATCATGTCACATTATTTTTAGCAGTTGGCTCATGTATACTGTTGTCACTGGTGTTATGGTTACAAACAATTCATTGCCATTGGGGCTATTTCACTGCAGCAACCAACTTGAATAATCCATTGTGCAGTATTGTGTGTTTTGTAGATTGCGTCAGCACAAGAATCTCCATTTTATTCAGGGCAGCACCTTCTGGACACGAGTTACTTACCAATTAAATGGTGTATTTGTCCATGGTATGTGTCGGCGATACCTATCTTTATTCAACACAGTTTATTGACCCCTTTCTTGTATGTATTTAACTACTCAACTTTGATATAACATGTTTTCCAAATGAACGTTCGTATTTAGGGCTGTACCTTCTGGACATGAGATATTGACTAATTGAATGGTTTAATTGTCCATGGTATAGGTTGGTGATATTTAATCATTACCTAACTTAGCTCATTGGTGCTTGGTGTATCCCTTTTAGGACTGAGACCAAGTTTATTATAGAAGTTAGTTAATTGTTCAATCTAGGATCCTTATACTGCAGTACATTAGCTCATCTAGTTGTCTACTCTACACCCTCTATCTACTGTTAAGTGATATTCTAACCATACACTAATGTCTTTAGTTAGCAGGATAGCTGGTCTCCTTATCAACCAATTAAGTTGTATTTGCTGAATTGAGGATAGGGATAATTCATACTATTTTGGTCTCTCATTATACACTAGGCTTGTGCACCGATTTTTTTTTCGGTTCGATTCGGTTCGATTTTTCGGATTTTTAAACTTTTCGATTCGGCTCGTTTCGACCGATTTCTGTTTCGATTCGGTTCGGCTCGATTCGTTTTTCGTGTACATTTTTTTTTTCCGAATATCGACCATTTTTCGTATTTTCGTGTCACTTTGCTCGTTTTTTGTATCGACTTTTCGTAATTTCGGAAATTTTCGTTTTTTCGGAACGTCTGTTCTCCTCGTTTCAAAGCAATAAATTTCGATTTGACACATTTCAAGTCCATTTGAAAATTCCGAAAATATTTCGTTTCGGCTCGTAAAACTTTTCGGATCTGCCATTTTCGGATCTAAACATTTTCGGAAATTCGGCCGCATCCGAAAACACGAATCGGGAAATTTCGTGAAAATTCCGAAATTCCGAAACCCGAAACGCACATCCCTATTATACACATTTTCTCACTGTTTTTCAGTATACTGAGTATTTTTCTATATAGAATTGTATGTCTATTTATTTTTAGAATCAATCTAATAAAAATTTATGTTTAATTTATGTCTTCTATTTGATACCAGCGCAAGTGGTTTTAACCAGCTTATTATAGCTGTGTTGTATTTGCCACAATCTCTCTTGTTGTTGATTTTTTGATGTATTGGAACGTGCAGGCAAATGTTTTTGTTTGAGACATAGTCGTATTTTGGTATGATGGCAGGAGATAACGGTTTGTTGTGTCCTCTTTGCATCAAAAACTACTTTTACGGTTTGTATATGTTATTATTATTATTATTTATTTATAAAGCGCCGGCATATTCAACAGTGCTGTACAATGGGCACAATATAGATGGGGTTACAATACATTGAACAACATTTGACAAACCAGTACAGGAGGAAACTAAGGCCCTATTCCCGTGGGAACTTACAATCTAGAAGGGTTGGGGTGGAAACCGGAGAAGAGGACTGCAAGGTGAGAGTGATGGACTGCAAGGGGAGAGTGATGGACTGCAAGGGGAGAGTGAGGTGTATCAGTAAGTCGGGTGGTAGCGGCTTGCCTGAATAGGAATGTCTTAAGGGAGCGTTTGAAGGAAGGGAAACTAGGGAAAAGCCGGACAGTACGAGGGAGATTGTTCCAGAGGATGGGGGCTGCGCGTGAGATGTTGGGATAGGTCCACTTCAGTTATTTGCAGGGTCTTTATTTTCACTTCACATATTTATTTATTTATTTATTTATAAAGTATTTTACCAGGAAGGATACATTGAGATTTCTCTCGTTTTCAAGTATGTCCTGGGTTCAAGAACATATGCGTTACATGTGAATATATAAGGTATCCTTTACCCATTGAGCGCTGCACTTACTGTTTTCTACATATGGGTTACAGCCAGGGTACACTTTCCCTTGAAATGTTAAAAGGGACACTCTACTCATCTTGACCACTTTACTGTTTTAAAGTCATCAGGATGCGAGGCGTGCCTCTCTTCTCTCCTCCTTCCCATCTGCCCCGATCTGGCAGAATCACTGGGTGAAATGGAGGATTTTGAATTTCGTGGCTGCACGGTCACCAGTGAAGTCAGAACACAGAGAACGTGCCGACATCACCCTCAGTGATACCACCCACTGTCGTGACCCATTTCAAAGAGACAGCCGATGACTCAGATCTTTACATGCACGCAGCTCCAATCCATTGTTCTGCACAGATGCTACAGAACTTGTGTATGAAAGTTTGCAAGTCCCATCGTGGTGCGCAATTAGCGAATCCCATGGTATGCAAGTTGTGTAGGAGTGTAAATTACACAGATAATCCTCAGGGCCTTCCCGGGGGATGGGGAGTCCCTGGAGCGAAGAGGAAGTGCTGTGTGCAGTGAGGGAGAAAAGGTGAGTAAAATCTTCTAAAAAGAAAAAAAATGAAAAACCAATTGGGCAGAGGCTGTCAGCAACCTCTGTCCAATTCTTTATGGACCAAAAAGGAACTCAATTTTCAGTACCCTTTAAACTAAAAAAAGGAAAACCTACTCCCTGGTCGAGACGAACGGCACCAGCTAGCTAAACTACTTAAAAGTCAGTATAAGGAAATAAAATGGTTGTTTGGTTTTATCACCACCCTGTGCACAGCTTCACTTGTTACTCCTTGTGCCTTGGGTCCTAAAGAGAAATTACATCAGACTGTCTGGTATATATGGGCTATGTAATGTCAAATGTGCTACAGGCTACTGATTTTAACTCCATAAGCTGGGACAGAGGGCTTTTTCCAGCAGCCTGCTAATATACTGTAGCTACCATCACTTGACCTGCCAATATATTTATACACGTGCCTTCCCTAAGCAACTAGTCTACATTCTTCCAATTTGTGCTGAAGAAGTTTTGGTCTCCTGCTATATATGGTCAGCAAACGTTTGCAAATATGGGGTACCTCAGGGGTCAGTACTTGGACCCATTCTCTTTAATATTTTTATTAGTGATATTGCAGAAGGTATTAATGGTAAAGTATGTCTTTTTGCTGATGACACAAAGATTTGCAACAGGGTTGACGTTCCTGGAGGGATCAGCCAAATGACAAATGATTTAGGTAAACTAAAAAAATGGTCGGAGCTGTGGCAATTGAGTTTTAATGTGGATAAGTGCAAGATAATGCACCTGGGACGTAAAAACCCAAGGGTTGAATATAGAATATTTGATACAGTCCTAACCTCAACATCTGAGTAAAGGGATTTAGGGGTTATTATTTCAGAGGATCTAAGGGTAAGTAGTCAATGTAATAGAGCAGCAGGAAATGCTGGCAGAATGCTTGGTTGTGTAGGGAGAGGTATTAGCAGTAGGAAAAGGGAAGTGCTCATGCCACTGTACAGAGCACTGGTGACACCTCACTTGGAGTACTGTGTGCAGTACTGGAGACCGTATCTCCAGAAGGATATAGACATCTTAGAGAGAGTTCAGAGAAGGGCTACTAAAATGGTGTACGGCTTGAAGGAGAAAAGTTACCAGGAAAGGCTTAATGATCTTAACATGTACAGCTTGGAAAAAAGACGAGACAGAGGAGATATGATAGAAACATTTAAATACGTAAAGGGAATCCACAAGGTAGAGGAAGGGAGTATATTGAAACGGAAACAAAGTAGCAAAACAAGAGGACATAGTCTTAGATTAGAGGGGCAAAGGTTTAAAAGTAACATCAGGAAGCATTTTTTTACTGAGAGGGTGGTGGATACATGGAACAGCCTTCCAGTTGAAGTGGTAGAGGCCAAAACAGTAATTGAATTTAAGCAGGCATGGGATAGGCATAAGGCTATCCTAAACAAAAGATAAATCCAGGTTAAGTATCCATGTAATTGGGCAGACTAGATGGGCCGAAAGGTTCTTATCTGCCGACATTTTTCTATGTTTCTATGTTTCTAAAAGGGATGTAGATAAAAGTAGCTCTATGGGAGTGAAGAACTCTAAAAGGTCTATATTTGGTTTGGTGTCATCGCCTTTTAGAAACAATACTCTCTGGTGTTTAGTTATGTTTTTAAAATTGCTATTTAGAGAGCTGGGTAACTTTATGGAAGTACATATAATTGTGCCATTTGACAATAACCTTTTGGCATGTAGACAGATGGTGTCTGGTCCAGATTGAGGGTGCAGTGCTCTATGCACTCTGCAACAGCTCATACATGGTTTGTAAGAGAACAGAATGAAGTATTTGTACAAAAAGCTCCAGTATACAGTATAAGGTCCAAGTTAGATCTGCAGATCTTGCATGCAGATCCTCTACTGCCTCTTGTTAGTGAACATATTTGGCTCTCAAAGTTTACAATGAGCTGTGTGTGTCAGATAGAACAGTGTCTACATCTACAGCTTTCAGTTCCTAAAGATTCAGTTTGGGATGTCAAAGCTGGATAGAGAACAAATCGTATCTTGCTTTTCATAGTAAGGGTCATTTGCTGAAATGTCTGCTAGAGAGCTGAAGTATCTTTCATTGTGCAGAGCTCCGTGTCTGTTGTGGAAAACCCCAGGGCCTCCGCCAGCATGCTCACATCTGAAAGATGCGAGCTGGATATGGGTGACTTGAAGGAATGGATCACCTGTCAGAGTACACTTCCTAAATGAACACCCCTTAGACATGTCCTAGTTCAAAGAACAGGTAAGTAGACAGCTAAGGATTAATAGAGTGATTATCCCCAGAACTCCTTGATAATTTCCTGTGATATCCAAGCTGTTTGTCAAATGTGTTAATGTTACCGTTGTTAATGCTATAACAACATCAACTCCTATTTTGCAAAGCTGAAAGCAAACCTTGTGTCAAATCTCCTGTGTTATCTTGACATACTAAGTATCAAACTACTATGCTGACACCATAGGGATTATTCAAAGAGAGCCAGACTGGCCACGAAATTGAACCGACCAGTGAATTTCCTGATTTCTTTTTGTAATAGCTGTTTATCTTTTTTCTGTAACAGACCTTTTTATTATTATTTATAGGACCTTATTTGTTAATTCCAGAACTTTTCGGCCGGTTGTGTTTTTTGCAAACAGTGTTTCAAATTTTTAAAGTCTCAATTGTTCTTTTTTACCCCGTTCGTTGGCTTGTCGTCATTTTCCGGCAGTTGGCTGGCACTGTGGTCAACGGATTGTCGGCTTTTTTCGGACACGTTTGGCGAGTTTGCGGCAGATCGTCGGGTGCTTTCGGATTTTTATCTGAGGTTTCACGAGTCGCTTCACATTTTTTACTGGCGGTTTTTACGATTTTTGCGGCGGCAAAAATATACTATACTCTTTATTGGGTCATGGTTTTCTTGCCCAAGAGAGTGTTTATTATTATTATTCTTTATTTATAAAGCGCCAGCATATTCCGCAGCGCTGTACAATAAGCACAGTATAGACAGGGTTACAATATATTGAACAACATTTGACAAACAGTACAGGAGGAGATGAGGGCCCTATTCCCGTAGGAACTCACAATCTAGGAGGGTTGGGGTTGGAAACAGGAGGAGAGGACTGTAAGGTGAGAGTGATTGATGGTTGCGTCAGTGAGTTGGGTGGTAGGCTTCCCTAAATAGGAATGTTTTAAGGGAGCGTTTGAAGGAAGAGAAGTTAGGGGAAAGTCTGACAGTACGAGGGAGAGCGTTCCAGAGAGTGGGGGCTGCGCGTGAGAAATCCTGCAGTCTATCATGGGAAGAGGTGATGCGGGGAGAAGCTAGGCGCAGGTCACTGTTTGACCTTAGGGAGCGGGCTGGGGTGTATTTGGTGATTAGCGAGGACAGGTAGTGGGGAGCTGAGTTAGTGAGGGTTTTGTAGGTAAGGATAAGGATTTTGAACTTAATTCTGCAGTGGATGGGGAGCCAGTGAAGGGACTCGCAGAGGGGAGCGGCAGAGACAGAGCGGCGGGTGAGATGAATTAGCCTGGCGGAGGCGTTCAGGATGGATTGTAGGGGGGAGAGGTGGGACAGAGGGAGGCCAGATAAGAGATTATTGCAATAGTTGAGTCGGGAGATTACCAGGGCGTGGATGAGTTGTTTTGTGGCGACAGCGGTAAGAAATGGCCGAATTCTGTAAATATTACGCAGTTGGTATCGGCAGGAGGAGGAAAGAGACTTGATGTGGGGGATGAAGGAAAGCGCAGAGTCCAGTGTAACTCCAAGACAGCGAACTTGGTTTGATGGGGAGATGGTGATACCCTCCACCGTGATAGAGAAGTCAGGAGGTGGGGAGGCATTAGAGGGAGGAATAAGTAGGAGCTCAGTCTTTGACATGTTGATCTTTAGGTGGTGGGAGGCCATCCAGGAGGAGATGCCAGATAAACAGTCACTGACTTTTGAAAGGACAGGGGGAGAGAGATCAGGGGTAGAGAGGTAGATCTGAGTGTCATCAGCGTAGAGGTGGTAATTGAAGCCAAAGCTGTTGATGATTTTGCCCAGGGAGGAGGTGTAGATGGAAAAGAGCAGAGGACCAAGGACAGAGCCTTGAGGTACACCAACAGATAGAGGCAATGAGGAGGAAGAGTTACCAGCAAACGACACACAGAAGGACCTGTTGGATAAATAGGAGTCAACCCAAGCAAGTGCAGTGTCCCTGAGACCCAGAGAGTTGAGGGTCTGTAGAAGGAGGGGGTGGTCAACAGTGTCAAAAGCAGCCGAGAGGTCAAGCAGGATGAGAATATAATAGTGGCCGTGGTTTTTAGCAGTTAGGAGGTCGTTGGTGACTTTGGTGAGGGCAGTTTCAGTTGAGTGTATCATTTTTAACTGACTGCAATTAACTTTGCTTTTCCATTACTTTGCTGATTTCTCCATATTTAACCTTGACTCATGTTTTGTTGCTACAATTTCTTCCTGACCTAGGCTACTTATTGAATCACCTCTACAATCTTGCAAGTGTCTATGCTTTATCTTAGGTATCTTTAGCTGGCCACCATGATGTAGGGTATAGTGTGTCTATTTCCACTGTTCCCCTTACATGACTTAGGTTTAATGTGACACAAGAACCAAAATCAGCACCTTTTTCAGCTGCATTGCGGCCATTTTTTAGTGTGGGAAATTCAACTGTGGGTTTACTGGCACATCCATTACTGATAAATATTTGGATCAAATATCGACTCTCAAGGCTACACTTTTCAATGGAAATATCGGTATTACCGATTTAATTTGAGTTTATCAGCATGCCCATTTCCAAAAAAATATCAAATGCTAGAAGGTGTTGATAAATTACTCTTTAAAGCGATGTTTAATGTATTTTTAAAGCAATGTTTAATGTATTTTTAAAGCGATGTTTAATGTATTTGGCTGGCTCTTACTGTACAGAGATTTCATGTTGAACTTTTTAATCTTAAATCCCATAGACAAAGTCTTACTGTAAATCTTTTAAATGAAAGTTGTACTTTAAATCCAGGAAATGTGCATTTTTAATGTAACAATGGACTCATAGTACAGACTTGAGGGTTCTAAATGTATGAGTAGAATAGAAGTAGGGACTAAGGCCGGAGGCACACTAGGCGTTTTCTTTAACGCACTAGCGTGCGTTAAAGAAAACATTAATGCACCAGCCCCCCATCAACGCCCACCTGCCCCCCTCCACAAGGCTGCAAAGTGCGATCCTCCTATGGAGGATCGCGCTTTGCAGCCTCATCGACGCGCATCCTAGCGCATCGACAGTGATGATCTCTAGGTGCACGCATGCTACAAGCATGTGACCGGCTCCATCCGCAGCATCACAACGCTGCGACGGGTGCCAGTAATGCGCGCTAGTGCGCACAAGAAGATGCCTAGTGTGCCCCCAGCCTTAGGTTTTAGAACAGTAAAAAATAATTGTTTGGACTTCCGTGCTGTAACTATAGCAGTGAAGATATTAATCGGGATCCACATTTACAGAAAATGTGTTTAACTTCCCTTCTGTAAATTTAACACATTCAAGTCCATACATTAAGATTCCACAGTTACAACTCGCAAGTCCGTAAATTAATTATATACTGTTATTGTTGTAACACACAAGTCTCCACATTAGTATTCGACTGCACTGTTTACAATCCAACAGTCCCTAATTTAACCCTTTCCTGCCAAAGGGTGTACTATGTCGTCCCTGCGACGGGTGGGCCTTGAAGATACAGGGCAGCATAGTACGCCCCATTGACTTCAATGGGCCTCCTTCATCCCCCACCAGTCAGTGCACCATGCGTCAGGACTCCCCACTGGCTTAAAACGCAACCACCTGCCCGACGTGAAAAGGTTAAGATTTTACTGTAACACTAAAAACAACACTTGTCCGGTATTTACAGTAGAACTTGCATTCACGGGATTCACAATAGTGCTCGCATTTCAGGGATTTAACAATAAAGCACGCATGTCCAAGATTTAAGGTTTAAACACGCAAGTCCAGGATTTACAGTAAAACACTGTAAACGCATCTGCGCAAATGTATTTACACTCTGTTTTTTGGATTTTACCAGCCCGATATTTTTCTAAATAGGGTAACTTTATGGAATTCAGCTCAGCCAAATATTTTCATATCGAAAAAAATATCAGTCAGAAGCAGCTGCTATTTTTTCGAAAAATTCTCCAATGGAATTAAGTTGAGCCCTTTGTATCCGCCGGTACCACTTCCATACACCTTGATCATTTAGCTATTATTTAGCTATAATTCGAAGGGCATATACAGTACATTCATGGCACACCACAAGAGCAAGGGTTGGATTACCTTGCTTTAAATTTCTATAGTCAATAAGAAAACCGAACTTTGATAAAACGGAAGAATCACAGAATAATGGCAGCAGTAGATGCTAACAATTAACTATAGCAGAAATGCAACCAAGAGCCCTTGCGATGACCTTTAATAATGACTTTCATGACACAAAATATAGTATTTTCCAATAATTTAAGGCTGCACATGAAGTTTGAATCAACTGTTTATCTGCCCATCCATTCATCTTTGAGCATATCTATTTAGCCTACCAAGCAAACACCTCTAACCACACAGATATACCCCTGGTCTACATTTCAGTAGCTTTCATTTGTGATTTAATTTTTTTCCTATGGCTTTTTCACTGATTTTCTAAGCTAAACTGATTGTCATGGTGTTATAAAGAGATTGGCAAAGCCTTCTTTTGTTAAATGAGATCTAAAAGTGCAATCCATTTCTCTCATTCTTAAACATCTCACAGAGTTATTCAGATTCAGACAATACTATCAAAACTGTCCTCCTCATTGTGAGTTCATCTGCTGTTTGATAAAAAGAAAACCCAACAGTAAATGAATATGGCGGGATCCACAGAGCCTGATACAATTTGTATGACTACGAAAACACGTACCATAAATTCTTAAGCTTGCTTTAATAATTATGTCAGTCCTACCACCTTACTGTAGAACCAATCCTTGTCAGACATCTGAAACAGTCTGCCCTGCGGAAATTAATAAATCATTGCCTGTATTGTTTTTGTTTTCCAGCACTACGTTTTATTCAGAAACAATCACGAATGATCCATTGGGTTAGCAAGAATGAAAAGGCACTGAGCAGTATGTGAGTTGTTTTTATATACTGTAAGGATACAGCCGGCTTCAGTTTTAATGCTTCCAAAAGTCTGAGCATGCATACATACAACTGATGTAAAATGGCACAAGTGAAATAAAGCTACAAATCAGGGTCAGCACCCACGCCCTCCAGATGTTTTTGAACTACATCTCCCATGGTGCTCATACACTCATTCTTTTGCATCCCTGATTATCCACTGTTATCCATTTTATTACCACTTTAGTGTTAATGTTTACCAGATTCCAATAAACATTTGGGGCCCTATTACCCTCTTGTTGCTGCGGTATCTACCGCATATTACAATCCAAGGATTAGTATTCAACTGTACTGTTTACAGTTTAAGAATAGGGATGAGCCGAATACCCCTGAGTTCGGTTCGCATTCGAACTCGAACTTTTCAAAAGTTCGAATTCGAACACGAACTCAATGCAAGTCAATGGGACTCAAAGTTCGATTTTTAGAGTGTCCTCCAAGAGGGCATATATGCTAGATATTTGCCATAAAAGATGTATGGGGGTCTGGGTAGTGCCCTGGGGGACAGGAAACAAGGACAAAAAGTAAAACAAAAAACGTTTTTAAAGGGACAGTGAGTTTTCCATGAAATAAGGGTTAAAAATAAAAACGAAAAATTCCTTCAAATATCGTGCCTAGGAGGTCCCCATAACCTGCCCGTGAAGTGGCGGATTTCTAGGATGTATAGAAACATTTAAAAACAATGTCCGGGTCGGGGTAGTGCCCTGGGGGACAGGAAACAAGGACAAAAAGTTTAAAAAAAAGACGTTTTTAACCCCTTCACTGCTGACGACGTGTGGGACACCGTAAAAAACAGAGTCCCACTCTGTTTTTTACGGTATGTTAGGGGTATTTCGGCATCCCCTTTGAGCGGTGACTTCGCGCTGGTGTGGAGGGCTCCCGATACAGTGCGATCACAGCGTGTGTGGACATTGACGTGTGGGACATGTCCTCAGTTACTCCCGCTGTATGCTGAGGAGGACGTGTTCCACACGTCATCAGCTTTGCGGGACCCCCGGCGGAGATACTCACCTCACTGTCCGGGGTCACGCGGCGTTCTGACTTCAGCGTCCTCAGACGCTGAAGTCAAGCTCCTCCCGATGTAAATGACGTCATTGCGCCATGACGTCATTTCCAGGCGACCCCCCCTCACTGCCTGATGTCCTCACACATAGCGTGATGACGTCAGATGCCGGGGAACCCCTAGCTGCCCGGAATCCCCTGGTGGAGATAGGGGGTTCATTTGAACCCCAATATCTCCAGAACCGTGGCAGCTAAGGAGTTATGGAGGGTGTCAATCGAAAGGCCTGAGCATGGCGATGATACCCAACATGACCAGGTACAAAGTAAAAAAATAAAAATAAAATAAAAAAAAATTATTATTTTTTTGTTATTTTTATTAATGCAGCAATATTGTTAACATTTCAATTATAATGTGAACAATGATGCTGCACTAATGATTTTTTTCTATGGTGTGCGTTTGCTAAAAATCACATAATTCCCCCCAAAAAATGTAATAAGTCCCCATTTCTAATTTTTGTACAAGCGCACCCCATAGAAAGTATAACCGCAAATGTTCATGTGATAAAAGGTGAAAAAAAACCACTTTACACGCTGCAGATGATTAAAAATTCAAGTTTTGTTGCATTTTTTGTTATAATATAGAGGCAGAACATGACGTATACATATAAAAATGATATATTATGAATCTGTCGAGTCTGCCGGAAAGAACGATATATAATATGTCTGGGTCGTATAATAAAATGTGGCTTCAAATCGCGTTTAAACAAGATGCGCGAAAGCGGTAAAAATTAGCTCAGCACACAGCGGTGAAATGCCTCAGCAGTGAAAGGGTTAAAGGAACAGTGAGTTTTCCATAAAATAAGGGTTAAAAATAAAAACGAAAAATTCCTTCAAATATCGTGCCTAGGAGGTCCCCATAACCTGCCTGTGAAGTGGCGGATTTGTAGGATGTATGGAAACATCGCATCACAGACCCACACACGACACCTAGCACTCCCAGTCTGCATACAGTGTATCGAATTCATGAGACCGGACTAATTAGAAGCACATGTTATTTCCAAACACTAATTAAACACCTGTTGTTTACGCCATTTGAGAGCACAGGTCATTTAGAGGTGAGAATCTTTGCACCTAGACATTAGTTTTTAATTCAATATCTAATAAACCGTTGCTTATAATATTCTGCAGTAAAGAGTCTCCTTATTTCTAGATTTTTTAGTATTTTTTTAAGCATTTTTTATACTTTTTTGAAATTATTTTTTTTTTAGAACTCGAACCGAACACGCCAAAAAGTTTGAAGTTCGCGACCATTCGAACTGCCGATGTTCGAATCAAACTCTGAACTGATCGAACCGAACAGCTCATCCCTATTTAAGAAACCCGTTTGTGTTTGGTACCTTGCGCGAGGTTACTGTACTTTGTGCTCCCTATACTTGGGGAGCGCAAAGTGTTAATCAGCTCTGGATTACAAAGTCCCAGAGCTGATTAACGTCTGGCTCTGGTTAGCGAAAGTTAACCAGAGCCAGAACCTGGTGTTAACGGATTCCGCTTCCACAGAATCCGTTAACACCAGCAATAAAAATAAGAAAATGAAGCACATACTCACCCTCTGTCCCGCGGAGAGGACCGCTGCTCTGTTTGCCTCCTCCGGCCGGCGGGAGCAGGGAAAGACTGGGGGAAAAAGTCCCCCCAGTCTCTCCCTGCGTATCCCTATGCCGACCGGCCAGATCTCGCGAGGCGAGATCCGGCTGGTCATGTGACCGGCAGGGGGGAACTCAATGGAGTCCTATGGACTCCAGCGAGTGGATGCTCGCGGCTGCGCTCAGCGCTGCCGCGAGCCTCCAGCTTTTTAACGGACGAAATAATGCAGGCAGCTTTTTTAGCGCCTGCATTGTAATCCAGCGTTAAAAAGCAGGCACAAGGGGGGTAAACTGCGGCGCAGTTTTTCCTCCCTTGTGCCCGCGTTTTAACGCTAGGATTGTAATAGTGCCCCTGGTGTTTTGGTCCACCAAAACTTGAAACTGAACGTTTCCTTATTAGATTATTTGCTCCGTAGAGGCGGCCATCTTTCCCACGTCACACACAGCTACTCTACAGCACCTCTCTACTTAGCTGCAAGTGCTAAGTTAGTAGGGCTGAGCGCTGAACTGCAACACAGCGTTCAGTGCCAAGTTGCTAACTTAGCACTTGCAGCGGCTGAGGAACTGAACACACCAAGTTGTACATAGAAGTGAATGTGCTATTAAATATATTGAACGAAGAATTTGCAGTGACAGCTTGACACTGTACACGGAATATGTCATCTATAGCTGACATCTATGCCTTAAAGCTATACCGTTATTGACCTCCCTGGCGGTCTAATTTTTTCAATATTTTGTGTCTAAAAGCGTCTCAATTGTTTTTTAAAGGAAACATGTTTTTGTACATAGTTAGCCTGTAATAATTAGGAATCACGCACTGAAATCCATCAAATCAAGAGTCCTTACTGGTAAAATCCTTTATAAATAAATTAATTAATTAATTAAAAAAAAATAGTAAATACACCGAGTCCGATAAAGTTTGAAACACGACATAATAATTTATTATTCCAAAAATAATTATCCAAAATAATGCAAATAAATGATGTACAATAAAATACAACAAAAAACACTGAAATCTGTCTGAGAACAAGGGTGAGACGAGGTATGGTCTATTTCTTATCCTGTACTGCCACCTAGTGGTCCTTCATAAACTTTGCCATTTGTATTCAGTGAGTGTTATGAATGAAGTTTGCTGCGTCCAGCCTCCTGCATCATGTGACTCGCAGGGAGCCATCCAGGAAGCAGCTCGCCGCGATCACACTGCAGGGACAGCGAGGGAGCCAGGAGGAGGTGAGTATGTATCCAGCCCGAGTGTGGCTCGGGGTAACAGTTCGTGGTAGTGAAATTTAACCCCGAGTCACACTCGGGAATACCGGCAGGGAGGTTAAAGTCTGACTTTAACAGTTCATTAACCCACTAATACATATTAGTGTATATAAGGGTGCTATATTCAGGAAAATATATGTAAGTTAAGTTTAAATAATACAGCAATTTGGAATATTTGGACGCTGTTAACCCTCTTAACTATGCCTTAAAGTTATACCGTTATTAACCTCCCTGGCGGTCTAATTTTTTCAAAATTTTGTGTCTAAAAGCATCTCAATTTTTTTTTAAAGGAAACGTTAATCTATTCAGAGTCACCGAACTGCACCAAAATGCTGGCGAAATGTCCAGGCTTTCGCTGGTTCAGTTTGACAGGTTTAAACAGACGTATCCCATAGGATTCAATGTAAAAAAATATACGCGTTATTATCTTTTTTATTCAACCGTTTATTCTTTTCAGTTCCAGCAAAAAGCCTTTTTTACTTATTTTTTTTAGGTATTTTTCTGGATTTTTTAGGTGACATTTTTGATTCCCATTTTTTTTTATTGCCTTCTGTAATAGACTGTTTTTTTTTTTTACAGGACCCTTTTTATTATTTCCATACATTTTCATAATTTTAAACACCTTTTAAAGAATAGTAGCTTTTTTGTTGTTTTGTTTTTTTTTCAAACCAGCAGTTAGTTCGGTGGATCATCAGATGTCTTTGGTGGCGTGCGGCAGTCAGTTCGGTGGCATTCGGCGGATTATCGGCAGCTCCCATTCAGGGAACCAGCGGTGAATACTGAATTCATCTCAGAGTTGGCAAACTTGTTTTAATTTAATTATTAATTCGTTTTTTCTTTTATTTAAAATCAGAATTTTTGAGATTTATTGCTTGTAAATAGTTTGGGCAGTATTACAATGTTGGTGCTAACTTAACCAGAGCAGTTGTAAACTTAAAACCTCCATAGACTATAATGGCTCTGGGAAGTTTATAACAGCTCCAGTTAAGTTAGCACCAAGTATGTAATATGGCCCATTATGTTGGCTTACAGTAGAAAAACCCCACAAAATAAACATAACAGTACAGTGTAAGGGCGGACGGAAACTAAAGTGAGTGACATCAAATCTGAATAAAGCAGTAAAGGCCAAGGGTACAGTCAGGAGTTGAACATTGAAAAATCTATGCCACTTTATTCAGGTGGCATCAGAGGTACCTTGCAGTGGTATTATTGGTGTTTGTGCCACTGCCGCCCGACAACCAACTGAGGGGAGCCTCCAGCTCGGCAGGCTGCTTCTTCTCTTGCCACGGCAGTGAAAAATGGCGCAAGAGCACTGCATCGTGGTCACATAACTCACCCACATCAGCCATTGTCATCCTGCTCCTCCCTTCTAAGTTCTGGACTCGGTGCCGGATCGTGCTACACCCGTGTCCGCGAGTGGACACCTTACCGATCCTGGCACTGGAAACTATTAGGGGTACAAATTTCTTTTAAAATTATGTGCCCCTAAGCAAATTGGACCTGTGGCTTATGCCCCCATGCCCCCCCATGCTACATGCTACACCACTGTTCACTGGTCTACATGAGTCTACCTGTTAGGACACAAATCCCCAAGCAGAATGCACCAGTTCTGTGATGATACCCTGCTTTCTTCCTCCCTAGCATATATCAGCCAGCATTGTGTAAAAAAAATGGATAGAGGAGAAATACCTGTCGGATGGTACCTATTTAATATGCACAATTATGGGGAAAAAATATGTTACCAGGACTGTTTTCAATGTAAAAATATATCATTTTCTATGTAGGTAACAGAAGACAGATGGAACGTACTGATCTTTACTAAAATAATAATAAAAAAATCATAACTAACAAGCATTCCTTGTAAATACAGCTCTATAATGTGGTAAATCTGCAAACATAGTGGTGTCAGTCCCATAAAATGTCCCTGTAGTCCTTGATCTATGAACCTGCAAAGACACTCACCCCAGTGAGACAGGTGTCAACAGCACAAAAGGTTAGATTTCTTTTAGAGAGGATATATTTTGCTAAGTTCGATTAAAATGAGTTGATTTATCTTTGCATATGTATTTAAAACAGCACCACAACTAAAAATCACTCAGATCTGTCAGCCATCGGCAATTCCTATATCTTACATGCTGAAGCAGGCAGGGGTTGGATGTTTGCCAGAATGAGTTGCCAGTCCAAAGGCTCTCAGACTGTGTGGAAGGTTGGGTAGTGGAAGCTGATTGGCAGCTTTCTGGTTGGATGGAAGCTGAAACAACCTTCAGGATAACATTAAATGGCCATGTTGGCTAGAGAGAGCCTTTAATTTAAGGAATTGAATTAAAGTTTGGCTGACACATCTAGGTCAGGGCCAAAATTAAGGTTAATTTTATTTTAGGAATAAGTTTAGGTCTTTGAAATTTATCAAAAATTCATAGCTCCCAAAAAATCTCTATTTAGGAGAAAAAGTTCCTAAAACGTCCGGTAATGAGTATCTAAACTATAATAAACGTTATTAGAAATGTCTTTGTGCGGATAAGATTCTTTGATCTTGCTCTAAATTATATTTAAATAGACAAATAATTTGAAGGGCCATATCACCACTTAAAAGTGTGGAAAAACCCTAGTTTCTGAATCTACATACAGCGACACTCCCTAATGTGTCTCTCTCTGGCCATTTTAAATCATCTCTTGATAAAGCCGCATGTGGTGAGCGGCAAAACGCGTCGAGATGAGGAGGTTTTAACAGTTGTCTTTGGTGTCTCTGTTTACCATGGTCTGAGTTAATTGGTTTTGCCGCTATTCAATGAGGGGGTCGCTAGGCATTAATACTATTATATGGCTAGTGTGGCTTGTCTGGATACTTGATTTCTTATCTTTCTGTTGTGGATATATTTCTTGTTTTTCAATTTCTGTAACAAAAAAAAGGTGATTTATGGCAGTGTGATTATCAATATACAATATCTGCAACAGAAGTGATTACCTGGCGCTATTATCATTTTTGTGGATAGACCATTGTATGGTAACCTACCTTGTGTAGGGAAAACTAATTACATGTATATGTGTATTAAACGTTTTTCTTGTATAATGTAAGTGTTCAATAAAGTTATACTTGGGTAGCCAGTGTCTACCTCGTTCTATGCTACCATTTTAAATCTTGGCAGGTATAAATATATGAATTGAGTTTAAAAAAACAAGTATTTTATCTAAATTCATCTTAAACAAATGATGAAGACACCACATGAAAAAGGCGCTAAATATCTAGGGCCAGATCACAACTGTGAAGCTAAGCACAGAGCTCGAGCCGTAAAGCATAAAAGCCTGAGCGCTGTGCTAAATTTTACTACATCCTATTACATCCAAGACGCAAGCTCAGCTTGCACCTGTGATATAGCAGCTGCTTACTGTACATTAACATATCCTATACTTTGTACAGGACACGTTAATATGCCCCGAGCAGATGGAGAACGAGCAATTCCAACTAGCTCGTTCTCCATTTGCGCCTGACTTTATTCTGAAAAGAATAATGTCTTTCACAGGCTGATGTTAAGTGATTGCACTTCAGTGTAAAAATGGTATAAGTGCTTTGGTTATTAACCCCTTCACTACCAAGTGATTTTCCAAAAAAATATTCTCACAAACCAGCGGTTGTCTGTATAATAATTTTTAGTGAATTATAAAGTAAGAAATATTTGAGCTTATACCTATTGTATGTCTTATGTAAATAAACTATTTTTGCCCAGTAGATGGCGCCATCTACTGCCAAATTGAGTCGAGTTAGAGGTTTGAGAGGCTAGTCTATTTTCTTCCCTACATGGGCAGCTGAAAGCCTGATATTTCAGAGCTGGCATTATGCTCATAGGGCTAAAACTTTGGGGGCACCGTCTGCAGCAAACTAATTTCATTTGCTTTTGGGCTCCAGATCAGCATACTGAGATATCTCGATATCGGGGCACCAGATGGTGCCTTTGAAGCCTGAGATATTTCTATATCGGCAGTAAAGGGGTTAATTCCAGAAGAAGTTAAAAATGTTGTAAATGTACATGCAAGGCCCATATCTGAAGATAACAGCGATAACACTGTTAAAACGCTTCAATAACTGAAGGAAGAAAACAATTTATTGGAAGCTACAGAAATCTGATATTTCTGTAGCAATAATTTTCACAAGCCTTTGCATGACAAATCTGATGGTGTGAAAAAAAAATAATCGCATCCATATTTTTTAGATGAAACTGCCTTTGTTTCCGTGGCAATTCTAATTTCATCAGGTCAATCATTTTCAATTTGCAACGTTCATAGTAAATTTAAGATTAAACTGGAAAAAAAACTCAACGAAACAAACAAAAATGGTCACTCGTTTATTGGAAATCATTGTACACTAGTAACCTTTAATGAGTTCCAACTTCCCCCAGCTTTGTGAAAAATTCCTATTACAAGTCCCATTTCACAATGTCAGGTAGCACAGAATATGAAGAATGGGATGGGATAATTACATGTTTATTTTCCCATTAAATTCTCTCCGACGTATCTGCACTTTAGAAACGTGAACATTTTTAGGGTCAGGGTTATCGCCATCGTCGGTGCAAGAAGGGGAAATCCGCCTCCGCCATAACATGAATAGTGCTGCCTGTGTGGATTCATGCTTTCCTTGACTGTTACAGCTCACCTGCAGGCCCAGCAGGTGTTACCTCTCATTAATCCCAGGCTGGCTAGTTAATCATGACACACTGCTACCTCCAATGTTTCTACATTGATGTGGTTTGCCAGTTACCGGCTTGTCAGCAAAAGACCAAGAAGCCTGTTTCTGAACTCATGTGTACCAAACCCCTTTCATTGCTAATGGACTATTCACTATCAGCCGACCCTCGACCATTGGACATTGTACTCTGGATTACCCCATTCATTACTGCGCTCTGATCACCCTTCAAGCCATGTCCTGTCTTCAAGCTGTGTCCAGGTTGTCTCCAAGCCTCCCTACTGTATACTTCAGCAACCACCCTGCAACTACCAGACGTCCTGCTAATATTCAGAGACTGCAACATACCTGTGTATATACCCGGCCAGCCCTTTTCCTGTGCTCCCTTCCTTTCCCGTCCACCGCCCCACGCCCAGCTCCTTTCCTGTCCACCGCCCCATGTCCAGCTCCTTTCCTTCCCTGTCCACCGCCCCATGTCCAGCTCCTTTCCTTCCCTGTCTACCACCCCGTGTCCAGCTCTTTTCCGTCCCTGTCCATCACTAGTGTCCAGCTCCCTTCATTCCCAAACCCTTGTGTTATATACACACAGTACAACCTTGAAAATGGCTCATATCCGAGCCGAAACGTCGGTTCAGTTTTAATTTGGTTAATAACATTTCTTGTTTTTAATACACGTGTGTGGCTTTCACGACACTGGATATACTTTGGGCCATATTACATAGTTGGTGCTAACTTAACCACAGCAGTTGTAAACTTAAAACCTCCATAGACTATAATGGCTCTGGGAAGTTTACAACAGCTCTGGTTAAGTTAGCACCAACTTTGTAATATGGTTTTAAGTTTACAACTGCTCTGGTTAAGTTAGCACCAACTATGTAATATGGCCCTATCTTTTTCTGGGCAAGCACCGTGGTGGCTCTATATTCTTTGCCATTTGGAGACAAGAAAGGTAGTTGCTGGGACAAGTTTGTTATATACAGTATATAAATGTATATCAGTTCAGTTCTTCAATAAACCCCCAGGCTACCTATTATTACCACCTTGCCTCCTGTGTGTTCACTGCATCTTGGGCTCGTATCCTCACCAGCCGGTCAAGAACCCTAACATACATAGACCTCACTATGGATTAAGCATTTACAATGCATTGGTAACTAAAAATCATATTTCCTTGGTGTGTTTGACAGTTGCCACTCTGAGATGTAATGCCTCCCAAGAACACACACTTTTTGCAAGAGGTCAAGAGTCACAGCCCCAGCACGTGACTGACCACCATTCAACACTTTTTATTTATCATGTGTGCCATATGCTTTGTGATTTTTTTTGTGTTTCATAAGGCCACTAAAGGGTGCATGGCCTAAAACATTAACTCACTCACCCCTCCTTATGGGTGTGCGTCCTTGGCATTGATTGACTAATAGCCATAATGTTGGATTTTTGGGCTTTTTTATTTCCCATTATTGGTTGATTTTGTATTTATAACAATTTGTTTAATGTTGTGTGTTTCTCTATGTGCAAATACATTAAGATTATGATACAGGGCTTAATGGGATCCACTCACCCCCACAGATGAAAATTAGGAGATACTGATTTGTGGTACTTTCTACTGGTATGAGAGGAGCCCAGTGGTGAAAGTGCCCTGAGCAATAAAGGTATCTGTTTTCATTTTAATAATCTTTACATGAATTTACACATTTCTATGGATTCTCTATACAGTGTATAAAAATAAAATTATTTCCAATATTTATTGTATTGTGACCTTTGTTTTTAATTTCTGTTTGCCGTTATCAGATAAGCAAGAGTTACTGGCACATTAAAACAAAATAAAAATAAATCCATCAAATGCATTTTAAAGTTTTTCTACATTGTTCAACTGCATTTCCCAAGACCCATAGTCTGAAAGAAAAAATACAATAAAAAAATTACTAAAGTGTGAGTTCATTTGGATTCTAAATATTCTAATGCATTATCCTATCCTAAAACAACTGCAAATTTGGCAGGACAGAATCAGTACAAAAGCGTAGGCGTTAACGTCAGAGAACAACAAAGATTCTACCTGGAAGCATGAAAAACAATACCATTTTTTTCGGGATAAATGCAGGATTCTGAACAAGCCAATTTATATAAAGAGTTTAATGTAGTCTTCCTACTCTCACCCAAATCATTTTTAAAATTTATAAAAAAAGATATGGTTTTATTTGGGCATCAGACAATAGTAGACATTAGGGACTATTTTCAAGTTGAGCTATTTGCTGTTGCGAGTGAACACATTAATCATTAACCCTCTACTACTAACAGCTCAGCTGCTATTTTAAGACAAGTCATACATGATGTTCAAAATGGCCGTCGGTTTATTGTACTTTTACACATCCTACACTACTATAAGTACTGGAAGTTGGTGAATAACAAAGAATTCCCAGCTGCCTGCTATTCAAGCCAATGTGAGCCTGTGTTTTTACAATTACAGGACCAACTGCTTGTATATCTTGTGCCATACGCAGGAGTATCACCTTCGTGATTGCTAATCAACCGCTCACTCAAAATATAGCCCGAGATTAATGTATTTTGGTTTCTCCTGATTTGTCTATTCTGGTATTCCTTGCAGATACAAGTGGTTGTCTTCATTACTTTTAAATGACCCTTATCTAATACTGTAGTCATAAAAAAGCAAAAAACCTCACAATTTTTAAGACAAATTTAATAAATAGTCTACCATCCTTACAAATAATCTTGTGCCATCTATAGCTGTAAGATGGTCCCCTGGAGTCTTAATGGTCTTCAGGGCTCGGCTCTGCATGAATTGGGACATACATATTCTGTATACAAATACAAGCTTTGTCTGAGCTATTGCAGAAATCGCACGAAGCAACAAACGTTTTGCTTGTGATTGTCAAGAGAAGATGTTTGTAGCAGATGTATCTATCAGTAACCTGTCAAGGAAGAGACAAACAAGGCTCAATGTCAAAACGGTGTTAGCACACAAAGATATCTTGTACAAAAAAATACTTTTATTCCTCTATTCTATATTCTCGTATATTTACTAAGAGATGCTGCAGACATGCTTTCCAAATGGCCAGTCCAGGGCTGATTAAGGAATAAAAATCTTGGTGAGTTTTACACTTTTTGTTTTGATTTTAGAAACGTGTTTCCTGAGTACAGTGTTTTGCTTTTACTACTATCCATCAATTGCAGGTCACTCTGACATATGGATTTAATGTTGTTTATTATGAAAGGGCCACTATCACCAAAAAACTTAAATGTCCATATTTTGTTTCTTTTATGTACTTTGTTTTTCTCTTGTGTTCCGTTATGTTCAGAGTAAAATAATACACTATATGTATCACTACTGCATCCATTATGTGATGTTTTGTATTGTAAACAGCCCCCCACAGTGTATTTACATAACTTGCTGTTCATTGTGTGGCTTTGGCTATACAATGGAGTGAATGGGTCAGGTACTGACTCACATCATTGTATCATTGTGGAATGTACCCAAAGGACATCACCAGGGGTAGATTAGAAGTCTTTTAAGCTCCCTATTTTATCTCATTCAGCTGCCAGCTCTGATCTCAGTTAACCTGGAGAAGAAGTCTCCTGCTGCCTTATCTAAACATTTTCTCCTTTACCTCATTAACTGTTAATTACTGTAGATCGAATAGACAACAGCAGTAAAGTAAAGCTATGACACAGATTTTGGTAAATGTTGCATCATGGGAGAAGTCCAGAAAACAAAAACAGGAGATAAAAAATGAACTTTATTTTTCACTTTTACATGAAATTACTTAAAAAAAACAGCATCATGAGTTTTATAATGTGTTTTCATTTGTAAAGCAAATCCTCTAGTTACAGCTTATGTAAGTGCTAGAAGCCCTTTAAGTTGCGATGCGTATATAGCAGTTGTGATCATTATTGCAATCTCCCGGAACATCAGGATCTTCCAAGGTACAGGTTATCGTTGGTAAGCAAACAAAAATGTATTAAAAACTACATAAAAGCACATAGTGTAGGTGATAAATGGTTGTCATTTATATACTAAATTGTAATACATTTTTGATGAGCTCAAGGTAGTAAGAAGTCTCTATTGCACAAATCATAGAAATTAAATATAAAAAAGGTTTAAACGTTGAAAATGTGTTTCATATAAAGTACAATTATAGTTTTCCATCAACAATGGAAAGACAAATTAGAAAATTTCAGGTTTACATATAACAAACCGAATGCTCTGTGTCAAACTGTGTGTTGATAAAATAAGTCTGTTAATGAAAAATGACATACTTTTACACCAGTATTTTTACACCAGTATTAAAACCACTAATGTTATAATTTCCCTCAGATCAAGTTCTATAAATTAAGTTAATTTTCCATTGTAGATGATGACTGTAACAGTTTATAAGAAAGCTTGTCACTCTGTTCACATGAACAATGCAGTCACATTGAATGGACACACAATGTAAATCATGATCTAATTATGATATAAAAGAAACTATGTCAAAGAATTTAAAAAAAAAGATGTGTTGGCGGCTCACCCCACTTGAAAGGACAGAACTGAATGCTCTGTGAGACCTTCACCACACAGCAAAAGGTTCATGAAACAGAACAAGAGCATTTGAACAAACTATCAAAAGGTTTTGATCAATACAAACTTTTGCAATTATCCACCATCAGCAGGGGATTTGTTGCTCATTAACAACTAAAGAAGTATGGATGTCTGTCACAGACTGTCGAAAATGGAAAAAGATATGGATGTGCTACAAACAGTGCCTGTAAATATGTAATAGACATCTTGATTTTGATAAGATGATGTGGGAAAAAACATTTCCCTTGTCTTATGTGAAAAGACAGGGAGACGATCTTTTCTATGCACATTTGAGGTGAAGAACACACAATCCATTTATACTCTACCAGGTGAAACTCGAAATATTAGAATATCGCGCAAAAGTTCATTTATTTCAGTAATGCAACTTAAAAGGTGAAACTAATATGTAAGATAGTTTAAGCCGTGATTTGTCATAATTGTGATGATTATGGCTTACAGCTCATGAAAACCCCAAATCCACAATCTCAGAAAATTAGAATATTACATGCAATTAATACAACAAGGATTGTGCATAGAACAATATCCGACCTCTGAAAAGTATAAGCATGCATATGTACTCAGTACTTGGTTTGGGCCCCTTTTGCAGCAATTACTGCCTCAATGCGGCAATGTGACATGGAAGCTATCAGTCTGTGCCACTGCTGAGGTGTTATGGAAGACCAGGATGCTTCAATAGTGGCCTTCAGCTCTTCTGCATTGTTCGGTCTCATGTCTCTCATCTTTCTCTTGGCAATGCCCCATAGATTCTCTATGGGGTTCAAGTCAGGTGAGTTTGCTGGCCAATCAAGCACAGTAATCCCACGGTCATTGAACCAGGTTTTGGTGCTTTTGGCAGTGTAGGCAAGTGCCAAGTCCTGCTGGAAAATGAAGTCAGCATCCCCATAAAGCTCGCCTGTGGAAGGAAGCATGAAGTGTTCCAAAATCTCCTGGTAGATAGCTGCGTTGACCCTGGACTTAATGAAGCACAGTGGACCAACACCAGCAGATGACATGGCTCCCCAAATCAACACAGACTGTGGAAACGTCAGACTGGACTTCAAGCATCTTGCAGTGGGTGCCTCTCCATTCTTCCTTCATACTCTGGGTCCTTTTATTCCAAATGAGATGCAAAAGTTGCTCTCATCAGGATAGAGGACTTTGGACCACTGAGGAACAGACCAACAGACCAGGTCTGTTTTTCTTTAGCCCAGGTAAGACGCTTCTGACATTGTTTGTTGTTCAGGAGCGGCTTGACAAGAGGAATATGACATTTGAAGCCCATGTCCAGGATCTGTGTGTGGTGGCTCTTGATGCACTGACTCCAGCCTCAGTCTACTCCTTGTGAAAGTCCAACACTTTTGAATGGCCTTTTCCTGACCATCCTCTCCAGGCTGCGGTCATCTCTGCTGCTTGTGCACCTTTTTCTTCCACACTTTTCCCTTCCACATAACTTTCTATTAATGTGCTTTGATACATCACTTTGGGAACATCCAACTTATTTGCATTTACCTTTTGAGGCTTTCCCTCCTTATGGAGGGTGTCAATGATTGTTTTCTGCACAACTGTCAGGTCAGCAGTCTTTCCCATGATCGTGATTCCTACTGACCCAGGCTGAGAGACCATTTAAAGGCTCAGGAACCCTTTCCAGGTGTTATGGCTTAATTAGCTGATTAGCGTGGGACACTTTGAACCTAGAATATTGCACCTTTTCACAATATTCTAATTTTCTGAGATTGCGGATTTGGGGTTTTCATGAGCTGTAAGCCATAATCATCACAAATATGACAAATCACGGTTTGAACTATCTTGCTTTGCATGTAACGAGTCTATCTCATATATTAGTTTCACGTTTTAAGTGGCATTACTGAAATAAATGAACTTTTGCATGATATTCAAATTTTTCGAGTTTCACTTGTATATGGTACTGAGTTAGGGAAATCAAAGCAGGAGAAGGATTTGGGAATAATCATAGACTTCAAACCCAGAAAAAATGCCCAATGTCAAACAGCAGCCGCCAAGGCCTGTAAAGTATTGGCATGTATTAAAAGGGGAATTCACTCTCGGGATGAAAACATTATTTTGCCTCTGTATAAATCAATGATAAAACCGCACCTTGAATATGCCATGCAATTTTGGGCACCTGTTTTAAGAAAGGATATTATAGCGCTAGAAAAAGTGCAGAGACGGGAAACTAAATTAATAAAGGGAATGGAAGATTTAAGTTATGAGGAAAGGCTCACAAGCTTAAAACTGTTTAGTCTAGAGAAACGGCGCCTTAGAGGGGATCTGATAACCTTATATAAATATATACAGGGCCATTATAAACCATTGTCTGGAAACCTATTCATTAACAGGTCTATACACAGGACACAAGGTCACCCATTTCGACTGGACGAAAGAAAATTCAGCCTAAAGCATAGGAAGAGTTATTTTACGGTGTGTAAAAAATAAAGCTGTGGAATCCACTGCCTGTTGAGGTGGTTGGGTCAGAGTCTGTATAGACTTTTAAACAATGGCTGGCTGACTTCCTGTAAAGACAGACTATTAAGGGTCATAATATTTATTATGTGGGTAAAAGCTGTTTGATCCAAAGAGAAATCTGACTGCTATTCTGGGGTCACAAAGGAATTTTTTCCCAGTTTGTTGCAGATCGGCGAGCGCTTCAGACTTTGCTTTTCACCTTCTTTCAGATCAACAGCAGTAGGTGACATAGGAAAGTTTGAACCCAATGGGCACATGTCTTTTTACAGCCTATGAAACTATGTAACTATGTACTGTCACTGCAGACACTCAACACACCTTAGGAAGCAGTCCTAGTGGCGCAGTGGTGATTCTAGAATTCTATTAAACCCTGGCCTAAAAGGCCCCTCAGGTGCTTGTACTGAAACCTAAAATTAATGTGTCACTAAGGACCGTCAGATCTCGAAGAGACGTGCAAAAGTGCAATACAAGTGCAAATAACAATCAGAATGTGCAAAATCACAATGTGTAGTTCATCCGGTTGAAAAGAACCTTAAACGCTTAGAGCATACAACATTACAATGAATAACGTATGATGATAAAGTGATTGTGCTTGTAAAGCTGCTTCTCAATAAAGTGCACATACGAGTTGTGCGCTAGTGCGCAAAGTGCTGAAAGTTCTCTATTGCATATAGATAAGCAAAAAATCAGTAAGTCCTAGACCACAATAAAGTGCACGTGCAAATGTGCTAAATATAAATAAGTCAAGTCCAGTGGTCACAAATATTTACATAGCATATGAGCCATGTTGCCGAGATGAAAGGTCTTATCCAGCTCCTCTCCTCAATGGATGATTCATAAAAGAAAAAGGAAGAAGGGGGAAAAAAGGGGGGGGAGAAAGAATTGATAGTGCAGACTGTTTCATATGTTTCAAGTGGGGATAAGAAAAAATATCTCACTCACAGATTACAGAGCCTAGTGAGTCCCTGGCTTCTTTTGGTTTCTGTTATTTTATTTGCACATTTTGTTGAGATTATGTGCTATACCTTGTAGGCTGCAACCCCAAGATTTAGATACATAAATTAGCGCCTCCACAGACTACTCCAACCTTACTCAACACACCTTGATTACTTTAAAGTGGTCAGGCTGTGTGGAGTGTTCTTCTCCCGCCTTCGGGTGCTGCATGGCAGAAAATGCTGTGTGAATCAAAGGACTTTCCTCCGCCCACACAAGCATCACCAGACAGCTGGGATTTTGAATTGCCCAGCTGACGGTCACTAACTTGGTCACCATTGATGTCAACACTCTCTGTGTACGGATATCATCCTTTCATTAGGCCGCACGCAATAGCGAGCGTCTTGAGAGAAGTAGCTAATGAGGTGCAGATGTGCATGTGCACAGCTTCAATCCATCCTTCTGTGAAAGTGCTTAAGACCTTGCGTAGAAAAGGTACGCAAGGTCTGAGCGAGGCGCAATTTGCGTATCCTACACAACGCAAGTAGAATCATTGGAGTACTCCTTTAAGGCAGAGTGGAAATGGCTCCTTCAATTTCTAACAGGTAATAGTAGACTTTATTTGGACAAAGTGAGCAGCAACAATTTGGCCATCAGGGTGGTCTTTGCCAAGTTCAATAAAAGTATAATAAACAAAGAGGAAGTGAGGGATGCTGCAGAGCTATATTAGGGTAAACTGACCTTTTTGACAGTCCATAAAGTTTACCTCATGGACTGCTGGTATCTATACTCGAGTTGCCCATGCGAATGGGGGCACGAGCAAATGCATCTATCCCTCAACCAATCAATGGCAGAAAATGTGAACCAAGAAACTCAGTTCATGGTGCACTCTGCTAGCACATCAAGTGCAGGAAGGCAAAGGGGATGGATATTTGGCTTCACTCTGTTCCCTCCCTACACATGTGGCCAAGGGATAATATTTCCATGTCTGTTCAGTTACAACAGATGCACTTCATCGTCTATGCATCTCCAATAGCAGCAAGATTAGACTAAATACTGACATCGATACTCTCTAATTTCATAAAATTGCGTATGCATTTTACAAAAATAAATGTGTCTTTAGCAGTCTCTGGAGCTTCTAGCATATTGTACAGTGCATTGTTATAATTGTCATTATAAAATAAGAAGAATGTTCTTTCCCACCCCAAAAAAAATCAATCTTATTAGAATATCTATAGAATTTGATAAATCACCTTTTCTGTGCATTCCAGTTCTTTATTGTTCTTACATAAGATGGATTACACGTTTGGAAATCTCCATTCTGCAAGTCTCAATGGATAACCTGCTTTCATTTCTGTAAACCTATTAATGAATAGGTTTAGAAATAATGGTTTGCATCCCTCAATATATGTCTTTAGTATCATAATATGCTCGCCTTGACACTTTTCCCGTAACATAAAAAGTTGCAAGTTTTTTTCTTCTTACAGCAATCTTCCATTTATTTTATTTTACTTTGTATCCAGTCATAACACATTTTCATTTATTGATACATTTGTTAATGACAAGACACTAATCAACAGGGTCTCTGAGATGTCATGATTGCACACTTGTTTGGAGTGTTTTCATTTTTGTGGTAATGTCTTTTGGTTGTATTTCAAAACAACGGACCTGACCCTAGCTGGTAGAATTTAGGGTCCCTACTTAAAATTCGATAACTGGTTATTCCGCCTCATTTATTACCTGACAGATTGGGAATGCATAACTTGCATAATGTAATAAGGTGTGTTATGGATTTTCACAAGCAGGTATGCAGTATAACGAGCAGGAGATCTGCAGGTAGCCAATCAGAGTTAACCAAACATCCCGAGTGTAAAAAAAACCTGGATATCCAGTCAAGGCTAGTGACATTAAACTGTCAAACAAACATACTTAAACTAAGTACACATTTATAACATATTGTGATTCACTGTATTAGGGTCTTATTTGTATGTGTTAAACGTTCTGTATACATTTGCTCAAACTCTTTTATTTAAGATAAATCTGTTAATTGACAAAAGTAATAGGGACAAATTACTGAAATTCAAGGTAAGGGTTAGGATCACAATTCACATGTGGCTTTAAGAATGTCACATATCTACCGGTTTTCCCCTTTGGGAAGTAAATATGTAGGGAGGACCAAAACGTCCCTTAAAGGAACATGCTATGGAAAATTAACCCCTCTAGAACACTGATGCAAACGTAGCATCTTGATATGTAATCATTACCGCTAGGAGAAATAAGCTTAATGTCTACCATTGATATTCCGATCTTGACACTACAGTCGGGTGAAAAAGTTTTTTGCCTTGTAGCTTGTGCAAGCTTACTGTACTTCTATACTTAACATGGGTAGCATAGTCTATTTTTGCCATCTCCACAAGTGAGGTATTACAAAGTGATGGTGCAGTTTACTGCCAGTACGCGCAATACAAAATGTTATCACCTCCTAAAAGCTGATGCTAAATGATTCTGCAAATATAAAATCATTTAACACGCTCCTAAAACCCCACCTAAAAAAAAACATATTCACGCTCATCCCTCAGCAGAAAGGATTCCAAGATCTGTCACTTCTTCTCCCCAGGAGCAGAGTGAGACTGAGAACAAATAGTTCCTAGTCTCCCTCCGTAGCGCTGCACGATCTCGCGTGAGCTAGGTCGTGCAGAGCTCGTGGACTGGAAGCGCAAGCCTCCTTGACAGGTGCAGGACCCGCCAGGCCGGCGTCTCTCACTCCCCCCTCTGGCACGGCATCTGACCCGGCCTCCTCGACCCGAAGTGGCACCTGAATCCGCCAACTCTCCTGGCTGCGTCGCGATCCATGGCTGGCTCCGCCGGCGTCTGACGTCAGTGGTGGGCGTGGTGGATCCCAGGGAGCGGCGGCCCAAGATCAGCTGACCGGGGGAGGAGGAACAGGGTACTTATAAGGTTCAGAAGTACTGGTGGGATGTAGGAACCCAAAATGCGGTGGAGGGAAGGAGGGAGAGTTCAGAGCGAGGTACTGTTAGGGAAATCCAAGAGGCGTAGTCGGTAGGTAGTTCCAAGGTCGAGACAGGCAGCGAGCAGGGATTGTCCAGGTCCAGAACAGGGTCTAAATAACAATGAGCAGGAGTGGTTAGGCACTGTTCACTCTAGGAAAGCGTAGAACGTATGTGCACTCAACAGATGGTTCAGGTTTAAATTTTATTTATTTTATTTTATTTATAAAAGGATTTTACCAGGAAGGATACATTGAGATTTCTCTCGTTTTCAAGTATGTCCTGGGTTCGAGAACATTGAGTGGTTACAGAAATACAAAAAAATAGTAAAATGCAAGATATTAACACAAGACCAAATATACAGATTAACAGAAAAATAAATATGGAGGAAATAGGGTGCCCAGGTTTAGGACATGCCCCCTCTGCACCTCTTCTGTCTCCTCTCTTGCGTCTATTGGCTCCCAGACCTCCAGCACTCCTCCCCCTGGTAAGCTGACCTTGGGCCGCCATGCCCACCACTGACGTCAAATGCCGAGGGCCTGGCTGGCAGCCGTGGATTGCGACGCGGCCAGGAGAGTCGGTGGGTTCGGGCACTGCTTCAGTTCGAGGAGACCGGGTCAGATGCCGTGCCGGAGGGGTGAGTGAGAGGTGAGAGGCGCCAACCTGGCGGGTCCTGCACCTGACACCTCCATGGAGTCCTATGGAGTCCATGAGCTGATACTCATGGTGGCGTGGAAGCACTACTTCAGGTATCTACTTCCAGGGCGTAGTGCTGAGATAGCACCTTTCCTGGAGTAGGACGTCATCATTGAGACGATAAGGGAAAAGCTGCAAGCGCACATTAAACCTGCTTACCATCTCCATGTTAGCATCAACAATAGAATAGGGCCCCCTATATTCTCCCATTAAATAATTATTATTTTTTTTAATTTAACCATGAGCAGCTACATCTAAAAGATCATTTTCGACCATGCACATTACATAGTTGGTTGTAACTTAACCAGAGCTGTTGTAAACTTACCAGAGCCATTATAGCCTATGGAGGTTTTCAGTTTACAACAGCTCTGGGTAAGTTAGCACCAACTATGTAATATGGCCCATTATATTTTTCATTTTATAAGAAAATAGATCCGAATGTGATACTCCTTTTATACTGTAGTGATGCATTTAGCTGTGACAAGTTTACAGTATATGAAAGCACTTTTAAAAAGAGACATGGAAAAGAAGACTGGAATGTTAGACAACACCAGAAGGAAAACAATTTGGGTCACAAACGATCATCACCAGAAGCGACTAGATTGTAAACACGAATGAAAATACACATATCACATCATTGGGGAGGGACCAGGAAGTTGCATCCCAAGCCACAAGGAATGGACACATCCTTCCTGGGAACACCCACAATGCATAACTGTGGGAGTAACCAGGAAACGGGACACAAGCCGTTAGGGCACTATAGGGGTTATTCGTTCCCTGCACTTCAGGGGAAAAAAGATCTCCATCCTGCGTTGAATTCTGCATTCACCACAGGGTCCCTGGTGTGCAGGGAATGGACCTGAAAATCCACCGCAAAACTGCCAAACCTCGCTGAAAAAAATCCAAAATTCTGCAGAAAAAAATGCATCCGATACAGAGGTATTGGATCACTTGATCCACTGCAAAAAACATGCCGAACACGTATGGAAAAATCCGACGTGCCGACAAACAGGGTAAAAGAAAAAAAAATGTTTGAAAGTGTCAAAATTGAAACGCGGTTTTCAAAAAAACTACTGAAAGAAAGAGTCTCGAATTAATATAGAAGGTCTTGTGAATTATAATAAAATGGCCGGTTACAGAAAAAAATAAAAACTATTTAAAAAAAACAGGAATAAAATTTGACAAAAAAATTGTTTTACTGCAGATTATAATAATAAACGGTTTATTAGATATTGAGTAAAAACAGGAATATTTTATCATTGAAGCCTATGGGATTCGCCTGATTAAACCTGCAGAATGAAACCACCGAACATCAGGGAATTTCTCTGGCATTTCTGTTATTCGGTGTTCCCTGAATAGATTAACCATTGCTTATCTATGGGGGAGTTCACTGCTGTCAAACTGGCAAACTGCCTGCTTTTTGAACAGCCGAATGGCCTGGAAATGGCACTGTATGGGAAAAGTCACTGTTCAGTGCCATGTCTCTGAATAACCTTGTATATAAACCTGAAAATAGCAACAGGGACACACTAACAGAGGAAGCCATAGTGGACTGGCAAGATTCATCTCAAACTTTTATTTTTACCCTCTTATTTTTATTCATATATTTATTTCTTAAATAAAAAGCATGAACTTACAATATCTGAAAAACATCTTCTCTTTTATGGATGGGCCCTGAGGCACACCTGGGAACATTGGAGGGGTGCTCAGCATTAGGATTATTTTTAAAATCTATTGAATACAAAGATGATGGATCGATGTAGCCATATTTAATTGGATATATTCTGGGAGGGCAGATGCTGCAGCTTATGCAGTTCTTTTCCCATAGATAAATCCCATTATTTGGCATGCTTGAGGGAAAGTTTTCAGTCATATAAGTATAGCTTGGAAAAAAGACGAGACAGAGGAGATATGATAGAAACATTTAAATACGTAAAGGGAATCCACAAGGTAGAGGAAGGGAGTATATTTAAACGGAAACAAAGTAGCAAAACAAGAGGACATAGTCTTAGATTAGAGGGGTAAAGGTTTAAAAGTAACATCAGGAAGCATTATTTTACTGAGAGGGTGGTGGATACATGGAATAGCCTTCCAGTTGAAGTGGTAGAGGCCAAAACATTGATTGAATTTAAGCAAGCATGGGATAGGCATAAGGCTATCCTAAACAAAAGATAAATCCAGGTAAAGTATCCATGTAATTGGGCAGACTAGATGGGCCGAAAGGTTCTTATCTGCCGACATTTTCTATGTTTCTATATCCGGCTGGGTGGAGTAGAGGTAACATTACTGCTCTGTGTGTAGAGAGCCTGTGGAGTCATGGGTTCGATCCCGACAAGCACCTCTCCAGTAAGTATCCTTGGGCAAAACACCTAACGGTACATACTCGCCACCCAGGACATACTTGAAAACGAGAGAAATCTCAATGTTTCCTTCCTGGTAAAATACTTTCTCAAAAAAATATATATATACGCTATATTGCCAAAAGTATTCGCTCACCCATCCAAATCAGGAGCTGGGCAGGTGAGCGAATACATTTGGCAATATAGTGTATATATCCCAATATAATAGCACAAATTTATGGTGTGAGACATCCATTTTTTTTAAATGTCTGCTACATTTCTGTGCAAAAATAAAATATGATTAGGTACTTGATTAGTCAGTTTCCTTTGAAACATTAAAAGCTGCTGTTTCACCTGCTTCAAATTGAGTTGACATATCATTCTGAAACCATTTCCCACTTCAAAGACAGAACATTTATTGCTAACTTTCTCCTTCTGAGACGACAAAAAAACGAGTTCTCGGCAGTTACTTGAATACATTTGGATAGTAGTTTGCCTGAGGTCTGCGAGAGATTTTACATGATTTCACACAATTTTATGAGATATGTAGGGGTCCTGGAAAGGGGAAAGGGAGCCGTGAATCAGACTGAAGGCGATGACATCAAAGGAAAATGACACCTTCCGGGAACAGCTCTGGCAGCAGCCGGGCCGAGCTTTGTATGTGATCCCTGCCAGAAATCGCAGTGATAACTTGCAAAGGCTAAATGGTAACACGAGAAGTAATTAAGTTTCCATCTGCAAGCCTGACAGGTCATGTCAAATTACAAAATGATGCTTAATTTCCTCACCTTTATTTCATCCTGTAGCAGAAAGGGAATCCTTGCCCTACCTTTGGGCATTGCAAGTATCTAGCTTGTAGAAATAATATATTCAAATTAGGTGAGTATACGTCTAAGCCACATGTAAAATGGATAATGAAGGTAGAAACTGGAAAGATGTGTTAAATGGACATAGTAAAGGATATACTTCACCTCAGAATACTGTAAAGGTTTCGGACTCTCTCCTTCATGTGTTCTGGCAATGTCCAAGTGTGGGGGGCTATTGGGAGAAGAAAAGTAGGCTCCCATCTCACTGCACTTCTCTCACACTCCCTTTTTGCCCGAAAATGTATCTATTACATCTGATACCTACTAAGAAAAAAGTCCGCCACAGGGGTTTCATATCTATTGTACTTGGGGTGGCCAAGTCTGTCCTTGCTCGTCACTGGCGTTCCTCCATCTGTCCCACCGTAAGGGAAGTCATGATCTCCTTGGAAAGTGTGTTTAACCCCTTCGCTACTGAGGCATTTCACATCTGTGTGCTGAGCTCATTTTTACCGCTTTTGCTCATCATGTTTAAACGTGATTTGAAGGCACATTTTATTATATGACCCAGACATATTATATATCGTTCTTTCCGTCAGACTCGGCAGATTCATAATATGTCGTTATTATATGTATACTATGTATACGTCATGACCTGTCTGTATATTATAACAAAAAATGCAATAAATTAGAATTTTTAATCATCTACAACGTGTAAAGTGTTTTTTTTTTCACATTTTATCATGCAAGCCTTTGCGGTTATATATTCTATGGGGTGCGCTTGTTAAAAAAATTAGAAATGGGGACTCGTCACATTTTTTTGGTGGGAATTACGTGCTTTTTAGCAAACGAACCCCATAGAAAAAAATCATTAGTGCATCATCATTGTTCACATGATAATGGAAATGTGAACAATATTGCTGCATTAATAAAAACAATACACAAAAAAGTTTTTTTTTTTTTTTATTACATTTGATTTTCTTTAATTTTTTTGTTACTTTGAACATGGCCATGTTAGGTATCATTCGAAAGGCCATGCCCTTCCATGACCCCCTACCTGTCACTGTTCTGGAGATATGGGGGTTCAAAGGAACCTCCTATCTTTACCAGGGGATTTCCTCGGGAAATCCCCAGGCAGCTAGGGGTTTCCCGGCTAGCTGATATCATCGTGTGATGTGCAATGTTGTCCGGTTAGCCAGGGGGGACTCGGAGGTGGAGCCGCCATCCAAGATGGCGGCCCCCACCGGAGCTAGATTGCGATCTGGCGCCTAATGGTGCCGAAACGTGATCCGCCACTCATGGGGTTAAAAACAGGCATCGCTTTAAAGGGCAGACACTGCTCTTCAAAGCATTGCCTGGTTGGCGATCTCCCGGCATTGCCGGGGGCGATGGCGCGATGATGTCATTGACTTCAGGAGGGTTATAAATTCGGTGTCTGACTTCAAAGATGTCAGAACGCCGCAGGACCCTGGAGAGAGAGGTGAGTATCTCTCCCGGGGCTCCCGATTGCGGGTGACGTGTGGAGAACGTCCTCCACATATAGTGGGAGTCAATGTGGACGTTCCCCAAACGTCACCTGCAGTGAAAGGGTTAAATATGAGGAAATGTTCCAAACTGCGAATACCTCGCTGAGTCAGTTTCAAGATATTTGGGAAGGCTGGACAAAATTTATTTCCTCTGGTAAATTGATATAACATAACTACTGCTGTAACGCTGCCATATGTTTTATATTATTTGTGTTTGTTACTGTTTTTTTCTTTTCTTCTATTTGTTTTCTTTAGATATAGTGAAAACTTGAAGTTCACAGACTGTGTAGACTTTTTTGCTGTGCTCCATTTCTGAAGCTTTATCACGCTGCCTGTATATTTGTCATTCATTACTGGACTTCCATTATTTGTGACATTGTATTCTGTACACGTGTGAACTATTAATAAAAACCTTAATATGGAAGAAAAAAAAAGGAATACTGTAAAGGTAATGAAGGTAAGTGCCGCCGCGAACATCCCTTCCATGGAGTCCGTAGGACTCATATGACCTGATGGATCTCGCCTCGCAAGATACGGCAGGTCAGCGTTTTTCCCCCAGTCTCTCACTGCTCCCGGCAGCCAGAAGAGGCGGTTGAAGCCGCTGTTCTCGCCGTGGGGTAGGTGGTGAGTATGTGATTTTTGGGGGTTTTTGGCTGACGGATTGCTGACGGATTATGCAGAAGCGGGATCCGTTAGCACCAGGTCTTGGCTGTGGTTAACATTTGGGTTAACCGCAGCTGGATGGTATGCGCTCCCCATGTTAAGTATAGGGAGCGCAAAGTACAGTAAGCTTGCGCTGAAAAGCACAAGATCCGAATAGCTAATGGGTTTTTCAACCCGTTAGCATTCGGATTGTAATATGGTGCGCCCGCGCTAGGGCCACCAATGCTAACGTTAACGCTCACACAGGTGAGCGCTAACGTTAATGTCATGAATGTAAAAGGGCCCTTGTATTGTTTAAATGTATCTGTGCTGTCCAGAATTTTGCCTAACGGACTATATTAGACCTACCACCAAATTGGATTTTATTCTTTGAGAAACCTAGACAAATAATGATTTCTTTACCGTTTGAATAATCGTTGAATAACTTGCATTTCTTGCATAATTCCTGTTGCCATCTTGCTTACTTTATAAGTGTGTAACCTGAACTCAATACCCCTCCCTTCTCCTCCTCGACAGAAAACAATCCACCTCTTTATTAAATGAACACTCAAGTATAAATCCACCTCTTTTTATGTCCTTAAATAATTGGACAGAGGCTGCTGACAATATCTCTAATAATGCTCACTTTTCTCCCTCACTGCTTGTCCCCGTCAGCTCAGGGCTTCCGAAAACCAAAAGTCCCTGCAGTTTTTTTTAATGTAATTTGTTTACCTTTGCAACTTGCGTTGTGTAGGGTTTGCAAATTGCACATCGGTTGCGACATGCATACTTTCTGTACGAAAGTTTCGTAGTGCCTGTGTGGAATGACAGATCAGAGCTTTGCATGTGTGCACATCCAGGCTAGCCATCAGAAATTTTGGGGCCCCTTACTGACCCTCAGAATGCCCCCCCCCCACGATCCCCTCTTCCCATAGGAAATCAATATTTACTGTGAATCTAGGTCATATTACAGAGTGTTAGTCCCAATATCTTACAAAATCACCCACCACAGCACATTTAACCACTTCGCTGCAGAGGACGCGCTCAGGAAGATCGCTGTGCCCCCCGGTGCGGGCTGACATCCTTGATGTCAGCCCGGCACTCCGGAACCACCACGGGCACAATAGATGTCATCGCGGCAGCGCGATGACCTCTATTTCAGGCGCCCCCCGCGTGTGCGGAGGAGGTGCCTGAAAGGGAGGGGGGGTCTGCCCTTCCAAATGGTACCTGGCATTAACCCCATGGGGGCCGGATCACGATTCGGCGCCGAAAAGCGCCAGTTCGTGATCCTTTCACGGAGCTGGCCAACATCTTGGATGTTGGCCAAGTCTCCAGGAACTCCCCCTGAGGACTGGCGTCATCGTGCATAGCACGATGATGCCAGTCCTGGAGTTAACCCCTAGCTGCCAGCAATGGTGGAGATAGGGGGTTCCAATGAACCCCCTATCTCCCGATCCGTGGCAGCTAGGGGTTAATGTTTGATATCGTTAGACCGGCCAGAGCATGGCCTTTTCAACGATATTAAACATGACCATGTAAAACGTTTTTGTAAACAAAAATAAAATTAAAAATAAAAAAATATAAAAAAATAATAATAAAAAAAAAAAGTTGTTTATTTTTTATTTGTTTTGTTTTATAATGTGAATAATGCTGCTGCACTAACGATTTTTGTATGGGGTGCGTTTGTGTAAAATAGCGAAATTTTCCCAAAACAAAATGTAACGAGACCCCATTTATAATTTTTTTAACAAGCGCACCCCATAGAAAATATAACCGCAAACGATCGCATGTTAAAATGTGAAAAAAAACACTTTACACGTCGTACATTATTGAAAATTCAAATTTTATTGCATATTTTGTTATAATATACAGACAGGAAATAACGTATACATATAATAATGACATATTATGAATCTGCCGAGTCTGACGGAAAGAACGATATATAATATGTCTGGGTCATATAATAAAATAAGGCTTCAAAACGCAGTTAAACATGAGGAGTAAAAATGACCTCAGCACACAGGTGGGAAATGCCTCAGCAGCGAAAGGGTTAACATAAAAAAAGTATCTATCTGACTCAAATAATTTAAGACAGTAGGAAATTCAAATTGTGATTAAAAAATAATAGGAATCAAGATCGTAGTACAGAGTGTTGCTCCCAATACCTTAAAAATCACATACAATGTGTATTAGTACAAACAATGTAGCATAAAAGTATAATTATATTATTCCACTGGTTTAGCATCAGAGCACTACAGCAATAGAACTTATAGTAATGTGCACTGTGATGAGCATATCAGAGCACCACAGCAATAGAACTCACAGTAATGTGCAATGTGATGAGCATATCAGAGCACCACAGCAATAGAACTCTTACAGTAAAAGCAGTGAGTATGAACGTACACAGAAATCCACAGCAATAGACCTCTAATGGTAAAGGCAATGAGTATGACTGTACACAGGAATCCACAGCAACAGACCTCTAATGGTAAAGGCAATGAGTATGTATGTACACAGGAATCCACAGCAATAGGCATCTAATGGTAAAAGCAATGAGTATGTATGTACACAGGAATCCACAGCAATAGACCTCTAATGGTAAAGGCAATGAGTATGTATGTACACAGGAATCCACAGCAATAGACCTCTAATGGTAAAGGCAATGAGTATGTATGTACACAAGAATCCACAGCAATAGACCTCTAACATAGGCAGGGGGTCTCTCCTTTATCATGTCCATCTCACCGCCTCCCTTTTCAGTCGATTTCATCTCCCCCTCCTGTTTTCAGTTATTCTCCCCCTCCTCGGTTTTCATTTCACTCCACTCCTCTTTTCATTTAATCCCCCTTCACTTTTCATTTCACCCCCCCTCCTTTGGTTTCATTTCTCCCCCCCCATGTTTAATTACCTTCCTCGGTCCTGCTACTGTCAGCCACCGCAGGTGCTCTCCTCCACGTGCATCATGAGCGCTGGGAGGAAGTGACGTTATATGAGCACTTCCTCCCAGCGCCTAGAGTACACAGGAGGAAGCCAGGCAACCAGGAGTCGGGTGGAGCATGGTCTAAAGACGTCTGGCGGGCCGTCTCTGACGTCATCAGCGGGGGCCTGCTGGTGGCCATTTTGGAGTCCCTGCTCGCCGGCAGCCGGGCCCATGTAGGCCGCAGTGCCTCTGAGGCCTGCAGCCTAAAGTTAACATAATTGCCGGCGGCCTAAAGTTAACATAATTGCCGGCGGCCCCCCCCAGTCTTCGGGCCCCTTACAGCAACATGGGCCGTAATGTCCTGATGGCGGCCCTGTTCAGAGGCTCTCAGAGGCTCGCCATTACGGGCCATCTGTGAAAGGTGATGTCAGCACACAGAGAGCATGCTTACATCACCAGTCACTTATCTGGTGATCTGCAGCTGAGAAATTTAAATCCGGGAGAAAAAAGTAGACAGACACAGAGGTGAAATGAATAGAGACAAAGTGGGGGGGGGGAGAAATAGAAGCAGAGAGAGTTACATATCTCCCTGCACATTTACTATCCCCTAGCAGCCTTATGGTCTTCTGCACCCTTATAATGCTGGCTGCATTTCTTAGCCTTTTGTGTGGCCTGTGGGTGTGGGGCCCCTTACAGTATACACCCAAGACCTGGACCCAGTTCAACCCCACCCAAGAAGCGGGCTTGGTTTTCAAATGTACATATAAAGACACAAATGTATAATAAAATAATTTAAAAAAATATATAAACCAGCGATGTCAAACTCTGGTCCACCAATTATCCAGTCAACATCACTATTGTAATGTACCTAAACATGCCTCCTAATCTCAAACGTATTTTGCATTTCAATACTGTTTATCTTAATTTTTTCTGTAAAGCATTTTAAAATATAACTGCCTTTTTTCATGTACCAATTATCCCTTCTTTGTGCACATGTTTTGTTTTTAGTCATAATGTTGAAGGACACCTTTTGTAGTTTATTTGCATCACTGTTATTTTTATTAATTCAACAACAGCTGCACTTTAACTGTATTTCGCAGCACAATTAATTTATAGAATTATCTTTGTTCATGTGGCATGTACTTCAACCATCTACTTGTTTTAAAAGCCTGTGCCTGCCAAGCTGGGGTGGGAGCCAGGAGGGCCAGTGCCATGCCCCCCCTCTTTTATAATTGGCCGCACAATATAGGCAGCTGGACAGCACAACTAGTTAGGGGTGAGGAGCCAAACAACCTGGTGATATGCCCATTAGACATGTGCACAGTACAAAATTTCGTTTTGAACTAAAAGATTAGTACTAAAATGCAATTTATTTAGTTGCTAAAGAAATTCGTTTTCAGTTCTTTAGTATGAAAACTAATTTCATTCATCCGAAAACCAGTGGATACAATCACTATTGTAGTGGCTCCTCAGAGGGCTGAGATCGCTGCTTGTTACAGTATCTCTCACTCTCAGCACACTATTGGCCATATTACATAGTTGGTGCTAACATAACCAGAGCTGTTGTAAACCTCCCAGAGCCATTATAGCCTATGTAGGTTTTCAGTTTACAACAGCTCTGGTTAAGTTAGCACCAACATTGTAATACTGCCCCATGTCAGGCAAAGCTGTTACAGTAACTGACTGCTGCTCATCACAGCGCTCAGAGTTTCAGTAAAACGAGTAAATAATATTTTTATATATAAGCGGTTAGAACAATATTATTTCCTTGTTTTACTGAAACTCTGAGCGCTGTTACAGTCAGTTACTGTAACAGCTGAGCCTGATACATTCACGGTTATTCAGAGAGTGTGAAAAGCAGGAGAATGAAAAATTCTATGTCAAAATAGCCGATTTGGAAAGTGAGATGAAAGGGAGAATTTTTCTGGTTTGGCTATTTTGACCTAGAATTTTTAATTCTCCAGTCATTCTCCTGCTTTTCACGCTCTCTGAATAACCCTGATTGCACTGAGAGATAATTTAACAAGCAGCCGATCTCAGCGCTCACAGCCACTGGATTTAAAGGGCTTAAAAAAAAAGGCTCCTCTCTGTATAATGTTTAGAACATCCTCCTGCATTAATTAATACCCCTCTCTGTATAATGTATACAACATCCACCTGCATTAATTAATACCCCTCTCTGTATAATATATAGAACATCCTCCAGAATTAATTAATGCCCCTCTCTGTATAGAACATCCTACTGCATTGGCATGTGGAGGGTGCAGAACTTCGGATGTTGCGCTCTTCATTGCTGGTCTCCTTCACTCATCAGTGTAATATCACAAAAAGGACTGAAACTAAAATGTAGTGCATTTCATTTTAGTTTCTTTCGTTTTTTGTACTGAGCAGTTTCGTTTCTCTTGAGTCATACGAAAACTAAATTATCCCAAAATTCGGACTAAATCATTTTAGTACTAAAACGAATGCACATGTCTAATGCCCATTCATTCACCACGTCAAGTGGGGATACAGGGTCTTTTGGGGGTAACCCCATAGTGACCGGGAGGTTTTACTATTGTCAGACTGAAAGTACCCACTGCTGTTTTTACATTTCTGCGCTGTTTGTGTTTAGGTCTAATTTTCCTCTTACTCGTTTACGGTACCCACACATATTATATACCATTTTTCCCACCATTAAATGGACTTTCTAAAGATACCATTATTTTCATCATATCGTCTTTCTCTTTGGCTGTCTACCTGTATCTGGCTGTCTCTGGCATCCTCTAACTCTCTGGCAATTTGTTTCGCTGACTGGCTCTCTGGGGACTTTATGGGAAGTAGAGCACATTTAGTTCATAGGAAGAAGTCTGTGGACACCTATAAAACAGGCGTAACTCACTAAATATTGGTGTAAACTTAAAACGGATTCTTTTATCATGCTGAATTGATACGGGTCATGTTTTAAATCATGGCCATATACCAACCCAGCCAGCAGCCACAACAATAATGACTAGAGCCTCTTTTTCGACTGAGCCTCAGACTGTGTACTATAAATCATAAATTTTGTCTAGGAGCTGTTAATTTTGAGGGTAGTCAGAAAACAACAAGCTATTTCATTCTAGTTCATTCTTCTCTGCTTGAGCAGATATTTTGCGAAATATATCATCAGTCCCTGGTGTTACGCAATTTTGCATTTCCAGGGGCACTGCAAATTTGTCTCTCCCCGGGCAATGCAAATACTAAGAGTGGGACTGAAACAAACTTAAAATGATTTCCCAGCCTGCTGTATAATACATTGCACCTAACATTTGCCTGTCTTCTCTGCATTTACTGTGGAGCACTGTAATTGCTATTAGAATTCACTGTGTTCTTGATCATTTAGCAATTCCTCAAATAACAACTTGCTGTAAATCCTGTTTTCCATTAAATATTTATGTTATGCTTCTCCTGTTCGTACAGAAAATGACAATGGCAAATCATTTTGAAATCACAAATATATCACATAATACATCATAAAGATGATATTAACTTTCCATTCCCTATGCATGTTTTAGCTTTTAAGTTTTACAAAAGCTTAATGAAATGCTGCAACTCATTTCTACACTTTTTTTTAAATAAATCACAATGTGCAGATACTTCCAAGAAGTGTTTGCACATTAATGAACATGAACAAACTTTGCGCCCTATTCTGGCCGAGGTGTTACCATTAACAAATGTGTCAATATGTAAAATAATCCCTTTCATTAATATTACTGGATAACTGGGCATTTCAACCAAACCGCAAACCCTTGCTAAAGGATGGCTGTTAAGGATGTCTTAACCAAAGGGGACAGGGGTTGTTCTTGCCAAATTTTGGCATTTGCATCTCCCAGTTGTTGACTTGCTCGAATAGTGTGGTGATTTTTTAGAATGAACTTTTTGCTGTTTGTATTTCTCTGTATCACATACGTCTTTTCAGTTATCAATGCAGAACAGAAGAAAGGCTAAAAGATACATATTGAACAGTTAAACAGAAACATTACATGATGCAAACAATGGAGGAATGACTAACAGGGTAATTCAAAGAGAAACGACAAGTCACTGCACTTTTTGTTCTCTTCAATTCGGGGCGATTCGGCGATCCCATTCCGGTGACCCTGCGGTGTATTCAGCAAGCACCAGAGGGCCGTCGAAGTGCAGGGAAAAGCCGCCTCAAACCCGATGAAAACTCACCGCAAAAACCCGGCGAATGCACGCCGAAACTCGCAAAAACATTTGGATTAACCCGCCAAAAACGGGGGAAAAACCCGAGCAGGAGCCGATCACACGCAGCGCAGCTGCCGGAAAAAGCTGACACCGCAGACGAAGGAGGTGAATAAATTAGGAAAACAGTTTGCTTGAATGTTTGAAACGTGAAACGCTGTTTGCAAAGAAACTACTGAGCGAAAATATCTGAAATTTACATATGAGGTCCAGGGAATGAGAATAAAAAGGGCTGTTACAGAAAAAATAAGTAAAGTTGAAAAAAAAAGAAAATCGGAAATTTTTTAATAAAAAAATCCCGAAAAATGCTTAAAATATCCTAAAAAAAATCTATGAATAAAGAGACTCTTTACTGCAGAATATTATAATCAACAGTTGAATTAAAACGGGAATATTTTTAACATTGAAGCCTATGGGATTCGCCTGAATAAACCTGCCGAATTAAACCACCGAATGACAGGGCATTTAGGGAACCTTTCACTGCTGGTTTTTGTTTTTTGAATAGCAGAAGCATTGCTTCTCTATGGGGATTTCACTGCCCTCGAACAGGCACCGTATGTGCAGGCAATTCACCAAGATTTGGCAAATTGCCTGCTCTCTGGATAGCCGAATGGGCAAGAAAGGTAACCGAACGCTGAATTTCAGCGTTCGGTTCCCTTTCGGCAGCCATTCGGATCTCTTTGTATAACCCTGTATATAAAGAAAATAAAAAGGAGTCTTATAAACTCCCTATTGAATAGGAGAAACCTTGCATTATAATGTAGTGTATGCAGCTGCCCCGCAAGCGCACCTTCATAAACTTACTGCATTGTATAACTCATTCTGCCGCTTTGTGCTACAAAATAACTAATTGACCCACCACTTTGACATGTTAAAAGAGCTAAACTGGCCCTCGCCGGAATCTAGATGCACCCTTCACCTTATCAACCTAGGGCCACATTACAATGGTAGCGCTAAAATGGGGACGCTAGAGAGAAAAACCTGCGCCTACAGGTTTCTCTTTTGCGCTCCCGTTCTAGCGCAAAATTACAATGCAGGCGCTTAAAAAGCTGCCTGCATTGTTATCAGGTGCTAAGCCACCAGGGCTAACGTTAACGCTCACGCAGGTGAGCGCTAACGTTTGCACCAAGTATGTAATGTGGCCCCTGGTGTTTAAGAGCTTTTCTGGGAAGCTACCACCCTACCTGAATAGACTGCTTCCCCCAGCAGTTCCCTCTTCCTATAACCTCCAATCCAGGACCTGCACCTTATTTGCAGTACCACAATACAAAAAAAAAGTGTCTCGATCCTCATTTTCCTACAGAGCCCCACAATTATGGAATAACCTCCCAGACGCCATCAAATCTTCCCCCGGTCTAAAGTCACTTAAGAGATCTCTATTAACATACCTCAATACGGAATGCACCTTTAAACATGTAACATAATGAATATATTACCTACATATTTATTTTCTGTTAATCTGTATATTTGTGTTGTTTTTTAATATCTTGCATTTTATTACTTTGTATTTCTGTACCTACTGTAACAATTCAATATTCTTGAACCCAGGACATTCTTGAAAGTGAGAGAAATCTCATTGTATCCTTCCTGGTAAAATACTTTACAAACAAATAAATAATAAATAATATAGAGCAGAAGGATATAAAGCTCCCTCAGTTCCCTATAACGTCTCCTTAGTGGTAGAATGTATTTATAGGAAATTATGCATTTAAAAACTGAATTACAGCTCCTTCTCCTCTTCAGCTGTGCACAGCAAGCAAGGGATTACTAATATATAGTGGGTGGGCAGCGGCTTGTGAGATGTCACTGGGGAAGAGCAATGTGATTACAGCAAAGTACCACAGCCATAAAAGTACTCTATTACTACACTGTAACACATTTTAAGACAGCTGTGAACTGGTTTGGTGAGTCTGTGTTTCGATACATAGGACATTTAAATATTTAGGGCTAAATTACAATCTTCGTGCAAATGTTTGCGCCGGCGCAACAACACATTAACGCAAGGGGTAAAGCCCTTTGCGCCGAATGCCATATTACAATGTCAGCGCAACAAACGCGCATAATCGTCTACCGCAGGTGAACCTGCGAGAACACTGCGCGAGCTTACTGTACGTTGCGCATCCTATACTTAACATGTGAGCGCAAACACGAACCTGTGCTGGTACGCGGATGGTATTACAATCTATGCGCAGGATTTAATGCATAGCCTTTGCGTGCATAATTTTAGCAACTCCTAAAAGCTGGTGTTAATGGCAAATCTGAACAACCTGGCCGTACCCAAATACACCAGCCCAAAAAAAAAAGCAGCAATGTATAGTTACACATTCTACTCATACCAAACCAATAAAATGGCGAAGTTATTTTATTTATTTATTTTTAAAGGATTTTACCAGGAAGGATACATTGAGATTTCTCTCGTTTTCAAGTATGTCCTGGGTTCAAGAACATTGTTACAGAAATACAAAGTAGTAAAACAGTTGTGTGTGCGCATTTATTATTGCTGCAGCATATATGCTCAGATTGACTTTGGCAGGCGCAAAAACGTAATGTGAGACAATTGTGGTTCTTAATTCTGATTGGCTGAATCGCAGGCAAAAAACAGTGCGCACACTGATTTCTACGTGCAACGGTACTGCGCGAGCATTTGTGTGCGTCCGGTTTACGCACGTTATTGCTCGACGGATGAAAAAATGCGCGAGGATTGAAATTCCAGCGGTGATTTGAGCGCGTAAACATTTAACGTTTGGCGCACAAATTCACGCGTTGCGCATGGCGTTTTGCGTGAAGATTGTAATTTAGCCCTTAATATTTTAGGAAATGCTGATATTGGTAGTAGGGACGAATTGGTACAACTGGATTAGATGAGTAAAATCATACGTATTTTAAACGGATTAACGCTAATGCAATTATCCCTGATCTGTGTTTATATACACATGTGTATATGAAAGGAAGACAGGGATATTGTAAACGTGTCTTCAGGCTTGCTTGTAAAAATAGTGGTCCCTATTTTAAATGTGCTTTTGTTTGGCAGTCGCCCACCTGTAGTATAAATGCTGCACAAACCTTTGGCAGTCGCCCACCTGTAGTATAAATGCTGCACAAACCTTTGGCAGTCGCCCACCTGTAGTATAAATGCTGCACAAACCTTTGGCAGTCGCCCACCTGTAGTATAAATGCTGCACAACCTTTGGCAGTCGCCCACCTGTAGTATAAATGCTGCACAAACCTTTGGCAGTCGCCCACCTGTAGTATAAATGCTGCACAAACCTTTGGCAGTCGCCCACCTGTAGTATAAATGCTGCACAAACCTTTGCCACTGCAACACAACCTTCCAATTATGAGTCACTTATTATACAAACAACTGGCCTCACACTTTTTAGGACTGCATGAAATGTCGGCAGAGATTTGTCAGGTTTCTCACTTTACTAGTGAAGGGACACTGGAGAACTATTTATTTTCTACTTCATTTAAATTTCAGTACGAGAAGGTAGTGGATCTATCCCTTCAATGACGGAGGAGAAGTGAGTTTTAAATATGTTCATGTTCCTTTTTAAGATGTTGCAGTTGTATAATCACTGAACACTAGCAGGGTTATCCAAAGAGATTCGAATTGCTTGAGAAAGGTAACCGAACGCTGAAAATCAGCCTTCGGTTACCTTTCCTGGCCATTCGGCTATCCAGAGAGCAGGCAATTCGCCAAATCCTGGCGAATTGCCTGAACATACGGTGCCTGTTCGGTCCCTGTTCGAGGGCAGTGAAATCCCCATGAAAAAGCACTGCTTCGGCTATTCAGAGAACACAAACCAGCAGTGAAAGGTTCCCCTAATGCTCTGCCATTCGGTGGTTTCATTCGGCAAATTTATTCAGGAGAATCCCATAGGCTTCAATGTTAAAAATATTCCCGTTTTAATTCAATATCTAATAAACCGTTCATTATAAAATTCTGCAGCAAAAAGTCTCTTTATTTATAGATTTTTTAGGATACTTTAAGCATTTTTCTGAATTTTTTAAAAAAAAATTAAAAGTCCGATTTTTTTTTTTTATTTTTTTTCAGTTTACTTATTTTTTTTGTAACAGCCCTCTTTAGTATCATTCCCTGGACCTCCTGTGAAAATTTCAGACATTTTCGCTCAGTAGTTTCTTTGCAAACAGCGTTTCATTTTCCCAGATTCATACAAATGGTTTTCTAATTTATTCACTGCCTCCTCTACGTCACAGCTGCTTCGGCTCTGTGTGATTCGGCTCATGTTCGGCTCCTGTTCGGCTTTTCGAAGGTTAATCCAGATGTTTATGCTTGTTTTCAGCGTGCATTCGGTTAGTTTTCGTCAGGTTTGCGGCAGCTTTTCCCTGCAATTCGGGGACCCTGTGGTGCTTGCTGAATACACCGCAGGGTCACCGAAATGCAATCGGCAAAAGGAACCGAATTGAAGAGAACGAAAAGTCACCGAACGTGCGGTGACTTTTCGAATCTCTTTGGATAACCCTGTAGGTGCCCTATAACTATATTCGCACAAACGTTTACGTCGGCGCAACAACACATTAACGCAAGGGGTAAAACCCTTTGAGCTGAACGTCGTATTACAATGTCAGCGCAACAAACGCGCGTATTCGTCTACCGCGGGTGAACCTGTGTGAACGCTGCGCGAGCGTACTTTATTGCACGTGTCCTATACTTAACATTGTGAGCACAAACACGAATGAACGCTGGTACGCGGATGGTATTACAATCTATGCGCAGGATTTAACGCATAGCCGTTGCGCGCATAATTTTAGCAACTCCTAAAAGCTGGTGTTAATGGCAAATCTGACCGACCTTGCCGAACCCAAATACACCACCCCAAAAAAAAAAATGCAGCAAAGTATAGTTACACATTCTACTCATACCAAACCAATAAATTTGAGAAGTTGTGTGTGATTTTATTATTGCTGCAACATATATACTCAGATTGACTTTGGCAGGCACAAAAACTTAACGTGAGATAATTGTGGTTCTTAATTCTGATTGGTTGACTCGCGTGAAAAAAAACAGTCCGCACACTGATTTCTGCGCGCAATGTTGCTGCGCGTGTATTTGTGCGTGTCCGTTTTACGCGCGTTATTGCCCGACGGATGAAAAAATGCGCGAGGATTGTAACTCCAGCGTTGATTTACGCGTGTTAAGGTTTAACGCTTGGCACACAAATTCACACGTTGCGCGAGCGTTTTAACGCGAAGATTGTAATAGGGCCCTAGGGGGGTTATTCACAAGTGCCCGTGTTTGCTGGTGTTTCGGGGCCAATAAGTAAGGCTTGTGCTTCCAGGCCACGTGACCTGCACAATCTCGCTCTCGCAAGATCGCTCACGGCTGTGGAGTGATTCCCGGAAGGAGACTGGGGACTTTTTGTCCCCAGTCTCACTCTGCTCCCGGCGACAAGAAGCAGCAGATTGGCTTTATGATTCTATTGCTAATTACTCTTTACAATCACCATGCTAAGTATAGGGAGATCAAAGTACAGTAAGCTTGCAGTATAAAATGCTTTTAACCCATTAGACTTGGGATGTGATATGGACGGCATGCATTAACCTCATTTAACTTAGCGCTAACGCTCATGAATGTGAGCATAAGTGCTAGCGTTAAGAGATGATAGGGCCCATACAGAATAGTCAGTCCCAGCAGATGCGTTTGATTGAGTATACTCAGGTCTATTCAAAGAAAAGTGAAACTCAAGAGAATGACTGGAGAAGTAAAAATTCTAGGTCAAAATAGCCAAACCAGAAAAATTCTTCCATTTATCTCGCTTTCCAAAATAGGCTATTTGGTCTAGATTGTTCTCTTCTCCTGCCACTTCTCCTAATTTTCACCTTTATTTGAATAGACCTGTATATCTTGGGAGTGAAGGGAATAATGGGGAAAAAAAACATTTAGCAGTGAAACTTTATCAATAAATTTGTTTTTGGTTTAGGGTGACATAATGAGCAACATGTTAAGAACAGTGCTGTATGCTGATCATCCACAACATTAGAACCACTGACAGGTGAAGTTAAAAACATTGATTATATGGTTACAATAGCACCTGTCAATGCATGGGATATATTAGCCAGCAAGTGAACAGTCTGTTCTCGGATTTCATATGTTGGAAGCAAGAAAAAGGGCAAGCAAAATATCTGAGTGACAAGGGCCAAAGAGTTGTGGCTAGACAACTGGGTCAGAGCTTTTGCAAAACGGCAAGCCTTGTGGGGTGTTCCTGGTATGGTGAGTACCTACTAAAAGTGGTGCAAGAAAGGACAACCGATGAACTGGCTTCAAGCTCATCATGGTCACCCAATGCTCACTGATGCATGTGTGGGGCAAAGGCTAGCCTGTCTGGACCGATCATACAGAAGAGCTACTGTAGCTCAAACTGCTGAAAAACCTAATGCTGGCCATGAAAGGGTGCCAGAACACAATTTACAAGTAGCACCAAACTAGAAATTGTTGAAGACCACATACACCCCTCCATGGCAAAGGTGTTCCCTGATGGCTGTCGTCTCTTTCAGCATGTGTGCAGTACTGGAGACCGTATCTCCAGAAGGATATATACATCTTAGAGAGAGTTCAGAGAAGGGCTACTAAAACGGTGTACGGCTTGAAGGAGAAAAGTTACCAGGAAAGGCTTAATGATCTTAACATGTACAGCTTGGAAAAAAGACGAGACAGAGGAGATAGGATAGAAACATTTAAATACGTAAAGGGAATCCACAAGGTAGAGGAAGGGAGTATATTTAAACGGAAACAAAGTAGCAAAACAAGAGGACATAGTCTTAGATTAGAGGGGCAAAGGTTTAAAAGTAACATCAGGAAGCATTATTTTTCTGAGCGGGTGGTGGATACATGGAACAGCCTTCCAGTTGAAGTGCTGGAGGCCAAAACAGTAATTGAATTTAAGCAGGCATGGGATAGGCATAAGGCTATCCTAAACAAAAGATAAATCCAGATAAAGTATCCATGTAATTGGGCAGACTAGATGGGCCGAAAGGTTCTTATCTGCCGACATTTTTCTATGTTTCTATGTTTCATCCTGCCACACTGCAAAAATTATTTGTGAATATTTGAGGAACATGACAAAGATCCGATGGTATTGTCTTGGCCTCCAAATTCCCCAGATCTGAATCCTATTGAGCATCTGTAGGATGTGGTGGAACAACAAATCCAATCCATGGAGGCCTCACCTCACAACTTGAAGGACCTACAGGATCTGCTGCTATTGTATTGGTTCAAGATACCACAGGGCACATTCAGAGGGGAGGACACATTCTTTAGGAGTCCATTCCTCTTCTTCATGCACAATTTTTTTTGGCAGCACGAGGGGGACTTGCCTAATATTAGGCAGGTAGTTTTCATGTTGTGGTTGATAACTGTATAGCCTTTTTGGAATAAAAGGACAAAAAAATTATGAAAAATGACATTGTGTGTTGTTGATGTTTTTATCCATGAAAAGGTATACATTGAGCTTGCTGAGCCATTGATTCCACAGTATTATCAAAAACTATTCCAGTGGGAAGTTACTTTTATGAGAAACATTAAATTCTTTAGGTATAGTATTTACTTGTTTAAAATAACTCTAAGAAATGTCAACCTGAGTTCCTTGTATATACTTTGTTAATGGACTTTTAAGTATACATACAAACCTCTTCTATGTGCACAATTTGAAAAAGCAGCTTTTTCAAACACTTTGGTTGACATACCTTAGGCACATTATTTACTTTTGTCTACTAGGCTCACAAAATCATGAGTATTTTAACTTTTAGTTTCTTATTTCTACTAGAATTTGGACATTAGTGACTAGTAGTTATATATTTCTAAATTGTCATGCACTCACGCTTTTCAAAGGTTTGTTGCCCAGTGCCTGGCACTCGGCTCCAATGGTATATAAACAAACAAGTAAGCATGATGGCACTCTGGGACTAAAAGTCAAACTTTTTATTTCTCCATTTAAAAGTCACAAAAGGGTTGCTGTGTCAGTTCCAACCCAGAGCTTTCTCCAGGACATAACAGGATATGGATGTGAGTGCCATCACACTTATTTGTTATATATCAGAATACAGTTGTCATTCTGCTTCCATTAATAATTAATACACAGAACACATTATGGAAAATACTCGAAATGGACATTCTAGCAAAGTGACCAAATTACATAAGTTAATGGGTGTCCTGGCAGGACATTGAGTCCTATGGATGCTGGTGATGGAGCTGTAGCACTGCCCCAGCATCTGCAAGCGTAGTGATCGCTAAAGGGCAGGCTGCCGGACTGGGGAAACCGGGGACACTAGGGAAACCGGGACGCTAAGGGGAAGTTAGTTAACGCAAATATTTCCCCTTAGCATCCCGGTTTTAGCTCAGGGCAGCCAATAGTGCCCAGGGTGTCAAGACATACCCATCCTGAAAAACGTTAGCGCTTTCCCCAGCATCCACGAGCCTAGTGACTGCTAGAGGGCAGGCTGCTGGACTCAGCGCCTGCCCCGCGACCTGATGGTGAAACCGGGATGCAAAGGGGAAATTAGTGGTTGCGGTTATAGCAAGGAGCAGCTGATAGTGCCCTTGATGTGACAAACAGAATTAATCTAGCGCTCATCAAATGATGATACGGAGTGTTCCGTGTGACATAGTATACCCCAAAATTAATTATATTGGGCTATGAATGTCAGAAACAATCCAGAAACATCCATTTCCTGATCCATGTCACTAATAAAATTGATGTATCTGTGAGTGGAGGTTGAAAAGAATAAAATCAATGAAATACAAATGTTTAACTCAATATTTTTTTCAAAGCAAACCTAATCCTTCTAATACATGTAAAAAAAATAATATCCCCATAGATGATCGCGGGGACACTTAGCAACCCAAAAATCTGACCGTTGCTGGAGCATAGAATTGCTCTACCAATTTCATTGTGGTATCTCTGTGAAACACTGCTTTGAAGATCTCAAAACCAATAAAGGTCCACAATTGATTTAGCAGATTTTGTGATGAAACAAGAGAAGGAGACCAGTACATCCATGGATGAGACCACGGTGGCCAAGGTGAAGGAATTGCTCTATCAATAACCTCAACACATTCTCAAAAAACTTGTGGAAAAGTTTGACATTCCAAAAACAAGCATTTTGTAATGTCCCTTGCCAGAAAGCCCAGCGCTACTGCAAGAAGGTCCGTGCCATAGCTTCCTGAGAATCCATGGTGCCGTCCTCATATACCTGCGAGATGCATTCCGAGCTTCCCCACTCCTCCGCTTCCAGGTATTTTGATCCACTGCTCCCTCCCAAGTTCTCGAACACCTATTACAGCCACAGGTATCACTATGGACACAATTAGCGCTCTATTTAAGATATGTATGAACCCACCAGTTTGTACGGTGTGTTTAACCTACCTATATTACCATATCCTCACTCCTCCGTACCTGTACTATCACCGTTTTCTCCATAGTGCCAAGTCCTGTCTCTGCTGTACCTACTTCTTTCCGTGTTCCAGCTATCCTGCGTAAAGTGCCGCTGCAACTTCAGTCTCCAACCTCCATTGCTCAGAAACTCCGGTTTCCAATCTCTACTGCTCTATTACTCTGGCCTCCAACCTCTACTGCTCAGCGACTCCAGTCTCCAGCCTTCACTGTTCAGCAACTCCGGTCTCAAGCCTCCATTGCTCTGAAACTCTGGTTTCCAGCCATAATCACATATTTACCTGTGCCTAATTCTAATCCTGTCCTGTCCATTTATCAGTGTCCAACTCTAGTCCTGTACCCATCCACTTGCTTGCACCTGTCTTGCCCTTGTGCCCTGCCTCGTCCGTATCACCCTTGTGCCTTGCCTCACCTCTGTCTTGCCCATTGCCTTGTCTTGCCTGTGTCTCACCTATTGCCTTACCTTGGCCCTGTCTTGCGAATGTGCCCAGTTTCGCCACTGTCTCATCTATGTGCCCATCCTTGCCTGCCTCCTTGTCCCAACCTTGCTCTTTCCCTGGTCCAAGAAGTGCAACCACTGGATTTGATGAATGCTGAAGAAAAAGCTGCTCGAGTTGAGTTTGTCAAAAGATTCCTCGTCATGTTCAAAGATTTGAAGTCAGACAACTTTAAGGCAATTGTAACTGGAGAAATGATTTTGACAAAAGATGATTTTCAGCAGGTGTTTTTAGAAGTGGATGTACCATTTGAAAAAATGTGGAGATTGGCAGCAGTTATGTTGAGAAATGCTAAATAAACACGCTTTCCTTGAAAGAAATTTTATGAGGCTCATTATTTCCTTGATTTTAAGCTTACTTCTGGACTCCCTCCCCAATTTGAGGAATCTAAGTTTATGACTGGTAGTCTTTGATAAACCATTTTTGCATATGTATACTCCCTCAGAGATTACAATTGGAAAGGGGCTTTTTAGAACATAAGCTCAATAATTCTGGCAGTCATGTTGTGCACCACCTCTGGTATATCCTCTGTCACATCCTCTGCTGTTTCTCCAGGAGAAACTCACAATGTTCTCTCAACTCTCCATGGAGAGACAGGTAGCATGGAGTTCCACCACAAAAGCACTTTACAAGTAATGCAAATTCATAAAAAGTGCCATATGAAGTTCCACTTACATTGATTCAGGAAAGAACCAATACATATATTGGGCACTATTAAAAACTTAATGCTAGTTCTAGCTCTCAGATATGTGAGCGTTAACGCTAGCTTACGTGAGTTTACTGCATGCCCCCCATACTACATTCCAAACGCTAACGAATTAAAAAAAGTTAGCGCATTGGGGATTGCGCTCGTTTCTGCCACTTACTGTACTTTGCGCTCCCTATAGAAACATAGAAACATAGAAACATAGAAAAATGTCGGCAGATAAGAACCTTTCGGCCCATCTAGTCTGCCCAATTACATGGATACTTTACCTGGATTTATCTTTTGTTTAGGATAGCCCTATGCCTATCCCATGCCTGCTTAAATTCAATTACTGTTTTGGCCTCTACCACTTCAACTGGAAGACTGTTCCATGTATCCACCACCCTCTCAGTAAAATAATGCTTCCTGATGTTACTTTTAAACCTTTGCCCCTCTAATCTAAGACTATGTCCACTTGTTTTGCTACTTTGTTTCCTTTTAAATATACTCCCTTCCTCTACCTTGTGGATTCCCTTTACGTATTTAAATGTTTCTATCATATCTCCTCTGTCTCGTCTTTTTTCCAAGCTGTACATGTTGAGATCATTAAGTCTTTCCTGGTAACTTTTCTCCTTCAAGCCGTACACCATTTTAGTAGCCCTTCTCTGAACTCTCTCTAAAATGTCTATATCCTTCTGGAGATACGGTCTCCAGTACTGCACACAGTACTCCAAGTGAGGTCTCACCAGTGCTCTGTACAGTGGCATGAGCACTTCCCTTTTCCTACTGCTAATACCTCTCCCTACACAACCAAGCATTCTGCTAGCATTTCCTGCTGCTCTATTACATTGACTACTTACCTTTAGATCCTCTGCAATAATAACCCCTAAATCCCTTTCCTCAGATGTTGAGGTTAGGACTGTATCAAATATTCTATATTCAGCCCTTGGGTTTTTACGTCCCAGGTGCATTATCTTGCACTTATCCACGTTAAAACTCAATTGCCACAGCTCCGACCATTTTTTTAGTTTACCTAAATCATTTGTCATTTGGCTGTTATACTTAACATGGGGAGCGCAAAGAGTATTTATCGTTAGTATTACAAAGTCTTAACACTAATTACGCACCACTGCGGTTAACTGAAAATTTAAGCACAGCACCAGCTGTAAAATCGGCCAAAAACAGATACTCACCTCTCATCCCGCGGCACAAATAGTGGACCGACCCATCGCTTCTCGCCATTGGGAGTAGAGTGAGACTGGGGATAAATAGTCCCCAGTCTCCCTCAGTGTATCCCTCAGTGTATCCCTCCGTGGTTCTGCACGGTCTCGCGAGAGCAGGTCATGTGACCCGGCCGCAGAAGTCTCTATGGAGTTTCTGTGAGTATCTAGGGGGCTAACGCTGCATTACGGGGCAGGCTGCTCAATCAGCACCTGCCCCGTAATAGGGTGCTACAACAGGGACACTAAGGGGAAACCTGCAGGCTCAGGTTTTCCACATTAGCATCGCCAATTAGCTGGAACATTGTAATACTGCCCATTGTGTTTTATTTATTTCGTGATTTGTTCATAGATGCTTCGGATATCGGATTTCTGATGAATCTTGACACTTCTGAAAGTGCAGCTTTTGGGTGTACGTGTCTACTTAACAATTCCTACAAATTTCAGCCTATACAATATCAGCAAGCATTTTATCTCTACCACTCCCCTGGACACAGTATCTTGCTGGGTGAGCGGTGTATGCTGACTACATGAACTACGATTTGAAATAGGAAGATGTTGGGATAAGGAAATGGCTTGTTTACTTGGAAGCCCATATTGTCATACTGAATTTTTGCTCCAGTCCATTGTGTTCATATTGCAACTTTGTTAATTTACAGTTTTATCTAGTAGGTGGAGATATACTGCTTGCCGTATGCAATGGCTTTGATTTTAACATTTCTTTGATAGATATATATATAATCTATCTATCTCTATCAAAGATTATGTTCTTTCAGAAATATTATTTTGCTACATTATTATTCATCAGTGTAACCATCTAGTCAAGGTCTGCATTTTTTTTTTACAACACAGTTTTATTAAAGATTTTCAAATAATACAGCTACGAAGTTAAGAAACAAATATCGAAATACGGGTCAAAACCCTTGCATCAGTAGGCGGAAAGGCAAATTACATACAAACACATGAAGAAAGAGAACATTATCCAGACAGTCCAGGATGTGACATACTGGAGCTTTGAAATACACATAATCCATATGCGGATCCAAAAAGAAAAAAAAATAAGACATAAATATGGTCTCTCAGTCAAAAATAAGGAACATACAATAAACAGACGCAACAGGGTTATGCTGTGGGTGAACCTTGGGAGTCAGCGGGTTAAGGTCACGGGGCCGATTGCGAAGCGAGCCACGGGTCCAAGACCTTATGCTAATGGTGCATTGTGTCACGTAACTGGGCAGTCAGACATTACATCTGATAGACGTACCAAACCTTAGCCAAAATTTCTGGCAGGGAGGGGAGGGACAGTTTCCAATATCGTGAAATAAAAATACAGGAGGCTGTACATACTTGATGAATGAGTTTAAGTGACAGGCGTGTCAAACCATAGAAACGCGAGGGACTATTAATTAGAACCAACAGAGGATCAGATGTCACCTACACACCCAACACTCGCAACAGTAAATCAAAAATGGAAGACCATAACGCAGTCACTCTCCCACACTCCCACCACATATATTAAAAGTGTCTCTCAGGCCACAGCCCTTGGTGCAGAGGCCTGATGTATTAAGATATATCCTCTGAAGCCTAGCACAGTCAAGGTACCATCTCAAAAGAAGTTGATAGCAGTTCTCTTTCACCAGGATGCACGTTGTAATACCCATCGAGGACTTAAACAGTGCAGCCCACTCATCAGGTGAAATGGAATATCCCATGTCTCTTTCCCACAGTTTCTGAAAAGGGCAACGGAGGGTTAGAGACATGGAAAAGGGAAGGGTGCAAATATGGGAAATAGCTCCAGAAGTACGGGAGCTTCTCATCACCAGTTGTTCGAATGAGGTGGTTGCAGAACGGGGCGTAGACAGGAAGTTGACAAAGTGACATAATTGAGTATATCTGTGAAATTCCCATGGCGGAATATTGGGAGACTCCTTAAAGTAGTCCCAAGAGGGAGAAGCACTGCACCTACCGTTGTGAAACCTCCACTGTCCAACCATTGAAATGCACGACCCTCCACCCGCGCGCCTAAGGTGGGAAAAGTGGATTATCCGCTAAAGGGGTTAACATCGATCCAGGATTCGGGATGGTGGCTTTATGCTTGACCGAGGCCCAATGGTCTAAGGTGTGGGCGGACATAGGCAACATAAGCAACTGAAAAAACAATAAGGTGGAAAAAATGGCGCAGATATTGTGTAGATGGTCGGTCTTGGGTAGCAGCAAGGGCACAAACGCACACTCCCAAGTGCGAATAGTCAATGGATAAAATAATGGGTAGAGTCCTCGCGCTTACGCCAAGTGTCCAGTGAGTAATACTTCAAGATAATCTAGAAAACATAATAGGAGACATACATTGCGCAGTACATCCTAATGACACCTGGTTTCCAGAGAGAAATGGGGCTCAGAAAAAAGTGAGTTGAATACTTTCTCTCTGGAAACCAGGTGTCATTAGGATGTACTGCGCAATGTATGTCTCCTATTATGTTTTCTAGATTATCTTGAAGTATTACTCACTGGACACTTGGCGTAAACATAAGCAACTGCTCCAGATTAATAGTCTGGGTAATTGGTCACGTACAATTGTGAGGCCTGGGGGGTGAGGTGAAAGTGCTGAAGGTGGGTAGGGTACCATCGGAAAGCAATCAAACCGATCAAGTGTGTAACTTTGGACTGGGGCAGGGAGACATTCAGGGCTTCCAATTTAGAGATAGTACTTTTTATACTCGGAAAGAGCGCCAAAGGAATGAAGGCTGCAGTAGAGGTTTGGGAGAGAGACTTAGGGCTGGATTAGAGTAGCACATCATTCGCAAAGAGACTGAGCTTTTAATCTACATCGCCCACTATGATCCCTGAAGTGTTGGGGTTTTGTCGAATGTTTTCGGCAAGGGGTTCCAAACAGAGGGTGAACAGGAGGGAGATAAAGGACAGTCGTGTCTTGTGCCATTCAATACATCAAATGGTTTAGACTTCCCACCCATCACAGCAACCAAGGCTGTCAGGGATGCATAAAGGGCACGAAATCCCTGGATCATAGAGTCCCCCAGGCCGAACAGTCTCAAGATGTCCCATAAATATGTCCAGTCCACCCAGTCGAATGCCTTCTCTGCGTCGAGGGAGAGGAGAAAGGCAGGCTGGTGTGTGGCATAGGCAACAGAAACCATGTCAATGGTATGACTGATATTATCTGGAGCACCTTGGGCAGGGATAAAGCCAACCTGGTCCGGGTGGACCAAAGATATTAAGAAGCGACTTAATCACAATGCCAAGACTTTCACGTAAATTTTCACGTCGATGTTGATTAGGGAAACTGGGTGGTAGCTTGCGTAAGTTGAGGGGTTCTTCCCCTCCATGGGGGTAACCATAATAGTAGCCTCCATCATCTCCTTGGGAGGTGCATGGCCATCCAGAAAGCCATAATAAAAGTTTGCAAGCAATGGGGCCAGGGGCTCCCGAAACGTTTTATAATAAAGTGGGCTAAACCCATTGGGCCCTGAGGACTTAGGTAGGGAGGAGCGTTAAGTTCGCCTGTTCGTCGAACTCCGAACATTTCCGCGTGTTCGCCGCATGTTCGCCCACAATGCATCACAATGGACCACAATGCACTTTTCCACTGGCCTGAAGCTTGTAATTGGCTACAGCCTTACATCTGACCACAGGTCAGGAGCAAGACAGGTTCAAGACTATGCCAATCACGGCTCAGAGTCCTGATTGGGCAAATTTTGCCCAATCATGGGCTCACAGAGCTAAGTAACTGGGCAAATATCTAGCATATATGCCCTCTTGGATGGCACTCTAAAAATCGAACGTTCGGGTCCCATTAACTTATATTGAGTTCGGATCATGTTCGAGTTCGAACTCGAACTTTTGAAATTGTTCAAGTTCGAAGTTGAACCGAACACGGGGGCGTTTGGCTCATCCCTAGTCTTAGGCTTCTTTAGGCCTTTCGGGAGTGGCAAGATCTCATTAGTGACCAGGGCAGCAAGGGACTGCGTCTGCAATGGAGATAAGGAGCGGAGAGGCAATTGGTCTAGGAAAGTGCGGATCTTACAGTCGGCATTTTTTCATCTAGCGTTATTAACGTCTTCTCAGGTCAATGTCATCTTCAGGATCCTCTAAATATTACAGATATGCTGAATTCCACAAAACCAGAGTCTTTACATCATTATATCGGTATTTTTTCCATTGTCAATTTAAATTTGCAGCCACAGAAAAAACATGTTTTATTAGCGGGTTTGGGTCGAAATCCCAACGGCCAACTTCCCTACACGGCCAACTCTCTGACAGCCAGCTTCCAGACATCCAAAATCCCAGCGGCTAACACTAACCCTACTCCCTAACCCCCTAACCCTAGCCCTAACCTTAACCCCCCTAAATATAGCCCTAACCCCTATCCTTAACCTCCCTAAACCTAGCCCTAACCCTAACCCCCCAAACCTAGCCCTAACCCCCTAAATCTAGCCCTAACCCCCTAAACCTAGCCCTAACCCCCTAAACCTAGCCCTAACCCCCCTAAACTTAGCCATAACCCTACCCCCCTAAACCCAGCCCTAAGCCTAACCCCCCTAAATCTAGCCCTAACCCCCTTAAACCTAGGGTTAGGGTGTTAGTATTAGGGTTAGCCGCTGGGATTATGGATGTCTGGAAGATGGCCATGTAGGGAACTTGGTATGTCCGGCACTTGTTCTGTCTGGAAGTTGGCCGTTGGGATGTTGGCGTTAGGGAACCTGGCGGTAGGGATTTTGTCCGGCACCCTTTATTAGCATTGTTGTAAAATGATGGAATGCTTGCTTTAGATACTTAAAAGTACAACTCACACAAATAGACATATGTTTCTCAGAATATTGCAATTTAAAAAGATCACACTATACATATCAATATTATTATTATTCTTTATTTATAAAGCGCCAGCATATTCCGCAGCACTGTACATTAGGCACAGTATAGACAGGGTTACAATACATTGAACAACATTTCACAAACAGTACAGGAGGAGATGAGGGCCCTATTCCCCTAGGAACTCACAATCTAGTAGGGTTGGGGTTGGAAACAGGAGGAGAGGACTGCAATATCTAAAGAAATTAACAAATTTACTTGCAATAACCAAAATTATATATATTCTTAAACATATATTTTGACCAGGCTTTTGGTTTTTTTGTTCAGCTTTGGTTAAGTTAACAACTACCAAATGTTCTATTATTTCCAGCTCTCCTATTGGTGATAATTGCTTTCTGCAAGACAGTGTCGTAAATTTGAGAACCTAATTGAAAGTTGACTATTGATGTTCTTAAAGGTCCTTGAATGTGGACTTTCCATAATCATAATAGTCAATACCACTGGTTCTAAATATCATTTATTTTGCAAATATTGTGCTTAGTATCGAGTCCCTACTTCCATCTTATACTTTAAAAGTTATAATCACGTGACCAATTTATTGAAATCCACTAGTACTGAAAATCAGAATACGTCATGTAAATGGTTGTGGCTGAAAAATGCAAGTCTACATAAGAATGCTGTTTGATGCTATGAGTGTAGAATATTGATATATTGATATTGATGGTAGTGGTTTATCATTATTTCTTGGCCGCAGACCCCTCACTGGCTTCTTTTGCTGAATGCTAATTTCATTTTCAGAGGTTTGGATTTGCCAGATCAAAAGCATTCAGAGCACTTCCAGGTCTGACAGAAATTCCATTTGATTTTCACGGGATATTTAAAATATCTCCTGGGATTTATGTATTATACATAAGACCTGGCAGCCTCAAATGCATGCTACACTCTACAATTACATTATAAATGGTTTTGAAGTAAGCCCAGATGAATCAAAGCATGTGTAATGATGACATAGAATATCTACATAATTTTTAAAAGCTTTAAGACAGTGTGGAATAATTGTACGTGTATTTTTCAGAGAGCAATAACAAATAAAAGCAGGTATAATAGTGTTAACTATGTAGAGACACTGAGGTTGACTCTATACAAAGCAAAGCAGAACACGTACAGAACTTTAAACAAGCGATGTAAAAATAATTCTTGAAAACCACTCTGAGGCCACTATGTTCATATAAATTTTATTCGGAATTCTATCAACCACAATAGTTTTTTATACACTGCACAACAACTTGCTAGTAATGTACAATGTTTAGCTTTAAATAAGGTTAAATCTGCTGGACAGTAGGAAGAAAAAAAAGACTAAAAACAACAAATAATATATATTTTATTAACTAACTAGTGAAGAGGCAGGTGATCTGCAAGATTTCTAATAAAAATACAACGTCTGTTTTTCCATCAAAATATTTAATGAACTATTTTACTATAAATCGTATATCATTTTTCATAAATCACTAGTTAGGATTCATTGAAGAATCCCTAAAACAGAATCAAGATGCCACATAACAGGTATAAGGTTTCTTCAAACAGGGATCAAACTGTATTTTACCCGTTGTTATCCTCAGATTAATGTTTTTGTTTAATACATTATAGTGATTTTTTTTCAACAAGAATAAATAGAAAAATAAAGAGATTAGATACACGTCAATGTGTTGAAAGTCTGTTTTCTTTTAACTGTGCCCTTACCATTCCCAATATTCAAAATCCCAGAGAAGAGAACGCAATTGATTATCTGAGGTTATCAATATTACGTGTTTATTTTTACAATTGGAATCAATGACAACTTTGTTAGCATTAATCAATTAACAATGCTGATTCGTTGCTCAGAAAATCATTTAAGCGGAGGTGGCAAAGCACATTATTTACATAATTACAGGCTAATCAAAAATGTGGCTTAGCTATATGTACGTCCATGCACCAGTGCTAACATTATAGGAAAGTAAAAGATCATTTGAAATGGAAATGTCAGGTCATGCTTCTTGAGAGTCTACTGGGTTTCTGTTACTCCAAATAATTTGATTTTAACAGATTCCATAAAGGGCTGGAGCACATAAGTTCAGAAAGTGCCTGCAGCTGTGTTTCCCTGGAGAGCTCTTAGTTTTCAAGATTGTGCCTTTGGAATACCACCAACTTCAAAAGACAGCTTGCATCCACGGCAACAGTAGCAGTTAGTTGATATATATATATACGCAGAAAGTAGAAAAACAGTCTAAAGTATGTGACCCGTGCCTGTTTTATAATAGAGTTTGTACATCCAATTGTTAGAGCGAGTATCCGAGTCTGGAAGTGTTGCAGTCAAGATATTACAATCCCCCGTCCAAAAAGAATTTATGGTTTACAAAAGAAAATGCTGTAGAATTCAACAGTGATGATCTTAAAGCTTTAAGAGGCAGAGTGATTTAAAAAACAAAAGCATGAAAAAGGCTAAATTCATCTCTATGATATTCATTTCAACGTTTGTAAAATCTCACATAATAACAAACTATTATCTTCCCGCTTCTGATTTATATAACAAATATCAATGTGCTCTAGTAAACAAAAATTTAAATAGTAATAACATCAGGCATATTTGTCTGTGATTATTTTTATTATAAACTGAGGTAAAATAAAGTAATTTTTAAGATATAATTGTGGTTCAATATACTAAAGATTGTGTAATGCTGAATTTGTGTATTGAGAGCTGGGATGCAACCCTACTTTAAAGGAACACTCTAACAAAAAATCACCCCCCGTTTTTTAATCCTAACCTATCCCTATTTCCTTAATAAATAGCTATTTTTTATTTTTTTTGTGTAACTGTAATACTTACCCTAAAATCCTCTTCTTTCCAGCGGCGTTTTTTTTTTTTTTATACTCACCTCCCTCCTCTTCCGCTCCCGTCCTTCTTCTTGCTTCTTGGCTTCTGGTTTACGTGAGAAGCGCGCATGCGCGCCTCTCACGTAAGCCAGCCAATCGGCAGGCTTCCTCCCGGGTCCCTCTGAGGATTAGTGTTGCGCGCAAGAGGATGCACGCAACACTAACCCTCAGAGGGAGCCGCCAGCTTCTGCGGTGAGTTGGAGACGTCATCGCGCTGAAAGCGCGATGACGTCTCCTACTCGGCAAAAGTCGGCAGAAGCGGGAAATATGATTCCTGCTCTGCTGACTGACAGCTGGGAGGGCGGAGTAAAGTCCTCCGCCTCTCTCAGCTGTTTTCAGCATTTATAGCTGATTGGCCGAGCGGAGGGAGGGGGACAGGGGGCAGGATACTCCGGGCATCATGACCACCTAAAATAGCTTATGTGGTCATGTTGCTTAGAGTATCCCTTTAATGGTAATTTCATGAAACTTCCTTCATCCCACTTTCTCGCATACCTGACCCATCTGTTAAGGTAATTGAAAACAAACAGGTTAAAGTCAGCTGACAATTAATTCCCAGACTGCTATTAAAGAATGATATACATAAATACAGAAAAAATGGCGTCGCGCCCATACTCACCGGAGCGGCAGCAACTGCCAGGAGTAAAAGCCCAGTTAATGTATAAAACATAACAAGGAAAAAAGGTGTAATCTGTGCTCATTTCTATGTGTTCCATGTACAACAAAACTGAGGTTTTTGTTTGTTTCAATGGCCATTGCAACGTAAACTCACTCGCCACTTCACGGCACCTCTTTACAGAGTGAGTACCTAACAATTGTAACCAAAAGGCCGCTCTACTGAGGAGCTCCAAGCCCCTCCTGCTGCTTTTCAGCCAAGGAGAGGCAGAGATGGTGGGTTTTATTTATACACGCACCAAACACTTCCCATTTGAGATTAAAAACAAAAACATGGAAAGAGGAACAGCTGCAGAACGACGAACTGGTGTTACAAGCATTTTATACATAAATACAGAAAAAATGGCGTCACGCCCATACTCACCGGAGCGGAGCTTACGTTGCAATGGCCATTGAAACAAACAAAAACCTCAGTTTTGTTGTACATGGAACACATAGAAACGAGCGCCGATGACACCTTTTTTCCTTGTTATGCTTTATACATTAACTGGGCTGTTACTCCTGGCAGTTGCTGCGCTCCGGTGAGTATGGGCGCGACGCCATTTTTTCTGTATTTATGTATATCATGCTTGTAACACCAGTCAGTCGTTCTGCAGCTGTTCCTCTTTCCATGTTTTTGTTTTTAATCCCAAATGGGAAGTGTTTGGTGCGTGTATAAATAAAACCCACCATCTTTCTGCCTCTCCTTGGCTGAAAAGCAGCAGGAGGGGCTTGGAGCTGCTCAGTAGAGCGGCCTTTTGGTTACAATTGTTAGGTACTCACTCTGTAAAGAGGTGCCGTGAAGTGGCGAGTGAGCTTACGTTGCAATGGCCATTGAAACAAACAAAAACCTCAGTTTTGTTGTACATGGAACACATAGAAACGAGCGCAGATGACACCTTTTTTCCTTGCTATTAAAGAATGTATACAAATTACAAGAATAAAGTACTTGTAACAAGCAGGAACATGGCTCTACGAATGATGGGGACGTAACCCCGGAAACGATGACTCGATATGACAACAAACACAAACCTGTGAAGACAGGCAAAAGGTACTGGTTGCAGGGATAATAAAATAAATATAACAATTTGGATTCTTTATTAATAGGAACATAACAAACAGCACACAAAAAAGTGACGTTGCCAATAAACGTGATGAGATAATCAGCCAAGATTTACCCGGGTCAGTAATTGCAGACAAAAGGAGACTCTGAACAAGGATCCCTGTATGTAACCTCAGCAGTTTGAGCCGCCTACTATACCCCACTATGATATGGAGACATAGCACATAACCAGGAGAGGTAGACAAAAGTAGGGAGGGTTAGGTAAAGTGATACCAATTTGAAGTAGTACAACCATCAAAGCTGCCTATGACACATAGCCACCATAAACATGTTACACTTTGGTATTGGCACGGGGTCTGTAAAGATTAAAGAGCAGGTAAAAGCAATAAGGACTGGACACATTTCGCCACTATCAAGCAGCTTTATCAAGAGAATTACTCCTCGTCATAACACCGCGCCTGTAAGCGGTTAAGCGTCCCCTGGAACCCATAATATAAAACCGGACGCCAGTGAGCGTCCAGCGCGAAAGATGCTGCCGGCCAATTCGGAGGGGCTGAGAGCCCCTAACCTCACAGCCCCTACCCTTAAAACAAACATAAACAGTTAATTTAAGCCTTACAGTAAACCTATCACAAGCAGAACCAGTAAACCTAACAATGACACTAACCCTAACAAAAACCGAACCATAGATGTTAACCTAAACCTAGCCCTAGCCCTAACCCTCGATCTAATCGTAACATTTGGGGATGTAGAGGGGATATTTGGGTAATAAAAATGGGAGGGAGGTTGGAGCAGGCAAAGAGGGCGTTTAGATGAGGTAAGGATATAGAGGAACGTATAGTGGCTAAATTACAGCCGCTTGCAAAATTTTAGACATTTGTTTGAAACTATCAGATCGATCCACATCAGAAAATTTGGAAGAAGATGAAATCCAAAAATTTGGGTTTCCTGAAGTTAGAGAAAACTAAATTTTACGCCATGCACATATCTATCTGGCAATATGGTTAGCTCAAGGGATGTTTCTTTTGACATCAAATAAGCTGTAGTAATAAGTTAGAATCATGTAACAAAGCATCCTCTAGTGAGCAAACCTTTAGATTGATGATTTCAACCTCATAATCTAATACAGCTTGTCCTCTTTTTACTACTCAAATATGGTTAGAGCAGTTATTTGCTATTGACCTCTTGTAATCAAGGGTTGATTGAGTTTCAGACAGTTGCATAGAAATCTATAATGTGTAAAACATATCCTTGACATGTGGTTCACTGTGAGATATTAATCATTCATTAACCACACAGGCCAAACGATCCCTAATTGGAATATATTCTGTGCACGCAGGAGACACTGTATGATTTTTTGACAGATGCTATCGCTGACTCTTGACAACTTGCCACTTATTTTACTTTGACCTGTGTTTAAAAGAGAAATATACTCCAACTCCTTAAATGACAAATGCAGTTAATTATGCTAATAAATGAAAGGTGAGGCTTAACAATAGTGGTAGTTAGCAGTGATATTAATGGATTCTGCAAAAGAGAACTGCACAAACAGTATAGATCACCACTGATCAGAAATAAGGTTTCCCAAACATATCATAAAAGTAAAAACCAGAGTGTGAAAGGGTACTAACCTTAGATCATTGCATACTTAGAAAAAGTATATTTTTATGTTTGCTTGATTCAATTTTATGTTGAATTGAGAAAAAGTATTTCAACCATCCTGTTGTGATATTTTTTTTTTTTTTTCAAATTATGTCAAATTTTAAGAAAATAACAAAACAAGGCAGCAATACTCTAGATAGGATAGAATGATTGCATCAAAAAGAATCACACAGACTGCAAAGGTGTCATTTGTTCCAAACCTTTGCTTGGCAGTCACAGCATCTGCTATGTTGTAATGTTTGATCATAAACCACCCGCAGCCTCTTTCTTACCACAGTGTCAGAGCCTGCTGCATACATAAAAGCATGCATACATCTAAAAAAAACAAGAGACCACTATGGTGTGCAAAGCCCAAATATAAAAATAAATATATGGCACTTTTATGTTGACCAATCAAAAAAATCAAAATATGTCATGTAGCGTTTGTTTGTCTACAGCTCTCTTTGTCAAATGAACTTAAGGCTGGTTTGTAGAAAGATATAGTCTGGCATTAGTGAGATATGTACTGCACTTTTCTCGAGATTTGTTGGGTCAATCAAATTCTCATTGTCATTGATTTTAGTATGAAGATCATAGAATTATATATAAGTGCTGGTTGCTTTATATAGCAATGATATCACTGGTTATTGTCATGTTTTCGTTTGTAGTAGGAGCTCAGTATGCGAGGCTTGGCAGGAAAGGCTGGTCACAGGTATAGCGCAGTACAAAAGGAGATCCAAAATCGTGGTCAGATCGAGCCATTGGGACAGGACAGGCAGCAATCAGGGAGGTCAATGAGCAAACATGGTTCGGTATCAGAATAATAATAGAGGTTAACACTATGAAGCTATGAAGACAACTGAGCACTTTTTGCATGTTTCTGGGGGGTTTTATAGAGGGCTCTGTCCAAACCCCACCCCTAGGGGAGGTCTCATCCCTTCCCTATGCCTCCAAAGGCATAGAGAGGCGGGGCATGTGATTCGCCTCTCTCACGGATCCCGGCACACAGGCCATGCTCCTGTGATGCCGTGCTGCCACAGGCCCTCCTCAGACCTGCCCAGGCTGGATCAAGATAGTGGCCGTGGCTCAACGTGGTGCCCGAGGATACCTAAGTTCCGTGCGCCAAGGCGCGCCTCCACTTCCCACCAATCCGCTGGCCACTCTGCAGCACTGTGGCCAACAGAGATGCCAGAGAACACACACAGCAGCAGTCCGAGCCGCAACTCGACATCCCCAGGGCGGCAGGGCCGCAGGCCACCAGCATAAGAGGAAGGGGAGCTCCCCTGCCGGGTAAGGTGTGACAGACATACACATACACGTATGTCCTAGGCTGTAAGGTAATAATAATTAGCCTATTCATACAATATGATTGTCTTGTGATTTTCAACAATAGCTTTATTCATAGTTAAAAATTCCATTAGCGCTTCAGGAATAGCACTTTCTAGAACAAGCTAACTGTACTTTGCACTTCCTATGCTATGGCTCTACTATTTAACTTAATGCCTAAAGCTGCCTCTCCAACCAAGTAGCACATTTTGTTTGCAGCTCCTTAATGTAAATTAGATTAGAATCATTAAATTACAGGTAGTCTGAGGAGAACAAACTGGTCCAACATTGCTTGTTGCTCTCCACTCAAGTCACATATCTGCAGAGAATACCGACTCAGAATCCCTGATTTTAATTGATTTTGCCACATTACAACTCTCATGTGAGCTCATGCAGAGCTGGGCTTCTTTCCATGGCGTCCTATGGACTCCAGGACCTGATACCATCATGGAGTGCAGGCTACTGCCAGTAGGTTTGCGGCTCCAAACTATTAACGTTAGAATATAACTGTTAGTAGCAAGTTGCTGATGGTTAAAGGTTCACAAACAATTTTTCCATAAGGGACTCACTTTAAACAGGTATGTCAGAAGAATGATCCACGTGTCGTCAGCAAAAATGGGATGGCAAAAGAAAAAATGTATGAGATGGATGTCATCCAATTTTAAGCTGTACTCGAACCTTTAAGTTCATATAACGTAATACTGTATATATTGTGGATTATAATCAGTTTTTGTTTACTTTGTTGCTATTTTTCTTTCAGCTCAATATTTTTTCCAAAGAGAAATGTAATGTAATAAGAAATACGGGGAAACCATGATTTTTATCAAATTAAAAATGTGACAAACTCATTTATTTAGACTAAATGGAAACCATGAGGTGTTGACAAACTGAATAATGTCAGCACTATGGTGTATTTACCTCACTGCGGAAGAAAATAGACTAAATATCAGTGTGGTTCGGGACATGAGAAGGTGTCCCTCCCGGATGACTTGCCAGACTTCCACATTGTTCGAATAAGCTGATGCAGTGACAAAGATTAATTGAATGCATACAGAATTGTCATGATACGTGTTTTTTCCCCAGTATCAATTAATTTTATGTGCTAGTCAGTACGAATCGCGGATGGGTATATCTGCTAATCAATACTTTATTTTCATATTTATACCTCCCTTCTTAAACTGATATTTTCCAGAAGCCTGACTGCAAACACTGATTGATATTTGCTGCATGGTCATCAGTAAAATAGAGCAATAGCTCAGTTGTGCACACATTACCATTTGATTGAACTCTTCTATTCCATGAAGAAGGATTCCTTCCCCGTGACCTATATTTTAAAGACTGTATTCACCACTACAATTACTAACAATATATACGGTTCACGTATAGATTTTGATTATTCCTCAATTGTAAAAGCGTCCTGCTATGATTGATAACGCATTGATTCAAAGGGAGAGGCAACGAAAAGAAGAGCTTCTTCTTAAGATATTATCATAGACTCTACAGGAAACGAATGGTATATTAAGACAGGGTAGCATTATTCCCACAAGGTATAGTCTTAGGTTCAAAGGTTTTAACCCCTTAAGGAACAGTGACATAACTGTTCCGTCATAAATGCATTGACTTTAAAGACCTTTGGTCCTTAATAGGTTAAATAAAATAATATTTGTCACGTTCAGCCACAATGGCGGTACCTGGCATGCGTCAAGTAGGGCCCAGGTAAGAGGAAAAGCCGCTATACGCAGAGATGCGTGACACAACAATCAGGATAAGGAAATAAACCACAGAAGACACTGGGGACCTCTGCATGGCTAATACCGAAGGAGCCCTATACTGATAGATCGGTCCTTAGAGTGGCCGAATCTGCACTAATGGAAAAAGGATACCTTGTAGCCGTGCAGAGTCCTGGGAAAAACACAGACACCTAAAGGAGATATACTCAACAACTTGCAGGGAAGGACTTCAATAAACTAAAGCCGTGGTCTACAGGGATACACAACATATAATACGATAATCACAGAACCGCTAGGGATGTCCAGAAGAGTGGTCAATGAATAAGCCAGGGGTCAAAACCAAAATGTATACCTTGAGCCAAAGCGGGGATATAGCACCAGAGAAAATCCGTCAGCCAGGCCAGACGGTCAATACCAGGAAGTCAATCAGAAACCTAGAACTCAGACAAGGGGGAAACACTGAGAAAGCACTAGGATAGAATAACAGGGAGCTCTCAGGAACAAATCTGTAGCTGAAGTGAACCAGGATGCAAGAGCATGGTGATATGGGCCCATGGCTTTATATAGGGGAGTATTCAGCCCATATCACCAGCAGAAGCTCAACGAGCAAAGAACTTAACCCCTGAGCTGCATGTCAGGGAAAGCAGCACAGGGAAACACTGACATAAGGAATACAGAGGGCAGGGAGACAGGGTTGGAAAGTGGGAACGTGACAATATTTAGATACCACTCTATGTGGAATAATTCTATTTTATAGAACTCTATTTACTTGGAAATGTTTTACCTGGAAGGGATACATTGAGATTTCTCTAGTTTTCCAGTATGTATGGAGTGACATTTACATAGTGTTTATTTATAGATTTAAACTTTTGTGAACGTGTGGGGGATCATTTATGTAATAAGAATCTTTATCCTCCCTTGCTTTAGCTAATATCAGAAAGACGTAGTAGGAAGTGAGATATTAAGCTGGAGATTTGGAGTGTAAGACAGTCAATAGGAATTGTGACTTTACCTACCATGATGGCATTGGAAAAGCTGATCTCTAGATCTAGATATTGACAGCAATACTATCAGGTTTACTCTGTTGTGTTGCCCAAGCTTTTCAAATTTTTTGAGAACATTAGTCAAAAGACTCAGCATAGCAGCTACTGTACTGTTTTGCTGGCTAGAGGAAGGGATGACAGGTGTCGAAAATGTAAATATCCTTTGTGCTTCAATTATGTTTTCCACAAATATGGATGCTAATTGCTAATGTTGTTTGAATGGGTTTAAATGTGAGAGATTGTATATTGAATATAGTAATTGGTACATCACAGTCTTGAAAATATCACATCCAACATGTACAGGTAAAAACCTCTTTATCAAGTCAAAAAGTTATATCTTTTCCTATAGGCTCTTTTACCCTAAAAAGGTTGTCAACCTCTGACCCAGCCAGATTTATCTGAACTACAACCCCAGTTTTATAATTCAAACTACAAGGAGTAAGCAAGGTAAGTATAACGTGATATTTAAAGGTTCCTCACATCTTGTGAAATATTGAATCTCAAGGGCGAACTTGAAAAACTTCTAAATATGAGTCGGGCACTTGTAAAGACCCCGATCATTCCGTAATGTGAATTCTCCTGGATTTTGGTATATGGGAGAATCTGATGCTGTAGAAGAGGGAGATTTCAGTGGAAGAGCCACAATGTCCTTCATGCTGCAGCTCCCGGTGTGTAGTCACGATGGGAATGCTCTGCAGCACTTCTTCACAGACATGCCGCCTGGAGTTAGTGAGTCAACTGTCAGCATGTCACACTCTGGGGCTGCCTATAGGATCCCAGCATGTGTCGTGGCTTGCTATAGCCCACAAGAGCTTTGTTCTTCGGTCTGTGTGGAATGCCCCTGTGATCAGGAATTAGTAGAATTTAGATGGCTCCGAAAATTCCAGTTTTCTGAGTCTTCCGGATTTTTGAATTCCGGATAGGAGGTGCCCAAACTGTATCGCGTGCCACACTTTGAGACTATGTGACTTAACAGGTCTTTGTCTGCGGCACAGATAACAATTCACATATGTTTCCATATGACATAAAAAGCTATCCACTAGAAGTGCCATTTAGCGTGGTTGCAAACAGCAATAAACGTCAGCGATCCAGATGAGGAAAATCGAAGAACGGCAGGGGAAATTTCACCAGTTAAACTTCTCCCTATCTCAGTCGCTGAAGCTTATTGTGGATACAGCAATGCTAAACAACTGCAATTAGTGAATAACCCCTATAGATTATTTATTAAGTGCACAGATTGCTAAAATGAATTTGATTACCACTGACCATTGCATTCCAGTAGCAAAACAGCCTAAAGCAGGAGTTAAATATTTGTACGGTATAAACGTCTCAGATTCTCAGACACTGGAAAGACACGATTGCATATCCCAAGATACAACAAGCTATTTCAGAACAATCCTAGTGGCACAAAAACTAACCTTTTGTCAGTGGAGGATGGTGGGGTTTAGACGAATAAAACAGTTACAATATAAATAGTTACTGTATATCTTTAAAATGATATTTTTTTACTATCAAGGGGATTAATTGGAATTTGAGATTCAGACAGTCTTATTGATAAGATCTCTGTGTCTCGCGTGTTTTATCCAGCTATGCTTTTTGTAAAAGGCATCAGAGATAATAAACCCAACGCATTTTCACTTGTCCTGTTCACACCTTGTTCTGGTACGTGCTGACATGCAAGTGATGACCTATTTTTTGCTCAGTAGTGAATCCTTTCCAATTATTTCCGGTGTTATTTCACTAGCGATGAAACTCGATTCCTTGCAAGATACAATGCGGTTATACCAAACCTCTATGGAGCTGACTACAAGGTCCCAATTAGAAAGTGATATCTAGAACATTTGCAGTTTCAAACCATGATATGCAGCCATATGTATACGTTGAATAATGTGGACCCGTCACGCTGTAGTTCGAAAATAATTGGCGTCTTTCCCTCACCTGTGGAAAGACACATATCAGCGATCTTTCATTCAATCAGAACAGTGTTTTCTCTTTACCTTCAATTACCTATTTTGTTGATCTAATCCTTGGGTTTTAACTGTACTCTAACAGACCGTTCTCCAGTAATAAAATGATTCTGCTGTAATATATAGTAGTAAAAATACGACTTTAAATCCGTAAATGAGAACTTAGATGAAATTCAGGATCTGCTGAATCTATATGGTGTTTTCAATTGGCTGCGAGTTTGATTAATCATGAAATTTTTTGCACAATTCATGCAATTTAAAAGTATGGACTAGATTCACTACTGATCAGTACTGGATCTAAAATTAAGTCGATAGTTACCGCAATAAAAAAAAAAAAAAAAAAGATCCCAGCTCAAAAATGTCAATATTCTCTAAGGAGTGGTTCACACCAGGGCGATTTACAGCGCGTTCCTACGTGCTGTAAAACGCTCAAACACTGAAATCCCATTATTTCCTATGGGCATGGTTCACACCTGGGCGTTTTACAGCGTGTAGGAATGCGTTGTAAAACGCCCTACGCCCAAAGAAGTACAGGAGTTTCTTTGGGACGTATTACAGCACGTTTGCAGTCATAGACTTCAAAAACGCGCGTTTCTAATTGTCAAAAACGCTCATAAAACGCTTGACAAAAAACGCGCATATGAGGTAAACTCAGGTGTGAACCCAGCCTAAAGGGGTATTTCAGAGAGAGCCAATCTGGCCCTGAAATGTCACTAAGTAGGGAATTTCCCCATACAGTGCCATTTCGCAATCATTCGGCTATTCAGAGAGCAGGCATTTCGCCAAATTATGGTGAATTGCCAGCAAGTATGGTGCCTGTTCGAAGTTAGTGAAATCCCCATAGAGAAGCAATGCTTCTTCTATTCAGAGAACAGAAACCAGCATTGAAAAGTTGCCGAATTGCCCTGCTGTTCGGTGTTTTCATTCGTCAGGTTAATTCAGGCAAATCCAATAGGCTTCAATGTTAAAAATATTCCCGTTTTTATCCAATATCTAATTAACCGTTTATTATTTTAATTTGCAGTAAAAAGTCTCTTTATTTATTGATTTTTTAGGATCTTTTAGGCATTTTATGGGATTTTTTCTTAAAAAAAATTCTCTGCTTATTTTTTAATAGCATTTTTTCTTTTTTCCTTAACAGACATTTTTATTATCATTCATAGGACCTTATATGTAAATTCCAGGCATTTTCGTTCAGTAATTTTTTTGCAAACAGCGTTTCACTTTTTGACACTGTCAAGCATATTGTTTTTTTTTTTTTTTACCCAATTCGTCAGCTTTGTCCAGCGGCTGGTGTGTGCTTTGCTCTGTGGATCATCGGCTTTATCAGGCGTGTTTTTTACGGCGGTTCTGGCAGGTTTGTGGCGGGTTTTCCCTGCACTCCGGGGACCCTGCAGCAAATGCTGATCTCACCGCAGGGTGGGGAACTTTGATTCCCCAAAGGGAACTGCGGGGAACGAGAGAGTGCCAAAATGTCGGCGACATTTCTGTGCTTTCTGAATAACCCCCAATGACTCACAACCTAGAATGTAGATGGAAATGACAGGAAGGACACTAGCCAGCTATTCAGTCCCTAGTCCAGGTGACACGCAGTAGACCAGGCACTCTGGATTTTTTTCAGGGGCTTTTATTTGTAGAGGTGTCACAATATTTTTAAAGCTAAAAGTACAGCGTTTCTGAAGTACAAAACTTGAAATTAATGTCCAAGAATGTAAACCATTACCTTCTCTCGTGACAGCTGCAGATTAAAGGAAGCCGGCAGCATGTCAGGTCCAGCCCAGCACCGAGGGAGCACAGCGATAGTATAGGGATCAGTTTAAAAAGTACCTAAAGGGGGCGTGGCCTGACCAGCGACTGAGATGGACGCTTAGTGCGGGAGCTCCCGAATCTGCCGCTGACTTCACCGCATTGCAGCATACAATTGTGGCTATGGTTCGCACCTCCAACCGTAGGACACCCTGGAGACCCGATAGCACCCACGGAGGAACCCCGGTGAGCTCTATTTCGAACTATTTTGACACTTCCCGACCACGGCCTGCATCCCAGCTCTCGGCCAAGATGGCGTCCTCCCCCGCACCACCAGAAACGCCGTTAATAGGAGGACAGCTAGCGACACAAAGGCTTGAGCAGCTTATAGCTGACTTGCCCACCCGAGCTGAGCTTCCCACGAGAGCAGATTTTAAGGAAATGCTCGATCACTTACAAGTAACTTTTGGGCGGGAGATAGCGGAAGTGCGAGCTGACATCTCCGCCATTGACACGAGGGTGGCGCGCCTGGAAGAGAAAGTGGCAGAGCCCCCAGCCTGTACAATGGCCCATGACCCAACAGCTGACCAACGCTTATCAGATATGCATAGACGCCTTGATGATTGGAAAACTGGTCACGGAGGCACAATATTAGGATAAGGGGAGTCCATGAAGGGGTCACGGACATCAAAGACTTCCTCCTTGGCGCATTTGCCCACATATTGGGGTGCCCATCCCTGCCTTACTCGGCTATAGACAGGGCACACAGAGCACTTCGCTCCAAGGCCGCAATGGACTCATCTGCCACATACCGGACTTTGTACTAAAGGAAGATATAATGCTGAAGGCATGCACTCGCCGTAAGTGGCGTTTTGCAAACGAGACATTTGAGCTGTACCAGGATCTCTCTCCACACACCCTGAACGCCCGAAGCGCACTGCGCCCAATCACTCAGCTTTTGAGAGACGCGGACATCCCATACAGATGGGGGTTCCCGTTCTCCCTCCAAGTACGCAAAAATAACCTGATGTATGCTATACGAACCCCACTAGATGTGACCTCATTTTTGCTGGACATGAATCTACCAAGTGTTGAGGTAACTGACTGGGAATCTATAACGTTCACGACCAGAACACCAGCACGACAATTGCGGCCTCCTTGCCCGCAACGGTCACCTTGCAGGGGACTGCAGGGAGCAACTGCACAGGATACGGACAATCCGCTGGCCCATACACAAGATAGTGCGGATCCCCCTGCGCGCTGATCGAGAACTCTGGCCGCAGGTGCAGGAACGGCTTACCCCGCCTGATATTGCTGTCAAAATTGATACCCAGGCTTAACTGGTGACCTACGACGGGGGACCATTGCCACCCGCTAATCTAGATGAACCCAGACAAGATGATTCAGGTTTTGGTTTTGGCTTTCAACCTGCGGGGTCATAAAGTTTTTTTTTGTTGGTTACTTTCTCGTTGTGGCGGAATTATTAGAGGTGATGGCGGGACTTTTATTAGCCTCACTATTGTACGATGCCAGAGACAAGAATAAATACACAAGAAAGGGTTAGACATTGATTCTCTGCTAGTACGCTTGGATATAGGGTGGGGGCATAGGGGGATATGGTTGCAATTCGGGAGGAGGTGGGAGGTTACGAAGGGTGGAGGGAGAGACTTATTTGTTGCTGCAATTCATACTTGGACGATAATAATGTGCACATGGTTGCGATTGCGGACTCTGACAGGGGTTCCTGTTGAGCAAAATACCCTTGAGACGCTTAGGGCAACTGGGGAGATATGATGATATAAGGAGGGGAGGAGAGGGGAGATGTAGCCTACGAGACGGCGGGGTGGGAGGCCAAGTGGGATGGGAGGTGGGAGGTATAGGGTGGTGGGAGGTCTAGTGAGGGGGGGTGGGAAGGTGGGAGGTCGCGGACTTGATTTGTATGATACCATTGCATGTCAGGTTGAGATTCGGGGCCTTAGACGGAGACTCCTATAGCAAGAGATAACTCTGAGGAATATGGGATTGCTGGTGTTACATTAAGTTATGATGTATTAGAATTTTGTTTGGATTTCATGACCTGATACCTCCTGAAAGTTTATACATCTGGTTTAGATGGTTTTATTTCACATATGTTACCGCATTTTGCGACGTACGAATCTAACTCTGACCCTAAGTAGTTTTACTCTTTTTCTGTCTGGTTCTTTCACATGTCGCTTAATGTCCTTATATTTGGCTTCCGCACGGGCACTCGCCCTCCTGACTTAAACACGTGTTACCTATTCTCCTGGACACGTCTCTGCATGCATGCCACTGAAATTTCCTGAAGCATTATAAGTCGGTGAGAGCGGAACTCGGGGCCTACGTGCATGGGCTCCACTCTAACTATAACACTTAACTTCTATACCGTGTTATATTGTATCTCACTGGTACTGAAGACTTGGTCACAGGCCATATTCACTTGTACCCCCACGAGGTGTAGTGCATTTTTCCCCAACTGAGGGTCGTCCCACCTGGCCTCTGGCACTGTGGTGGAGTACGACATATCGGTTGGAGCACTAGGTGCCTCCTTGACTCACTGTTCTGTCTTTTTTCATTTCTCTTTCCCTGATCTTCATTATTGTCTGTAGCTCGCCCGCTATCTCACGGGCTTCTTTCTCCACATCTCACCCCTTTTTTTTTTTAACCTACTTTTTATCTTCCCGCTTCCTTCTCTTCTCCCTTCCTCTCAATCCCATTCCCCATTACGACCTCTTCCTTTTATTGTACTGAAGTAACTCCCCTCCCCGAATTTTGGCCCCTAACTCTGAGATTTAGTGATCTCAAACGATATGCCTTGTAAGACTTCCCCATACGCTCCATGTGATCTACAACTTTTTTCCCACAATGTTCGAGGCCTCAATATCCCTGAAAAGCGGTCTAGATTGTTACGCGACCTGAGGTCATCACGTGCTTCCTCCAGGAGACCCATTTTCGCTCAGGGTCGGAACCAACCTTGAGATACATATTACCCGACAGGGTTTTTTAGTAATTACTCGCACAGCAAATCTCGCGGAGTAGCGATCTTAATTTCCAAAGCAGTCCCTTTTGTAATTGAAGACACGCAGATGGATGATGGGGGTAGATTCGTTTTTGTTAAAGGATCCATTTTAGACACGACCTATACGTTTGCATCAGTCTATCTGCCTAACAAAAAACAGCACTCTTGTTTGACACAAATCTTGCGATCCTTGGAATCCTTCCAGAAGGGGATTACTATCCTAGCAGGGGACTTTAACATTGCTCTCGACCCTCTAGTGGACTCCTCCACTGGTGCCACTGCAACACCCACTCATGTCTTGCGCTCTATACGTCGTACATTACATGAACACCGGATGGTGGATGTCTGGAGAGCGTTACACCCTGCGGAGCGCGATTACACGTACTTTTCACACATACACAAGACGCACTCCCGAATAGATTATTTCTTTATGCATTATAGCACTCTACATTTGCCATGCTCAACGGATGTGGTTGCTACAACGTGGTCAGATCATGCACCAATCAAACTGGTGATTCAATCGCCGCTGTTTGCCCCACGGGAGCACCATTGGCGGCTCAATGTCTCCATGCTAGATGACCCTCTACTTAACGCAGAACTCCACACCACTCTTGACCATTTCTTTGAGGAAAACTTGACCTCTGATATTACGATGCCAACACTCTGGGAGGCAAATAAAGCGGTGGTATGAGGCTTTTTTATTAACAAAGGTACGGCCCGTAAAAAATTACAAACCGAAGAACGCAAGACGCTTATGGAAGAAATTAGGGCTCTGGAACTTGAACATATCACCTCTCAAGATGCAACGATTTATCAACGCCTCCTACAAACCCGACGAGCTCTGGATAAACTGATCAATACATCTCTGCAATTCCAGGCCTTGAGAACCCGTTCGTTTTTCGCGTTGCAGGAGAACAAACCTGGACGACTCCTTGCACGGATCCTTAGAGATAGAAGGGTCAAATCTTACATCCCAAAAATACAAACCTCAGGAGGCTCTTTTGTAACTGACCCGAGCATGATATCGAAAGAGTTTCTGAAGTTTTTCTCAGAATTATATAACTTAGACAACACGACCCTGACTTTAGACCGAATTGACGCATACTTGAAGCGCACGGTCCGTAAACCCTTAAACCTGATAGCAGCACACAGGGATTCCCGTTCTATCTCCACTGACGAAGTACTGGAAGCAATGAAAACAACTAAAGGTGGCAAGAGCCCTGGCCTAGATGGCCTCCCCATAGAATACTATAAAAAAGCTGCCAAGGACCTTATCCCTAAACTGGCACAACTCTTTGGCGCGTACCAGGAAGGGATTTTACCTCACCCCCACTCACTGATGACAACGATCTCTTTAATACCAAAGCCGGAGAAAGATCACACAGTTTGTGGGAATTATAGACCTATTTCCCTCCTTAATAGTGACATGAAATTGTTAGCGAGAGTACTGGCTAACCGACTGAAACGATATATGCCTCAGCTGATTAATCCAGACGAGGTGGGGTTCATTCCGGGACGTGAAGCCAGGGATGCAACAATCAGAGTACTAAACGCCATTACATATTCTAAGAATATGTCACGTCCACTCTTACTCCTGTCGACCGACGCCGAAAAGGCCTTTGATCGGGTGCTGTGGCCCTTTCTATTTCAAACACTGAAACGTTTCGGAGTTGGAGAGGAGTTTATGCGCTGGATCGCCGCATTGTACTCAACCCCAATGGCCCGGGTCCGAGTAAATGGGGCACATACCGAGGCATTCCCCATACGCAATGGCACTCGCCAGGGCTGCCCCCTCTCACCACTTTTGTTCGCCCTCAGTTTAGAACCATTTTTATCATCTATCCGTCAAAATGGGCTTATCAAAGGAATACAAGGAGCACACGTGGAGCATAAAATTTCGGCATATGCGGACGACCTAATGTTCCTATTACCAGATCCGGTAAATTCTATGCCGGAGGTAATTAAAGAATTGCAAGAATATGGCTCCTTATCGGGATTCAAAATAAATGAATCAAAATCTGAAATATTGGCGATTTCGCCGAGTAGACACTGGAGGAGTACCTTGGGCACACAATATGCATTTCGATGGTGTTCCACTTCACTTACTTACCTGGGAATTCGCCTCACTGCGGATTACACAAAACTTTTTGCGCTAAATTTTATGACGCTCTTTACAGTCTTCAAAACGGATATTGCACGATGGACACCGAAATTTCTATCTTGGCTTGGGCGAATTAGCGTCATTAAGATGAATTTTCTGCCTCGATTGCTATACCTGTTTCACACTATCCCTATAACCATACCACTGTCCTTTCATAAAGAAATCCGCAAGCTGTTTTCTTCTTTCATCTGGCCTAAATCCCGCCCCAGACTTAAGTATGATGTACTTTGTAAATCTAAAAGATGTGGAGGACTTGCACTGCCAAATACGCGGTTGTATTATTATGCAACGCATCTCACTAGAGTGGTGGATTGGATGACGGGCTCGCCAGAACAACGATGGTTAGACTTGGAGGAAGCCCAAGCATGGCGCCCGGTATGGACACTGCCGTGGGTCTCATGGGCGAGCATGAAATGTACTGCTAACGACATTTCACCGATGGGTCACACCCTTGGCATCTGGCATAAAATACGAACCAAATACGCCCTTTCGACGTACCCTTCTCCTCTATTACCTTTACGGTACAACCCTGAATTTCCCGTAGCCATACTGCGGACGCTGGCAACACGCTTCACAGATTCTCCTAACCTTAGGGCTTGCCATATACTACGAGAGGGGGCCTTCATCCCTCTCGAGAAACCGAACCAACCGACTGTTACCTTTGCGGAACGATTCAACTTTCACCAACTTAAGTCATTCTTAAACAACTTACCAAACAGCACCTCGTTAACCAGACAACTTTCCCCCTTCGAGACGCTTTGTAGATGGTCTTCTCCATTAGCACACGGCGTGTCAATGCTTTACGGTCTACTGCGTTCCGTAGATAACGAACCCCCTGCATATATGTCCCGTTGGGAACGTACGCTTGACCTCCATATCTCAGAAGAAGAATCGGACAAGACGCTATCCCTCACACATTCAGGTGTACGGATCACCAAGATACAGGAAACATCATATAAATTGCTGACCTTTTGGTATCGCACTCCTGCCCTGATGGCCATGTTCAATATTACAATATCGCCGAATTGCTGGAGATGTACTATGGCTACGGGTACGTATTTACACATCTGGTGGGAATGTGCTCTTATTCAATCCTTTTGGCGGAAGGTTCGAGATCTGATCCGGGATACCACCGATGAGACACTGGACCTTACCCCCCTAAACTTTCTGCTTCTTCAGCTTCCATTCCCGGTGAAATCACTAAAAAGATCGGTTATGCTGCGAATTATTTTAGTGGCCAGATCTCTGATACCCGTGTATTGGAAATCAACTTCCATCCCTCCTCTTAAAACATTGATTGATAGAATGGAAGTGCTGAGAAAAAACAAAGAACTCGCTCTTCCTCCTGCTAAGGTCGCACAGCACTCCCTGAGACTCTGGTTTCATTGGACTACATACTGTGCTTCCGCACGGTTTCGTGAGGTACTGGAGGAGGGTGATGGAGGTCGTGGGGGCACTGCCGCTATGATAGACTAGATCTCATTGGATAGCGGGACGCTTCCCCCCATACCCCGAATATGATGCAGCTATATGTCACTATACTGTTCCCCTAGGTTGGGATCCTACCTGGCCCCCCCCCTATTTAGCTCACCTCCCCACATCACCATGACATCCAACCCGCCCTCCTCCTTTATATCCTTCCAACCCCCCCTTTTTTTTTTTTTTCCCTCTCACTCTCTCTTCTACTCTTCCTTACCTTTCTCTCCTATCTTTCTTCTCTCCCTTCTTCCCATGTATCCCTTCTTTTCTCCTCCTCTTTACTGTCCTTTCTCATGCTTCCTATAGAATCTAGTCCTTTCGACTCTAATTCCTTTTCATTGACCTTTTTGACGCATTGTCATGCAAAATGTCAGTTGCCTAACAGACCATGGACAGTACCACGAAATATAAGCGATATCTGGAATGTACTAACGGTGTACCTGTTCATATCAGTTTATGGAATATTGTTGTTTCTTCTTAAGCATGGTGACCTCACGTTGATATGTTTCATGTGCACAATGTATATGCTCCTTGTCACTTCAATCTACTTTATTTTTTGATCTACAATAAAAATTTCATTCATTCAAAAAAAAAAAAAAAAAAGTACCTAAAGAGTTAAAATGGAAGGGGAGTGTGGAGGGAATCAGGGAAGTTAATGTTTAACCCCTCTATTCCATCCTACGGTTTTAGCCTTAGAGCAAGTCTTTAAGATACATCTCTATTGTGTAATAATTACAGAAATTGCCAAGTAATTTAAACATGGTATATAAAAGTATATAAAATTGTAGTCTTGCGCTGAATCCCAGTGGACAAATTGATTTGTATATATTAATAATCCTCTATATCAATGATGTGTTGGGCATATACAAAATTTAAACCATACACATTGTTATTTTTAATACATGCACAGTGTCACTTCATTATTTCAACCATAGTGTGAACAAACCAAAACAATAATAAAAATAAAATAAAAATAAAAATACTTATATTGTATCTTGTCTTTGGTGGCACTTTTCAGGAAAAACCCGCCCCGGTTGTCAGGATGGAGTACCAGGTATCAGAGACCCCCTCCCCCCCTCTGCCGGGCTGATGATGGTTGCGTCAGACAGGGGAACACGTGGATTGGGGTTGAATGGCAGCAACAGGGCCAGGAGCCTCCATACAGCTGACAGCTCGTAGTCACTTTAGGCCAGTGGTTCCCAACCTCGTTCCTCAAGTACCCCCAACAGGCCAGGTTTTCCAGATAGCTGAAGCACAGCACAGGTGATATAATTTGCTGCTCAGTGATTACAGTATTCAGTCTGCATTTTCCCAAGGCAATCCTTAAAACCTGGCCTGTTGGGGGTATTTGAGGACCGCGGTTGGGAACCACTGGTTTAAGCCAATGGAGTCCTATTGATTATAGAGCACTGACAAATTCCTTCTTTCCATTCACTTTTCATATTGGTTTATGTGGACGTTATCGGTCTTAACCCTTTCACTGCGGAAGACATGTGGGGAACGTCCTCATTGTCTCACCTCAGATACTCACCTCTCTGGTCCGGGGTCCCGCGGCGTTCTGACTTCCCCGAAGTCAGATGCCGCTTTCATAAACCCCCATGCCGCGATGACGTCATTTTTTGGCGACCCCCAGGCAAAGTCGGGAGATCGCCTGAAGGGAGGGGGGGGTCTGGTCGGGATCGGGAGGGTCTACAAAGAAAAGACAGGCACCGCTTTGAAGGGCAGTCTCTGCCTGTCTTTAACTCCTTAAGTGCCGGATCGCGATCTAGCTCCAGTGAGGGCCGCCATCTTGGATGGCAGCTCCACCTCAGGGTCCCCCCTCGGCACGGATGTCATTGCGCATGGTGTGATGACGTCAGTTAGCCAGGGAACCCCTAGCTGCCCGGGGATAGAAAATCCCCTATTGTAGATATGGGAGCTCAAGGGACCCCCTATCTCCAGAACATGGCTTTTCAAATTATATCAAACATGACCATGTTACAAGTAACACAAATTTTGTAAAAAATAAAAAATATAATAATTAGATTTTTAAAAAAAACTTATTTTTTTTTGTGTGTGTTTTTTATTAATGCAGCAATATTGTTCCCATTTCAATTATAATGTGAACATTGATGCCGCACTAATGATTTTTTTCTATGGGGTGTGTTTGCTAAAAATCACGTAATTCCCCCCCAAAAAAATGTAACGAGTCCCCATTTCTAATTTTTTTAACAAGCGCACCCCATCGAAAATATAACCGCAAAGGCTTGTGTGATAAAAAGTGAAAAAAAAAAAACACTTTACACGCTGTAGATGATTAAAAATTCAAATTTTATTAATTTTTTTGTTATAATATACAGGCAGGACATGATGTAACATATAATAATGGTATATAATGAATCTGCGGAGACTGACTGAAAGAATGATATATAATATGTCTGTGTCATATAATAAAACGTGGCTTCAAATCGCGTTTAAACATGATGAGCAAAACGGTAAAAATTAGCTCAGCACACAGCGGTGAAATGGTTCAGCAGTGAAGGGGTTAAACAATTATATTTCCTATGCCTATCTTGTTTTAGTTAAACCAAAATTGTGTTAAGGCCTATGAGATGTGCATAATACTTATATTACTTTTATATGGTGCCAAAATTATAAAATAATGCTTTACAACATAAAGCACTAACATAAAATAGCATAAATTACAGTAATAATAAAAAAGATGTTAGAAGCATAAATGTACAATGTTTTTCTTAAGCCCTTCACTACCAAAGGTTTAATAGAAAACCAGTTTAAATCACCCATTATCCTTGTAATCAACACACACACACGCAGACACACAGACATTTATACACACTTGCACTGCATTGATAGGCAGAGGGCTCCCTCTGCTGGTGAATCCCAGTACAGCTGCTGATAATACCAAACGTCTCCACTGAAGGGCCCTATCACTTCCTTAACACTAGGTTAATTGAAGTGCTAGCATGCCACACAAATTACCTCCCGATCTCTAAGGGGTTAAAAAATCCGTTAGCGCATCGGTATTAGTGCTTTTTAACGCAAGCTTACTGTACTTTGCTCTCCCTATGCTTAATATGGGAATCACGAAGTATAAGCAAGGAGTAATTAGCGTTTGTGATCCTAAGTCCTAATGCTTATTACTAATCTCTGCGGATAACTAAAAAGTTAACCACAGCTCTATGCTGGTGGTAACTGATTTCGCTTCTGCGGAATATGTTAGCAGCAGCTGGAACCCTCCATAAAATTAGATACTCACCTGTCATCCCACAGCAAGAATGGCAGCCCAATCCGCTGCTTCTGGCTGCCGGGAGCAGAATGAAACTGGGAACAAATAGTCCCCAGCTTCCCTCTGTGATCACTCCGCGGACCTGCAGGATCTCGCAACAGGCAACAGAAGCCTCCGTGGAGTCCTATGTACTCCAGGAGGTGATGCTTGCCATGCCTATTAGTGCTGCCGCGAGCATCCTAGAGGCTAGCGGTCGTTATGGGGCAGGCTGCTGAATTCAGTGCCTGTCTCGTAATCTACTTCTAAAATGGAGACGCTAAGGGGAAATTTGCCCTTTTTTTCCCTTAGCGTCCCCGTTTCAGCTCAGGGCACATGATATTTGGAGATTTCAGGCACTGTCTCAGCAGTCCTCTGAGCTCAAACACATCGGCTGCAATGTCCTGTGTACTGTGGGCCTTATTCCAAGGTTGTTGTAAACTTAACTCCATAGACTATAATGGTTCTGGTAAGTTTACAACAGCTCTGGTTACATTATCACCAACCTTGGAATAGCGCCCTGTAATTTTAGGGAAATGCACTAGAAACCATTTGCTAATGAAATTTGCTAGAATTAAAAAAAATCTCTAGAAAACAAGTTAATACTGTCTCAGGCACCTGACAGGGTTTGTGAAAATTGAACTAACACTTGGTAGTGAATGGGTTAATAAACATTCGAAACCCTGGGACAGACAATTGCACTTTCTTGGTTGTAAAATATTAAGAGTAGTACAATGTGGGGAATATTCTGCTACAAGTATTGATTTCCTTGTTTGGATATCAAGAGACAGTGCTGTACTGGCACACCATCTGCATTAACTACATAAACCAGCTCCAACTACTTAAAGGGGAACTCTAGGCACTGTCTGTGACCACTCAATGTAGATAGAGTGGTTACAGTGACTGGAGTATTCTTACCCCACCCACAAAGCAAGTGCTGATCTACCATCCCGGATATTGGAAAGCAAGCAGGATTCTTCCTAACAGTTTTCAGCAAATGGCATTCAATGTGTTTGTATTGAAATAGTTTGGATTGGTTCGATGCTCCCTCAGGTCATGTGACTGCTGCAGCTTACGGAACCTGGCATCATGTCATGTCTAGAGGAGCAACGAGGAAAGGGGTTGGTCAGAGGGTGGCACCAGATGACAGGCACCATGATTTTGGGATTGGTTCTGGGTAGGGTTATTTTGGGATTGGTTCTGGGTAGTGTTTAGGCGTCTCTGGGTGGAATTTGGTCTCTGGCAACCAGTTACATGATTAACCACTTGGCTGCGGAGGACGCGCCGAGCGCGTCCTGCCAAGTGCTTCCCCTGTGCTATGGACGCGCTGAGCGCGTCCTAGCACAGGAGGCAGCAATCGGCCGGTGCTAAGCCCCCCGGTGCGGGCTGACATCTTGGATGACAGCCCGGCGCTCCAGGACCCCGGCGGGACCAATAGATGTCATCGAGCTAGCGCGATGACATCTATTTCAGAAGCCCCCCCATGAGTCCTTCGGATCTCTCTCCCTCCCGATCACTGGGAGCCAGCGATTAAAGGCAGGCATCGTTTGGAAGGGCACAGCCTGCCCTTCCAAACGGTGCCTTCCTTTAACCCCTTGGGGGCCGGATCACGATTCCGCGCCGAATCGTGGATGTCGGAAAAGCTTCTGGGATCTCCCCCTGACGACTGGCGTCATTGTGCATAGCACAATGACGTCAGTTTTAGAGTTAACCCCTAGCTGCCACCAATGGTGGAGATTGGGGGTTCCAATCAACCCCTATCTCCCGATCCGTGGCAGCTAGGGGTTAATGTTTGGTATCGTTGGATCGGCCAGAGCATGGCTTTTCCAACGATACCAAACATGACCATCTTAAAAGTTACCAAAAAAAATTAAAATGTAAATAAAAAAATATTTAAAAATAAATAAAAAAACAATCTAGCCCAAATAGCTGATTTGGAAAGGGAGATTAATGGGAGAATTTTTCTGGTTTGGCTATTTTGACCTAGAATTTTCACTTCTCCAGTCATTTTCCTGAGTTTCACCTGTCTTTGAATAGACCTCTAGGTCTCCAAGTTGATTTTTACAGCCTACCAGGATTTTTCCCAGTATGCCTGATGGCCAGTATAAAACAAAAGAACTGGGCTTGGCATTCAACCTCCTCATTTACAAAGCTATAATTTTCTTCATACTTGGGAAGGAGTTGCAAAATGTAGAGATCACATGTTAATCCAAGATGAGGTACAAAACACAATCCATTTGATGTGGTCAGTGTTCAAGCAAAGGTCAAGGCAGGCAGCAAGGTTTCGTAGGTGAGGAGGCAAAGCAAGAGTACTGGTACACAATATGATAGCTTCTAATTCTTCAGCCACAAAGCACAGGGAAAAGCAAAAATGCTGAAGCAAGGATTGAAAGGAGCTGAGGTATTATACATGGAAGGAGCAGAGGCATAACTAGAAACCTCAGGGTCCAGGTGCGGGAATCCATGAAGCCCCCCCACCACCCTAGGCATAAACATATTTTGCACCCACCATACCCATGCACTGGACCCCTCCAGGTCCACAATCTAGACTCCAGACAATCAGTGTCCAATTATTTTCCAGGTCCACTCTGACCAATTCAGTCCATCCCATTTTTAATTAAATGTGCGCTATGTATAATATATCTCACAGAGCTCCACATCAATAAACCTCACAGTAATGTGCTGTGTATGAGAGTATCACAGAGCTCCACAGAAATAAAACTCAGACGAAGCCCTGGTTGGCCATGCTGCGCAGGCAAGGCCCCAGTTGTTGAGGCCCCGACCGGCTGATTGTGAACCTCCTGGCCTCAAGGGCCTGAGTGCAGTGGCACTCAATGCTCCCCTGGTAGTTCTGTAAGGGGCCACTGCCTCTTAATACCAATTAGGTGCAAGCGCCTGAAGCAACTCCCATGTCACCACGGCCCTCCAGCTATCTCTCACCACACCCTAGCATCCTGATAGGTGGCTCCAGTCCCCAGAGCCATTTTGGCTCTTTTCGTCCAACCAGCACCATGTCGGTTATGGGCCATGGTGCTCTCAACGCACATCTTACCCTGCAAACCAACCACAGCATGCCACTGTGAGTTCCAGGAGACAGAAGACCTAACCCCTGTACATCATGGAAGAGGGACCTCCTGACAGGCTGTGGATACCAGGAGATCACTTGGCACAGGACCAGGGTGGGTGCAGGTGCCCGTAAGGCAAGACAACAGCACATCTACGGCACTCCAACTTTTCGGCAAAAAGTCTTTGTCAAGCTTAATTAATGGCCAGTACAGGATTGATTATGTTGTCAGGTATAATGGTAATTTACCACTCATTTAATGACATTTTCAGCCCTTTAAGTTAATAGTTCTAAAACTAAAGTGAAGAAGTGGATTTGACTTCGCAGAAACATAGCTAAATTAATTACATTCATGGGCTAATTACCAAACGGCATAAAGTGAAGCTTGATATATCCATCAATAAATTGCCCCCCTGTTATGTACACCATTGAACAAAAATGTATTTCCCCAAAAAACCCAAAGAAACAATAAATTATTGTTATTGCTAGGAGAAAACTAATAGCTTGCAGAGCTCCACTGGCAAGTTTAAATTATTTAGAAGTACTGCAAAGTCATACATCCAATAATCTATCCAGGAATTTAGATAAATCTAGCTGAAAGAGAAACCCCTCTGAGTTAACAAACTAGTGTTATTTGCAAGCGCTATTTCTGCAGCTGGTAGGGGGTCTATCAGCTTCTGCATGTGTTCTCCATGCTGTGTTGATCAATTGAAATTAACAGAGCCCAAGAAGTCAATATCATATTATACTCAGCACACTGGTTATTTATTCTGCGTGTTAAATTTGTATAATGTGAACGTGATTCCAAAACAAATTTTTTGAAACTGAGGCACTGGTCTTTAAGAATGTGAATGAATTACTGGAGGCTGATGTAATTCAGAACCAAAATGTATGTGATTGCAGCACGAAAACCCTATGCTGCTTTGCCTTAGAGCGACATTCGCTTATCGGCATTTCCTTAAAAGAGAATGATCATTTTGAATGTACTATCAGTCATCTGGTATGAGGGAAAAAAGCAAGACAAATGAGAAGTTTAAATTACAATGTATCTCTGTTACGAGGTATGATAAAAGTAAGAAACTTAGAAATGTAGGTGTAATTCTTTGTTTACAAATTCATTAATTACATTTGTTATTTAGAATACTCAATAGTTGAAACTGAGGGTACGTCTAGAATATAATCACATGAAGCAAATATTAGGTTTCTTTTGGATCTTTTACTTTTTATATATATGTAAAAAGTAAGAAATAATCCTTTTTTTTTCGCCAAAATATGTTTTGGGCAAAATGTTCTTGTCACTGCATAATAGCCCTTCTCTTGTAATGAGAGAAGATAAAAATTATTCAAAAGCAGCCAAGTAAGGCTAGGGTTAGACGAACGCATTCTGTGCAGACTGTGCGTCCGTGCACAACGGACGTACTTTCTGACTGACGACAAGGTAGTGGCCACACGGTCCGTTTTTGTGACTGACGGTTTTTTGACTGATGTAGAAGGGAAAATAAATTAATATGAAAAACATTTTGTCCGTCAAAAATGCTGGACGTCAAAAATGCAGTCTGTCAGACTTTGTTCCATCACTCACACACAAAGCTATGCAGATGTGGCGCACTCCGCACGTCCGTTCTAGCGGTTTTACGTTCTTGCCTAACTTGCGTCCGTTTGTCGCGTCTGTTGTGCGTCCGCACTTCTGTGCGGATGTACTTCATGTGTGGGTCTCTATTGATCATAATTGTATGTTACCACGGACGTTAGAATGTGCGGCAACATGGACGTGAACAACACTGTGCTCTTCTGACCCGAGCCTAAAGAGTCAACTAAATATTAGGAAATGTAAAGAACAGTAGCATTTCTTATTTTCTTATTTTTTAAATACTACTTGTTAATGTTTTTAATAGAGAAAGTTACTCAAGAAAATGCACTTTTTAAAATGATATTGGTTTAGACATGTCAAGGTTAGTATAGTGAAGAAAACAGTTATTGAGGAAATTAGGAACCAAAATTAACCCCTTCACTACTGATAGATATATGGGCTTCAAAGACACCATCTGGTGCCCCGATCTAGAGATATTTTGATGTACTAATCTGCAGCCCAAAAGCAAATTAAATTTGCTTGCTGCGAACAAATTTTGTTAGCTTTTGGGCTGCAGAAGGTGCCCCCAAAGTTTTAGTCCAGTGGGCATAATGCCCAAAGAGCTAAAACTGTAAAATCGGCAGGTGAAAGCTCTGAAATATCGTGCTTTCAGAAACTGTCAGCAGTCGATGCGGGGAGAAATAGAAAAAAATAGATCGGCTGTTTAAAACTTTCAATTTGTCAGTAGATGGTGCCATCTACTGCCCAAATAAGTTATTACATTAATGGATATGTATTACTGTACAATTTATTAAAAATGATTTTTCAAAAACCACTAGTTTCCGACAATGGGTTTTTGGAAAATCACTTGGTAGTGAAGGAGTTAAAGATAATAAGCAGTGGCGTAAAAGGAGTGTACAGGGGCAGACACAGAATAAAACAAATGTACAGATATTCAAAATACTATTGTTGCAGGTTAACTCCACCTTATTCGGAATGTTTTTGAGATTTTGAATTCTTACGGATTTCGGCATCTGAGAAAATCTAAAGTCCTAGGGGACAGCGGACATGGCAGGGAAGCTGTGATACACTGGCTGTTGCAGATCGGCCTGTATACACACTGAGAAATGCTGCACTGCCCTTTTTTGATGGACAAGCTGTATAGAGCTAGTATGTCTTTGTGCAGCAAGTCACATGCAGGAGCTGCAGAGAGTCTACCAATATGTTTCCCATGGCGCTGCAACTCTCAGAGGATCACTGAACTCCAGAAGAACCCATTTGGGGATGAAAGTAAAAATGAATTCTGGAAGACTTCAAAAATTCCTGATTTTGGAATCATACAGATTTCAGAATTCCAGAGAAGGTGTGCTCAAACTATGAATAGCATAAAGATAAAGCTAGACTAAGGTTTAAAATGTAGAGGACAAAAGAAATAGCGGGACAAGAACGCAAGCATAACAATGATGTGGGTGGTATGGTGTAATAGAGTGTCACCTATTCACCTAATGGATCACCCCTCTCCTCTTATATTTTAAGCTCGCGAACAGGGTCCTCCCTCCTTCTGTTCCATGTGTGTAATGTGTATGTATGTATGTATATTTGTTATTCTGTCTCTCCCATTGTACAGCGTTAAGGAATTTGTTGGCACTTTATAAATACTTGGAGAATTCTAAGATGGCCGCCGACCCCCTCTGATGACGTCAGAGGGCGTGCTGGGCGGCCCCCTCTGATGTCTGCCCATGTATTGGTGCCGGTGGTATGCATTTGGCCGCACCCTGCCTGACATGCACCACCACGCTGGCTATCCGATTCCGAATGATGATTCTAACCTTCGCTACGGAGAGCAGAGCAGCAAGCTGACACTGGCGGCACAAACAGTGATTCCAACCAGAGTTGGATGGATGGGGCCATCACAGAGGTGAGTGACTTAGAGGCACCCTGGCAGCAAGAGGCCCTCCCAAGAGGGACCCCACCCTGAGAGACCCCCACAGAGGTCAGACCCCAGAGAGACCCCCACAGAGTGGAGGCCCCATAGAGATCCCCCTACAGTGAGGAGACTCTCCAGAGAGACCCCCACAGAGGGGAGAGACCCCCACAGAGGGGGGGACTCCCCAGAGAGACCCCCACAGACGGGAGAGACCCCCACAGAGCCGAGACTCCCTAAAGATGAAAATTGGCATGTTGGGGGGACAAATTAATTAATTGATATGCTGGGGGAGAAATTAATTGATATGCTGGGAGGGAGAAATTAATTGGTATGCTGGGGGAGAAATTAATTGATATGCTGGGGGAGAAATTAATTGATATGCTGGGGGAGAAATTAATTGATATGCTGGGGGAGAATTGATATGCGGGGAGAAATTGGTATGCTGGGGAGAAATTAATTGATTGGTATGCTGGGGTGGAGAAGTGAATGAATTAATTGGTAAGCTGGGAGAAGTGAATGAATGCAATTTGGTATCCTGGGGGGGAGAAATTAATTGGTATGCTGGGGGAGAAATTAATTGATATGCTGGGGGGAGAAATTAATTGATATGCTGGGGAGAAATTAATTGATATGCTGGGGAGAAGTGAATGAATGCAATTTGGTATCCTGGGGGAGAAATTAATTGGTATGCTGGGGGAGAAATTAATTGATATGGTGGGGGGAAATTGATATGCTGGGAGGAGAATTGGTATGCTGGGGGAGAAATTAATTGTTATGCTGGGGGGAGAAATTGGTATGCTGGGGGGAGAAATTAATTGATTGGTATGCAAGCCCATCTGGCACCAACAACCATAATGCCAAGTTCAAAGTCCCTTAAATCCCCTTTCTTCTTCATTCTGATGCTTGGTTTGAACTTCAGCAAGTCGTCTTTCACCACATCTAGATGCTTAAATGCATTGCTGCCATGTGATTGGTTGGCTGATTAGCAATTTGTGTTGACAAGCAGTTGAACAGGTGTACCTAAAGAAGTGTCCAGTGAGTGTATATAACATATACATATATAGCATTGTTCTGCAATAATAAAAAAAAAAGCTAGTCCAGCTTTGTGTATTGCTGAAAATGAATATCTTTCTTCTTATTCACAGTATTGAGTTCATGGCAATGAACTAGTTAATTAGGATGCTGCTCAAGCAAACAGTCTGACTTGCTATTTTTTTTTCAGGATGGGCATGTCTTCTTGACACCATGGGCACTATCAGCTGCCCTGAGCTAAAACCGGGACGCTAAGGAGAAAAATCTGCACTATTTCCTGCTGTTTGTGCTTTCTTTGAGAAATACAATCTGAGGAACGATGAAGTTAGAGCTGACGTGTATGCCTTAGAAAATACCTGCAAGTCATCAAGCTAGAGCGTTGCACGCTCAAAGGAATGTCAGTGGTTCATTGCACATCATTTTACCACGCTAATATTCCTTTCAGAATTAAACTATATATTGTTTGTTTTTTATTTATATGATGCCAAAATAAGTCAAGCACTCCTGCGATCAGCACTCACAGTGGTATGTTTAACCCCTTCACTGCTGAGCCATTTCACCTCTGTGTGCTGAGCTCATTTTAAGGCTGGGGTCAGACGAGCACAGTTATCACGTCCGTGTTGCCGCACATTTGTACGTCCGTGGCAGCATCGCATTCTGACCAATGGAGCTCCACACACGAAGTACGTCCGCACAGAAGTGCGGATGCATGATGGACGTGGCAAACGGACGCAGGTAAGGCTAGGGTCAGAGTGGGGCAGTCGGAACGCGCGTGCAGGCGCACTAAATCACGGCGGCAGTAGCAGCACATAACGGCCAATGACGGCCAATATACGCAGTACGTGCGTACGAAAGTGCGCCGACACCACGCAACCAGCAAATGAACGCATTTTTATCAGAACGTGAAACCGCTGCTACTGACGTACAAAGTGCGCTGCGGCCGCATAGCAGCGTGTGTGCGTGATTAGGAGATGTCAGACGCTGCTAGTGTGCGGCCAACATAACGTTCAAACAGCCGGATTTCCCTAGACTTCTTTTCACCCCATCGTCATGAAATACGTCCAGAATTGCGCATCGTCTGACCACTTAAGCGTATTCCGTGAAAAAATGCGTGCGCACGCATCGACGTACATTTTGACGGTGGCTGCAGAAAATGCGCTCATCTGTCCCTAGCCTTAGGCAAAAACGTAATACTGCTAGAATGGACGTCCCGAGTGCGCCACGTCTGCAACGTCCACATAGCTTTGTTTGTGAGTGATGGAACGTAGTCAGACGGACTGCATTTGTGCGTCCAGCATTTTTGACGGACAAAATGTTTTTTCATTTTAATTTATTTTCCCTGCTACACCCACCAAAAAATACGTCAGTGAAAAAAACGGACCGTGAGGCCACTACCTTGTCGTCAGTCAGAAAGTACGTCCGTACTGCACGGACGCACAGTCCGTACAAAATGCGCTCGTCTGACCCTAGCCTTACCGGTTTCACTCATCATGTTTAAATGCGATTTGAAGTCACGTTTTATTATACAACCCAGACATATTATATATCGTTCTTTCCAGCAGACTCGGCAGATTCATAATATATCATTATTATATGTATACATCATGCCCTGCCTGAATATTATGTCAAAAAAATGCAATCAAATTAGAATTTTCAATCATCTACAGCGTGTGATTTTTTCACATTTCATCCTCCGAGTCTTTGCGGTTATATTTTCTATGGGGTGCACTTGTTAAAAAAATTAGAAATGGGAACTTGTTACATTTTTTTAGGGGGAAATTACATGATTTTTAGCAAACCCACCCCCATAGAAAAAATCGTTTAGTGCAGCATCATTGTTCACATTAAAGAAAACAGTTTCTTCTTTTTATTAATTAATTTATTTTATATTTTTTATATACAGTTTACATGGTTACTCTGGCCTTTCAGATGATACCAAACATTAACCCCTAGCTGCCATGGATCGGGAGATAGGGGGGACATTGGACCCCCCTATCTCAACCATAGGTGGCAGCTAGGGGTTAACTCCCAAAATGACATCATCGCATCCATGCGCAATGAAACCAGTAGGCGGGGAGAGATCCCAGCAGGCGATCCGGCTCCTAAAGGCAGCCACCGCTTGGAAGGGCAGACTGTGCCCTTCCAAGCAATGCCTGTCTTTTTGTTGTGCCCCTTACGGATGGGGTGGGAGAAAGGTCCAAAGGACCTAGCCCCTCCCCTTCAGGCACCTTTCCTGCTCTGGGGCGTCTGCCGCAACCAAGTCCCCGCTTCAGCAGCGAAGTGGTTAAGGGACCTTGCAACGTCTAATATCAATGTAAGCAGGGCTGTCTTTATTGCAGTCATAGTTTTGGGGCCCAAAGCAGCTGCACCTTGGGCCCGCGTAAACCATGGACGTCCGCCGCCGCTGCTAGCGGAATGCATTAACAGCCTGTGCTGGGTACATATTTGTGGGGGGACTGTGCTGGATACATAAAATTCTGGGGATCTGTGCTGGATTTATGTAATTCTGGGGGCCTGTGCTTGGTACATATGTGTATCCAGGACAGACCCCCAGAAATATATGTACCCAGCACAGGCCCCCAGAATTACAAATAAACAGCACAGACCCCCCCAGAAATATATGTATCCAGCACAGACCCCCCCCAGAAATATATTTCGGAGGGGTCTGTGCTGGGTACATAGAATTCTGGGGGCCTGTGCTAGGTACATACATTTCAGGGGGGTCTGTGCTGGGTACATACAATTCTTATTTTTATGTTATGACTAGACTATATAGCTATTTGTTTTACACTTGAAACATAATAATGTTCATTTGCACTTTATTACTGAAAGTTATTAAGCTAGTAACATGCCTTTTCTCCCTAGAAGAGGCTATAAATGGCTTGTATGCAGTGGCGTAACTAGAAACCTGAGGGCCCCGGTGCAAGAATCCATGAAGGGCCCCCCCAACCCCCCCAAAAAAAGATCCATATTTTTACCTTTTTTTTTTTCCTGCAATATAATAAAGATAGTATTGCCCCCAGCTCACATGGATATATATATTGCCCCCAGCTCACATGGACATATATTGCCCCCAGCTTACATGGACATATATTGCCCCCAGACCACACATGGATATATTGCCCCCAGGCCACACATGGATATATTGCCCCAGCTCACACATGGATATTTTTGCCCCCAGCTCATGGAAATACTGCCCCAACACATGGATATACTGCCCCAACACATGGATACTGCCCCAGCACATGGATATACTGCCCCAGCTCATGGATATACTGCCCCAGCTCTGCCCCCCAGCTCCTCATGGATATACTGCCCCAGCTCATGGATATACTGCCCCAGCTCTGCCCCAGCTCATGGATATACTGCCCCAGCTCTGCCCCCAGCTCTGCCCCAGCTCATGGATATACTGCCCCAGCTCTGCCCCCCAGCTCATGGATATACTGCCCCAGCTCTGCCCCCAGCTCTGCCCCAGCTCATGGATATACTGCCCCAGCTCTGCCCCCAGCTCTGCCCCCAGCTCATGGATATACTGCCCCAGCTCTGCCCCAGCTCATGGATATACTGCCCCAGCTCTGCCCCCCAGCTCCTCATGGATATACTGCCCCAGCTCTGCCCCCCAGCTCATGGATATACTGCCCCCAGCCCAGCTCTTACCTGCTCTGCTGGCCCCAGGCCCAGGGCAGGCTCCGCCGGCTTCTTCTCCTCCTTGACGAGCGGCTGCTGGAAACATGCAGCTTGGCCGCTCGCCGGAAACCACCTGATCAGCGCGAGGTCTCGTGCGCTGGTCAGGTGGTTTCTCTCCCACGTGAGCGGCCAAGCTGCATGTCAGCGGCCGCTCGCGTAGGGAGAGGGACGGCCAGCGCGCGGCTCCCAGATTCCGGCGCTGATTGCCGGAATCTGGCGGCGGCGCTGGGCCCCCCTCCAGTGGCGGAATGCCAGGGCCCGGTTGCAACTGCGACCGCTGCGACCCTGGTACTTCCGCCACTGCTTGTATGTACTGTTACACATCAAACTAAGGACTTGTTTGTGAGACACGTCCATGATGCATTTGTGTATTTTTTTTGTTGGGGGTGGATGTTGGGGGTGGATAAAATAAAATTATGCGGTGGGCTAGCTTTCGGGGGGGCCCCAAGAAAAAATAATTACCCAGGGTCCAATCAATATTAAAGACGGGCCAGAATGTAAGTGCTCGTGTGTGGTGCCACTTTTACTCTTGGTGTACAATTACGGGAGCGCTGCACTGTTTTATTTATAACAGGTTTTTAACCAGTTAGCAATTCGCAGGTGATCTGGCCGCAGCGCTATGACCTCGTTTAAGCTAACGCTGACGCTAGTGTTAGCTTGAAGGAGGTGATAGAGCCCCTGTGTTTTAAAACCTATAAAGAGGGTAAGTTGTAGAATCTGAAAAAGCCTTCATCGACTTGAATAACTTAAATTTTGTACTTTATTCAGCAATATGGTAATTTTTGACAAATTGAATGGTAAAATCTGAAAATTTTATGCCAAAATAAGTGAACTGGAAAAATGCAGTCACCCTGTAGTTTTACAGATCAGCAGTTTATGTCTGAAATTTGCAATTTTGTTTAAAGATTCTCAGCAATTACAATTGTGTTTATGTAACGATTTTTATTTACTTAAACCTAGTCCTTTGTAAAAAGAAACAAATTGCATTTTTCGGTGGAAAACTCTTTACAGATTCTATTACAGCTTCTAAAATTATAGCTTTCAAATGAACACAGATTTTACTGCTTGAACAAAGTTGTGAAAGCTCAAGAGCATGGAGTGGCAATGACAGCACTTCATGGTTTCCAAAAGCAAAATAGATTTTATATATGTTACGGGTAAAGCCCGAAGTGCGGTTAATCCTAGGATTACTCGGGTAATCCTGACATTACCCAGGCGTCATTAGCAAAAGTCCGAAGTGAAATGAAATTTCGGACTTTACCCGGGTAATCTGCAAAGTATCCAGAGGCCTCTGGGTAGTCCGGTTTTCTGCACGGTTTTAACCGGGTAATTCGCACATTACCCTATTGTTGTTGGATAAACGGTGATGTGCAACAAAACATCGGACTTTATCCGGGTAATCTGCAAAGTATCCAAACGCCTCTGGGTACTCCGCTTTTCTTGGGTTTTCAGCAGGTTACAGGTGACTGAATTCCGAGGATTACCCGGATAAAGCTGCAAACTGTTATCCGACCGATTACAAAATTGTTTTTTTGTTCTTTTTAACCAAATTGTATCCACAGTCAAATACCACACTAAATAACCATCAGGTTACTCTGTGCGTTAATGGTCTGAAAATTAATTTATGAAGATAAAGATATTATATAAGAGTATCCTAATAGTCATTATATTTTATAATAATAAATGACACTGTCAGGGTTATCCAAAGAGATTCGAATTGCTTGAGAAAGGTAACCGAACGCTGAAAATCAGGGTTCGGTTACCTTTCCTGGCCATTCGGCTATCCAGAGAGCAGGCAATTCGCCAAATCCTGTCGAATTGCCTGCACATACGGTGCCTGTTCGGTGCCTGTTCGAGGGCAGTGAAATCCCCATGAAAAAGCACTGCTTCGGCTATTCAGAGAACACAAACCAGCAGTGAAAGGTTCCCCTAATGCCCTGTCATTCGGTGGTTTAATTCGGCAAATTTATTCAGGAGAATCCCATAGACTTCAATGTTAAAAATATTCCCGTTTTAATTCAATATCTAATAAACCGTTCATTATAAAATTCTGCAGCAAAAAGTCTCTTTATTTATAGATTTTTTAGGATACTTTAAGCATTTTTCTGAATTTAAAAAAAAAAAATTAAAAGTCCGATTTTTTTTTTGATTTTTTTTCAGTTTGCTTATTTTTTTTGTAACAGCCCTCTTTATTATCATTCCCTGGACCTCCTGTGAAAATTTCAGACATTTTCGCTCAGTAGTTTCTTTGCAAACAGCGTTTCTTTTTCCCAGATTCATACAAATGGTTTTTCTAATTTATTCACTGCCTCCTCTACGTCACAGCTGCTTCGGCTCTGTGTGATTCGGCTCCTTTTCGGCTCCTGTTCGGCTCCTCTTCGAAGGTTAATCCAGATGTTTTTGCTTGTTTTCAGCGTGCATTCGGTTAGTTTTCGTCAGGTTTTCGGCAGCTTTTCCCTGCAATTCGGGGACCCTGTGGTGTTTGCTGAATACACCGCAGGGTCACCGAAATGCAATCGGCAAAAGGAACCGAATTGAAGAGAACGAAAAGTCACCGAACGTGCGGTGACTTTTCGAATCTCTTTGGATAACCCTGATAATAAAGATCATGTAACTCTTTCACATTCATATAAGAAACATATCCTGTTACTCTGTATATTCATTATATCCTTAATACATTTTAATGTTTGTCTTTTGACATTTTCATTTATAATATCCATAGATAATAGCAAAATTCACTTTTACCCAAGCGGGTTTGGATGTTCTGCAGATTAACCAGGTGAAGCTGTGGATAGTCCTCAGATTACCCAGGTGAAGCTTCAGACTTGCACATTATCCTGGTGAAGCTTCAGACTTGCACATTATCTGGGTAAAGTGCGAATTTTTCAACTCTTCCAGACTGTTACCCAAGGGCAGTTGGTTAGTCCTAAAATTACCCGGGTAAAGACCGAAATTTTCAATTTTTTGCAGCTTTACCCAGCGGTTTTGGGTAATGTCAGGATTACCCGGGTAATCCTAAAATTAACCATACTTCGGGCTTTACCCGTAACATATATATATGTGTGTTTATTATTGCAGAAGCCACCTGCACATCACAGCATTTCGATGAATTGCATCCCAGAGCTCCTGTGTCACATTCCCCATATGCAGCAAGGAATTCTGGGTAGGATATGCAAATGACATCTGTCTCACTTTTTTGCATCCTGGATCTGTTATTACACAGAACCCTAAAATCAACGTCATTCGGACTTATTTGACTTATTGATTTATTTGTAGAACTTTCTTGTTCTCACGTGTTGGATTTTATTCCCTTCCTCTTCCTTTCTCTCTCCCCTTATTACCTCCCAATACTGTGGACAAAAACAATATCAATAATCCTTTTTTTTTGTTCCTTGCCAATCGAATCACCTATTGTAGCACATATTATTTTATTTATTTATAAAGTATTTTACCAGGAAGGATACATTAAGATTTTGCTCATTTTCAAGTATTTCAAGGGTTCAACAAGAACATTGAATTTTTACAGTTGGTACAGAAATACAAAGTAATAAATGCAAGTTATTAAAAATAAAAAATATACAGATTAACACAGAAAATAAATGCATAGGAAATATACTCACTATGTTACAGGTTCTTCTACATCTTATCGTTATTTTTCTGTAACCTTTTTACTAGACATGTGCATTAGTTTTAGTACTAAATCGATTTAGTCCGAATTTTGGGAAAATTTCGTTTTCGTATGATTCAAGAGATATGAAACTGCTCAGTACAGAAAACGAAAGAAACTAAAATAAAATGCACTACATTTTAGTTTCAGTCCTTTTTATGATATTACATTGATGAGTGAAGGAGACCAGCAATGAATAGCGCAACATCGCAAAGCTACAGAAAAGGTTTGTATGTGTAATCCTTCCTGACCCCTACCCGAAAATCTGACAGTGATAAAGCTCCAGAATAATCACTCGCAGCACAGACAGCCAGCACAGGAGAGGACACCTTTACTTAAGCCTTGCATGTCTATGAGGCAGACAAGATGATAAAAGCAGCTGGAGAAGGAAAACATTCAAATAAATCACACTGAAAGCTAATAACAGAGGAGGGCTGGATAGTAAAAACCCCTTTATAACAAGCAGCGCTGGAAGAAGAGAGGGACTTTATAAAATGTGTGTTATATCCCCTCCCGCTCTGCATAATAGGGGCTTAGGTCTGATACATTTTATATTATCCAGGAGCACTATCCCCCTTTCCTCATCTATAATACACATTTTATATAAAGTCCCTCTCCTCTCCCAGTGCTGCTTGTTATAAAGTTTTTTTTACATCTGATACATTTAGTATCCAGCTCTTACAGTTACTCTGTCATTATGAACCTTCAGTGTGATTTATTTGAATGTTTTCCCTGCTTTATTTTATTATAAAAATAAATTTGCACCAGTCATCTCTTCTCTGAGCTTTCAGACCGATTTACGTTAATATTTTCCCTCTCCCCTGCTTTTATAATCCTGTGTCTCCCCCACAGAGATAAAAAGTTCCCTCTCCTGTGCTGGATAAGCATTGCATTCCGAAGTTCTGCACCCTCCACATGCCAAAGCAGTAGGATGTTCTATACAGAGAGGGCATTAATTAATGCAGGAGGATGTTCTATACATTATACAGAGAGGGGTATTAATGCAGGAGGATGTTATATACATTATACAGAGAAAGGTATAAATTGAGGAGGATGTTCTATATAGAGAGGGACATTAATTAATTCAGGAGGATGTTCTATACATTATACAGAGAGGGGTATTAAATAATGGAGGTGGCTGTTGTATACAGTATACAGAGAGGGGTATTAATTAATGCAGGAGGATGTTCTATACATTATACAGAGAGGAGCCTCTTTTTTATAGCCCTTTAAATCCAGTGGCTGTGAATGATCGGCTGCTTGTTATATTATCTCTCAATGTATCAGGCTCAGCTGTTACAGTAACTGACTAACAGCGCTCAGAGTTTCAGTAAAACAAGGAAATAATATTGTTCTAACCTCTTATCTATAAAAATATTATTTACTAGTTTTACTGAAACTCTGAGCGCTGTGATGAGCAGCAGTCAGTTACTGTAACAGCTTTGACTGACACATTGTGCTGAGAGTGAGAGATACTGTAACAAGCAGCGATCTCAGCCCTCTGAGGAGCCACTACAATAGTAATTGTATCCACTGTTTTTTGGATGAATGAAATTAGTTTTCATACTAAAAACGAAAAATACTGAAAACGAAAATACTGAAAACGAAATTCTTTAGCAACTAAATAAATTGGATTTTAGGACTAATTCATTAGTTCAAAACGAAATTTTGTGCTGTGCACATGTCTACTTTTTACTACTTTGTCACTACCATTTTGAAAATAGTAAATAGAGATTTTTTTACATAAAGATTTTTATGTTTTGTGAAAAAATCTTTTAGTATTTTCAAAATGTCAGACTTCCTGAAAAAATACAAAAAAAATTTTTTGTTATTTTTTCAGGAAGTCTGACATTTTGAAAATACTAGATAAAGATTTTTTTTTACAAAACAAAAAAAAAATTTGAGATTTTTTCAGGAAGTCTGAGAATTGCAGTCCTATGTGGAAGGCAGTTATTGCTGAGCTCCACTTCTCCATTGTCTCTTGAATTACATGAAGTATTAGTGGGATAGGAGTCACTGTTCATTTTAAATTAAGATGTGTCACTATAAAACAGAAGCAGATGCTGGAACCCAAAGATCTCTGATTAACAAATGTCCTGAAACAAGATGCTATTTTGCTTCTTAACCATGTAACAGTACACTCTCAAGTGAGAAATAAATCACTTGTAAAGAGTGGCACTAATTGATATCACTTAGATCCCGGTTTTACAGTGCTTTACAACTAACATTATCCCAAAAGAAACTAAGTGGTAATTAATTCTCATTTAAAGTGGAAGCTAATTCAGCTGAGACCTACTAGACAAGTGCATTGTCTATTGCATCCAAAAGATTTCACCTACAACGTAACCATAAAATAGTGAGAGTGATAAAGGATATGAACGCATGAAAAAAGCATAAGGTGTCAAGGAATTATTGTTTGGCTTTTAACTTACATATATGAATGAAAAGTAATAATGTGAATATCAAGATTCATGTTACTTTCAGCATTTTATTTCCACATGGCTCCTGATTGAAAAAAATATACCAAATGTCAGGTGTTACTTTGAAACAAAAAGACTTTGGGCTATATTACAATCATCACGCTAAAACGGGGACGCTAAGGGGGAAAACCAGCATCTGCAGGTTTCTCCTTAGCATCCCCGTTTTAGCGTGATATTATTTTATGGTGCAGGTGCTAATCCAGCATCTTGCACCGTAACGCGGCACTAAGCCTCCAGATTCTCAAGGCAGCGCTAAGCACCGCTATGAGCCACCCCTCCATGAAGTCCGTAGGACTCCTTTGAGGCTTCCACTGCTGGTCACATGATCTGCAGGATCTCGCCTCTGGTCCGGTCCGGCAGTTCGGAGGAGTGATCGCGGAGGGAGACTTTTTTCCCCCCAGTCTCCCTCTGCTCCTGGCGGCAAGAAGAAGTGGATTGAGCCACCGTTCTCATCGCTGGATGAGAGGGAGTATCTGATCTTTGGGGGGATTTGTAATTTTGATTTTGTAATCCTATCGCTATTTAATAATTTGCACTCCCCATGTTAAGCAAGCTCCGAATCGCAAGCTCCGAATTGCTAATGGTTTTTTTAACCCGTTAGCGTTCAGAATGTAGTATGGACTGAAAACGCTATTGCCACTTAACCGAACGTTAACGATCGCACAGCTGAGTGCTAACGTTAGTGTTAAGAATGTAATAGGGCCCTCTGTGTAGACAATTAAACATCTCTGATACTAAATATTCTGAGCAGGAAACACAAGCAAGAGAATAATACTTATGTACCCATCTGTCTGATTAAAGGGACATAAACGCTTACATACGATGTAACTAGATTACCTGTGCATTACAAATAAACCACTTTATAAGCCCCATACTGTTTTATTTTCTTTGTATGAAGTAATTGCATGTGTAAGGTATATTAAAATCAGGTACCCCATTAAAATAAACCTCTGATAAAGTAAACTAATGACATTTCTATTAAACCACCAGTAGATGGCAGCAGAGTAAAAAGCCTTAATTATGAGCACGTGTTCATCTAAAATGCTTCCCTCAACCGAGGGAACCAAGGAAACAGGGTTTTCATTTCTGGTAGGAATCAAAGTATCAAAGTACAAATCCTACCAGAACTGAAGTCATGCTTTATGTGTGTTGCAGGTAAGAGGGAGCATATCCAGTGTTATAAACAGGGCAAGAGTGATTTAATTCACATCCCTGTGATTAGGAAAGGTTACTGAATAATTATATAAGACAGTATACAGATGTCAGTGGGTTGTGATGTGTTATAGAGCACCAGCATACAGGGAATGTGATGACTATAGGATCTAATGTTATACTGTATTGATTATATTGAACCATTAGCATACTATAAGGTAGATTGAGTAATCATATATCTGTACATGTTTAATTGTTTATTATTTTCTATAAGGACGTTATTACTGCATAGGTGAATGTTACTGTATATATCTAAATGTGTACTAATGTATAAGGAATGGAATTATTCAAAGTACAAATCCTACCAGAACTGAAGTCATGCTTTATGTTTGTTGCAGAAAATGGTTAAATAAAAACACTTCTGGTTTCACCCAGCCCGCTCCCTTTGCACATTGGAATTATTGACCATACTTTCAGCATATGTGCAACACATGTAAAAAAGAAAAATAAAGTTAGGTTTTTATCTCCTGTTTCCATTTTGTGGATTTTTCCCACAATGCAACATTTACCAAAAACTGTGCAAAAGGTTTACTTTACTGATGTGGTTTATCTAATCAACATTATGCGGAGGAGTAAATGTTTAGATATGGTTGTAGGATGTGAATTGTGCTCTCCAGGCTACCTGGGATAAGAGGTGGAAGCTGAATATACCCCCTGGTGATGTCCTTTTAATACATCCCACTCAATACAATGCACAATGTGATTCAGTGACTGACCCATAGACTTCATTCTATGGCCAAAGCCACAAAGTGATGTGCGACATAAAATAAAATAGGAAGATGTATTTTTTTGGAGGGGGTGTCCCCTTAAATTGTGCAACTGAGTACTTAAGAGAAAAGCTGCTTCATATATCCAAAGAAGTGCTAACACCAGTACAGGATAATTGCCCATAGGATGCAGGTGGTAGCCACAATATGACCTTTCCAGCACTGCCTCTCTTTAACCTCTGAGGAGCTGGTCCACGATCCAACACCATTCAGCGCCGGATCGCGGACCTCTCCTGAAGGTACAATACATCCCACACAATACAATGCTTCGAGTCAGTGATAGACCCATTCACTCCATTATATGGCCAAAGCCACATAGTGTAGAGCAAGTAATGTAAAGATACGAGGGGGGGGGGCAGTTTACAACATAAAGATCCCAAAATGGATTTGCCCAGTGACACATATACTAACTAAACATACAAGAGAAAAAACAAAGCACCTGTAATATCTGCAACATAAAACAAAATAAGAACATTTAATTTCTTAGTGCTAGTGGCCCATTAGTCCTGTATCGTATCTGGTTTTTCATAACATGTATCAATTTTTTTCATTTTGCATATTAATTTTATTTCCCATCTAAATCAGTCAAAAAAGTCAGTAAAAAAAAAACGGACCACATAGTGTCTACAGTATCATCAGTCAGAAAGTACGTCAGTTGGGCACGGACGCACAGTGTGCTCAGAATGCGTTCGCCTGACATTAGCCTTACGTTTTCTACCGCAAAAGAAGCAACGACTTAAAAAAAAAAAATAGTGTGATACATTTACAATAAAATGGAATAAACAAGAAACTGTGCTGACGATCACTCACACTGTACAGAGACCTCTATAATAGCTCAGCTAATATGATGCTGGTCAAATGAAGGGTTGACTAATAGGGATGGGCTGCCGGTTCGATGCGAACATGAGTTTGCATCGAACATTGGTCGTTCGACCGTTTGCCGAATGGCGAACATTTCCGTGTGTTCGCCCACAGTGCACCACAATGGACCACAATGCACTGTGCCCTGGCCTGAAGCTTGTAATTGGCTACAGTTTTGCACCTGACCACAGGTCAGGTGCAAGACAGGAGCAAGACTATGCCAATCAGGGTTCAGAGTCCTGATTGGGCAAATTTTGCCCAATCATGTGCTCACAGAGGTAAGTCCCGCAGCACACTATATAAGGCTTCCCTGCAACCCTAGCGTGTGTGTTGCAGGAGTGAATCAGAGAGGAGAGGAGATTGTTGGATTTGCAGGGACAAGCTGGCAGTGGCAAATAGCAGGGAACTGGCAGCCTGGCTGTGAAATATCATACCACAGTTGAATCAGAGTTCATCTGTATCTTTAATCTGTTTCGTTATATATTCAGAGTTGAATATGGGTCTTGCCAGCTATCAGGGTGTTGCAGGAGGAGAAGTGAATCAGAAAAAGAGTAGAAGACATCGGCACTGCAGCCTTGCAGGGAAAATATCAGTGAAATCGCTGACTTATCTAGATTAAAGATATTCAGAACTCTGCTATAACACAGTTGAATCAGACTTCTGCATATCTCCAATCTATATATCAGAGTTGAATCAGAGTTCTGCATATCTCCAATCTATAAAACCATTTACCGTCATTTGAAATGTCATTGTTTTCTTTTTAAATGTTTCTATACATCCGAGAAATCCGCCATTTCACGGGCAGGTTATGGGGACCTCCTAGGCACGATATTTTAAGTAATTTTTCGTTTTTATTCTTAACCTTTATGTCATGGAAAAATCACTGTTCCTTTAAAAACGTTTTTTTTTTAAAAAAAAAAATCCTTGTTTCCTGTCCCCCAGGGTACTACCCGGACCCCCATACCCCTTTTATGGCCAATATCTTGCATATATGCCCTCTTGGTGGGCACTCTAAAATTCGAACGTTCGAGTCCCATTGACTTGCATTGAGTTTGAATTCGAACTTTTTAAATTGTTCGAGTTCGAATGCGAACCGAACATGGAGGAGTTCGGCCCATCCCTATTGACTAATCCCTTTTTTTCTTTATGATGGCACCTTATCCAGATGACATCTCAAAAAAATAGAACCATTTGCACAGAGTAGTGATGTAGTAATGTATTTGGTATATTACTCACATACTGTGGAGCACAAAAGCAAAATGGATCATGTAAATGCGTAGAAGCATCGGTTTGGTTAGTGCCATCGGTTTGGTTAGTGACATCAAACCATTGTCTGATGTGTAGTATAACTTCTGTTGGCGAACAAGAGTAAATACCACCCGTGGGCAATAATTAAATAATGACAAATTTAATGAATAAAAATAAAGCAAGAATGTATAAAATAAAAACTAAAATAAATACTGAATCCGCATGTATTGCACCAGCGCCACCTATGGGGAAGATGAAGATGAGATCGCTAGCACTATGGAGAACTGCACACCATCACGCAGTACAAATCTTAACGAAAAAGATGATAAACAAGAAAAACAGTAAGTGCAGTGCTCAATAAGCATAGGTTACCTTCTCTATGCACTCGACAGTGGTCATGTATTCATTCAATACCAGTCGTGTTGCCTCTAAAAAGGAGACACAATAAATATCTTTATAGTGTAACACTGTTTTACCAAGATTTTTATCTAAAAAAGGTTCCAAAAACACATAAACAGAGAGCCACCCTTGCTCTATTATGAAAGTGGATGGACTCTTTACGGCCGTCCTTAGCCCTTTCCCGAACAGGATGCTCGTATTTCATTAAAAAACAAATATTGACATGGTGTAGATTGAATGAACCACCGAATTTATAATATACATATGGTTTCACTCACATGGTTTTGAGCCTATGGGAGGCTCTCCTTTATCAGCGTGCAGTCGTTTGTACGGTACAAACGAAACCACAATAAAAACTTGGTAGGCAGGCATTTTTCTGGAAAAAAGATTTATTAAAATAAACATCGAGACGCGTTTCGGTAGTAAAACAGACTACCTTTTTCAATCGGCATATATTGAAAAAGGTAGTCTGCATTACTTAAAGAAATCAATATGAGCATCCTGTTTGGGAAAGGGGACAGCCGTAAAGAGTCTATCCACATTCATAATAGAGCCAGGGTGGCTCTGTTTGTGAGTTTTTTGGAACCTTTTTTAGATAAAAATCTTGGTAAAACAGTGTTACACTAAAAATATATTTATTGTGTCTCCTTTAGAGGCAACACGACTGGTATTGAATGAATACATGACCACTGTAGAGTGCATAGAGAAGGTAACCTATGCTTATTGAGCGTTGCACTTCAGTTTTTTCTTGTAAATACTGAATACAATTTTATTTTATTTCAAAAACAATTTTTATTACTTATTTTATATATTTTATTTTATACATACTGATTACATTTGTTGTTTTTTAATTAACATCATTTGCTATGTAGCTGTTCTGCTCTTGCTCATCCACTGATGTTATAGTACTGATCACACCTTGGAATTGCCTGGTAGTCTCAGGGTATCCACAAACTATCACTTCCCATTCAAAGTATGCTTTGTATAGGAAGCATTAACTTAGCTGGCACAATAGCCAAGCTGAAAGGTAGGTTTGCGACTCAGCTGAAATAACATGGAAGTCATTATAATTGTGGGACTGTTATACTTACATTTGCTCAATGGTCAATCATATTGGCTCACTTGGAACAGGGCTCCGGGTTTGGCATTGCTGGACCCAGTAATGCTAATCATAAATAGAAGGGAGGACTCATCCTCCTATCATAATCCTAAATAATAAAATCCTTTGTCCGTCGCCGCGTATCCGGTTTCTGTTGGCTGCGCGCGTAGCCAACAGAAACCGGATGTGCAGCTTCGGACGCCGGATGCGCGCGCAGCCTCTACCCGTCGGCTGTGCGCGCATCCAGGAGAGGATGTGGGCCCAAGCCAAGCCGGGGACTCGCCTAAGCCTGGAGGCTGCGACAGCCGGAGGAGTTCACCGCTGGAGCTCAGGGCCGAAGTATGAGGATGTTGCCTACCAGTGGCGTAAGTAGGAACCTGAGGGCCCCGGTGCAAGAATCCACGAAGGGCCCCCCAAAAAAGATCTATATTTTTACTTATTTTTCACTGCAAAATAAAACAAAGATAGTATTGCCCCCAGCTCACATCGATATATATTGCCCCCAGCTCACATGGATATATATTGCCCCCCGCTCACATGGGTGTATATATGGCCCCCAGCTGTCATGGGTATATATGGCCCCCAGCTCTCATGGGTATATATTTCCCCCAGCTCACATGGGTATATATGTCCCCCATCTCTCATGGGTATATATGTCCCCCAGCTCACATGGATATATAATGCCCCAGCTCACATGGATATATATTGCCCCCAGCTCACATGGATATATATTGCCCCCAGCTCACATGGATATATATTGCCCCAGCACACATGGATATATATTGCCCCCCACTCACATGGGTGTATATATGGCCCCCAGCTCTCATGGGTATATATGGCCCCCAGCTCTCATGGGTATATATGTCCCCCAGCTCACATGGGTATATATGTCCCCCATCTCTCATGGGTATATATGTCCCCCAGCTCTCATGGGTATATATTGCCCCCCAGCTCTCATGGGTATATAGGTCCCCCAGCTCTCATGGTTATATAGGTCCCCCAGCTCTCATGGGTATATAGGGCCCCCAGCTCTCATGGCTATATATTGCCCCCCAGCTCTCATGGGTATATACGGCCCCCCAGCTCTCACCTCTGCTGGCCCCAGGGCAGGCTCTGCAGGGGGGTTCCATTCTTCTCCTTGGCGAGCAGCGGTGACTGTCCTCCGGCTGTCGCAGGCTGCTCGGCCGGCATCCAGGCTCAGGCGAGCCCCCGGCTTGGTTTGGGCCTACATCCTCTCCTGGATGCGCGCACAGCCGACGGGTAGAGGCTGCGCGTGCATCCGGCGTCCGAAGCTGCACATCCGGTTTCTGTTGGATGCCGGGGGCTCGCCTGAGCCTGGATGCCGGACACACACACACACACACATATTGTAAAGGAACCATATATGTCATGGAGCTGAGTCCATGCTTCAAACCCCAAGAGACTTTATGTTCATTTTTATCGTGTGGTTTTAAATATACAGTATTTTACATCGTTTGGTTTTAGTTTAATTTAGTTTAGTGTAAAATGGCATAGCTTTGGTTTTAAAAATACTTATATTCCTGTAGGTAAATGTGTTTTTGTGTAAAACAGTAAACAAGCTTTACTGCTGTGTAATTTATGCGCCAGGGCTTTTCCCATTATCTAGCTGCATGTTTAATTCAAGGGATCTCTGATAGTGTGTGTTTAATCTGATATGTTAGAACAATGGATATACAAATGTTGTGTGAGCTGAAGGCTAGAGAATGTAAAGAATGTTTATTGTAAATAACTGACCTAATGTAATTAGTATGGGTATGCAAATTATGACTAGTAATTAGTATGGGTATGCAAATTATGACTGTTGGACTTCAGCATAAATGGTGGTTGTTCATTAAAAAGTCAGAGAACTCTCAGAGCTCAGAGAGAGAGGATCCTGTTTTAAAGCATACAGCCGCGCCTGGTGTCTTTATTACAAACTACGCTACACTCCACACTCACCCTCAGAAGGCAGAGAGCAGCCTTCTGGAGATTCCTAACGGCTCCAGGGCAGAGGAACAGAAGCAGGCAGGTCAAGCCGCTCGAGGCGCTGAGGACAGCGCTCCCAGTAGCCGGGCTGACCGCAACGAAGGGGTGTCTGGAGAGCCAGGACAGACGGAAGGGAACGGTTCCTTCACACATATATATGGGGGTTACAGGGTGTATGTATATATATATATATATATATATATATATATATATATATATTATATATATATATATATATTACACACACCATGTAACCCCATGTGTGTATGTATATGTATATATATATATATATATAGTTGTCAGAGATTAGGGCGCACTCGAGGTCTTCATTAAAACAAAAAAGTTTTTATTCAAAGATGCATTAAAAGACGTTCTTTTAATGCATCTTTGAATAAAAACTTTTTTGTTTTAATGAAGACCTCGAGTGCACCCTAATCTCTGACAACTTTATATGCACCTTTCGGGATACAGCACCGAGGCAGAAGATAAGTATACATTGATAAGGACGAGTGCTGAACCGTGTGGACTTATATACACACACACCCTGTAACCCATACTGCCCTCAGGGCAGGCTTTATACCTAGTTGTTTATAAAGCACCAATATAACCTTCAGAGCTGTACAATTTAACCAATGCACTATAAACAAAGCTGATATAGAAGGCTCTGTATAATGAGAGGGGTAGTCAACACAGTTTATATTATCACTTTTATATTGTAGCTATATCACATTATTATTTCTTTCAGTCATTTTTCACCGTTCATGGATCTAACTGTGTTTCATATGTGGTGTGTTTGTGTCACAAATATATTTGATGCAGTGCATGGTGGGTTTTTTTTTAAAACCTTTTTGAATATTGATTTAAGATATTTAGGAGGTCTGTTACACCATTACCGTAGATACTCGAGTATAACGCGACCCGAATATAATGCGATGGATAGAGATTTATTATGGAAATTAGAGAATACTCAAGACTCTAAAATAACGCGAGGAACAAAATTATACTGTACTGTTAAACAATTAAAATCCTTCCAGGTTCTCTTAACGTAGGCTCCCCCTCAGACCAGGATGCTCTGCTCTAGAATGATTGCAGTTGTTACTAAGTATGAAGCCGCCGGCCACACGTCTTCTTTACTAGCGATTAGATGGCTGGCGGAGGCGAGCTAGGTGAATGATTGGCTTAAACCGAGCGTGCCCTCTGGTCATGATGGATCCCACCTCTCCCGAATATGGGAGTTCCTGAAGTGTTTGCAAGCATCAGGGAGCCCACATTCACTTCAGCGAGACTACCGGGAGACATAGGATCCAGAGCAAGACAAGTTTTTTTTCTTTCTTTTTCTACACGCGATGCAGATGTCTCGAATATAACGAGACCCCTCCAATTTTAAGGTAAATTTTTGTCACCAAAATCTAGCGGTATACTCGAGTATCTACAGCAGCATAATTGTCTAATATATTAACTAGAATACTGTAACCTAGAGAACATACATATTTATATATTTTTTAATTCTTTATTTTCATTTTCCAGCAACAAAAAAGACATATTGACATAGACAGATAAGACTGGGTCTCATACAATATGTAACTCCATGAAGTGCTGTTATTACTATTACACTCTGCTGCTCCTTGAAGGTACATGACATTTTGAAGGAGAGACATTTCACATTTCTCATTGTTGTCTTTATAAAAAGGTGACGTCATTTTTCCTCCATTTTAGGATGCAATTCTGATTTAGTGATGCTGAGGGCTGATATGCACAATCTGGCGTAATATACAGGGTTACTCAGAGAAATCCGAACTGGCCCTGAAATTGCACCGAAAGGTGAATTTCCCTGTACAGTGCAATTTCAGGGCCATTCGTCTATTCAAAACCTTGCAATTCACCAAATATTGGTGAATTGCCAGCGAAATAAGGTGCCTGTTTGATGGCAGTGAAATCCCCATAGAGAAGCAATGTTTAATCAATTCAGAGAGCATGGAACACCAGAGAAATGTCAGTGAAATGCCCTGATTTTCGGTGGTTTCATTTGGCAGGTTTAATCAGGCGAATCCCATAGGTTTCAATGTAAAAAATATTCCCGTTTTTAGCAGGAAAAAGTATCTTTATTCTTTAAGGATTTTTTAGACATTTTTCGGCAAAAAAAATCCTTTTTTTTTTAAATAACGTTTATTTTTTCTGAAAGATACCTTTTTAATATTATTCATTGGACCTTATATGCTAATTTCAGACATTTTCGTCCACTAGTTTTTTTGCAAATGACATTTTTTGAGTTTCATTCGTTTTTGTTTTTTTCACCCCGTTCGGCTTGTTGGATTTTCCCGGCGACTGGTTGGTGCTGTGTTCGACGGATCGTCAGCTTTTCCGATGTGTTCGGCGGGTTTGCGTCAGATCATTGGGTACGTTCAGTGGGTTTTCTGTGGCGTTTCGGATCGATCCGATTTTGGATCGTGTTGGCGGGATTTTCAGATGCGGTCGGCGGCTTTTCCCTGCACTTCAGGGACCCTGCAGTTGAATGCTGAATTCACCGCAGGGTCGGGGAATTTGATTCCCTGATGTGCAAGGAATGAGAAATCTATCAATAGGGGTCACCGACATTTTGGTGCTCCCTATTGATAGATAAGTATGAAGTGCTGTTATTACAATCACACTCTGCTGCTCCTTGAAGTAACACGACTTTTTGAAGGAGAAACATTTTAAGGGCATCAAGACTTTGATTTTTAACATATCCCATTGTTGTCTTTATAAAAGGTGATGTCATTTTTCCTACATTTTAGGATGCAATTCTGATTTACTGATGCTGAGGGCTGATATGCACAATCTGACCAAATATAGTCAGTGTCTGCTTGACATTGAGTCATGTTTTCTATTTTAGATATGCTATGTTGCAGATCTGGTGACTCATCAAGAGATTTGTTACATATTTTCTTTTTGAAACTTGTTTTTAATATAAATGTTCAGGTGCAGTGCATAGAATAAAAAAAACCTTTATAAAAATGTCTGCTTTTTATTTGCTTTACATGACAACAAAATTATGAAAAAGGGATCATGGGAATATTTGTTGGTATGAAAGAGAACTTGGAAACCAAAAAGCAGCATAAACCCATATCCATTGTGTTCTTTAGTTTAACAGGTTTATATAATGCAATTCAAAATTCCTTAGATACCCAGACCCCTACAGAACCAAAATGATTTGACACAATTTCAGCTTCATCGTCTAAAATCGATAAGTGTCTTGTCTGAGTATTTCGCACAATGGCTTGCTGAATACCAAATTTCTCAGGCCTTTTTATTGATGTAACCTTTGAACTAAACCAGCTCCAATATATATATATATCTTATTTGAGTTGTAGTGGAGGGCAAAAAGTGAGATAAAAACCTTACACACTGAAATTACTAAAGTTTATTATTGCAGAAGCCATTTGCACATTACAGCAATTCAAAGAACTGCATCACAGAGCTCCTTTGCTACATTCCCCATATGCAGCAAGGAACTCTGGTTAAGACATGCAAATTAATTAATTTATTTATAAAGTATTTTACCAGGAAGGATACATTGAGATTTCTCTTGTTTTCAAGTATGTCCTGGGTTCAAGAACAAGAAATGACATCTGTCTCCCTTTTTTCAATCTGCAAATGGTCATGCCTAGCTCCTGCTGAAGAGGGTCCTATAAACCTGAAACAGCACTGTCCAGTAGTAGCTTTGACCAGTTGCATAAACCTGATCTCTGCTAAAAAAAAAAAAAAAGCCATCTAGTATGGCACGGCATTGATTGAAGGGTTCTGTGTGAAAGCAGACCCAGGAAGCAAAAATATGAGACAGATGTAATTTGCATGTCTTAACTAGGGATAAGCCGAACACCCCCGAGTTCGGTTCGCATTCAAACTCGAACTTTTCAAATGTTCGGATTCGAACTCGAACCCAATGCAAGTCAATGGGACTAAAAATTCGATTTTTAGAGTGCCCTCCAAGAGGGCATAAAAGCTAGATATTTGCCATAAAAGGTGTATGGGGGTTCGGGTAGTGACCTGGGGGACAGGAAACAAGTTTTTAAAGGGACAGTGAGTTTTCCATGAAATAAGGGTTAAAAATTAAAACGAACAATTCCTTCAAATATCGTGCCTAGGAGGTCCCAATAACCTACCCGTGAAGTGGTGGATTTCTAGGTTGTATATAAATATGTAAAAAACCAAAAATGACATTTCAAATGACGGTAAATGATTTTCCTTTAATCTATCCATAAACAACTGCATGGGGCGGCAGTCTGTATGAAAAGAGGAGACATTTTCGGACACGCAGACAAAGTGTAGTGATTTTTTGGCTAAATTGTGGTGAAACTTATGCAGGCTTTGGATGAAAGTAACAATAGGTGCTTTAAAATTGGGCCTTTAGCGTCGGCAACAGTGCCGTCACACAGTAACCCCTCTGAGGATATGAATCTGATACAGGCGTCAGTGGCAGTGCACCCAAATATTGTGCCTTTGGTGCCAGGCCAGCAAGTACCATCATACAGTAACCCCTCTGTAGTATTGTGGAAGAGTGCAGGGGTGGACCTTGCGGTCCTATATTAAAAAGATATGAATCTGTTAATGGGAGTCAGTGCACCCAGATATTGTGCTTTTGGTGCCAGACTGCCAGGCCAGCAAGTACCATCATACAGTAGCTTCCTAGCTTCTCCCCGCATCACCTCTTCCCATGATAGACTGCAGGATTTCTCACGCGCAGCCCCCATTCTCTGGAACGCTATCCCTTGTACGGTCAGACTTTCCCCTAATTTCTCTTCCTTCAAACGCTCCCTTAAAACATTCCTATTTAGGGAAGCCTACCACCCAACTCACTGACACAACCATCAATCACTCTCACCTTGCAGTCCTCTCCTCCTGTTTCCAACCCCAACCCTCCCAGATTGTGAGTTCCTACAGGAATAGGGCCTCATCCCCTCTTGTATTGTTTGTCAAATGTTGTTCAATGTATTGTAACCCGTCTATACTGTGCCTATTGTATAGCGCTGCGGAATATGCTGGCGCTTTATAAATAAAGAATAATAATAATAATACAGTAACCCCTCTGTAGTATTGTGGAAGAGTGCAGGGGTGGACCTTGCGGTCCTATATTAAAAGATATGAATCTGGTAATGGGAGTCAGTGCACCCAGATATTGTGCTTTTGGTGCCAGACTGCCAGGCCAGCAAGTACCATCATACAGTAACCCCTCTGTAGTATTGTGGAAGGGTTGGACCCTGCGGTTCAAAAAATTAAAATGGGTTTTATCGCCTTTTTCCTCCTCCTACACGACGTCTTGCAGTGCTCGGTTGCCACGGAGTGGTCTGGGGATTACCGCGCTCCTTACGGCTACCGAACCGGGTGTTCCGAGGTGCTCTGCAGCATTTTCCCAGACTTGGGCCTAGTGACGGCGGCCATTTTTGAAGCCTCGTGATAGCAACTAACTGACCCGCTGTGCCTGCGGTGACTGCAGCAACATGCCAAACAGCTGGACGGCGAAGGGGAGCTCCCGCCAGTGGGACATTAGGAAAACGCTGACAGGTGGATCTGTCACTGGAAGGGGGAAGGTGATTGCACCTCTCCCTCCAGACTCCGCGACAAGAGGAGAAAATGAACATCTTACTGCCACAAAAGGCGACTTCTACAGAATTTTAAATGAGCTGCGGGAGATACGAGAAATCTGGAAACCAGAAGTGGCTGCGGTCCGTGAGGAGGTAGCTACAGTACGGGCTCAGGTGGTGGAGGTTCAAACGACTACCTCTGCGATGAAGCTGGAACAGGCTTGTCTCTTGGACCAGGTTGTCGCACTTCAGTCGCAGATGGTGGTTCTGATCCTCTCCGTGGAAACATTAGAATCTCGGCACAGACGCCGTAACATAAGGGTCAGGGGCGTCCCGGATTCGGTCTCGGCCGAGGAACTGTTGCCCTATGTCACTCGTTTGGCCCTCCAGGTCATCGGACTCCCATTGGATACGCCAGATGTCGTTGGCTCCGTAATTCGGGTCCGGAGACCTGCATCATCCCTAACGGGAGCACCGAGGGATGTTGTGGTAGCTTTTCGTGAGGTGGCCTTTAAAGTGAAGGTTATGACTACCCCTGGTGCACGAGATCCAGTGCAATTCGAGGGATCTACCCTGGCACTTTACCACGACCTCCCGTTTCAGACCTTGATGGCACGACGCCGTTTTAAAGAGGTGACGTCTACCCTAGGCAGGAAAGGAATTCGCTACCGGTGGGGCCCGGCGGGCACATTGGTGGTAACGCACGCTAATGTGCCATACACAATTACAGACCCTGATACGGACCTTGCAACAGCCGGTATTCCCCTGGACCCTCCGGAGATACAGCCGGGATGAAGATTATCCTACCCCTCCATATGCCTTTTGTTATAATTGTTTTTCCGACAAATTCCCCGGACTGTTTTGTTTGTTTTGTTTTCAGTGATCAGCTATACGACTTCGGCCCGATTTTCTTGATCCATGCATGGACTATTCTTTTGCCGACCGTTAACTTTGAACGCATTGTTTATCGCTTGATTTTTCCTCATTCACGCTGGACTTTGCCACTGGACTCTTCGTCTTCGGCTTAGCAGGCAATATGTGGCCGTATTTTCGTTTGAATTCATGATCTTTCTTTGTATTTTTAATCTTTAAATAAAGAATTAAAAAAAAATATTAAATTGATATAAATCTGGCACAGGCGTCAGTGCAGCCAAATATTGTGCCTTTCATGGCAGCAAGTGCATTCACACCGTAACCCTTTTGTGGTATTGTGGAAGAGTGCAGGGTTGGACCCTGCGGTTCAAAAAATTTAAATGATATAAATCTGGCACGGGCGTCAGTGCAGCCAAATATTGTGTCTTTCATGGCAGCAAGTGCATTCACACCGTAACCCTTTTGTGGTATTGTGGAAGAGTTCAGTGCTGGAGGTTTTGTGAATGCAGACGACATCCCCGATCTATTCCGGTACGTCAGCATCAGGGGATTGATAACTGCTGATCCAGGACTGATTCATTTTTATAAATGTCAGCCGGTCTACAGAGTCGGTGAACAGATGCACTCTTTTGTCTGTGACAAAACCTCCAGCGGCACTGAACGTCCTTTCAGAAAGCACGCTAGATGAAGGGCAACCTAGTAGCTGCATAGCATATTGGCTAAATTCTGGCCAGTGATCCAATCTCAACACCCAGTAAGCCAGTGGATCATCTGCTGGTAACGTATCCAGGTCTGCCCTTGCCTCTAGGTAGTCCTGCACCATATGGTGAAGACGCTGGCAATGGGTGCCTACATTTGACGTCCCTGGGCGTCGTGGACTAAAAAAATTTAAAAATGCATCAGTCAAGCGGCCCTGGCCTTCACCACTATTCTCTGATCATCCGCAGCCTCAGAAGCACGTGTGTCATCACTTGGTAACCTACCAGTGCCTGGAAAGGTGTTACACAAGTGTCGCTTTAGAGCGTCCAAGTTTTTTCATCCTGTGCTCCCTCTGTGCGGGCAGGATGAGCTCTGCAACTTTACCCTTGTATCGTGGATCAAGAAGGGTTGCCAACCAGTAATGATCCCTCTCCTTGATAGCACGAATCCTGGGGTCCTTTAGCAGGCTTTGCATTATCAGGGAGCCCATACAGTGTAGGTTGGAGGTGGCATTAGCTTCCGAGTCTTCCTGGTCAATGAGGATGACCCCATCGTGCACTTCCTCCTCCCAGCCACGCACTAGCCCTTGTGTTTCTGGGCACACGAAACCCTCCCTTGAGGAATCCCCACCTTCAATGCCCCCACTACTTAAATATTCCTCCTCCTCCTTCTCATTCTCCTCCTGTCTGATCTGAGTAGGACCAGCTGGAATGCTGTCTGCGGAAAGACTGGGGCCTTCAGAGCTAGGTAAGGCCTCCTCTTCCTCCCGCTGCTCTGCCTCTAGAGCCACATCTATAATTCCCTGCAGAGTGCGCTCCAGCAAGAACACTAAAGGAATTGTGTCACTGATGCATGCACTGTCCCTGCTCACCATCCTCGTTGCCTCCTCAAATGGTGACAGTGCAGTGCATGCATCCTTGATCATCAGCCACTGCGGGGAAAAAAAACAAGTTGACCTGAACCTGTCCTTGTGCCATACGCACACAGGTACTCGTTGATGGCCCTCTGCTGCTTGTGCAGACGCTGCAGCATTGCTAATGTCGAGTTCCACCTGGTGGGCATGTCACAGATCAGACGGTTTGTGGGAAGGTGGAATTCTCTTTGAATTTCTGCCAGGCGAACACTTGCTGGGAATGACCGTCTGAAGTGGCTGCAGACTTTTCTGGCCTGGATGAGAAGCTCTGGCAGCCCTGGGTACTTGGTTAGGAAACGCTGTACCACTAGATTTAGGACGTGTGCTAGGCATGGTACATGCGTCAATTTACCCTTGCGTAGGGCAGAGAGAAGGTTGCTGCCATTATCACAGACGATCATTCCCAGCTCAAGCTGGCGTGGTGTTAACCATCTCTACACCTGGCCCTGCAGAGCTGACAGAATTTCTGGCCCGGTGTGGCTCCTGTCCCCTAAACAAACCAGCTCAAGCACAGTATGGCTTCTTTTTGCTTGAGCCATTGCGTAGACCCTGTCAGGCGTCGGTTTAACGGAGGAGGAGGAGGAGCAGACAGACCTCATACAAGCAGCTTTCTGGAGGCATGGTGGATGAACAAGCTCCAGCACAGAGCCCCGTCTTGGATCCCTCCCAGCTGCAATCAGAGTTACCCACTGTGCCGTGAAGGAAATGTAACGACCCTGTCCATGCTTGTTGGACCACGTGTCTAAAGTCACATGCACCTTGCTGCTGACTGCCTTTCCCAATGACTGGATAACATTGTCTTCCACGTGCTGGTATAGTGCTGGAATGGCCTTGCGTGAAAAGTAATGGTGTTTAGGAACCTGCCACTGTGGTACAACACATTCAGCAAATTCACGGAAGGGAGCAGAGTCCACCAGCTGGAAAGGCAGCAGCTGCAATGCGAGTAATTTTGCTAAGCTGGCATTTAGACGTTGTGCTTGGGGATGATTAGGACTATATTTTTTCTTACGCTGCAGCAGCTGGGGCAACGTAATCTGACTGCGTAAATCTTCAGCTGATGGGATGCTATCACATTGTGAGGAAGGAGCTGGTACATCCATTACTGTAGCATCATCCCTGTCAGTGGAGGTTGTAGCAGGCAATGACATGGCAGGACATACAGTGGGGGTAGAGACAAATGAGGAGGAGGAGGACCTACGCAAAGTTTTGCGCCAACTGGATGTGTGGCAGGAGGTCATATGTCGCCTCAAGCACGTGGTACCCAAGCGTCCGGTGTCTTTCCCACGTTTGAGCCTCATCTGACATAGATTACAAATAGCAACGGTGGGGTCTGCTGCACATTTCTTAAAGAACTCCCAGACAGCAGAGTTCCTGCATGTTTGCTTTTAGACAATAGCGCTCTGCACCGGAGCAGCTCTGACATCTGATGCCTTGGACTGGCTAGTGCTACGGTTGGTCATAGAGGATGTTGTGCCTCGTGTTTGCTGTGCCTCCTCCTCCCCCTCCTCCTCACTTGATTCCTCAGTTCGATCTGGCACCCAGGTGGAGTCAGTGACCTCATCATCATTGTCATCATCACCCCCTATCTCCTTGTCACTGGAGCCAACTTGGCAGTATGCTGCAGCTGCTGGGGCAACATGAGTGCCAGTTATTTGAGTGTCATCACTGGCACCCCTTCCTCTAGGTTGATTATACACCCTTCCTCAATCTCAGAGACTGAATAAGAGCACTGTACTTGCTGCGCATCCTCAAGCAGCATGTCACTGTCATTGTAGTCAAACAATTCAGCTGACTCCTCCGTGTGTGATAGCGAGGCTACGGCAGGAGTAGCTGTGGACATGGAGGCTGCATTAGATGCTTTGGCAGCTGAGGTGGACTGTAAAGCACTAGAAGCCTGGCTGGCAGAGGACTCGGAGGATGAGGATGGCCTGGTTAGCCAATCCACCAAATCCTCTGTATGTTGCTGCTGCTTTAGATGGCCAGCACCTGTTAGAAAGGACAAGCGTGCCCCTGCAGAGGATGCACCACGTCCACCACGACTAGAGGCACAGCCTCCTAACACAGGGGCTGCTTGCCCTCTTATCGGTGTCTGGGAGCGTCTGCCTGTCCTTTTTGTTCTTTCAGACATGGTGAGTGATATATAGATTAAATATATACAGAACTCTGATTGAACTCTGGTATAAAGATTAAAGATTTACAGAACTCTGGTATAACTTAGTGAGACACCCTGATAGCTGGCAGCCAGTGACAAGACACAGATTACAATTCCCAGAAACCTCCTATAAATCAGTGTGACCCCCTGATGGGTGGCAGTGAGAAGACACAGATTACAAGTGGCAGAAACCTCCTATAAATCAGTGTTACCCCCTGATGAGTGGCAGTGAGAAGACACAAATTACAATTCGCATAAATCTGCTAGAAGTATGTGGGACCCCCTGATTACTGGCAGTGAGAAGACACAGATTACAAGTCGCAGAAACCTCCTATAAATCAGTGTCACCCCCTTATGGATGGCAGTTAGAAGACACAGATTACAAGTGTCAGAAACCTCCTATAAATCAGTGTGACCCCCTGATGGGTGGCAGCCAGTGAGAACACATGGATTATAACAATTCCCAAATATTTTGTAGAAATTAGTGACCCCCAAAATACTGTGTTGCACTGGCTGTGTGACAAGACACAGATCACCTCAATTCCCAGATATTTGGTAGAAATTAGTGACCCCCAAAATACTGTGTTGCACTGGCTGTGTGACAAGACACAGATCACCTCAATTCCCAGATATTTGGTAGAAATGAGACCCCCCCAGTAGCGTGGCAGACCGGCAGTAAGAACACACCACAGACAATCTTCTATGAAATCTCCTCTCAAATGCGTGAAGCGCTGCGTGGAAACCTTATATAGTGTGCTGTGAGACTTAGCTCTGTGAGCCCATGATTGGGCAAAATTTGCCCAATCAGGACTCTGAGCCATGATTGGCATAGTGTTGAACCTGTCTTGCACCAGACCTGTGGTCAGGTCAGGTGCAAGGCTGTAGCCAATTACGAGCTTCAGGCCAGTGGAAAAGTGCATTGTTGTCGGTTGTGGTGCATTGTGGGCGAACACCCGGAAATATTCGTAGTTCGCGAACATTCGAACAGGCTATGTTCGATGCGAACTCCGAACCGATCGAACCAAACAGCTCATCCCTAGTCTTAACCAGAGTTCTGTGCTGCTATGTGGAATGTAGCATATGAGCTCTGTGATGCAGTTCTTTCAATTGCTGTGATGTGTAAATGTCTTCTGCAATAATAAACCATACATAGAAATATTTTACATTAATGATGAATATATTGATTAGTCCTGTCTATACTGTGCCTATTGTACAGCGCTGTGGAATATGCTAGTGCTTTATAAATAAAGAATAATATTAATAATTAGTTAAAATGCAGATTTTTTTTAAAAAAATCATTCTCACGTATAGACAGTCCGTAAAACTGCTTCTTAACAGTTTGCACAATTCTAGCAGATTTATTTGTGCAAGTTTATGGCGCATAAATAAATGGGTTTTATGAATAAACAAAGTGATACAATACCAATTACGCTGTATCTAAACAGATGACAGAACATTCGTATGCAGTTTATTGATCTGAAGCCGGAGAGCTATCGGAATTAGTTTTATCCACAATCTAAAATAAAATTCTTACCCTATAATTAGATTACTTTTTAGTTTTGGTGTATAGGTAAACTGATACTTTTTTATCTGCAAGTAATCATCCGTCACATAAGTGTATTCACAAACTACATTGCATTTGCACTTCTTTTCTCACGGAACACTTTAATACGTAACACATGTTTTATTGATGAATTGATTTTGTAAGTGGGTGAATAGGCAAATGTAAAAGTATACTTATATAGAACTCGGTAACATTTACTTTTAATCTAAAAAACACTGGCCAGAAGCTTGCACTCTCATTAGGAAATATTCTCAAAGCACAAATAGCTGTTAAGTAGGAGCATTGTCTGAAAGGAGTATACATCACAGGTTAATGGTGATGGATAAAGATTTATTTCAAAGAGGAATTCTAGGTTTTAACCAGAAGTGATTTTAGACAGGAGATACACATGGTAACATTTCAGTAGACATGGGAAACTGATGACTTCATGCACTATATACTAGCTTCCCTTCATTACTGCAAATCCTTGATAAATAACAGATTACATGTCTGATGGGAATATTTTTAGAGAAGGGTGCTTCTCCATTGTGACAGCAATATGCCTTGGCTATAACAAAATTGTTACATTTCTTTTTCTTTATCTACTGTGCTGAGCTCATTTGACCGTTTTGCTCATTATGTATAAACATGATTTGAAGTCATGTTTTATTGTATGACCCAGACAAATTATATATCCTTTGTCCTGTCAGAATGCTATAACAAAAAATGTGAATTTCTATTTAAGAATCCCAAGGCAGCTAGGGGTTAATCCCATGACATCAATGCGCCCATACGCAATGACGCCAGTGGGAGTGGGAGGCCCCAGAGGCTTCGCTGACATCCAAGATGTCAGCCACCTCTGGGAGAAATCTGCGTTCTGGTGCCTATTGGACTGGCAACTAAGGGGTTAAAGAAAGGCAGTTCAAACTGATGTCATCGCGCCCATCGTGATGACATCAGTGTCCCAGGAGGGGCTATAAAAGCTGGGTCTAACTTCAAGGACGTCAGACCACCATGAGACACCAGTCAGTGGCAAGTAAAGGGCGGGAGATACCGCACAAAGTGTGGGGGACATCCTCCACATACAGGAGTGACACATGAGGATGTTGTCTGCAGTGAACAGTTTAAAGGCTCTTTAAAGGTATATTCTAGGCAAAAACATGTGGAGGGCTTAACCCCTCCTGACGCTCAACACAGTTTTCTTACTGTAAAACTCATCTTGTCTCCTGGTACTATTTCTGCTTGCCAGCATGCGGGTAGCCACTTGGCACTGATGATTGGTGCACAGGCAGCCAATCAGATGCCTCTCACTGCAGAAGCCGCAAAGGAATCATAAAGTCAGCTTTTTGATCTTTTTTGAAACCTGTGGGATTCTCTGTGTCACGGACCTGACATCTGGCGCTCCTCAGAGAGCCACAAGGAACTGACTCTGCTCCAATTTTAAAGACCATTTTTCCTTTCTTTCGATTTTGCGTTTAAATACTGTCTGGACAATCTCTGTATGTTATTACTCATGTGATTTTATGAAGTGTGGTGTATTTAAAATGTATCCTCTATTGTATGAGTGTAGATTTAGATGTAGAAAACTGTATGTATGTGATTTGCTCCAGTCTCCATTTTGCCCAGTCCAGCATGGGTCCAAAGGACAAAGGACCTCATAGCCCCAAAATGGAGGATACAGCAAACCAGCTGATTTGAGGCTTTTCCAAGACCTCATCTGCCTAATCCCCTGGACAATGGGGGAGCCTGAAAGGGCAAGATAGAGGATACAGCAAACCAGCTGATTGGAGGCTTTTCCAAGACCTCATCTGCCTAATCCCCTGGACAATGGGGGAGCCTGAAAGGGATCTGATTGGGAACAGGAGGCTGGGAAAGGAGCCAATCAGTGCTGGTTGTGTGGGTGGGGGAGTTTTTAATCTGTGTGTGTGAAGTTGTATAAATGACCCTGTTGAAACCCCATAAAAGCAGTTCACTGCTTTAAAGCATACAGCCACGTCTGGTGTCTTCATTTCAGAGTTACAATCACTATTGCAGGATACACTCAGCGGTCTCCTGCATCACCACTCAACCCAGGAACGGGATCCCCAAGGCAACACCGCACCATCTCTCCAGACGCCGGACCAACGCCATTTCATCCTCCAGGTCGCTCGAGACGCCGAGTGCCATGCCACTCGGTAGTCGGGCCGGACGCCATCAAAGGGGGGGGGGTCAGATAGAGCAGGACCGCAGGCGGACTTCCATCCCGCCACACTGGTGGCAGCGGTGGGATAGCTCTTTGAACCCCCAGAAAAAGCACTCAGCATGGCAGGGTACGCCAACTACAAAAAAGACACCCTGCGGGGCATCCTGGAGAGCCGAGGAGGCACCCCGGGCTCAAAGAACAAAAAGGCCTTGGTCAAAGAACTGCGAGAAATGGACCAGCGAAGAGAGGACACGGGACCCCCGTCCATAAGAGACCGGTTCCAGCGTAGAGTAAGGAGGGCGATGGCCCAGGCCCAGGCGGATGAACCTGGTAACTGGCAGGACGAGCATTGGTGGAAAGATTTTGTCCTCCAGGAGATGTGGAACGAGGCCATCCAACAGGAGGAGGACTGCCCTGAAGAAGCCCTTCCAACTTATACGGAGAGGTACGAGCACCAGTGGTACTTACGGGTGCCCTTTTTGGGAGAACAGCCCCGAGAGGAATGGCTGACGGAGCTAGGCGAACTGGTCCAGAGCGAAATTATACTGGACACCAGCTACAGAGCCCTCCAGTGGTTTACGTCCCAACTAATGCCCAGCACAGCAGACAGCGGCCCAACAAAAGGCTTCGACTATGGCGGCACAGAGCTGCTGTATACAAGGATGGGCAAAGACCCTGGTTTTGGGGACGACACAGAGTGGCGGCGGGAACAACTCCTGGACCTCCGGTATGAGGAACTGGAAGACCTTGACGATGACTGTGATGCAGAGGAACTGGAGTTCCTGGTTGAGCAGGAATGGGAGCTCGAAAAGGCCTACAAAAGGCTGTTCGACGACGCTCCACAGCTAGGCCTGAGCCCCATTACCTGGGACTGTCTGGTGGAAGAAGCAGGCAGTCAAAGTGACACAGACAAATTGGAGCCCGAGGCACTCCCTTGGTTCCCCCTCATGACCGCAGCAGAAGAGGAAGCGCTGGCAACAGGGCGGAGTGCCGCTGGCCTCTGCCCAGACCCGGAGATGGAGGACACCATTCTCCCGCAAGACGACACTGTGTCAGTGTCTATCCCCCCAGCTGAAGCTCTGGCGATGGGTCAGAGCGCCAATGCCCTCTGCCCACCTTTCATAATGGTCACATCGGATCCAGGAGAGGATCCCCCCCGGGCTGGTTTTCCCGCAACCCATGACCCCACCGGAGATGGAGGACGCCATCCTCCCGCAAGACGACACTGTGTCAGTGTCTATCCCCCCAGCTGAAGTGCTGGCGACGGGGCAGAGCACCGATGCCCTCTGCCCACCTTTCATAATGGTCACATCGGATCCAGGAGAGGATCCCCCGGGCTGGTTTTCCTGCAGCCCATGACCCCACCGGAGATGGAGGATGCCATCCTCCTGCCAGAAGACACTTTGTCAGTGTCTATCCCCCCAGCTGAAGCGCTGGTGACAGGGCAGAGCGCCGCTGGCCTCTGCCCACTCCAAGTTGCACCAAGATGACCCGAGCAAGGATCTCCACAGGCTGCCAGCCCAGCAATGAATGACCCCACCGAGAATGGAGGACACCATTCTCCCGCCCGGAGACACGTCCCCAGCATCTACCCCTCCAGTGGAAGCGCTGGCAACAGGGCAGAGCGCCGCTGGCCTCTGCCCACCTTTTTCGGTCCGCACAGAAGATTTCGGTGAGGACTCCCAGGGGCTGCCAGCCCCGCAGCCGACGACCCTACCCCGACGGGAGGAAAACTGTTTCCCATATATTACACCCGTCCCCCCAGCAGAAGAGCTGGCAATGGGGCAGAGCGCCGCTGGCCTCTGCCCACCTTTTTCGGTCCGCACAGAAGATTTCGGTGAGGACTCCCAGGGGCTGCCAGCCCCGCAGCCGACGACCCTACCCCGACGGGAGGAAAACTGTTTCCCATATATTACACCCGTCCCCCCAGCAGAAGAGCTGGCAATGGGGCAGAGTGCCGCTGGCCTCTGCCCACCACCCAACTTGTGCCCAGAGGATCCAGGCAAGTTTTTCAAGAAGGTGCTACCCTCTGGACCCATGGCTCCCCGAGAATGGAGGGCGCCATTCTCCAGCAAGGAGGCACTTCCCCAGCATCCACCCCTCCAGCAGAAGCGCTGGCTACAGGGCAGAGCATTTCCAACCTCTACCCAACACCCAACTTGTGCCCAGAGGATCCAGGCAAGTTTTTCCAGGGGGTGCTACCCTCCCGACCAATGGCTCCCCTGAGAATGGAGGACACCATTCTCCCACAAGGAGGCACTTCCACAGCACCCACCCCCCCCCCAGCAGAAGCGCTGGCTATGGGGCAGAGCATTTCCGACCTCTGCCCATCCTCCCAACCCTTTAGGCTGGAGGCCTCTTTGTCACGAACCTACCACACTGCCTCCACTTCCAACACTATTCAGAAACACCTCGTTACCTTAAACTGGCCATCTGCATGTCTCGTTTGTGTATAAAGATCAGCATCTTGATGATGTCATCAGGAGTGCCGGAGGTACAGAGATATACACAGAGAGCACCCGAGATCAATCCCACACCAATCAGAGGCCCATAAAAGAGAGGCTTGCTGGGTAAGTCATTGGTCAATTATTGTCCTCCCTACCTCGAGCTAACCATTCTATCCCAGCCTTTTGATCCTGATACCCAAGTTGCTGAACCTCTGCCTGTGACCCCAACAACGCTATCTTCTGCCGCCCAAGTTGCTGAACCTTTGCCTGTGACCAACAACGCTATCTTCCGCCGCCCAAGTTGCTGAACCTTTGCCTGTGACTGACAACGCTATCTTCTGCCGCCCAAGTTGCTGAACCTTTGCCTGTGACCAGCAACGCTATCTTCTGCCGCCCAAGTTGCTGAACCTTTGCCTGTGACCAACAACGCTATCTTCTGCTGCCCAAGTTGCTGAACCTTTGCCTGTGACCAACAACGCTATCTTCTGCCGCCCAAGTTGCTGAACCTTTGCCTGTGACCAACAACGCTATCTTCTGCCGCCCAAATTGCTGAACCTTTGTCTGTGACCAACAACGCTATCTTCTGCCGCCCAAGTTGCTGAACCTTTGCCTGTGACCAACAACGCTATCTTCTGCCGCCCAAGTTACTGAACCTTTGCCTGTAACCACAACAACGCTATCTTCCGTTGCCCAAGTTGCTGAACTTTTGCCTGGGACCTCAACGACGCTATCTTCTGTTGCCCAAGTTGCTGAACCTCTGCCTGTGACCTCAACGACGCTATCTTCTGCTGCCCAAGTTGCTGAACTTTTGCCTGTAGCCTCAACAACGCTATCATCTGCTGCCCAAATTGCTGAACACTGCTTGTGACCTCGACAACGCTATACTCCTAAATAAAATGTCCAAGACCAGTAGTTGTGGCGTCTAACCTTATCTTCTACCACCATATTGTACTGACCGAATCTCCATTACATCTGGTTCCTTATCAGAATATATATAACACCGTGACACTCTTGCCTCACCTATTCCCCTCAATGGCTGGCCAGAGCACCAGGGGCACATGCAGTTGGGACACGTTCCCCCCGGGTTATTGATACCCTGGGAGAAGGTACAGGCGGTACCTCTCCCCAACAGCGAGACACTTCCCCAGGAAGGGACACCAACAAAGGATTACACCAGCGACACGCTGGGCCCCAGAGTATAGGGCACCCCTCGGACAGCGGGCCAGCCCACAAGGACAAGTGGAGAAACCCAGGGGCTTGCCTCCTACCCACAGACTACGGGCCACACAAAGACTACTCCGACAGCCCCGAGTCGACCCGTTTGTGGGTCCAACTGTGTCTGTCGGACTCTTTTGGGGGGAAAGTAATGTCACGGACCTGACATCTGGCGCTCCTCAGAGAGCCACAAGGAACTGACTCTGCTCCAATTTTAAAGACCATTTTTCCTTTCTTTCGATTTTGCGTTTAAATGCTGTCTGGACAATCTCTGTATGTTATTACTCATGTGATTTTATGAAGTGTGGTGTATTTAAAATGTATCCTCTATTGTATGAGTGTAGATTCAGATGTAGAAAACTGTATGTATGTGATTTGCTCCAGTCTCCATTTTGCCCAGCATGGGTCCAAAGGACAAAGGACCTCATGGCCCCAAGATGGAGGATACAGCAAACCAGCTGATTTGAGGCTTTTCCAAGACCTCATCTGCCTAATCCCCTGGACAATGGGGGAGCTTGAAAGGGACCTGATTGGGAACAGGAGGCTGGGAAAGGAGCCAATCAGTGCTGGTTGTGTGGGTGGGGGAATGTTTTTAATCTGTGTGTGTGAAGTTGTATAAATGACCCTGTTGAAACCCCATAAAGCAGTTCACTGTTTTAAAGCATACAGCCACGTCTGGTGTCTTCATTGGAGAGCTACAATCACTATTGCAGGAGACACTCAGCGGTCTCCTGCATCACCACTCAACCCAGGAATGGGATCCCCAAGGCAACACCGCACCATCTCTCCAGTCGCCGGACCAACGCCATTTCATCCTCCAGGCCGCTCGAGACGCCGAGTGCCGTGCCACTCGGTAGTCGGGCCGGACGCCATCAAAGGGGGGGGGGTCAGATAGAGCAGGACCGCAGGCGGACTTCCATCCCGCCACACTCTGGTTTAAAACTGTAGAACTGAATCAACAAAAATCGGGAGCATTTCACTGACACTTCAGTGCAGTTCGGCATACTGTGAATAGATTAACCATTACTGCACTGTATTTCGCCATCAATTAGCCAATATTTGACAGTTTAGTGAATAAACAAACTGCCCTGAAATTGTACCATACATTGCAATTCATTGCCAAGTTTGTCACTTAGTGAATAACCCCTTTAATGTTTTTTCTTTTAAACTTTCCTTCTTTCGAGCACTGGGCTGCCTCAGCAGTGATCAGACATGACAGGCTTCTGGCTTTCTATAACCTGCAGCATGTCGCGCAACTGTGCAGAGGCAGCAAATCCAATGGCTCTCAACGCCAAGTGCATTGAGAGTCATTGGTGAGAGCTGGTTCCCAAAGGTCCTGATTGTCAGGAATCTGCACTCAGATGGCTAAATCAGCCCTCTGTGCCCCCTTGTCCCCGGTGAGGGCACACAGGGCATTGTGATCACTCAAATAACTTTGAGAGTTCACAGTGTGCCTTAAAGGGACTTATCAATTTCTTGTCAACCCTCTCTCAGGTTGTTGTTTTCGCCCAGTAGGATTTTTACAGTTTGTATTTCCAGTTATATTGGTTTGTACATAAATCACAAATGACTGATCTTTACTTGTCACTTGTTTCTGTTACTGAGACATTTAGGCAAAACATATTCGTGTTAAGTAAAAGCACTGGTTCAAGGTTGATGGTAATTTTTTTTCCAACTTTGTGGATTTGACTTTAAGAGTTTACAACTGTTATCATAATAACACAATGACTGAGGTAGAATTCAAGTTCATTTAACCCCTTCACTACCAAGTGATTTTTCAAAAATCCACTGCCAGGAACCAGTGGATTTTTGAAAAATCATTTTAAATTAATTATATACAGTAAGAAATATTTGGGAATATTCCCAATTTATTTCTTGCTGTAATAAACTATTTGGGAGGTAGATGTCGCATCTACTGTCCAAATAGAGTTCCTGCAAATAGAACTACAGCTACCTGCAGTTTGTGTCTCCGTTTCAGCTGGGGAAGGCCCAATATGTCAGGGGACGTTCTCCAGCTGATTTTAAACAGTTTTAGTACCTTAGACATTATGTCCAAAGAGCTAAAACTTTGGGGACACTTCCTGGAGCCCAAAAGCAAATGAAATTCATTTTCTAGAAATTTAATTTGCAATCATAGAGCATAGCCCCAGATCATGTTAACATGACCAGGAGTGTGATCATAGCTCCAGATTGTGTTAACACGATCAAGGGGTACCACACCAAAGAATTTGCTATCCTTTGTACGCATATTAACCCCTTTACTACTGATAGAGATATCTCAGGCTTCAAAGGCACCTTCTGGTGTGACGCTATCATATCTCAGTATGTTGATCTGCAGCCCAAAAGCAAATGAATTATGTTTGCTGCAAACAAATTTTGTTTGCTTTTGAGCTGCAGAAGGTGCCCAACGTTTTAGCCCTGTGGGCATTATGCCCAAAGAACTAAAACTGTAAAATCAGCAGCTTAGTGCTCTGAAATATCAGGCTTACAACAGCCGATGCAGGGAGAAACAGAAGAAAATAGACCAGCCGCTCAAGCCTCTAACTCAATTTGGCAGTAGATGGTGCCATCTAGTGGCCAAAAATAGGTTCTACAGTAAGAAATACAATAGGTATAAGCTCAAATATTTCTAACTGTATAATTAATTTAAAATGATTTTACAAAAAACACTGGTTTCTAACAATGTTTTTTTGGAAAATCACTTGGTAGTAAAGGGGTTAAAAGAGTCACAATAGTTTGCCCAAACATTCTCAGCGCTTGTGCGCATTTCTTCCTACTTTTGTCTGGTAGAATTCATTTCAAGCATATTTATTGGTGGACTCAGCATTTTTACAGGATGAAAAAAGCACATTCATGGAGTCTCTGTAACGCATTCAATATGTAGGGTTTATCAAACCCACTTTAAGTAAATACAGGTTTTCTTGTTTTGAGTGAAAACAATAAATGAAAAGTAATGCAAAGAAAATCAGATATTAAAGCTGGCGTCAGAAATGAGGCGCACTCTAGAGTTATACCTCTTACATTCTTTCTATAACATTTCAGCGCATACAATGTATAGGAATAATAAATAGGTTTAATAAAAAGGGCTATTCAATGCAGAAAAAACAAGCACACACAGCTCAACAATATGTACTGGAATTGAAACTGCTGTGAATAAAATAAAGGAAATTGAACATTCTGTCTTGCAATTGTGCAATAAAATGCTGAAACCATTACTCTAAGTAGATAATTGACATAGTAATTAAGGATTTTAAAATGTAACAAAAGGGATTTGGAAATTCAGTAAAGTCAGTTGCTGCCTTACTGTTAAATAAATGAGCTGATCAAACAAGGGAGACAAACGAAATCAGCAGAGGGGACCTACATAGATGACAGCGGAAGATGGAATTAAACCAGGGGACACGTAAAGAACCGGTCCAGGAGGCTTCACTTGTCCAATTAAGGATGAGCTTCTTTCAAGAGTCGCAAGAAAAAAGACCTCTTGTGTTTCCATACGTACTTGAAACGTAACTGATAGTGTCAACCGTACGTCAATAAATGCAATATGGATAAATTAATAAGACAATGATGAAAGCATCTAACAAAAATACTTCCAAGTATTCATTGCGTCAACCTCTAGAACGAACTGGAAATAGACTTTTTAATTTCAAAATGTCTAGAAAAAATAGCAACATGTCATCTGAATAATTGTATAGCTAAAGATAAATATATCTGTGGAACAACACAATAGCAATTCGGCATTATTTGCTCAAAAAAGCAGGTGTGGGCCATAGTGATGGAACACATTTTATTTGTGGATGAGAGCGCACAAGAATGTTGCCATCGAGGTGGTGACTGTCTATGGCAGGGGAGCGCATCCTTGGCCCTCCTTTGGACCTTCATCGTCCATAATGCTCAGCTAACCTAAAAAAATGTCTGAACATCGTGGAAAATGTAGTGCATCTGGTGGACCTAGGTTGCTGACCCCTGGTCTATGGGATGTGATATTCATACAAAAAAAATAATAATATTGTGAGCTCCTGTACCTTGGTTACATATTATCCAGAGAGTCCAGCAACACCTTTCAAAAATAAAGCTGCAACAGGAGAGGTGCTAGGCTCATATGTGATATAGAAAAAACAAACAGATGGCTGCATTCAATCAAAAAATAAAATAACAACAACATTTATTAATGCATGTTTAAAAAACAAGTCCCGACGATTTGGCTCTCTTGGGAGCCATTATCAAGGTTACAGCAAATACAACATTAATATGGTTATATATTATACATAGTCCTTAGCAAATGTCAGGTAAGAACAGGAAGGTAAGTAGGGAATAGAATTAGGCAATGCAGACTTTGTAGAAAATGCATTTATTATTGTAGATGCCCTTCATCGAATTTGGGATCTGGACATGGCAGCAAGGTGACAGAGACGTTTATGAGTGGTACATGACAAAGCTACATCTTGCTTTAGGTGATGGTTTTTACTCACAATTAAAATCCATTATTATTTTTCATTGTATTTAGGTTATATATAAAGTATATAAATATACTACTGGGAAGTTCAACACGTGGTACACTAGCAGTGCACATGGTGATAATGTGTAATATAATAAAAAAATATCCTATCCTAAACTTTTTACAGACAAGGTAATAATTTTCCGAAACTGAGAATAAAAGTCATTTTGTAATTCTTCCCCTAGGATACTGGACACCACCACCCATTACTTACAATGTCGAGAAAGTGAAGAGCATTGCTATAACAAAAGCATTACTGTGTAAAAACCTGTGACCCAAAATAAAAGGAATAAATATTTGCTGGAATTCCAGCCAGGATCTTCTCTTGTGAGAACCATACCCTTGAAGAGGGAGAAAAGAGCTGTAATCCCACAGTTCAGCAGACAAAACCAAGACGGAGAATGCGAGCTGGATACAAGGTGGGGGGGGGGGCGATCAGGATCACTCAATTAAAGTTCTCTTGGAACTCATGCACACTGACATTGTAATAAGTTTTCACAGCCTTTCAGGACAAGCCGTGAAGTATAAAATCACACTGGCTGGAGCACAGAGCGTCTCCTGCACACTGCAGGAAATTAATATTTTACCCTTTTATCTCAGTGACCCATAATAAGAATATCACAGCAGATGTTGCTTGTGTTGGTGAGGTTTTGGCATAATTTCTGGTTTTTAAGTGGCACAGCGGAACTAAAGCTGGCCTTAATTCCTTCTGAGTGAAATGCTGTAACAATTCAGTGCTGTTTCTTAGGGAAATCTCCTTACATGTCGTAGCAGAGTAAGGCCTGGACTATTTCAGTGTGTTCCAATTTCCTTATTTTAGTTTAGATATATCCCATCCTGATTTTACTTATAGAAAACAGAAAATACTGGAAAACTAAGAAAATTTCATATTATAATCCAAAATAACAAGAACTTAAAAAGTAGCCAGAATTTTCCTGTTTTACATCAAGTCTGTGAATTTAGAAATCCCATGTTAATTAAAACGGTATAATAAATACTATACACCATTTTTTTAAATTAATTTAAGTAATTTTGACTGAACGACACTATATATATAATTTGCTGTTCATAGATTCTACCAACTAAAAAAATTCTACAGATGCAGCTAAAATAACCATTACCACACTGATGTCTGTAATATACATATATTTTTTTGAGAAAGTATTTTACCAGGAAAGATACATTGAGATTTCTCTCCTTTTCAAGTATGGCCTGGGTGGCGAGCATGTACCGTTAGGTGTCTTGCCCGAGGACACTTATTGGAGAGGTGCTCCTGCTGGGATTCAAACCTGTGTCTCCACAGTCATAAAGCAGTGATGTTACCTCTACTCCACCCAGCCAGTATATGTAGGGACAATACTCATAAAACATTGCATTAACTGGATAACAGGGTAGACATACCACTGTTTCTATGCACTATTAGCAAAATAAATGAAAAGTGTAATCTAGATAGATCTGAAAAATACAATATAGTGCAAATCTACAAACTTTAATTCTGCTTAGCTGATCTCAATATGATCAGGAAAATTTTCAAGATTATTCATGCACTTTTAGCCCCTATATGTCTTTCTACGGCAGCAATTCCTAGTGTTGTAACTGCCATAATAATATCACCAATTTTTTTAAATTTATCATTTTTATTTTGAAAGCCTGTCAGCAGTACAACAACCTGGATGAAATTAAGGAAAAATGGGCCACGCGAGACCATCATACAAAGTTTCAGAGACATCCAAGAATATAAGATATATCGAATGTTCCTGAGATTTTTCGTGCTAACAAGGAAAAGGTATGGATTAAAATATATAAACAAAAGAAGGGGCAGGGGAGGAGGAGAAAAGGGCAAAGGCCAAGAATGTAGCTTTTTTGGCTCACTCCCGGATGTCCGGAGGACATGAGGAGGCATGGAAGGCCAGGGTACTCAAAGGCCACATATAGCAGGCAGAGCCATGGTAGCTGCCACAGTGGAACACCCCAAGGAAGTACCCGAAATGCAGGAAAAAAATTAAATAAAAAGGAAGGGGATGGGAGTCAAAAAGGTCCACAGCACAAGCCGAAACAAAACAGACAAAAAGGGCCATCAAAAAGGCAACAAGTACCAAAAGCACTCAAAGTATAAATGAAACGATACTACATAAAAGTCATCAGAAAGTCAAAAATGTCCTCAATAAGTGTCCCAGAAGCGCAAAAACATATGGTGGGGGTTGTCATCAGTCCCAAATATACACTCATGATCCCGGTGAGACGCCTCCACCCAAGTGTATATGTGAGAGGGGCAGAAGTGAAGGCATCAGCCAGTGTTCAAGAGTATAAGGACAAACAGGGCCCTCAACGCAGCAAAAGGGAGCCTCATTGGGGTACACGACAGGCCATCCAGGCAGGTCACCTCGGCAGGATAAGAAATCCGTCCACAAAGCAGGCCAGACAGCGATCCATAACATCAGCGCCATCAGATTGACCTCCACTCTTCCGGAAGACCGGGACCAGCCTGCAGTCACCAGATAGTTCCAGTACTGTGAGAGAGGGCAGAGGACCAGAAGGCCCCGCTGGGCCACAGCAACCAACAAACCAGTTGACCGCTGCTACAGGTAAACCAAGGAGCACAGCCATAGCCTGCCCGACCAGAGAAGGGGTGACTCTCCCTGGGCTGCCGGGGCCCTGTCTGCACCAAGCAGAAGCACCACAGGACCCGCTACCTGTTGCAGCATGCGGTCCCCACCTCCAGGGTATAACAGCCTCAAAGTGGGGTACTAAAAGCAGAAGGAGGGATGCCAAAAAACTTGAAATATTAGAGGAGTCAGCTAGAGCTCAGCGAAGTGCGTCCACTCCCATCTGTAGTCAGCTCCGTCCCCCGAGTCTGGTCTCCACCATTTTTTTAATTGCCCACACAATAGAACTGCCTAAAACTTATTTACTTAGACCCATCAGGGGTCAGAAACCTTGGGCCTCTAGATGTTTTTGGAACCACATCTCCAATGAAGCACAGATACATGTTATTTTTGCAGAGTATCATGGCAACTGCACTTCCGAAACATCTGGAGACCGATTGTTTTGCTTGAATGGGTTATTTAGAAAGTGCTGGTGTTTGAAGCGGCAGTGGCGAGAAATGCCGGACTTTCATATAAAAGAAATCCAAGCAGTCGCAGGAAAAGTTTCCCCATCGACAAACACCGGCACAGTCTTAGGCTAGGGTCAGACGAACGCATTTTTCACGTCTACCGTCAAAAAGTGCGTTGATGCGTCCGAACGCATTTATTCACGGAAGATGCGATAGCGGTCATACAATGCGCAATTTCGGACGTATTTTTTGACGGAGCTATAAGAAACAAATGGACGTGATGTTGGCCGGACATGTGCAGCGTCTGGCGTCTCCTAATCACGCACACACGCCGCTATGCTGACGCAGCCGACTCTCAGTGCTAGCGGTTCCACGTTCTCTAAAAAAATGTGTTTGTTTGCTTGCGTTGCGCCGCTGAACTTTTGTGCGGCCGTACTTCGTATATTGTCCGTCATTGGACGTCATTTGTTGCTACTACGGCCGTAATAAAGTGCGGCACAACGCACGTTCGCACTGCGTTCGTCTGACCCCAGCCTAAGAAAAAAAACAAAAACAGAGTGTTGGTCATTGATTTATTTATTGTTAATTGTGAAATGCTCTTGTATGTAATATGTCCTTATTCATTTGTGAAAGTGAATGCTAAGTTTATAAGGAAGCACACTTATACATAGCACATATCATTATTTTCTCTTCATTGTAATGCAAAGAACACTGTTAAGGTATGCTATATGTTATCCTAATGCGTGGTGCAACATAGTCTAATAAACTCTGTGCAATATAAACAGCATGCACCTTATATTAAGATAATGTAAATTTGCAATTTTTTTTACTTTTTCACGTATGCGTTTGTCCATTACGGAAATATTGCCTAGGTGAAAGGTTCTAAACTCTAGATGGTGTCTCTTATCTTGTACAATTCAAACAGTCTGCTTTATTAGAATATAGGCACACATGGCCTTTGTGTCAAATCCAATATAAGTCCTACAGACAGATAATGTAAATGGTCTGATATTCTTCTTATGGGGATTTGTTGTGATCACAATGAGATTATTAGTAACGCAGCTTTACAAAATACCAATAGAATATAAAAATAATATCTGTATGTGACATAATGCCTATACATAGAAATTACCGTAACAACTTGTATATGAAATGTGGATTTTCAGCAATCAGAACCACCTGAATCTTATTTCTGTACAATAGTGAGGGACCCCAGAGCGCTCCCTGAATTCTGTCCTCCCCATGGCTGTTGTTATAGAGAGGGGGCTGTTCCCTGTAGCTTTACAGTAATACAGGGTGACATGAGTGAGCTCTCAGAGAATTTCAATCCCCCCCACCATGGGGGCACACTAATCTTGCATTAATAGGTATACAAATTGAGTTTTGCATACTAGGTTTTTTTTATTATTATTCTAAAACAGTGTACTATGCTCTATACATATTTATGGTACTGAAGGGGGTTAAAGTTATATAAACCTGAGGAAAACAAAACCAACCGATGAAACAAACACAATATCTGCCCTGAAGTTTAGCTGGAATGTAGCAATAAGGGAATTCAAGGGATTTCCAAACATGAGCCTAAAGAAACACTATAGAAAATATACTCCTCCTTTTTATCCCCTTATTGGTCAAAAAGCTGTTGACAGCATCTGCCCAATTATTATCTTTTATATTCTTTTAGTTTAGATATAAATACTCAACTTCTCTCCCCCCTAGGCTGCTCCTTCTCTTCAGCTCAAGGCTGCCAAGATGGGGAAGTCCCTGGAGCTTCTAACGCAATTTGCATAGCGTACGTAACTTTCGTACGTATGCTACACAAATTGCATATCCCGCAGAACTTGAGCACTTTCGTACGCAAGTTATGTAGCGCCTGTTCAGAACAATAGATTGGTATTTCACGCACACGTGCCACACAAGTACTTGTTTGATGTCTCCCAGAACATTCAGTATTGCAAGTGTTCAGAAACAGGCTGTCATTATCAGTCCCGGAGTTGGTCCCTGGCATGCGGGATATTCTAAATCCCATTTTCTGAGTGACCGTCTTTAGGGCAGAGGAAACTCCGATTCTCACAGTCCAGTGAAATGGGGCTGGAGGGAAGGCAGGGGCACTTCATGCAGCCTGGCCACTTTACTAAGCGAAAGTGGTCATGTTGCATAGAGTATGCCTTTACTTTAACCTCAAGTAAATGCTAAATAGAGCATTCCATATCAGCAGCAGTACACACCAACATTAGGATCCTAAGGTAATTAAATGTGTAACTGCTAAACCTGTTCCCAGTGTTAGGGTAAAGGAATAAAACCTTTAAAAATGAGTTAGTAATCTGGGGATTCTAGCGAGTAAACAATGAAATTGCAGTGGTCAGGCCTGAGTGGTCAAACTGAGGACACTTTACAACAATTTTTTCTACATCTCCCTTGTCAGCTTTTCACCAGTCCCATTTCAGTAAAGGGAGCATGTTTGCGATCATCATTAGATACATTTCTGGGGCTATATATATATTACAAGTCATTTACAAACACTTATCAAAATCTGTTAAATTTACCAAACGCTTAAACGTATATGAAGTCGGTATGCAATGCATACCAGAGTACCGCACTTAAAGTATGTGGTCCAATTGGTAGATTGTTCTGGGCAGCAGTACTAGTTTATGTATCTCTTACAATCAATACCAATGCATAGCAAAGTACTTCAAAACAGAATATAATATCAGAATCGTATTGATTCGAAAAATGCTAACCCACCACGACACCTTCCTAACTATATGATATGGTAATCTCTATACTTTTTGTTTGGTTTGACATATCTCTCTAAAATTTGATTAATGATCAATAAACCTGCATGCTTCTTGGTCATATTACCCAAGGACCATTTGCAGTGCATTCTTTTCCAATTTGTCTTTGGCTCTAAGAAATACCACGTTCCTGAGGACACATCCATGATTTATATTTGGACTACGATTATATATATATATATATATATATTATATAAACCACATATGCAGTCAAAAAGTACTATGTATACTAGTTCAATTGCTGATGTCAATAAAACTAAGCATAACTAAATCACAAACAATTCCAATCTACCCATTTATTTTATAAATGCTATAGTGGATTAAGATTTAATTCCATTATCTTTTATATGTTCAGTTTTTGTGAGCCACAGAAAATGAGATCTGCATTAATCGGAGTAGTAATGGGCAAAACATAACACGCTGTAACATGTTCTTTTTTATAAAAGGTAAATAATAACTGAGTATGGACTTTTGGTTTGGGAGCTAGATAGATAGATAGATATGGATTAATAGAGTGGATAGATGTATTTTGGTTCATAGCTGGCTGTATAACTAAACAGCAGGTAACATGCAATCCCTTAAAACACAGACAGATACACCAAATATATTCCCTAGGTTTAGTCTTGAAGAATTTATTCCTCTAATGCCCCCAGGATATGAACTTGTAGGAATGGTATCTTCAAGTACCATGGGAAAAAAGGCTGGCAGGGGATTTAAAAAGACTTCACAATAAGCAGTCTCTTATCTGTAATCCCCCGAGGTCACTAGAAGCCACCATAGCTTGCCAACAAGTGCAAATCGAAGCAATGTACCCATGGTACAGCCCCCCCCTCCTCTTCCTCTCCACAAGATAGAAGGTTCATGGTAGAACAAATGGTTTCACTAATTGTAGTCTCCACTGAGTTGTCAAACATGCTCTGTTAATGTGAGAATACCCTATGTGACAAGAGTCCTGGAAATCAAATTAAAGAGTGCTGCTTGCCAGATATTTTCCAAAAGGCTCCTCTTGATAAATATTATTTATATAACAGCTGAAAAGATATTAAAGTAACATCAGAAAATATAGCCATCTGTAAAACATATATGTACCTATCATTTAAGCTATGATTTCCTCAACAACTGATATAGCAAATAAATAATTTGGACGCTGATTAAAAAAGATAACACAGGGCACAATGCACATTACATAATATAGATATTTTTTCCCTTTTTGTAAGTTCTTCTTTAATCGGAAACACTTCCAACTGAAACAAAAAAGGAGGGGGTATGGGCACTGCCAACACATCTCAGCTTCAGATGTTACAGAGCATGGCAGTGAAGGAGTTTGTTACAATGTAGCATCTCCTTTAAAACTATTTGTAAACAAACATCTGTCACATTCTAGAACGCGTGGGGTCAGTTTCTATTGGCAAAACATCAGCACACTGTTGATTTAATTAGGAAGACATCCAGCCTGGGGTTAATAGGAAGTATTTACTAATTTCTCTGCTGCCTTAGGCTTTGCAACTTCATCCCTTTCCCTTGGGAAAACAGCTTTAACAGTTTGTAAGCAGGAAGCAATGCCAATTATTCATGCGGTCCATCAGGGGGTTAATAAAGGATACATTCCAAGTTCTCTTACCTTTGCAAAATAGAACTCCGAGTATCAAACTCAGGACGGTCAGGAGATGTTGCAAAGTGGTCCATTTACAAAATACCAACGTGCCCATGGCTGTGCCTGTCACATGGAAGCTGAGGATTCCCAGCAAGTGGATGAGGCAGTTGCATAAAGAAATTGCTCAGGGGCACCCAGCAGGCAGTGATTTGGGGGAGCTTTGATCAACAGCTCTGTCTAAGTTCCCAGGTATCCTGTATACACAGATTTCTGACACAATCACAGCTGGGTTTTGTGCTTCTTGGTTTTAGCTCCAGAGCACAATCGCCCTGTGTCTCTGTTCAAAGAAAATTAAAAAAAAAAAGTACTAGCTTCCAGTTGTTCCCTTTTCTTCTTTTTTCTCCTGAATGTGGCTGTGCCCTGGATGCAAAAGCTCTTCTTGCTTTCTCATCGGGGAATATGGTTACTCCAGAGCAGGATCACAGAGGAGGTTGCAGCCAGTCCCATTATTCCAGAGCATTATGTAAATATGCAGCCTGCAGAAAAAAGAGGTGGAATCTGCTGCACCCCCACCCAAGAAACGATCCTCTAGTCTGCTCTGATTCTTTTGTTTTCTTGGTACTCCGAAAGCTCAGAACTTTCTTTGTTCGCCTGCAGAATGTTCTAAACCCACCATGTGCACAGAGAGTGCAGCATCACAGCTCAGCTGGGCAGAGGGATGTAGAGATTGGGAAGTTGTCTTTTTGCTCAGACACTGATGGACCCTGCAATGCATCCCTCTCATGTCTGGTCCTCATCTCTTCTTCCCAAACCCATCAACTCTTCCCCATTTCATAGTAAAAGAAAAGGATGTAGGGCGAGGCTTGCAGACAAAACTGGAGGCAAGACCAATCAGACTCATGATCTCTGCAAGGCACTCCTCTAGTGGGGTATGTCAATGTAGAATATTTGTGGATGTGTTCATTCAAACAGCTCACAGATGTAAGGTAACCTTTTCAGTGCTGTGATGTTTTATCACATGCACCATGACTGATACAGTAATAATAGGCATGACAGGGAGATTGCTACTTATCTGGTGTTATAGCAAGCAATCATTGGGGTTTAAAATGTTTCAGTATCACAAACTCCATGAATGGGAATGTGATCATTGATTATAAATTAAATAAATATGTTTAATATATAAACAGGGCTATTCAGAGAGAGGTGAAAACCTTGAGAATGACTGGAGAATTGAAAATTCTAAGTCAAAATAGTCAAACCAGAAAAATTCTCCCATTTATCTCACTTTTCAAATTGGCTATTTGGTCTAGATTTTTCATTCTCCTGCCAATTCTCAAGGTTTTCAACTCTCGCTGAATAGCCCTGTACGTATTTTACCAGGAAGGATACATTGAGATTTCTCTAGTTTTCAAGTATGTCCTGGGTACATGTTACCTAACAGCACCATGTGAGCAAACTGTTTATTATGTTTAGCCAATATAAGGTTATTTGGTATTATCAAATCAAGGATAATCTTACACAGGCTTCACCCTAATATCAGTAAGTAAATATATATACCCCACGTGGAGATACTGTTTTACTTATACACCCTGCAAGATATAGGCAGATACAGGGTTATTCAGAGAGAGGTGAAAATCAGGAGAATGACTGGAGAAGTGAAAATTCTAGGTCAAAATAGCCAAACCAGAAAAATTCTTCCATTTATCTTACTTTGTTCTCTTCTCCTGCCAATTCTCCTGGTTTTCACCTCTCTCTAAATAACCCTGATAGTCATGCTAGGTTATTTTTTATACAGGGTTATTCAGAGAGAGGTGAAACTCAGGAGAATGACTGGAGACGTGAAAATTCTAGATCAAAATAGCCAAACCAGAAAAATTCTCCCATTTATCTTACTTTCCAAATCGGCTATTTCGTCTAGATTGTTCTCTTCTCCTGCCAATTCTCCTGGTTGTCACCTCTCTCTGAATAACCCTGATAGACCTTTTTGTAAGGCATCACGTTTACTCTTGCTGTATGGTTTGAGTAGGGGGCAAGTGGAATGCACACAAATTTATTCAAACTGATTCAGCAGAGGCTGAAGGAGTCAGGCATTTTTACAGATAAAACGAAAAAAAAATGCAATAAAAGGCAGAAAAATCATGATTTTTTAAGGTTTGAAAAGCATTATCATTTTGTGACATTTGGAAACAGAATACAATGTAACAAAGTGGTTAAGATTATCAAAAGATGAAACAAGAAAAGTCAGATGGAATACAAAATTAGCCCTTACACTGGAAGATGGTTTTCGTCTTTTAGAAATGTGTAAAGCCCTGCCTATCCACTCACCTTCCAATAACTGGACTTGCTGCCTGGCAGTTTTCCCAGACACCTTCCTTAGTACACAGAACTCAGATTTTTACAGAATGTTATTGATTTTTTTCGTGCCATATGCCTTTACCAACATTGTTAGTCAAAATATCAAAGAGTTTGATAGCTGCGACTGGCTGTGGTTGTATTTTCACTTATTTGCTAAATAATGATGGATTCTCTAAACATTGAGCTGGGTTAGTCCTATTGAGATGACTTTTAGTCCAGAGCTAAGGCCAGGTTAAGAACAGGAGATAAATGCAGAGCTCAGACGCTGTATTGTCTAATTAGTGTATACAAGGCTGGCTCTAGCATTGGTGAGGTCAGGTGCAAGGTAAAATGTGGGGCCACTTTCAGTTAACACCGACTTCAGCAAACAAGCATTACATTTTAATCAGCAGAAGACAAAAACAATACTAACAGGTCTATTCACCAAAGGTGAAACTGTAGAGAATTGGCAGGAAAAAGAGAACAATCTAGACCAAGTAGCCAATTTGGAAAGTGAGATAAATGGGAGAATTTTTCTGCTTTGGCTATTTTGACCTAAAATTTTCAGTTCTACCAATTCTCCTGAGGCTAGGGTCAGACAAACGCAGTCTGAGCGCACTCTGCGTGCGTGCACAACGGACGGACATTGTGACGGACGATACTGTAGACACCACACAGTGCGTTTTTTTGATAGACGTAGAAAAAAAGTGAAATATGGGAAACAAAATTAATATGAATAGGCATTTTGTGCGTCAAGATGCCGGACGTCGTAAATGCACTGCGTCTGACGTCTCCTCATCACGAACACAGAATGCTACGCAGATGTGGTGGACGTGGCGCACTCTGTGCGTCCGTGTTAGCGGTTTTACATTCTTGCCTAACTTGCGTCCGTTTGCCACGTGTGTTGTGCGTACGCAGTTTGGTGTGGACGCACTTAGTGTGTGGGTCTCTATTGCTCATGATTCTATGCTACGACGGACGTTAAACTGTGTAGCAACAGGGACGTGATCACTGCGTTCGTCTGACACGGGCCTGAGTTTCACCTTTAGTGAATAGACCTGTATATGAGCATGTTTGCAGGAATTTGGGTGTGTGCAGATTGTCTGCGGTGCTTGAGTGATTGTGCCTGATTAGGATGAGAGTATAAATTGTATGTAGTCAGGGCAGGATTTGCATCCCAGAGCCTGTAGGCACAGAAATGTGGAGAGCCCCCCCGCCCAAACAAAAAAAGAAACACGCCAAAATGACTTTTTAAATTTTCTTTTTGGGGCAAACTAAAAAAAAACTGGCATTGACTTTTTCTGTTTTTTACTTTTACACCTTACATGGTCATGTTTGGTATCCTTGTAAAGACCAGACTCTGCCCTTTCCAATGACATCACACTTAACTTTGTGTGGTGTACAATTCAGAGATGCAGATTCTAAAGTCCCCCTGTCTCTCCTCACTGCAGTGCTGTGGTCTAAGTCAATGGTTCCCAAATGAGGTCCCCAAATACCCCTGAGAGGCCAGATTCTATGGATTACCTTGGAGAAAAGCAGACTGAATCCTGCAATTACTGAACAGCAAATCACTTGTGCTGTGCATCAGCTATCTGAAAAATCTGACCTGTTAGGGGTACTTGAGGACCACGATTGGGAACCACTGGTCTAGGTTGTCGATGAAACAATGTGTTCCATCATCAGATCCACACTTGTTGGCAGTGTGGGAAACAAATAGATGACTTCCTGCAGACACGTAATAGTAAGGTAGTAAGGGTCATAATATTTAATATGTGGGTAAGCTTCTTGATCCAAGGAGAAATCTGACTGCCATTCTGGGGTCAAGAAGGAATTTTTTCCCAGTGTGTTGCATATTGGAGAGCACTTTAGACTGGGTTTTTTGCCTTCTTTTGGATCAACAGCAGTAGGTGACGTGTGAGAGGGTGAACCCGTTGGACACATGACTTTTTTCAGCCTATGTAGCTATGAATAATAGTGCTGTGCTAATAAAAAACAGAGAATAATATTTTATTTTTTTATAGAAATCTAACCTGGTTATGTTTGGTATCACTGGAAAAGCCATAATCTTGCCTTTCCAATGATATCTCATATGTCCCTCTAGCCCTAGGGCTCCAGATGTACAGTGGTCTAAATGATTGTAAATTGAAGGGGGTAGGTTTACAGAGCAAGGCGCTCACTTGTGGCAGGCGCCTGTAGGCACATGCCTGTTCTGCCTAGTTATAAATCCAGCCCTGTATGTAGTTAGCTAAGTGAGATGGGAGTATTTGGCTTGCTAGAGTTACAGTAGATCTAAGTGAGCATGTAGTTGACTGAGCAGTGAGCAGGATGGGAATGTTATTGTGTGGTTGGCTTAGGCTAGGGTCAGACGAACGCATTCTGTGCGTCCGTGCACAACGGATGTACTTTCTGACTGATGACAAGGTAGTGGCCACACAGTCCGTTTTTGTGACTGAAGTTTTTTTGACTGATGTAGAAGGGAAAATAAATTAATACGAAAAACATTTTGTCCGTCAAAATGCTGGACGTCAAAAATGCAGTCCATCTGACTACGTTCCATCACTCACACACAAAGCTATGTGGACGTTGCGAACGCGGCGCACTTTGTGCGTCCGTTCTAGCGGATTTACGTTCTTGCCTAACCTGTATCCATTTGACGCGTCCGTTATGCGTCCGCAGTTCGGTGCGGACTTACTTTGTGTGTGGGGCTCCATTGGTCATAATTATATGCTATAACGGACGTACAAAGGTGCGGCAACACGGACGTAATCAGTGCGCTCGTCTGACAAGAGCCTTATTGAGAAGTGAGTATATTTGAGTGTGACTGACACATTCACACAAGTTCTCTGCCCAAGTATGTTACAATGGTTATTTGTAGTAGTAGAATATAGTGATATATACATAGATTGCAGAGTAAGGGTCCTAATTCCATGCTTGTCAGTAAAACGGAGACGTAAGTAGGAAAATCTGCACCTTACTGTCTCCGTTTTAGTTCAGCTATTCCAGGGTAAGTGTGTTGCTAGCTCCTAGCCCCAGAACGAAGCGCAGTGCAGCCTGATACTGGCAGCAGTGCTGTGTGCTGCTGCTAGTATCGGCTCCTGCACTCCTTGGAGTCAGTGACAACTCTAGGAACAATATATAGGGGGGGCATATAAGATACCACAGTCCAAAAAAGGGGGGCCCTAATAATTTTTGCCACTAAATCATACCACTGAAAAAAAATAAAGTATATATAAATAAGATTTCAAAACCCCAGAGTAATGTGGTACAACGATACCTTTATGTTGTACTAACTGGATACATAAATTCAATATTTTATTTGCTCCAATTCGGCGGTGTTTGCTAATGACCGATAACTGCTTCAGCGACTCCAATTTTCACAAATTACAGTGATTATTCACTAAATCGGGAATTCACCATATTTTCAGTTACATGGATTCCCCAAAATGTGACAAAACGCAAAGGATCTAAAGATGAATTGACCCTTTAGAGTCTAATGTCCATAATAACCACTAAAACTCCAATAAAGCAGGGAAATACAATAAAAATAATAAACATTGTGGCATGTAGCCTACCCATTAACCCAAAAATGCCATTAATCAAGGGAAAACATTAAATGACTACACTGTGAAGCATGTAGCCTACCCATTAACCCATAAACTGCCATTAATCAAGAGAAAGCATTAAATGAATAGACTGTGAGTGTCAGGTTCCTGAACTGTGCCTTGGCAGTCCCCTTCAAGTATTGTGCATCTGATCTGTGCCTGCACTTCCCTCCAGTATCCAGTGTGTCCAAGATCCCATTGTTCTGTTTTTTTCCTGCTTCCCTATTGTCAAACCCTATATGTGCCTGTTCCTTATCTCCAAACCAATTGTTGTGTTGTTTCCTGCAGCAACTCACTGCTCATCGCTCACCCCTGTACTGGTGCATCACCGCATCCAGTACACCGGCCATGTACGATGCAGGGGGCCGGAGATATCACGGTCCGAAGATGTGGGGGAAGCTGGATGCTGATCTCTGGTGGGGGGGCACAGAATAACCTAGGGGGGCCCCCTAGAGATGCCTATGCCCCTGGACCAGGAGTTTGAAGAGGAGGAATGGAATTGTATGCTTTGCGACACCTTGGGTGTCACAACTTGTATTATTATTATTATTTTTCTTTATTTATAAAGCGCCAGCATATTCCGCAGCGCTGTACAATACCTCGTGAAGGTGAACAGTTACAAGACACTGAATAGCCTCAATAGATGGCTGCTATCAAAGTAAACACCCAAACCCTGCAACACCCCCTAGATGTTGCAAATGCCTTTAATAATTATTTTGTTGGTTGCGCCACCACCCTAATTGCTAAGCTAGCAAATGACACACCTACAGAAAGACCACACACAGGTCAGGCCCCTCCAACCATGCAAGGACCCCATATCGCAGATATATTCAACTTTAGACCAGGGCCTGTCAGTGTAGTTACTAAACTGCTCCGTAATCAAAAAATGAAATACCAATCTGGACCTGATCAAATCCCAGCAATGCTGCTGAAAATCAGTGCCCCAGCAATTGGAAAACCTGTCGCAACACTCAATGATTCACTGGCAACTGGATACATACCCAAACTATGGAAGACTGTGAGACTGGTACATATAAAAGTGGTGACAGTACTTTGGTATCCAACTACCGTCCAATCTCATTGCTCCCCGTTATGTCAAAAATTTTGGAAAAATGCGTGTACACACAATTACATGATTATTATCAATCTTCAAACTATTTAACCCCGGATCAATCCGGCTTTCGTCCAAATCACTCAACTACAACCGCCCTTTAAAAAGTTTGCAATGATACCCAAGCTGACATGGAACAAGGAGACCTAACTGGAGGCATCTTTCTTGATTTTGCCAAGGCCTTTGACCAGTGGCGACTCTAGGAACAATATTTAGGGGGGGCACAGAAGATACCGCAGTCAAAACTGGGGGGCACTAATAATTTTCACCACTAAATCATATCACTGAATAAAACTAAGGGCCCAATCTCCTGTGTGAGCTAAAACACCATCGCTAAAGGAAACATTTAGCGCGAGTTGCTAAAACATAGTGCCTGACGACCCACGAACAGATCACCTTGTCTGCAGTAGTCCATGAACAAGGTCGTTTAGCGCACGCTAGGAAAACTCTAAGACCCGGGCTGAGACCCAGCGCTAATGCGGTTGTGTACAGGATAGAACGTTTTTTTTTCCAGTGCCGGGCCATACCTATCCCCCACCCTCACAAGCTTGAATATGAACACATCCAGTGAATAATCTCACACCCCTGCATTATTAAAATCATCCAAGGTGGCCGTATCATCCATGGTTTGATGCACACATATATTAAGGCTGATGGGCATTGCATGATAAATGTCACTCAACAGCATGTATAATCATTACACTGCATTTAATAGATCCAAAAGGAAGGCCAGGTGAGCGACAAAAATTTCCCTGCTGCAGCATATAAATAATACATGTTTCAGGGCAAGACTTATTCACATGTCCCTTTAAACATGGTCCACACACATGGTCCACACAGTCACCCTAATAATCAACCACTCCATACTATGAATAACCCCCAGCATAAAATGTTTAAAATTAGGCAATATACTAGAATTAGGATATATGTGGATAAAGGATACTTTTATAATAGAGCCGACTGCAACAGCAACGACAATGCGGACCAGATCCATTGCTATAGTGTATGGGGCCAAGAGAACACCTGTGCTGCATTCCTTTCAATTGCCTGTTAATTTTGGGCGAAGATCTGTTTTTTTTGGAGTTAGCACCAGGGTTAAGCAGTAGGTAAAATGTTGCAATTAGTGCCCCTCAAAAAATTAGCGCTGGCACCAACTGATCTGCTAGCTGCAAAAGCGCTAGAGATCTCTAGTGCACCCCATGTTAAGTAAAGGACGCGGAAAGTACAGTAAACTCGAGCTACAAATCGCTAATAGCAACGCGCTAAGTGATTTTTCCCATTTGTAGCGGGAGGCAAACGATCTGTTGGTCAGGCGCTAGACTCAATTAACCTGGCGCTAACGCAAAACCATGCCGACGCAAGGGTTAACTCACACCAGGTAATAGTGCCCTAAATAAGTATATATAAATAAGATTCCAAAACCCCAGAGTAATGTGATGCAATGATGCCTTTTTATTGTACTAACATGATACTTTATTTGCCGCAGTTCGGCAGTTTTCGCTGAATGTCTGATTGCTCCTTCAGCGACTCCACTTTTAGCAAATTACAGTGACCATTCGCTAAATAGGGAATTCACTTTATTTTCGGCGAAATAAATTCCCCGAAATGTGACAAAAAGCAGAGGATCTAAAGATGATTAGACCCTTTAGATTTTAACTTCCATAATAACCCCTGAAATGCCATAAACCCAGGGAAATACAATAAAAATAATAAACAATGTGGCATTTAGCTACCTCTTAACCCCTAAAATGCCATTGATCAAGATAAAACATGAAATGAATACACTGTGAGGCATATAGCTAACACATTAACCCCTAAAATGCCATTAATCAAGGAAAAAATAAAATGTATAATGTGAGGGATGAAGCCTACCCATTAACCCTTAATATACAACTAAACCAAGGCAAAAACTAATGTAATACACAATGTAATGTATAGTCTGAACATTAACCACTTCACTGCTGAGACATTTCAACCCTGTGAAAATGCTTAAGTTTAAGTGCCTGTTATTATTTAATGTTTTTGACTTTTATTTCAAACGGAATATGGTCATGTTGGGTATCATTGGAAAGGCCAGAATCTGCTCTTTCCAATGACACCTAGATCGTCCATATACGATGCACAGGGATGGAGATACACTGGTCCAAAGAAGTGTGGTAAGCTGGAAGCTGATTTTTGGTGGGGTGCACATGGGGGGGCAAGGAATAACCTAGGGGGGCAATTGCCCCCCCTTGCCCCCCTGTAGAGTCGCCTATGCCTTTGACACAGTAGACCACGGCATCCTATTACAAAACTTAAAAACTCTGGTATTGGTGATCACACGCTAACCTGGTTTGAATCATATGTATCCAACCGATCGCAATATGTGTCCATCTCTGGCAGCTCCTCCCTCCACCTTCCAGTCACGTGCGGAGTACCCCAAGGCTCAATACTCGGCCCCCTGCTATTCACATTTATTCAGAAATGATCTGCCCAATGTCTGCAAAGCCTCAACTGTAAACATGTATGCAGATGACACCATAATCTATACCAGCAAACCAGATCTCCCACAGCTGGAAGCCGTGCTGCAAGAACAATTCACAGAGGTAGAAAAGTGGATCACAGATAACAAACTTTTTCTAAATACTGACAAAACTGTAACAATGCTCTTTGGAACAGCACCTAAACTACATAAACTGCAAAATCCCCATCTACATGTCAGGACAAAATCAAATGGCACGCTGACCACAGTTACTTCTCTCAAATATCTAGGTATGTGGTTAGACCCAAATCTATACTTTGGCCCCCACATAGAAAAACTCTCATCCAAACTTTACCCCAAACTAGGTGCCCTGTACAGAAACAAATCCTGCCTGAGCCCCGCGGTAAGAAAGCAGATTGTACAACAAATGCTTATGCCGGCTATTGAATACGGAGATGTAGTGTATGCAGCGGCCCCACAAACACACCTTCAGAAACTTACTACATTGTATAACTCATTCTGCCGCTTTGTGCTACAATGTAACTACATGACCCACCATTGTAACATGTTAAAAGAACTAAACTGGCCGTCGCTGGAATCTAGACACACCCTTCACCTTTCCAACCTGGTGTTTAAGAGCTTCTCTGGGAAGCTGCCACCCTACCTGAATAGGCTGCTTCCCCTAGCAGTTCCCTCATCCTATAACCTCTGATCCAGGACCAGCACCTTACTTGCAATACCACAATACAAAAAGAAAGTGGCTCGATCCTCATTTTCCTACAGAGCACCACATTTATGGAATAACCTTCCAGACACCATCAAATCTTCCCCAGTCTTAAGTCACTCAAGAGCTCCTTACTAGCATACCTCGGTACAGAATGCACCTGTAAACATGTAACATAGTAACTATATTACTTACATATTTATTTTCCGTGTTAATCTGTATATTTGTGTTTTGTTTTTAATATCTTGCATTTATTACTTTGTATTTCTGTAACAACTGTAAAATTTCAATGCTCTTGAACCCAGGACATACTTGAAAACGAGAGAAATCTCAATGTATCCTTCCTGGTAAAATCCTTTATAAATAAATAAATAGGTGGTACTATCACACAGTACAATTATCCTGAACACTAGCGCCCTCTGTTATACAGAATGTGATGCACCATCAGTTGGCCCACAACATATGCACTGCTGCAAACCGTCCTCCTGATTCTTTAGATTGGAACCGTCCTCCTGATTCTTTAGATTATCTCCATAAAATGTCTCTCCCTCCATGCTTTTCCTCTACCATAAATTCCATCTCCCCCGTGAACCATCCCCGTTATAGTTAACAGGACTTGATACACTGGTTGCAGGTTTGTTTCTTTTTATGTTACTATGATACAATTGTTTCTCATGGTATATATGTTATTGTTTGCCCCATGGTTGCATACCTTTCCCTTACTCATTCAGATATTTCTACATGTTCTCCTCTTCATGGTTACCACCACTAGCGTAACATTGATCCTCTGTAAAAGACCTTGAAAAATCAACATTGCAATTTGTACTTTGCAATTGTAGTGCTGCTTTCTTTTCTTCAATAAAGAGATTTTTTTAAATATGTATCTTTACAGAAGATGACAAAACTGTATTTATTTATTGGATGCCTAAATTAACACATTATTAGCTGATCAACCACTACTAAACTGATTTGTGGACTTCTGTTTTAAATCTTATGTTCTTCACCTTTATACCATTCCTGTTTTGCAACTGACAGTATTGCTGTGCAATAGTTATTATTGGCTTGCTTGAACAGATAAAATGTATTTTCATCAAAATCCTCTTCTAAAGCCAGCTTTTTGCTATCTGAGACCTAACCGATGGTCGCCTACATAATTTTTATTTTCCTGTTTTATTAGCTAGAACTTTTTATGTCCACTATACAAAGCATAAACAACAGCACTGTTTAACTAGGGCAGTTTCTTGCAGACTGGTGTCAAGATGAGGTATTCTAGTATTTGCTGCTATTTCATGGAATCTCTTATTTGACACATGGTACAATTCTTTTGCGGCTATAATGTGAAAATGTTAAAAGGTAGCGGACTCTGTTTATCGATATTTTCCTTCGCAGTTATTGAGGAATTATAAGTGACTGTGCTATTTTACTTCAACTAAAGAACAGGAAATATTCTACAAGCAACGGTGCAGCGTTTTAGAACAAACATATGCCTTTGCATACCACCAGGGCCGGATTTGCATCTCAGGAGCCTGTAGGCACAGAAATGTGCAGCACCCCTAACCCCTCCCCCCAACAAATAAAAAAGAAAGAAACATGCCAAAAATGACTCTGTATAAAAGTAAAATATATCTGAGGCATTGTATTAATAGATCAAGAAATACAATTTTAAATGGTGGTATGTTTAAATGGTGGTAGGGCCCAATTTATAACTAGGTACAGTAGGCATGTACCTACAGGCCCCTGCCACAAGGGGGCGCATTGCTCTGTAAGAAAAAAAAAACGCATTTGTTTTACAATCATTAACAGGGTTATCCAAAGAGATTCGAAAAGTCACCGCACGTTCGGTGACTTTTCGTTCTCTTCAATTCGGTTCCTTTTGCCGATTGCATTTCGGTGACCCTGCGGTGTATTCAGCGAACAGCACAGGGTCCCCGAATTGCAGGGAAAGGCTGCCGCAAACCTGACGAAAACTAACCGAATGCACGCTGAAAACGATTAACCTTCGAAGAAGCCGAACAGGAGCCGAATCACACAGAGCCGAAGCAGCTGTGACGTAGAGGAGGCAGTGAATAAATTAGCAAAACCATTTGTATGAATCTGGGAAAATGAAACGCTGTTTGCAAAGAAACTACTGAGCGGAAATGTCTGAAATTTTCACAGGAGGTCCAGGGAATGATAATAAAGAGGGCTGTTACAGAAAAAATAAGTAAACTGAAAAAAATCAATAAAAAAAAATCGGACTTTTAAAAAAAAAAAAATTCAGAAAAATGCTTAAAGTATCCTAAAAAATCTATAAATAAAGAGACTTTTTGCTGCAGAATTTTATAATGAACGGTTTATTAGATATTGAATTAAAACGGGAATATTTTTAACATTGAAGTCTATGGGATTCTCCTGAATAAACTTGCCGAATTAAACCACCGAATGGCAGGGCATTAGGGGAACCTTTCACTGCTGGTTTGTGTTTTCTGAATAGCCGAAGCAGTGCTTCTCTATGGGGATTTCACTGCCCTCAAACAGGCACCGAACAGGCACCGTATGTGCAGGCAATTCGCCAGGATTTGGCGAATTGCCTGCTCTCTGGATAGCCGAATGGCCAGGAAAGGTAACCAAACGCTGATTTTCAGCGTTCGGTTACCTTTCACAAGCAATTCGAATCTCTTTGAATAACCCTGTTAGACTACTGTATCTCTGGAGCCCTAAGGGACATATGAGGTATCATTGGAAAGGCCAGAAACTTAATCAAGTTAGATCTATATAGAAATAAATAAAATCATATTTTACTCCTACCGCAGCATTATTTTTCATTATACAATTATATAGTGAACAGTGATGCAGCACTAACTCAGCTTCTCATTTCCCACACTGCCAGCAAGTGTGGAGCTGATGATGCAATGCATTGTTTCATCGGCAGCCTAGACCGTGGGACTGCAGTGAGGAGATACAGGGGGACTTTGGAACCTGCATTTCTGAACTGTACACCGCACAAGGGTAAGTAAGGTGTCATTGGAAAGGTCAGAGTCTGGACTTTACAATGATACCAAACCTGACCATGTAATGTGTAAAAATAAAAATAAAATTGAAAAAAGTATTTGCAAAATTATTTTTTTTCTGTTCTACGGCAGAGGCAATACATGCTTTTACATATAAAAGAAACAATGCCACTGCACTTACTCAACTAAGGCAACAAATTTTGCACATTCTTTTGATTTGAGCTCAGAGAGAAACTGTTTCATTTAAAAGAAAAATCTTATTTTGCCCTAAAACAATTTGTTGGGGGGGGGATAGGGGTGCTCCACATTTCTGTGCCTACAGACTCCTGAGGTGCAAATCTGGCCCTACCTGTATGAAAGGGTTTGTGCAATAGTAGAGGCAATCTAAAATAGCTCTGGACAATCAAACTTTTTGCATTTTTAACCCCTTAACGCCGCAGGACGTACATTTACGTCCTGCATTAGGCGGGCTTTGCAGCCGCAGGACGTAAATGTACGTCCTCGGCGTTTAGAGCCCCCCCGGGAGATACTCACCTTCTCCGGTCGCTCCCACGCTGTTCTGACTCCCCCGGAGTCAGATCAGTGTGATCCCTCCTCCGGCGTTGTGACGTCATCGCGCCGGTGGCGCGATGACGTCAGTTTCAGGCGTCCCCCCCTGCCGGAGCAGGGGAAGCGCCTGGAGGGGAGGGGAGGGATCCTTCGGATCCCTCTATCTCCCGATCGCCTGGTCCCCGGCGGCTGTGGCCAGCATCGCTGGAAGGGTCACAGCCTGACCTTTCCAGCGATGTATGGGGGGTTAACCCCTTAGTTACCAGGTCGCGACCGGGCACTAATTTGTGCCCGATCGCGGCCTATTTCCGGTGGGGGCCGCCATCTTGGATGGCAGCCCCCACCTCTGGGTCACCCCCCGGTCAACTGACTCATCGCGCCATGCGCGATGATGTCAGTTAACCGGGAACCCCCTAGCTGCAAAGGGATTTCCCATGGAAATCCCTTGCAGGAGACAGGGGGGTTCTTTGAACCCCTTTATCTCCTGATCGGTGGCAGCTAGGGGGTCATGGCTGATATTGCTGGAAAGGCCAGAGCATGGCCTTTCCAATGATATCAAACATGACCATGGTAAAAGTGAAATAAAAGTGTAAAAAAAGTAAAAATAAAAATAATAAAAAAATAATAAATTAAATAATAAAAAATAATAAATATAATAATAAAAAAAAATTTGTTTTTTTTAATGCAGCACTATTGTTCACATTTCAATTATAATGTGAACAATGATGCTTCACTAATGATTTTTTTTTTTGGGGGGTTTAGCTAAAATCACGCAATTTCTCCCCAAAAAAAAAATGGGTTCACCGTTCTAATTTTTTTAACAAATCTACCCAATAGAATATGACCGCAGAGCCTCGGATAATAACATTTAAAAAAAAAAAACACTTTACACACTGTGGAAGATTGAAATTTTATTGAAAATTCAAATTTTTTTACATTTTTTGTTATAGCATTTTGGCAGGGCATGACATATACATATAATAATGATATATTATTAATCTGCCGAGTCTGACGGAAAGAACGATATATAATTTGTCTGGGTGGTATAAGAATACGTGACTTAAAAATGGTCAAAATGAGCTCAGCAAACTTCTACTTCCGAAACAGCGCCGAAGTTGTAAAATTACTCCCGTCCTTAAGGGGTTAATATACAATTTATTACAATGCAGTAGTTTAATAAATATTGATAGAACAGTTGTCAGTAATGGTACAAACACATACAGTAAGCACTGAAGCATCAGTTCGGCTTACATGTTTTAACTTTATCTCTCCCAGAGTTGTATATGCATAATTTTAGGGTATTTGTTAGGAATATTAATCGTTACCTCATAATTCTTGCATTGTTTCCTCATTTCTCAGTCCTTTACAGGTAAATACAGGTAAAATAGCAAAAAAAAAGTATTAAGTTTGGAGTACTTTGGAATCCAAAAATTTCAGATTCTGAATAATTGAAACCAGCTCATTCGGGCACCTATTCTGCTATTGCCAGTGAAAAGAGAGACGTGAAACCTAAGGGGGAAAAAATGTTGCAAGCTGATTTTCCTTACCATCTTCCTTTCACCGAACTTATTCTTGGTCAGCCACATTATTAACAAATACAAGATTTTACATGGTCAACTCCCATTTCTCTAGGGAGGGGCAATGCAACACTTGCATTCAGGCAATACTTATACTCTCTACAGGAGCTGGCTGCTAGGATTGCGTTGCCCCTCCCTAGAGTAATGGGGAGCATTGGCAGTTGAGCATGCAACATCTTGTGTTTGATGTGTCTCTTTACTACTAGCAGTCAGCCCAATCATCCTTATTTGCTTGTTCTGGCAACGTTTTGTGGTTGTCTGGAGAGAATATTAATATCCCTTCAGGTTGTTTCTGAGTTGAAAAAGACCAGAGACCTTATGGTGGTACATTGGGGTGTTGATCAATTAGCTTTAGGTTTTCCCTATCTGCCTTGTTTAATTTCTTATAGACTATTAATAAGTAGTACTATTTAGTAGCACAGTTAAATGGCCTATTAACTTACTGAGAAATATTGGCACTCCTTAGATATTCATTTTAAATGTGGTCTCCATAGGCCAGAGTAAGACGAGCGTTTTTCAGAGTGGAAGGAACGTCCATGAGAGTCTAAGTAACCAAAAATCTGATTTGTAGACTAAGCAATGGATTTTGAGCATGCATGACAAAATGTGTGGTTTTTTCCCACTCTACTAGCAACTGACCACCGAATGAGTAGAGTCTGATATCGGCAACGTAAAATGCTCCACTGCAGGTATTGGTTCCTGAAATTCAAAAGACACCATGGAACACAGCTGCAAGCTCAGGCCACCCATTCCACCATGGGATGAGTGGAAAGTAAGAGACTTTTTGAGGGGGTTATCTTACAGTGTTAAGTGATTTTGCAAAATCACTTAACATCATGTCCTGGTAGGCGATATTTCTTTGAGAAATACTGTCTCCAGATGAGAAAAAAGAGATGGGGAAGGAATAGCTTGTTCTTCTAGACGTTAATTTACACTAAGGATACGCTAGATCAATGTTTCCCAAACCTGTCCTCCGGACCCTCAACCAGGCCAGATTTTGCAGATCACATTGGGGAAAATGCAGACTGAATCCTGTAATCACTGAGCAGCAAATCATATCACCTGTGCTGTGCTTCAGATATCTGTCAAACGTGGCGTGTCAGCGTCCTGAGGACAGGTTTGGGAAACACTGCGCTAGATCCAAGCCAGCCAGCAACAGCAGAGTAACTTGTCCAGCCATTAAGATATTGATTTTATTGTTTAATTAAGTGTAAAATTCCCAAATAGTCCAAATTATTATAATCATATCTCCCAGTTGTTTTTGGATCAGCATGGATCACTGTAATCTCTCATAAAATTCGTATGTATCCATTAATATATGTTCTCCAATTCTGATTATTTTATAAAAAAGAGTCAGATAGCATAGTAAAATAGTAATACTATCCAAACCTTTCTGGATACATAAAGTGTGGAAAAACAAATTTACACACTGTAAATTAATGAACTCCCAATAAAAATGTACACTTGTCTTTACATTCTGATGCAGCTTTCTGATGGGACACATATTGAAAATTCCTTGTTTTTCTTTTCTGGTTTCAGGATATGCTCTACCTTCAATGTAGGGAAATGGCAAAAAGCAGCAATTTTGCTTCCAGACATGTCGTTCTGTCTTTTTTTTTTTTTAATCAAATTGTAAATTCATTTTTGAGCAGTATGGCTTGAAATGACACTTGAAAAAGTGTCAAACTTTGTGTCCAATTACCTTTATATTGACTCAATAGTGTTTGTCTGGGGATAAACTAAAAATGGTCCAGATGATAAGATTTTTTCTAAAATAAATAAATAAAAATAATAGATTCAGGTATGGTTTTAGTTACTTTTAGGGTACACCCCAAGAATGTAGCCAAAGTGCCTGACTTTTCTCGCACGATAGAATCAGTTTTATGAAGTAGAGACAGTTCCGTCATCACTGAAAAAGGCTGCAAAAGCTGGATGGCAGCCCTATGCAGTGTGCTAACGGCTTTTGTTGCTCTGCTGCTTAAAACTGATTTTCTATCTACCTCCTCCAGGTAAGACATATTGATTGACATCAATGATGTCAATTAACACAAGCTATTCAATACATTAAACTATTTAAAAGGATTGCTGTCAATCTAAGGCTTGTCTATGAGTATGAGCAGATTCGTCTACCTTCTTCAGCTGCCATCCAGCGGGCCACCTAGCATGAAATACAATTGCTAGTGAAGTTAAATCATCAGACAAGTAAGCTATTTTATGGTTGTTGGGAGGGTAGTTTAGGCCATGGGGTTGTGGAATTGAAAGGGTAAGGAGAAAGAAAGGAACACACAAACTGCAGGTGATGGATCTACTTTAGATACTCTATATAAAACGTCTAAAAAGCATGGTATGTAATGTCAGTTGCTTTGATAAATGACAAAAAAGAATTACCTTTTCATAGCAGCACAATAAAGATTCAAAATAACCTCAATTTCATTATTATACTGTCGGCATTTGGAGTATATTTTACATCACCGTGATGGTCTAAATTATCTACCGTTTTGCCTTCAGAAAGATCGATTTAACACCCCAGTTACCACTTCTTAATTCAGGTATGTGTATCTTAAGATAAATGACAGCTGTGAGATATTTTTCAAGTTAATGTTACTGTAGCTCTTTAGGTGTCAGGACAGTATGCGACAACCCACTGGAATTCAAAGAAAATCATTTATATTATAGGAAAAATGGCAATGAGAAACTTTGTACACGATGACTAATAAAATGTCAAATATATTTATTTTTTTGTTTTTCTCTGTACAACATAATGAACTTGTTCATTCATGGTAGAGAATCTTGTCTTATAACTTTAGGTGCTGCTTGTACAAGCAGTGTTAGAGGAAATAATTTATGTTTATGAAAGTATAATTTGCGAATGTGATTCATTGTCTTTCGCTATAATACTACAATGGCCATTGAAACAAACAAAAACCTCAATTTTGCTGTACATGGAACACATAGAAACGAGCGCAGATGACACCTTTTTTCCTTGTTATGTTTTATACATTAACTGGGCTGTTACTCCTGGCAGTTGCTGCCGCTCCGGTGAGTATGGGCGCGACGCCATTTTTTCTGTATTTATGTATATCATGCTTGTAACACCAGTCCGTCGTTCTGCAGCTGTTCCTCTTTCCATGTTTTTGTTTTTAATCCCAAATGGGAAGTGTTTGGTGTGTGTATAAATAAAACCCACCATCTCTGCCTCTCCTTGGCTGAAAAGCAGCAGGAGGGGCTTGGAGCTGCTCAGTAGAGTGGCCTTTTGGTACTCACTCTGTAAAGAGGTGCCGTGAAGTGGCGAGTGAGCTTACGTTGCAATGGCCATTGAAACAAACAAAAACCTCAGTTTTGTTGTACATGGAACACTTAGAAACGAGCGCAGATGACACCTTTTTTCCTTGTTATGTTTTAAACATAATGAACTTGTTCATTCATGGTAGAGAATCTTGTCTTATAACTTTAGGTGCTGCTTGTACAAGCAGTGTTAGAGGAAATAATTTATGTTTATGAAAGTATAATTTGCGAATGTGATTCATTGTCTTTCGCTATAATACTACAAGCATATAAATGAGCCAGGTGTTGACTTGTTAATGCATTTAAAAGAATGTTGTGTTAAATTTAACCTTCCATACAACAATCTAAAGTTTCACGATATTATGCACTTCGGTAATGTCAGGATCACAATAATGCTATTTTAATAATGCAGTGTACTGAACACTGATCAGCCACAACATTAAAACCACCTGCTTATCAATGTCAAAAGAGCTCTGATGTGTTGAGGCATGGACTCCACAAGACCTCTGTACATGTCCTGTGGCATCTGGCTCCAAGACATTAGCAGCAGTTCCTCTAAGTCTTGCAAGTTGTGAGTAGGGATGAGCCGAACGCTCCCCGAGTTCGGTTCGAAGCCGAACCCGAACTTTCCAAATGTTCGGATCCGAACCCGAACTCGAACTCAATACAAGTCAATGGGGCTGAAAATTCGGTTTTTAGAGTGCCCTCCAAGAGGGCATATATGCTACATATTTGCCATAAAAAGTGTATGGGGGTCCGGGTAGTGCCCTGGGGGACAGGAAACAAGGACAAAAAGTAAAAAAAAAAATGTTTTTAAAGGGACAGTGAGTTTTCCATGAAATAAGGGTTAAAAATAAAAACAAAAAATTCCTTCAAATATCGTGCCTAGGAGGTCCCCATAACCTGCCCGTGAAGTGGCGTATTTCTAGGATGTATAGAAATATGTAAAAACCAAAAAATGACATTTCAAATGACGGTAAATGCTTTTCCTTTAATCTATCCATAAACAACTGCTTGGGGCTGCAATCTGTTTGAAAAGAGAAGACATTTTCGGACACGCAGAAAAAGTTTACTGATTTTTTGGTGGTGAAAAGCAGGAGAATGACTGGAGAATGGAAAATTCTAGGTCAAAATAGCCAAACCAGAAAAATTCTCCCATTTAGGCTAGGGTCAGACTAGCGAATTTTTAACATGCGTTTAGGCGCACTTAATCACGGCCGCACTAGCAGCAAATGATGGGCAATGACGGCCAATATACGAAGTACGGTCGCACGAAAGTCCGGCTGCGCAACGCAAATGGAAAATGAACGCATTTTTTCGAGAAGGCAGAACCGCTAGTACGGACATACAGAGTGCGCTGCGTCCACTAGCGGCGTGTGTGCGTGATTTGGAGACGTCAGACCCTGCTCATGTCCGGCCAACATAACGTCCAGACACCCAAAGTTTCCTGGTTTGGATCCATAAAAAGTCACGCACAAAAATGCGCATCGTATGACCGTTTTCGCACATTCCGTGAAAAAATACGGTAATGCGTTCGGACGCACTTTCAGTCGCTGTGAAAAATGCGTTAGTCTGACCCTAGCCTTATCTCACTTTCCAAATCGGCTATTTGGTCCAGATTGTTCTCTTTTCCTGCCATTCTCCTGGTTTTCACCTTTCTCTGAACAACCCTGAGAGAGAGGTGAAAACCAGGAGAACTGGCAGGAGAAGAGAACAATCTAGACCAAATAGCCAATTTGGAAAGTGAGTTAAATGGGAGAATTTTTCTGGTTTGGCTATTTTGACCTAGAATTTTCACTTCTCCAGTTATTCTCCTGCTTTTCACCGCTCTCTGAATAACTCTGTGAATGTTTAATCCCGAGGTGAAAAATAACATTGCTTTAGATGTTATTTTGAATTTTTTTCAAACACCAGTTAACCACTTGGCTGCTATGGACGCGCTCAGCGCGTCCAGCCAAGTGGTTCTCCTGTGCTATGGACGCGCTGAGCGCGTCCATGCACAGGAGGCAGCAATCCGCCGGATTCAGGCGGATTGCTGCGCCCCCCCCCGGTGCGGGCTGACATCTTGGATGTCAGCCCAGCACTCTGGGACCCCGGCTGAGCAATTAGATGTCATCGCGGCTGCGCGATGACATCTAATTCAGGCACCCCCCCACATGTGCGGAGGAAGCACCTGAAAGAGACCTCTCTCCCTACCGATCGCCGGGGGGCAGAGGGTTAATCCAGGCACCGTTTGGAAGGGCACAGCCTGCCCTTCCAAACGATGGCTGTGATTAACCCCTGGGGAGCCGGATCACGAATCGGCACTGAAAAGCACCGGATCGTGATCCTCTCCTGGAGCTGACCGACATCTTGGATGTCGGCTAAGCCTCCAGGAACTCCCCCTGAGGACTGGCGTCATCGTGCATAGCACAATGACGCCAGTCCTGGAGTTAACCCCTAGCTGCCACCAATGGTGGAGATAGGGGGTTCATTGGAACCCCCTATCTCCTGATCCATGGCAACTAGGGGTTAATGTTTGATATCATTGGATCGGCTAGAGCATGGCCTTTCCAAGGATACCAAACCTGAGCATGAAAAATGTTTTAAAAAAATAATGAAAAAATAAAAATATTTTAAAAAAAATTCTAAAAAAAAAAGTTTTTTGTTTGTATTTGTTTTGTTAATGCAGCAATATTGTTCCCATTTCAATTATAATGTGAACAATAATGCTGCACTAACGATTTTTGTATGCGGTGCGTTTGTTAAAAAAAGTGAAGTTTTCCCCAAATAAAATGTAACGAGACCCCATTTCTAATTTTTTTAACAAGCGCACCCCATACAAAATATAACCGCAAATGATCGCATGTTAAAATGTGAAAAAAAACACTTTACAGATAATAAATTATTGAAAATTCAAATTTTATTGCATTTTTTGTTATAATATACAGACATGACATAACCTATACATATAATAATGACATATTATGAATCTGCCAAGTCTGCCGGAAAGAACGATATATAATATGTCTGGGTCATATATCAAAATATGGCTACAAAACGCGGTTAAACATGATGAGCGAAAGCGGTAAAAATGACCTCAGCACAGAGGTGTGAAAAGCCTCAGCAGCGAAAGGGTTAAATGCAGCATATTAGGATGTTTTAGGAGGGAAATTAATTCTCAAATCTCAATCAGAAGCAGACACCACCCCACCCCCTCAGTATAGTGTACAATGTATCAAATTGATTACCAGACTAAAAACACCTGGTGTTATGCCCGTTTGTGAACAGAGGTCATTTAGAGTTGATAATCTTTCCACGTACACAATAGTTTTTCATTCAATATCTAATAAACCATTGCTTATAATATTCTGCAGTAAAGAGTCTTTTTATTTCTAGATTTTTTTTGTATTTTTTTAAGCATTTTCTATACTTTTTTCAAAATTTCCTTTTTTCTCCGAACTCGAACCGAACACAACCAAAAAGTTCGAAGTTTACGAACTTTCGAACTGCCAAAGTTCGGGTCGAACTCCGAACCGTCCGAACCCTAACAGCTCATCCCTAGTTGTGAGGAGGAGCCTCCATGGATGTCACGGTCCTCACAGCAGGTGGCAGCGAAAAGGAAAATCCAGCACTGCAGTGTCCTGAAACCACCTTGGCAGTGCTCCCTTATTGTGAATGACTTTTCCTTCAGCACCTGATCACCTGACCCATTACTGCCTACTTAAGGGTGGAACGCCCTTCCCAAGATGCTTCTGCATTGGCTGAAGTCCTCAGTTCCCTGCTACCACCATGTTGTGCACATCACGCTCCAGAAGCTCCTACTTTGCCGAACCTCACCCTTGCTATTGGATATCCCATGTACGACTTACTGCTTTTGGACTTTGACTATGCTTTTGCATGCTGCCCTCCACGACCCATGCTTGAACTACTACGCTACCTGTATTTCACTTTTCTGGAGACCTCATCTGATCAACCTTTGTTTACCTGTACTTGTATACTACAGTGCTTCCTGGTCCCCAGCCCCCTTCTTTTGCTCTCTCTTATTTGTCAGTAAGCGTCCTTTTGTTTCCCTCTGCAGTTGCTTTGTGTCTTTCTGTGCAGGCAGCCCTCTTCATGTCCTGCTCCTCTGTTCCAACTTCCTAGTTATAGCAGCCTGATGTGCTTATTTTACTTCCCGTCCTCTCCACCTGGTGTCTCCTATCCCATGTGCCTTGAATACCAGGCACATTCCAGCCTCGCCCAGCCATCCTTTATATGTTATTCATTAACCAGTATTCTCCGTTTTGGTTTACTCCTGCTGTTGTGATTCCTCATAATAAACCTTTGCATGTGTACCCCGTATTACTACCTCCACTCCACTCTGTCACCGCATCCTGGGCTCGACCTGGCAACCCAGCCGTGACAATGGATTGAATTTGTTTTTCCAGCTTGCAGTAATATCACACATGTATTACTTAACTTTCATAAAACTAGTGATTAGTTTATTGCGCTTCACCATATAATAGTTCACTTGCGGTTATAAACTTCTCTGAGAACCTTTCCAAATTCATTTGGTTCTTCTTCAACCTGACTGGTGTCTCCTGTCACTGAGCATGAATCAGCTGCTTTTATTCCAGCATTTTATCGTTTTTTTTATCTCAGTTATATTGTTTATTTGTTTTGATGTTTATTGTATTCATATAGTGACTGTATGTGGCATTGACGTCATCCATTTTTACATAATTTGTGTGTTACTGTTATTAAAGATTGTGTTAGCGCTGTCATTTTTTAGAATTATTAACTGAACAATATTTCCGAAGATGATATGCAATCCTATGTAAAATCTCTATTGAAAGTATATACTTGGGCTTACATACATATTGGTTTTTGAACTGTTGCAAACTTTAATTTTTTTGTAGTTAGTACTTTCTTTTCTCATTCTGTATGAGTTTTAATAGCATTTTGTAAATTATTTAAATTTTATGTAAATATCTTTATTTCTAACTTCAGAGTAATTGGAATAAAGATCATTATTTTTGTTATTTACTTTAACCCTCCATTCTTTTTTTATTTTAGTTCATCTATGGCAGGGTTTATGCCACATGTCCCAAGAGGTTAGGTTTAAGATTTGTGATGATAGTCACTTAGAACTTGGGCTATATGGACCTAGAGATACATTTGAGAGGTACAGGTCTGATGTTTTATATTGTTTCCCTGTCCTCTCCTATGTTGAAGTCATCCTGTAACTACAATTCTATGTGCGGATTGTTTTTTCATCTGTGCCGCACATGAATACTGTTATTGTTATTGTTGGTGTTTTTCTGTTGCTATCCATTAATTGGATTACTGTATGGGTTGATGTAACCCTTTCCAGCTCCCCTATCTAGAATATGTTTACATCTATTGAGGTTTGGAGTGGGCTTGTTTTATGTGGCCAACACTGCCCCATTATCTGATATTGTAAAATGTGAATCCCCTGTTTATCCTCACAATCTATTATTGTCCTATTGTTCTGTTTGTTGGTCAGTTTCGCAATGCGTCTTGGTGACCAGAGTTAATTCCATTATCTGTCCCAGACCCAGAATAACAGAGGACCCAGAATACAGCCTTGAGTATTAGCGGTTAAAGGCACTGAAGAGGAGGAGTTGCCAGTAAGAGAGAGATAGGATTCAATCCAAGAAAAAGCAGTGTCACAAGAGACCTAGAAAGCTGAGAGTTTGTAAAAGGAAGGGGGTTGGCAACAGTGTCAGAAGCAGTTGAGAGGTCAAACAAGATGCGTATAGAATAGGCAGCAGTGGTTTTTAGCGTTTAAGGCTAGGGTCAGATGAAAGCATTTTTCCCCGCGAACGTGAAAAAGTGCGTCCGAACGCATTGACGTATTTTTTCACGGAATGCGCAAAAACGGTCAGACGACGCGCATTTTCGGGCGTGATTTTGTACGGATTGTCAATAAAACTCATTTTGCGCCTGGACGTTATGTAGGCTGGACATTAGCAGCGTCTGACATCTCCTAATCACGCAAACACGCCGCTATGCCGCAGCTGCGCACTCAGTACGTCAGTACTAGCGGTTCAGCGTTCTCAGAAAAATGCGTTCAAATTCCACTTGCGTTGCACGGCCAGACTTTTGTGCGGCCGTACATCGTATATTGGCCATCATTGCCCGTCATCTGCTGCTAGTGCGGCCGTAATTATGTGCGCCAGAACGCACGTTAAAAGTGCGCTGGTCTGACCCCAGCCTAAGAGGTCATCACTGACTTTGAGGGCAATTTCTGTTGAGTGTAGGGGACAAACGCCTGATTACAAGGACAGGAAGAAGGGAGATGCAGTTGCAAATTAGTTTCCAAGAGTTTAGAAGTAAACAGAAGCATGGATACAGGATGGAAGTTGGATGGAAAGTTGGGATCAAGGAAGGGTTTCTCTAGCATAGGTGTAACCTGTGCGTGATTGAAGGTGGATGGGAAAGAGCCAATGGAGAGAGATAGGTTGAAGATGTGTGTGAGAGTAGGGGTGAGGGAGGAGGAGAGTGGAGGTATTAGACATGAAGGAATGGATCGAACAGGCAGGTAGTGAGGACAGTAAAGAATGGACTTCCTCCTCAGTGGCTGGTAAGAAGTAGTAGAGGGTGTTTCTGGGAATTGAGGGGGGATTACTGGTTTGTGTCAGGATGTTGCTGTCACGGTTCCACTGGTTTCAGCCGTGCCCCCTGGTGGTGAGAAGAATCCGGGTCTGCTTTTCCCTGTCTGGGTTTGGCTATTCTGTCTTATGCTGCTCCTGGGTTCTGCTGTGCTGGTCAGGTCTGGGGTCACATGTCCCAATTAACCAGACCTGTTCCCATTTAAATGCCATCAGTAGAGGGGCTCATTGATCTCACATGAGTTCAAGTGGTTACTTCAGGTCCTGTGCATTTTAGTTCTAGTTCCTGTGTTGTTGCAAGCATTCTTGTATATATTTTCTCTGGTATTTACCTTTGCTTTCTTTGATTACCCATTCTGCCTGTTCCCTGTATCTACATCTTATGAACTGTTGCCAACCTCTGCGAGTCTGACATTCCTCCTGGTTCTGTATCCCCTGCTCTAGTCTCGATGATTCTTGTATGTTTCTTGTTTTATGTTATGTGGTTCGTCTTAATACAGAGGCCAGATTAAGGACCTTTGTTTGGTTTAGGATTCCTGTCTGTCTTGTTTAACCCTCGTCCTTCCTGTTCTCCTGACTCTGTTATTCTTTGTTAGAGTTTCATTAGTAAGAAGCCAATTATTAAGGACCTTCCCCAGTTTAGGGATTCCTTTAGTTTTCTTCTATGCCCTCCTGTCCCTCATGTTACAGTCTTGTTTATTTCCTGTCCGGAGACGGTATTGTTTATATGTACTGCATTAAGCCAGCAGCTAACCTGCCTCAAGCGCTACATCCCGCCTTGAACCAAGTCCCCACGATGGCCCAAGTTACCGGTCAGCGTGACAGTTGCTTCTGATAGTTAGAGTTTTAAGATGTAATCTGCCATGTTGTGAGTGCTAAAGGCAGATGAGGTGGGTGCAGAGGGTAGAGGAGAGAGATGAAAGTGGATCAGAGTCATCTAGGGTTGGAGAAAAGTGATAAGAAGGCTTGTTTGGCAAAGTGAAAGGCAGAGTTGTATGACCGCAGAAAAATTTGAAATGAGTGAATTCCACTTCAGACGGGATTTTCTCCAGGCACGCTCAGCAGTGCATGAGCATTTTTACAGGTAGCACGTCTGGAGCATGTGCCACAGCTGAAACTTGTGGCGTTGGGTCTTAAAGAGTTGAGGAGCAGCAAACATATCTAATGCAGAGATGAGTAGACATGTGCACAATGAAAACATTTGTTTTGTTTCAGATCAATTCGTTATGTTTTTTAATTAATTTCAGTGCGTTCGTTATGTTACCGTGATTCATATTTTAGATCGATTCGATATTTCAGGAGATTAGTAATTCTTATTTCGTATCGATTCGTTATTTCATTTTGATTCATTATTTTTTAATGGTGAAACTGATTAATTCATTAGATTAGGGTTAAAAAAAGACGTGTAAGCCCCCTGCCCTTGCTGCTGAAATATTTCAGCACCAAGGACAGCAACACCATGGGGTTTTGGAGCAAAAAATCTCCCAGTCCTTGGTGCTGAAATAGGTTTAAGCACCAAGGACAACAGCACCGCGGGACTCCGGAGCAAAAAATCCCCCCATCCTTGGTGCTAAAATAGGTTTCAGCACCAAGTATAGCACCCGCAGAATGTAGTCAGACTGAGGAAAGAAAAAGAAACGCTGCATTCGGCAAAGAAAACAGCCTTGTTGTTTTAAAATAATTGGAAATCCAAATATTTCACCCGCAAAAATACTCAAATTCTAAAACATCTATAATAAAATGGCTTTTTTCCCTCTGCAAATGAAAATAAAAGGTTGAATAAATATTTAATAATAACAGGGAATTTTCTTACATTGAATCCTATGGGATTCGCCTGTTTAAACCTGTAGAACGAACCAGCGAAAATCAGGGCATTTCATCAACATTTTGGTGCTGTTCAGCGCTCTCTGAATAGATTAAACATTACTTCTCACTGCCGCTGAAACACACCATGGCACTGTGCATGGCTTGTGGTGCTGAACACAACAGATTCAGCACCACGGCCATTGGACAGGGACACGGTGCTGAATTTAAGTGAAACGGTATAACAAATCTATTTTTAAAAAACTGAATCAATTCGTTATATTTCGTTTTAGGTTCATTTCGGACAAAAACGATTCGTATTTCGGAAATTCTTCTGAAATAACTAATCAGCATAATTTTGTCTGAATTGCGATTCCATAAGAAACAAAATGCACATATCTAAAGATGAGTGGCATTATAGTTGCCAGAGGAAGCATCAGGGCAGGTAAAGTTTGAGGTGTGTGGGAGATGTTGAAGGAGATTGGAGAATTGATGGGGATCCACAGCATGTAGAATTATGTGAGTGCATGTGTGTGATGGGGGAGCAGAGAGTTTAGACAATCCAGATAGGTTGAAGAAGTGGGGGTGATGGTCAGAGATCTGGAAAGGTGAACTCGAAAATTGGGCAGAGGTAGGAGAACACAAGGTCGATAGTGACCTTTGTGGTGAGTAGGAAAAAGGGTGGATTGTGTGAGTGGAAGTTTGGAGGTGGCAGGGGTAGATGGGTCATCAATGGCTCTCTCTTACAGATTTACTGGCTTCAGTCAAGCATTTTATATACTAATTTGAAGTTTCATATTTAACAGGCTTTTATCTTGCTTTTGATACTTCATACGCTTGTTCAACATTCATCCTTGCCTATGGACTTCATCAACACAATGGACACCATATATTCAATTACCTGTTAGCCCAAATTGTATTTATGTTTGGTTTGAAGTTGCTGGAATGAATGATGGCATCAAAGACCTTTTAGATACTTATTTATACACCTACATACACCCTTTGAAAACTAATTTACAAAATCTATCTTATGCCCTCAACTCTGCATATTTATGAATATATGTGCTAGATAAGGTAATAAATTAACATTAAGCATAGCTCAATTAAATAGCTAGTTGGTTGAAAAATAGGTTTACATCTAAATCTCCTTTAAAATCCTTTATGTTGTTTTATGATAAACTGACCTGAAGATAATGTTGATGTCTACTAGGTCAACAATTAATAGAATAAAGTGCCGGCTGTGTGGAGTAGAGGTAACCTCACTGCTCTAACTGTGGAGAGAGACTGTGGATACACAGGTTCAATCCCAGTAAGAGCACCTCTCCAGTAAGTGTCCTTGAGCAAGACACCTAACGGTACATACTCGCCACCCAGGACATACTTGAAAACAAGACAAATCTCAATGTATCCTTCCTGGTAAAATACTTTCCAAAAAAATAATAATAATTTAATAAATAAACTCAAGCCCTTAGTCTATCAGCGGATTTAAAGCGAGCTGACAAATTTTCTTTGTCTGAAATAGCAGCTGATTCATTTAAACGGATTCAACCATAGCCAAATTCTGATAAATGATCACATATTGATAAAATTCAGGCTGCTAATAAGCCGATCTAATTAACCCCTGTAACCCTAATCCTAAAAACAACTAAAATTATCCTTAACCCTAAAAAAAAATGTTTTCAGTATGTTTAGAGTTTTTTTTATGGATATGTTTTCAGTGCTAAATCAACACCAATATTAAAACTTGAGGGTATTCAGTGTGATTTCAGAGTGAAAAGAATTGAAAGCTTGATTTGCTTTATACATATCTATTACCAATAAAAGATAACTAAAGAAGATATATTTATATCATTACACATCTATTAGTATGTAGGATACTTCAGCTATTTAGATCTTTAGTCATTTTCTGATTTTTCTCCTGCCTGAAGCAGTCTTGACAGTTAAAATATCTTTATTGTAAAAACCTAAGATAGATGGTACCTGACATAAATATTCGCTTATATCTTCCTGGTTTTATAGTTTATAGAATTAAACATACTGTAATCTAAAGTCAAAATATAGCCGCAATGTTTCACTTACAAACAGACCCAAGTGAATTAAAAGTTCTTTCACAACACATTGTGATAAATATTATTTTGATTGTACAACTTGCAAATCGACAATATTTTGATTTGCTAACAACTCAATCTGCTGTATCCAGATATTTATATACACTGTTTATAAGCTTGATCTTTCTGTTCCAGTAAGTTTTTGTCAACTCTGATGTCACCACCCTAATGTCACTTCCATAAAAGTATGTCTGTGTGTTAAAATCACAAGTAAAGCGTCTGGTTGCCACTTGCAGCCACTGGAAGGTCTTTATAATACCAGCCACTGTGCTCTGCACTCCTTCTGGTGTTTACTCCTGGAGTCCATAGGATCTCCCTGGAGTATATGCAATATGGCAGCATCATCTTGGTTCAGACAAAAGATACTGTTCCTTAAGGTTTGGCAAAATCACATGATATGTTTTGGGAGTGGTTTTCATGTGTAATCCTCACTTTACTATAATGTATAGGACATGTAAAAGTACAGTAAACTGCCAGGAGAGCAGAAGCAATGCAGACGTTATCTACTTGAGTAAAGGCTCAGCTTTAGTGGGTTTTTGTGAGTTACTTTAACAATTTGTTTAAATACAGATAAAAAAACCCAGGGGTTTGGTGTTTGCAGCAGTCTAAAATACACAAAACATTACATCAGCTGCTGCTAATGGTGGATGGACCCCTCCTGTGAACTTCAAGCAGGGGACAATACCATGTACCATAGAACAAACCACCGCATAGGACAACCACCAGCACTGCTAATAAATGGTCCACTATATGTGTATGTTACATCATGTCAGAATGCTAGAACACAAAATGTCAAAGTGTACATTTCCATGCTTTTTTCAATTATTGTAAAAAAAAAAATCACATTTTATCATCCAAACCTTTGTGGTTATATTTTAGATGACGTACTCTATATTTTTTTTATTTCTTTTACTTTGGTACATTGCATTTCATAAATAATGATTATGAATAAAACCCTATACTTGCTCACAATGTGTAAAATGAGGACGTGAGTAATGGCAGTGACATTTTCGCTTATAACCGAAAAATGGACAAAGATTTTTTAAAATAGTTTTTATTTTTGCAATTACATGCTCATGTTTGGTATCATTGGAAAGGCCAGACTCCATTGACACCTCACTTGATCCTTTGAGGCATATAGCATGAAGATACAGGGGTCCGGTGTACAGTCTTATGTTTTAAATCACTAAATTAAATTATGCATTGCAACATCTCCCTAACCCTTGATCCCAGCATGGGAAATTAGTGAGTTATTGCAGCAGCAAGGCATACTTTATCAGTAAAATCAGATACAATGCCACTGCCTTAGAAAAAAACAAAAAAATGCATTTTTTTTTAATCACACATAACATGGTCATATATAATCCAAAGTCCTTACTTTTAATATTTCACTGGTATAATAAAAACGCACATGTCTGGTATTTACAGTAGGACTTGAATGTATGGGATATAGAATAAGCCTTGCATTCACTGGATTTACGGTATAACTCACATTTATGGGGTTTATGGTAATACTCGCATTCCACGACCTTAAACTACAATGTGTATGTCTGAAATTTAAAGTAAGACATTAAAACATGGAAGTGCATATGTGTATGCACTCAATGGTTTTCAGGCTTTTTACCAGCCGATATATCTTCTAAACAGGAACAACTTATTGATTTCGGCTCAGGACAATTTTTTTTAACTGAATTAGCCAATATTTAAAATAAAATCAGTCAATAGATCGATTAAATCGAGCCCTATATGCCCCAGAAAATGGGCCACAAACCTAATGCACCATCACCTATCCAATAAATAAAAGATATGGTGACTTTACTTGCATAATAAGCAAAGAACAGCAATATAATGTTAAAAATAGGAGTTATGCTATGTATACTAAGCACATATATCAATAGCATATATATATATGTGCAAACTATAACTAGATCCATATATTGTCAAAACACTTGAAAGAAATATTGTAACTTGTACTTTGCTTTGCCTAATTAGTGTCAAATAGTATTTAGTAAAAAACTTTTTAAACCCAACATGTAGGTATACACTGTTCCATGTACCCAGTTTTTTACTGTATTGCATGTATTTTGAAAATTAAAACTGCTACACGGTGTACGTTTGGGTCTATGTTTCAGTAGTATTAGAATATACAGCTACTATCAACTAGTGATGAGCCGAACACCCCCGTGTTCGGTTCGCATTCGAACTCGAACAATTTCAAAAGTTCGAGACTGAACTCAATGCAAGTCAATGGGACTCGAAAGTTCGATTTTTAGAGTGCCCTCCTAGAGGGCATATATGCAAGATATTTTCCATAAAAGGTGTATGGGGGTCCGGGTTGTGCCCTGGGGGACAGGAAACAAGGACAAAAAGTAAAAAAAAAAACGTTTTTAAAGGAACAGTGAGTTTTCCCTGAAATAAAGGTTAAGAATAAAAATGAAAAATTCCTTCAAATATCATGTCTAGGAGGTCCCCATAACCTGCCTGTGAAGTGGCGGATTTGTAGGATGTATAGAAACATTTAAAACCAAAAAATGACATTTCAAATGACGGTAAATGGTTTTCCTGTAATCTATTCATAAACAACTGCTTGGGGCGGCAGTATGAAAAGAGGAGACGTTTTAGGACACGCAGAAAAAGCTTAGTGATTTTTTGGCTAAATTATGGTGAAATTTATGCAGGCTTTGGATGAAAGTAACAATAGGTGCTTTAAAATTGGGCCTTTAGTGTCGGCAACAGTGCCGTCACACCGTAACCCCTCTGTGGTATTGTGGAAGAGTGCAGGGTTGGACCCTGCGGTCAAATATTAAAATGATATGAATCTGGTATAGGCGTCAGTGGCAGTGCACCCAAATATTGTGCCTTTGGTGGCAGCAAGTGCCTTCACACCGTAAGTAACCCCTCTGTGGTATTGTGGAAGAGTGCAGTGGTGGAGGTTTTGGCAGAAGAGATCCCTGATCTATTCAGTTACATCAGCAGCTATAACAAAATCGGGTCAGCAATGTTTAGGCACTTGTACTGCGCTACTGTATATGGTGAGAATCGGCGCACACCAGTAGCAACAGGAAGCAAACAGAACAGGCAGGGAATACACAGAGAGAATAGACAAATGGCAGGCAAAGTCGGCAACAGATCGGGTCCTCAGAACAAGCAGGGTCAGTAACAAGTATACAAACTGATTCGGTAAGCTAGCGAAGCGGGAATAAAGGCTGAGACACACTGAGCGTGTAGCGACGCACAGCGTAGCGAAGCGAAGAGAAGCAAACATTTTGCAGGCTTGACTTCACTCCACTCCGCCTCGCAGCGTGTCTACACTACATTACGTTTGCTTCTCACCGCACTAGACAGGAATCCACTAACTAAATTAAAATGTACACACAAAACCGTTTTATTTTCACAAAGCACATGTTATATAGGTAAAAAAAGTTTCTACTGAATAAAATACATCAAAAATTACTGTTAATTTAATAGGAATAGAATAAAGGTATAAAAAAAGGTAACCCCTGATCATATATATTACAGTATAGTGACATGGAGCGCCGTGTATAGAGTAGGGATGCATTGATACCACACACAGACATATACATATATATCAACACGCAGACCTATATATACGTATATATCAACACGCAGATATATATATACACCCACCCACAGACCTCAGACCATATATACACATACGCACATGGGGGGTGGCATGTGGACAATCTCAACTAAATGCGCCCCCCCCCATTTGGCTGATCCCTCCAGAAGAAATGTTGAACCCGACAGAGCAGAGAATATACAGTATATTATTCTCTGCTCTATCTGGTTCAACATTTCTTCTGGAGGGATCAGCCAAATTGGGGGGGGGGCAATTAGTTGCCAAAATGTGTGTGTAATACAAGTCTGGATATATATATTTATAAGAATATATATATATAGATAAGATATCTATCATACCTGTCCTTACCTTCACCTATAAATTTGTTAAAAATATACACAAAAAAAACCCCACTGCCTGAGACCCCACGCAGCCCACATGCTACCCCCTCTACCTGGCTGAATGTATCTAATATATATAATTAAATACATTCCACCAGGTAGAGAAAGAAAAAAAAGGTTTTATTTTATGTTCCCGAGGACATTTAAAAATGTCCTCGGATTTTATTTTTTTAGAAATGTACCGCCTTACCTTAGCCTGGTGGTCAGTGGGGGCTCCCTGGATCCTGGTTGTGGGGGGGGGTCTGCCGTGGCCGCAGGTGCAGTGGCTCCCTCCCTACGCTGTCTGTCTCTGCCACATGCACCCGGGCGGGTAGGTCGCACAATCGCAGCTCTGTCATCCGGCGGCCGCATGCTCCTCAAGGGAATCTTTGGGAGGCCCATGCAGGCTGCCCTCTACAGTGCCTGATTAGAGGGCCGTGTCTGCCTGATGTTTTAGTAACAAGAATGTTTTATCCCATAGGCTTAAATGTTAAAAATCTTCCCGTTTTAATTCAATATCTAATAAACCGTTGCTTATAATATTCTGCAGTAAAGAGTTTCTTTATTTCTCGATTTTTTTTTGTGGTATTTTTTAAGCATTTTTTATACTTTTTTCAAAAAAAAAATTTTTTAGAACTTTTGGCGAACGTTCCAAAAAGTTCGAAGTTTGCGAACTGTCGAACGGCTGATGTTCGATGCGAACTCCGAACAGATCGAACCGAACAGCTCATCCCTACTATCAACTACACTCATAGTAATTTGCCACATTAGATGGACGCTAAAGTAACATGTCTTATTAATCACTTTACAATGAGCTGAATAGACTATAAAATAGTTTGTATTGATACTTCTAGTTAGATTTGGTTATAGCAGGATGCTACTGCAGAAAGCAATTATTTGACTAATTTGTTTTCGTCATCAAGATACCACATGTTTCATATGACACAATCCTTCCAAATGTCTCCAATAAGGCTTTGTAAAAAACAGCAATTTATAAAAAAAAAAAATAAGCAAGAAGATGACCTTTGTGACCAGACACTAATTAGTCAGTTTACACTTTATCTTTCCATATACAAGTTGAGCATCCCTTATCTGGAATGCTTGGGACCCTGAGCATTTTATATTTTGGAGCTTTCCAGTTTTCAGAATCTGCCTAGAATTCCAAAGCTGGGTGAGGGACGCAGCATGGGGAGCTGTGAGGCCCATGCTGCAGCAGCACCAGTGCCATACAAGCTGGGAGACACTGCACAGCATTTGTGTGGGACATACGGTGCAAAGCCAGAAAATCTCTAACTGGCTTGTTGCAGCATGTCACAATCTGGAGCTACGCAGCATGTCCCTCGCTGGTGCTGCAACCTACGGAAGAGGTCTGGAGTTAAGGAAGACCTTTCAAGAGCAGCAGAAGATGTAGTAAAATTATGTCCCGAGGTGAACACGAGAGGGCAGTCACAGAAGCCAAAATCAGTAACAGAGAGGGGAGTCGTACAAACCAGAAATCAGGGAAACCAGAGAATCAGAGTAGTCAAAGGGCAATCCAAAGTCTGTACACGGAAGTAGCAATATCAATAACACACACACTTTCGGGTATAAAGAATCACAATAGGGTACTGAGCAAAGTGTGAGTGAGCCCTAAATTGCATTATGTTTAATGCTATTGGCTTCAGCCAAATTGGAACGCCAAAACAGAGTGACACGAACAAAAGGAGGCTGCGCCGTTGATGCAGCTGAGCAATCAGTGTTTGGGCAGCGAGCAGAGAGGAATCCGTGACAATAAGAGAACTAGGGGCACTTGATCTCACTTTCAAATAAATATTTTCAGCTCTGCTTGGACATTCCTGTAAATTTTTTATCAATATAGCTATATTTTTTTTTTTTGAGAAAGGATTTTACCAGGAAGGATACATTGAGATTTCTCTCGTTTAAGTATGTCTTGGGTGGCAAGTTTGTACTGTTAGGTGTCTTGCCCAAGGACACTTACTGGAGAGGTGCTCTTGCCGGGATTGAACCTGTGTCTCCACGTTCTCTCTCCACGGTTATAGAGCAGCCCACCAACCAGCCGGTACAATTACTATGAAGGAGCTCCGATACATAGGTTTGACAAGTACAGATTTAATGAGGAATAAAAAACTGTAATGCTTTTGGACAAATAATTCATATTTTACAGTTATCATGAATTAAAACATGTAAAATAATGTGCAATGTTATAACGGTAGAGGCAGCTGAAAAGGCCTAATAGTTTAAAAATTAAAAAACACAGTATATTGTAAAGTTCTTGCACACAATAAACTAGATTATATCAAATCGATGATGCTGCTTAAATAGAACTATAAATTGTGCTGTCCTCATAACCTTCCACTTCCACCATCAGCAAGAAAATAAACCACAGTCCAAAGTCATTATGAAAAGCACAATTACTTAAAATAATGATATGGACAAGTATTCTTAATCATAGAGCACTTTAAGCAGAGAATGCTAAGCAGATACCTTGTTTAATTTTTGCTGGAAATAGTTTTAAACAAATATGTACAATCATTGTCCTTTTATGGTGAATTAACACGGTGTAGAATCAAGTGGGACCAAAGAAAATATGAAAGAATAAATATAATAAGAAAAATGAACTAACAAGTGTTTGAGCTTACTATTGTGATAGTGATAGTGCTCATTCACTTAATGTGCAACATTTTGGGGTTATTCACAAAGTACTAATGTTTTCCATAGGGTAAATTACAGTGTAAATAGTTGTTGATGCAACCGCAAAAAAGTTGGCATCTAACCCATTCACTACCAAGCGAATTGTCAGGAACCAGTGGTTTTTTGCAAATACATTTTTATTATACAGTAAGAAATATTTGGGACTATTCCCAGCGTATTTGTTACTGTAATAACCTATTTGGCAGACAGATGGCACCATCTACTGGCCGAATGGAGTTGCACTAGTTTGAGCTGCTGCACTTGGTTCCCTGCATCAGCTGCTGAAAGACTTTGTTAGGGCGTTCATCAGCCAATTTTAAACGGTTTTAGCACCTTGGGAGATATGCCAACAAGGCTAAATCTTTGGGGGCACCTTCTGCAGCCCAAAAGCAAACGCAATTCATTTGCAGAAAACAAATTTCATTTGCTTTTGTCCTTCAGAGCTGCAGATCGAGATAAATCGATATCGGTACCTTATGGTGCCTTTGAGGCCACGAGTTGTTCCGATCTCGGCAGAGAAAGGGGTTAAAAAAGAAATTCAAATGTCGGCAGGAGAAAATTCATCAATAAAGCTTCTCCCTTTGTTATATGAATTTCACTTTTGGTAAATGCCAAAGAGTGTTGAGGTTGCAACAGCTGCGATTTTTGCTATTTTCAACTAAGGAAAACACAGGTTTTTGTTCCCCCAACTGTGCTGAAGTGCGGGCTAGAACCGGATTACCCCATGGAAAATGTGTGCTGTTAAAGAGGCCATATGGAGGTGATTTGGGTCCCTGTGGTGGAGCATTGAGTATAAAGTCCATTTGTCATTTATAAAATGAGCAATACCACTGCCGTTACTCACCTCATTTCCCATGCCGCAAGCAAGGTCAGTGTTTTATACATAGTCATATTATCCATAAAACATAATCCTCCAAAATACAAGAGGACATTTTCCTTAATTTTAGTTTTAGCTAAAATTGGGTATTTCTCAGAAAAATGCAGTAACAGGCTCCCATTTCAATTTTTTTAACAAGAGTGCCCCATAGAATATACAACCACAAAGGTTTGGATGATAAATTGTGAAACAAATTATTTGATCCATCGCCTGCCACTGCGTCTCAAATCAATTCAATTCAATTCAATTCAAATAAGCTTTATTGGCAGGACCAAATATATTTTAGCATTGCCAAAGCATATGGGGAGGTTATATGGGATTGAGGGGGGGGTAGTGGGACATATATGGGGGGGAATGGGCAAGTCCATGGACATTATCAGGGGTAAGGGATAATGTGAAGGGGGATGGGGCGAGTCGGTGACTGATCGCTACAGGAACCTCCTCCACTTCACCCAGCGATATCTCCAGATTGGTGGAGCTGGTGGGTGAGGGAGAGAAGGGGGCATTCCTCGCATCCTGACCACTTTATAACTGTAACTATAGTGCAAAAAAGACTTAAGACTGTTTTTGTCAAGTGAGCCCTACTGCGTGCTAACATCAGCAGCGTATAAAGACTTTAGTAAATTATCTATTTATTTTGAAATTACATTGAGATTTCTCTCATTTTCAAGTATGTCCTGGGTTCAAGAGCATTGAATTGTTACAGTGTTACAGAAATACAAAGTAATAAATTGTAAGATATTTAAAAAATGTATGTCATATTCTGATTATGGCATAATTTTCCCTAGAATACGAAAAAAAATGTATTTCTTTCCCTGTTAAAAGACTGTATATGTTATTATGGGAAAAAAATGGATGAATTCCCAACTCAAGCCTTTATAATGCTAAATAATCACGAACAGGTTCTTTATTTGCAATGTGCCTACGTTTGTGCTGAATACGAAATAGAACAAGATATTAGCACTGGCATCGAAATAAGACTATTAGACCTAGAACTGAAAATGAAAACACAAACATGATATTAGAAGTGTTAGAACAACAAAGAAGCACCACTACCCTCAGCTCTAGCCCATTAACGGTCTGAATATTATGTATGCACGTTTGTGCTTTATAACTCATAGAACCTACTTATGATGTAGCAGTTGCAAATGTGTGACTTTTTATGCCTAACATCTTCCATTAGTTACCTAAGTGGTCTCTCTCTCCGTCCCTTTATTTCAGTGAAAAAAAAGTGTCTTGCTTTTATAAGTGTGTGCGATAATGAGCAATGGTTTTCATTACAGCCGTGCTGCAGCAAACCCTTTTCAAGAAAAGTCTTAAATAAAAAAAAGCCTTAAATCCCTCAAGACCGTTCTTTCTTTGTCTACAGGTTTTAGTTTTAACATATTTTTTCCATCAAACAAATGTATCTAAAATGTAGTCTTTGGAATGGAATCCCGCAGCCTCTCACCAGATGTTCAAGTTACACGGTGAGGTCATGTTTCTGATTTGTAAACTCCATCCCTTCGCTAAACTGATACTGATTAAACATATTTAACCCTTTTTCTGCCAGGCACAGCTATTTTTTAATTCCCTTGAACTAGAGTTAAGGTATTAAAAGGTCTACTATGAAAATTAAAGGGGAATTATTACTCTTATAAAACACTCAATCTCCTTGTACTTAGAAATACGCCGTTTTGTAGAATATCCACACCATGTTTTGTGTGCGCTTAAAGTATTGAGTGGATTCAGGGTGGTTATGTCATCAAGCAAAGAAGAAGAAAATAAAAGGTGGCTGCTGCCAGCTCAATGTTCTATTTAGCTAATCTTGGTGCTCTATAAAGGGATTCAATATCTAAGGATGGGTGGAAGAATAAAGCAGCTCATAACATGGTTTGTCTCTCAATATTGGGAAGGACACAATTCAAAGTGCATTTGGACATAGTCACCCCTGAGGTGTATTAACAATATTTTTTATTTCAATAAAGCATTCAAGCAGTCAACCAAGTGATGTGAAAGTGTAAAGGTGCAGGAATGATTTTATAACGACACAACAAAACACATTTTTAGAGAAAATTGAAATGTTATTAAGGCTATATTCAGCTCAGTGTGTGTATTGCAGTCACAGCAATCAAAATCTTAAAGCTGGGCGGCTCAACTTTGGCTCTCCCAGATGTAATGGAGCTACGTTTCCTACAAGGGACTATCAAACTTTATAGGCTTGTGCACCAATTTTTTTTTCGGTTCGATTCGGTTCGATTTTTCGGATTTTTAAACTTTTCGATTCGGCTCGTTTCAACCGATTTCTGTTTCGATTCGGTTCGGCTCGACTCGTTTTTCATGTACATATTTTTTCGGAATATCGACCATTTTTCGTATTTTCGTGTCACTTTGCTCGTTTTTGTATCGACTTTTCGTAACTTCGGAAATTTTCGTTTTTTCCGAATGTCTGTTCTCCTCGTTTCAAAGCAATAAATTTCGATTTGACACATTACAAGTCCATTCGAAAATTCCGAAAATATTTCGTTTCGGCTCGGAAAACTTTTCGGATCTGCCATTTTCGGATCTAAAAATTTTCGGAAATTCGGCCGCGTCCGAAAACACGAATCGGGAAATTTCGTGAAAATTCCGAAATTCCGAAACCCGAAACGCACATCCCTACAAACTAATGAGTAGCTGACTATCTTGGGAAATGTAGTTCCAAAATATATGGCGAGTCATAGTTGAGAACTCTTGTCTTTAACCACTTCGATGCAGAAGAAACGCTCAGCCCGTCCTGCCGCATTGGCAATTCGCTGCGGAGGACGGGCTGAGCGTGTCCTCCCTTTGCAGCCACAATCGGCTGGGATTCCAGCCGATCGCTGCGGCCCCCCCGGGGCCGGCTGACATCCTGGATGTCAGCCCAGCCTCCGGGACCCAGGCGGGAACGATAGATGTCATTGCGCCAGCGCGATGACGTCTATTGCAGGCCCTCCCGCCAGTGCGGGGAAGGTGCCTGAAGGGGAGGTCCTTTGGACCTCTCTCCCTCCCCAACCATATGGGGCAGCAAAAAAAGGCAGCCAATGCTTGGAAGGGCACAGCCTGCCCTTCCAAGTGGTGGCTGTCTTTAACCCCTTGGGGACTGGAACGCAATTCAGCGCCAACAGGCGCCTGATCGTGGTCTCCTCTCGGAGCTGGCCGACATCTTGCATGTCGGCCAAGCTTCCAGGATCTCCCCCTGACAACTGGCGTCATCGCGCATGGCGTGATGACATCAGTTCTGGAGTTAACCCTAGCTGCCACCTATGGTGAAGATAGAGGGAGCATTGGAACCCTTATCTCCCTATCCGTGGCAGCTAGGGATTAATGTTTGATATCGTTGGAACAGCCAGAGCATGGCCTTTCCAATGATACCATATATAACCATGTTAAGTGTAAAAATTAAATTTAAAATAAAAATTTAAAAATATATATATAAATTTTATTTTTGTTAATGCAACAATATTGTTCCCATTTCAATTAAAATCTGAACAATGATGCTGCACTAACAATTTTTTCTATGGGGAGCGTTTGCTAAAAAAATCACATAATTTCCCCCCCAAAAAATTTAAGGAGTCCCCATTTCTATATTTTTTTAACAAGCACACCCCATAGAAAATATAACCACAAAGGCTCGGATGAAAAAATTAGATAAAAAACACTTTACACACTGTAGATGATTGAAAATTCAAATTCTATTGCATTTTTTGTTATAATATTCAGACAGGACAAGACGTATACATATAATAATGATATATTATGAATCTGCCAGAAAGAACGATATGTAATATCTGGGTTGTATAAAAAAACGTGACTTCCAATCGCGTGTAACATGATGAGCGAAACCGGTAAAAAATGAGCCCAGCACACAGGTGTGAAATGGCTCAGCAGCGAAGGGGTTAAAGAATGTGTTTCCCCTTGTTAGAGGATTCTTACTTCAATACCATGCTGAGCTCCAGTTGACCCTGTTCTCTAATGGTAACCATTACCCAAACCATGAACTTTTAGAGCTAGCTCCCATAGGTCTAACTGTAGGATCCTGAGTGCTAGTATTTCAATGCTTCATCTATTAATCACAACAATAAATTCCCTAGCTGTAAATTAAACTTAACCCCAACCCTGCACCAGGTCTTCTTATGCATAGGCAGCAGGATTTGTCTATCTTATAATACTGCCACATCTGCTATAGCAGTGTTTCCCAAACCTTTACTCAGGACCCTAGAAAAAGAGATTTTATTTTTCCTTGAGGAAATTCAGACTGAATCCTGCAATCACCGAGCAGCAAATCATATCACCTGTGCTGTACTTCAGATATCTGGCAAACCTGGCCTGTTAGTGAGTCCTGAGGACAGGTTTGGAAAAGAACTGTGCTATAGGAATCCCACATTGTACATACATAGTAAAAAACACCATGTGAGTGCTCTGTAAGGTGTGACTATAGAGCAGTGTTTCCCAAACCTGTCCTTGGGACCTTCCGCCTCGCCAGGCTTTCCAGGTATCTGAAGGACAGCACAGGTGATTTGATTTGCTGCTCAGTGATTGCAGGATTCAGTCTGCATTTCCCCAAGGTGATCTGCAAAATCTGGCCTGGTTGAGGGTCCCAAGGACAGGTTTGGGAAACACTGCTATAGAGCAGCAAGGCTATATGACCTCTTTGTAATCATATGGTTGGGTGGCATTGGTTTGGCCTGTCACAGCATATTTTTTTTGAGAAAGTATTTTACCAGGAAGGATACATTGAGATTTCTCTCGTTTTCAAGTATGTCCTGGGTGGCGAGCATGTAACGTTGGGTGTCTTGCCCAAGGACACTTACTGGAGGAGTGCTCAGTCTGGCATTTGAACCTGTGTCTCCACGGTTATAGAGCAGTGATGTTACTTCTACTCCACCTAGCCAGTACAAAACTGAATCTTCCATCCAGTTTATTTGCAGTACGATCCAAAGCTGAATGCAGAGCACAGTGATAAATCAAATGTGTGCAATGATGGTGGAGAACTGACTTATTCATATGCATAGTCATGGCTCTAGAGCAGTGGTTCCCAACTGCGTTCCTCAAGTACCCCCAACAGGCCAGGTTTTAAGTATTGCCTTGGGGAATTGCAGACTGAATCCTGCAATCACTGAGCAGCAAATCATATCACCTGTGCTGAGCTTCAGATATCTGGAAAACCTAACCTGTTGGGGGTTGGAGGACTGCATTTGGGAACCACTGCTCTAGAGCCATGACTATGCATATGAATAAGTCATATGAATATAGCACATGCTCGACATCTAATGATACTTCAAAGTAGAACACCAACCTAACTTAAGAATTCTGCTACTACAACTTCTAAAACAACAAACATAGTGACATAAATGGTAGGGTGACCAAGGAAGCCCATTATTTGCTGTGAGATTGTGACAAATATATCATTTATATTATCAAACATGTATGCAATATCCAAATGCAACATATGTTGGTTTGGCCATATCTGCTTGCAAGAAGGCTTACCCAACTACAGCCACATCGAATTTTAGTCAATTCAGGCCAGAGAGTAACTGGTTAATTCTATGTGGTTAATACTTATTTTCTACCAAATTTAAACTAAGCTGATCATTTTCTTATATTTGCTTCGAACACCTAAACAGTAAATATCTAGCAAAAAAATTTCAAACTTAGAATTAAAAGAGCTAATAAAATGGAATCGAATAATACCTTGAATATGACGGTGTGAGTGTGCTAAATGCTTTTTTTCTTTTCCTATAAAGCGTTCTGGAATTAATGATTTATTATATTTTTAAATAGGCTACAGTTCACAGCATGATTCCAGTACTATAGTCAATATTCTATTTATATGAAACGGGTATTATTTTACACTAGGTGAGCACCGTCTATCAACGTAAACTTTCAAATTGCATTAGCCTACATTCAGTGCTGCATCTGATTAATCACTAATGAGTCAAGATGCCCCATTTGCGAGCTCATAAAAAGGAACACCACAATGAGTATGTGTAAATAACATTGTGTAAAATTATATTTCTGTGGTCATTTTCTTTGAAACTGTGCATTATTCCTGCTATGCTTGACTATCTGTACACATTGTCTACTGAAAGTTTTTGCTGGATGTTGTTTGTACCACTCTTTTTTTCTTTTTTGTAGCCTATTTTTTCACGTAATGATGAAAAAACTGCAATAAATAAAAAAAATGCTTATTATAATGTTATACCCAGCAGAGTTCATGTTTGGAAGGCTGGTTTTCTACAAATTGAGATTTCTCAAACAATAGTGTCTAATGAGGTCTATAAGTGTGTGTGATCATCACCGATCCTCCAAATTTTACAGTGGGTATAAGACACTGTGGCTTGTAGGCTTTTCCAAGTCTCCATCTAAAACTAGAGGAACATGTTATGATGATGATCTGGGGGTGCTGGTATATCAACCAGATTCATCTTAATGAAGAGCACATGAATCAAACAATGCACAAGGCTATTTGAGAAGGATACTTCCTTTTACTCTGACAATGTTCCCCACCTCTGTTTTTTCCAGCAATAAAATGGTCCATGCCACACAGGCAGGTCAATAAAAAGGTGTAGGTGGAGAACCACCATGACTCTTTCTTGGCCAAACCAAATTCCGGACCTGAATCCTATAGAAAACCTTTGAAATGTAATCAATAGGAAAACGGATGGTCACCAGATATCAAACAAAGCCAAATTGATTGCATTTTTGTGCCAGGAGTGGCATAACATCACCCAACAGGGATGTAAACATGTCACTTTTTGGTGTACCAGGGGTTGAAAGGTATGAGCCCAGGATGCAGTGACACAACTGGCAGACAACTGAACGTGGTTAAAGTGGGGTTTATTGGAGGAAGAGAATATAAATATGGCAACTGAATGAAAAGGTTGCATAATGGTATGGTTGTAGTTGGGGATCTGAGTAAAGGAGAGGATCAGACTGGCCTGGATAAGGTAAGGCAGAGACAGAGGTAAGGTAAACTAGAATCAGGACAAATTAACAAGACACAGAGGACAACACATTAGGAGACAGTGGTGTAGCCAGAGTTATGATCACCCAGGGGCAGAACAAAATTTTGCGCCTCCCCGTTCCACCCTGTTTTGAAATTGAACATTTTTGAAAAATATGCTTCAAAGCGTTAAAGTATTAAACACACCTTAAGGTAATCAGATTTAAATGTTAAGTATAGTTAGTAATTGCGAGAGATGTAATACTGGTTGGCTATGGTGGAATGGGCTAATAATATGTAGGTTCAGAGGGGGCTAGTGTTAAAAGGGCTGGAGTTAAATGGCAGGATTATGGTTTGTGCCATATTAACTGTTATTTTTCACTTTCACATAGGTCCAGTTTATGAATAAAGGAATCACTAAGGCAAGTGATGCGCTCACTTTAATAATTCAACAAGAGGAAAATGTGCACGGGGAGCTAATCAATCTTCATTATATACGTGTACGTGGCAATACGTGTAAGTGGCAATACATTTGTGGTCCACAATCTAAACTTGCATAATATTTAATGAACCATAGAAATGCTTCTCATTATGCAAAGTCTAAGTAGATATTTCATGTTAGTAGTACCTTACCTTAGTATTCTCCGATGAATGCTTGAACCATTTTTAACCTATATGATTTTTCTCCGATTTAAAGCATCTTTCAGAATGCTCTCATGTTGTGCTGAATCAGCTGATCTCTAGGCAGTATCCTGTTACAATAAAATAAGATGTTCTGTGACCATAAGTGCAGGTTTTGTAAATACAATAGATAGTGACTTGACTAATCCCATACTCAATGCTAGTGATTTTTCAAGACAGGAAGACAAAACGAGATAACATCAAATTCTGGTTTTAGATTTATTTTTACTTAAAACATTTACCACATGTTTCCAGAAAGCTTTAACCCCATCACTATCAAGTTGTTTTCTATAAATTCGATGTCAGGAACCAGTGGATTTCTGGGGGAAAAAAATTGCATGTGCCATACAGTGAAAATGTGCTTAGAAATCTCAGAAGCACATTTTCAAAATCAGACAAATAAAGTGTTCAGCACACACCAAATAATGATGGTAGTGATGATTACATACAGTACAATGTTCTCAGTTGAAACATAAAAAGGTAGAACAAAAAGTAAAAATTCATGGTGCAGACAAACTTCTATAACACACCACAAGCAGGGGGTGAATGAATAAACTCACAAATATGGAGCCTTGATAAGGCTCTACAAATTGCATCCCTGGGTTTGGAAGCTGGTAATCCAGAAGAAATCCCCCTCTGTACTTCACCGGGACTCTTAAAAAAGATTATATTAAGTTTTGTATGTTCCTGTGTTGAATAAACCCAAACATTTCTTGTTTTATATGTATTTTGTAATGTAAGATAAAGTCAGTTGTGAAAAGTCAGATCAGGTCAAATGTACTTGGATTTGTCCAAATCACACTGGCTACAGATATCAAGCAGTGAATGTATCCCACAGACTCATTTTTAAGCTGATTGACTTGTTTGGTAACTTCTCCATAGAGTTTGGGCAATACACACCACCTTTTTTACTGTAAAAGTCCTTAAGTGAAATGTATATGGAACAAGCTCACCACTCCTGTATTAAACTTTGTGAAAATCCAGGATTAGAACAACTAATTCAGAACCTAATCACAGCTGATTTTAAAGACAGTAGAGTCTGGTATTTACAGTAAAAATAAGTGTTATTTCCTTATATTTACTCCTTCTATACAAAAAGCAATTGGTCCATAAAACTAATGGTAGGATCCAGTGGCTTTTTGGAAAATCAGTGTTCATATGTTATACAGTAAAATTCAGTACAAATATTCAAAACGTACGTATTACTATAGGAACCCTTTTTGACAGACAGACATCACCATCTGCTGGCCAAAAAGCACTAATGCAGCTGGGTCTATGTGCTCAGTCAGCTGGGGATTGTGTTTCAGACACAAAGTCCCAGATATTCAAACTGTGTTAGACCCTCAGCTCTCATGCCCAAGGGGCTAAAACGTTTGGGGCACATTTTCAAACTGATTTACAAATGAATTTTGTTTGCAATAAATGAAATTCCTTTACTCCAGAATTAGACCTACTTGAGCATGCTCTTTATAGGGGCACCAGCAGGTACTTTTGAAGGTCAAGTATACTTAATCAAGTTAGTGAAGTGGTGGTTAGTGAATTATATACAGGTGTATAAAATCTTCATTCTATTTTTTCGGGGATAAGTACAATAAAAAACTGGAAGTTACCATAAGGTGTAAGGTGCATGCGTGTGAGTAGTGCACATTTTAGAGTATACAATGACTATACATTTTTTACTTACAAACTGTAAATAATTACAAAGTGTTCATTTTCATGAACTGAATAAGAAGAAAAAAATAGATCCTAAAAGGTCAAAACCAGTAGTAATTCAGACTGGCACCACCGTCTACACCGGTATATATGTAAGGGATAACAAACATGAACATAGACAATAATCACTAAATTAAAAAAACTAAATAATTTCACTAACATTCTCTGCTTTGTGTGAAAGTTGTGACGACAACATCATTTTAAGGATAGGAGCTACATATAACTTGAACTTGTGCGAGGCCATGACTTTTAATCGAGTCAAAACTGAAAGTAAAAAAACTGGTTCCGGGTGTGCTAAAAAGTATTAGGGAAAAAAATCACACGCTTTAGAATTCTGATGAAGTCAGAATGTCTGAGGTTTAATGGATATCTCAGTGATTTGCCATGGGAATTGTTTGCAATGTCTCAGAGAAGACACACATTAATCGCCCTGCAGGCCGCCCTCTTGTAAGTACAATTAAGCCGTGGATCAACAGTTTAATTAATCAATTAATGTCAATTAAGGAACAAATTGACATTTTTATTTTGATTAAATATGATTTTCGATGGTCTTTTTTTTCCCCATGTTAGGATTTTTGTCTGTTAATCAGCAAGGCAAATAAACAACAGCAACTGTAGAGCTATAGAAGCTCTTTGTCTGGTGGGAGCTTGGGCAAGTCACTGGATTTAGTGTGTTTAAGTTGTGTTATTCTTTTTTCTAATTTTCAACACCTTAGATAAAGAAATAAACTTTTTACTTAGATTGCAGATCCAGATATAAATCCAGCGTATCAAGTTATAGCACTCCTGCAGTAATCGATGCACTGGAAGGTCTAGGGAGCGGGCACTGGGGGCATCCCCCCGCCCCAGCTGCCATCCTGTTATAGTAGATACAGTTGGACATTTAAACCCCTGTATCTATGGCTCTATAGATCCTGCATGGGTATTTGATGTATCATTGGAAAGGCCAGAGCCTGGTCTTTCTAGCGATACCAAATATGACCATATAAAATGTGCAACGAAAAAAAAAAATTCTCTTGTAAAATATTTCTTTATATTAATTTTGTTTTGTGTATTTCCTTAGACTAATGCAGTAACAGCTTCTAAATTTCTGAGTTTTTTTTAAAATTTTTTTTCTAAAGAGTACTCTTCCAAATATACAACCACAAACGATTGGATGATAACATGCGTGGTTATTACGAACCAAACACCAACTCAGCCAGAATTGGTAGAGTGCCCCTCCCAAAACTTGTGTCTGCATCAATGGGAGCTTTATTGAAAACTATGCAACACTTTGACTGTCAAACCTTTGTCAAGCACACAAACAAAGACATAAACACTTAGATCTGAAACAATGCACTTCAGTTCTTATCAAGAGAGCCATGAAGATTTTTGGAGTGCCTGGTACCTCTTCAATTTTTCCTCCAAAGTCATTGACAAAGACAAACACAGAGATACCGATGGATAAACCTAGCATCACTGACACACACCGAGATGCTGACAACCTCCAACACACAATGACACAAATATAGACCCTATAAACGATAAACCCCCCCCACCCGTTCCATACAAACAAAATGAAATACCTTGTGCATTTAGATTGTAATATACTATCAAGTTATGGCAATACTTTTGCGTACAACATCTTTTAACTTTTATTTCTTAAAGTACTTTAGAATAAAAGAAATTGCAACTGGATACAGTAGGTGTCGATAGTGATTATTAGACATGTATTGATATTGTGCAGAATGAATATGTAAATATGATCATTGGCTTATTTATGGCTATGAATAATAGTTAATGTGATAACTATCGAAAGCTCTGTTTTACCATTAAAGCAATTCAATCTTCCACTATGTATTGAACAGATAGCAAGATAGATAGCGAGAAGGATAACACTTGTCATGATATGAATAGCGTGATTCCAGTCATGGGCCCCATTCGATTAAATGTGAGGAATAATAAAACTAGTAATAATTAACCAGATTTGTCATTCTGTTTCTAAAAGCATAAAAAAATTAGAACATAGGTGCTAAAATGCAGTACATACATTATATTTAGGGAGTTAGTACTAGTTTGGTAAAAAAATAAAACAAGAAACAACTACTTGGCCAAATACACCCACCTCTAATTTATACACCTGCCTTTTCCCTGAGTTCCCTCCTACATTACAAATACATGCTTAGTAATATCCTCATTAGATCCCCATATCCCCCGCTCCAAATGCCTCAGTACGCAAAATCGTAAGTCCTCAATTCCTACTTACAGACATTCTACCCAACCAACTCTGTCAACCATCTCATCTTAAAACTCGACTCTTTCATATTAACCCTGTCGACACTTATGTCTTGATTTTTGCAACTGCCACAATTATGTGGCTGTTCCTTGTGGCTGTTAGTTAATTTCTGAATTTCTTAAATTGTAAAGCTATTGTGAACTATTTTGGCACTCTATAAAACACATTAATAATAGTAGTGGGTAAACCCTATTCTGCTCCTAATTGGCTGAGTCTGTAATAGGGGACTCTAATGAAAAATCTGTTCAAGTCATTAACCATTACGTTAGTAGCTCCCCATTACCTGCTGTATTATAAGTTAGCCCAGTTTAACTAGTAATAATTGTGAGCTTCTAACAGATACCGGCACCGGACTCCATGAAGACTTGCATGAGCCCGGCAAATGTTGCGAAGAGAAAACCTTTGATTGCTGTAGTCCTCTTAACCCTTTCAGTACCAAGTGATTTTTCAAAAAAACATCAGATACCAGTGTTTTTTTGAAAACTTATTTTTAATTTATTATACAGTAAGAAATATTTGGGCATATTCCCATTGTATTTCTTAGTGTAATAAACCTATTTGGCCAGTAGATGGTGACATCTAGACATGTGCAATAGTTTTAGTACTTATACGATTTAGTCCTAATTTTGGGATAATTTAGTTTTCGTATGACTCAAGAGATACGAAACTGCTCAGTCCAAAAACTAAAGAAACGAAAGGAAAATGCATTACAATTTAATTAACATGGTTTCCATTAATTTCCCCATAGAAACATAGGAAAATGTCGGCAGATAAGAACATTTCAGCCCATCTAGTCTGCCCAATTACATGGATACTTTACCTGGATTTATCTTTTGTTTAGGATAGCCTTATGCCTATCCCATGCTTGCTTAAATTCAATCACTGTTTTGGCCTCTACCACTTCTACTGGAAGACTGTTCCATGTATCCACCACCCTCTCAGTAAAATAATGCTTCCTGATGTTACTTTTAAACCTTTGCCCCTCTAATCTAAGACTATGTCCTCTTGTTTTGCTATTTTGTTTCCTTTTAAATATACTCCCTTCCTCTACCTTGTGGATTCCTTTTACGTATATTGTCGGGGTACTCCTTACATCATGACCACTTTAATAATCTAAAGTGGTCAGGATGAGTAGAGTGTCTATTTAACCACTACACCGTGAAGGACACACTCAGCACATCCTCTGGAACGCACTCAGTGTGCGTAAGATTCGATGAGCTCTTAGTTCACAGCAGAGATCGGCCAGTATTTTGGCCTATCGCCTTGGTCTCCTGGTGTGGGATGACATCTTTGGTGTCAGCCCCTCCTCCGAGTCCCCATCCAGCGGACTGATGTCACTGTACCGGGCACAATGATATCTGTTTCAGGCACCCCACCTGAGCAGGGAGAGTGCCTGAAGGGGTGGGTCCTTTGGACCCCTCTCTCCCTATTGCTAATGATCACAGAAGAAAGGCAGGCACTGCTGGATAGGGCATAGTCTACCCTTCTCAGCGGTGCTTTTCTTTAGCGCCATAGCTGTTAATTCACGATGTCACTCAAGCCTCTGGGATCTTCCCCGCCCACTGATGTCATTGCGCTGGACGCAGTTCGGGAGTTAACCCGTAGCTGCCACCTATGGTGGCAGATTGGGCCTTTTTATTGCTACAAATCATTACTGACTATATTGCTAGTGGTTAGCCCTTTATATATACTCTCTCCATGGTTATGAAGATATACTTTCTATACTATATTGTATTCATTTCCCATTGTTCATTGTTCCACTTATAGAAACATAGAAACATAGAAAAATGTCGGCAGATAAGAACCTTTCGGCCCATCTAGTCTGCCCAATTACATGGATACTTTACCTGGATTTATCTTTTGTTTAGGATAGCCTTATGCCTATCCCATGCCTGCTTAAATTCAATTACTGTTTTGGCCTCTACCACTTCAACTGGAAGACTGTTCCATGTATCCACCACCCTCTCAGTAAAATAATGCTTTCTGATGTTACTTTTAAACCTTTGCCCCTCTAATCTAAGACTATGACCTCTTGTTTTGCTACTTTGTTTCCTTTTAAATATACTCCCTTCCTCTACCTTGTGGATTCCCTTTACATATTTAAATGTTTCTATCATATCTCCTCTGTCTCGTCTTTTTTCCAAGCTGTACATGTTAAGATCATTAAGCCTTTCCTGGTAACTTTTCTCCTTCAAGCCGTACACCATTTTAGTAGCCCTTCTCTGAACTCTCTCTAAGATGTCTATATCCTTCTGGAGATACGGTCTCCAGTACTGCACACAGTACTCCAAGTGAGGTCTCACCAGTGCTCTGTACAGTGGCATGAGCACTTCCCTTTTCCTACTGCTAATACCTCTCCCTACACAACCAAGCATTCTGCTAGCATTTCCTGCTGCTCTATTACATTGACTACTTACCCTTAGATCCTCTGAAATAATGACCCCTAAATCCCTTTCCTCAGATGTTGAGGTTAGGACTGTATCAAATATTCTATATTCAGTCCTTGGGTTTTTACGTCCCAGGTGCATTATCTTGCACTTATCCACATTAAAACTCAATTGCCACAACTCCGACCATTTTTTTTAGTTTACCTAAATCATTTGTCATTTGGCTGATCCCTCCAGGAACGTCAACCCTGTTGCAAATCTTTGTGTCATCAGCAAAAATACATACTTTTCCATTAATACCTTCTGCAATATCACTAATAAAAATATTAAAGAGAATGGGTCCAAGTACTGATCCCTGAGGTACCCCACTGGTAACAAGACCTTGCGCCGAATAAACTCCATTTACCACAACCCTCTGTTGCCTGTCACTCAGCCACTGCCTAATCCATTCAACAATATTGGAATCCAAGCTCAAAGATTGCAATTTATTGATAAGCCTTCTATGCGGAACAGTATCAAAAGCCTTACTGAAATCTAAATAAGCAATGTCTACTGCACCACCTGTGTCTATTATTTATGTTACCCAATCAAAAAAATCAATAAGATTAGTTTGGCATGATCTCCCTGAGGTAAACCCATGTTGTTTCTGTTCCTGTAATCTATGTGTTTTTAGATGTTCAACAATCCTTTCCTTTAAGTTTCAGTTCTTTTTGTAATATTACATTGAGTGAAGGAGACCAGCAATGAGGATGTTCTATACAGAGAGGGACATTAATTAATTCAGGAGTATGTTTTATACAGAGAGGTGTATTAATTAATGCAGGATGATGTTATATACATTATACAGAGAGGAGCATTTTTTTAGCCCTTTAAATCCAGTGGCTGTGAGTGCTGAGATCGGCTGCTTGTTACATTATCTCTCATTACAATGTACCAGGCTCAGCTGTTACAGTAACTGACGGCTACTCATCACAGCGCTCAGAGTTTCAGTAAAACAAGGAAATAATATTGTTATAAACTCGTATATATTAAAATATTATTTACTAGTTTTACTGAATCTCTGAGCGATGTGATGAGCAGCAGTCAGTTACTGTAACAGCTTTGCCTGACACATTGTGCTGAGAGTGAGAGATACTGTAACAAGCAGCCAATCGCAACCATCTGAGGAGCCACCACTACAATAGTAATTGTATCTGCTGGTTTTCGGATGAATGAAATTCATTTTCATACTAAAGAACTGAAGACGAATTGCTTTAGCAACTAAATAAATTGCGTTTTAGGACGAAAAAAACGACATTTTGTGCTGTGCACATGTCTAGTGACATCTACAGCCATAATTGAGTTACAGCTGCAGCTTGATTTTTTTTTTTTCCCCTTATATCTGCTTGCTGGAAGTATAATCTCAGGCATTCTTCAGTCGATTTTAAAGTTTTAGCTCTTTGGGCATTAAGCCCACAGGGTTAAGACTTTGGGGGCACCCTCTGCAGCCCAATATCATACAAAATTAGTTTGCAGCAAATGAATTTCATTAGCTTTTTGGCTGCAGATCGAGTTATCTTGATATCAGGCATTGTATGGTGCCTTTGAAGCCCGAGATATCTTAATCTCTGTAGTGAAGAGGTAAATTTACCCGAGCACATACTCAGCCTCTTGTAGAGTTAAACAGGGAATGTATAAAAATCAGTTTACAATCGGGACACTTGTATGACTATTTCAGATGGCTGAAAATGTTTAGCTTATGTATCAGCTCATCTTCATTTTCTTTTGGGATCTCAACTGAACATCTCTTTCCTTAGCCAACAGGAGGATAGTCAGATCTGGGGTTATGTTTTGGCAGGCAACTGTTTTTTTGGGTCCATTTACCTACACTATTATATATAACAGAGCAGACATTTCTCTTTTTTTGGACCACTAACACAAAAGTACCGGCTGGGTGGAGTAGGGGCAACATCACTGCTCTATAACCGTGGAGACACAGGTTTGAATCCCGGCAAGAGCACCTCTCCAGTAAGTGTCCTTGGGCAAGACACCCAATGGTACATAATCACCACCCAGGACATACCTGAAAACGAGAGAAATCTCACATTATAGACTACATTATAGACTACCTTCCTTGCCAATTCATCTGATTCTGTTTTTATATTATCTGTGTTCTTTTTGGTTTAAAATGTAATAACAAAAAAAGTATGCTTCTACATTCTTTCAAGGGTGGCTCTAGTAGCCAACCTTCCTTTCTTTGATCATTGCTTCCAGGTCTGTAGCTTATCCTTGCAAACTCCCCTGGCAATATATTTTTGTTTGAATTGAGACCCTAATTCAAGTCTTCATGCATTGTAGCTAACTTACTAGAAAGTGACTTTCATTTACTCAGAATTCACTTTTTACATTTGATATTTTCACTGCCAGTGATATGGCAGCTCAAGGTCGACAACTGACATTACTCAGGCGTTGTAGGGAAAAATTATATGACTAGTAGGGGTTGGTTCGTGAAATCTGAGAAGAAAATAGATCATACTGCACTGTCAGAGATTTTTTATTAATTGATAAGTGCAAATAACATAGATATATACAATATTTCAGGAGTGCAAATAACAGCTGCATTTATTTTGACTTACTGAATAACCGTAACTCACAAGTGACAGCTCTTCTTCGAGGCTAACTTCTGGGAAGGACCATCATCAGAAGTGGTAATTGAAGTCCTTAATAAAAAAGGATTACGGATGTATGATGTAAATAGGAGAATGAAGGATTTGACAGGCCTCTCACACTTTATTTGCCATCATAATTTGTGTTAACAGGCAAAGTGTTTTTTCTTATAGAGGAGATATTAAATATGTCATTTGTAGCAGCTGGATCCACAGCATAAAACATGTCATCCAGCAGTGGCAGAGTGGCACAGACATCTAGCATATGAAGCATGAAATTCAACAGCAGATGCGTTCAAGAGTCATAGTTAATGCCTGTCCCATTCACTATCTCTTAAAGAAAAAATTTGATTTAAGGTTTGCCGTTTAGTACACAGCTTAATCTTGAAATCACTATGTCAACGGAATCATTTGAAAAGCTATCTTTTTTTATATTCACCCCATACTATTTTCAGGATTGCTTCAAGTAGGCCAATGCCATCTCAATAATTTGACTTCAAAGAGAGAACTACTTGCATTGAGCTCTGCAAGGTGCCAATAATAGCGTTAGAATTAATGCTTAACCGTACGTTTTAATGTGATCTAACATTTACAATTGAGCAACAAATCACTGTATCTTTGTTTATATGAATGATGTTGTCATAGCAATCTAGTGCTGATATTTCGCTTGTGAATAAAAAGAAATAAACAATATATTTAATGGCAGAATTCTATACATCTATTAATGTTAACCCCTTAAGGACCGCTGACGTACCCTGTACGTCCTGTCCACAGGTCTCCCTTAGACCCGCGGACGTACAGGGTACGTCAGCGGCGCTTAATCCCCCTCCCTCCCGATACTCACCTCCCTCACTGGATCCCTCAGCGATCTGGCAGGGAGGAAGCCTGCCCATGTGATTTACATCGGCAGGCGAGGCTGATGACGTAGCCACGCTGCGTGGTGACGTCATCAGCAGGCGTCCCCATGCAAATCAATGGAGGGGAGGGGTGGGCTCCTTCAGAGCCAGCTATCTCCCCAACCATTGAAGCTAGGGAGATACTTTTTGCACCGCTGAAATGGGGAGAGTCTCCCCTTTTCAGCGGTGTATGGCATTAACCATTTTGCTGCCGAATCACGTTATGGCGCTAATTGGCGCCAAAACGGGATTTGAACCTGGAGGGGGGCTGACATCTTGGATGTCAGCCAAGCCTCCAGGTCCCCCCCCACCCACTGACAACCTCACCATATGTGTGAGGATGTCAGTGGGCCAGTTAACCATCTAGCTGCCATGTAGAGATAAGGGGATCCTAAGGATCTAGATGGTCATATTTGACATCATTTGAAAGGCCTGATCATGGCTTTTCCAATGATACCAAACATGACCAGGTTTGGTTTAAAAGAATTAAAATAAATAAATAAATAAAATAATAATAAAAAAATTAAATAAAATTAATTTTTTTTTTTTTTTTAAGTTTTTTTGTCTGGGGGGGGGGGTTTAATTAAATAGGACCTAGGCTGTCATCTTAAAATAATTAGCACAAAATGGTCAGAATGAGCGCAGCGGGGGGGCGGAGCTAGCCGAGGAAGCGAGCGGCTGCATGTTGAAGGAGCTCCGTGATAAACACGGTTTTTAAAGTTATTTCCGTCGCTTTCTCGCACTTGAGAAACGCTCTACGGTCTCTGGGGGACTTGGTGAGTTTGCCTTACCCCCGAAATTGACGCTCCGGAGTGGATTAACCCCCGCAGCACAATCGGGGCCTAGTACTAGCGGCCATTTTAGAAGCCTGGAAGGAGATTTCTGAGACCTTTTACCGCTCTTCTTCCTTGTGCCTGCGCTTTTGGTGACATGCCCACCGGTCGCTCACAGAAGCTGCGGTCCAGACAGAGGGACATTCGGGACTCCATGAGAGGTGGGTCCACTTCGAAGGGAGATGCGATCTCCTCCTCCCTCCCCCCGGGCTATGACTTTTCGGAAGATGAAGAGGACCCCTGGCACTCGGGTGGTAGCTCTGCGATGACCTGGATCTCCCCACAATCTCGGGCACCAGACTCCCAACCACTATCTGCAGCAGCAAAAAAAAGGGCGCAAAAGAAACGAAAAGCAGCGCTGACGGCGTCTTTGAGTGCCTCACTTGCTGCTGGTGGCCTCTCTGACGGGGATTTGGCCGAGGAACACCAGCTTTCAGCCAGCAGTAGTGTGGCTTCATTACGACAGGACGTTTTGAGACCGGGTGCCCAACCACAACAAACGAGAGCGACCTCACTCGAAACCTGTATGACACAGCCTGAGGAAAGTCGGCAGGAGGAGGATGATGATCTTCCTCTTACGAAAAGAGACCTTCGGAGGATCCTGGACGAACTCCGGGAGATCCGGGGGGTGTGGAAACCTGAAGTGGCGGCGATTCGGGAGGAGGTGGCAACAATCCGTGCGCAGGTGACAGCAGTGCAGGCGACGACCTCTACAGTGCTATCGGAACATACTCACCTGTTGGGACAGGTCGCTGGTCTAAGATCCCAGGTCGAGCTTTTGTCCCGCTCTGTGGAGATGCTGGAAACAAGACACCGCCGTCGTAACGTCAGGGTCAGAGGCATCCCGGACTCTGTGTTGTCGGATGAACTCCCAGCTTATGTGTCTCGTTTGGCCCTTCGGATGGCGGGACTCCCTCCTGACAAGCCAGATGTGATCGGATCGGTATTCAGGGTTCGGAAACCTGCGGCGCTTTCGAAGGGGACACCCCGTGATGTCGTGGTGGCCTTTTGTGACGTAGCATTTAAGGTCAAGCTTATGTCTGCTCCTGGCGCAAGAGATCCAGTGAAATTTGAGGGCTCCACGTTGGCTTTGTATCACGACCTTCCATTCCAGACTCTGCTTGCTCGCAGGCGGTTCCGTCCTGTGACTGCGGTTCTTCGTCGGAGGGGGATCCGTTATCGGTGGGGCTTGGCGGGAGCATTGGTGGTGACACATAATAATGTCCCCTACACCATCACTGATCCTGAAACCGCCTGGTCCGACCTTGAAGCGGCGGGCATCTCGCCGGACCCTCCGGAACTTCAGCCAGACTGAGACCTGAGCGATATTGTTTATCCCCCCCCCAGCTTTTTTCTTCTCTGTTTACGTGTCACTGGTCTATAGATAAACTCTGAGTATAATCTATCAGGACAATTTATGGCATTTACGTTGAAAGTCCTACATGCTTATGTGTTTCTTTTGTGTTTTCTTCCTTCACTGAGGTTGGGACTTCTTGCTTTTTGTTTTTATTATTCCCTTATTGACCTGTTACTACTTGCATCTTACATTATCTGACTGGCTGACCGTAGTTAGTTTGGCCAGCCCTAGATGGCTGTCTTTTTCTACGTTTGATTTCGTGAATTTCTTGTTATGTATAATTCTCTAAATAAAGAATTTAAAAAAAAAAAAAAAAAAAAAAAAAAACAGAATGAGCGCAGCGCACATAAGTGAACTGGCTCAGCAGTGAAAGGGTTAAAAGGCAAAAACATGTAAAAATTGGGTATTTCTATTCTCGGGATAAAATTTTTAAACTATTTAGCCAGGGTCTTTATTGGTGGTTGTAGATTTTGGGGATTAAATTACGAAAAAGTGTGTTTTTACCATTTTTTTCATCATATTTCATATTTTTTTCTAGTAAATTATTGGATATGATGGAAATAATGGTATTTCTAGAAAGTCCATTTAATGGCGGGAAAAAGGGTGTATGTGTGGGTTGAATAAACGAGTAAGAGGAAAATTTGACCTAAACACTAACAGCGCAGAAACGTAAAAACAGCAGCGGTCACTAAAGAACGGATTTGTGTAAAACCGCCCGGTCACTAAGGGGTTAAATAGACATAATACTTTATTTTAGCCTTGACTTACCGGTAGAAGAACTTCAGGTCTGCAATGAAATCTCATAAATACCAGAGTTTCAAAGGCAGACTTTTTAAAGTGTACCTTTAAATCCATTATATATACAGGGTGTCCATAAAGTCTCTTCACAAGTCTTTCAAAAATGTATTACAAAGGCAAATGAAAAGACAGATAAGTGAAAATTATGACAACATGAGACTTATATATTTAAGTTTTTTTTGCCTCATTTAATACACCACAATATACAATATATAGGCAATAGAGATGTGCAATTTGTTTCCTTCCGAATACAAATTTAGACGAAGTTCACCATTATTGTATTTCGGGAGCATTTCTGAAAACAAAACATCTGCCATCTGAAAATTTTGGATCGACCCTAAATTTTAGCGCGATTTGGATCGATTCGGGTGATTTGGATCAGTCAGTTTTTCGTTTTTTATTGGTTATTTAAGAATGTCTGTCTTTTCATTTGCCTTTGTAATACATTTTTGAAATTGTAAAGAGACTTTATTGACACCCAGTATATTTAGTTTATTGTACCATGGTATCATGGTCATGAGACCAACTCCCCTTGTGTAGATTTATAGGCTAAATTCAAGATGGCTTTATGACAAGGTATCCCCTTCACTCTGAAGGTCCAGAGTGCTTTGTCCAAGAACATATTGCTCTATATTTTCACTTATAAGCAAACAGTTCTGATCAGCTGTGATGCAGATAAGGTCTTTAGTCACATTTTGTGGGAATACCTGGAAAAAGATGTTCAATTTCACCACATCGGAAAATAATTTCTAGCCTGTTTCATGTCTTTTACAATAGCTTTCTTGCGTTTTTTTAATTGTCAATGGTCTTAAAATTCTTCCCATTTGTCAGTCTAGCAGGGTCCAGACAGAGGTAAGAAGCTCAGAATATGGTATATGTAAGCAGGTGGGGGTATCCAAAGGTAATGTGTCCAAGGGGTGATCCAAAAGTCAAGTCTGTGTATCATTCCAAAGGGTCAGGGCAGGTGGCAAACATGAGTTAACCCATATTCAGGCAAGGTACAATAATCAAGAGGACAATCCAGATCTCAGGAGGAAGTATTCACTAGGAAGCAGAGAACGACTCAGCACTTCCAAGCTGGACCAGGGAATATAAATAGGGCACCCAGGTGTGACCACAACTCCTCCTAGCCTCCTTTACAACCTCCGCCAGTTAGGTGGCGCTGGGGACTTGGGCACTCTCTCACCTTGATGCTAATGCAGAGTTGGCACCCCCGAGGCACGGCGTGCCCCTCCAGTGACATCAGATGGTGGCAGGGAATCTTCCAATGAAAGAGACAACCACAGGCCATGGAACAGGCCCGGAAGACAGCAAACCACAAACACCACCCCAACGAGTGGATGACGGGTGCCTTACCGTGATGGAAGAGTGAGTGGAGGACACTGGTCCAGCGGCTTGAATGCCTCACATAATTTCACCTTAGGCAGAGGAACCCAACAAGGCTGTCCACTCTCCTTTCTAACATGGCAATTGAACCATTGATTCTAAACCTTTTATTGGGAGAAAATTTGAAGGGGGTAAAAGTTGGCGTGATGTGTTGAGGGTTATGACCCTTGCAAGCAATATTTTTCATAATAATTTCATAATAATAATCTTCATAGACTTATATAAATCCATCTCAAAGCTCCTTGAATTGTTGGCCACCTTTCACTCGGCTACAGTCTTCAAATTTAGTTAACCAAAACAATATCTCTGCCTCTTCATACTGAGGATAAAAAAAGAATGGAATAGTTACATAGGCTGAAAAAAGGCATGCATCCATCGGGTTCAGCCTCTCACACATCACCTACTGCTGTTGATCCAAAAGAAGGCAATAAACCCAGTCTGAAATGCTCGGCGATATGCAAGATACTGGGAAAAAATTCCTTCTTGACCCCAGAATGGCAGTCAGATTTCTCCTTGGATCAAAGAAGCTTACCCACATATTAAATATTATAACCCTTAATATTCTGTGTCTGCAGGAAGTGCAGATAGAAATCACATTTTTTTTTTATAATCGAGTTTATTTTTTTTTCTTATTTACAAAATACACTTGGGATAAAATAGCTTTTAGTACCAACAGAATTTAATTCTAAAGAGGGTGGGGATGTTCACCCAAATTTCATTATTAAAAAAAATGGTTTGCTAAACTGATAAACACATTTTTATGATATTTTATAAAAAATATTAAATTACAGCTAGGGTATTAGGGTTAATAATCTATTACATTAAACACATTTATAGATTTACATCACTCATGGGAGTTCACGTTTCTCTTAAGACTACATATAGAGCAATAGTAGCCACTTGACATAGTGGTGAAACACACCTTTCCATCCCAAACCTGGTCCTCAAGAATCCATAACAGATCTAATTTGAAGGATTTAACAACAAGAAAATATAGGAGTATATATAGGTTGGCCTAAAGGGGGTCATCAATAATTCTACTGTTTTTATGTAGGATTACGCTATGTGTTGTCTATTTGTATTTTTTATCTAGGTATGCTCCTGTATTTTCTTGTTATACTGGCATATAGACACTCGGAGGAGGAAGCACCTTTTAGGAATATCAAGATACGTATGTTTTATGTTTATTGACCACTGTGGTAATATACTTTCTTCTTGACACAGAGTTTAAGTATTGCCTTGATGAAATGCAGACTGAATACTCCATTCACTGTGCAGAAAATCATATCACCCTTGCTGTGCTTCAGATATCTGGCAAACCTGGTCTGTTTTGGTTACTTGGGGACCAGCTTTGCGATCCACTGGTTTACAAAACCGTTACATTTCTGCTGTGTTTTAGACACATGATCCACTCTTTCACAGGGTACTCTACTTAAAATAGCTTGCTTCTTGTTCATTCCTAAAATTTATCTGACTTCCTTGTTTAAGCTAGTTAAGCTGGGCCTCTAAAGACTAGGCATTTGCATTTTGCTACGTTCTGAATACAAATTCAGATAAAAAAAAAAATCACCATTTTTTTTCTTTATCTTTTCAGTTTCCAAAATCCGAAAAATCGACCATACGAATTAACGAATCGTCCCAAAACACGAGTTGTGGTAGCATAATGAAAACAAAACGAAATATCGGAATGAAAAATGATCCAAAAAACATCCAAAACGACAAAATAAAAAACGGAATCAAAATTATCCAAAATGAAAAAAAATCCAACGTAATGATTCGAAACAAATAAAACGGGGATTTTTTTTACATTGAAACCTATAGGATTAAACCTGTGAAACGAACCACCGAAATTAGGGTTACATAGAAAACCTTGAAACATAGAAAATGTCGGCAGATAAGAACCTTTCAGCCCATCTAGTCTGCCCAATTACATGGATACTTTACCTGGATTTATCTTTTGTTTAGGATAGTCTTATGCCTATCCCATGCTTGCTTAAATTCAATTACTGTTTTGGCCTCTACCACTTCAACTGGAAGGCTGTTCCATGTATCCACCACCCTCTCAGTAAAATAATGCTTCCTGATGTTACTTTTAAACCTTTGCCCCTCTAATCTAAGACTATGTCCTCTTGTTTTGCTATTTTGTTTCCTTTTAAATATACTCCCTTCCTCTACCTTGTGGATTCCCTTTACGTATTTAAATGTTTCTATCATATCTCTTCTGTCTCGTCTTTTTTCCAAGCTGTACATGTTAAGATCATTAAGCCTTTCCTGGTAACTTTTCTCCTTCAAGCCGTACACCATTTTAGTAGCCCTTCTCTGAACTCTCTCTAAGGTGTCTATATCCTTCTGGAGATACGGTTAGAAATTAGGTTTAGATGCTAGAGTTATTAGGTTTAAAATTTCTAACCCTAATTTCTAACCCTAGTTTATTTTACTTTTTGCTACAAGAGAAAAAAATAAATGGTTGAATAAATAGTTAATAAAAACGTGGAATATTTTCTACATTGAAACCTATGGGAAAAAATCCTTGTTGCTTTAAAATAAATTAGGAAACATAAAATTTAACCAAAAAATCCTGAGAAATACCTAAAAAAAATAGACTTTTTGCTGCAAGTGAAAAAATAAATGATTGAATAAATATTTAATAAAGACAAGGAATATTTTTTACATTGAAACCTATTGGATTATTTTGTCCTGCTGGTATTTTAATTTTATTGTAGTTGTAATAATCTGTTTCACATTCCAAAATAACTCTCAAAAAGCGAAATAACTCATAAAAATGAATCAACCCAAAACATGAAATAACTCAAAGACTAAACACAAAGTGATCTGAAATACTGCTGTACGAAGATCTGAATCACCCGGAAATACAAAATAACACAACAACGAAAAACTATCAGGGTTATTCAAAGAGAATTGAAAAGCCACCGCACGTTCAGTGACTTTTCGTTCTCTTCAATTTGGCACGATTTGGCGATCCCATTTTCGCCACCCTGCGGTGTGTTCAGCAAGCACCACAGGGCCGCCGAAATGCAGGGAAAAGTCACCGCAAACCCGCCGAAAACTCACCACAAAACGAGGGCGAACGCACACTGAAACCCGCAAAAACATCTGGATTAACCCACCAAAAATTACGGAAAAACTCGAGCAGGAGCCGATCACACGCAGCGCAGCCGCCGGAAAAAGCCGACACCACAAACGAAGGAGGTGAAGAAAAAAGAAAAACAGTACGCTTGAATGTTTGAAAAGTGAAACGCTGTTTGCAAACAAACTACTGAGCGAAAATGTCTGAAATTTACATATGAGGTCCAAGGAATGATAATAAAAAGGGCTGTTACAGAAAAAAGAACAAACGTTTAAAAAAGTTTTTTCTAAAAATCGGCAAAACGTTTTTGCCAAAAAATCCCGAAAAATGCTTAAAATATCCCAAAAAATCTAAAAATAAAGAGATCTTTTACTGCAGAATATTATAATGAACGGTTTATTAGATATTGAATTAAAACGGGAATATTTTTAACATTGAAGCCTATGGGATTCGCCTGAATAAATCTGCCGAATTATACCACCGAATGACAGGGCATTTTGGGAACCTTTCACTGCTGGTTTTGTTCTCTGAATAGCCGAAGCATTGCTTCTCTATGGGGATTTCACTGCCCTCGAACAGGCACCGAACAGGCACCGTATGTGCAGGCAATTCACCAAATCTTGAATTTCAGCGTCCGGTTACCTTTCTCCAGCAATTCGGATCTCTTTGAATAACCCTGTAAGTGATCCGAAAAATGAAAACTGGCTGTCTGAAATGTTGGATCGGTCTGAAAATACAAATCGCGGTAACATACCAAATGACCTGAAACAAAGAAGAAACCTAAACAAAATTATCCGAAATTATCCAAAACAAAATATCCCAGAACTAAATGATCTGAAACTGTCCAAAACAAAAAAACGGGAAAAAAATCTGAAACGAAAAAAAACGCCTGTGCACAAGTCTTGGAAAGACCAGTGATAAATCCCTTTAACTTAGTTTTTGAACTCTTACCTCTATCAGGGTAAACTCACACACCATGAGAACAAGTCGGTGGAAATATGCTCTGAATTGATGAGAAAAGGTATGCCTAGGAAAAGTGGGCTTACCAGAGAAGGCTATAATGAGAAATGGGCTGTGAATGAGAAGGAGGGTGACTGGAGATGTTTGATTTTTTTCTGCAAAAAAAATATATTTTTCATCTGTAAAATGCATTGTCAATTCTTACTGTTTTGGTGTAGCTGTTATCCATGTATAGAAAAGAGTGAACTTCTCAAATAAGATTCTTTATACAGTTTTTCATTTTTGTCAAATTGTATCAAATCTAGTATATTGTTACACACAGATACACTCAAACGAATGGCTTGCCCTTAAATATTTATTTGACCAAAATATATCAGGATAGTTACATAAATATGTGCTTTCAGGTTACTATTTATGAAAGTAGGTTTTACAACATTAGGAAGCATTCAAGCATAAGTCACCTTTTTATAGTTAGAAAACGTGGTAACCCTTTCAATAGCAAAATCAAGTTAACTTGATTTTGCATTGTAATCCACATGAAAAGCAATCATTATCATATCAATACCCTATTTGCATATCTTTTTCAAAGCAAAATTATTGTGAGAAATTAAATTCTTTGTTTTATCTCTCTCCAGTCGCCTTTTTATTACTGAAAACAAGCTACACATAGTAGACTCACATCTCACTGACAAAAAGTTCCAAAATGTTATTCTTGCATAGCAACAGCCAAGGAGAGGGCAGAATACAAGGAAACCTCTGGGGTCTCTCATTGCCGTATAGGGTTAGGAGTCAGTGAATTATAATGACTGAAAATCCCTGTACAATACAGATAAAAGTTGTTATTATAGTTTCCATACACAGGCATTATGTCACATATAGTAGTTACATAGTAGTTACATAGTTATATAGGCTGAAAAAACACATGCGTCCATCAGGTTCAGCCTCTCCCACATAACCTACTGCTGTTGATCCAAAAGAAGGCAAAAAACCCAGTCTGAAATGCTCGCCAATATGCAACATACTGGGAAAAAATTCCTTCTTGACCCCAGAATGGCAGTCAGATTTCTCCTTGGATCAAGAAGCTTTTACCCACATATTAAATATTATAACCCTTAATATTCTGTGTCTGCAGGAAGTCATCCAGTCGCTTTTTAAAAGTCTGTACAGACTCTGACCCAACCACCTCAACAGGCAGAGAATTCCACAGCTTTATTGTTCTCACCGTAAAATAACCCTTCCTATGCTTTAAGCTAAATTTTCTTTCTTCCAGTCTAAATGGATGACCCCGTGTCCTGTGTATAGTCCTGTTAATGAATAGGTTATCAGACAATGGTTGATAATGGCCCCGTATATATTTATATAAGGTTATCAGATCCCCTCTAAGGCGCCTTTTCTCTAAACTAAACAGGTTTAAGCTTGTTAGTCTTTCCTCATAACTTAACCCTTCCATCCCCCTTATTAATTTAGTTGCCCGTCTCTGCACTTTTTCTAGCGATATAATATCTTTTTTTAAGACAGGTGCCCAAAATTGCACGGCATATTCAAGGTGCGGCCTGACCATTGATTTATACAGAGGCAAAATTATGTTTTCATCCCGTGAGTGAACTCCCCTTTTAATGCATGCCAGTACTTTGCTGGCCTTGGCGGCTGCTGTTTGACATTGCACATTGTTACTTAGTTAGAAGTCTATGATTATTCCCAAATCCTTCTCCTGCTTGGATTTCCCTAACTCCGTACCATTTAGGGTATAAATTGCTTGTGTGCTCTTCACTCCAAAGTGCATAACTTTGCATTTATCTAGATTAAATTTCATCTGCCATTTAAGTGCCCAGTCCCCCAATCTATCTAAATCCCTCTGCAGCGAAGTAACATCCTGCTCACATTGTATTTCTTTGAACTACAATATATAGATATTATTTTGATGTATTATTGACATTTTTTGGAAGCTGCATTGCTAAAAATCTCATTATGATTATACAAATGCCCTCAACCAGTTAAGGGTGGATGACGCAATGAGCATGTCCTCTGCATTCCCGGTAGGACGTGGAAGACATGTTCAGTGTGTTGCTGAGGTCCCACAAGTTGGTGCCAACAGAACTTCTCCCACAGCAGGTGCAATGACTTCTCCCTTGCTTGGCAGGGATTTTCCTATAGAAAACATACAGGGATCCTTTGGACCCCTGTATCTTCAGATCCATAAAAGATAGAGCACCACATGAGAGTCTAGTGTTATAGCATTCTTATGGAGTGTGACAAATGCATATAGTAAGGACATAGTTCGAATCTACCAAGCCAGCTGAAAAAAAAGGATATTTCATTTTTTTGTGTCTTAAAATAAAACATGACTTCATATCATGTTTAAATATGATGAGCACAAATAGTATAAATGAGCTCAGCACATTTGCGGTAAAATGGCTCAGAGGCAAAAGGGTTAAGCAGGACATCTAACCACTTTTATTATCTATATCACATTCAATGTATTTGACACAAAGGCCATTCCTGCCTGTATACAGATAATACAGACCCCCGTGTGAAATTATGTAAGATAAAGGAAATCATTTCAAACAATATTTCTGTACAGTATAAATGAATACAGACATATTTTAAAATTAGCAAATTTACATTACTCTAATTTTCGAACTCTCCGTTAAATCTCAGAACAACAATTTCTTTGCAAAGTTTATATTTTACCGTATATTTAGTTGTTACCTTCCCATCTAATGGTTCAAATAAATGTTATGATAAAAATATTTAAACAAAATACATTTGGTAGTGAAGGGGTTAAAAGCCAGGATTTTTCAGACTAAAGCAGAAGTGGCTAGCTTATCTGGTTCCAGTTAAATCCAAATCACAAAGTTTATAAATGCACATGGGTGTTATCGGTTTCCTGAAAAGCAACCAGTATATAAATCAGCATCTTATTTTATGTAGGTTGCATATTGTTGTGGCAAAGTCGCTTATTATGCTAATATGGAACAGCTGTGCTACACATATCCAAAAAGTATATACCCTTATTTAAAGAGACCATTATCTAGTTTTATAGAGATAAACGTCATATCACCTATTAACCGCACCATGCCATTTAAGAACAACAGGTGCACTTAAAATGGTCTTAAATTAAAGGGTAGTACAATCACTTTACTATAAAAATATATTAGTTACAGGTATTTACAAAGAGTTAACAAGTTCCGCAGCACTGTGCAATGGGTGAGACAGAACAACACATACAGTACATATACAAGCTAAACATACAGAGCAGTAGGAGAGAGAACCCTGCTGGAGACTAGCTTACAAGCTAAGAGGAGAGGGTGACACACTAGGTGAGGGTAATAGCTGTGTATGTGAAGTAGTGCAGTGCCTGTGGGCTGTGTGGTAAGATGGTGCAAGAAATGTACAGTGTAAAATTATGGAGCGAGCCAATAGACTTCTCTAAAGTAATGTGTTTTCAGAGACTTCTTGAAGAACTGGAAAAACGGGGAGAGTCTAATGTTGCTGGGGAGGGAGTTCCATCAAAAGGTGGAATCTCAGAAGAAGTCCTGAAGGTTATAGTTAGGGGTGCGGGTACGAGGAGAAGAAAACATCAGATCATGGGCAGAGAAAAGTGGACGGGATGGGATCTACCTGCTAGTAAGAGAGAAGATGTAGACAGGGGTGTGGTTATGGGGAACTTTGTATGTGAGCACCAATATTTTGAACTGGATTCTAAAGGAAACAGGAAACCAGTGTTGAGATTGACAAAGGGGCGAGGTGTGAGAGGTGAGAGATGTGAGGTGGATCAGCTTGCCACAAGCGTTCATTACAGACTGCAGAGGGAGAATCTTAAGGCCAGTGAGAACGGGGTTACAGTAGTCAAGGCTGGAGATGAAAAGAGCTTGGATGAGAATTTTAGTAGAATCCTGATTTTGATAGGGCAGCTGCGTGCAATGTTATATAGGTGTCAGTAGCAAGATTTGGTTAGTAAAGGAGAGATCAGAGTTGATTAGAACACTGAAGCAACGTGCCTGTGAGGTAGAAGTAATGGTGACACCATTCACCTGAAGGGAAATGAATGGGTGCAGGAATGTTATCTTTAGAGGGAGGGAAGATGAGAAGTTCAGTTTTAGAGAGGATGAGCTTTTGAAAATGGGAGATCATCCAGTCGGAGACAGCTAAAAGACAGGCAGTAATATGGTCCAACACAGGAGGAGAGAGATCGGGAGAGGAAAGGTAGATTTGGGTGTTGTTTGCATGGGGATGATATTGGAATCCATAAGAAGAGATGCCAAGAGAGGCGGTATAGATTAAGAAGAGTAGGGGACCCAGAACAGAACAGAGCCTTGAGGTACCTCATCTGAGATTTGAATCGGAAGTGAAGAGACACCAGCTAAGGAGACACTGAAGAAGCGAAGCGAAAGATAGGAAGAGAGTGGTGTCACTGAGGCCAAGTTGACGGAGCGTGAGGAGCAGGAGAGGGTGGTCAACAGCATGAGCTTTAGGAAGAAACCAAATATGACCAAGTTTTATAAAAATGAAATTATAATTAAAATATAAATATTTCATATTTTTTCTAACGCAGCACTATTGTTCACTTTTTCTACTATAAAATGAACAGTAGTGCTGCACTAACTCATTTTTCATGAGTTTTTTTCATAGTTTCTCATTTACCACGTTAACCGCGAGTGTGTAGGTGATGGCAAAATGCATTACTGCACATTGTTTCTTTGAAAACCTTAACCTACGCACCACACCACCCAAGGTCAGGTGAGGTGTCATTGGAAAGGTCAGAGTCTGGCTTTTCCAATGATACCAAGTATGGCCAAATAATGTGTAAAAATAAAATGTTCAAATATTACATGCAGAATTTAATTCATATTCCTCTATTCTGAGGCAATGGCATTATGTGCTTTTATGTATAAAGCAAACAATGTTACTGCACTCTCACCTTCTCCCTTCCCATGCTGGGAGCAATTGTGGAGGTGCTGGTGCAATGCATCATTACGCATAGGTTCATCTAAAACACAAGCCACTGCAAGGACAGTGGGGGTCCTTTGGACCCCTGTATCTCCATTAATTACACCTCACATGGTCAAATTAGGTGTCATTGGACAGGTCAGAGTCTGGCCTTTCTAATGATAACAAACATGACCATTTAAAATATAAAGTAATTAAAAAAGAAAAGTTGAACAAAATGTTCTTTTTTTCCCCTCACAAGTTTTTATTTATTTATTTATTTTGAAAAGAAAAGCACCCTTTTTCGTGGGTAACGTTTTCTCTAAAACTAAAATATAGAAACATTTCTGGAAAAATCCAGCATATAGACAGAGGTAAAAAACGATTGAAAAAGACCATCAGCCTAGAATTTTGGATGTTCCGGGCCAAAATGGAGATTTATTTTGCATAGCTAGGGTTAGAAATTAGGGTACAGTTACTCAGGGCCGGATTAAGGGTATCATGGGCCTGGTGCTGAGTATTTTGGTGGGCCTATTTTTAGATACTGAGGAAACAATCGGCAACTAAACTGTCAAATTGGCAAATACTGCCGAATTGACTGAGAAATACGGTGCAGTTCGCCATAATTAGGCGATCTTAAGCGGCAGCGAAATTGTTTATATACACTGGTGCTGAAAAGGGCAGCACCTTTCCTTCAGCTGCCACTTGCATGGAATCACGCAGGAACGGACAGGTACGGTCCTGACAACAGAGCTCCAGCAATAAAACTCACAGTAATGTTCGGTGTGTGTATGAGCATATCACAGAGCTCCTCCACAGCAATAAAACTCACAGTAATGTGCGATGTGTATGAACATATCACAGAGCTCCACAGCAATAAAACTCACTCATACACATCGCACATTACTGTGAGTTTTATTGCTGTGGAGCTCTGTGATGTGCTCATACACACTGCACATTACTGTGTCACAGAGCTCCACAGCAATAAAACTCAGCAATGTGCGGTGTGAATTAGTAGTCTCTCATTTGTCTGTGACCCCCTTTCTTTTTCATTTGTCTGTCTCCTTTTTTCATTTGTCTGTCTCCTTTTTCATTTGTCTGTCTCCCCCTTTTCATTTGTCTATCTCCCCTTTTTCATTTGTCTGTCTCCCCTTCTTTTTCATTTATGTCTCCCCTCTTTCATTTCTGTCTCCCCTTTTTCATTTGTCTGTCTCCCCTCTTTCATTTCTGTCTCCCCTTTTTCATTTGTCTGTCTCCCCTTTTTCATTTCTGTCTCCCCTTTTTCATTTCTGTCTCCCCTCTTTCATTTCTGTGTCTCCGCTTTCATTTCTGTGTCTCCTCTTTCATTTCTGTGTCTCCTCTTTCATTTCTGTCTCCCCTCTTTCATTTCTGTGTCTCCTCTTTCATTTCTGTGTCTCCTCTTTCATTTCTGTGTCTCCTCTTTCATTTCTGTCTCCCCTCTTTCATTTCTGTGTCTCCTCTTTCATTTCTGTATCCCCTCTTTCATTTCTGTGTCTCCTCTTTCATTTCTGTCTCTCCTCTTTCATTTCTGTCTCCCCTCTTTCATTTCTGTGTCTCCTTTTTCATTTCTGTCTCTCCTCTTTCATTTCTGTGTCTCCTCTTTCATTTCTGTGTCTCCTCTTTCATTTCTGTCTCCCCTCTTTCATTTCTGTCTCCCCTCTTTCATTTCTGTCTCTCCTCTTTCATTTCTGTCTCTCCTCTTTCATTTCTGTCTCTCCTCTTTCATTTCTGTGTCTCCTCTTTCATTTCTGTCTCCCCTCTTTCATTTCTGTCTCTCCTCTTTCATTTCAGTGTCTCCTCTTTCATTTCTGTCTCCTCTCTTTCATTTCTGTCTCTCCTCTTTCATTTCAGTGTCTCCTCTTTCATTTCTGTCTCCCCTCTTTCATTTCTGTCTCCCCTTTTTCATTTCTGTCTCTCCTCTTTCATTTCTGTGTCTCCTCTTTCATTTCTGTCTCTCCTCTTTCATTTCTGTCTCTCCTCTTTCATTTCTGTCTCCCCTCTTTCATTTCTGTGTCTCCTCTTTCATTTCTGTCTCTCCTCTTTCATTTCTGTGTCTCCTCTTTCATTTCTGTCTCCCCTCTTTCATTTCTGTCTCCCCTCTTTCATTTCTGTCTCTCCTCTTTCATTTCTGTGTCTCCTCTTTCATTTCTGTCTCCCCTCTTTCATTTCTGTGTCTCCTCTTTCATTTCTGTCTCTCCTCTTTCATTTCTGTCTCTTCTCTTTCATTTCTGTCTCTCCTCTTTCATTTCTGTCTCTCTTCTTTCATTTCTGTCTCCCCTCTTTCATTTCTGTGTCTCCTCTGTCATTTCTGTCTCTCCTCTTTCATTTCTGTCTCTCTTCTTTCATTTCTGTCTCCCCTCTTTCAATTCTGTCTCCCCTTTTTCATTTCTGTCTCTCCTCTTTCATTTCTGTCTCTCCTCTTTCATTTCTGTGTCTCCTCATTCATTTCTGTCTCCCCTCTTTCATTTCTGTGTCTCCTCTTTCATTTCTGTCTCCCCTCTTTCATTTCTGTGTCTCCTCTTTCATTTCTGTCTCTCCTCTTTCATTTCTGTCTCCCCTCTTTCATTTCTGTGTCTCCTCTTTCATTTCTGTCTCTCCTCTTTCATTTCTGTGTCTCCTCTTTCATTTCTGTCTCCCCTCTTTCATTTCTGTCTCCCCTCTTTCATTTCTGTGTCTCCTCTTTCATTTCTGTGTCTCCTCTTTCATTTCTGTGTCTCCTCTTTCATTTCTGTCTCCCCTCTTTCATTTCTGTCTCTCCTCTTTCATTTCTGTCTCTCCTCTTTCATTTCTGTCTCTCCTCTTTCATTTCTGTCTCCCCTCTTTCATTTCTGTCTCCCCTTTTTCATTTCTGTCTCTCCTCTTTCATTTCTGTCTCTTCTCTTTCATTTCTGTGTCTCCTCTTTCATTTCTGTCTCTCCTCTTTCATTTCTGTCTCTCTTCTTTCATTTCTGTCTCCCCTCTTTCATTTCTGTGTCTCCTCTGTCATTTCTGTCTCTCCTCTTTCATTTCTGTCTCTCTTCTTTCATTTCTGTCAACCCTCTTTCAATTCTGTCTCCCCTTTTTCATTTCTGTCTCTCCTCTTTCATTTCTGTGTCTCCTCTTTCATTTCTGTCTCCCCTCTTTCATTTCTGTGTCTCCTCTTTCATTTCTGTCTCCCCTTTTCATTTCTGTCTCTCCTCTTTCATTTCTGTCTCCCCTCTTTCATTTCTGTGTCTCCTCTTTCATTTCTGTCTCTCCTCTTTCATTTCTGTGTCTCCTCTTTCATTTCTGTCTCCCCTCTTTCATTTCTGTCTCCCCTTTTTCATTTCTGTCTCTCCTCTTTCATTTCTGTCTCTCCTCTTTCATTTCTGTCTCTCATCTTTCATTTCTGTCTCCCCTCTTTCATTTCTGTCTCCCCTTTTTCATTCTGTCTCTCCTCTTTCATTTCTGTGTCTCCTCTTTCATTTCTGTCTCCCCTCTTTCAATTCTGTCTCCCCTTTTTCATTTCTGTCTCTCCTCTTTCATTTCTGTCTCTCCTCTTTCATTTCTGTGTCTCCTCATTCATTTCTGTCTCCCCTCTTTCATTTCTGTGTCTCCTTTTTCATTTCTGTCTCCCCTCTTTCATTTCTGTGTCTCCTCTTTCATTTCTGTCTCTCCTCTTTCATTTCTGTCTCCCCTCTTTCATTTCTGTGTCTCCTCTTTCATTTCTGTCTCTCCTCTTTCATTTCTGTGTCTCCTCTTTCATTTCTGTCTCCCCTCTTTCATTTCTGTCTCCCCTCTTTCATTTCTGTGTCTCCTCTTTCATTTCTGTGTCTCCTCTTTCATTTCTGTCTCCTCTTTCATTTCTGTCTCCCCTCTTTCATTTCTGTCTCTCCTCTTTCATTTCTGTCTCTCCTCTTTCATTTCTGTCTCTCCTCTTTCATTTCTGTCTCCCCTCTTTCATTTCTGTCTCCCCTTTTTCATTTCTGTCTCTCCTCTTTCATTTCTGTCTCTTCTCTTTCATTTCTGTGTCTCCTCTTTCATTTCTGTCTCTCCTCTTTCATTTCTGTCTCTCTTCTTTCATTTCTGTCTCCCCTCTTTCATTTCTGTGTCTCCTCTGTCATTTCTGTCTCTCCTCTTTCATTTCTGTCTCTCTTCTTTCATTTCTGTCAACCCTCTTTCAATTCTGTCTCCCCTTTTTCATTTCTGTCTCTCCTCTTTCATTTCTGTGTCTCCTCTTTCATTTCTGTCTCCCCTCTTTCATTTCTGTGTCTCCTCTTTCATTTCTGTCTCCCCTCTTTCATTTCTGCGTCTCCTCTTTCATTTCTGTCTCTCCTCTTTCATTTCTGTCTCCCCTCTTTCATTTCTGTGTCTCCTCTTTCATTTCTGTCTCTCCTCTTTCATTTCTGTGTCTCCTCTTTCATTTCTGTCTCCCCTCTTTCATTTCTGTCTCCCCTTTTTCATTTCTGTCTCTCCTCTTTCATTTCTGTCTCTCCTCTTTCATTTCTGTCTCTCATCTTTCATTTCTGTCTCCCCTCTTTCATTTCTGTCTCCCCTTTTTCATTCTGTCTCTCCTCTTTCATTTCTGTGTCTCCTCTTTCATTTCTGTGTCTCCTCTTTCATTTCTGTCTCCCCTTTTTCATTTCTGTCTCTCCTCTTTCATTTCTGTCTCTCCTCTTTCATTTCTGTCTCTCCTCTTTCATTTCTGTGTCTCCTCTTTCATTTCTGTCTCCCCTTTTTCATTTCTGTCTCTCCTCTTTAATTTCTGTCTCCCCTCTTTCATTTCTGTCTCTCCTCTTTCATTTCTGTCTCCCCTCTTTCATTTCTGTGTCTCCTCTTTCATTTCTGTCTCCCCTCTTTCATTTCTGTCTCCCCTTTTTCATTCTGTCTCTCCTCTTTCATTTCTGTCTCTCCTCTTTCATTTCTGTCTCCCCTCTTTCATTTCTGTCTCCCCTTTTTCATTCTGTCTCTCCTCTTTCATTTCTGTCTCTCCTCTTTCATTTCTGTGTCTCCTCTTTCATTTCTGTGTCTCCTCTTTCATTTCTGTCTCCCCTTTTTCATTTCTGTCTCTCCTCTTTCATTTCTGTCTCTCCTCTTTCATTTCTGTCTCTCCTCTTTCATTTCTGTGTCTCCTCTTTCATTTCTGTCTCCCCTTTTTCATTTCTGTCTCTCCTCTTTAATTTCTGTCTCCCCTCTTTCATTTCTGTGTCTCCTCTTTCATTTCTGTCTCCCCTCTTTCATTTCTGTGTCTCCTCTTTCATTTCTGTCTCCCCTCTTTCATTTCTGTCTCCCCTTTTTCATTCTGTCTCTCCTCTTTCATTTCTGTCTCTCCTCTTTCATTTCTGTGTCTCCTCTTTCATTTCTGTGTCTCCTCTTTCATTTCTGTCTCCCCTCTTTCATTTCTGTCTCTCCTCTTTCATTTCTGTCTCTCCTCTTTCATTTCTGTCTCCCCTCTTTCATTTCTGTCTCTCCTCTTTCGTTTCTGTCTCCCCTCTTTCATTTCTCTGTCTACACTGTGCACTGCCCCCCCCACATGCTGCCCCTCCTCCACCTCCCTGCCGAGTGAGATTAGAGGAGAGCTGCGGGGGGGGGCTCAGTAAATTTTTTTAAAAAAAACGCTGCCCCGGAGACTCCGCTGGAGGAATCTTACCTTTCCCCGCGTGCTGGTTTCCTCGCCTCCCTTCCACATGGCTGGAAACGGTCAGGAAGGGTTGCAGGAGGATGGGGAGGAGCAGCCGGATGTGTCTCCCTCAGTAGCAGATGAGCGACACCTACTGGCTACTCCTTCCAATAATCCTCCTGCACAATCCAGTTACATTGCCGCGTGCTGAGTGCCTGCTTATCTATTCTTGGGGCTGCCTGCTGTGGGCCTATTTAATGGAAGGGGCCTGGAGCTGCCGCTCCATCCGCCCCTACATTAATCCGGCCCTGCAGTTACTATTTGTGCTTGCTTGGGGTTAGGGTTAACCGTAACCCTAACATTCTGCTCCAATTTTGTTTGATTTTAAGGCAATAGGAGAAGAAAACAATCTAGACTAGGGTTGGGCTGCCGGTTCGAATCAGTTCGATGTTCGCATCGAACATCGGCCGTTCGAAAGTTCGCAAACTTCGAACTTTTCAGGCCGTTCGCAAAAAGTTCGAAAAAAATTAAAAAAAATTTGATGCTTAAAAAAATCCTAAAAAATCTAAAAATAAAGAGACTCTTTACTGCAGAATATTATAAGCAACGGTTTATTAGATATTGAATTAAAATGGAAATATTTTTAACATTGAAGCCTATGGGATAAAACAATCTTGTTGCTAAAACATCAGGCAGACAAGGCCCTCTAATCAGGCACTGTAGAAGGCAGCCCTCCGGGGCCTCCCAAGGATCCCTTGAGGAGCATGCGGCCGCCGGATGACAGAGCTGCGACTGTGCGGGCAGGCCGGCCGGTGCATGTGGCAGAGAGGTGGCGCAGGGAGGGAGCCACTGCACCTGTGGCCACGGCAGACCCCCCCCCCCACAACCAGGATCCAGGGAGCCTCCACTGACTGAACACCAGGCTAAGGTAAGGCGACACATTTCTAAAAAAAATTAAATCCGAGGACATTTTTAAATGTCCCAAGGAACATAAAATAAACCTTTTTTCTTTCTTTCTCACCTGATTCCTGGATCCACCAACAAGCACAGCCTCCTGTCTCCCACGCTGTTAGAAACTGCATACACCGGCACGCTGTGTGAAGCTTCTGAGAAGATACACTATTAGTGTAGAGGGAGCGATGCAAAATGCGCAGCCAGCTTCCTCGCTACACTAATAGCGTATCTTCTCAGAAGCTGCACACAGCGCGCCGGTTAAAGCTAGCATCAGACTGTAGAGGTGCTGCGCGGCAGTGTGAGGATTCATATGCTGCATTATTCTTCTTACAAATTTGGTTATTTAACCCGTTTGCATTTGGATTGTAGTATTGTGACATCCAGGGCCTCGGGTGGCGATCAGGGGGCCCCCAGACGCATGGTGCCGCCAGCTGGCCGAATGCCAGGAGCTCCGGTGGCACCCGGCGCAGTGATCAGGGGGCAGGGCGCGGCGTGATGACGCGGAGCCGCCGGGACCTTTAACTCAGGAATGCGTGCTTACACCTCGCCTTGCCGTGGAGTTTCATTCCCGCATCGCTAGCTTACCGAATCAGTTTGTATACTTGTTACTTACCCTGCTTGTTCTGAGGACCCAATCTGTTGCTGGCTTTTCCTGCCATTTGACTATTCTCTCTGTGTACTCCCTGCCTGTTCTGTTTGCCTCCTGTTGCTACTGGTGTGCGCCGATTCTCATCATATACAGTAGCGCAGTACAAGTGCCTAAACATTGCTGACCCGGTTTTGTTATAACAACTACTCTCGCTCTGCGCCCCTGTCTGGTATATTCCGCTGCTTGTTACTGCTGGTGCGCTTCTATCCTGCCATATACTATAGCGCAGTACAAACATATATTGATCTCAGTCTGTGGTGTATATTGTTGGTGCTGTCTCCCTGGCCTGTGTGGCTGCTAGAGGTTAGGTTTAGTGGTCCCGAGTCCCGATCATCCTAAAAGATAAACAAGGGGCAGGTGCTCAGCGCTCACGCGTTCACCCTATAGAAAAAATCTCCTATATTTCTTAACGGTACATACATACATACACGTATATGTTCTGATATTCAGTAGAAATAACAGTTCATAGTTGTGATGTAAAGTTCATCACGAGGTTCCTAGGAGAAAAGAAAAAATGTATAATAGTGAAGTCCAGCTTTCACAAAAAGTAGTAGAAAAGGGGGGGGATGGACCCACTCACACTTTCAAGAGCCTCGTTAGGCTCGATCACCTCGCCTGCTCAATCGGCTGACCCAATAGCCCTCAGCGGTTTGCCTGTCATGTAGCCCTGGTGTCCTTAAGGAGTCCCGGGTGGTCCACAGGTCCTGCGAGAGTCCAATGTGGATTTTATGTATGATTCCCAGGGATGGCGTGGCAAGGTTCCTGGGGATGGCGTGGCACAGGTTCCTGGGGATGGCGTGGCACAGGTTCCTGGCGTGGCATAATGTTTCCCACTCGTTGTTGCTCAAACATTTCCATGGCTTCAAATCGCGTTTAAACATGAGCAAAAGTGGTAAAAATTAGCTCAGCGCACAGCGGTGAAATGGCTCAAAAAAGGTTTTTGGGTTAAATCGCTTTTTTAAAAAAAAAATAGTTTTTTTATTGTTTCCTGTCCCCCAGGGCAGTACCCAGACCCCCATACACCTTTTATGACCAATATCTTGCATATATGCCCTCTTGGAGGGCACCTTAATTTTCGAACGTTCGAGTCCCATTGACTTGCATTGCGTTCGAATCGTGTTCGAATTCGAACTTTTTCAAATGTTCGAGTTCGAATGCGAACCGAACACGGGGGTGTTCGGCCCATCCCTAATCTAGACAAAATAGCAGATTTGGAAATTGAGATAAACGGGAGAATTGACGTCATTCACGTCGGTAGGGCCTTTAAAAGCGGCGTCTGACTTCAAGGAAGTCAGAACGCTGCCGGACCCGGAGGAGAGAGGTGAGTATCTCTCCTTGGGCTCCCGGTAGCGGATGACGTGTGGGGAACGTCCTCCGCATACAGCGGGAGCCTATGAGGATGTTCCCCAAATGTCCTCCGCAGGGAAAGGGTTAAAAGAATTGGGAACCAAAAATGCCACCTAAAAATTCAATACAAAAAGGTGTTCTAAAAGTTAATTTAACAAAAAGACTTTTTTGCTGAAAATGAAAAGAATGTTTTTTTGTTTAGTTTAAATTAAAAGTGATATTACTTTTTTACATTGAAATCTATGAGATTCGCCTGTTTTTAACCTGTCAAACTGAAACGCTGAAAATCAAGGTATTTCACCGACACATCAGTACAGTTCGGCGTTCTTTGAATAGATGAACCATTACTTCTCTATGAGATAACGTCGCTGCCGACCAAAGACTGGTGAACTGTGGCGAACTGCACCGTGTTTTGCTGTCAATTCACCTGTATTTGCCGAAGTGACAGTTTAATCAATAGGCGAACTACCCCTAAATTTGCAACCAAACAGGGAAATTCACTGTCTGGTGCAATTCGGTGGCAAGTTCGGTGCTTAGTGAATAAACTCTATAGTTATTTTATGATTGCATCAGTATTTCAATTTTGGAAACTCTATTAAGTCGCCTAAGTAGATTTTACGAAATATCCACGTCAAACTTTAGGCAGTTATGTTGTACTTATTGTACTTTATTTAAACCCTTTATTATACTTAAAAATAAAGATACTTCATTTATTCTTTAAAGCATTCAGAAAAATTTGGTTTAGCCTTGAACAATCTAAAGAGTTTCCTTGTTTAACATGTAAACAGCGCCTTCAAGTGGACACTTGAGATAACTGTTTCTCCAGCTTGTTTGCTTCTCTTTTATGCAACATGTCATTTTTATTTTTATATATCTAATTAACCCAGAGTTAACCGATTACATAACATTTAATAGTACAATATAAAATATTCTGAACAGTCACTGATGTGTATCAGTTCCCTATAAGAAAAGCCTTAGCTGTAATTTTATACAATCTTTTTCTGTTTATAGATGGAGAGACAGAGGATATTTGCTCTTTTCTGAATGTGCCAAGATTTAGTTACAGTTACAAGTATTCATAAAGTGCTAACAAGCTCTGTAGTGCTGTACAATGGGTGAGACAGAATAATAAATATACATACAAGTTAAACACACAGAACAGTAGGAGAGAGGACCGTGCTTGAGAGTTTATAATCTAAGAGGAGAGGGGAGACACACTAGGTGAGGATAAATATAGGACCTAAAGATGCATGTGGGCTGGGTGGGAAGATGATGCAAGAAAAGTACAGTGGGGGAATCCTGGAGAGCCGATAGGCTTCTATAAGTAATGTGTTTTCAGAGACTTCTTGAAGGACTGGAGAGATGGAGAATCTAATGTTGCGAGGGAGGGAGTTCCATCGAAAGGGGACAGCTCGGGAGAAGTCTTGAAGGTGGGAGTTGGGCATCGGTACCTCTTGCTGATAACATCAGATCATTGGCAGAGTGAAGTGGTCGGGATGGGATAATGCTAATAAGGGAGGAGATGAAGGCAGGGGGGCGGTTATGCAGAGCTTTGTATGTGAGCACCAGTATTTTGAATTGGATTCTAAAGGAAACGGGGAGCCAGTGTAGAGATTGACAAAGGGGTGAGCTGTGAAAAGTGAGGGAGGTGAGGTGGATGAACCTGGCACAGGTGTTCATTACAGACTGCAGAGGGAGAATCTGGGACCTTTTAAGGCCGGGAGGTTACAGAAGTCAAGTTGGGAGATAATAAGAGCTTGGATTAGCATTTTAGCAGACTCCTGATTAAGACAGGGATGGACGCATGCAGTCTTTTTAGGTGGAAGTAGCAGGATTTGGTTAGTGAACCTTATGGAGGCATATGCATGGACAGTTGAGAGGCAACATCTCATAGATAGTTCACAAACTTTACTATTGTCTTATATTAAGACAACTCCCTCAGAATCATGCTGGTTATTCATAAAATAATCCAAGTTCCGTTAAGAATTACCGAAAAAAAAATGCTACAAATATTTTTAAAACCAAACCTATAGCCAACAAAGGTGACCCAAACGAATGTGCTTATCAAATAGAGTTCTTGGCAGGTATAATGAATGTTTCTTCTGATTAAATACTAAGACCTATATAATAAGTAAGTACAATAGAAGATAATCGTGCAGAGCATATGTATATAGGTAAAACAGTAAATGTTCTAAATCTTATTAAAGTAGAAATACAGAGTTGCAAATAGGTGCTAACTCAACCAAACATGTCTCTTGAGTACAGGGTTCCCAGATCCGCCATGTTTTCTTGGACACATACACTGTATTCTAGGCTTATGCACCGATTTTTTTTTTCGGTTCGATTCAGTTCGTTTGGATTTTGTAAATTTTCGTTTCGACTCGTTTTGGCCGATTTCCGTTTCGGATCGGTTCGGTTCGTTTTTAGTATCGACTTTTTTTTCGTGATTTCGGAAATTTTCGTGTTTTTCGGAACGTCTGTTCTCCTCGTTTCAAAGTGTCTATTCGTTTTGACGTAAACTAATGATTTTTCGGATATGATAATTATACGATACGATAATTCTGACGATACGATAATTCTGCCATTGAGATTTCTCATGTTTTACAAGAAGGATACATTGAGATTTCTCTGGTTTTCCAGGAAGGATACATTGAGATGGGAATGATACAAAATTTAATTACAGAATCAGTGATATAAATATGATGTCCAAAATTACTGAAATGGAACCGAAATCAGGAATGGAGCCGAAATCACGAATTGAACGAAAATGAATTTCAATTTTACACATTTCTACTCCATTCGAAAATTCCGAAAAGTTTTCGTTTCGGCTCGAAAATATTTTCGGATCTGTCGTTTTTGGATCTGAAAATTTTCGGAAAATCGCCCGAATTCGAATGCACGAATCGGGAAATTTCGTGAAAATTCCGAAATTCTGAAACCCGAAACGCACATACCTACTATATTCATGCTGAAGGGCAGAGCATGAGAAATTCAACCCTGCAGATTGTAGAATCCATATACTACAGGTAAGAAATCAAAAAAGGAATACCGGGTGATCTGCCCTTCCAGCAACATATAAATTATACATATTACAGGGCAAGACTTTTCCCTGTGCTATCCTCTGTTTGAAATCGTGATACACTATATTGCCAAAAGTATTCGCTCACCTATCCAAATAATCAGAATCGGGTGTTCCAATCACTTCCATGGACAAAAGGTATATAAAATAAAGCACCTAGGCATGCAGACTGTTTTTACAAACATTTGTGAAAGAATGGGTCGCTCTCAGGAGCTCAGTGAATTCCAGCGTGGAACTGATAGGATGACACCTGTGCAACAAATCCAGTCGTGAAATTTCCTCGCTCCTAAATATTCCACAGTCAACTGTCAGCTGTATCATAAGAACGTGGAAGTGTTTGGGAACGACAGCAACTCATCCACGAAGTGGTAGGCCACGTAAACTAACAGAGCAGGGTCAGCGAATGCTGAGGCGCATAGTGCAAAGAGGTCGCCAACTTTCTGCATCAATTTCTGCGTCTTTCTGAGTCAATAACTACAGACCTCCAAGCTTCATGTGGCCTTCAGATTAGCTCAAAAAAGTGCGCAGAGAGCTTCATGGAATGGGTTTCCATGGCCAAGCAGCTGCATCCAAGCCATACATCACAAAGTGCAATGCAAAGCGTCAGATGCAGTGGTGTAAAGCACGCCACCACTGGACTCTAGAGCAGTGGAGACACGTTCTCTGGAGTGATGAATCATGCTTCTCAATCTGGCAATCTGATGGATGAGTCTGGGTTTGGCAGTTGCCAGGAGAACGGTACTTGTCTGACTGCATTGTGCCAAGTGTAAAGATTGGTGGAGGGGGGATTATGGTGTGGGGTTGTTATTCAGAAGCTGGGCTTGGCCCCTTAGTTCCAGTGAAAGGAACTCTGAATGCTTCAGCATACCAAGACACTTTGAACAATTCCATGCTCCCAACCTTATGAGAACAGTTTGGAGCTGGCCCCTTCTTCCAACATGACTGTGCACCAGTGCACAAAGCAAGGTCCATAAAGACATAGATGACAGAGTCTGGTGTGGATGAACTTGACTGGCCTGCACAGAGTCTTGACGTCAACCCGATAGAACACCTTTGGGATGAATTAGAGAGGAGACTAAGAGCCAGGCCTTCTCATCCAACATCAGTGTGTGACCTCACAAATGCGCTTCTGGAAGAATGGTAAAAAATTCCCATAAACACACTCCTAAACCTTGTGGACAGCCTTCCCAGAAGAGTTGAAGCTGTTATAGCTGCAAAGGGTGGACCGACGTCATGTTGAACCCTACGGATTAGGAATGGGATGTCACTTAAATTCATATGCAAGTCAAGGCAGGTGAGCGAATACTTTTGGCAATATAATGTATATAAACCAAAAACCGAAGTGGTAGGTGCCCCTGTCTGTGCAACAACCAACTTCCCAAAGCCGGCCAGCAATCAGTGGTTTCCCCCAAACCAGAGTGCAAATATTACAATGAATATACGTATCTGGCGGCACGATTGCAATCGCTATGGAAAGTCAGGATGTTCTCTTTTAGTATACGTCCATGAACATGTGGGAAGAAGAACATATAATAGAGTAGTACATAATGGACAATGTAAGAAATGTTAGGTGATAAACATCCCACTCACAATTGTAGAGCCACAACACTGGCTCTGAGTGGGTCGAGGCAGTCGGGTCCTTTTCTTCTGTATATATAGAAAGGTGACCCACACCTTTCTAGGCGGAAGGAGTCTTCTTACGGTCGTTATATGTACATGAGGATAGAAACAAAAAAGACTTCTTTGTGCAGATCTGATAATGGTAATGTGAGTGTACTGAGAAGGAAATTCACTCACATTTGGTGGAGCTTTAGAACCAAGCTCTAGGTTGGAACGCCTGTGGACTTGTTGAAGGTCAAGGCCATAGAAACCTTGAACTCTCAGAAACGCCGGGGACTGGTATAAGTTAAAATAAAATTTAAATTTATTGAACAAACATAAAATTAACAGGACCTGACACAGCAGGTAACCTGAAGAAAAACCTGATAGTGCAGGTTAACTAGTACGCGTTTCGCCACGGTGTGGCTTCCTCAGCTGGTTCACAGGTCTATTGTTCAAAGAATGTTATATAGTGTCCTAAAATAAGATAATAGTCCCCAGGTGTGATAATCAATGAATGGCGTGCATTCCAAGCTGTGGGCGGCAGCTGTTTCCAATGCTGCGTGGGTGCCGCCATCTTGCGCATACGCAGTGCGGATGTTGCGTTCCAAAGTGCGGGTCAAGCCTTCGTTTCATTGTATATGTGCGTTTCACAGGGGTCTCTATCAAACAAAGTGAAGCAGCAGAATTGCTCCAAATTAAATGAAGATTATGATTAAATATTATCCCACAGTGGATAAAGGATATTATATATAAGGGAAACTTTGTGAGAATGAAACTGGGCATACTACCCAACTCTCTTGTATATAATTGGGTAGTAAACTTTTTTTATTACAAAGGATCAAAAAATATCTTTGAGATTAATTCCTATTCTTTTATTGTAAAATAAATACTGTATTCTATGTTTCTCAAAAAAAAGAATACAGTTCCAAGCAGATTATATGTACATGAGGTACAGAGAAAAAGGTTTGTGGCAAAGAACAAATAGGCTAATAAAAACCGATTACATGTAACTGGAGAAGTTGTTAGTCTGGTTGAATCAAGTTATCTTTAAGAAATATCCACAACATTTGGTCTCTGTTACTTAAATGAAAGGAAAAAACCTCATGGAATGTGGTTTAAATGTAAACTGAAAAGTAATAAAGAACACTGCAATGGCTGTTAAAGAAATCCAGGAAAGCATACTGTTCCTTGAAGGGAAGGGCACGGCCTGTATAACCTCTAGGCTTTGTTCCATGTCTTTGACTTTTATAAGCACTCGTCATAAATAACAAGGCTGAAGAAGTGTCTAAAATGCTGTGGCGGTAGATCTGTAATGCCGTAAGGTGAACATTTCAAACACATGAAGTCACTGCCTTTGGAAATAAGTAATAGTTTATTATGCAAGCAGACAAAAGACGGATGGTGTGCTGTAAATATTAAAGGACCAAAAATAAGGAAATCTGATGGTTCATAAACTTTTTACCTCAAGCACAGAGTTGAAAATTTTACTCAAGAGTTTAATTCAGCCTGAAGGAAGTTAACATGAGTATTATTCAATATTTAGTAAATTAAGGATCTTTATTACATAGTCAGGAGCGGAGCTATACATATTAATACTGTTACATATTTAACAGACTAACCTAGAGCTGTCAAACTCACGTCGCCCAGGTGTTGATGGCCTACAATTCCGAGTATTCTTTACATGTATCATAGATAGGGTATCATGGGAGTTGTAGTCCAGAAATATCCATGGCCAAATTACATTCCTAGTAGTAAAACAGGGGTGCTAGGGAGGAAAAATTGCGCCTGCAGGTTTCCCCCTAGCTTGCCCGTTTTACCACTAGATTACATTGCAGGCGCTAAAAAAATCTGCCTGCATTGTTTGAGGGCGCTAAGCCCTGGAATGCGTGCGGCAGCACTTAATGCATCCGCATGCATCCTCTCAATGGAGTCCATAGGACTTCATTGAGCCAGACGCCGGCAGTCACAAGACCTGTCGGATCTCACCTCGCAAGATCCGGCCGGTCAGCGTAGTGATACGCAGGGGGAGACTGGGGGGACTTTTTCCACCAGTCTTTCCCTGCTCCCACTGAACTGAGGAGGCAGACGGAGCCGCTGTCCTCGCCGTGGGACAGGAGGTGAGTATACGATTCTTTTTATTATTTTTTTGGCTGGTGTTAACGGATTCTGCAGAAGCGGAATCCGTTAACACCAAGTCCTGGCACTGGTTAACTTTTTGTTAACCGCAGCCGGACGTTAATAAGTGTTAGGACTTTGTAATCCTAACGTTGATTAACACTTTGCGCTCCCTATACCTAACATGGGGAGCGCAAAGTACAGTAACCTCACGCAAGGTACCAAACGCAAATGGGATACTTAACCCGTTAGCGTTTGGAATGTAATATGCAGAAAACACTTGGACTAACATTAACGCTAACATTAGCACCAAGTATGTAATTTGGCCCCTAGAGTTTTACAGACCTGGACTAACCATTAGTGTAGTGATGGGAGATGTAAGGTTCATGACTGTTAATAATAATGCTATTTCTTGTCATTACTGTCTCACATTTCTTGTTTGAGTGTTCCCTGCAGTGTCCCTCCCTGAAATCACTACATTGTGTTAGTTCACTACCGATATTGAGATATCTCAGACATCACATTCTACTCTATAGGTTCCCGTGTACACTCTAAATGCTTCTTTAAAGAGACTGATGGCAACGGCTATGTGGATTACGATAGCTGCCATCATCCTAACTGGTTAAAATCTATTCCAAAAAGCCAGTTTATCAGGTTACGCAGAAATTGTACTAGGGATTCAGATTATTATAAACAGGCTAACTACATTGAGAACAAATTGGTACAAAAATAGTTTCCTGTACAACAGTTGGATAGGATGATCCACACTGTTGGAAAGATTGACCAAAAGTCACATATGAAGAAAGTGAAATCCAGAGATGGATATGATGGTTTTAGCTTTTCTTTTTAACATATTTTAATTCTCAGTACAATCAGGTAGGAAAATTGTACAGAAACATTGGCCCATCCTACGCCAAGATCCTGTGCTTGGAAAGGTTCTACCTGACAGACCTCCCCTAGTTTATAGAAAGGATACCAATTTGAAGAACCAATTAGCCCCGAGTTTGTCCATTAAGTAATGGTTTCAGGAGTTGTGGAAGTTGCAAGGCATGTAGATACATTCCTTTGCTTACCACTTAATTCCACAGTCAAGAAACAGGGACTAATCATCTTATCAAATCATATATGACATGCAACACAACCCATGTGGTATATCTCCTTCAGTGCCCTTGTGGCAAACAATATGTGGGCCGTACTATCAGAAAATTGAAATGTCGCCTTCTAGAACATATGAACAACATACGTAGGAAACTTCAAACCCACTCTGTTCCAGTCCATTGTAATACATGCCCCCAATTCAACATTAAAAACGTGTTATTTTGTGGTATCGAGGTGGTGCAGGCTGACTGGCGGAGGGGGATAGAACACTACGACTATCCAGGAGGGAGACCTTCTGGATACACAAATTACGAACGCACCAACCGGGGGGCTTAAATGTCGACATAGATTTGGCCTGTTTTCTAAAATGATATGGAGCACCTTTTTTAGTCACTCAAATATCAATAAGCTGTATGAATCCATCTAAATAGGGCATCTTAAAGATTCAATGTTTCATTCAAATATAGATTGTTGTAGAGAAAAAATGCATTAAATCCAGGTTGGATATGTATATCAATATAGTACTGTATTTCTCATGAGTTTATTATAATTGAATTCAATATCCATGTTAATTATTTTTTATTTTCTATTTTTATTTTTTTTTTTGAGACATAGTGCGGGACTATATCTGGATTTCTCTAAACTTCCTTTAAGATGGCATTAGCGGCTCCATGATTTGAAGGGTTGGTCTGTTTATGCCTTGCCGAATTGGACATTTTTCTGACGAAGTGCGGCACCATAATTCAACTGTTTCCAATTGCCTTCCTCCAAAATGGCACCAGCGGCTTCATGCTACGAGGGGTTGGACTCTCCATGAGTGGCGGATGTAGACTCACACTTGAGGAGTCCCGGAGAGCGGAAGTGACGTTGATTTCAAGCGCCGGAAATAGGACATAGATATTATTACTAATGGACGCCGGGCTTTGATGCATGCGCAATGAATCCGACACGGCGAATGCCGCAGGTGAGGAGGATTAGATGCCGGGTGGGGTCAATTTTCTATTTAGTGAACTCCCGCAAATGAGGGAGAAGATTGGCACCAAATTAGTAATTGGCAAATAACGTTCACAAATGGCAAGCACAAACTGGCCCTAAACTGATCGAGCTCATACTCAAAATTCTGTCCTCACCCTAAGAATGCAAGACACCACACTCACAACTCTAAAATCAAAGTTGGTACATTAGCTCGAGCTAGGAATATACGTTGCACTGACTTCTTTTCACATTATCTGTGCACAGCCGTTATATACTGGTTTCTTTTCCAATATTCCCTGCGATGCTTGTTGTTTATGTATTTTTTTAATTTTTTCGTATCTGGGAGTGTCTAATTGGTTAACAATAAAGGAACTTTTTTTCATTTAGCCACTCCTCTAGTACCATTTGACAGTCCTATTTTTGAGCCGTTAAATGTTTTTTTGATGTGTACTATTCGTAGGTCAGGTTTAATCCTGAGTTGGAGGGAGTGCTGCCCTTACTTCTCGGTATGGACAGGTGATTGTTCTTTGGAGTGACCCTGTAGTTTACAGGGTTTCCCCATTTTCTTCAATTTTTTTGGATACTACTAGACTTGTCATTCTTTTAAGTCAGTGTTTCCCAAACCTGTCCTCGGGACCCTCAACCAGATCAGATTTTGCAGATAACTTGGGAAAATGCAGACTGAATCCTGTAATCACTGAGCAGCAAATCATATCACCTGTGCTGTGCTTCAGATATCTGGCAAACCTGGCGAGGCGGAGGGTCCTGAGGACAGGTTTGGGAAACACTGCTTTAAATGCTAACCATGGTCTCTTCTCCAACAAAACCAGTATGATTTATCCATTGAGTCATTAAATATAATGACTCCACTCTTTAATGAAAGAATGTAGCTGCCTACTGTAAATGATCAGCTCCTATATTTTCTATAGGACACACTGATGAGTAGGCAGCTGGAGAATAACAAGCAATTCCATGGACTTTCATTATTCTTCCTAGTACCTGATAATGACACAAAATTATCATCTGGAATAAACTGGTTTAGCAAAATCATTTAACTAACACACACACGCGTCTGCTAGCAGTTCCTAATTATTGTGAGTCTTGCAGTGTGGCTAGTAGTTGGTAGCCCCTAATGGTTAATGGCTCATGCCAAAGTTTTCTATTAGTGGCTCAGTTACCGGCTCAGCCTTTGTTCTCTTAAAATAATACTAAAGAATACTGCAATATTTAGAAGGAAGTTACTCTTAGTGGTTTGAAAACTTGGCTGCAAGTTAGCACAACTGCAAATGAAAATAATTTTAGCATTAACAAGCGAGCGGCATTGATATACCTTAGAACTAGTAGCCTTAGTGTTTTTACAAATTTATGGACTTTGGGCTCGATTTAATACTATCTGCAGATATTTTGAAAAATAAAATAAAATAGATTTCAGAAGACATTTTTTTCCAAAATATAATATTGGCTGATTCAATTGAAAAAAATTCAGCTGCAGTGACCACTTATTGAAAAAATTTGGACCAGAAAAAAATTCAAAAAAGACCCCATCTTTTTTATCTAATTAATCACTGTTAGTAACCCTAACCTAAAAATAACCCTAACTCTAACCCTAAAACTTTTTAGGGTTAGGTTTCAATTGATAAATCAATGCTTAAAATAAAATTAATGGTATTTAGTTTAATTTTCCATGTTTCCCTGCCTGAAAGCCATTCATGAAGATTTTCAACACTGGATATTTTTTTGTGGATATTGAAATGACAAATTCAATTTGAATCGGGAAAGCTGATATTTCAATTAAAATTAATCTGAGGGCCAATATCCAAACCAAATTTTTATCACGAATAGAAATGATAGTATGTCCTTATCTGAATCTCCCGAACTGAGTTACCAAATTATGTCTGAAAAGTTGCAAATTTCTTAAATTGAGCCCTTAATTGGAGATGTTATTGTTTTTTTTGCAGCGCAACTCTCTTAGACAGCAGCATTGCCATTGTATTACAAAGTTTAAGTTTGAATATACTCTTGTATATGCCTTTCTAGGTAAATTTTTTATAATGCATCCCTTGAATTTGTATTGAAGATATTAACCCCATTCACTACCAACATCGAGATACCTCAGGCTTCAAAGGCACCGTCCGGTGCCCGATATAGAAATATCTCGATCTGCAGCTTTGTAGCCCAAAAGCAAATGAAATTTGTTTGCTGCAAACAAATGTCATTAATTTTAGGGCCGCAGAAGGTTGCCCCAAGGTTTTAGCCCTGTTGGCATAATGCCCAAAGATCTAAAACTGTAAAATTGGCTGGCTGAATGCCCTGTCATCGGACATTCAGTAGCCGATGCAGGAACTGGGAACATAAGCTGCAACTGTAACAGTTGTAAGTCAATTTGACAGTAGATGGCACCATCTACTGGGCAAATACGTTATTACAGGAAGAAATACAATTGGAATATGCCCAAATATTTCTTAATTTTTAATTAATTAAAAATTATTTTTTTAAAAACACTGGTTCCTGACAATGGTAGTGATTCTTAACTTATATAGGCTATAACAACTGTTGCCATTGGTTTAGTGAAGCAACCTGTAAGACTGATAACATGATATGCACTTGTTTTATTATATTTAATACTTTCTATCTTGTTTTGTTATATTTAATACTTCCTATTTTAGTCCATTTGGTAGTTCGTTGTGTAAATTAAGTCATAAAATATCCTTCTAGATGAGCAGGCAATAACATAAGGCAATCGGGGAAATGCTGGATGAAGTATTTGTATTTGGGAATTTATTGTTGGCTCTGCTCTATATCCAGGCACACATATATATATTCCTGGGGAAAAATAAAACTGTATTTACAGCTTGAAATCACACCTTTTAGAAAGAACAAAACCAGTCCATATAAATTTTATGATGACTAATCCTTTGTGGCTATGGTGCTTTGACAACTTTCAGAAAAAGCTGCATTTGGGGCCTGCACTGAATGTGTGTGAAACCCTCCAGAGAGTTTATAATCCCTGAAAAGAGAACAGAGGGGAAAATAGAAACATCTGTGAGAGAATTTCAGTGTTTTCTCAATTGCTCATCCAAGTGGCTTTAAGGGAAATAGAAGATTTATAATTGTTGCATATGCTACAGATTCAAATATATTTGAAGTAAAATGTATTATTTTTGTGCAATGCATATTTCTGAATAGGTCTTCAAATAGGCCTTTGACACAGTAGACCATGACATCCTATTACAAAAACTTAAAAACTCCGGTATTGATGATAGCACGCTAACCTGGTTCCAATCATATGTGTCTGATCAGTCGAAATATGTGTCCATTTCTGACAGCACTTCCCTTTCCCTCCCAGTCACGTGCGGTGTACCCTAAGGCTCGATACTCGGCCCCCTGCTATTCACAATATTCATAAATGATCTGCCCAATGTCTGCAAAGCCTCAACTGTACACATGAAAAACAAAAAATTGGTGGTGTTGCGCTAAAATAAAATAAAATAAATAAAATAAAAAACTTTTGTATAGTCTATGTTGGAAGCATGCTATTATGCACAGCAAGGAGAGAAAGAAAGTTCTATTTCTCTATAGTTCGTTCAGTGGATATCCAGTCCCTGTTGTGGAAAGGATTTTCAGTGAAATCTTCCAATCCTTTGGAACGAACGACCACTTCTTTGGTGAATCTTCATTAAAAGTATATATCTCGAAAAAGGAAAAACTCGATAGTGTTATACCTTTTATTAATATATATTAAAATCTACTGACATAATATACGTACAGAATATAGGTAGTGGGTTCAGGATATGATCTCACCCACTGCCAGATAAAACATCGCGTCCTGTCAAGCCTTTATAAACAAAACCACCCGGAGCTCCCGGGCTGCTTCCAAGGTGGTCACTCGATACCAAAGGTGGGACCGCGATGATAAAGTGACGTAGTGCTGACGCGTTTCGTCCCGCCCACAGGGACTTCATCAGAGCATACGTCACTATGCCATCATCCTCTCTAAATAGTGTCTTAACTTGACACACCTGTTGAACTTCTATTAGAATTTTCTGAAGCCACTCCCTATAGGAGATCTTACAAATGCTTCAGTATATTTGAATATATTGCAAAAAAGCACAAAACAAAAATATTGAAAAAATTGCCACATATAGGCGATCACAAAAACCTTAAGGATAATCATTAAGGCTAAAAATTCATAACGCCCATAAAACACTGTGTGTATGGATCAATGAATTTAAAAAAACTTTACAAAAAAACAGTATTAAAAACAGCATTAAAAACGAGCAGCATTAAAAAAACGAACAGCATTAAAAAACGAACATTAGAAAGAGTATAGATTCTTAATACTTCTAAAAACGCTCCAAAAGAGGAGGGGAGGGATCTTGAAAACATAGCAACATGATTACAAGAGTAAAATGTAAAAAACATGAATTGTAAAAAGTATCTAGAGAAACATCCAAAAATATTACATCATTCCAATACTATTCATAATAACATACAACAGTAATATATACCGCATACAAGAAAAACGCATAGCCATAATAGAGACACATAATGAAAGGCAGGAAACATAACTACCATAAAGATTTGTGTCAATAAAATTAGGTAAGGAAATTAAAAAGATCAAAATCAACATTGAGACCCAAAGGAGTGAAAGTTCTTAAATCATATGCTGTCCTCATCTCTTCCTGCCCCATTCTCTGAATGTTATTGCCTCCTCTCCAATGTTTTCCTACCCTTTTAATGCCCAAAAACTTTAGACCTCTAGGGTCCGAATTGTGAGATTTAAGGAAATGTGCAGAAACAAAATGTTGCATATAACCATTCCTAATGTTGCGAATATGTTCATCTATGCGTTTGTGTAAAGGTCTTGCCGTGCGTCCCACATACTGTAGTCCGCACGGACATTCCAATAAATAGATAATATTGTTGGTTTTGCATGTAATTAAATTGTTGATTGTATACTCACTATTAGTTATATTTGATTTGTAGTTCTTGATGCAATTACTACTTTTTGGACTGTTAGAGTTCTTACACGATTGGCAATTTTTGCAATAGAAAAAACCTTTTTCTTGTTGTAACCATCCTGTTTGTTTCTGTTCTTTTATATAACTCTGGACTAAGGATTGTTTTAAACTGGGGGCACCCCTAAAGGTGATACTGGGTCTTTCATTCAAAATGCCCCTCAGATCCTCATCTTCCATCAAAAGATACCAGAACTTATTTATAGTCTTCTTAATGTCCATATGTAGGTTGTCAAAATCAAAAATCAACCTTGTTGTGGGGTTCTTATTCCTTCCAAAATTTGTTTGTGTTAGAAGAGTAGATCTATCGATCTTCTTCACCCCTTGAAAAGCTTCCTCTAAAATTGTCTCGGGGTATTCTTTTTCTTTGAAGTCAGCTAGTAGTTTCACCGATTCTTTCAAAAAGTGCTCATTTTCAGTGCAGTTCCTCTTGAGACGCATCAGTTGTCCCTTGGGGATGTTATTGAGCCAAGGGGGAAAATGTCCGCTAGAAAAATGGATATAACTGTTGACATCTACAGGTTTAAAAAAGGTACGTGTTTTAATGGTGGCATTCTCTATATAAATATATAAATCTAAAAAGACCACCTCCTGTTTACTATACTTGAAATCCAAATGGATATTAAAATCATTCCCATTCAAAAAGGCTAAGAAATCCTGTAGAGAGGCCTCATCTCCCTTCCAAATAAAAATGACGTCATCGATATATCGACGATAGGTAACGAGGCCCGCACCCAGGTAATTATCCAAAAAGGTCTCCTCCCAAAAAGCCATAAAAAGATTAGCATAACTGGGTGCGAACCTCGTTCCCATCGCAGTGCCCGCCACCTGAATATAAAAATCTTGATTGAACCAAAAATAATTGTTATGTAAAATCCACTTAATACTAGCTATTAAAAAGTCTCTCTGTTCCAAAGGAATTTTTCCATCTGTCTCCAAAAATTTAGATGTAGCTTGAAGACCCTTAAAGTGCTGAATGATAGTATAAAGGGAAGCAACGTCCCCCGTCACTAGCCAGAAATCGTCCTGCCATTGATGTTGTATTAAAATATTCAAAATATCCTTGGTATCCTTTAAGTATGACCTAGTGTTTTTCACTACAGGCTGCAAGAAGATATCAATATATTCCGACAGTCTAGAGGAAATGGACCCAATGCCCGATATTATGGGGCGGCCAGGAGGATTTTCTCTGTTCTTGTGGAGTTTCGGTAAAATGTAGAAGGTAGGTATTTTTGGATGATTAATGGACAAATATTCATATTCCTTTTTATTCAAAATATTGTTTATCCGTCCTTCGTTCAGTAGTGCCATTAACGTTATTTTCATATCACTAGTAGGATCTTTTTTCATTATTTTATACGTATTATTATCACTCAATTGTCTTACACACTCCTCTATATATTTGGTTTTTGTCATCAAAACAATCCCTCCCCCTTTATCTGCCGGTTTTATTATTGTATTTTTATCCTCCTTGAGTATTTTCAAAGCCTCTCTTTCTTTTTTAGACATGTTGTTGTTCTTCCTGTTCCCATAGACGGAATTCTTTTTGTTATTAATTTTTTCTAAATCTTTAATGACTAATTTTTCAAACATGTCCATGGAGCTGGATTTGCAGAACTGAGGAAAGAAAGTTGATCTAGTCTTCAAATCTGTATGTACATATGTAGTTATGATCGAATTGCTGTTTTCGGTTGGATTTTTACAGAAAACTTTTTTAAAGTTAAATTGCGGACAAACTTCTTGACATCAATCAATGCTTTAAAACCATCATGTTTACGTGTGGGGGCAAATTTCAATCCCCTACTGAGAACTTCAATCTCCATAGGGGAGAGTATCCTTTCGGATAGATTGAAAATCCCCTTCTGATTCAAAGAGATGATGTTGTCAAAAGGAATTTGTTTAGTTTCTACTGGTATCTCAACGGTCTTTTCATTTTCCTCTTTTCCCTTTTTCTGTCCAGCTCGGCATCCTCTGATGTTGCCGAATCTGAATCGGTTTCTCTTCGTCTCTTCCAGGTTGAACCTGCCGATAAAAAATCCTCCCTTTTCTTTCTAGGGGCAATCGGCCAATCCTTGTTTTTTTCTTGATTTGGTTCGAAAAAGACTTCCTCATTATCAAGTGGTCTAAAACGATTTTTCAAGGGAATAGCATTAGTCCCAGAGACAAATTGATTGTAATGCTGTTTCTGTCTATGAACTTTTTTTGGATGTATCCATTGTTCATTTCTTGTTTTATTATCATACAGAGTTTTTTTGTTCTCATCCCGAATTCTTTTCGGAATGTGACTAAAATGATTCTTTTTAAAATTCACATATGGATCACCTGCATAATATGCATTATTGAGCCTGTGCATAGACTGACTCTTTCTTCGTCCTGAGTGTCCACCATCTCTATAGGGGTTCCTCACAGTCTGCACTGCCGGTTGTTCATGTGTTTTCTTTATTTGTAGACTATTAAAAGTCCACACTTGATTGTGTAGATAATCCAATTTATCACGTTTGTATTTTGTGATTTTTATTTGTTTCGTATCATTTTCTTCCTTATTAAGAAAAACTTCCGTTTGTTTAGAAAGAGTCTTAAAATCTGGAAGTTCAAAGAATGGAGACAATTTGTCTTGTATTTTACCAATCTCTCTATTAATTCTGGACAAATTCTCCTTTTTTCTGGTGATTATAATGCCCATCATGTGGATTGAAAAGCTCTCAAGAGCTTCATTCCAAATCATCATGAATTCTGGTACATCTCTATCAAAAGTCGAGTTCTTAAAAAATCTTAAACCCCTAGGGGTCATCTTTTCATGTAAATACCGTTCAAAAGTTGCTATATCCCATTTTAAACGCATTTCCTTTTTCATAAGGTTTTGGAGATTCTTAAACTCATCTTCCAAAGAATTCTCACTAGTAGGTGCTGTAGTGATCGCGACTTCATCATTAAACAATTGGTTATAATTAAAATCACCATGCTTGTCTCTATATTTGAAAATCGCCATGTTGGTAAACAAAGGTGTTAACTCAGTATAAGTGGATGAAGGGTTAACAGACAAAGAGGGTTTATACTGTGGAAACACCCAAAACAATGAGCAGCAAAAAAACACCACCCTGATATCCACCAAATTCAGAAAGCATATAACATGAAAAACAAAAAATTGGTGGTGTTGCGCTAAAATAAAATAAAATAAAATAAAATAAAAAACTTTTGTATAGTCTATGTTGGAAGCATGCTATTATGCACAGCAAGGAGAGAAAGAAAGTTCTATTTCTCTATAGTTCGTTCAGTGGATATCCAGTCCCTGTTGTGGAAAGGATTTTCAGTGAAATCTTCCAATCCTTTGGAACGAACGACCACTCTTTGGTGAATCTTCATTAAAAGTATATATCTCGAAAAAGGAAAAACTCGATAGTGTTATACCTTTTATTAATATATATTAAAATCTACTGACATAATATACGTACAGAATATAGGTAGTGGGTTCAGGATATGATCTCACCCACTGCCAGATAAAACATCGCGTCCTGTCAAGCCTTTATAAACAAAACCACCCGGAGCTCCCGGGCTGCTTCAAGGTGGTCACTCGATACCAAAGGTGGGACCGCGATGATAAAGTGACGTAGTGCTGACGCGTTTCGTCCCGCCCACAGGGACTTCATCAGAGCATACGTCACTATGCCATCATCCTCTCTAAATAGTGTCAAATATAACTAATATTGAGTATACAATCAACAATTTAATTACATGCAAAACCAACAATATTATCTATTTATTGGAATGTCCGTGCGGACTACAGTATGTGGGACGCACGGCAAGACCTTTACACAAACGCATAGATGAACATATTCGCAACATTAGGAATGGTCATATGCAACATTTTGTTTCTGCACATTTCCTTAAGTCTCACAATTCGGACCCTAGAGGTCTAAAGTTTTTGGGCATTAAAAGGGTAGGAAAACATTGGAGAGGAGGCAATAACATTCAGAGAATGGGGCAGGAAGAGATGAGGACAGCATATGATTTAAGAACTTTCACTCCTTTGGGTCTCAATGTTGATTTTGATCTTTTTAATTTCCTTACCTAATTTTATTGACACAAATCTTTATGGTAGTTATGTTTCCTGCCTTTCATTATGTGTCTCTATTATGGCTATGCGTTTTTCTTGTATGCGGTATATATTACTGTTGTATGTTATTATGAATAGTATTGGAATGATGTAATATTTTTGGATGTTTCTCTAGATACTTTTTACAATTCATGTTTTTTACATTTTACTCTTGTAATCATGTTGCTATGTTTTCAAGATCCCTCCCCTCCTCTTTTGTAGCGTTTTTAGAAGTATTAAGAATCTATACTCTTTCTAATGTTCGTTTTTTAATGCTGTTCGTTTTTTAATGCTGCTCGTTTTTAATGCTGTTTTTAATACTGTTTTTTGTAAAGTTTTTTTTAAATTCATTGATCCATACACACAGTGTTTTATGGGCGTTATGAATTTTTAGCCTTAATGATTATCCTTAAGGTTTTTGTGATCGCCTATATGTGGCAATTTTTTCAATATTTTTGTTTTGTGCTTTTTTGCAATATATTCAAATATACTGAAGCATTTGTAAGATCTCCTATAGGGAGTGGCTTCAGAAAATTCTAATAGAAGTTCAACAGGTGTGTCAAGTTAAGACACTATTTAGAGAGGATGATGGCATAGTGACGTATGCTCTGATGAAGTCCCTGTGGGCGGACGAAACGCGTCAGCACTACGTCACTTTATCATCGCGGTCCCACCTTTGGTATCGAGTGACCACCTTGGAAGCAGCCCGGGAGCTCCGGGTGGTTTTGTTTATAAAGGCTTGACAGGACGCGATGTTTTATCTGGCAGTGGGTGAGATCATATCCTGAACCCACTACCTATATTCTGTACGTATATTATGTCAGTAGATTTTAATATATATTAATAAAAGGTATAACACTATCGAGTTTTTCCTTTTTCGAGATATATACTTTTAATGAAGATTCACCAAAGAAGTGGTCGTTCGTTCCAAAGGATTGGAAGATTTCACTGAAAATCCTTTCCACAACAGGGACTGGATATCCACTGAACGAACTATAGAGAAATAGAACTTTCTGTCTCTCCTTGCTGTGCATAATAGCATGCTTCCAACATAGACTATACAAAAGCTTTTTATTTTATTTATTTTATTTTATTTTAGCGCAACACCACCAATTTTTTGTTTTTCATGTTATATGCTTTCTGAATTTGGTGGATATCAGGGTGGTGTTTTTTTGCTGCTCATTGTTTTGGGTGTTTCCACAGTATAAACCCTCTTCAACTGTACACATGTACGCAGACGACACCGTAATCTATACCAGCAAACCAGATCTCCCGCAGCTGGAGGCCGTGCTGCAAGAACAATTCATAGAGGTAGAAAAGTGGATCAAACACAACAAACTTTTTTTGAATACTGACAAAACTGTTACAATGCTCTTTGGAACCGCACCTAAACTACATAAATTGAAAACACCCCATCTATGTGTGGGGACAAGATCAAATGACTCGCTGACTACAGTCACTTCTCTCAAATATCTAGGTATGTGGTTAGACCCAAATCTATACTTTGGCCCCCACATCGAAAAACTCTCAACTAAACTCTACCCCAAACTAGGTGCCCATTACAGAAACAAATCCTGCCTGAGCCCCGCTGTAAGAAAGCAGATTGTACAACAAATGCTTATGCCAGCCATTGAATACGGAGATGTAGTGTATGCAGCTGCCCCTCAAACACACCTCCAGAAACTTTCTACATTGTATAACTCATTCTGTCGCTTTATGCTACAATTTAACTACATGACCCACCATTGTGACATGTTAAAAGAACTAAACTGGCCGTCGCTGGAATCTAGACGCAAACTTCACCTTTCCAACCTGGTGTTTAAGAGCTTTTCTGGGAAGCTACCACCCTACCTGATTAGGCTGATTGCCCTAGCGCTCCCTCATCCTATAACCTCAGATCCAGGACCAGCACCTTACTTGCAATACCGCATCGATCCTCATTTTCCTACAGAGCACTGCAAATATGGAATAACCTCCCAGACGCCATCAAATCTTCCCCCAGCTTAAAGTCCCTTAAGAGTTCCCTATTAACATACCTCAATACGGAATGCACCTGTAAACATGTAACATAATGACTTTATTTCCTACATATTTATTTTTCTGTTACTCTGTATATTTGCTTTTGTGTTAATATCTTGCATTTTACTATTTTGTATTTCTGTAACCACTCAATGTTCTTGAGCCCTGGACATACTTGAAAACGAGAGAAATCTCAATGTATCATTCCTGGTAAAATCCTTTATAAATAAATAAATAAATCTATTAAGTTTTCTTTAGTTAGACAAGTGATATTTTCCATATAATAATTTTTTAATAAATTTATTGCTTACTGCATATATATGAGTTACTTCAACACCTTTATTAAATTAAAGGTAACAATCCTATAATATCAAATCCTGGAGGCTTGCTCTTATGATTGCACATAGATACCCTTAACTCCTGCTTTGTAGTATCCCCCCCCAAAAAAAAACAGTACTCCTAGGAAGTGCAATATTCACATAAAACGTCAAACTTTTCTTTGTGTTCAAAATATTTATTTGTCCTCACAAAGGTCCATTATTTAAAATAAAGTCCTTCAGTTTTATTTACTATCAGGGTTATTCAGAGAGCGGTGAAAAACAGGAGAATGGCTGGAGAATGGTAAATTCTAGGTCAAAATAGCCGATTTGGAAAGTGAGATGAATGGGAGAATTTTTCTGGTTTGGCTATTTTGACGTAGAATTTTCACTTCTTCAGTCATTCTCCTGCTTTTCAGCGCTCTCTGAATAACCCTGTATATATTCATACTATGCTTTGCAGCTCTGTGATACACTCATACGTGCACCTTACATTAAAAATAGAAGGGACTGAAGTGGTCGGGGTGGACCTGGGAAATTAATGGGACACTGATTATCTGGAGTTCACATCATGGACCTTGTGGGGTCCAAAAAAAAAGGATGTTTTTTCCTAGGCTCGGGGGGGGGGGCTTCATGTATTCTTGCACCTGGGCCCTAAGGTTTCTACTTACGCCTCTGACCAGCGGCACTTAGCTCTGCTGGTGTTATCAGGTTGCGGCTTCGCAGTATTATTACTCGAGCTGCTGGCAATAGGTTTGGTCGTTAAAGGCTCCTGGTTTTTAAAAACCTTTTAAAGTTATTTTAAATTGGAGTGCTTTGAATTCAGTATGTTGTGTGAAATGGTCTCAGACGCACCTGTATAAAAAATGCTTGCGCTCATGTTTAGATAAATATGTGTAAGAAATTAATGAATTTCTGTATTAGACTTTATCTAGATCTTTTTACCCCTTATTTAAATTGACGCCCCCTTCTGTTTTTGTAGCACTGCTCGGGAACCAATGTTAGAACTAACAGTGTTATTCAAAGAGAAATGAAAAGTCACGTTTGGGGACTTTTCGTTCGCTTCAATTCGGCGCGATTTGGCGATCCCATTTCAGCGACCCTGTGGTATATTCAGCAAGCACCACAGGGTCCCCAAAGTGCAAGGAAAACCCGCCGCAAACCCGACGAACACTCACTGCCAACCAGCCGAACACCCACTGCAAAACCCACCGAACACTCACCAAAACCCGCAAAACATCTGGATTAACCCCACCGAACACGCCGGAGAAACCCAAGCAGCCGCAGATCACAGAGCAGAGCAGCCGCCGGATAAAGCCGACAACGCAGATGAATGGAGTGAAAAAAAAACGTTTGCTTGAAGATTTGAAAAGTGAAACGCTGTTTGCAAAGAAACTACTGAGCGAAAATGTCTGAAAATTACATATAAGATCCAATTAATTATAATGAAAAGGGCTGTTACAGAAAAAAGAAAAAACGATTTAAAAAAAATTTATTAAGTATATTAAAGTATATTAAAATTAAAGTATATTATAATAAATGGTTTATTTAGATATTGAATTAAAATGGGGATATTTTTAACATTGAAGCCTATGGGATTCGCCTGAATAAATCTGCCGCATGAAACCACCAAATGGCAGGGAAATTCGGCAACTTTTCACTGCCGATTTTTGTTCTCTGAATACATGAAGCATTGCTTCTCTGTGGGGAATTCACTGCCCTCGAACAGGCACTGTACGTGCAGGCAATTCGAAGTGTCGTTGGGCAAGACACCTAACGGTACATACTCGCCACCCAGGACATACTTGAAAACGAGAGAAATCTCAATGTATCCTTCCTGGTAAAATCCTCTCAAAAAAACAAAACAAAAAAAAACATTTGGCGAACTGCCTGCTCTCTGAATAGCCGTATGGCCAGGAAAGGTAACCGTATGCTGAATTTCACTGTCCTTTCGGCCACAATTTGGATCTCTTTGAATAACCCTATAAGTCTCTACCTTGCCAAAATAAGCAAAAATCCAATAATATTGTAAAAGTGCTCCATGTATTTGTGTATAATTTAAACTAAATAATCATGTTTACCATATATATATATTATTTTTTTCTTTCTGAATGGGGGGGTATAGCAGTGAATTATTAGGTTCTCCTGTTCTCCAATTGTTTTGACAAAGGAAGGCAGGAGTTCTGGGTCCTCAGAATACTGTGTCTGTATCTAGAGTTCAAAATAAGGTTGAAGAAGATTTAGAAGGATGTCACAGCTTCTATTGTGCACAAGGAAATGAAAGCAGTTGAGAGAATAAGAGCTACACACAATTAAGATCTTATTAATTGGAAATGAAACGAGTCAGCGGTAGACTGCTTTAAAGATCTATATCGTGATTTATCTTTTTAAAATTTTAATCAGCATAGTTTTTCACATCATGTATTCTGCTAAAAAAAAATAGTGGTTTATGATAGAGCTTCTTCTCAGTAGTCTAGTGCCTAACAATAATAGAGGCACTGTCTGAAATTAGATATGCACAAGAGACGTTTAACTCTTGAGTTCCTGCTTTAGGAAACAGGGCTTTCACCACATCTATCAGTAGGTAGCATGCAGCGCCAGCCTAAGGTCTTTTTGGGTCTGGAAAGGAAGATTTCTGTGGGCCTATTTCTGGAATCATCTGAAATTAGTCATTTTACTTTATATAACCAGACAGATTGGTACACTATATTGTCAAAAGTATTCGCTCACCTGCCTTGACTCGCATATGAATTTAAGTGACATCCCATTCCTAATCCATAGGGTTCAATATGACGTTGATCCACCCTTTGCAGCTATAACAGCTTCAACTCTTCTGGGAAGGCTGTCCACAGGGTTTAGGAGTGTGTTTATGGGAATTGTTGACCATTCTTCCAGAAGCGCATTTGTGAGGTCACACACTGATGTTGGACGAGAAGGCCTGGCTCACAGTCTTCGCTCTAATTCATCCCAAAGGTGTTCTATCGGGTTGAGGTCAGGACTCTGTGCAGGCCAGTCAAGTTCATCCACACCAGACTCTGTCATCTATGTCTTTATGGACCTTGCTTTGTGCACTGGTGCACAGTCATGTTGGAAGAAGGGGCCAGCTCCAAACTGTTCCCACAAAGTTGGGAGCATGGAATTGTTCAAAGTGTCTTGGTATGCTGAAGCATTCAGAGTTCCTTTCACTGGAACTAAGGGGCCAAGTCCAGCTCCTGAAAAACAACCCCACACCATAATCCCCCCTCCACCAAACATTACACTTGGCACAATGCAGTCAGACAAGTACCGTTTTCCTGGCAACTGCCAAACCCAGACTCATCCATCAGATTGCCAGATTGAGAAGCACGATTCGTCACTCCAGAGAACGTGTCTCCACTGCTCTAGAGTCCAGTGGCGGCGTGCTTTACAGCACTGCATCTGGCGCTTTGCATTGCTCTTGGTGATGTATGACTTGGATGCAGCTGCTCGGCCATGGAAACCCATTCCATGAAGTTCTCTGCGCGCTGTTCTTGAGCTAATCTGAAGGCCACATGAAGTTTGGAGGTTGACTCTGCAGAATGTTGGCGACCTCTTTGCACTATGCGCCTCAGCATCTGCTGACCCCGCTCGTCAGTTTACGTGGCCTACCACTTCGTGGCTGAGTTGCTGTCATTCCCAAACACTTCCATGTTCTTATAATACAGCTGACAGTTAACTGTGGAATATTTAGGAGCAAGGAAATATCACGACTGGATTTGTTGCACAGGTGGCATCCTATCACAGTTCCACGCTGGAATTCCCTGAGCTCCTGAGAGCGACCCATTCTTTCACAAATGTTTGTAAAAACAGTCTGCATGCCTAGGTGCTTGATTTTATACACCTGTGGCCATGGAAGTGATTGGAACACCTGATTCTGATTATTTGGATGGGTGAGCGAATACTTTTGGCAATATAGTGTATGTCTGCCCTTTCTAGCGATGCCTCTCTTTAACCTCTTTGGTTCTGAATTGTGATCTGGCACCTATCGGTGCAGATCGCGGTCCTCTCCCAGAGGTGGCTGACATACTGGATGTCAGCCAGGCCTCCAGGGTCTCTTCCTGCTCACTGATATCATTACATATGCGCAATGACATCAGTTGGGCAGTTAACCACCTAGCTGCCAAGTGGACCTTTGGACCTCCATATCTCCCGATCCATGGCAGCTAGAGGGTCATGTTTGGTATCATTGGAAAAGCCTGATCATGTAAAAATAAAAAATAAAGGCCCCTATTACACTCTTCGCGCAGCGCATTTGCGTGCGCGCAAATGCGCTTTTGCGCGAGGACAAAACCATTTGCTCGGAATGTTGTAGTACGACGTTCGTACAAACGATGCGCGTTATTGTCTACTGCGATTGACCCTGCGCGAACCCAGCGCGAGTGCAAGTGCGTTCGCGCATCCCATACTTACCATTGTCAGCGCGAATGCATTGGAGCGGATGGTATTACGATCTTCGCGCAACGTCATACGAACGACGTTTGCGCAAAGTATCGTAACGTCTTTGAAAACCTGGTGTTAACTTACAATCTGAACGTTCTGGCTGAAACAAAATGAACCTGCACAAAAAAAAAATACAGCACAGTACAGTTACACATTCTACACATACCCAAACAATAAAATTAATAAATTGTTTAATTTTTTATTTTTGTTGCAGCACATATACTCAGATTGACTTTGACAGGCGCAACAACCGAAACCTAGAAAATGGTGGTTCTTAATTCTGATTGGCTGAATCCCGTGAAAAAACAGTCTGCCCACCGATTCCTGCACGCAACGGTCATCTGCGCCCGGCTTTGCGTGTCGGATTTGCGCACGTAAAAAGTTGAAGGTGTAACGTTGGGGGCTTCCAGCCCTACCACCCAACTCACTGATGCAACCACTCCATCACTCTCACCTTGCAGTCCTCTCCTCCTGTTTCCAACCCCAACCCTCCTAGATTGTGAGTTCCTACGGGAATAGGGCCCTCATCTCCTCCTGTACTGTTTGTCAAATGTTGTTCAATGTATTGTAACCCTGTCTGTACTGTGCTTATTGTACAGCGCTGCGGAATATGCTGGCGCTTTATAAATTAATAATAATAATAATAATAATAATAATGAGGTGTGGCTTGAGTGGGGGGCATGGCCTGGTGAAGGTCTTTAAAAACCCTCAGTTAGTTTCAGAAGTTGCCAGATCGTGGTTATCCAATCCTGAGCTCCTTGTACCTACTGCTATAATGATTTAACCTGTTACTGACCTCTGCTTGTGTTCTGACCATTCTGCCTTCTGTTGCCCTAGACTATTTGCTTGTACTACGCTACTGCTCTGATACCGACCCGGCTATTCCATTTGACCATTCTGAACTCTGTATTCCTGATTCTGGCTCGGCTGACTCCTCTCCGTATTGTTAACCCTTTTCTGTCTAGCTAGTTTACCTGGCCAATTCTAAGGACCAGACAGATAGGGATCATTCACAGCTACACTGTTGGTAGCTTCTGGGTTTTGTGGAGTGTTGGGGGTTAAGTACTGCATGGTGGGATCCGGGAACCGTGACATTACGATCTGGCCAATATGGATCCCGCAGATTTAACACAGCACTTGGCTACCTTTGTATCCAGACAGGATGAGCAGGATCATAGGATGGATCAGTTTGCCATTGCCTTACAAACTATCCTGAATCGTACTGCACACCTGGAACCAGTTGGGGTTGCACCCCCGCCTGCTATACCTGTGCCCCCTGTCGTTCAGACATCCTAGGTACACATAATGAGGCAGCCAGTACATAGTGAGCAAGCAGTAATTCTAGAGGTGCTGGAGATCCTGAGAGGGGCTAACAAGCTCATTACTCAGCACCTGGATATCCTGTATGCAAGGTTGCAACCTCCTAGGGACGTCTTCCCAAAGGAGCCTGTTCCAGTTCCAGTTAAAGGTTCCAGAGGACCCCTGACCCTGGAGGAAAGGGTATGGAGGAAGACTCAGGGCTTATGCTTTTATTGCGGTTCTTTCCTGCATAAAAGAATGGACTGTCAATTGCGCCCCCAGAAGTTACCCTCCATGTTCCAGCCTTACCAGGCCCTAGAGTCCACTGCCCTGCACGTCGCAGGACGTCCAAAATCCACTGCCCAACAGGGAGAGACCAGGTGTAATGCCCAGCAGTGGGAAGTCAAGAGTGCTGCCCTGCAGCATGAACAATCTAAGGTGGCTGCTCAGCAGCACAAAGAATCTGAGTCTGCTGTTTGTCAGCTTCAAGTCCTGTCCATGTCTACTGTGCCTAAGCTAGCAGTTCCAGTCAAGAGTGCTGCCCTGCAGCACGAACAAATCAAGTCCACTGCCTCGCAGTGCGAGATCTGGTCCACCGCTAACCAGTTTGAGAGCCAGTCCACTGCACAGCAGTTCAAGAGACAGTGCCAAGTCGGGGTCACCGCTCCACAGTGCCAAGCCAAGGTGGTTGCAAAGCACTGTGAGATCAAGATTGTTGCAGAGCCGGTAGCTGCCCAGCCACGCTCACCTGAGCCGGTAGCTGCCCAGCCACGCTCACCCGAGCCGGTAGCTGCCCAGCCACGCTCACCCGAGCCGGTAGCTGCGCAGCCATGCTCACCCGAGCCGGTAGCTGCCCAGCCACGCTCACCCGAGCCGGTGGCTGTTGCCAAGCCACGCTCACCCGAGCCGGTGGCTGTTGCCAAGTCACGCTCACCCGAGCCGGTGGCTGTTGCCAAGCCACGCTCACCCGAGCTGGTGGCTGTTGCCAAGCCACGCTCACCCGAGCCGGTGGCTGTTGCCAAGCCACGCTCACCCGAGCTGGCTGCTGCCGCCATGTCCGAGTCACCACAGAGTCGTGCTAAAGGCGCTGCCCCTCCTGTCCTGGCCAATGGTGCTACCCAACCGGTCCACACCAAGGGCGCTGCCCCACCGAGCCCAGCTGTCCCGGTGTCTTCGAGCCCAGTGGTTCCAGTCAAGTCGCAGCAGAGCCGTGCCGGGGTCACTGACCCGCAGATCCGTACCACTGGGGCCGTGTTCGTGTTGCCACAGTGCAGAGAGGACACTGTTGCTGTCCATTCCGCGTCCTGTACCAGGGGTAGGAGACGCAAAAGGACTGGTGCCAGTGTCTTCAAACCTGGACCCAGTTTTGGCTCCCACCCTCATAGACGGGGGCGTCTTGAGGAGGATGACGACTCTGATTGGGACCTCAGGGGACTTTGGTGACTGGTGTACGCGAGGGCTCTACGTGCCTACAAGACCCATTGACTTTTTTCTTGTTATTTTTCTTGTTGTCCTCTTTTGAGCATCCGGCGTCTGCTCGTGGAGAGGGGGGTACTGTAACGTTGGGGGCTTCCAGCCCTACCTGTGTGCTTGAGGACAGCAAGTCTGATGCTGCTCGCTGACCACTGCCCGGTTTAAATGGAGACAGGCAGGGAGGTGTTTTCATGAGGTGTGGCTTGAGTGGGGGGCATGGCCTGGTGAAGGTCTTTAAAAACCCTCAGTTAGTTTCAGAAGTTGCCAGATCGTGGTTATCCAATCCTGAGCTCCTTGTACCTACTGCTATAATGATTTAACCTGTTACTGACCTCTGCTTGTGTTCTGACCATTCTGCCTTCTGTTGCCCTAGACTATTTGCTTGTACTACGCTACTGCTCTGATACCGACCCGGCTATTCCATTTGACCATTCTGAACTCTGTATTCCTGATTCTGGCTCGGCTGACTCCTCTCCGTATTGTTAACCCTTTTCTGTCTAGCTAGTTTACCTGGCCAATTCTAAGGACCAGACAGATAGGGATCATTCACAGCTACACTGTTGGTAGCTTCTGGGTTTTGTGGAGTGTTGGGGGTTAAGTACTGCGTGGTGGGATCCGGGAACCGTGACAGAAGGCTGAAAAACTGTGCTTGGAGCGTACTACTACGTTAATTTGCGCGCGCTAATGTTTTTTTCCGTGAGCAAAAAAAATTGCGCTCCGCGAACGCATTTATGCAAAGCGTGTGATAGGGGCCAAAGTGTGTTTTTTTTTTAAAAAAAAAATAGATAATTCTAGGGGTATAATAAAAGAGCATGGCCTTTCCAATGATACCAGAGATGACTAGATTTGGTGTAAAAATAAAAAAAATTATTTAAAAAAGTGCTTTTTTAAAAATTTTTTATCCGGGTCATATAATAAAAAAGGACTTCAAATCACGTTTAACCCTTTCGCTGCTGAGTTCATTTTTACCATTTTCGCTCATCATGTTTAAACGCGATTTTATTATACGACCCAGACAAATTATATAAAAGTCCTGGTGGTGTGGTTTGGGAGTCAGCGCTTCCTTCAAAGCATATAGTCAGATGTAAAGATGGAGCCTCTTATAAATGCTGGTGTTCGGCAGACATGTGCCTCAAAATAAAATATAGCACATGTCTGCTGAACACCTGCATTTATAAGAGGCTCCATCTTTACATCTGACTATATGCTTTGAAGGAAGCGCTGACGCCAAAACCACACCACCAGGACTTTTGCATTGACTTTTTGGTGGATATGGGATATACCACCAGGTGAAGGAGATAAGCTACTGGACTCTTCATATGTGATATACAACATTGCAATATTTGATGATTTTATTTGTACCCGTCACCTTGGTCTTAATCTATATATATATTTATATACTTTGCTATTTTATATGTTTTAAAGGGAGAATTTTTGAGACCACTAAAGGGAGCCATAATACAGATTCCCCCCCACTTGCGCAGATAAATTATATATTGTTCTTTCCGGCAGACTTGGCAGATTCATAACATATCATTATTATATGTATACGTCATGTCCTGCCTGAATATTATAACAAAAAATGCAATAAAATTTGAATTTTCAATCATCTACAGTGTGTAAAGTGTTTTTTCCACATTTTATCATGCAAGCCTTTGCGGTTATATTTTCTATGGTGTGCTTGTTAGAAAAATTAGAAATGGGGTTACATTTTTTTGGGGGGAAATTACTTGATTTTTAGCAAAACCCCCCATAGAAAAAAATTGTTAGTGCAGCATCATTGTTCACATTATAACTGAAATGGGAACAATATTGCTGCATTAATAAAACAAAAAAAACCCTCTTTTATTATTTTGTTTAATTTTTTTATTTAATTTTTTTTTCTTTACTTTTAACATGATCATATTTGGTATCATTGGAAAGGCCATGCTCTTAACCCTTAGCAACCCCTAGCATTAACCCCTAGCTGCCACAGTTCGGGAGATAGGGAGTCATTGGACCCCCCTATCTCCACCATAGGTTACATCTAGGGGTTAACTCCCAAACTGACGTCATCGCGACCATGCGCAATGATGCCAGTAGGCGGGGGAGATCCTGGAAGCTTGGCCGATATCTAAGATGTCAGCCTGCTCCGGTAGGGGACCGTGATCTGGCGCTTGTTGGCACCCCAAGGGGTTAAATGCAGCCACCACTTGAAAGGGCAGGCTGTGCCCTTCAAAGAGGTGCCTGCCTTTTTTTGGTACCCCGTACCTCCCCTTCAGGCACCTTCCCTGCACTGGTGGGGTGCCTGGAATGACGCTATTCGTGCGGCTGGAGTCCCAGAGGCTGGGCTGACATCCAAAATGTCAGCCCACACCAAGAAGTCAGCCCACACCGGGAGGCCACAGAGATTGGCTGGTATCCTGGCCAATCGCGGCTGCAATGGCAGGATGCACTCAGCACGTCCTCCGCAGCCAAATCCCCGCGTGGCTGGATGCGCTGAGCGCGTCCACCGCAGCGAAGGGTTTAAACAAGATGAGCATAAAATAGTCAAAATGAGCTCAGCACACAGAGAGGAAATGGCTTAGCAGTGAAGGAATTAAAAAGGAAAAACATGTAATAATTGGGTATTTCTAAACTCAGGACAAATTTTCGAAACTATTTAGCTGGGATCCTCTTGGCGGTTGTAGATTTTGGGGGCCAAAGTTCGAAACAGTGTGTTTTTTCCATTTATTTTTCATCATATTTCCTAAATGTTTTTATTGTAAATTATATGATATGATGAAAATAATGCTACCGTTAGATACTCCGTTTAACGGCAAAAAAAACAGTATATAATATGTGTGGGTACAGTAAACGAGTAAGAGGTAAAATTAGAGCGAAACACAAACAGCACAGAAATGTAAAAATAACAGTTGGTACTTTCGGACTGACAATAGTAAAACCGCCCAGTCACTATGGGGTTACAGTCATTTTGACTTCAAGGTCTCTGACACTCTTTGCAACTTCTTATTTATTAGGGTTATAGTTATCCCCATCTTTTGGGGTACTTATCAATCTGGTACATTTATGATATCCACCAATTGGCTATTTGAGTGTATTTTTAAATTTTATAAAAAATTTCTGTTGTTTTTTTTCTTTTTTTTGGACCAGTCTGATTTTAGTTTTGTGTAAAGTTCCTTTGATGTTTGCCTCCACTAAAACTGATAATGCCAGGGGTTATGTAATAATTTACCTAAGGCATACTATTGGTTTTCACAATATCATCTCTCTCTTTTTTAGTTTCAAGGGAGGGATACCCCATCAAATATTTAGTGAATACCCCACTGTCCTAATCTCCAAACTACTATCAGGTATTTTCATTGACTATTTGCCTCTGTTGTATACATCTCCATGACAACGTAGAATATTAAAATGTAACCAAAAAAAGTACAATATTTTCATATGTTTTAGGCTGCTGTCAGACAAGCGTAGTGTTCACGTCCGTGATTGCGCCTAAAAGTACGTCCGTGATAGCATGAAAGAAAGTCCATTGGAGCCTGACACATGAAGTACGTCCGCACTGAACTGCGGACGCATGACGGACGCTGCAAACGGACGCAGGTTAGGCAAGAACGTAATACTGCTAGAACGGACGTGCGGAGTGCGCCACGTCCACAACGTCTGCATAGCTTTGTGTGTGAGTGATGGAGCATGGTCAGACGGACTGCATTTATACGTCCAGCATTTTTGACGGACAGAATGTTTTTTCATTGTAATTTATTTTTCCCTCCTACATCCGTCAAAAATAACTTCAGTGAAAAAACGGACTGTGTGACCACTACTGCGTCATCCGTACTGACGATGTCCGTACTGCACGGACGTACAGTCCGTAGAAATCACGCTCGTCTGACCCTAGCCTAATACCTGTAAGGAGCGTCGCCGCCGGCGTAATAAAAAGTCTATATCCAGCGCCGGCTCGTAGTGATGGGACATTCACTAGTATTCGCAATACTCCCCTCTGCCTGTGCAGTGCTCAGGTGTTGCTTTAATCACCTTAATGCTCCATGCTTAAAACCCAGCCACACCTGAAGCTCAATGCTTTTTCATTACCTTGGAATCTCCAAGCTGGAATGAGCTAAACCTGTATTGTCCAGACCTGTTTAAAGACCTTCTACTGCAGACCGGTTTAAAGACCTTCTGCTGCAGACCTGTTTAAAGACCTTCTACTGCAGACCTGTTTAAAGACCTTCTGCTGCAACCCTGTTTAAAGACCTTCTACTGCAGGCCGGTTTAAAGACCTTCTGCTGCAGACCTGTTTAAAGACCTTCTACTGCAGACCTGTTTAAAGACCTTCTGCTGCAACCCTGTTTAAAGATCTTCTACTGCAGACCTGTTTAAAGACCTTCTACTGCAGACCGGTTTAAAGACCTTCTGCTGCAGACCTGTTTAAAGACCTTCTACTGCAACCCTGTTTAAAGATCTTCTACTGCAGACCTGTTTAAAGACCTTCTACTGCAACCCTGTTTAAAGATCTTCTACTGCAGACCTATTTAAAGACCTTCTACTGCAGACCGGTTTAGGCTAGGGACAGATGAGCGCATTTTCTGCGGCCACCGTCAAAATGTACGTCGATGCGTGCGCACGCATTTTTTCACGGAATACGCTTAAGTGGTCAGACGATGCGCAATTCTGGACGTATTTCATGACGATGGGGTAAAAAGAAGTCTAGGGAAATCCGGCTGTTTGAACGTTATGTTGGCCGCACACTAGCAGCGTCTGACGTCTCCTAATCACGCACACACGCTGCTATGCGGCCGCAGCGCACTCTGTACGTCAGTACCAGCGGTTTAACGTTCTCGAAAAAATGCGTTCATTTTCCACTTGCGTTGCGCGGCCGGACTTTTGTGCGACCGTACGTCGTATATTGGCCGTCATTGCCCGTCATCTGCTGCTAGTGCGGCCGTGATTATGTGCGCCAGAACGCGCGTTCGCACTGCCTCAGTCTGACCCTAGCCTTAAAGACCTTCTACTGCAGACCTGTTTAAAGACCTTCTGCTGCAGACCTGTTTAAAGACCTTCTGCTGCAGACCTGTTTAAAGACCTTCGGCTGCAGACCTGTTCAAAGACCTTCTGCTGCAGACCTGTTCAAAGACCTTCTGCTGCAACCCTGTTTAAAGACCTTCTGCTGCAACCCTGTTTAAAGACCTTCTGCTGCAACCCTGTTTAAAGACCTTTTGCCACAGTTCCTGTCAAAGACCTCCTATCACAGTTCCTGTTAAAGACCTCCTATCACAGTTCCTGTTAAAGACCTTCTATCACAGTTCCTGAATCATCAACCCGCTGCCCTGCATCCTGCAGAATCCATAACCCGCTATCCTACAGAATCATCAACCCGCTGTTCTACAGATACAGAACCCTCTGCATTTCCCAGGACTCTCTGCCTATACCTGCAATCTGCATATATCATATATATATTTCTCCCTGTTCAATAAATCTGTTTATATAAACAAACTGCCTTGTAAGATCCCATTCATTGCATATTGGCTTGACCTCTGCTGCCCCGGAACCTGGATCCTGACAATACCTTGCACTGACATTCTAGGCACCGTGACCATTCAATTATATTTGAATGGTCATGGTGACCTGAATATCCTCATCCCTCCTTCCTTCTTAGAGGATTCTCATTCTTTCAGGATTAAGATCAAGAATGAAGAATTCAGTATATTAGTGACCAATGATTCTCAAAGCCACAATAATAGCCAATAGAGTCGCTGGATGTGCAAGACAGTATCACGCCCCGTCGTGGTCACATGACAGGAGGAGGTTTAATGGAAATTATGGCTATAGAGGAGGAAGAGCTGGTGCGTTATGTATTAATGGGATACTTTATCAGCTAAACAGGGACTGTAGACACCGAGGGCCCTATTACATTCCTCGCGCACAATTTTGCACAGGCGCAAAGATGCGTTAACGCGAGGGGCAAAACCCTTTGCGCTGAACGTCATATTACAATGTCTGCGCAAAAAATGCGCGTTAACGTTTAACGCGGAGGGACCTGCACGAGCATAATGAACTGTGCTCGTCCTATACTTAACATTGTGAGCGCAAATGCGTTTGTGTGCTGGTGCGCGTATGGTATCACAATCTTAGCGCAAAATTTAACGGACAACGTTTGCACGCATAATTTTAACGTTTTTGAAAAGCTGGCAGAAAATTGTAACAACCTGACCGTACCAAACTGCGGATTCATAACGGAGAACGTCGATGCGCATGGTTTTATTACTAGTTACTAGATCTGTCAAAAATTACCACTACCTTGTCTTCCATCAAAACGTACGTCTGTTGTTCGCAGTCCGCACAAAAATGACGGACTCGGGTCAAAAAATGACGGGCTCACGTCAAAAATGACGGACTCGCGTTAAAAATTACATTGCACTCACTGATTTCTGCGCAGTATTTTGCGCGCCGGTTTTCCGAACGCTAATTTTTGACGGGTGAAAAAATGCGCGAGGATAGTAATACCACCGTTAATTTTCATGCGTTAATGCTTAATGCTGTGCGTAAAAAATCCTGCACTGCATGAGCGTTTTTGCCTTAGGAATGTAATAGGGCCCAGAGTCTAGGAGAGGTTATTACTTAACCCCTTAATGCCGCAGGACATACAATTATGTCCTGCATTAGGCGGGCTTTAACGCCGCAGGACGTAATTGTACGTCCTCAGCGTTTGAAGCCCCCCTCCGGCGATACTCACCTCCTCCGGTCGCTCCCACGCTGCTCTGACTCCCACGGAGTCAGATCGGCGTGTATCCCTCCTCCCGGCGCACTGACGTCATCGCGCCGGTGGCACGATGACGTCAGTTTCAGGCGTCGTCCCCCCGTCGGCGCAGGGGAAGTGCCTGAAGGGGAGGGGGGATCCTTTGGATCCCTCTATCTCCCCTTCGCCGTAGACCAGGAGGCTGTGGCCAGCATCGCTGGAAGGGGTACAGACTGACCTTTCCAGCGATGTAGGGGGTTAATCCCTTAGTTGCCAGGTCACGGCCTGGCACCAATCGGTGCAAGACCATGGCCTTTTTCCAGTGGGGGCCACCATCTTGGATGGCAGACCCGACCTCTGGGTCTCCCCCGCGTCAACTGACTCATCGTGCCATGCGCGATGATGTCAGTTAACCGGGCAACCCCCTAGCTGCAAAGGGATTTCCTATGGAAATCCCATAGAGGAGATAGGGGGATATTTGAACCCCTTTATCTCCTGATCAGTGGCATCTAGTGGGTCATGTCTGATATTGCTGGAAAGGCCGAAGCATGGCCTTTCCAATGATATCAAACATGACCATGTTAAAAGTAAAATAAAAGTTTAAAAAATGTAAAAATAATAAAATAATTAATTAATAAAAAAAAATATATATATTTTTATTGCAGCACTATTGTTCACATTTCAATTATAATGAGAACAATGATGCTTCACTACTAATTTTTTTGGGGGGTTTAGCTAAAATCATGCAATTTCTCCCCAAATAAAAATGGGTTCCCCGTTCTAATTTTTTTAACAAATCTACCCCATAGCATATGACCGCAAAGGCTCGGATAATAAAATTAAAAGAAAAAAACACTTTACACACTGTGGATGATTGAAATTTTATTGAAAATTCACATTTTTTTATTTTTTTTTTACATTTTTTGTTATAGCATTTTGGCAGGGCATGACATATACATATAATAATGATATATTATTAATCTGCCGAGTCTGCCGGAAAGAACGATTTATAATTTGTCTGGATGGTATAATAATACGTGACTTAAAACCGCGTTTAAAAACGGTCAAAATGAGCTCAGCAAACTTCTACTTCGAAATAGCGCCGAAGTTGTAAAATTACTCCCGTCCTTAAGGGGTTAAACATACAAAAGATAAGTGGTTTCTGTCATGGACCTGACATCTGGCGCTCCTCAGAGAGCCACAAGGAACTGACTCTGCTCCAATTTTAAAGACCATTTTTCCTTTCTTTCGATTTTGCGTTTAAATACTGTCTGGACAATCTCTGTATGTTATTACTCATGTGATTTTATGAAGAGTGGTGTATTTAAAATGTATCCTCTATTGTGTGAGTGTAGATTCAGATGTAGAAAACTGTATGTATGTGATTTGCTCCAGTCTCCATTTTGCCCAGCCCAGCATGGGTCCAAAGGACAAAGGACCTCATGGCCCCAAGATGGAGGATACAGCAAACCAGCTGATTTGAGGCTTTTCCAAGACCTCATCTGCCTAATCCCCTGGACAATGGGGGAGCCTGAAAGGGCAAAATAGAGGATACAGCAAACCAGCTGATTTGAGGCTTTTCCAAGCCATCATCTGCCTAATCCCCTGGACAATGGGGGAGCCTGAAAGGGACCTGATTGGGGAAAGGAGCCAATCAGTGCTGGTTGTGTGAGTGGGGGAGTTTTAAATCTGTGTGTGTGAAGTTGTATAAATGACCCTGTTGAAACCCCATAAAAGCAATTCACTGTTTTAAAGCATACAGCCACGTCTGGTGTCTTCATTGGAGAGCTACAATCACTATTGCAGGAGACACTCAGCGGTCTCCTGCATCACCACTCAACCTAGGAACGGGATCCCCAAGGCAGCACCGCACCATCTCTCCAGACGCTGGACCAACGCCATTTCATCCTCCAGGCCGCTCGAGACGCCGAGTGCCGTGCCACTCGGTAGTCGGGCCAGACGCCATCAAAGGGGGGGTCAGAGAGCAGGACCGCAGGCGGACTTCCATCCCGCCACAGTTTCCTCACTACATTTTGGCTGTAGTTTGTTGTCACACTTTGACGTATAAACATGATTGGTGTGAGGTTTTACTAGTCCCACTTGTGTGTATTTTTTGCTTTTGAGGTTACCACCTAACCCTTATGGATCCCCATATCCATTTACCCCAGATTTACCCTTTAAATGATTAAAATGTGTTAGATTTACGACCCTCACAAAAATACACATTCAACAGGACCCCTTATACATTGCTGCTATAATATATAAGCAAATGCAAAATCTTTTTTTCTATCGCCTGCAACCAACCAACCATGGATATTTATTGTGTTCATTTTCCAGGAACATTCTACGTAAATGTGCAGAATCTGACTCTATGACCTTCCAATATAATTGTTTAAAGGCGGTTTATTGGGAGCAATCTTTCCAATACAATGAAAGTTCAGATGTAAAATTGCGCTTGTAAATACATATTTTAAAATGAAACAGATCTTCAATCAGCCTCTGTATCCCAGGCAGGCATGTCACGTAAATGAGGATCAATTATGCACAAGCGACAAGCAATACCTCTTGGCCATTTTGCTCCTAATGGGAATTGCCTGACATTTCTACTGAATCAATCAGCAGTTGGGGAGGAAATTCACTATGTGATGGCTGCTTGGCCTTGGCCCTTTCTTGCCTCATGAAATTTAAGTTTATGAGCTTTAGTCCATTTCCTTGGGGAACAGATAGCATGTTTTCTTTTATGAATCAGGATTATAGTATGACCTAATTTTCTCATCTATCCTGTCTTCTCTTTTAAATGCTGTCTTGTTATTGCTGTGACCTGGATAATAAATATAGACCGCGAGTGTGTGTTTTGTGAATCAAAACATAGTCAAAGATTGTCAAGTATAACTTCAAGGATATTTTTTTTTCTGGTTTACTCAAGCAGCCGTTTTCATTTTAGTTTTCTCGTATTATTTATTTATTTATAAAGTATTTTACCAGGAAGGATACATTGAGATTTCTGTCCTGGGTTCAAGAACATTGAAGTGTTACAGTTACAGAAATACAAAGTAATAAAATGCAAGATATTAAAAAAACAACACAAATATATAGATTAACACAGAAAATAAATATTTAGGAATTATAGTCACTATCAGGGTAATTCAAAGAGATTCGAAAAGTCACTGCACGTTCGGTGACTTTTCGTTCTCTTCAATTCGGTTCCTTTTTGCGACCCTGCGGTGTATTCAGCAAGCACCACAGGATCCCCAAATTGCAGGGAAAAGATGCCGCAAACCCGACGAAAACGAACCGCAAAACCCAGCGAATGCACGCCGAAAAACCCCAAAAACTTCTGGATTAACCCGTCGAAAAACCCGAGCAGGAGCCGATCACACGCAGGGAAGCAGCTGAGACCACAGACGAGGCAGTGAATAAATTAGCAAAACAGTTTGTGTGAATGTTTGAAAATGAAACGCTGTTTGCAAAGAAACTACTAAGCGAAAATGTCTGAAATTTACATATGAGGTCCAAGGAATGATAATAAAGAGGTCTGTTACAGAAAAAATAAGTAAACTTTAAAAAAAAAAATCGGACTTTTAAAAAAAAAAATCTGAAAAATGCTTAAAATATCCTAAAAAATCTATAAATAAAGAGACTCTTTACTGCAGAATTTTATAATGAACGGTTTATTAGATATTAAATTAAAACAGAAATATTTTTAACATTGAAGCCTATGGGATTCTCCTGAATAAATTTGCCGAATTAAACCACCGCATTAGGGGAACCTTTCACTGCTGGTTTGTGTTCTCTGAATAGCCGAAGCAGTGCTTTTTCATGGGGATTTCACTGCCCTCGAACAGGGACCGAACAGGCACCGTATGTTCAGGCAATTCGCTAGGATTTGGCTAATTGCCTGCTCTCTGGATAGTCGAATGGTCAGGAAAGGTAACCGAACGCTGATTTTCATCGTTCGGTTACCTTTCTCAAGCAATTCGGAGCTCTTTGAATAACCCTGTATGTTACATGTTTACAGGTGCAATGTTATTATGTATTGTAATCAGTCTAATACAGATACCCATGTTATCCATTGTTTCCTAAAAAAAGTCTAGCAATCACCCTTGTGTTAATTTTTTATGAAAGCTATACAGTAAATGCAAGTTAAATTATTTATAATGTTAAATTCTCACGTTGGCCAATCTTGACAAGGTATTTTTTTAAGTATTAAATAAGATAATTTAAAAATCAATGGATAGCACCATCGTTTTACATATGAATATATTCTCAAAGCAAATTAAAACATAATACTTGATACAGTTTTTGTGCATATACTTATCTCGCAAACAAAGTCAAGATTCAATGGCATAATTCAATTTAGTAACTTGATTTAATAGATATATGTAAATATAATAATATAACATGGATATCTATAATAATATACAGACAGATCTTTATTTGTATTTATTATGAAAGTGACAGAAATTGAGAAAATGGGTGATTTTGCTTTAAATGTATTTAGTCTCCATTGAAAAATTTAAAACGTGCCTTTAGTCCAACTGTGCCATTATTGATTCAGAGAGACACAATAATTAGGTAATTATTTCAAACATTAAGGGCCATATTACATAGTTGGTGCTAACTTAACCAGAGCTGTTGTAAACTTCCCAGAGCCATTATAGCCTATGGAGGTTTTAAGTTTACAACAGCTCTGGTTAAGTTAGCACCTGCTTTGTAATATTGCCCTAATTGTCTGCTTGGTATTCCAAGTCGAGAAGTAAATTAATTTACTACTCAACTTCAAAGGGTTCTTACTACTGTTTTGCTCATAGGATCTCCTGACATACATAAGATATCTGAGGACCAATATGCAATTAAAGGGACACTCTAGGCAACATGACCACCTAAGCTATTTTAGGTGGTCATGATGCCCGGAGTATTCCCTTGCCTGTCCCTCCTGCCTCCGCTCAGCCGATCGTTAGGAAAGGCTGAAAACAGCTGAGAGAGGCGGAGGACTTTACTCCGCCCTCCCAGCTGTCAGTCAGCAGAGCGGGAATCATATTTCCCGCTTCTGCCGACTTTTGCCGAGTAGGAGACGTCATCGCGCTTTCAGCGCGATGACGTCTCCAACTCACCGCAGAAGCTGGCGGCTCCCTCTGAGGGTTAGTGTTGCGCGCATCCTCTTGCACGCAACACTAATCCTCAGAGGGAGCCGGGAGGAAGCCTGCCGATTGGCTGGCTTATGTGAGAGGCGCGCATGCGCGCTTCTCAGGTAAACCAGAAGCCAAGAAGCATGAAGAAGGACGGGAGCGGAAGAGGAGGGAGGTGAGTATAAAAAAAAAAAAAGACGCCGCTGGAAAGAAGAGGATTTTAGGGTAAGTACTACAGTTACAAAAAAAACAAAAGATTTATTAAGGGAATAGGGATAGGTTAGGATAAAAAAACAGGGGGTGATTTTTTGAGTAGAGTGTCCCTTTAAGTACCTACGCATTGCTCAGTCAGTCCCATAAAACATCACAATGGTCATGTGGGCAAAGTCTGACCCTATTTGCTTTTTAACAGATACATTTTATCCCTTAATAACATCTTATCCTCTTAAATGCCTCGTATTCTCACAAACTCCCTGTCAAAACTGATAGTAAATTTATTTCATCCGTCTATAAGCCTTTTATTAATTCCTGTCTGACATTCTCCTTACAGATCTTTATAAGCAACATGTGTTTCAATTACCTTCCACCCCACTTGTAAGCCGCATGTCCTATCCTGTATTGTAGTTCTATGATTCCATCCTGTATTTTAACCCCATTCTTCTCAATCGACTCCTTAAAAATACTACACATTCTTATCTTCGTTTTTCTTTGTACTTGTCTGTTGGCTATTTCTGTGCTTCTATATAGCAATGCTGGCGTTCTCAGCTATGCCTTATAATGGCTCTGCTCTATAGGCTTCACTTTGTAATTGTTATGGGAACCTAAGCATTGCTTCTGCTATTTGAGAAAGTATATTTTATTTTACCAGGAAGGATACATTGAGATTTCTCTCGTTTTCAACTATTTGTCACTCTATCAGGTTTATTCAGAGAGAGGTGAAAACCAGGAGAATGACTGGAGAAGAAAATAGCCAAAACAGAAAAATTCTCAGATTTATCTAATTTTCCAAATCGGCTATTTGGTCTAGATTGATCATTCTCCTGGCAATTCTCCTCGTTTTCACCTCTCTCTGAATAGCCCTGTAGATGTGGGTATCATGTGGATTTAAACTTAACTTTTACGTGTTGTCTCTCCTTTTTAGTTTTTTTTTAAATAGCTTTCAAAGACTTATGGACAGGGGGTGTTGGAATACAGGAGACATGTTTGAGTGCTTGCATGTATTTGTAGAATGAATATATCTTATGGCTAGCATTGTACATCCTGCTGAGAATCAAAGACAACAGAGAAATTGGCAGGAAGTTCCAAATATTACTGCATGCCAGGTACACTTGACACAGGTGTTTAATATGCATGACTTGCTATAAGTTTTAATTTGGATATTTAGCCTGGTTATAAGTATTATAATTCAGTGCTAGAGACAAGCTAATTGATGTCAATACGATTTTTGTGATGTTGTGTGAATAAAAAAGAAAACCTTTTTTAAAATAGCAGAGTTTTTTATTTTTATACCAGTTCGGTGACGTGTGGCAGCTGATCGACTTTTTTCGGCGACATGCGGTGGTCAATTCGTAGGCATTCGGCTGATCGGCAGCTATTTTCAGTGGTCTGTATGGAGGTTGGCAACATTCGGCAGGCTGATGGGTGGCGTTCAGCGGATCCCGTACGGTTCACTTCATGGACTCTGTGGTGAATACTGAATTCACAGCAGGGTCGGCAAACTGAAATTGTTGAAATGCACAGAAGGGTGCCAAAAGAGAGAACACTCTCTGAATAACCCCTTAGCTAAAGTGTACTTACTCTACTACTTGTGATTTCTGTATAAACAGTCAGTGAGTGTCCATGAGTGAGCGAATGCCTTGCCGTACAAAAGGTATCGGACATAGATTCACTGTTGCTATATTGAGCTATTCACATTCCTCTGCATTTTAATATTAAGGGCTACATTACATTCTCAACGCTAAAACGGGAGCGTAAGGGAGAAAAAACTGCGCACGCAGTTTTCTCCCTACCACCCCCTTTTAACGTAAGATTACAATGCAAGCGCTTAAAATGCTGCCGGCATCCTGGGATGCTTGCGGCAGCGCTAAGTGCCGCCGCGAGCATCCACTCGATGGAGTCCATAGGACTCCATTGAGTTTCCCCTGTGCTGGTCGCCTCGCGAGATATGGAAGGTCGGCAAAGTGATCTGCAGGGAGAGACTGGGGGACTTTTTCCCCCAGTCTCTCCCTCTTTTCCCAGCGACAGAGGAGGTGGACGGAGCCGCGGTCCTCGTCACGGGATACTAGGTGAGTATCTGATTTTTTGGGGGGGGATTTCTGTAGGTGCTAATGGATTCTGCACCAGCAGAATCCGTTAGCCCCAAGTCCAGGATGTGGTTAACATTTTACTAAACACAGTCGGACGTTAATCAGCGTGAAGGACTTTGTAATCCTAACGCTGATTAACACTTTGCGCTCCCAATGTTAAGTACAGGGAGCGCAAAGTACAGTAACCTCGCGCTGAAAAGCACAAGGTACCAAACGGTAATGGATTACTTAACCCATTAGCCTTTGTATTGTAATATGCGGTAGCCACCGAGGCTAACGTTAATGCTCGCGCAGGTGAGCATTAACGTTAGCACCAAGATTGTAATGTGGCCCTAAGAATTTGTACTTAATTTTTAAATCAAAAGGTGTCAGAACACAAAGTGCTTATAAGAGAGGAGAGGTCCTGCAACCTGTTCCACAGGATCCCCCACAAATTAATCCCTGTTAATAATATAATAGTATTAAAAGAGAAAGGGGGTTTGTGAGTAGGGATGAGCCGAACACCCCCGAGTTCGGTTCGCATTCGAACTCAAACTTTTCAAATGTTCGAACTCGAACTCAATACAAGTCAATGGGGCTGAAAGTTCGATTTTTAGAGTGCCCTCCAAGAAGGCATATATGCTAGATATTTGCCATAAAAGGTGTATGGGGGTCCGGGTATTGCCCTGGGGGACAGGAAACAAGGACAAAAAGTTTAAAAAAGGCGTTTTTAAAGGGACAGTGAGTTTTCCATGAAATAAGGGTTAAAAATAAAAACGAAAAATTCCTTCAAATATCATGCCTAGGAGGTCCCCATGACCTGCCCGTGAAGTGGCGGATTTGTAGGATGTATAGAAACATTTAAAAACAAAAAAAGACGTTTCAAATGACTGTAAATGCTTTTCCTTTTAATCTATTCATAAACAACTGGTTGGGGCTGCAGTCTGTATTAAAAGAGGAGACCGGGGTATCTCCGGTACATTGTGCTTATACTGCAGTGGTATCTCTGGTACATTGTGCTTATACTGCAGGGGTATCTCCGGTACATTCTGCTTATACTGCAGGGGTATCTCCGGTACATTCCGCTTATACTGCAGGGGTATCTCCGGTACATTCCACTTATACTGCAGGGGTATCCCCGGTACATTGTGCTTATACTGCAGGGGTATCTCCGGTACATTCTGCTTATACTTTAGGGGTATCTCCGGTACATTCTGCTTATACTGCAGGGGTATCTCCGGTACATTGTGCTTATACTGCAGGGGTATCCCCGGTACATTGTGCTTATACTGCAGGGGTATCTCCGGTACATTCTACTTATACTGCAAGGGTATCTCAGGTACATTGTGCTTATACTGCAGGGGTATCCCCGGTACATTGTGCTTATACCAGGGCAGAGCCTCCCCTGCCATGCCAGTAAATTAATGTGCTCATTGTGTGTAATGACATGTGATGTGTGTGTGTACATTTAAACTGTAAATAAATGGTTATTTATACTCATACTCACCTCTCCACGCTCCCTCGCTGTGCTTGCTTCTTCTCTCTGTCCGCTTTTTTTTCTCCTGCGCTTTCACTTCAGTTTGCCGGCTCCTGTGTGTGTGTGTGTGATACACTACACAGACAGCAGGGGCAGCACTGAGCCAGCCTAGGCTACGCAATTTATGCAGCTCAACGCTACGCTAATTGCGGAGCTCAAGCTGGTGGCAGGCATGCTCGTCATTGTCTCCAGGCAATGACAGCAAATGAAACTTGAGCCAATGGGAAAGCTCCATTGTCTCAAGCAAGTTTTTTTTTTTAAAAAAAAGCCCGCCATGGGAGGCAGTGCTCCCCATGGTTTGATTGACGCAGGACAGTCATGTGACTGTCCTCGTCAGTCGTGGGGGGCGGGCAGACAGATCACAGCAGCGTGACTGTGACAATCCCCTCCAGAAAGTGCTGAGCGCATGTGCGTGTGATAAACACACACACATAGTGTGTGTGTGTGTTTATCTTTGCACGCACATGCGCTCAGCACACTCGGGGGGGCTGTCACAGTCACACACACAAGCTCACAGCGTGCACTGGCTCCAGCAGCTCCTCCTACTCACTAACGAGGCGATGACAGCGTGCCAGCGCCACAGAGACTCGCGGGAAGCAGCTGGACGAGGCGCGGTGCTCGCAGGGACCCCATCACCGACCTCACCTCTCTCCTCTCGGACAGGCGGGCACTGGCAGGCAGGTTTGTTCTTTGTGCGAGGAGTGTAATCCATCCATCCCTGTCCCATGGCCAGCTGACCACACAAATGCGATGTGGATTCCAGGTGGCGGCTGCCGCTTGCTTAACTGATAACAGGAGACTGTGTGTCTGTTCAGGGCCCTGCCCCCGCTCCCCACTTCCAGGCCGAGTCTCCGGCATGTCCTGCATGCTCAGCCCAGCCAAGCGTTCTTTTATACAGCTAGTGCGCCGTCAAACTGTCAACTGTGCCATTCATCATGACAGTTTAAACAAATACTCCAGGGCTCAGGGAGAAGCTCTTAGAGAGCTACTTGAAAGGCTAAGATTAGGGCTGAGCCGAACACCCCCCCAGTTCGGTTCGGATCCGAACCCGAACTTTCCAAATGTTTGAATCCGAATCCGAACCCGAACTCGAACTCAATACAAGTCAATGGGGCTGAAAATTCGGTTTTTAGAGTGCCCTCCAAGAGGGCATATATGCTAGATATTTGCCATAAAAGGTGTATGGGGGTCCGGGTAGTGCCCTGGGGGAAAGGAAACAAGGAGAAAAAGTAAAAAAAAAACGTTTTTAAAGGGACAGTGGGTTTTCCATGAAATAAGGGTTAAAAATAAAAACGAAAAATTCCTTCAAATATCGTGCCTAGGAGGTCCCCATAACCTGCCTGTGAAGTGGCGGATTTGTAGGATGTATAGAAACACTTAAAAACAAAAAAATGATGATTCAAATGACGGTAAATGCTTTTCCTCTAATCTAATCTATCCATAAACAACTGCTTGGGGTGGCAGTCTGTATGAAAAGAGGAGACATTTTCAGACACGCAGAAAAAGTTTAGTGATTTTTTTGGCTAAATTATTGTGAAACTTATGCAGGCTTTGGATGAAAGTAACAATAGGTGCTTTAAGGCTGGGGTCAGACTAGCGCACTTTTAACGTGTGTTTAGGCGCACTTAATCACGGCAGCACTAGCAGCAAAGGACACGCAATGACGGCCAATATACGAAGTACGGCCGCACGAAAGTCCGGCCGCGCAACGCAAGTGGAAAATGAAAGCATTTTTTCGAGAACGCTGAACCGCTAGTACTGACGTACAGAGTGCGTTGCGTCCGCATAGCGGCATGTGTGCGTGATTAGGAGACGTCAGACGCTGCTCATGTCCAGCCAACATAACGTCCAGACACCCAAAGTTTCCTGGTTTGGATCCGTAAAATATCACGCACAAAAATGTGCATCGTATCACCGTTTAAGCGCATTCCGTGAAAAAACACCTCGATGCGTTCGGACGCACTTTTTGACGTTCGCTGCGAAAAATGCGTGTGTTTGAACCTAGCCTAAAATTGGGCCTTTAGCGTCGGCAACAGTGCCGTCACACAGTCTCACCCCTCTGAGGATATGAATCTGATACAAGCGTCAGTGGCAGTGCAGCCAAATATTGTGCCTTTGGTGCCAGGCCAGCAAGTGCCATCATACAGTAACCCCTCTGTGGTATTGTTGGAAGAGTGCAGGGGTGGACCATGCGGTCAGGGCCGGTGCTAGACTATTTTGCGCCCTAGGCAAGACCAGCTACTTGCACCCCCCCAACAAAAAAAAACGACACAACATGAAACTGCAAAATTTCTTTTTACTTAAGAATAAAGTTTGAAAAGCACCAATAGAAAAGGTAAAATAAATATAAATAAACTGTATTAAACCATTTTAAATTAACTCTGTTAAACAAATTAAAATTAACTGTATTGAACAAATATAAATTAGCGAAAAAAATAAATAAGAGTTGTCACGTAAGTTTCAATTTCAGACACATCAAAATTTCACTTTGCATGCCTTATCCTTTGCAAATTTTCATCGTGTATATATATATATATATTGCCCAGGCCAGCTCACATCTTGCGTATATATATTGCCCAGGCCAATCCCCTGGTGGAGATAGGGGGTTCATTTGAACCCCGATATCTCCAGGCATCTAGTGGGTCATGGAGGGTGTCAATCGAAAGGCCTGAGCATGGCCTTTCGAATGATACCCAACATGACCAGGTATAAAGTAAAAAAATAAAAAAGAAAATAAAAACGTATTTCTTTTTGTGTGTTATTTTTATTAATGCAGCAATATTGTTCACTTTGCAATTATAATGTGAATGATGATGCACTAATGATTTTTTTCTATGGGGTGCGTTTGTTATAAATTAAGTAATTCCCCACACAAAATGTAACAAGTCCCCATTTCTAATTTTTGTACAAGCGCACCCCATAGAAAACATAACCGCAAACGCTCATGTGCTAAAATGTGAAAAAAAACAACACTTTACACACTGCAGATGATTAAAAATTCAATTTGTATTGCATTTTTTTCATAATATACAGCCAGGACAGGAAGTATACATATAAAAATGATATATTATGAATCTGCGGAGTCTGCCGGAAAGAACGATATCTAACATGTCGGCCATTTAACAAAATGTGGCTTCAAAATCGCGTTTAAACATGATGAGCGAAAACGGTAAAAATGAGCTGAGCACACAGCGGTGAAATACAGCATATTAGAAGTTTTAGGAGGGAAATTAACACTTCTCAAATCTCAATCAGAAGCAGACACCACCCCGCCCCCTCAGTATAGTCTGCAATGTATCAAATTGATTAGACCAGACTAAAACACCTGTTGTTGTTATGCCGTTTGAAAAACACAGGTCATTTAGAGTTGAGAATCTTTGCATGTACACATTAGTTTTTAATTCAATATCTAATAAACCATTGCCTATAATATTCTGCAGTAAAGAGTCTCTTTATTTCTAGATTTTTTAGTATTTTTTTAAGCATTTTCTATACTTTCTTCAAAATTTCTTTTTTTTGCGAACTCGAACCGAACACACCCAAAAAGTTCGAAGTTCGCAAACCTTCGAACAACAAAGTTCGGTTCGAACTCCGAATCGTCCGAACCGAACAGCTCATCCCTAGCTAAGATGAATTCCACAATTGGATGGGAAAGAAATCAGTCTTCTGGATGGGTGGGAGGAGGACTATATAGTTTATAGCCCGTTTAGGCACAAATTATTATTATACTTTTATTATATATTATAGAGCACCAACAGATTCCACGGCCCTGCTCAAAGGCAAAATAATCCACTTTATTTTTTATATTTTTTGGCTCCCATTACCATTTTTGTTGGCCGCAATGTGACCGTAACTAACTGATGGCTGAGAGAGGAGATCGTGCAAAGGGAACTAAAATAAATTTTAACACAAGAACAATCAAAATCCAACCCAGCCCTTATTGAACTCCGTGACATTAGCATATCATTGAACCGGATTGGCTTATAAATCCCATCACCCTCAGCCTTCTAATAGTCGGCCTAGGCAGGTTTTGCATTGTGGTGCAATGCATCTCGTGCAGTCTCGTTGGCTTTGCAGGCCAGTGTTGCTCCGAGGCACTTAATGTAATTAATCCAGACTTTATTGTGCTTTCATGTGTTTTCCTATAAAGCGCTAACCAGATGTTTCCTCTCGCTTTCTTTCCAGCGTCTTCCTGCACTATTGCTATGTCCGCGGAGGCATGAGACACACGTCCAACTCCTACACCTGTATCTGCGGCAGGTAGGTGACCACCCAAACAGCTGCTGCCGTGTATAATGAAATAAACAAGAATATTGTAGTTCACTGTTCAGTTTTTACTAAGCTGCAGGGTTTATCTCTTAGTAGAGTGCTGCTGGGTTCATTGCTCAGTCTGGGTTACTGCGTAACCCTGTGTATATCTGGCTCTGATACTAGCCAGTGCCTCACCAGCCACGGACCTCACCGCACGTCACTGGCTTACACTGCAGGGGTATCTCCGGTACATTGTGCTTATACTGCAGGGGTATCTCCGGTACATTGTGCTTATACTGCAGGGGTATCTCCGGTACATTGTGCTTATACTGCAGGGGTATCTCTGGTACATTCTGCTTATACTGCAGGGGTATCTCCGGTACCTTCTGCTTATACTGCAGGGGTATCTCCGGTACCCGGTTTCGATGATATCCAACATGACCAGGTATAAAGTAAAAAAAAGAAAATAAAAAAATGTATTTTTTTTGTGTGTTATTTTTATTAATGCAGCAATATTGTTCACATTTCAATTATAATGTGAACGATGATGCACTAATGTTTTTTTTCTATGGGGTGCGTTTGCTATAAATCACGTAATTCCCCCCACAAATTGTAACAAGTCCCCATTTCTAATTTTTGTACAAGCGCACCCTATAGAAAACATAACCGCAAACGCTCATGTGCTAAAATGTGAAAAAAAAACACTTTACACACTGCAGATGATTAAAAATTCAATTTTTATTGCATTTTTTGTCATCATATACAGCCAGGACATGACGTATACATATAAAAATGATATATTATGAATCTGCGGAGTCTGCCGGAAAGAATGATATCTAATATATCTGTGTTATTTAATAAAATGTGGCTTCAAATCGCATTTAAACATGATGAGCGGAAGCGGTAAAAATGAGCTGAGCAGTGATATGCAGCATATTAGAGGAAAATTTAGCAGAGAAATTAACACTTCTCAGAAGCAGACACCACACCCTCAGTATACTCTACATACATACAATGTATCAAATTCATTACACCGGGCTAAAAACACCTGTTGTTTACAACTTCGACAACACAGGTCATTTAGAGGTGAGAATCTTTGCACTTAGACATTAGTTTTTAATTCAATATTTAATAAACCATTGCTTATAATATTCTGCAGTAAAGAGTCTCTTTATTTCTAGATTTTTTAAGCATTTTTTATGCTTTTTTCAATTTTCTTTTTGCGAACTCGAACCGAACACCAAAGAAATGTTCGAAGTTCGCGAACTTGCGAACGGCAAAAGTTCGAATTGAACTCCGAACTGATCGAACCGAACAGCTCATCCCTATTTGTGAGGATCCTGAGGACTAGCAGCAGCACTAGTGGCCTGCTCTACGGTGGGGCCCGCTCAGGTCTCACAAGGTTTTAGCTTGCTTGTGCCATTACAGGGATGAATGCCCCATATGTCAGTCTGCTCGCACCAAAAAAGGGTGGCCAGTAGTGATTGCCAAGGACGTCATTCCTACACGAGAGGTGCAGCAACCCCCGACGTTCGTTTCGGCCTTGTTAGGCCTTGTCAGGAGGGTATAGCTGATACCACTCTAGGCACATCAAGCAAGGGGTCCACGTCTGGATGACCCTGTAAACGTATAGTGAGAGAAAGGGGGGGTATGAGTAATATTATTAAAACTCCTAAATAATTACTGTGGGAATAGAGAAATAGTATTCCAGTTTTATAATGATGCTCATCCTCACTTGCTTTTACAACATACAAACATCCTTTTCTGATGCTGCAAAATCCACACTTGTATTTTTATATTTTTTACTATTTTTGTTTCTTGCCATATATTTCAAAGACTTTAAATGGTACCTTGTAAAATATGACTGGTAATGGATCAATCTTTTTAAACACTGCACCTATTTCATAAAAAAATGACACCTTTTATAAACTAAATGAATATAAGGCACTGTAAAGAATTACCGGTATGCAACATTAACCAAAATCCTAGTTATGGTTTATGTTCTGTTGCATAAAGTTATCACTACTATATATTATACTAACCTCAATAATATATTATCCACTCCAAAATGACAGATTTATTATTCTAACCCCTGGGAAAAAATGACAGTATATCATGCTGGAAAACAATGCCTATTGCTTTCATTTAGCATCAGGTAACCCAAAAAATATGAGCCATATATAATCAGGAATAAATATAAAAAATATGAAGATTTGATTTTATATACAGGGCATTCAGAAAGTATTCAGACTCATTCATTTAAAAAAAATATTTCATCTTGCAGCATTATGCTACAATCATTTAAATAAATTTTATTTCCCATCACTCTACATTCAATACCCCATATTAACAAAGCAAAACACAGATTTTTACAATATTGTGAACATTGCTGTTTTCTAGGTCCAATTGCAAATAGAGACATTTGATTTCTTGGTGAGTGCTGTGGGATTTGGGTCAGATGTCAGCTCACGCAGATTAAACAGTGGTGGCTCCACTGTCTTCAGATGCAGCAGTGCCAACATTGTGACCCATTTGTGATTTTGATTTCTTTTGTTTATTTATTTATCCACTTGACTGCGGATGACGAACTAACTGCGTTCTCCGTTTTCCTGCTAGGATGAGGAGGACACGCTCAGTGTATTGTCGCGGTCCTGCGCCGATCGCAGACTTCTCCTGGAGCGGGCTGACATCTTAAATGTCAGCTCTGCCTCCGGGACCTCCTCAGCCCACTGACGGACTGTAAGGATTTGAGGCATTGCCGCCATAAGACGGCTAAAGCCAGTACTGCTCCAGCCTGCATATAGCCCTGGTACGGCTGGTGTCAGATGAGCTTCTTTGGAGAGCGGAAGGAACATCCGTGAGAGTGAACGTTCCTTCCACTGGACGCCCATCTGGCCACCTCAATGAGCGCAGTTAGTGTGCTCAGCCCTGCAAGGCTCGATTCTCCTGTGGAGAATCGCGCTTTGCAGCTTTGTCAACACGCATACTAGCGGTTTGACGGAGAGGGCTGTTGCACGGACGCAGCACGGATGCTGTTGCACGCGCAATTTGTGTGCACGCAACAGCATGTGGCTGACCCCATCGCAGCCTCTCAATGCTGCGACGGATACCAGGAGGCAGCACGTCAGTACGGGCGCACATAGTTCGCTCTTCTGATGCCAGCCGAACACCTCATACATCCATTCTTACTTGCTACAATACTCCTTTAGGATAAAATGAACTAGCGCTGGCTGGTCCACAATAAAGAGACTATGCTCACATCCAGCCAGCGCTCTTTCATTGTAGCCCTGACCTTCACAAGGTGAAGACCTACCTGAACCTAATCCTGAGAGCTGCAACTAAGCAGTTCCACATCACCCCAGGCATAAACATAAACCCACCATTTTGCCTCTTAGCTGATAAGCAGCATGAGGATATGTGGTTGCTTTGAAAGCAGCTTTTGGTTTCATTAGGTAGGATCCACCTGACGTGGTGGGTGTGCTTACACTTTAATGGCCATTCAAGTAAACCAAAACCTCTGTGTTTTGTTTCGCATGGAGCTACAGTGTTAAGCGCAAATTACAACCTTTTCTCTTGTTATGTTTTATACATGGAGCCGGCTGGATACTTCTGGTCTACGCAGCTGCCCTGGTAGGGAATAGGAATGACACCATTTTTTCTGCATATATGTATATTTGTAAAACTAAAATAAATAACTAAAATAACTTATGCAGCAATATTGTTCACTTTTCAATTATAACCTGAACAATGATGCTCCACTAACTCACCTTCTCATTTCCCACAATGTCAGCAGGTGTGGAGGAAATGTCAAAATGCATTATTACGCATTGGTTCAACGAAAACCTAAACTGCCGCACTGCTTTGAGGAAGCTAGGGTTTTTTTAGAACCCTGTGTCTCTGATTTTTTAACACTGTCGGGTATATTATAATGGAAAAATTAAAATGGATGCCTGTAGCCATCTTGTTTTAATATAAAGTCTTTCTTTTTCAATTTTCCCTAGTTTTAGAAATGGACAGAGATTTTTTTTTAAATAGTTCATGGCTAGGTGATCCTTAAGCGTTATGTTTTTTTTTCTATAAATGCCAGACATGATGTTATAGACGATAAAATGTCTTTATTTGATACAATGCTGAACTAAGTGCCAGACATGTCATATTTAAATTTATTGGTTTGTTTTAACAAGTCCTTGAATTAAAGATATTTTCTTTCTGGCTATAGGAACAAAGTTAAAATCTTTGCAAGTGTATAATTATATTCATGAAATATATTCTTATAATCAATCTATATTTTATTATATTTACAGTAGGAAATAGATGCTCCAAATATTTGTAGAGTATAACTGGTAAACAGTATAATTACTGAAGAACAGAATTTCTGTTGATTTTAACTAGAAAGGAATTTAGCTAATAAAAAAAAGTACCCAGTAAAAAGGAGTAGAGATATTAATTTAATTTGGACAGGAGAGACCCAAAGTCTAGGATTGAATATAGGGTCTTTGTTAAGACAGATTGATCTTTGACCTAAGATAAGATATATTAAAATTAAATTGTGGAATTAATTTGAAGAGTAACACTGCCCTCTTGAGGAATAGTAAATATTATATTTATATAGAGAGAGTAATATTTAAATGAAAGGGGTAGATTGTCAGTGACGTCAAATTGACTATAATTGGAGTTGTACTGTTCGTTGCAAGGCATTCAGATCATCCCAGGACACGATTATGCATTGATTCAGATTGCAGATCATTCCAACACCCAATGCATTCAAGATATTACATATCACTTAATTAGGTCCACACCTCTAACTCACATGCATTGATTATCTGACATTGATAATTTTCACATATTCCAAAAACAATATATTACATAAAGAATATTCAAAGGCTGTAACTCATTGAATCCAGATTGGAGAGGTAATGTATGAAATATTTCTTGCACAGATAGACTGAGATATCTCAGATTATTGTTAGATCCATAGTCTTCAAAATATTTATAAATCTGCAGATAGAGATATGAAGAAGAATCGGATATAAGGATTTTATCTAGGGATGTGCGTTTCGGGTTTCGGAATTTTGGAATTTTCACGAAATTTCCCGATTCGTGTCTTCGGATTCGGCCGAATTTCCGAATTGGATCGGACCCGAAAATCGATAGATCCGAAAAGTTTTCCGAGCCGAAACGAAAAATTTTCAGATTTTTCGAATGGACTTGAAATGTGTCAAATCGAAATTTATTTTCGCTCTATTCATGATTTTGGTTCCATTCGTGATTTTGTTTCCATTTCGGTAATTCTGGACATCGTATGTTTAACTATTATCGGTTATATCGCTGATTCTGTAAATTTTGTATTTGTAAATGCGTATCACTCGTTTTTGTTTCCAATGATCCGATAATTCTGTCGATACGATAATTCTGTCGTAATTGGGTCGGATCCGATTCGTCCACGGGTCGCGCATGCGCGCGCGCGGATGTCGTAACTTTATTGAGCCATTTTTGTAGAGAGTTTTGACAATTTTTTGACAGGCCAAAAAATATAGAAATTATTTATCATGGCTGAAGGAAGAGACAGAGAGTCCCATTCGGACACCTCCTCATCTGCTTCCACCCCAGAGACACCCAGGAAGAAGCGGGCCAGCAACATGGCATTTGAGGAGATGTTGGAGCTGGTCCGCATCTTTGATAAAAAAGATTACGACTGCCGTAAGGGCCCTTACGGCAGAAAGAATAACACGCGCAAGGACTGTATCCTAGATAAGCTACGCACCACCATCGCGGAATTATTTGGGAAAGACCGGACGAAGGACCAGCTCCGAAAACGCTGGTCCGACCTCAAAGCACGCGGGCAGGAGCAGCTGAGGCACATCCGTCGCGTCATAGCCAAATGTAAGTGTTATGTTATATTGTAAAGCGCTGCGCAAACTGTTGGTGCTATATAAATCCTGTATAATAATAATAATGTGCTTGCATGTGCTAATGTGCACAGAAATATGTTGCTTTATCTAGTCCTTTTTTCATGCAATGTGATTCTGTATAGCTTTGCGTTTTCACGACTCGTCATACATGCATTTTTGCAATAGCTCTTCTTTTTTGGGATTTTACGTATTCGTGAAAATTGTGACATTTGATGTATGTAGATGAAATTACAATGCTGGATTTCTTTTGGCACTGTGTGTACTGTAGTGTGCTGGGGGGGTTGTTGTGATTGAGTGATGCATACGAGATGACCCACAGCTTTCCCAATATTGGCTCCCACCTGCGCATCAACAAAAATCTCTGCGTCTCTGCTAAGTGGTAGGATGGGACATGTACAGTAGTTCTTCGGAAAGTGCATCCAAACAGAGCCGCGTTCAATACGTCCTCAGCAGCTGCTGAATTGTTGCAGCGCAGCAATTCAGTTTGCTACAGCAGTGTCATTGAATGCTTTGGATGCGAATTTCAAAACAAAATGGCGGGTTTCTGTTGTTTCTGCTATATCCGCAGTTTTATTCGCAGAAACTGAAACTGAAACTGAGGCTGAGGCCATCTATAAAATAACTAAAAGCAGTCGGCACAATCCGTTTTGTATGCACACAACACAAATAATAGTTTTTATTGAATAAACGTAATGTTTACTTCTGAAAAAAATATATAATTGAACGGTAATATATGTCTATGTGCAGGGGAATAATAAATAAATATTTTGTGACTTTAGAACTATGAGATGGGAGTAGTGGTGGGTCAAGCTGGTAGTGGTAGTGGAGGGGTGTCGCAATACTTTCAGCAATATATTGTATAGATATACCATATTTTCCAGTCTGCATTATTTACGTGTTATTTTTTGGATTTGGCAGAAGACAGGAAGGCAAAGGCAGCATCTGCCCTGGCGGGCACCAGTGCCCCAGTGGAGGAGGAGGAGGGGGAGCCACGGGCGACCACCAGCGCTGGTATATACTGTTTTATTTTGCATCGACTTTTGTTCAAAAATAAATCAGTTTTGTTGTTTACTGTATTTTTTATTTCTTTAATTTCTTAGATATAGCACCGGAGGAGATGCTGACGGTGGTGGTGGAGGAGTCGGAGGAGTCGGAGGAGTCGGAGCCTCAGGAGGCCGCCAGCTCTGGTATATACTACTGTTATATTTTTTCAAGACTTTCAGTCAAAAATAGAAACCTGCTTTACTTACTGTATTTTCCTTCTTTCATTTATTGGATATATAGAAGGAGAAGCCAGACCGGACACTGAAAGGTCCAGCGTCAGGATGAGGAATCGGATGGCGATCGGCGAGCTACGCCTGGCTGGCAGCAACCTCGATGCCATACAGGAGTTGCTCCAGGAATTTAGGGAGCATTTTAATAATGCCATTGACATCCTGGAGCGGCAGTGAGACCAGCCTCCTCCTCCCCTATGTTTGTGCCCCTGTTGGGCAGTTTGCCAATGCCATGTGGCATGTTGTAAATAAATTTTATATTTTTTCTATATTTTCCTGTTTGTGTGCGTTGCTTTTCCTTACTTAATAAGTTAATATGTATTGCTTGGTTTCCACACTGTTAAAATTATATGTACATAAATGTATTGACATTTCTATGGACCCTTTGTCATAAATTTGTCAACATATTTGTTTCCATGAATGTGACTGTGCACATTCTACACTGCCTGCCTGGCCAAAAAATGTCACACACTAACACAACCTTGTTGTACTGCCTTGAGATTTGATTACCGACGTGGCATGGTTTTGTTAAGCTTAGGCGATGTCACAACAACATGGATTTTTGTCCACAGTCACATTCATTGCATAACCAAGAATTTATCAAAAAATATTGATGGCAGCACTGCGTGAAGTCTTCTCCGACACAACCCAAAGATTCTCAGTGCGGCTCAGGTCTAGTTTATTTGTCCCTGTTTGCAGCTTCACGCGACACCTCCTCCCAGCTATGAGCTCTCTCTCTCCCACCGCTGCCCGCTAAGACGCTGCCCGCCAACATGGTCACGTCTTTGCAGGAAGACAACAGCGTGGGGGAACGGCAGCTGCTGACAGTCCCAAGACCTCGTCACATTGACGTCAGTTCTGGAGTTAACCCCTAACTGCGACCAATGGTGGAGATAGGGGGTTCATTGGAACCCCCTATCTCCCGATCCGCGGCAGCTATCGGTTAATGTTTGGTATCTTTGGATCGACCAGAGCATGGCCTCTCCAACAATACCAAACATGGCAATGTTAAAAATTATAAAAAATTAAAATATAATAAAATATAAAAAAAAATAAACAAGTTTTTTTTTTGTTTTGTTTTGTTAATGCAGCAATATTGTTCCCATTTCAATTATAATGTGAACAATGATGCTGCACTAAGGATTTTTGTATGGAGTGCGTTTGTTAAAAATAGTGTAATTTTCACCCAAAAAAATATAACAAGTCCCCATTTCAATTTTTTTTAACAAACGCAACTCATAAAATATAACCGCAAACACTCGCATGTTAAAATGTGAAAAAAACACTTTACACCTTGTAAAACAAACATTGAAAATTCTAATTTTATTGCATTTTTTGTTATAATATACAGACAGGACACGACGCATACATATGATAATGATATATTATGAATCATCTACCGAGTCTGCCGGAAAGAACGATATATAACATGTCTGGGTCATATTATAAAATAAGGCTTCAAAAAAACGCGTTTAAACAAGAGGAGCGAAACTGTTAAAAATTAGCTCAGCAGCAGACCGCACACAGGCGTGAAGGGAAGCCGTGAAATGCCTCAGCAGCGAAAGGGTTAATTTTTTTTGTCTGTTTTAAATCATTTTATTTGTTGTGTTTTTTTTCATTTCAGATCAGTTTGATCAACTATTTTTCCGTTTTAAAACCTTTTGTTCTGGTTTTTATTTTTAAAGTCAGACCATTCGGGTCAGTTTAGCGTTTTTTAAATCGTTTTGTTCATTTTTTTTGTTCCTTGGCTTTCAAACCATTTTAATATGATTAAATAAAGTTGTGAAATGTATATTCATAAGGAAAAAAGGATCTTTATTTAATAAAAAAAAAACACGATAGAATCGCCAGAATTATCGTATCGACAGAATGAATTATCGGATCTGAAAAACAAACCAAAAATTAATTATAAAAAAATATACAAAGTATAAACAAAGTAAACCATAGTAGTTTACGTCAAAACGAATAGAGTTAGACACTTTGAAACGAGGAGAACAGACGTTCCGAAAAAAACGAAAGTTTCCGAAAACACGAAAAGTCGATACAAAAAAACGAGCAGAGTGACCCGAAAACACGAAAAATGGTCGATATTCCGAAAAAAAAATGTATACGAAAAAGGAGCCGAACCGAACTGAATCGAAACAGAAATCAGCCGAAACGAGCCGAATCGAAATTTTAAACATCCGAACGAATCGAACTGAATCGAACCGAAAACAAAATCGGTGCACAAGTCTAATTTTATCCTAAAGAAATTGTTGCAAAATGAAATACAAAGATATATATATATATATATAGAATGAACAAAAAGGTCTTTGCACTCACGGTTCACAGTGAAGTTCCTCTCACACCCGGTGCTTTAGCAAAGGCTGGACTTGGTACAGATAGCAAGGATGCAAGCACTCATGGGATTTGCAGAAAAAGTTTTCTTTAATGAATCCAAAAAGGTCAACGTTTCGGCTCTTTACAGAGCCTTCATCAGGACAAATATACATACAACCCAATCCTGTGTCCATATATATGGACACTCCAATTAAACAACAATCACCAGCCCCCTCCCACTGAAATCATCCTCCAACCAGTGATGAGAAAACGTCCACAATCCCAACAACATGTGTGCAAGGAAATTAGCACTAAGCGCCCACAATTAGTGTCAGACAGACAAGCATCAGTCTCTTAACGACCTAATAATGCACCATCTGATGTTTCATTTCAAGCGCCAGCAGGGCATTCTTACCCCCGCCACTTCAAACTCTTGCAACAAACCAGGTGAAGGAGATTGATCTCCAGACGTCTCTGATCCCGGAAACCACCACGAGTACCTGTCGGCGCTCTGCGCCGTATAAGCACGCCGGACCGGTTGCCTAGGCAACCACAGCGTGTTGCCTCGGACGTAACCAAGAAACACTTGGCTCGGTCCCGCCCCCTCTCAGACTCGTGGTTGAACAGGATAATCTACAGGGGAGGGAGAAAAACATTACCCTCCTTAAAAACAAATGTAAAAGTACAAGCAACGACTAATGTGTGCACGCAGCAGATGGCTCAGGCCGGCACAGATTGATTATTAAACCCCACATTAGGAACTACCCTGCCGATAATATCAGTATATAGATTGATTTTAGATTTTGGATTTTTACTTCTTAATTTTTAATTTTGACATTTTTACAATATTTATAAAAAGGCCAGGAGGGAGTTTCTTTCATTCAACCCCCGAGGGAAAACGGTGTCCAAGCGATGAATCCATCTTGCTTCTCTCTGAAGGAGAATCAAAGCTCGATCTCCCCCCCGCCTCGGGGGTGGGACATGGTCTATTGCCAAGAATTTCAACGAGGACAAGGGGTGACCAGACTGAAAAAAATGTCGGGCCACCGGCTTGTCCGACCTGCCATCCCTATATGCGGTCCTGATGTTGGATCGATGGTTGCGAATTCTTTCGCATAATTGGGTTGTGGTTTTACCCACATAGGCCAAGCCACAAGGGCATAAGATCTTATAGACCACATATTCTGTCCTACAGGTAATAAAGTGTCTAATGAGAAACCGCTTCCCTGTATGGGGATGTCTAAAGTCACTAGACGGAGTCATATGGCCGCAGGTAACGCAGCCTAGACATCTTTTGCAGCCCAGATTCCTAAATTTATTTTGGTCTGGGTCATAACTTTTAATGGGATCCGCCTTTACCAGAAGATCTTTTAGACTGCGGTTTTTGCGATAGCAAAACATCGGTTGGTATCTAAACGTTTCAGGCAAATTCTGGTCTTTCTCTAGGATCAACCAGTTTCTCCTTACTACTGAAGTACGCATTGGCGTACATGGGGGCCATCGCGGCCCCCATGGACATACCAGTGCGCTGTAGGTACCTACAGCGCACTGGTACTTCCATGGGGGCCGCGATGGCCCCCATGTACGCCAATGCGTATATGTACAAGTTTGAGACCGATAACATCTTAACCCAGTTTCAAGGTAACATTGTTCAATATGTGCGGTTCATTGATGATATCTTTGTAATATGGCGGGGCACAGTTGAAGAAGCTAGGGGGATTGAACATCTCATAAATAACCTAGATACACCAATTAAAGTCACTAGCACAGTCAGTGAAAGTTCCATCAATTTCCTTGATGTAAGGATTTTTAAAAAAGACAACTGCCTACACTACTCATTGTTTTCTAAGTCCACAGACCGCAACACCTTACTTCACCAACAGAGCGCACATCCAGACCATTTAAAACAATCATTGCCTTATTCCCAACTATTGAGAGTTATAAGGAATAACAGCGATGGAACCATTATGGAAGAACAGATTTCTGACATGTGTCGGAAATTCGCTTCTCGAGGGTATTCTGACAAGGTGATAACAGGTGCTCTGGAGAGAACAAGAGCTCCAAGGCAAGTAAGATATAAGTCGGATAGATTCAAATTCCCCCTCATGTATGACACAGCCTCAAGACGAATTACTTCAGTAGTAAGGAGAAACTGGTCGATCCTAGAGAAAGACCAGAATTTGCCTGAAACGTTTAGATACCAACCGATGTTTTGCTATCGCAAAAACCGCAGTCTAAAAGATCTTCTGGTAAAGGCGGATCCCATTAAAAGTTATGACCCAGACCAAAATAAATTTAGGAATCTGGGCTGCAAAAGATGTCTAGGCTGCGTTACCTGCGGCCATATGACTCTGTCTAGTGACTTTAGACATCCCCATACAGGGAAGCGGTTTCTCATTAGACACTTTATTACCTGTAGGACAGAATATGTGGTCTATAAGATCTTATGCCTTGTGGCTTGGCCTATGTGGGTAAAACCACAACCCAATTATGCGAAAGAATTCGCAACCATCGATCCAACATCAGGACCGCATATAGGGATGGCAGGTCGGACAAGCCGGTGGCCCGACATTTTTTTCAGTCTGGTCACCCCTTGTCCTCGTTGAAATTCTTGGCAATAGACCATGTCCCACCCCCGAGGCGGGGGGGAGATCGAGCTTTGATTCTCCTTCAGAGAGAAGCAAGATGGATTCATCGCTTGGACACCGTTTTCCCTCGGGGGTTGAATGAAAGAAACTCCCTCCTGGCCTTTTTATAAATATTGTAAAAATGTCAAAATTAAAAATTAAGAAGTAAAAATCCAAAATCTAAAATCAATCTATATACTGATATTATCGGCAGGGTAGTTCCTAATGTGGGGTTTAATAATCAATCTGTGCCGGCCTGAGCCATCTGCTGCGTGCACACATTAGTCATTGCTTGTACTTTTACATTTGTTTTTAAGGAGGGTAATGTTTTTCTCCCTCCCCTGTAGATTATCCTGTTCAACCACGAGTCTGAGAGGGGGCGGGACCGAGCCAAGTGTTTCTTGGTTACGTCCGAGGCAACACGCTGTGGTTGCCTAGGCAACCGGTCCGGCGTGCTTATACGGCGCAGAGCGCCGACAGGTACTCGTGGTGGTTTCCGGGATCAGAGACGTCTGGAGATCAATCTCCTTCACCTGGTTTGTTGCAAGAGTTTGAAGTGGCGGGGGTAAGAATGCCCTGCTGGCGCTTGAAATGAAACATCAGATGGTGCATTATTAGGTCGTTAAGAGACTGATGCTTGTCTGTCTGACACTAATTGTGGGCGCTTAGTGCTAATTTCCTTGCACACATGTTGTTGGGATTGTGGACGTTTTCTCATCACTGGTTGGAGGATGATTTCAGTGGGAGGGGGCTGGTGATTGTTGTTTAATTGGAGTGTCCATATATATGGACACAGGATTGGGTTGTATGTATATTTGTCCTGATGAAGGCTCTGTAAAGAGCCGAAACGTTGACCTTTTTGGATTCATTAAAGAAAACTTTTTCTGCAAATCCCATGAGTGCTTGCATCCTTGCTATCTATATATATATATATTATATATATATATAATATATATATATATATATATATATATAATTTGGAAATTACTGTGAATGAAATTAATAAGCAAGGAATAATATCACTACAATATAAAAAGCAGAAGATAACATGCTTAATTCTCGATAATAGGGAGGATTCACTAAATAAGTTTTTATTACTTATTCTAGAAATAGAATAAGTGATAGCTTATCTTTTGTTGATCCACGTAGCATAGATATATATCTATATCTCTACAAGATCTAGCTTGTTAAACATTGGTTTGCTGGGAAATACATGTTAATTGTTTTCGTTAAGCAGAAATGTTTATTAACCATTTGTGTATAGTTAATAACTGATAAAGTAAATGATATTAATCATATATGCAATTACTAACAGGAGATACATATATTGAGAAGCTAGTGTCTATGTGCTGATGGATGGATGTGGTTGTTTATAAATCTTTGTTTATGATATGAGATTTGAAACTTTCTTGTATACGTAATAAATATATATATGTTTTTATCCGATTATTGATTAGGGTATTCTTCAAAGCAAAACATAGACAATTAAAAGAATTTAGGAGAATTTCTAGGAAATATAAACGATTGATATTTGTATCTCATATACGTTTCTTATTGAATATAAATCTCGACAACACGCACAGGGTCAAGTGCGGTGTCATTGGAAAGGTCAGAGTGTTGCCATCCAAATCAAATATGACCATGTAATGTGTAAAGATAGAAAAAAAGAAAATAATTAAATGCAAATGGCCATATTACATACTTGGTGCTAACTTAACCAGAGCAGTTGTAAACTTAAAACCTCCATAGGCTATAATGGCTCTGGGAAGTTTACAACAGCTCTGGTTAAGTTAGCACCAAGTATGTAATATGGCCCAAAATGTACTTGTTATTCTTATTTCTAAGGCAGTGGCATTATGTTATTTTTCTTGTTAGAGCAGGGGTACTTTGGACCCCTGCATGTCCATTCTGTACACCCCACAAAGTCATTTAATGTGTCGATGGACAGGCCAGAGTCTGACCTTTCTAATGAAACCAATCATGAATATGTAAAATGTAAAAAAAGAAATAAAAAACATAAAATACATTTTTTAAATTTATTTTGTACAAAAGCTATGACATTGTCCATTTGTCATGTATAAAATGAGCAATACCACTGCCGTTACTCACCTTCTCATTTCCCACGCCGCAAGCAAGGTCAGTTTTTCACTTCATACATCGTCATATTATTCTTAAAACACAATGCGCCAAAATGCAAGTGTTTAATGTCTGTCCTTTTTTCATTTTTATTTAAAAATTGTGTGTTTTCTGAGAAAAATGCAGTAACAGGTTGCTATTTCAATTTTTTTAACAAGATAACCCCATAAAATATATAACCACAAAGGTTTGGATGATAAAGTGTGAAAAAAAAAAAAAATTACATGCTGTAAATAGTTGAAATTTGAATGGAAATTTACTTTTATCTCAGCACCTCGCCCCGGAATGCAGTGCTAACCTCCCTGATACCCACAATAGCACTTCTACGCCACAGCGAGTATCAGCTCCAGGAGTCCATAAGACTTTATGGAGGCTTGCGCTTCCGGGTGAGAGATGGCACAGAGCCACTGAGTGATCACAAAGGGAAACTAGGAACTATTTGTTCCCAGTCTCATTCTGCTCGTGGGGAGAAAAAGCGGCTGATCGGGCCATCCTTTTCACTGCAGGGTGAGGGGTGAATATGGGATTTTTAGGGGTGGAGGGTTGGAGCATGTTAAATGATTTTGAATTTGGAGAATCATTTAACACCAGCTTTTAGGAGTTGTTAAAATTTTTCATTTTGAGTCCCGACGGTAAATTGCGCCAGCACTTCACAATACCTAACTTGTTGAGATACTAAAAAATTATTGTGCTCTCCATGTTAGATATAGGAGACACAAAGCACAGTAAGCTCATACAAGATCGGAATATCGATGCCAGACGTTAAACGTATTAATACAGTTGCTAATGCTTGCATATCGAGACGCAACATTAGCACCAACTATGGAATATAGCCCATGCTGTTTAAGAGATCATTGTTTGTAAAAGTCTCCAAACTCCTTGTCAACTTCATTCCATGAAGAGGATGAAATGTAATCTGTATTAAAGTCACAAATGCAAAAATCAATTGTTTGAGACTAAACACAAAGGACAAAATAGAATAATTATTCTCGTTTTACCTAGCTTTAATCAAGTATAACAAATTACGTTTTAATTAACAATTCTCTTTAGCTGTTAATTTTGTTTAAAAAAACTCTGTCAGTACTAGACTTTTTATCATCACAAGTGTGGACAACCTAGGCGAAGACAAAAGAAGAGCTTATCAATCACTGTAAACCCTGTGCTGAAGAATCTTGTAAGTGGCTCTGTAAAAATCTCAGGTCCTTCTCTTCAGAGAGAGCTGATGCTTTGGACATTTGTTGCATGACAAATGTGTTTAATCCTCAGAGGGAGGAAAACTTGTCAGGGCTAAGCCCGCATGATGAACTAATCTTGTCACTCGGGAATGGAACAAAAAGTAAATTAGAGGAAATCATAAAGTCATTTCCTTGGTGATTAGCTATGATGATGTTGACACTAATGCGGGTTTTGCTCATTTCACTAAGCATGCTTGAAATGTGCATTGAGGAGGATATTGATCAAATAAAGAAGGTACAAATTCTATTAATGCAATTTTTTCATACATCTTTTCAAAATGACACCGTATTGAGCAATCTTTTTTTTTTGTTGTTGCATGAAGTGCTATGAACTTACTTTGAAGGTTTGAAAGATGTCATGCTCAAGTGTCTTTTTTACCACAGCAGCCTGCAACAGAAAACCAAAATAGATATCTGAAAATATTGAATATAATATATACAACTCTATCTCTTGTTAAATATACTTGCTCACATTCTTCCTGAAAGGAATGGTTTTAATTTGCAGTGATATAATCTGCAATAGTAGAAAGAGATACTTTACAGGCATAAAATGTTGCAATTGTGAGAGAAAGTGTGACCAATCAGTTTCAGCAATTAGCAAAATACTTTATAAGCTACTAAATATGTGTCCTAACGTTCATGTAATTTATTTGTGAGAGCTAGAACATAGTGCTAAGGCTGGGGTTAGAAGAGCGCACTAGGTGCACCCGTACTGACATGCCTCTCAGCGTCCGTTGCAGCGTTGTGATGCTTTGACAGGGCCGTTCGCAAGCTGTAGCGCGTGCACGAATTGCACGCATTACAAGCGTCCATTCAGAAAGCTTCCCCGTCAAAATGCTAGACACGCATTGACGGGGCTGCAAAGTGCGAGGGGGATGCGATGAGCACGCTAACTTCGCTCAGCGAGGAGGCCAGATGGCCGTCAGAGGGGAAGGACGTCCACTCTCATGGACGTTCCTTCCACTCTCAAAGCTGCTTGTTTGACCCCGTCCTAAGAAGTTAAGGATTTAGCTATAGATACTGAAGATTTCAGTAGAGGCAGAAGCCTGGAGTGTGATATTGACCCTTATTGCAATCTTGTACCCATGCAATCACACTCATACCATAGATTTCATTTTTTCATTATGTTTTTTTTGGGGTTTTTTACAGTGTGATGTCCCAGGCTTCTGCAAATTGTTCAAGAGTCTTAATCCCTTCCTGACCGCTGACGTACCATGTACGTCCGATCAGGAAGTCTCACTGAGACCCGCAGACGTACATGGTACGTCAGGGTCTCCTAACCTCCCTCCCTGCCAGATACTTACCTCCCTTGCCGGCTCTCACAGCGGACTGGCAGGCTGGAAGCCCTGCCTTTTTAGGGGGGCCGGCAGGCACGATGATGTCATCACGCTGTGTGATGACGTCATCAGCAGGCACCCACCGGCGCCTGCACTAAAAATCAGGAAGGGGATGGGTGGCTCGTTTGGAGCCGTCTATCTCCCCAACCATTATTGCTAAAAACATAGAAATTACACCGTTGGAAAGGGGAGAGTCTCCCCTTTTCAACAGCTTATAGCATTAACTATTACACTGCCGGATGCCTGGTTCACGATTCAGCACCCATTGGTGCCGAATCGCAATTCAAACTTGGTTGTGGCTGACGTCATGGATGTCAGTCAAGCCTCTGTGTCACCCCCCACCAACTGAAATACACACCATATGTGTGAGGACGTCAGTGGGCCAGTTAACCCCCTAGCTGCCAAGTGGAGAGAGGGGGACGCATTGGATACCCACTATCTCTCGATCCGTGGCAGCTAGAGGATCATGTTTTATATCATTGGAGAGGCCTGATCATGGCCTTTCCATTGATACCAAACATGACCAGGTTTGTTGTAAAAATATATATTTGTTTTTAAAAAAAATAATAATAAAATAAATTAAAAAAAATAATAATTGTCTAGGGGGTTTACTAAGATAGGACCTAGGCTGACATTTAAAAATGATGAGCATAAAACAGTCAAAATGAGCTCAGCACACAGAGATGAAATGGCTCAGCAGTGAAGGGGATAAAAGGTAAAAACATGTAAAAGTTTGGTATTTCTATTCTCAGGGCAAAATTTTGAAACTATTTAGCCGGGGTCTTTTTGGAAGTTGTAGCTTTTGGGGATTAAATTTTAAAAAAGTTATTTTTTTCCATTTTTTCATAAGATTTCATTTTTTTTTATAGTAAAAAATACGATATGATGGAAATAAAGGTATTTTTAGAAAGTCCATTTAATGGCGGGAAAAGCGGTATATATTATGTGTGGGATGCATAAATGAGTAAGAGGGAAAATTTTACCTAATCGCAAACAGAACAGAAAAGTAAAAACAGCAGCAGGCGCTAAAGGACAGACTTTTGTAAAACTGCCGGGTCACTAAGTGGTTAATCACAAACAGCTGCCTCACTGATGTCCTACATTCTTTAGCATTAATGCCTGCACGGTCTATTTACTATGGTTACAGTGATGGTCTCCCAGGTTGTTTGCCACAGTTGACATTGGTCAGCTCTCAGTTAGCAAATATAGAATTATATAGAATTTTTGGAATGATAATTGATTAGTATTCTGTATTCCAGGATTAAATTGATGGTAACACCCTGGAAAGAAGTAATATTTAGTAAATTGGAAAGGCTTCTACCTGAGAAGCCCAATAACTAGAAAAATTATTCATTAACCACAAACATTGAAGGAATGATGTTTAACCCACTTCACTGCTCAGCTATTTCACCCCTGTGTGCTGATGTACTTTTAATCCTTTTATGTTCATCTTGTTTAAACATGTTTTGAGGTCATGTTTTATTACAAGTCTCAGACAAATTATATATCCTTATTTTCAGTATACTCAGCAGATTTAAAATATATCTTTATTATGTGTATACATCTAGGGATGGGCCGAACATCCCCGTGTTCGCTCCGAACTCGAACACCGAACGGCCGAAAAGTTCGAATTTGAACTCAAGTCAATGGGGGTCGAACTTACGAAAATGAAAGTGCCCTCCAAGAGGGCATACATGCAAGATATTGGCCATAAAAGGTATATGGGGGTCCGGGTACTGCCCTGGAGGTCAGGAAACAATGATTTATTTATTTATTATTATTTTTTTTAAAAAAAACTTTTTAACCCTTTCACTGCTGAGTGCTGAGCCATTTCACCGCTGTGCGCTGAGCTCACTTTTACCACTTTTGCTCATGTTTAAACGCGATTTGAAGCCATGGGAAATGTTTTATCACTAACGAGTGGGAAATATTTGACCAACAACGAGTGGGAAATATTTGACCAACAACGAGTGGGAAATGTTTGACCAACAACGAGTGGGAAATGTTTGACCAACAACGAGTGGGAAATGTTATGCCAACACAGGACCTGAAATAGGCCAGATGGTATACAAGGACGCATTCTAACACAAGCCCAAATCGATCAGTGTTAGAGTGGTCAGGGATAGCCAAAACGGTACACCAGGGGTATCTATCATATAAGCCAAAAATCGATCTGAGTTAGAGTGGTCAAGGAATAGCCAAGGACTCGTACACGGGGGTGGTTCTCATACAAGCCAGGTAACAACGGAGACTGCAAAATCAACCAAGTAGTGAATCGCCAGGAGACACTCAGAACTGAGGGAAGCAAACTCCACAACAGGGCGATGAGCCGGATCGCTCTGTCTGTATTTAAACCCGGCGGGCTCGCGTCATCATGCCACACCCCCCCCTCCTGACCAGCCCTGTGAGCTCCGGAAGCCGGCACAACTTCTGGCACCCAGCTTGACGATGGTGCTGCCGGGGCCCCCTCTGAGCCCCAGATGTGACAGATACACTCATACACACCACACATTACTGTGAGTTTTATTGCTGTGGAACTGTGTTATGTCCTTTTTTTGTTTTGGAAGGGGGCGAAAAGCTGTTACGGGTTGAGGAAGGTTACGGGGGGCCCCATCGTGAGGTTCAGTAAGGGGCCCCTCATTTCTGATGGCTGCCCTGTATACATCCGGTACACGGGTCAGTGCACCCAAATATTGGGCCTTTGGTGCCAGCTAGTGCCTTCACACCGTAACCCCTCTGAGGTATTGTGGAAGAGTGCAGGGGTGGACCCTGCGGTCAAATATTGAAATGATATGCACCTGTCTGTCAGGGTTGCACGTAACGAAGGTAGTGTTGGAACCAATATGCAAGACGTACCTTGTCATGAAGCGGCAGGAGAGCTGAGCGATATCTGCCAGACAGGAATTGCAGGTGCACCGCAGGCAGCGTAGTCGTTATTCCAGGCAGAGGTCAGAGGATTAAAGCAGGCAGCGTAATCGTTATTCCGGGCAGAGGTCGAAGGATTAAAGCAGGCAGCGTAAACGTTATTCCAGGCAGAGGTCGAAGGATTAAAGCAGGCAGCGTAATCGGTATTCCAGGCAGAGGTCGAAGGAGTAAAGCAGGCAGCGTAGTCGTATTACAGGCAAAAGTCAGGATCACGGTCAATAGTAAACAAAGATTCTCTCGCAACAGACTAGAATAAACTAGTACCGAACTCTTGGACAAGCGACTCTTTATGGGGAACCTCCGGGGCAGTCTCTGATGACGTGTGCGCCGCCGTCAGCTGTTCTAAGCGTTCCGGCGTCTGGCGTTCACTGTTAGCCCGGAAAGGCGCGCGCATGCGCGGTCCACTCCGCATCCTGGCCACGAGGGAGAAGGAACGATGGACGCCACGAGCGCCGTAATGCCCGCCAACGCCCGGGACCGGAGCACCATCCAGGGGTCGCGGTAGGAAACCCTGACAGAGCCCCCCAACAAGGCGACCCCTCCGGGGGCACGTCGGATGAGCCACGTGAAAAGCTTCAACAAGATCAGGAGCGTGGACGTCAGCGGCAGAAACCCAGGAGTCCTCCTCAGGACCATAGCCAGTCCAGTGAACTAGATATTCCAGGCGACGACGTCAAAAACGAGAATCCAATATCTCTTGTACTTCATACTCATCCTCGGACACAGCCACCACAGGACCTGGACGAGAAGGGGTGCGACCAGGGAACGGATCCGGATTCGACGGATGAAGGAGAGATACATGGAACACCGGGTGGACTTTGTACTCAACGGGCAGACGTAGTCTTACTGCCGAAGATGACACAACTCTGTCAATCGGAAAGGGACCCAAAAAGCGAGGCCCCAATTTTCGTGAAGGACAATTTAGCGTCACATGCTTGGAGGACAGCCATACCAAATCGCCTATTTTGTATAGGGGAGCAGGGACCCGGTGGCGATCCGCATAACGTTTGTATGAACGTTGAGCGGACAGAAGAGCAGCTCTCACTTGTTTGAAGCCGTCGTGTATATAAGCCATACGTTGATCCAAGGAAGGAATATGGCTAACTAAAGGCGAACCAGGAAACATTACCGGATGCTGACCGTAGTTGGCGAAGAACGGAGAACATTTGATAGAACGATGGATCTGATTGTTGTATGCGAATTCAGCAATGGGTAAGAGATCCGCCCAGTCGTCCTGGAGATGAGAGGTGAAACAGCGTAGATACTGTTCCAGGGTACCATTGGTTCGTTCAGTCTGACCGTTGGTCTGAGGATGATAGGCCGTTGATAGACTCTGCTGCATATGGAGTGTTTTACAAAAAGACTTCCAAAAAAGGGAAGTAAATTGAGACCCTCTATCGGATATAATGGTAGAGGGCAAACCATGTAAACGGAATATTTCTTTTATAAATAAAGTCGCGGTTTGTGCTGCTGTAGGTATCCCCGTATGGGGTAAAAAATGAGCCATCTTGGAAAATCTGTCAATCACTACCATTACAGTGTTATACCCGGCGGAGAGGGGTAACTCAACTATGAAGTCCATAGATATATCCTCCCATGGAATATGAGGAACAGGCAATGGTTGGAGCAAACCTTGTGGACATTGATGAGAGACTTTGGCTCTGATGCATACTGGGCAATTCGTTACATATGATATGGTATCCTTCCGCAGACTGGGCCACCAGAAAAAACGATGTATCAAATCCAGTGTCTTGTGTTTGCCCCCGTGACCTCCTAGGGGGGAGTCATGACAATATTGCAGGACAGAGAGCACTGCGGTGGACGGTACGAATACTTTCTGGTGATGAAACAAGAAACCGTCCGGTGCGGTCAGTGCCATTGAAGGAACCATTTGGTCGAGGGGAGGCGAGTCTTTCTTTATGACATCCCAGAGCGTTAGCTTGATCGTGGCGAAACAGGTTCTGGGTAGTATGAAGTCGTTATTGATTACTTGTATGTTATCATTAGCTCTTGATAAGGCATCGGCCTTCCCGTTTTTGTTACCAGGTCGGTAGGTGATGTGCATGTCGAACCTGCTGAAAAAAAGAGCCCATCTTGCCTGCCTTGGTTTTAATCTGCGTGCTTGCTGTAGGTACTCCAAATTCCTATGATCGGTGAGGATGGATACGGGATGGCGAGCGCCTTCAAGTAGATGACGCCATTCTTCCAGAGACAGTTTGATTGCCAGCAATTCTTTCTCTCCAACGTCATAATTCTGTTCTGCTGCGGAAAGGGTTTTAGAAAAAAAAGATACGGGATGCATTATTTCTGTTTCTTTCTGTCTTTGCGATAACACTGCTCCAACAGCGAAGGCCGAGGCATCTACCTCTAGAGTATATGGTTGAGAGGGATCTGGAATCGAGAGGATAGGTGCTGAAGTGATAGTTCTTTTTAACAAATTGAAAGCATCTTGAGCCGCTGTAGACCAAGAAAAACGAGTATGGATACGAGTTAGGTCAGTCAAGGGTTTAACTATCTTGGAGAAGTTTTTTACGAATTTCCTATAAAAATTGCAAAAACCCAAAAAACACTGGACCCCTTTTCTGTTAGCAGGAGCTGGCTAATCGGTAACTGCCTCTATCTTGGCGGGATCCATCTGTATATGCCCGGGGGTGATAATGAATCCAAGAAAATCAATACGTTGCGTATCAAATAAACATTTTTCTAACTTGACATACAGTTTGTGTTTCAATAGACGTAACAGTACCGTTCTCACATGTGTCTTATGTATTTCGGCGGTATCAGAATAAATCAATATATCGTCTAAGTATATTATTACATAACAATCCAGTATGTCCTGGAAGATATCGTTAAGAAATCTCTGAAACGTGGCAGGAGCATTGCAGAGACCATATGGCATTACTAGATACTCGAAGTGTCCGTACCTGGACCTGAAGGCTGTCTTCCACTCGTCTCCGTCTCGTATTCTCAATAAATTGTACGCACCACGTAAATCAAGTTTCGTAAATATAGATGAGGTTCTTAATCGGTCCATGAGTTCTGATATTAAAGGCAAAGGATATTTGTTTTTGATCGTGATATTATTTAAGGCACGATAGTCCACACAAGGGCGGAGCCCTCCGTCTTTCTTTCCTACGAAGAATATGGGAGCTCCTGCTGGAGACGTTGAGGGACGTATAAAACCTTTCTTTAAGTTTTCCGAAATATATTCTTTGAGGGTCTCTAATTCTGGTTCGGACAATGGGTATATTCTTCCGTGAGGAATGGGAGCACCGGGTAAAAGATCTATCGGACAATCATAAGCTCTAGAAGGTGGTAGGTCGTCTGCTCCTTTCTTTTCGAACACACTATGTAAGTCCTGATAAGCTTTAGGTATGTCTGCACACATGGCTGCGGTATGTGTCTGTAGTTGAAGGCCTTCGGAGGTTGTAGAGCAATCCGTCTGATTGAAGGTAACGGTGCTCCTAGTCCAATCAATAGTAGGATTGTGTCTTCTCAGCCAATTAAGACCAAGGACGGCTGGAAACACTGGGGAGGGCACGATATCGAAGAGGAGTGTGTCTTGAAATTGCTCTCCTATGGTGACTAGTAGAGGTATAGTCTCTTTGGTCACGGGACCGGATTGGGGAGAGCTCCCGTCCAACAACTGGATGGGATAAGGCTGTTTTTTCGGAGAAGTAGGGATTCCAAGGGTCTGTATTACCTCAGTATCCAGGAAACAGCTGCTGGCCCCGGAATCAATCATGGCGTTGATCGTGGTTGTATGGTCGTCCCACTGCAATGACAAGGGTACTATGAGGTGGGTGGACATGGAGTACAGATGCCTTTGATGGATGCAAAAGCAGGAAGGGCTAGAGGCTTACCGATCCGGGCGTTGGGTTTTTCGCGGCATTCCCGTACTTGATGCCCTGCACGGCCACAATACATACAGAGGCCCAAAGAGCGCCTTCTGGATCTCTCTGCTTCCGTCAAAGGCCCTCTAGCTGCTCCGACTTGCATGGGTTCGTCGCCACTATCGGTTGGCTGTGACGACATGTAAGGAGGTGGAATGGTCGGTTTTCTTGTAGGTGTGGCTGGATGGGTGCTAGCGCGTTCAGCGCGCCTTTCTCTTATTCTTCGGTCTATATCAATGCATAAGGACATAGTTTTGTCCAATGATGAAGGGAGCCCGGTTCTCGCGAGCTCGTCTTTTAGTGCTTCGGACAGTCCTTTCCTGAATTGAGCTATGAGAGCCGGTTCATTCCATTCTGACTCAAGAGCCAAGTGTTTGAAATCAGTGATGTATTCTTCCACATCATTTCTCCCTTGTTTCAGGTTGTCAAGAGCCTGAGCCGCGTTTGTTGTCCGGTGAGGGTCGTCATACATTTCCTCCATGGCTTCATAGAAAGTGCTCCAACTGTTTAACACGGGATTGTGGGTTCGTAACAGATGATGAGCCCATCGTTGAGGCCGACTGGTCAGTAACGATATCACGGATCTGACTCGTGCGAAGTCAGTATTATAGGTCCGTCTTTGGAGGGAGAACATTATCTGACAAGACGTTATAAAGCAACGGAATTGTTTTCTATCACCGTCGAATTTCTCGGGTGGTGATACGTAGGGTTCTGGACCTGTAGCAGCGTTATCCAACGGGGGTGTTGGAGGCTCGACCATAGACCGTGAGGTACCGCTGCTTGTCAGTCCTTGTTCCAGACGCTCTTGATGTACCTGCATCGCTGTTTGATTAGCTTCCAAGGCCTGTACGGATTGAGTCAGTATATGGAGCTGTTGAGCGATGGCGGCTAAAGTCTCTGGTACACTTGCTGGTTCCATGATCGACTAGTTTATTATGTCAGGGTTGCACGTAACGAAGGTAGTGTTGGAACCAATATGCAAGACGTACCTTGTCATGAAGCGGCAGGAGAGCTGAGCGATATCTGCCAGACAGGAATTGCAGGTGCACCGCAGGCAGCGTAGTCGTTATTCCAGGCAGAGGTCAGAGGATTAAAGCAGGCAGCGTAATCGTTATTCCGGGCAGAGGTCGAAGGATTAAAGCAGGCAGCGTAAACGTTATTCCAGGCAGAGGTCGAAGGATTAAAGCAGGCAGCGTAATCGGTATTCCAGGCAGAGGTCGAAGGAGTAAAGCAGGCAGCGTAGTCGTATTACAGGCAAAAGTCAGGATCACGGTCAATAGTAAACAAAGATTCTCTCGCAACAGACTAGAATAAACTAGTACCGAACTCTTGGACAAGCGACTCTTTATGGGGAACCTCCGGGGCAGTCTCTGATGACGTGTGCGCCGCCGTCAGCTGTTCTAAGCGTTCCGGCGTCTGGCGTTCACTGTTAGCCCGGAAAGGCGCGCGCATGCGCGGTCCACTCCGCATCCTGGCCACGAGGGAGGAGGAACGATGGACGCCACGAGCGCCGTAATGCCCGCCAATGCCCGGGACCGGAGCACCATCCAGGGGTCGCGGTAGGAAACCCTGACACTGTCACATTCAAGTGCAGAAAAATTGTGTCTTAGTCGGTGGTGGACGACACCGAGAATCTAACAGGGTTATTCAAAGAGATCCGAATTGTGGCCGAAAGGTAGCCAAACACTGAAATTCAGCGTACGGTTAACTTTCCTGGCCATTCGGCTATTCAGAGAGTAGGCAATTCGCCAAATGTTGGCAAATTGCCTGCACATATGGTGCCTGGTAGGTGCCTGACCAAGGACAGTGAAATCCCCATAGAGAAGCAATGCTTCTTCTATTCAGAGAACAAAAACCAGCAGTGAAAAGTTGCCGAAATGTCCTGCTGTGCTGTGGTTTCATTCGGCAGGTTTATTCAGGAGAATCCCATAGGCTTCAATGTTAAAAATATTCCCGTTTTAATTCAATATCTAATAAACCGTTTACTATTATATTCTGCAGTAAAGAGTCTCTTTATTTTTAGATTTTTTTAGGATCTTTTAACCCCTTCGCTGCGGTGGACGCGCTTAGCGCCTCCACCCGCAGGTAGCGTTCCTTTGCGGAGGACGTGCTGAGCTGGGGCCCAGCGATCGGCCGGGTTCCAGACGATCGCTGTGTCCCCCTGGTGTGGGCTGACATCCTCGATGTCAGCCCAGCACCCGGAACCGCCGCTGGCCTAATTAGATGTCATCGCGGCGGCGCAATGACATCTAATTCAGGCGCCCCCCCGCATGTGCGGAGGAGGCGCCTGAAAGGGAGGGGGGAGGTCCTTTGGACCTCTCTCCCTCCTGATCGCCGGGGTGCAGGGGGTTAATCCAGGCACCGTTTGGAAGGGCACAGCCTGCCCTTCCTAACGGTACCTGGAATTAACCCCATGGGGGCTGGATCACGAATCGGCGCCGAAAAGAGCCGGTTCGTGATCCTTTCCCCGAGCTGGCCGACATCTTGGATGTCGGCCAAGCTTCCGGGAATGCCCCCTGAGGACTGGCGTCATCGTGCATAGCACGATGACGCCAGTCCTGGAGATAATCCCTAACTGCCACCAATGGAGGAGATAGGGGGTTCATTGGAACCCCCTATCTCCCGATCCGTGGCAGTTAGGGGTTAATGTTTGTTATTGTTGTATCGGCCAGAGCATGGTCGTTCCAACAATACCAAACATGACTATGAAAAAAGTTTTTTTTAAAAAATAAAAAATAAAAATAAAAATAAAAAAATATTTAAAAAAAAATTATAAATTTTTTTTTTTTTCTTTTTTTTGGTTCGTTAATGCAGCAATATTGTTCCCATTTCAATTATAATGTGAACAATGATACTGCACTAACGATTTTTGTATGCGGTGCGTTTGTTAAAAATCGCGTCATTTTCCCCAAAAAAAAGTAACGAGACCCCATCTCTAATTTTTTATCACCCCATACAAAATATAACCGCAATTGCTCGCATGTTAAAATGTGAAAAAAACACTTTACACATTGTAAATTATTGAAAATTAATATTTTATTGCATTTTTTGTTATAATATAAAAACAGGTCATGACGTATACATATAATAATGACATATTATGAATCTGCCGAGTCTGACGGAAAGAACGATATATAATATGTCTGGGTCATATACTAAAATAAGCCTTCAAAACACGTTTAAACATGATGAGCAAAACCGGTAAAAATGACCTCAGCACAGAGGCGGGAAATGCCTAGCATTATTTGAAAAAAAAATCATTTTTTTTATATTTGTTTTTTCATTTTTCTTTAACAGACCTTTTTATTATCATTCATTCATTGGATGTTATGTGTAAATTCCAGACATTTTCTCAGTCGTTTTTTTGCAAACAGCGTTTCACTAATGGTCGAACTTTTCGCGAACATCACAAAAAGTTTGAAGTTCACCGAACTTTCGATCGGCCGATGTTCAATTCAAACTCATGTTCGAATTGAACTGGCAGCCCATCCCTATATACGTCATGTCATGCCAGAATGCTATAACAAAATGTGTAAAAAATTAAAAATTTCCATTTAGATTTCAAACATTAGCAGCATTTACAATTGATATTTTTCACATTTTATTATCTATACATTTGTGATTATATATTCTATGGGGAGCTCTTGTTAAAAAAATAGAAATGGGAACCTGTTGCTGCATTTCTCAGAGAAAATATGCAGGGAAGTAATATCCTGCTCACATTGTATCACCTTTCCTAGCTTAGTGACATTTGCAAACACTGACACATGTTGATGCCTATTTCAAGGTCATTTATAAATAGATTGAAAAGAAAAGGCAGAGTCTGTCCTTTCCAATGACACCTCACTTGACCTTGTGTGGTGTGAAAATTAGATACGTAGGGGTCCAAAGAATCCCTGTCACTCCGCGTAACAGAGCGACAGTTTATGTTTTTGATGAATCAATGCGTAATAATACACTTTACCATCTCCTCCACATTTGCTGGCATTGTGGGAAATGAGAAGCTGAGTTAGTGCAGCATAATTGTTCACTTTAACCCTTTCGCTGCTGAGGCTTTTCCCGCCCCTGTGCTGAGGTCATTTTTTACCTGTTTTGCGCATCATGTTTAAACGTGTTTTGAAGGCTTATTTTAGTATATGACACTGACATATTATATATCGTTCTTTCCGTCAGACTCGGTAGATTCATAATATGTCATTATTATATGTATACGTTATGTCATGTCTGTATATTATAACAAAAAATGCAATAAAATATGTATTTTCAATAATTTACAACGTGTAAAGTGTTTTTTTCCACATTTTAACATGCGAGCAATTGCGGTTATATTTTGTATGGGGTGCGCTTGTTAAAAAAATTAGAGATGGAGTCTCGTTACATTTTTTTTTGGGGAAAATTACACTATTTTTAACAAACGCACCGCATACAAAAATCGTTAGTGCAGCATCATTGTTCACATTATAATTGAAATGGGAACAATATTGCTGCATTAACAAACCAAAAAAAAGAAAAAAAATTTTTTTTTTTTTTTTTTAAGTTTTTTTTTTTTTTTTTTTTTTTTTTTTTTACAACATTTTTAACTTTCATGTTTGGTATCGTTGGAACGGCCATGCTCTGGCCGATCCAACGATATCAAAATTTAACCCCTAGCTGCCACGGATCGGGAGATAGGGAGTTCATTGGAACTCCCTATCTCCACAGTTGGTGGCAGTTAGGGGTTAACTGTAGGACTGGCGTCATCGTGCTACGCATGATGACGCCAGTCCTCTGGGGGAGTTCCCGGAAGCTTGGCCGACATCCAAGATGTCGGCCAGCTCCCGGGAAGGATCGCGAATCGGCGCTTTTCAGCGCCGATTTGCGATCCAGCTCCCCAGGGGTTAATGCCAGGCATCATTTGGAAGGGCAGGCTGTGCCCTTCCAAATGATGCCTGGGTTAACCCCCTGTGCGCCGCCGATCGGGAGGGAGAGAGGTCCGAAGGACCTCCCCCCCCTCCCTTTCAGGCGCCTCCTCCGCACATGCGGGGGGGGCGCCTGAATTAGGTGTCATCGCGCCCCCGCGATGACACCTAATAATGGCGGCTGCTGGTCCGGATGCCGGGCTGACATCCAGGATGTCAGCCCGCACCGGAGGGGCCAGCGATCGGCCGGAACCCGGCCGAACGCTGACCCCAATGTGAGGACGCGCTCAGCGCGTCCTCAGCACACCAGCGGTAATGCTGAGGACGCGCTGAGCGCGTCCTTAGCATTGAAGTGGTTAAAATTGAAAAAAATCAACAATTATGATGTATTGGAGGGAAAAAAAGATTATTTTTTTTAAAATGGATTTATTTTTGTATTTCATTTTTACATAGAACCTGTTCTTGCTTGGTATCATTGGTAAGGTGATGTATTGACCTTTCAAATGATACATTACATGACCCACTGCCTATGATTTAGGAGGTACGACGGTCCAAAGGACCCCTGTGTCTCCTCCATAAGGAATTCCCTGCCTGGTCAGGGGGTACGTTTCTGACGACATTGCACCAAATACCCGGGACTGTGACGCGCTGAGCATGTCCTCTGCACCCCAGCGGGAAAGCAGAGGACCCACTCACCGCGTCATCTGCAGTCAACAGGTTAACTTCAAAAAACAAGGTGGAGCAAATATGGCCAAGGTGCAATGAAACCACTATTTTTAGAACTGTCTCTGTAGTTTGCCATAATGTTCAGTTTTTTCCACCATAGTTTCTGAAAAAGCTGTCTAGTGTAAGACTCAGCATAAATTTAAATAGGGGTCCCCACCATAGTTTCTGCTGTAAATTCTATCGTAGTTGTTTAGTGTTTATTTTAGCATAGTTTCCACCAGAGTTTCAGTCAAAGTTGTCCAGCATTCTTTTGCACCATTGCAAGTCACTCTCCTTCATCTTCAGAGATCCCCAGAGTTTTATTCTTTGGAATGCACTTATACAGTTACATATAAATCCTAATTATAAAACAAACCAAACAATCTTTTTGAGAAGGACTTATTCCTAGCAGAAGCATCCTGTGAAGTGAGCATAATTCCGCTCACTATTCTGTCACTCTTTCCTCCTTGCATTTTCTCTTTAGGAGACTTTATGCTAGGGGTCAACAGCTTTGGCTCACCGGATGATTTGGAACTACATCTATCATGATACTCGGCCAGTCACGTTTGCAGAGCCTCATGGGAAATGGAAGTCCGAAACATCTGGCGGGCCAAGATCGTTGACCCCTGCTCTATGCATTGTGAATGATCAGAGATATGGAGCGTCTGAGAATTATGATTTGGATTAAGAGAATTAGGGCAAGACACCCTCTTCTGAAATATTTTTTATTAAAGAAATTATGGTTAAAGGGTCAGATAGACAAGAGATTGGGATTATTAGTGTAAGGATTTGGTAGTCAGGGCGCTTGAAGAATTAGGGTATGACATTGTGGTTGGATGACTGTTTGGGAGTGTTGTGCTTGCAATGTTTATGAATAGTTAATTTGGATTTACAGCTAAAAGAATAGAAACAATATGAAACTTTTCATTTGTGATTTGTATTATTTAAAATGTTGGATATTTTCATGATTTAGGCTAGGGTCAGACGAACGCATTTTTCACGTGCGTTTAGCCGCACGAAATCACAGCCGTGCTATCAGCAAATGACGTCCAATGCCGGGGATCATACGACGAACGGCCGCACGAAAGTTCGTCCGTGCAACGCAAGTGGCCAACGAACGCATTTTTTCGAGAACCTCAAACCGCTACTACTGACGTACAGAGTGCGCTGCGGCCGCATAGTGGCGTGTGTGTGTGATTAGGAGACGTCAGACGCTGCACACGTCCGGCCAACATAACGTCCAGACACAAAAAGTGTTTTATTGATGATCCGTACAAACTCACGGACGGAAAGGCGCATCGTATGACCACTATCTCGTATTCCGGGAAAAAATACGTACGTTCGTTCGAACGCACTTTTTCACGGACAACGTGAAAAATGCGTTCGTCTGACCCTAGCCTTAGAATTATGTTATATAGCAATTGTTAGTTTTTCTTTTCTACTAGTGGGGATATTTTTAAAATATCACTTGCTGCAAGACATCAGTTGCAAAATATATCAACATAAGTTTGGCTTGCATCTGCACGCTTTGCTTCTTAATCTCGACACTTAGAAAAATAAACCAAATCGAGCGCCTGTCATATTCTGATATACGACTCTTTCTTAATTGCTTTACTTGAGATTTTCTTTTAATAACCAATTGTATTAACCTCAAACAGAGACAACTGCGTGCAATCTGCAAATTGTTTGTGCTCATTGGAGCATGGCACACTTTATGTTGTCAGCTTCATGTAAATCAGGGGGCTGTTTCTACTGGCAACAGGGAGCAATCAAAATGCATTTTGAAGACTAGAATCTACGCAAATCAACAGTCAGTTTTATATATCACAAAATTCAACTCCAGGTGACTGACAAATGCATATATCTGCAAATGACACCCACGTATTTTCTGTTTCAACTAGCAAATGCCTATCTTAGATCTCTAAATGCAGTAGAATTTCTCTTCATTAACACTGTAGGAGACATGACTGCATTGAAATGTTTGAGTGCTAATCGTGTATGTGGAATTCAGAGAGTTAAGGTTTAATGAGGCTCAAGTTGTTTGTTTTTTCAGGTTTTGATGCTTGGAGGAGATTTCAATATAACACTAAAATGTTCAATATGGAAGAAACACCATAGAAAGACGGAATCAGCAGAATTAAAATATAAAACTGATTGAAAGAAAGATTTATGATTGTTGTGTAAATCGGTCTGCATTTCAGGCTTGTTTTGTAAGCAGTTAACACATGAGGAATAATAAACTATATATACACATATGACATCTGATCCTAAGAACAGTATAAAAAAAACCTGTTAAAGAGTTATGATTTATTTTTGTATAAAAATGCCTTTTATTCAAATGATATTTCATAAGAGTATAGAGTTTAATGTGCTTGAGAGATTTTCATTAAAGTGTAGCATTTGAAATCTATACTTAGGACTGGACTACTATACATTTTTTATAAATAATATGAAAAAGTAGAGCTTATTTAACACCTTCACACCCAGAATCGAGTACTAAATTTCGCATTGCAGTGCATTGAAAAGCACTCATTAGCATGTCAAAAGAAAATGTTCACACCTTTTTAAAGCAGGATTAGTGTGTGCCGGTGGAGAAATGAAATCCTTTGTTTTATAAGACTCCAAGCATCTTGGAGAGACATAAAACCAGCTGCAAATAGAAGCCCCTGCCCTCACTGTAACAAAAAGTTCAAATAGATTACTACTGCGCTACAGCAGCCAGGAAGAGGGCAGAATACAGGGACAGCTGTGGGGTCACTCACTGCTGTGCAGGGATAAGATGTGGAGGTTATAATGATTGAAAATTCCTGTACAGTACAGATACAAGGTGATACTGTAATTTCCATACACAGGCATTATGTCAAATACAGATATTATTTTTATATTCTATTGGTATTTTTTTGTGGAAACTGAATTGCTAGTAATCTCATTATGATCACTACAAATCCCCATAAGCAGGAGATCTGGCCATTTTTATTGTTCATCTTTATTCCAGTTACTATCTAACACAAAGGTCTTTTTTGCCTGTATGAAATTGTGTAAGATGAAAGACACCATCTAGAGCTCAGACTCTTACATTTCAACATTATTTCTGTAAAGGATAAACGAATACATTAAAAATGAACAAATTAACATTATTTAAACTTTTTAACTATCTTAGAATAGCAATTTCCGTACGAAACTTCTATTTCACCCTATATTTAATTGTTAACTTCACATTCCATGTTTCAAATAAATGTTATGATAACAAAAATTCCACAAAAATCGCTTGGCAGCGAAGGAGTTAATATGTAAAAATTACTTAAATTGTGTACGATGTATTGTAATAGGGCAGGCATGTTGTTTGCACTTAAAGATAAAGTGCTGAAATTACAATGCTGAATTAGCAATCAATAGATCATCGTTCAAGATATAACTAAAAGTCCATCCTTTATAGTGTTACACGCTTTTTTAAAAAATAAATATCCCCTTCATATTGTGAATCGAGTGCTTAAAATCTCTTACAATTTTAGGAATTAATTGGCATTTAAAATGTTTTTTTCCCCAATATTAGTTTATAGCTAGTACGTTTTCTTTATTATTTTTTGATACTCGGCATGTAAAGTCATTATTTCACATGTGTTTGTGTGCCCAGTCACACAGTCACAAATTACTGCTTGCTTTTTCAGTAAGGAAAAAAGACACTGAAGGGGTCAATATGTTGCAGGTACAGCTAATTAAACTACTATTAAGTTTCTTTAATGAGTGTAATTAAATCATTTATTAGGTGTAATTTTTCAACTAACTTGTCCATAATCCTAATTGAACTTGCATGAGTTGGACAGGGGCATTCCAGGGATGTGTGTCAAATTTGCAGTCATGGACATTGATGACCCATTGATAATTACAGTGTAATGGAAGAGGTCTCCAAGATGTCTTGGATTGTCAATGATCCTCGACAACCTGTAGTTCAGGGGTCATTCAATAACCAATATTATTCATTGTAAGACCGATGGATTTAGTTAATCAAGTATTGGGATGCTATGGTGTATCAACTTCGATGAAACTAAGACGAAGAATTCACTAATTAGAGAACTTCCACCTTATCATAGTTCTCAGTGTAGGTTTTCAATGGAGTTTCCACTGAAGTTATGAAGTATAACTTTCACTGTAGCTGTCATGGTTTCAACTGAAAGTCTTATAATTAACCTCTTCACTACCAAATAGCATGTACTCGATCATCAAAGCACCTCCTGGTGCCCTTATATATTTAGTATAGTTCATTCGACTTGGTCTTATTCTGCAGCTATTTAAATGAATTATTTTTATTCCAAAGGAAATTTGTATGCAGTAGGACTCCAGAATGTGCCCCAAAAGAATTCTCATCTCGGGTATGTCAGCCAAGTTGCTAAAACAGTTAGAACAGCTAGAACGCTGTGTCCTAAACACTGTTTCCAAGCTGATCTAGCATGGAAGCTCTAGCTGCAGTAGCCACTATTGACCAGTAGATTATGACATCTCACTGTCAAATAGGGCTACTACAGAAAAAATACATTGTGAATATTCTCTTTTTTTTTACTGAATGATTATGGAAGAGAGATTTTTTTAAAAGCAACTTGTTCCTGACAACTGTTTTATGGGGGTAAAAAAACTTGATAGTGAAGGGGTTAAGGGAAAATAAATAGTAAATTAGTTAACCATGCATTTCAAATAAATGAATGCTGCTGTTGTACTAACAGGAATTAATACAGTCAAATATGTAGGAAATATAATAAAGACCATGTATTTATGTATTAAACAAACAACTATTTTAATAATAATATTAAGGATAATAGTGTTGTGTTAAGCCTAATTATAGCAGAGTTTTATTGGTAGTATTTTTAATAAGAATTGTTATGAATGAGGCTAATGTCAGACGAGCGCATTCTGAGCGCACTGTGCGTCTGTGCACAACGGACGGACGTACTGACGGAAGATACTGCAGACAGCACACGATCCATTTTTCTTGACGTACGTTGGAAAAAAAGGGAACTATGGGAAATAAAATTAATACGAAAAATTATAAAATGTATACATGATATGAAAAGCTATTTTGTGCGTCAAGGTGCTGGATGTCGCAAATGTGGTCCATCTGACTTCGTTCCATTACACACACACACAACGCTGCGCAGACGTGGCACACTCTGCGTGTCTGTTCTAGCAGTTTTACTTTCTTGCCTAACTTGCATCTCTTTGCCACATGAGTTGTGCGTGCGCAGTTTGGTGTGGACGCACTTCGTCTGTGTGTCTCTTTTGCTCATGATTCTATGCTACGACAGACATTAAACTGTGCGGCAACATGGACGTGATCACTGTGTTCGTCTGACACGTGCCTTACTGATAAAATAAGCAAATACATCCAATATTTGAAACATTCTAACTTTGAAAGGAACTGCAAATATAAATATAAAAAGGATAATAGGCTGTTGTGCTTTAAATATATACTTTGCTTCAATGAATTAAAGTAAGCAAAACAAAAGATAATTCATTATGTGCAATCAGTATATTTTTGCATAACTTTATCAGTTGCCTGAAATGAAGCATAGAGTAGACACCCTTGTGGAAATCCAATACACTGCAATACGCAACACAATGTAATAGAACATACATAGATCTCTTAACATGGCAAGCAAGATCAATATATTGTTCCATTTTAATAAATTATGAAGTCTGATTGTCAAAGCTTCATAGATATAATAAAAAGCGTAACAGACAGTCTCAAATATTGCAAGATATTTTTTAAGGTTATTTATTTATTTCTTATATTTTATATTTATATAAATTAATTTGAATGAATACTGTTAAATGGCCAAAGTATATGCAAAGGTGTATTTTTTTTTTTTGAAAACTTATTTTATTGTGATTTATAAACCATAAACGACTCCAGGGGGTGCTAGGATACAACAGTAACTAGTACACAACATCAAGATATAATGCACCCCACCTCGTCTCAACATCCACTTAAAAGACAAACTGGGGAGGACATACAGGAGAAAGAGAGGAAAAGGATATAGAAAGCAAAGAGGAAAAGAAAGAAGAGGAAAGGCAGAAAGGAAAGAGGGAGGAGAGAAAGGAGAAAGGAAAGAGAGAAAGAAAAAAGAGAGGGGGGGAAAGAGGAGAAAAAGGAGAGGAGAAAGAGTCCTTTCAAGACCCGTCCGTCACAACACGGTAGCCTCAAGCATCCATCACCTGCAAGCAAGAGGTAGGAAATTATTTAAACATCATGGTTCAACCAAGGCTCCCACAATCTAGAAAACGCATCCATAGTGTGGTGTACCTTGGCCGACAGTTCATCCATAAGGGCCACGTCTCTGATATTAGCAAGCACCCTGCCAAAGCGGGGGGGGCTCCAATGCCCTCCACTCAGCCGCAATGGCACGACGCCCCACCAACGTCATCTTAGCAAGTAGTTTGTTCTGGCGCAAGGAGAGGTCCTCCAAGGGGGAGGCAAGGAGAAAAACTGTCGGCGCAAAAGGTATCTCCCTCGCCAGCACAGCTTGGGCGAGAGCATGCAGTTTCGACCAGAGTGGTTTAAGACGGGGGCATGTCCACCACATGTGCAGGAAGGTTCCCTTATCGCCACACAGTCTCCAACACACATCAGTAGTAGTCACTTTCATTTTGACAAGCTTCTCCGGGGTGGTGTACCAGCGGAATATCATTTTTAGAGATTGCTCCTGGTGCGTAGTGCATATAGATGACCTCCGAGCTGCCTCTCAGATGTCCAGCCACTCATCACCTTCCAACTCCTCACCCAGGTCGTTATGCCAAGCTTTAATATATGTCAATTCCTTCCAATCAAGGGTCGAGGTAATAGAGGAGTATATTGTGGAAATAAGGCCTTTGGGGTATCGTTCTTGAAGGCACAAGCGCTCAAACCACGAAGGCTTGGTAAGTGCTGCGGCTCGAAGGTGGGGTTTGGTAACAAAGTCCCTCAACTGTAAAAATCGGAAAAATGTAGAAGGAGGCAGAGAGTGTGTACTCTGTAGGTCTGGATAGTGCAGGAGGGATCCTTTGGGGTAGAAATCCACCAGACGCTGAAGACCCGCGTCCTCCAATAGGCCAAAAGGCTGCGGGCGCAAGCCCGGGGGGAATTCCTCATTGCGTAAGATCGGAGTAAGCGGCGACAGATAGCTGGTAAGGTCACATTTAACCGCGACAGAGTCCCATAGTTTCACTGCAGCTACGATAGCCGGGCATTCTGTGCGTAATGCTGGACGATGAGGTGGGGGAGTCCAGAGCCAAAATTGTGGAAGATCCGGCGACATCATTAGAGACTCCAAATCCACCCATCTCCTTGCGCCCATTGGGGAGTGCCATGCCACTATTTGGGCTAACCGTGCTGCTCTGTAGTACGAAAGAAGAGAGGGTAACCCCATCCCTCCCGCTGCCCGAGGTCTAAACAACGTCTGCCTCACCACCCTATGTCTCTTATGTTCCCACACAAAGGCATCTATGGCAGTCTGTAGCGACGTTAGATCTGATTGCGTCACAAGTATCGGAAGGGCTTGAAAAAAATACAGGAGGCGAGGCAGAACGTTCATTTTTATACAGTGCACCCTCCCCAACCATGAAATATGCAGTTTAGCCCATCGGTCAAGATCACTTTTTATACATTGTATCAATGGAGCATAGTTAAGAGCAAATATTTCCGAGTGGGACCCCGGGATCCGAACACCAAGGTAAGATATGGACTCTGTAGTAGTACGAAAACCATGCCGACGTTCCATAACCTCGGCATCCCCCTCCGAGGCCCCCACAAGGGCAAAGGTGTATTTTTAAGACACTAGAACCATAATGTTATAAAAGCATTGCTTTTAAAAAATATTGGGGGATATTCCCAATGCATTTCTTACAGGTCTATTCAATAAAGGTGAAACTCAGGAGAAGTGAAAAATCCAGATCAAAATAGCCAAACCAGAAAAATTCTCCCATTTATCTCACTATCTAAATCAGCAATTTGGACTACATTGTTCTCTTCTTCTTTCCAATTCTCCTGAGTTTCACCTTTAGTGAACAGAACTGTTCCTGTAATAACCAATTTGGCAGCAGATGTTGCCATCTTCTACCCAAACAAAGTTAATGCATTTTAGGCGTTCATTCACGATCAGCTGGGGAGATATCATTCAGATACATTCCCAGCCGATTTTTAAAGATGTTTACATCTTTAAACACCTTTAAAAATTGTCTGGGAATGTGTCTGAATGACATCTCCCCAGCTGATCCTGCATGAACACTTGAACTACAGTAACTCCTTTTGGGTAAAAGATGGCAACGTTTGCCTGTGAATTTGGTTATTACAGTAACAAATACATTGAGAATACCCCCAAATATTTCTTACTGTATAATTGGGCATCATGCCCACAGTGCTAAAACTTTAGGGGTATGTTCTGCAATTAATTAAATGCCTTTGAAATTCTCCTGTGTAACAATATATTGACTATACTCAATATCAGGGCTTTAGGAGGTGCCTTACAGATTGAGTATTTTGCCCTCAATGTAAGTGTTATCGTCTCATTCCATGCTTTAAATAATTGTTATGATAATATTCTTAAGAAAAAAGTGCTTGATAGTTAAACGGTTACCCCTTCACCACCGTAATCAAGTATACCCAATCTTCAAATGCACCATCTGGTGCCCTGATATCTTGTATACTTGATTTGGTCTACTTCTGAAACAACGCAAAGGAATTTAAAATCCATTTAAAATTTCTGACAGAATCTGCCCCAAAACCTCAGTCAAGGTGCTAAACCGGTTCAAACAGCTGGTACTCTGTGTCTAAAACATGATTTCCTAGCTGATTTAGCTTTAAGCCCCAGCTGCAGTAGCTTTTTTGGGCCAGCAGGTGGCAATGTCTTAAATAGGGCTACTACAGTAAAAAATATATTGATAATAAATGAAGAGTGATTTTCTAAAAAGCCACTGGGTCATGAAAGGTTTAATTAATATGTTTAAATAAGTTTCAAAGTAACTGTTTCCATTAAAAAATGTTCATCATCTGCTTCAGTTTTAACATTGTTCTATGTTATTGAGACTCTTAATAAAATTGTTCATGCTTATATCTGGAGTCCAAAGCCGTGAACGATGACCATGTCCACTTTCTGAAAGATCTATTAACCCTTATGAATTTATCAAATATCATTGTAACCAAGGATATTACTTCTTTATAGTATTAAGCATAGTTTTCATTTAGTGCACATAAGAAAATCCTGCAATGCAATTCCTGACTGCTCAAAAGTGGAAAACTCGTAAATATAAAATATTTATTTTAACCTTTTTTGAAATTTTTATTCATATGATCTGAAGTTGCGTTGAAACTAATTTGGTCTGTAAGCATCATAAAATAGTTTTGTCCTGAACTAAAGTTTCCACGCTCGCTGTCTGTAATTGTTACACATTAACCAAGCTGCACATTGAGTAGGGCAACTGCCGATACTTCTAACACAGCTTTCTCGTATCTAATTATTATAATGATTAATTGTCTGGTTTGTGCCATCTTCTCTAATGGCCTGCATTTAGATAAAGAACATGTACAACAAATTATATAATAGGGAAGTACAACTGGAGAATAATCTCCTATTAGAGACACATTCACAGTTCATGTCATTTATTTTGTCAATTCATTGGCTTGTCAACAATGAGCTGTGTGTGAGAGTGCTATCCTTCCAATAGTCAAGTGGTCACATAAACTAAACAGCAAATATACACAAATAGACTCTTCCTAAAACATGGAGACTGTAAAAATCTATTTTGCTATATTTCTTTATTGGCTTTTAGTAGTCTTGTAAACATACAAATAGGGTGTTTGCTGAGCAAAATAGCAAATGAGATATTATGGAGGGATAGTATCGCATTGAGCCTTTTTTACTAATTGACTAACCTTTTTGATCCTGGCTTTTGCTAAACATGATTTACAAAAATATTGTATGTGTTGAAAATTGTACGCGAGTCTCATTTATTTACTTATAAAGTATTTTACCAGGAAGGATACATTGAGATTTCTCTCGTTTTCCAGTATGACCTGGGTTCAAGAACATTGAATTTTTACAGTAGGGTACAGAAATTTATGTTGTTTTTTTTCATATTACATTTATTTTTGTCCACACTTTTTTTCTTTACTCAACAACTGGTTATATCATATACGCTCCATTATACCGCATTTGTTAGTGTTTTTATATACATGTAGTATAATTTGTTTCTGAAGACAAGTGTGCGCTCACCTTTCAAAGGATTAAAATTTCACATTGCCTAATTCAGCCATTCAATATCTTGTGCACACTTAGGAAAGACTCCGTGCCCTTTGAGGCCAGCTTCCATCGAACATACTGGGGCTTTGTTCCTGTAAATTCTACACCACAGCAGAAAAGAACCGAGAGGATTCTCTAACCCCAGAAAATTAAGTTTTACTGTAAATCGCAACTGCACATAATGTGATTTGAGCTAGATCATTGTTTGAATATTTGTATTTTTTTTTTAATGTGAGAAGGAAGAAGCTGCTGATTTTGTTGTTGGTTAAAGGGAAAGTCTATTAAAAACCAGAGTTCCCTTTTTTGCCCTTAAATAATTGGGCAGATGCTGCTGACAGCCACTGCCCAATTATGTTTTTATTATATTTTTTTTCAGGAGAATTTACTCCACATTTGTCCCTCGCCATTCGCAGCTCCTCCTCTTCAGCTCATGGACCCCTGGACCCAGATGTGCCTGAAGATTTTCGACGGAATTTGAGCTCCTATGCAATTTGCGTAGCATAAGAACCACAAATTGCACAGAGCAAAGGCATTGCAGACGCTGCCTATGCAGGTTCCGTAGCACCTGTGCAGGATGATGGATTGGAGCTGCATGCAGGCATCGGCTCAACTCTCTGAGACCAATCACTACTAAAGAGAGTGCCGCCGTCACTGTGACTGGCAGCTAAGAAATTCAAAATCTGGGGTGCCGGTAATGCTGGGTGGGATGTAGGAAACTCGACCACATCACTCAGCAATTTCTCCAGGTTGAAAAAGCTGGAAGCAGGTGTAGCGCTGTGTTTAAATCCTTGTTGTGGCAGTACCTATTTTTGGCCACCGGAGGGAGACAAGCGAAATGTGAGACACTGAATATTACATTGGGACTACATTTCCCGGCATGCTTTGGGAACGGACACAGGAAGTGGGTGGGGCTGTGAGACCTACATCCTGAGCCTCGTGGAGAGAGCGAGAAGAGCGCGCCAGGGAGTGAGAGAGACAAGACACAGTGCTGCAGAGAGTAACAGTGACCAGGCCGGAGTGCAAGGGCGGCCTAACAGAGGAACAGATCGGGTTATCAGTTATTCCCGAAGAAGACCCAGTGATCCACCAGATTGCCCAAGCGGCAAGAGAGGAAGCGGAGGACCCCGAGTGAGGAGTACTGCAGATCGATCGGACCGGGAGAGCAGGCGGTAAGCTGGACAAGTCGAGGCCGGTGCAGAAAGCCAGACAGTGGATCCAGAAGCAAGTAACCCCAGTCAATATCGAGCGGAGAGACGTCCTGGGTCAGCGGAGCCTCATGTATCTGGCGGATGGGTGAGAGGCCTTCCAGGCCGTTGTAAAACTCAAGTAAAGCACGCTGCTGTTTGTTTCCAAAACCCACAGGGCCCCAACTTGACTAGTCAAAGACATCTCTTAAGCAATTCACTGGCCAGTTGAATATAGTACCTTGGTACCGCAACACATACACACACTTACATTCTGGGACTTAACCTGTGCAGGACTCACTCCCCAATCACAAGAAGGGGTTAAAGATACATTTTTCGTTATTCTTTTCCGCTGCGCGTTTTCCCGAATTACGAAGCATTGTATTTCTTTTCCGCTGCGCGCTTCCCCGAAATACGAAGAATCGTATTTATTTTCCGCTTCGCGTTTCTTGAATTACGAAACCTCGTATTTCTTTTCCCTGCGCGTTTACCGCATTACGAAGTACTGTAGATATATATACGAAAACCGTGTCATTCATTATATGCCATTTATTCAAGTAAACTATATAATTTATAAAAATCCACAACGGTGCTGGAGTGTATTTATTCCCTAGTGCGGGGAGACTGACCCGAGGTTTAATTTCAGCGGCTCCTCCGGGAGTGAGCGCTACACGGGTATAAGTATGTGTCGGGGTGCTCCTTACATCCTGACCACTTTAATAATCTAAAGTGGTCAGGATGAGTAGAGTGTCTATTTAACCACTACACCGTGAAGGACACACTCAGCACATCCTCTGGAACGCACTCAACGTGCGTAAGATTCGATGAGCTCTTAGTTCACAGCGGAGATCGGCCAGTATTTTGGCCTATCGCCTTGGTCTCCTGGTGTGGGATGACATCTTTGATGTCAGCCCCTCCTCCGAGTCCCCATCCAGCGGACTGATGTCATTATACCGGGCACAATGACATCTGTTTCAGGCACCCCACCTGAGCAGGGAGAGTGCCTGAAAGGGTGGGTCCTTTGGACCCCTCTCTCCCTAATGCTAATGATCACAGAAGAAAGGCAGGCATTGCTGGATAGGGCATAGTCTACCCTTCTCAGCGGTGCTTGTCTTTAGCGCCATAGCTGTTAATTCACGATGTCAGCCAAGCCTCTGGGATCTTCCCCGCCCACTGATGTCATTGCGCTGGACGCAGTTCAGGAGTTAACCCGTAGTTGCCACCTATGGTGGCAGATTGGGCCTTTTTATTGCTACAAATCATTACTGACTATATTGCTAGTGGTTAGCCCTTTATATATACTCTCTCCATGGTTATGAAGATATACTTTCTATACTATATTGTATTCATTTCCCATTGTTCATTGTTCCACTTATGTTTTTTATATCGTATTTATTTTTTGGTTTGTCTGATTTTCCAATAAAACAATGTGTCTATGGTTGGGGACCCACACCCTCCCTATTTAGCACTCCATGCACATTTCATGCTGGGCTGTTATATGTATGGTTGTCTGATTTAGGAGGGTTGTGTGGTCAGTGCATCACCTAGTGGTACACTCTTGGAACTACTACTTTCGTTTTTCTGATCCTGCTCAGTCCTGCCAGAACTGTACGTGTTCCTGCCTAGTTATCCTGCTCAGTGGTCTTGGCCAGCAGTGTACATGTTCCTGCCAAGTAATCTTGCTCAGTGGTCCTGCTAGGGTTGCCAATTTTCCTTCAATCTTCAAACTGAATACTTTAACCCCTTAAGGACCAATGATGTAAACAGGAGGCTGTGGATCATGCACTCTAAGACAAGTGGGGAATGTAGTTTTTTTCTTCAAAAACTTTTTTTTTAAAAGGACTTTGCAAATTCACTATACCAGGTTCTCAGAGCCGGGATTTCATTTTAAATATCAACTCAATGAGAATAATGAGCAAAACTGAAATCGCTTGTTAGTCTCCTGCTGTCGGCAAGAAAACCCTTCCTCTTCTCATATACACTAATTAAATACCCACCATCATCCTACCTACACTTGCTATATACCCCGAACCTTCATACACTTGCTATATAGCCCCCAGCCTACCTACACTAAGTATACTGCCCCCAACCTACCTGCACTAAACCTACCTATACCTACATCCTTGCACTGAGGGTTTCAGAGCCCTGCCACATGGGCCCCACCATGGCTTATGCTGGGTGCCACCCCGACACCCACCATCTTTCAACTCTCAGCCACAAGTTCCTCAAAGCCTCCCCATACTAACTGTACAGCCCCTCAGCCTACCTACACTAAATGTACAGACCCCAAGCACACTTACACTAACTCTACAGCCCCTCCAGCTCCCCTACCCTTACTATACAGTCTATACAGCCCCCAGCCTACATATATCTGGTGGAAGGGAAGCTGGCAAGTGCTGGGATTGATTATTATGCAGATCGTGGGCTTTGAGTTCTGCACTTCCTCAGCAGGATTCCATGCTGAGGCTGCTGGTCCCATTCCTTGTTCACAGGAGAAAAATGGGTACATGAGGCTGTGTGGATGTGTTTGGGGGTGAGGCTTCTGGACATGGAGAGCAGAGGAGCTGCTTTCTCCTTCATGAGGCAGGAATGGGAGCTACAGCTCATGCCTGGGAAGGACAGAGCACGCAGTCCAGGCTTAATCTTGTGTCCGGGTGGCAGGGGTCTGGAACTTGAACATAGGATTCAAAACAAGATCTGTCAGGGTGATACCCAGACGGGTGGCAACTCTAGGCCCTGACCAGCAGTGAATGTGATCCTGCCAAGTAATCCTGTTTTCTGATCCAGCCCAGCAGTGTACGTCTTCCTGCCAAGTCATACTACCATGGGAACATTCCACCTTGCACATTACAGCTTCTTGTCTCCCCCATTGCCTGCTTCCACCAGTGTTTATCAGTGACTGCTCCTGTGTTATTTTCCACCATTGCCAGCAAACCTGTAGTCTGCACCTTTTCCAACATTTATCTTTGCACTGCAGGTTTCAAAACCCTGCCACGTGGGTCCCACCATGGCTTATGCTGGGTGCCACCCTAACACCCACCATCTTTCAACTCTCAACCACAAACTCTCCACTGGCATACCTTGCTCGCTCAACGTTGTCCTGCAGTATGGTCACTAGGTCCTGACAAACACACAGGAATAGGATTTTTCAGCTTATACACAATTTTGTCTATACAAAACAATGTAGAGTTCTCATCAGGATGAATACAGTGCAGATAATGATATAATACTTTAGTATGTTGATATTGCTGATCAATAAGATCTATCTTTTTACAAAATGAAATACAGTAAACATGTATTTCCTTACAGATAAGGTCACGGATGTGAAATATGACAATACAACCCGTATAAGACATGTTGTCTTATGTGAAGGGAATCACCCTGCAAATATCTGAATCAAATTATTAAACTGAAAGTTTGCTCATTCCCTTGCCCGTAGACTGTGTACGCAATTCTTTAATCATTCTTTAAATATTCCATGGCACAACTTAGTTAATAGGGGCTTTTATTCTTTTTATTGTCATTTCACTGTAATTTGTGCTATTTGGTATGTTTTACCATTCAAACAGCATCTGTGCAAGTGCCGTGACTTTTCTCCTTAGCAGTTCAGTGATGACAAGGCATACCATTTTGTCATATATGGATGGTTGTAATGAGAATAGTGCAGTTGAGCAGGATGTCAGTCATTTGAATATATTTGCATACATAAATGGATAGAGCAGCAGAGCAACTGTAAAAACTAATCAAGAGAAGAACAAACAATATAAATCAGAGCAGTATTTATAATTTATATAGCACAGTCTTTTAATAGTAGTGTGCAAGATGGCATTACAAATGTGGATCTGGAAATAACTAGAAATCATAAAACCGTTTGAATGGAAGTACATTTTATTTTATTTATTTATTTTGATGACAAATGCACTTCTATTTTCTGATATGGTTGTATGTTCTGATGCAGCTGGAAATTGTTTATGCAAAACTCTCCATATGTTTTAAAGAGAAGTTATAGGAAAACAGGCAAATACAGCAAAGTAGCAATTTTAAAGTAACATTTTTTTTTGTTGCTAAAAGCATCTACTATTCCTGTGGAGATTTAACTCCTTCACTAAAACAACTTGGTCCTATTTAAAAAAGCATAGAATTCTCTTCAGAGACTGCTCAAATTTAAGAAACGTCAATTAAGATGATTTTAAAAGAGTGTGTATATAATATATATATTTTATTAATCCCTTTACTACCGAGATATCTCAGGCTTCAAAGGCACCATTCTGTGCCCCGATATTGAGATATCGAGATCTGCAGCCCAAAAGCAAATTAAATTTTTTCAATGCAAAATCATTTGGTTTGCTATTGGGCTGCAGAACCCCCAAAGTTTTGACCCTGTCGGCTTAATACCCAAAGAGCTAAAACTGTGTAAAATCAGCTAACTGGATGTCCTGACATCGGACATTCAGCAAGCCGATACATTTGTTGCAGTGAACCACGGGCTGAAACTGTAACTCAATTTGGCAGGAGATGGCATCATCTACTGGTCAAATATGTTAGAGCAGTAAAAAATTCATTGAAAGTATTCCTAAATATTTTAAAAAGTACAATCAATTGAAAAAGATTTTTCATAAAAAAAACATTGGTTCCCGGCAATGGTTTTTCGGAAAACCACTTGGCAGTGAATAGGGTTAATATGTGGAGATAAAAATTAGAGATAGTAAGATATGCTTTGATCTCAAAAATATTAGCTGATACATATAAACTATTGCATGCAGACTCGGTAACATGCTTGCTTTTTTCTTTTTCTCCTGGAACCTATAGCATCTCACTGGAGAGTTGCATGAGCCCTCCTAGAATGCATGATCATAATCATCCAAGATTGCGCTTCATGGCACCTTCGGGAGAAGGATATCTGAGAAATATTTGTTCATTCTATCCTTCCATTTATAATGAGTGAAGGCAGCTGATCATGTCCTCCTCTTCATTGATGGATCAGAGGTCAGTTTCAGTTCATTAATGGTTTTGGTTTACATCGTTAACCCATTCACTACCAAGTGGTTTTGCATAAAACCAATGTCAGGAACCAGTGGCGATGCTTAGCACATTTGACATCAGCCTTGACTTTATGGCAGACAGGACATCAGCAAAAACATGTGATTAAAGTATTTCTGGAGTAGGTGTACTGTAGGCACCCAATACTTTGTCATTTTTATGCCATGGGGCATGGGACTCAACAACCCGGGACGACATAGCTGCAGTGGGATGCCAAGGAACTCAGGCCGTCCCCCTGCAGCCAGTGGCACGCACTGTGCATCAGCTGCATAGACAGCCCTGACCAGGGGCCCGCCGCAGCAGCCAGCATTACACACTCTCCTGCTGGGCACAATTCGACTGGCGGTAAGGGGACAAGGAACATGATAATTTTTCCCTATCTCTGTTTGTTTTTATTTATAGTATTGCATTTTTTCATTACCAGAAGTTGCACATTTTGTATGTTTGTTTGTTGTTCCATTTAAAGATTCTCTTATTGCAACTAATATTGAAAATCCTTGAAAATAGTAAAGGAATAATAGGACCTTATACTCAAGAAAATACAATTAATGTGGACAGCTATCATTGATTCATTTTGTTATTCCATAAACAATTTATGTTTATATTATTATATTATATTTAGAAAACCTAGTCATAATTGATGTTACAATATTTGGTAGAATTATTTACGATAGAAATATTTTTAGTAATATTTCTATATGTTTAACTAAGTTTTGATCTGCACAGAATGTATCTTTATTTTCCTCAGATTAGATTAAATAGCCATAACGGAAATCATAGAATATACCAAATTTCCCAAAGTATTCTTCGTTTAGATTTTATATTTTTTAGTTTGTCTGGAGATATATTGCAGTATTGCATGAATTTATCCCTTTAAATAAATCCTTTTTTATGGAATATTCCAATATAACAAAGCAAATAATCCTGCACACATGCAATAAATGTGTCGTATAGTATTGCTTATCATATTCTTATTTATATTATCACTTCGATATAGTAAGACAGATACAAGAAGAGCATAGAACACATTCCCATGGCAGCCTTAATGAAACTCTTTAAAAGCAGTCATTTTTGTCCTTGTCAAGCAAAGAATGTACATTTTCTGAAATGTATGTTTTAATGAGAAATATAAATAAATTGCCAATGCTTTGCAGGTTTTTTCTGGTCTCAGAAATAGCTGAAAATGCAAAAAGTGACAGAACACAGAGGAAACAAGCTTAGATTTGTCACTAAAGTTTTATCGTTCAGACCACGAATTTCCATCATGTGAGTGACTGCTAAACAGGAACCCAATACCTTTCCAACTTGACAAATCTGGCAATAATTGATAAACCCCTAATACCTTCTCTAGGAGACTAATCCATACTTCAGCGACAAAGTCATTTCTTTTTTACACTCTGTCCTTATTTCTCATTTTCCACACTTCTTCTTCATTGAACTGTATTTCACACCTAAATCTAGTCAAACACATATTTTGATATCCCTCCGTTTTGCAGTGTCAAGTAAAAACAGTTTAGTTTGAAATAAATTGTTGAAACTAAAAGCAAGCGCAAATGTGGACTGTGGTATTGATGTGAATATCACCCAACACACACACCTAGGGGATTTTGACACTGGCAAAGGCAAAACACTTGCTTATCATGGCAGCTCCCTTTATAATCCCACTCAAGCATTACCCCATAGGGTAATGAAATCATGGTGCTTAACAGGGGTCAAGTCCTAAAAACAGAAGCAATTATCATCTCACAGGTAATACAAACACACACTCAAATTTGATATATTTATGTACATTTATTTATTTATTTATTTATAAAGTATTTTACCAGGAAGGATACACTGAGATTTCTCTTGTTTTCAAGTATGTCCTGGGTTCAAGAACATTGAATTGTTACAGTTGTTACAAAAATACAAAGTAATAAATGCAAGCTATTAAAAACAAAACAAAAATATACAGATTAGTTGAAAATAAATATGTAGGAAAGATACTCACTATGTTACATGTTTACAGGTGCATTCTGTATTGAGGTATATTAATAGAGATCTCTTAAGTGTCTTTAGACTGGGGGAAGATTTGATGGTGTCTGAGAGGCTATTCCATAACTGTGGTGCTCGGTAGGAAAATGAGGACCGAGCCACTTTCTTTTTGTATTGTGGTATTGCAAGTAAGGTGCTGGTCCTTGATCGGAGGTTATAGGAGGAGGGAACTGCTAGGGGAAGCAGTCTATTAAGGTAGGGTGGTAGCTTCCCAGAAAAGCTCTTAAACACCAGGTTGGAAAGGTGAAGGATACACCTAGATTCCAGCGACAGCCAGTATATATTTGGAATATAGCAAAAATATGTGATAAATCATATATTTATTGTGACTTAACAGGAAAATATATGATTGAATAACTGACTACATGCTATATAGTGTATGGGACCAAAGGCGACTCAGTTCCCTGTGCAAAATTAGCACAGGAACTCCGTTCCCACGCGTTCCACCTGGACTTGACCCCTGGTTCTTAACCATTAATAAACTCAAAAAAAGTTTGGGCATGTGGTTAACAATACTGTGACCTCCGTGTCATAAACACATAAATAATACATATATTTCTTTCCTTGTCTGTTATGTAGTCAACAGTAAATTCTCTCCCCATATGTGTGTACAAAAGTCCTCACTCACATGGTTCAGAGCCTATAATGTTGTTTTTCATATAGGCAGATGGTCAACTTAATGCAGTGACACAGACTGCAATCTTTGACCTTATCTTGGTATCTAATAAAATATAAGCAAAACATGAAGAACTCCTTATGGTGTACTATTTTGCTATTATTACACATGACTAAAGTCATCGCAGTCTACTCACTGTAGCAGGCGCCCTATCTTATTTGGCTCAATTTTCAATGGTGGTAACTCTTTACCTGGTAGGGTCAGACTTAATACAGGGTCCTTCGTCTTCAAACATAAAAATCACAAACATTTACTGAGTATAATTAAAATAATTACAGAAAAAATAACTGGTAAAATAAAAAATAGCATAAAATAATGGGACTAATGTCCCTAATAATGGGACTAATGCAACTAAAACGCTGTTCGGTGAACGATGGCTTCATCGATTGCTGTTACGGCTGCCTATTGTATAATTATGCTTCCTATACTTTGTACAGGTGAGACCACACTGTCTTTTAAAATGCCAAGATCCAACACCTATCAAGGTTGTGCCTATAATGAGGATAGGCATTTGACTTCATGGGCAAGTGCAGGGTCAGATCTGTGGAATCCAAAAAGAAGCACACATGAAAAATCCCTTGGACTCCAAGTGCTACTCCAAGTCTATTCTTATTCTGGCCCAATTAAGGGCCCTATTCCAATGGGTCCGAATGACTTGAGCCATTAATGTCAATGCATGTAAATGTAAGTGCTACCAGTATCTGTTTGAGGCTCCCAGCTATTACATCTTGAGTTACTAACACAGCAACAGAGCAGAGCCATTAATAATGAGTCATTAATGATTAATGGCTCTCGCACAATTTTTCGATTAGCAACTCACTATTAATGGCTCCTTTAGAATAGTGCCCCAAGACTTGGAATATAAACTCTTTAAAGCAGTTAACATATTAAAAAATTGCCATCTGCCCTTTGGAATTTGCTTTGTATGGTTTTTATAAAGGATTTTACCAGGAAGGATACATTGAGATTTCTCTCGTTTTCAAGTATGGAATGGAATGTTGCAAATCGGTATGTTCTTTGTATGAAGTGGAGCCATTACACTGCTGCCGAAGAATAGTGTGCAGGACCGAATGTATATGTCATTAAGCAAATAAGATCAAATAGGTTTTAAAAATAACAGAATGTTTAACATGATTTTTATATATATCATTCTAGTAAGTAAATGTGCCGTTCAATCAGACTTCACAATTGCTGTTTTCAGTTTACAGTGATACAGTACATTTAGTACATTTATATCAAGGTTATATATCAGAGAAAGGTGAAAACCAGGAGAATTGGCAGGAGAAGAGAACAATCTACACCAAATAGCCAATTTGGAAAGTGAGATAAATGGAAGAATTTTTCTGGTTTGGCTATTTTGACCTAGATTTTTCACTTCTCCAGTCATTCTCCTGGTTTTCACCTCTCTCCGAATAACCCTGTAAATTTTCTCTGATTTGAGGATTTATAACCATTCAATTGCTGAGTAATCACTAAGAACAGAACTGGCTTGGTTTTCTGTTAACACCTAATTGCAATGTCCTTGTATTTCATGATGAGAGGAGCTTTAGTGAATGTGGATTTGTGTGTTTTTCTGTATTTGAATATGTGCTCATCTGTGTAAAGTTACCTTTGCGTACACTCCTCCCCAAAGCAATTGAAATGGGCAATAATATATATAACACACTCCCTGTCAGGACCCCCGATACTCCCGTCCGTCCAATCCCTGGTATTTGACCACTTTCTGAATTCTGTCCCTGTCTGAGGACATTCACCTCTCGAACTAGCAGGGTTATTCAGAGAAAGGTGAAAACCAGGAGAACTGGCAGGAGAAGAGAACAATCTAGACCTAATAGCCGATTTGGAAAGTGAGATAAATTGGAGAATTTTTCTGGTTTGGCTATTTTGACCTAGAATTTTCACTTCTCCTGCCAATTCTCCTGAGTTTCACCTTTCTTTGAATAGACGTGATAGTGTTAAAGCATGTCCTCTCAAGCTTCCAGAATGTTCTTTTAATCATAGAATACTATGATACATCATACATACGTGTACATGTATACTTGCGCATAGACATATTATCTATTCCATTACTAGGTTAAAGTTCTTTATTCTGTAAGAGTCTATAAATTACCTATTTAAGTGATAGCTGTTACAAGCATCATTTTAATATATTCAATTTATGATTTTTCGCATTGTCTTCAAAGCGCCATATAACTGTCACCAGCTGGTATTACAATCAATATTAAATGCATAAGCTCTCATTACACCCTGACTTTATTGCAAATTGGACTACAACATTAATAAAACATGGAATCTAAGTGCAAGAATTAATTCAGCTCAAGAGCTATTTCGAGATGTCAGCTAATTAGTAATGCTTCTTTTCCACTGCAATAATTTAACTCATTTTCCTGGTGATAGATCACTGCCAGGAACTCAAGATCAATAGTCTGCATCACCTCTGTGGTAGCATGTAATGCATAAGATACTTAATATGCTTACGTTGCTTAAGTGTTATCGTGAGCTGTGAATAAATGTTTATGCAAAGTTTTACTTCAATACACAATGTATGAGGTGTGAAAGACTACACTGAATTAAATTTACATGTCATTTTCCTAGAGAAAGGTTCATAAATATAAACTTGACTCCCACAAATATCAGTTGCATGGCCTTCACCTAAACAATAAAATACAAAGATAATCACGTTAAGGCTAGGGTCAGACGAAAGCATTTTTCCCCGCGAACGTGAAAAAGTGCGTCCGAACGCATTGACGGATTTTTTCACGGAATGCGCAAAAACGGTCAGACGACGCTCATTTTCGGGCGTGATTTTGTACGGATCGTCAATAAAACTCTTTTTGCGTCTGGACGTTATGTTGGCTGGACATTAGCAGCGTCTGACATCTCCTAATCACGCAAACACGCCGCTATGCCGCAGCTGCGCACTCAGTACGTCAGTACTAGCGGTTCAGCGTTCTCAGAAAAATGCGTTCAAATTCCACTTGCGTTGCACGGCCGGACTTTTGTGCGGCCGTACATCGTATATTGGCCGTCATTGCCCGTCATCTGCTGCTAGTGTGGCCGTAATTATGTGCGCCAGAACGCACGTTAAAAGTGCGCTGGTCTGACCCCAGCCTTAATTTCTCTTAAACTGGCTGTAGCTGCCAAAGCATGATGAGAATTCTAGCACATAACTGCTATAATGATACAGCCTGAAGAAATTATATTATTCAAGTGATCATAGGAACCCTAAGATGTAATAGGCTTGGACTACTCAAAAGTTATGCATTTTAACTCCTTCATACCCAAAATCGAGTTATCTCGATCTTACCTTGTAATACATTGAAAAGCAATCATTAGCTTATCAAAAGACAATTTTCACACCTCTTTAAAGCAAAATTAGTGTGTTCCCTGTGGAGAGGCGAAATCCTTTGTTTTATGTCTTTCCAAGCACTCTGGAGAAACATAAAAACAGCTGCAAATAGCAGTCCCTAATCTTACCATAACAAAAAATTCAAATTGATTACTGCTGCATTACAGCTGTCTGGAAGAGCTCTGAGGTACAGGGATAAAATTCAGTGGGTTATAATGGTTGAAAATCCCTGTACAGTACAGATACAAGGTGTTACTGTAATTTCCAAACACAGGCATTCTGTCACATACAGATTTTAATTTTATATTCTATTGGTATTTTTAGGAAGCTGTGTTGCTTATAATCTCATTATAATCACTAAATAATCACAAAAAGCAGCAGATCTCATCATTTTTATTATTTATCTTTATCACAGTTATTGTCTCCAACACAAAAGTCTTTACTGCCTGTATGATGATAACGCAGACCCTGTTTGAAATTGTGTAAGATAAGATCTAGAGCTCAGAATCTTACATTTCAACAATATTTCTGTAAAAAGATAAACGAATACATGAAAAATTAAAAATGAGCAAATTAACTTTATTTATCTTTTTTGAACTATCTCTGAATAACAATTTCTGTATTGTATTTCTGTAAATTTCAACGTATAATTATTTGTTAACTTTGCATCCCATGTTTCAAATAAATATTATGAGAAGATTTTATTTCAACAAAAATCACTTGAGGAGTTATTCAGAGAGATGTCAACGAACGTGTCTGATGATCTGCTGCAAACCTGCCGAACGCTTCTGAACAAAGCCGACGAGCAGCCACCGGAAAAAGCCAACAAGCCAACGTGTGGGGTAAAAAAAAAAAAAAAAAAGAACCACTGCAACTTTTAAAAGTTATTTGCAAAAAAACTATACCTGGAATTAATATATAAGTTCCTAAGAATAATAATAAAAAGGTCTGTTAAAAAACTGTAAAAGACCACTATTGATTTGAACACTTTTTCAGGCAGTTTTATATTCAAGGTTGGTAACACTGCAGCAAGGTATAGGATCTAAAGATTGGTATTAGAAGATCAAAAATGATCCTCAATTTCATCCAGTATGGAATCAGACCACCATCAGGATCAATGGGAATACAGGCTGCAGAGCTGTGGTCAGCAATATTTACCCAACAGATATTTAGTAACTACATCTCCCTTGATGCTCAGCTACTCATTAGGTTGTCAGAGCCTCAAGGGAATTTCCAGAACACTTGCAGGGTTATTCAGAGAGAGGAGAAAACCAGGAGAATGACTGGAGAAGTAAAAATTATAGGTCAAAATAGCAAAACCAGAAAAATTCTCCTATTTATCTCACTTTACAAATCGGCTATTTTGACCTAGAATTTTCACTTCTCCAGTTATTCTCCTGGTTTTCACCTCTCTCTGAATAACTATGTTGGAGAGCCAAGATTGCTGACCCTTGCCTTTGTTTCTAACATCTCATTCTAATTGTTCAAATCAAGAAGATTTGTTTATTCGCCACATCACAGTTAGGTATGGGCTGCCGGTTCAATTCGAACATGAGTTTGAATCGAACATCGGCCGTTCGAAAGTTCGGCAAACTTCAAATTTTTTGTGATGTTCGCGAAAAGTTTGACCGTTAGTGAAACGCTGTTTGCAAAAAAAACTACTGAACGAAAATGTCTGGAATTTACACATAACATTCAATGAATGAATGATGGTAAAAAGACTGTTACAGAAAAATGAGAAAACGATTTAATTATTTTTTTCCAAAAAAATGCTTAAAAGATCCTAAAAAATCGAAAAATAAAGAGACTCTTTTCTATTAATATAATAATAAACAGTTTATTAGATATTGGATTAAAACGGGAATATTTTTAACATTGAAGCCTATGGGATTCTCCTGAATAAACCTGCCGAAGGAAACCACCGAACAGCATTTCGGCAACTTTTCACTGCTGGTTTTCGTTCTCTGAATAGAAGAAGCATTGCTTCTCTATTGGGATTTCACTGCCCTCAGTCAGGCACCAACCAGGCACCGTATGTGCAGGCAATTCGCCAACATTTGGCGAACTGCCCACTCTCTGAATAGCCGAATGGCCAGGAAAGGTAGCCGTACGCTGAATTTCAGTGTTCGGCTACCTTTCGGCCACAATTCGGATCTCTTTGAATAACCCTGTTAGATTCTCGGTGTCGTGCACCACCGACTAAGACACAATTTTTCTGCACTTGAATGTGACAGGTGCATATCAATATCAATATTTGACCGCAGGGTCCAACCCTGCACTCTTCCACATATACCTCAGAGGGGTTACAATGTGAAGGCACTAACTGGCACCAAAGGCCCAATATTTGGGTGCACTGACCCGTGTACCGGATGCATACAGGGCAGCCATCAGAAATGATGGGGCCCCTTACTGAACCTCACGATGGGGCCCCTCCATAAATTTACTCAACCTGTAACAGCTTTTCGCCCCCTTCCAAAACAAAAAAAGGATATAACACAGTTGCACAGCAAAAAAAACTCACAATGTGTGGTTTGTATGAGCGTATCTGTCATGTCTGGGGCTCAGAGGGGGCCCCAGCACCCGGCGGCACCATCGACAAACGAGTTGTGCCGGCTTCCGGAGCTCGCAGGGCTGGTCAGAAGGTGGGGCGCAGCATAATGACGCACGCCCATAAATATAGACAGCGCGATCCAGCTTATCGCCCTGTTGTGGAGTTTGCTTCCCTCAGTCCTTGGCTATTCCTTGACCACTCTAACTCTGATCGATTTTTGGCTTATATGATAGATACCCCTTGTGTACCATTTCGGCTATCCCTGACCACTCTAATATATAATCTAACAATTGTGATGTCACCACTGAGGATTAAAATATACTTAAAAACATACCTTATCGCAAATCCCCTTCGGCGTTTCTTCCTCTTAACGCAACAAACAGAGTTATCCATCCAAAATTGGGGGATGTACGATCTATAAGACAAAATAACATCTCATGGTGCAGAGGGTAGCAAATTTCTATATTAAAAGGCCCCCGCTATCATAGCACTCACAAGATTATGAATAATTGTAGGCATATAATATTGCTTGCTACCGCTCCCAGAGGAAGATCTTCGTTTAGTTTGCCCGCCGCCACAGGAAAGAACCACGAGGAAATTTCCAAAAGAGGATTTATTGTAAACAGCATACATTGAAATAAAATAAAATCTCCAACGCGTTTCGTTCATCAAACTTCATCAGGGAGAAAGATGCCAAAAATAAAAGAAATAAAACAACCTCCATCATCGCCGACTTAAATAGTATCTTTTAATTAGTCTCATCTGTTTTCACTTCACATGATGATGCGTGTATCCTGGATCCAAAGCGAGGCTTGGCTATGCCAGACCTTGAAACGAGGCTTGGATGTCTCTGCTTCTTCTCATGCAGCGACGCATAAATCCCGGATCCAAAAAGAGACTTGGCTGTCCTAGTTTCGGAAGCGAGGCTTGGGCATCACAGCTCTAATACGCATGACAGGATAGCCGGCGTTTACATGTATTGAAGACAAGCGAACTACAGAGAGTCCCCCGGATGGCGGCGCTCACATGTCTTCTTACAGTGGTGGCTCCTTAGCGATACTCATAACCATATAATAAAAACAAAAATAACAATAACAAAGAAAAAAAAAAAACATAAGAAAAAAAACGAGAAAAAAAAACATATAATAAAGAAAAAAACATATATTAAAAGAAAAAAAAAAGAAGAAACATTTAAAAAATATAAAAACAGCAATATATAATTTACAATGTAAACATTTCTAAAGACATCCCTTTATGTCCATTTCCATATTAAGACCTCCTTTCCTCCATGTGCCCATCCTAAAAATCCATTCGGTTTCCTTTCTTGCCAGAACTTTCGCAAAATCACCTCCTCTCCAATGTTTGTGAGCTATATCAATCCCAATGCAATTTAAAATTGGCAATATTAAATTTAGGGCAATTATTGCAATGTATAGGAACACTGTGGTCCAATTTATTCCTCCTAATATTACCTAAATGCTCTAAAATTCTCACTTTTAATTCCCGACTGGTTCTTCCTATATATTGAGCCCCGCATGGACATTCTAATAGGTAGATAGCCCCTTTAGAGGTACAATTAATAAAGGTTTTTATCTCAAATTCTTTATTAAAGAGATTGCTTTTTAAAAGAACTGTTTTCCTAGTTTGGTGCACACATGCCCTACAGTTTCCACATGTAAAGAAACCGATGGGTTTTTCAGAATTAAAAATTCCTCGTTTCTCCATTTTCAACTTCGGTAGTTGGCTAGGTGCCAAAGTATCTTTCAGATTTGCTGCTTTCCTAAAAATAACCGTTGGTGAGTTAGGGATATAATCTTTTAATACTGGGTCAATTTTCAAGACGTGCCAATGTTTCTTTGAAATTTTTCTTATTTGTGTCGGATGAGGATTAAACTGCGTAATAAATGCGAAATCAAGCCTTCCCGGCGAGGTGTCTTTTCTTTTTAAAAATTCTTTCCTATCTTTATCTTTAATAATTTTCCAGTCTCTTTTAATAATATCTTCCCTATACCCTTTTTGTTTATATTTTAACATCAAGGTTTGTGCTTGATCTTCAAAGACATTTATTTCAGTACAATTTCTCTTTAGCCTTGTTATCTGGCTCTTGGGTACGTTATCCAACTACCAATTAGCATGTGAACTATCTCTATTTATTGCCGTGTTGACATTGGTTTCTTTAAAAAAAGTTTTGGTTTCCAATTTTCCATTTTTTACATAAATGGTTAAATCTAAGTAGTCAACTGTATATTTATCGACTTTGGAGGTAAAGGACAAATTAAAATTGTTACAATTTAGGGAGTCAATATAACTTTCCAAAGATTCCTTATCACCTCTCCATGTAATCAAAACGTTGTCTATGAACCTCCGCCATAGGACCAGTTCGCCCCCGGCCACGCCAGACCACACCTGTTTACCCTCCCACCTATGCATGTATAGGTTGGCATACCTGGGGCAAACTTCGTCCCCATGTCGGAGCCACATGACTGAAGGTAAAACTTATTTTCAAAACAAAAATAGTTATGTTTTATAACAAACATCATAGCTTCTGACAGAAAGTCAATTTGACTCTGAGGCAAACTGCTTTCGTTTCTCAGTCATTCTGTGACTTCTTGTACTCCCTTGTCATGAGGAATTGAGGTGTACAATGAAACCACATCTACAGTAGCTAGGCAGAATTCCTCTTCTCATTCGATACCTTCTAACTCCTCCGGTATATGGCCCGTATCTCTCACATAAGATCTAGTCTTTTTTACTATAGGTTGTAAATAGCCATCAATGTATTGCGATACATTACATGTCAGGGAATCAATTCCACTTATTATGGGCCTCCCAGGGGGAGTTTGAGCGTTTTTGTGTATCTTTGGGAGAAAGTAAAAAATAGCTATTTTGCAACTTTCATTAAACAGAAATTTATACTCTTCCTCCTTTATTATTCCCTTTTTCTGTCCATTTTTAAAAAAAACTCTAATTCTTTCAGATACAGTCTCGTAGGGTTGCCATTTATTAGTTGGTAAGTCTCTCTGTCTCCCAAAATTCTCAAGGATTCCTGCAGATAATAAGCTCTAGACATGACTACTGTTCCCCCACCCTTGTCTGCTTGTTTTATAACTAGTTGACGGTTCTCTTTCAAATTCCTACATGCTTGACGTTCTTTAAACGTTAAATTATGCTTAAAGGGGTGAGATTCTAGTTTTTCAAAATCTTTCAGGATTAAATCTGTAAAAACTTCGAAATTATGCCCTTTCTCCCAAACTGGAAAAAAATCTGATGACCACTCTAACACTGATCGATTTGGGTTTGTGTTAGAATGCGTCCTTGTATACCGTCTGGCCTATTTCAGCTATACCCTGTCCTGTGTGTTGGCAAAACATTTCCCACTCGTTGTTGGTCAAACATTTCCCACTCGTTGGTGGTCAAACATTTCCCACTTGTTGGTGATAAAACATCTCTCATGGCTTCAATTCGCATTTAAACATCAGCAAAAGCGGTAAAAATTAGCTCAGCGCACAGTGGTGAAATGGCTCAGCACTCAGCAGTGAAAGGGTTAAAAAAATTAACTTTCCTGTCCCCCAGGGCAGTACCCGGACCTCCATACACCTTTTATGGGCAATATCTTGCATATATGCCTTTTTGGAGGGCACTTTCATTTTCGACCCCCGTTGCCTTGCATTACGTTCGAGTTCGAATTCGAACTTTTTGGCCGTTCGTATGTTCGAGTTCGAACCGAACACGGGGTGAAGCCTTCAAAGTGAACACTTAGAGGAGATCTTCTGGAGATACTCTGGAGGTAGTCTGAGGTTTGACAGTAGGTAGAAAACCTACAAAAAGGTAAGATTTGCTGGTTTCAAATCCATTCTTTTATAATGGCAGGCTTGGTCCAGTGTAAGAGCTGTCATGCATTTGTTTTTAGATCCCATTTTTGGAGGTTTGGAATGTGCCTGATATGTAGGCAGTTCTCTTTATTGCAGCAGGAAATTGCCTGTTTGAAGTCTGAAATTTGTAAATTATCTGTTAGACAAACTCAGGCTATGACTGTTACAAAGCCACTGCCACAGAGGCCTCCTAGGAGCGGCAGATGGACTACTGTAGGATCTGGTAGACTTAGAGTTGAGGATAGAAGGCATGTCCCACAGTCTGTGGCTCTTCTTAATTCTTTTGAGGCACTTTCAGAGTGTAGTGGTAAGACGGATGTAGGCTCAGACACCATAGTTGAGGAACCACCATCCACTATGCCTAAAGTATGCAGGACTGCAACCAAGGACAAAAAGGAAAAGGTGGAACTTGATAGAAGGCAATTGTTGCTGGGTGATTCTATCATAAGACGTGTTGAGCTGGAGAGTAGTGGTTTGGTGAGATGTCTTCCTGGGGCTACTGCTCGTAGAGACAAGAGACGTATTCTCAATATTGTCAAACAAGCAAAGCAGCAAGGGGAAGTGGACGTTCTAGTCCATCTAGGGACAAATGACTTGGCTAGCAATGAGGTTTCTGAGATTAAGCAAGATTTTTGTGTTCTTGGAGATGAAATACAGCAGATTGCGTCCACTGTGTCATTCTCTGAAGTTTTGCCTGTGCATAACATTCAAGATAGGCAGATGCCCAATAGGGAATTAAATTTGTGGCTTCGGGAATGGTGTCGGGAGCAAGGATTTGGCTTTGTGTCCCATGATAGCTCTAATTGGAGCAGAAAGGAACTGTATAAAAAAGATGGTTTGCATCTTACTCATAGGGGAACATATGTTCTCAGTGAGAAGTTCAAAGGTTTCACAAAGGAATATTTAAACTAGGAGGGGGGGACAAAAGGGTAAAAAACAATCTGCCTGATTGTCCCCCAAAACTAAATCGGAGGGTGCAAGCAACATGCAAGGTAAAAAATGACAAGCTCAGAGTCGTGTCTATAAATGTTCGCAGTTTAGTCAATAAAATCAATGAACTGGAGGCAATGATGGCAGCTGAAAAAGTAGATTTAGTGGCGGTTACTGAGACATGGTTCAGTGAGAAAAATAACTGGGACATAACAATACCGGGGTACTCTTTATATAGAAAAGACAGAGAAGGTAGGAAAGGAGGAGGAGTGGCCCTGTATGTGAAAAACAACATAAAAACGAACCAAATAAAAGCGAGTGAGGTGAACATAGAGTCAGTTTGGGTTACGCTAACATTTGGCAATCATACAGTAGCTCGTGTAGGTGTGATCTATAGACCCCCTGGACAAGTAGAAGAGCTAGATAATCTGTTGGTTGAGGAAATAGCCAAAATGGCAATGAAGGGGGAAGTTATTATCATGGGGGACTTAAATCTTCCTGATGTGAACTGGAAAACCAAAATAGCTGGGTGCACCAGGAGTACAAATATTCTAAAATCCTTACTGGGATTATCTCTAACACAAGTTGTTGAGGAGCCGACCCGTAAAGAGGCCATTTTGGATTTAATACTCACAAATGGAGGTTTGGTATCGGACGTTGTTGTAGGTGAAAATTTGGGATCTAGTGATCACCAGTCAGTGTGGTTTAATATAAGAACAGGGATGGAGCCGCACCACACAAAAACAAAAGTTTTAGACTTTAAAAAAACTGATTTTTCTAAAATGAGATTTTGTGTGAATGAGTCATTATCAGACTGGAGGAGTTTAAAGGGAGTCCATGAGAAATGGGATTATTTAAAGGAAGCATTATTGAAGGCCACAGGAAATTGCATTTGGCTTGTTAGCAAAAACAAAAAAGGGAAGAAACCACTGTGGTACTCTGCAGAAGTGGCCAAAATAGTGAAGAACAAAAAGATAGCATTCAATAATTATAAAAAAACTCGGAGTGAAGAAGATAGGCAAACCTATAAAATTAGGCAGAAAGAGGCAAAGCAATTTATAAGAGCTTCCAAAGCACACGCAGAAGAGAAAATAGCTCAATCAGTAAAAAAGGGGGACAAAACAAGGATTAGTTAGATTAAAAACAAAGGAAGGAAGGTATGTAGAAGAGGATAAAAGTCTCGCTGACTGCCTCAATGAATATTTTTGTTCAGTCCTTGCAGAAGAAAAGGAAGGCAAGGGACCTCAGTTAGGAGGAAACACTAAAGAGACATTTACATATGAGTTTACAGAGGAGGAGGTTCTACAGCAGCTGTCTAAAGTAAAGACAAATAAATCAATGGGGCCTGATGGGATCCACCCTAAATTATTAAAAGAGCTCAGTGATGTAATAGCAAAACCGTTAACAGATTTATTTAACCAATCCTTGTCAACGGGAGTCGTCCCAGAAGACTGGAAATTAGCAAATGTTGTGCCCATTTACAAGAAGGGTAGTAAGGAGGAATCAGGGAACTATAGGCCAGTTAGTCTTACGTCAGTAGTGGGGAAATTAATGGAAACCATGTTAAAGGAAAGGATTGTTGAACATCTAAAACCACATAGATTACAGGATCAGAAACAACATGGGTTTACCTCAGGGAGATCATGCCAAACTAATCTTATTGATGTTTTTGATTGGGTAACAAAAATAATAGACACAGGTGGTGCAGTAGACATTGCTTATTTAGATTTCAGTAAGGCTTTTGATACTGTTCCGCATAGAAGGCTTATCAATAAATTGCAATCTTTGAGCTTGGATTCCAATATTGTTGAATGGATTAGGCAGTGGCTGAGTGACAGACAACAGAAGGTTGTGGTAAATGGAGTTTATTCGGCGCAAGGTCTTGTTACCAGTGGGGTACCTTAGGGGTCAGTACTTGGACCCATTCTCTTTAATATTTTTATTAGTGATATTGCAGAAGGTATTAATGGAAAAGTATGTCTTTTTTGCTGATGACACAAAGATTTGCAACAGGGTTGACGTTCCCGGAGGGATCAGCCAAATGACAAATGATTTAGGTAAACTAAAAAAATGGTCGGAGTTGTGGCAATTGAGTTTTAATGTGGATAAGTGCAAGATAATGCACCTGGGACGTAAAAACCCAAGGGCTGAATATAGAATATTCGATACAGTCCTAACCTCAACATCTGAGGAAAGGGATTTAGGGGTCATTATTTCAGAGGATCTAAGGGTAAGTAGTCAATGTAATAGAGCAGCAGGAAATGCTAGCAGAATGCTTGGTTGTGTAGGGAGAGGTATTAGCAGTAGGAAAAGGGAAGTATCTCCAGAAGGATATAGACATCTTAGAGAGAGTTCAGAGAAGGGCTACTAAAATGGTGTACGGCTTGAAGGAGAAAAGTTACCAGGAAAGGCTTAATGATCTTAACATGTACAGCTTGGAAAAAAGACGAGACAGAGGAGATATGATAGAAACATTTAAATACGGGAATCCACAAGGTAGAGGAAGGGAGTATATTTAAAAGGAAACAAAATAGCAAAACAAGAGGACATAGTCTTAGATTAGAGGGGCAAAGGTTTAAAAGTAACATCAGGAAGCATTATTTTACTGAGAGGGTGGTGGATACATGGAACAGTCTTCCAGTAGAAGTGGTAGAGGCCAAAACCGTAATTGAATTTAAGCAGGCATGGGATAGGCATAAGGCTATCCTAAACAAAAGATAAATCCAGGTAAAGTATCCATGTAATTGGGCAGACTAGATGGGCCGAAAGGTTCTTATCTGCCGACATTTTTCTATGTTTCTATGTTTCTATGTGTTCGGCCCATCCCTAATCACAGTACATGTGTACAAACTCTACAGAGTATAGGGTACATAAATGTACAGTAACATGGCGGACAATCAACCCATAACTGAAATTATGGCTTGACCTGGAATCGCATCTCAGCCAAATTTGCAAGTGGGGCAGCAAGAGTTACTGGTTTTCTTGTTAATTATTAACTTATTCTTATTCTTGTTTGGCCTTATTCTTGTATTTATTCTTGTTTCGCACCAAATTGTTCAAGCATTTAATAGTATGTAATAATTCAGCAATATGTGCAGCTCAGCTCCAAAATCTATAATTCATTTCCAAATGTACTCTTCAAAAGTTATGCCTGAACAATTTGGAGTACTAGTGCTATGACCTTTTGAGATTTTTATTGTCAATCTAATTAAGAAACACACATTGTTAAACTGCGCAGAAGGATATGATTTCATAGCAATAACATTTTCTTTTCTTTGCCAGTTGTTAAATCTTATGGTCAAAAAGAAAAGAAGACTCTTTTCTCATCCTATGATCATCTGTCGATCTATTGCAGCATCAACTTTCAAGAATTGTATATATGTTAATATTTATTCATTTTTGTCTTCTAGTTATAAATGTAGTAAGACATGTTAGGATTGTTTAAATCATTTTTCCATATTATTAGTTTATCATGCCTTTTAAATGTTTATGTTCAGCTAATTTAAAAGTCATTTTAGCAAACCTACTCTGCCCTTTTAAATGTATATTCAGTAAGATTTATTAGCTGTCTCTCCAGAAACACAGTGGCACCTTTCGTTCAGCGTACTCCCAAAAGAAAGAACTACAGAACTATAATCCAGATAAGCCTGTTATCTTTTGTGATGTGTATTTAACAGTTCTTATTAGGAAACACTTGCACGTTAACCCCCCATGAAAGCACCTCCACTAAAACACTAGATAGTAGACATGTGCATTCGTTTTAGTACTAAAACAATTTAGTCTGAATTTTGGGATAATTTAGTTTTCGTATGACTCAAGAGATACGAAACTGCTCAGTCCAAAAAACGAAAGAAACTAAAATAAAATGCACTACATTTTAGTTTCAGTCATTTTTGTGATATTACATTGATGAGTGAAGGAGACCAGTAATGAAGAGCGCAACATCGCAAAGCTACAGAAAAGATTTGTATGCATAATCGTTCCCGACCCCTACCCGAAAATCTGACAGTGATAGAGCTCCAGAATACTCACTTGCAGCACAGACAGCCAGCACAGGAGAGGAAACCTTTACTTAACCCTTGCATGTCTATGAGGCAGACGAGATGATAAAAGCAGCTGGAAAAGGAAACCATTCAAATAAATCGCACTGAAAGCTAATGACAGGAGGGCTGGATAGTAAAAACCCTTTTATAACAAGCAGCGCTGGGAGTAGAGAGGGACTTTATAAAACGTGTGTCTTATCTCCCCTCCCGCTCTGCATAATAGGGGCTTAGGTCTGATACATTTTATATTATCCAGGAGCACTATCCCCCTTTTTTCATCTATAATACACGTTTTATATAAAGTCCCTCTCCTGTCCCAGTGCTGCTTGATATAAAGTTTTTTTTTACGTCTGATACATTAGTATCCCGCTCTCACAGTTACTCTGTCATTATGAGCCTTCAGTGTGATTTATTTTAATGTTTTCCCTGGATTTAAAGTGCTTTATTTTATTATAAAAATAAATTTGCACCCCTCATCTCTTCTCTGAACTTTCAGAGTGATTTACGTTAATATTTTCCCTCTCCCCTGCTTTTATATTCCTGTGTCTCCCCCCACAGAGATACAAAGATTAATTAAAAGTTCCCTCTTCTGTTATGGATAAGCATTGCATTCCGAAGTTCTGCACCCTCCACATGCCAATATAGTAAGATGTTCTATACAGAGAGGGGCATTAATTAATGCAGGTGGATGTTGTATACATTATACGGAGAGGGGTATTAATTAATGCAGGAGGATGTTTTATACAATATACAGAGAGGAGCCTTTTTTTTTTAGCCCTTTAAATCCAGTGGCTGTGAGCGCTGAGATCGGCTGCTTGTTATATTATCTCTCAGTACAATGTATCAGGCTCAGCTGTTACAGTAACTGACTGTAACAGCGCTCAGAGTTTCAGTAAAACAAGGAAATAATATTGTTCTAATTTTTCTAGGATTCAATTTTAATACCAACCTAAAAAGAGTAAAGTCCAACTCTAAGTGAAATACAAAAACATTATAAATGTTTGTGACAAAGACTTCTCTCTCCCCTAAACTATTGACTGTATTGATCATTACTACAGCTAGGTCCATATATTTTTGGACACAGGCACAATTTTCATACTTTTGGCTCTGTTTACCACCAGAATAAAATTAAACAAACAAATTCAAATGAATTTGAAGTGCAGACTTTCACCTTTAATTCAAGGGATTGAACATAATAATAATAATAATAATAATAAAGGGGTTGAACATAAATATCAAGTACAAACTTTAGGAACTGCAACCATTTTTATACACCTGCCCCCATTGTCAGGGGCTCAAATGTAATTGGACAAATGAATATCATAAATAAAATGTTATTTTTTAATATTTTTTTGAGAATACTTACTGGCAATGATTGCCTGAAGTCTGGAACCCATGGACATTACCAAAGACATGGTTTCCTCCTTTCGGATGCTTTGCCAGACTTTAACTGCAGTTGTCTTCATTTGTTCTTTGTTTGTGGGTCTTTCTGCCTTTAGTTTTGCATTCAGCAAGTGAAATGCATGCTCAATTGAGTTTAGATCAGGTGACTGATCCTTCGCAAAATATTCTTCTTATTTTCCTTCAAAAACTCCTGGGTTGCTTTGCAGTGTGAGTGTCACTTACTCTCAAGCCTATGCAATAACTAGGCTGCACTCTTTGCTCCTGATGACGCTGGTTTATACCGGGGAAACGTGTTGAGCCAATAGAGATGTTCATTTAGTTCTTTATGTTTTAGGGACCCTTTAATCCTTGCTCTGGAAACTGTGTTTTTTCTGGCTTGATAGAAATATTCCTTACCTACTGGGAGCGCTCCCAATTTAGGCATCTAGCTCAGTTTCAATACACTGAGGCCAGGCTGTTTGTGTTTTTTTTTTCTGTTTTGTTTTCAAGCCTGTATTGTTTGATCCTGATAGGGCTCTTCATAAAGGCTGTGTGTTTTCTAATGCTTTCCTATACCCACAGACCCTCAAAGGCCTGTTTCCATTCTTTATATTTGATACATGCAATGTTTCCACACTGACTTTTATTCCCTATATCAGTTTCGGGGAGGGTCCAGTATTGTGCTAGTATCTCCAATCTAGCATACTCCCAAACTTGCTTTATGACCTTTTTTTTGTAATGGCCTTTATTTTGTTTATGTTCTCGCCTCCGCTGAGACATGTATATGTTGGGCCCTATTACATTCCTCACGCATCGGTTTTGAGCGCACGCAAATGCGCATTTGCGCAAGGACAAAACCATATGCGCAGAACGTCGTATTTCAACGTTCGCGCAAACAATGGATTTACGCGAGCGTGATGAACTGTGCGTGTCCTATACTTAACATTTGCGCGCATAATTTTATCGTCTTTGAAAACCTGGTGTTAACTGCAAATCTGAACGTTCTGACTGAAACAAAATACACCAGCACGAAAAAAAAATACAGCACAGTATAGTTACACATTCTACACATACCCAAACAAAAAAATTGTGAATTTGTGCATATTTTTTTTATTGCTGCAGCATGTATACTCAGATTTACTTTGACAGGCGCAAAAACGTTAGTGAGTCAATTAAGGTGAATTGATGTCAATTAAGGTTCTTAATTCTGATTGGCTGAATCCCGCGAAAGAAACAGTCCGCGCACTGATTTACATGCGCAAAGTTACTGCACGCGTATTACACTTCGTTTTGCGCATTTTTTTACTAAAGTTATTTTTTGACGCATGAGAAAATGCGTTCGGATCCGAATATCACGTTAATTTTCGCGCAATAACGCTGCACAATGCGCGCCAAAAAATTGCACTGCGCGAGCGCATTTGCGCAAAGAATGTAATAGGGCCTGTTATGTTTGTCCTAGGTAAGCACTGTGACTGTGTCTGTCTGCCTATCGCAATACAGCTTTGAAAGCATTCTTTTACTGCATTTTTGATTAAAAGCTAAGTTTTATTTTATTCTTTGGCTATCTCGATTATCCTTTTCATCTTTATGTAGAGCAACAATTCTTTTCTTCAGATCCTCAGAGTTCTTTGCCATGAGGTGCCATGTTGAACTTCAGTGACCAGTATGAGAGAGTGAGAGTGATAACACCAAATTTAACACACCTGCTCCCCATTCACACCTGAGACCTTGTGACACTAATGAGTCACATGACACTGGGGAGGGAAAATGGCCAATTTGGACATTTTTACTTAGGAGTCTACTCAACTTTTGTTGCCAGCGGTTTATACATTAATGCCTGTGTGTTGAGTTATTTTGAGGGGACAGCTAATTTACACTGTTATACAAGCTGTACACTCACTAATTTACATTATAGCAAAGTGTCATTTCTTCTGTGTTATCACATGAAAAGATATAATAAAATATTTACAAAAATGTGAGGAGTGTCCTCCCTTCTGTGAGATATTGTGACACCAATGGTTTTATTGGTTGCTTGGTGATAAGATCATCACCAATGGTTTTATTGGTTGCTTGGTGATAAGGGCAACACTGGGGAAGTGGATAGCAATGCCATAATTACTCCTGACTTTATGGTGTTAGCGCTGCACCTTGTTATATATTATTTATATACATACATACATATACACACTTTTACATGCATTTATCCATTTTCTATTACATTCTAGTATAGATACACACAATAACGTGCATACTATTATTATTTATTAAGCACCAACACATTCCGCAGCACTGTGCAATGGGTAAAGACAGGACAATTCTACTATACATTAAGGAGACAGGTTAGCATTCCTGCCAACAGATACAGGAGGACATGAGGGCTCTATTCCCATGGAAACTTACAGTCTAGATGGGTGAGGGGGTGAGAAACAGGAGGGGAGGCCTGCAGTGATGAGTTAATACAGGGAGCGGTGAAGACTAGAGATGAGCTGTTCGGTTCGATCTGTTCGAAGTTCGCATCGAACATCAGCCGTTCGACAGTTCGCGAACTTCGAGCTTTTTGGGACGTTCTCCAAAAGTTCAATTTTTTTTTTAAAAAAAGGATTAAAAATGCTTAAAAAATACTAAAAGATCTAGAAATAAAGAGACTCTTTACTGCAGAATATTATAAGCAACAGTTTATGAGATATTGAATTAAAACGGGAATATTTGTAGCATTGAAGGCTATGGGATAAAACATTCTTGTTACTAAAACATCAGGCAGACACGGCCCTCTAATCAGGCACTGTAGAGGGCAGCTTGCAGGGGCCTCGTAAGGATCCCCTTGAGGAGCATTGAGGAGCATGCGGCTGCCGGATGACAGAGCTGCGACTGTGCGGGCTAGCTGCCCGGGTGCATGTGGCAGAGACAGGCAGCGCAGGGAGGGAGCCACTGCACCTGCGGCCACGGCAGACACCCCCCACAACCAGGATCCAAGGAGCCCCCACTGACCACCAGGCTAAGGTAAGGTGACACATTTCTAAAAAGAATAAAATCTGAGGACATTTTTAAATGTCCCTGGGAACATAAAATAAAACTCTTTTTTTCTTTCTCTACCTGGCTGAATGTATTTAATTATATATATTAGATACATTCAGCCAGGTAAGGGGGGTGGCATGTGAGCTGCGCGGGGTCTCAGGCAGTGGTTTGTTTTTTTGTGTGTATATTATTAGCAAATTTATAGGGGAAGGTAAGGGCAGGTATGATATATATATATAGATAAGATATATATCTATATTCTTAGAAATATATATATCCAGACATGTATTACACACACATTTTGGCAACTAATTGCCCCCCCCCCAATTTGGCTGATCCCTCCAGAAGAAATGTTGAACCTGATAGAGCAGAGAATAATATATATATTCTCTGCTCTGTCAGGTTCAACATTTCTTCTGGAGGGATGATCCAAATGGGGGGGCGCATTTAGTTGAGATTGTCCACATGCCACCCCCCCATGTGCGTATGTGTATATATGGTCTGAGGTCTGTGGGTGGGTGTATATATATCTGCGTGTTGATATATACGTATATGTCTGTGTGTGGTATCAATGCATCCCTACTCTATACACAGCGCTCCGTGTCAATATAATATGCATGATCAGGGGTTACCTTTTTTTTATATTTTTATACTATTCCTATTAAATTAACAGTAATTTTTGATGTATTTTATTCTGTAGAAACTTATTTTTGCCTATATAACATGTGCTTTGTGAAAATAAAACGGTTTTGTGTGTACATTTTAATTTAGTTAGTGGATTCCTGTCCAGTGTGGTGAGAAGCAAACGTAATGTAGTGTAGATACGCTGCGAGGCGGAGCGGAGTGAAGTCAAGTCTGCAAAATGTTTGCTTCTCTTCAATTCGCTACACTGTGCGTCGCTACACGCTCAGTGTGTCTCAGCCTTTATTCCCGCATCGCTAGCTTACCGAATCAGTTTGTATACTTGTTACTGACCCTGCTGGTTCTGAGGACCCGATCTGTTGCCGACTTTGCCTGCCATTTGACTATTCTCTCTGTGTATTCCCTGCCTGTTCTGTTTGCTTCCTGTTGCTACTGGTGTGCGCCAATTCTCACCATATACAGTAGCGCAGTACAAGTGCCTAAACATTGCTGACCCGGTTTTGTTGTAGCTGCTGATGTCACTGAATAGATCGGGGATCTCTTCTGCATTACGAAAACCTCCACCACTGCACTCTTCCACAATACCACAGAGGGGTAACTTACGGTGTGAAGGCACTTGCTGCCACCAAAGGCACAATATTTGGGTGCACTGCCACTGACGCCTATACCAGATTCCTATCATTTTAATATTTGACTGCAGGCAGGTTATGGGGACCTCCTAGGCACAATATTTGAAGGAATTTTTCTTTTTTATTCTTAACCTTTATTTCATGGAAAACTCACTGTTCCTTTAAAAACTTATTTTTTTTAACTTTTTGTCCTTGTTTCCTGTCCCCCAGGGCACTACCCGGACCCGCATACACCTTTTATGGCAAATATATTTCATATATGCCCTCTTGGAGGGCACTCTAAAATTCGAACTTTCGAGTCCCATTGACTTGGATTGAGTTTGGAACTTTTGAAATTGTTCGAGTTCGAATGCGATCTGAACACGGGGGTGTTCGGCTCATCACTAGTGAAGACCGATTTTGGGTAGTTCGGATGTTTTGTTACAGAGTCAGGTGGTAGACTTCCCTGAACAGAGGGGTCTTTAGGGAGCATTTGAATGAAGCCAGATTTGGGGACTATTACCTTTGTTACTATGGAAATATGGAGATCTATCGCACCCATCCACTCACTAATTTCTTCACACATGAATATACCTCTGCAAAATGGCATCACCTCAGCTGGTGATCAGTCTTTTGGCAATAATCTTTTTTAATTCAAATATCAGTTATCATTAACTGTACTATGACATTCCAAACTAGGAATTTCCTACACTGTGAACTAATAGAGTAATAGTTACATAGGCTGAAAAAAAAACATTCTTCCATCAAGTTCAGCCTTTCCCAAATCACCTACTGCTCTTGATCCAAAAGAAGGTAAAAAACTCGGGGCAGTATTACAATGTTGGTGCTAACTTAGGCTAGGGTCAGACTAACGCATTTTTCACGTTGTCCGTGAAAATGTGCGTTCAAAGAATGGACATATTTTTTCACGGAATACGCAATAGCGGTCATACGATGCGCAGTTTCATCCGTGATTTTGTACGGATCATCAATAAAACACTTCTTGCATCTGGACGTTATGTTGGCCGGACATTAGCAGCGTCTGACGTCTCCTAATCACGCACACACGCTGCTATGCGGACGCAGCGCACTCTGTACGTCAGTACTAGTGGTTTAACGTTCTCGAAAAAATGCGTTCATTTTCCACTTGCGTTGCGCAGCCGGACTTTTGTGCGACCGTACTTCGTATATTGGCCGTCATTGCCCGGCATCTGCTGCTAGCACGGCCGTGATTAAGTGCGCCAGAACGCGCGTTCGCACTGCCTCAGTCTGACCCTAGCCTTAACCAGAGCAGTTGTAAACTTAAAACCTCCATAGGCTATAATGGCTCTGGTAAGTTTACAACAGCTCTGGTTAAGTTAGCACCAACTATGTAATATGGCCCCCAGTGTGAAGCGTTCGCCAATATGCAACATACTGGGAAAAAATTCTTTCTTGACCCCAGAATACATATCTGTTAAGTACACTATACTATTTTATATTAGGATAGTCTTTGCTTCAAAAGTATTTTATGATGCTGATGTATGAACCAGTGTGTTATGACCTCCCTTGGGGTTCATATTTAAGATCATTAGACTGCCTAAGGCTAGGGTCAGACGAACGCATTTTTCACGTGCGTTTAGCCGCACGAAATCACGGCCGTGCTAGCAGCAAATGACGTCCAATGCCGGGGAACATACGACGAACGGCCGCACGAAAGTTCGTCCGTGCAACGCAAGTGGCCAACGAACGCATTTTTTCAAGAACGTCAAACCGCTACTACTGACGTACAGAGTGCGCTGCGGCCGCATAGCAGCGTGTGTATGATTAGGAGAAGTCAGACGCTGCTAATGTCCGGCTAACGTAACGTCCAGACACAAAAAGTGTTTTATTGATGATCCGTACAAAATCCCGGACGAAACGGCGCATCGTATGACCGCTATCGCGTATTCCGGGAAAAAATACGTACGTTCGTTCGAACGCACTTTTTCACGGGCAACGTGAAAAATGCATTCGTCTGACCCTAGCCTTAACAGAGCTGCCTTTAGCAAAGTACTTGTAATGAGGATAAACACATAGCACTCATCAACCACTCTAACCATGCAATATCCCAAGTAATTGGTTCTCAGCTACTGGTCAACAATGTTTTATTACGAGGGTTAATCAAGATGCAATAATATTGCACGGAATAGCTTTTTATTTCCCCGGAGTACCCCTAATCAATTGCCCTTTGCTCATGTAAGTGTATAAGTGTGGTAATATTATATAACTTGGTTTTATAGACATTTCCCAAGAGTTGTCAGTGAGAGCTTGCAGGTTAATTTATTTTCAATAATTGCATGCTTCATATGGTAATTCAATGCAAAGCACATTTTCAAGATCTTCTTGCTTTAGTTATGTTACACATAAAGTGCATCTTTGAGTGATTTAGGCATATAACTCATGCATAATGAATTGTAATCACAATGGCATTGTTTATAAATGAAAAGGTATGTAGCCTTTTACCACTGTAGGGCAAGCGACGGGTAATAGATTCAGCTCGCATTCAGCAAAGCGCTTTTATTGCATACCAACTATCAGGCAGTCCTTGCAATATGATAATTACTATAAAAAAAGAGAAGAGAAAAGATTTACACACCTTTAAGATGTGTCCGACGTGCCTATCCGTAACATATCCAGCGATATCCCATTTATTTATTTACTGTATTTTATGAGGTTTTTCGTGTTGGTTTGCCATGCAGCATTGCCTGTTTGCATTTATTATAAACAGCAACATATTTTTGATATGCTGTACATATATTTAAGTGAACGACTCATCTCAATTTATAAATCTAGAACTTAATCTAACTTTCTATAGTCAGTTTTAGACAGTTGAAAAATTTGGTCTGTTCAGTTCTTAAAAAAAGACTGTGGAGACAGAGGTTCTAATCCTGGCAAGAGTTCCTCTACAGTAAGTGTCCTTGGTACGGTACTTACTGGTAGGGATGAGCCGAACACTCCCCGAGTTCGGTTCGAAGCCGAACCCGAACTTTCCAAATGTTCGGATCCGAACCCGAACTCGAACTCCATACAAGTCAATGGGGCTGAAAATTCGGTTTTTAGAGTGCCCTCCAAGAGGGCATATATGCTACATATTTGCCATAAAAAGTGTATGGGGGTCCGGGTAGTGCCCTGGGGGACAGGAAACAGGGACAAAAAGTAAAAAAAAAAACGTTTTTAAAGGGACAATGAGTTTTCCATGAAATAAGGGTTAAAAATAAAAACGAAAAATTCCTTCAAATATCGTGCCTAGGAGGTCCCCATAACCTGCCCGTGAAGTGGCGGATTTCTAGAATGTATATAAATATGTAAAAACCAAAAAATGACATTTCAAATGACGGTAAATGCTTTTCCTTTAATCTATCCATAAACAACTGCTTGGGGCGGCAGTCTGTATGAAAAGAGGAGACATTTTCGCACACGCAGAAAAAGTTTACTGATTTTTTGGCGGTGAAAAGCAGGAGAATGACTGGAGAATGGAAAATTCTAGACCAAATAGCCGATTTGGAAAGTGAGAAAAATGGGAGAATTTTTCTGGTTTGGCTATTTTGACCTAGAATTTTCTCTTCAGTCATTCTCCTGAGTTTCACCTTTCTCTGAATAACTCTGTCAGGGTTATTCAGAGAGCGGTGTAGAGCAGGAGAATGACTGGAGAATGGAAAATTCTAGGTCAAAATAGCCAAACCAGAAAAATTCTCCCATTTAGGCTAGGGTCAGACGAACGCATTTTTCGCATTATCCGTGAAAAAGTGCGTTCGAACGAATGGACGTATTTTTTCACGGAATACGCAATAGCGGTCATACGATGCGCATTTTCGTCCGTGATTTTGTACGGATCATCAATAAAACTCTTTTTGCGTCTGGACGTTATGTTGGCCGGACATTAGCAGCGTCTGACATCTCCTAATCACGCACACATGCCGCTATGCGGACGCAGCGCACTCTGTACGTCAGTACTAGCGATTTGACGTTCTCGAAAAAATGCGTTCGTTTGCCACTTGCGTTGTGCGGCCGCACTTTCATGCGGCCGTTCTTCGTATGCTGCCTGGCATTGGACGTAATTTGCTGCTAGCACGGCTGTGATTAAGTGCGGCTAAACGCACGTTAATACTGCGCTTGTCTGACCCTAGCCTTAGGCTAGGGTCAGACTAGCAAATTTTTAACATGCGTTTAGGCGCACTTAATTACGGCCGCACTAGCAGCAAATGACGGGCAATGACAGCCAATATACGAAGTACGGTCGCACGAAAGTCCGGCTGCGCAACACAAGTGGAAAATGGACGCATTTTTTCGAGAACGCAGAACCGCTAGTACGGACTTACAGAGTGCGCTGCGTCCACTAGCAGCGTGTGTGCATGATTTGGAGACGTCAGACCCTGCTCATGTCCGGCCAACATAACGTCCAGACACCCAAAGTTTCCTGGTTTGGATCCGTAAAAAAATCACGCACAAAAAAGCGCATCGTATGACCGTTTTCGCGCATTCCGTGAAAAAATACGGCAATGCGTTCGGACGCACTTTCGGTCGCTGTGAAAAATGCGTTAGTCTGACCCTAGCCTTATCTCACTTTCCAAATCGGCTATTTGGTCCAGATTGTTCTCTTTTCCTGCCATTCTCCTGGTTTTCACCTTTCTCTAAACAACCCTGAGAGAGAGGTGAAAGCCAGGAGAACTGGCAGGAGAAGAGAACAATCTAGACCAAATAGCCAATTTGGAAAGTGAGTTAAATGGGAGAATTTTTCTGGTTTGGCTATTTTGACCTAGAATTTTCACTTCTCCAGTTATTCTCCTGCTTTTCACCGCTCTCTGAATAACCCTGTGAATGTTTAATCCCGAGGTGAAAAATAACATTGCTTAAGGCTGGGGTCAGATGAGCGCAGTTATCACGTCCGTGTTGCCGCACATTTGTATGTCCGTGGCAGCATAGCATTCTGACCAATGGAGCCCCACACACAAAGTACGTCCGCACGGAAGTGCGGATGCATGGCGGACGCAGCAAACGGACGCAGGTTAGGCAAGAATGTAATACTGCTAGAACGGACGTGCGGAGTGCGCCACGTCCGCAACGTCCGTGTAAGCTTTGTATGTGAGTGATGAAACGAGGTCAGATGGACTGCATTTATACGTCCAGCATTTTTGACGGACAGAATGTTTTTTCATTTTAATTTATTTTCCCTGCTACATCAGTCAAATAAAACACGTCAGTGAAAAAAACGGACTGTTTGGCCACTACCTTACTGTGAGTCAGTAAGTACGTCCGTACTGCACGGACGCACAGTCCGTACAAAATGCGCTCATCTGACCGTAGCCTAAGGCTAGGGTCAGACTAACGCATCTTTCGTGTTGTCCGTGAAAAAAGTGCGTTCGAATGAATGGACGCATTTTTTCACGGAATACGCGATAGCGGTCATACGATGAGCATTTTCATCCGTGATTTTGTACGGATCATCAATAAAACACTTTTTGTGTCTGGACGTTATGTTGGCCGTACACTAGCAGCGTCTGACGTCTCCCAATCACGCAAACACGCCGCTATGCGGACGCAGCGCACTCTGTACGTCAGTACTAGCGGTTTGACGTTCTCGAAAAAATGTGTTCGTTTGCCACTTGCGTTGCGCGGCCGCACTTTTGTGCGGCCGTTCTTCACATGCAGCCCGGCATTGGACGTCATTTGCTGCTAGCACGGCCGTGATTTAGTGCGGTTAAACGCACGTTAAAACTGCTTTCGTCTGACCTTAGCCTTAGATGTTATTTTGAATTTTTTTCAAACACCAGTTAACCACTTGGCTGCTATGGACGCGCTCAGCGTGTCCAGCCAAGTGGTTCTCCTGTGCTATGGACGCGCTGAGCGCGTCCATCTACAGGAGGCAGCAATCCGCCGGATTCCGGCGGATTGCTGCGCCCCCGGGTGCGGGCTGACATCTTGGATGTCAGCCCAGCACTCCGGGACCCCGGCGGAGCAATTAGATGTCATCGCGGGCACAATAGATGTCATTGTGGCGGCGCGATGACATCTAATTCAGGCGCCCCCCTCGCATGTGCGGAGGAAGCGCCTGAAAGGGAGGGGGGGAGGTCTTTCGGACTTCTCTCCCTCCCGATCGCCGGGGGGCAGAGGGTTATTCCAGGCACCGTTTGGAAGGGCACAGCCTGCCCTTCCAAACGGTGGCTGTGATTAACCCCTGGGGAGCCGGATCACGAATCAGCGCTGAAAAGCGCCAGATTGTGATCCTCTCCTGTAGCTGGCCGACATCTTGGATGTCGGCCAAGCCTCCAGGAACTCCCCCTGAGGACTGACGTCATCGTGCATAGCACGATGACGCCAGTCCTGGAGTTAACCCCTAGCTGCCACCAATGGTGGAGATAGGGGGTTCCAATGAACCCCCTATCTCCCGATCCGTGGCAGCTAGGGGTTAATGTTTGATATCGTTGGATCAGCCAGAGCATGGCCTTTCCAAGGAAACCATACATGAGCATGAATTTTTTTTTTTTTTTTTTAAATATTTTTAAAAAAATCTAAAAAAAAAATAAACAAGTTTTTTTTTTGTTTTTGTTTTTTTAATGCAGCAATATTGTTCCCATTTCAATTATAATGTGAACAATAATGCTGCACTAACGATTTTTGTATGCGGTGCGTTTGTTAAAAAAAGCGAAATTTTCTCCAAAACAAAATGTAACGAGACCCCATTTCTAATGTTTTTTAACAAGCGCACCCCATACAAAATATAACCGCAAACGATCGCATGTTAAAATGTGAAAAAAAACACTTTACACATAATAAATTATTGAAAATTCAAATTTTATTGCATTTTTGTTATAATATACAGACATGACATAACGTATACATATAATAATGACATATTATGAATCTGCCAAGTCTGCCGGAAAGAACGATATATAATATGTCTGGGTCATATATCAAAATATGGCTACAAACGCGGTTAAACATGATGAGCTCCACTAAGCCTTGGGTCCTGTGGCATCCTCAAGTGGCATCTTAAGTGGACGCTCAGAGTTGATTCCTGGAGTTGCGGGACTGGAGGAAGGAACTGCAAGGCCCACTTTTACTCTGGGTAAACGCACGTCTATATCATGCTTTCTCTCACGCTTCTGCTCTTTTCTTCTACCTTTCTCCTTAAATGGAACTCCTGCCCCTCTACCACCGACCCCTACACTATCTGCATCTCTCCCTCCCTCCTCTCGTCCCACATGATGGCCTCACATGAGCTCCTTTGTTTCCTCAGAACATGGTCTCCCTCTAACTCTCGTGCTACCAATCACTCCCACTCACACAAATCCCATTCCCACCTTCTCTTTCTCACCTTCCTGCTGTTACTCTATTCAGGTGACATATCCCCTAACCCTGGCCCCACAACACATCCAATACTTCCATCTCATCCTATCTCCATCGCACATAAATCACCTCCCTGCAAGCCCAGCAACCTCATTCCCATAATCCCTCAGCGCCTGTCCTCTTTCTCCTGCGCCCTCTGGAACGCTCACTCTGTGTGCAACAAACTCACAGCAATCCATGACCTCTTCCTTTCAAACTCCTTCAACCTCCTAGCTTTAACTGAAACCTGGCTAACTCCCTCTGACACGGCCTCCGTTGCTGCTCTCTCACATGGCGGTCTACACTTGAGCCATACCCCCAGACCGGGTGAGAGAAATGGTGGCGGGGTCGGAATCCTGCTCTCTCCCACCTGCACCTACCAGCATCTCCCTCCACCCCCATCCCTCTCCTTCTCCTCCTTCGAGACACACTGCATCCGCCTGTTCTCTCCTCTGGCTCTCAGGGTGGCAGTCATCTACCGCCCACCGGGACCAACCTCCCAGTTCTTTGACCACTTTGCTACCTGGCTTTCTCACTTCCTGTCTTCTAATCTTCCATGCCTAATTCTCGGCGACTTCAACATTCCCATTGACGATCCTTCCGCCCCTGCTTCCTCCAAACTTCTTTCACTCACATCCTCCCTTGGACTCACACAATCCTCCCTCCTCCCTACCCACCGCGATGGTCACGCTATTGACCTTGTCTTTTCCAACCTCTGCTCCATTTCTGAGTTCAACTGTCGCCCTTTCCCCATCTCTGACCACCACCTTCTCTCTTTCAACCTATCTGGACTTCCTAAACACCCTGCTCCCCCACCCCGCACACACACTCGCAGAAATCTACATGCTGTGGACCCCCATCAATTCTCCAACCTACTTCACCACCTCCCTCATACCTCATCCTTCACCTGCCCTGATGCTGCCACTAATCACTACAACACTACTCTTATCTCTGCTCTAGACACTCTTGCTCCTCTTCGACTCTGTAAGGCCCCACGCCGCCAGCTTCAGCCCTGGCACACCCTCCAGACACGCTACCTGCAAAGATGCTCCCACACTGCAGAGCGTGCCTGGAGGAAATCCCGCTCTGAAGCTGATTTTGTTCACTTCAAGTTTATTCTCCGGTCATACACCTCTGCCCTCCACTTGGCCAAACAATCCTTCTTCTCATCTCTTATATCTACGCTGTCCTCCAACCCTAAACGGCTCTGGTCCACCTTCAACACCCTCCTCTACCCACCTGCACCTCCCCGCACAGCTGCCTTCAGCACTCAAGACCTGACAGACTACTTCCTCAGTAAAACTCTAAATATCAGACGCAACATCCCAACACAAGATAGTTATCTGCCACCTCCACTCCCACAGGTCCCCTCTGCCGCTTCCTCCCAGCCACTGAGGAGGAAGTCAATTCCTTATTGTCCTCCTCACATCTCACCACATGCCCGCTCGACCCCATTCCCTCACATCTAATTCCTCCCCTCTCCTCCTCCCTCACCCCTGCTCTCACACACATCTTCAACCTATCTCTCTCCACTGGCTCCTTTCCATCCGCCTTCAAACACGCGCTAGTTACCCCTTTACTAAAGAAACCATCCCTAGATCCCAACTCTCCATCCAACTACCGCCCTGTATCCCTGCTTCCCTTCACATCAAAGCTCTTAGAAAAACTAGTCTTCAACCGCCTCTCCCTCTTCCTGTCCTCCAATTCCCTACTTGACCCCCTGCAATCTGGCTTCCGTCCCCTACACTCAACTGAAACTGCCCTCACCAAAGTCACCAACAACCTCCTAACTGCTAAAAAACACGGCCACTATTCTATTCTCATCCTGCTTGACCTCTCGGCTGCTTTTGACACTGTTGACCACCCCCTCCTTCTACAGACCCTCAACTCTCTGGGTCTCGGTGACACTGCACTCGCTTGGGTCGAATCCTATTTATCCAACAGGTCCTTCTGTGTGTCCTTTGCTGGTAACTCCTCCTCCTCATTGCCTCTATCTGTTGGTGTACCTCAAGGCTCTGTCCTTGGTCCTCTGCTCTTTTCCATCTACACCTCCTCCCTGGGCAAAATCATCAACAGCTTTGGCTTCAATTACCACCTCTACGCTGATGACACTCAGATCTACCTCTCTACCCCTGATCTCTCTCCCCCTGTCCTTTCAAAAGTCAGTGACTGTTTATCTGGCATCTCCTCCTGGATGGCCTCCCACTACCTAAAGATCAACATGTCGAAGACTGAACTCCTACTTATTCCTCCCTCCAATGCCTCCCCACCTCCTGACTTCTGTATCACGGCGGAGGGTATCACCATTTCCCCATCAAACCAAGTTCGCTGTCTTGGAGTTACACTTGACTCTGCTCTTTCCTTCATCCCCCACATCAAGTCTCTTTCCTCCTCCTGCCGATACCAACTGCGTAATATTTCCAGAATTCGGCCATTTCTTACCGCTGTCGCCACAAAACAACTCATACACGCCCTGGTAATCTTCCGACTCGACTATTGCAATAATCTCTTATCTGGCCTCCCTCTGTCCTGCCTCTCCCCCCTACAATCCATCCTGAACGCCTCCGCCAGACTAATTCACCTCACCCGCCGCTCTGTCTCTGCCGCTCCCCTCTGCGAGTCCCTTCACTGGCTCCCCATCCACTGCAGAATTAAGTTCAAAATCCTTATCCTTACCTACAAAACCCTCACTAACTCAGCTCCCCACTACCTGTCCTCACTAATCACCAAATACACCCCAGCCCGCTCCCTAAGGTCAAACAGTGACCTGCGCCTAGCTTCTCACCGCATCACCTCTTCCCATGATAGACTGCAGGATTTCTCACGCGCAGCCCCCACTCTCTGGAACGCTCTCCCTCGTACTGTCAGACTTTCCCCTAACTTCTCTTCCTTCAAACGCTCCCTTAAAACGTTCCTATTTAGGGAAGCCTACCACCCAACTCACTGACGCAATCATCAATCACTCTAACCTTACAGTCCTCTCCTCCTGTTTCCGACCCCAACCCTCCCAGATTGTGAGTTCCTACGGGAATAGGGCCCTCATCTCCTCCTGTACTGTTTGTCAAATGTTGTTCAATGTATTGTAACCCTGTCTATACTGTGCTTATTGTACAGCGCTGCGGAATATGCTGGCGCTTTATAAATAAAGAATAATAATAATAATAATGAGCGAAAGCGGTAAAAATGACCTGAGCACAGAGGTGTGAAAAGCCTCAGCAGCGAAAGGGTTAAATGCAGCATATTAGGATGTTTTAGGGAAATTAATTCTCAAATCTCAATCAGAAGCAGACACCACCCCACTCTCAGTATGGTGTACAATGTATATATATATCTCAATAAACCACTTGGCAGCTCAAAAGAGAACCGGCAAATGGCACTGGAGGAGTGGCTACAGAAAAATTAATCTTTATTAGAACGAATATAGACACTCTCAGATGCAAGGAAAAATCTATTAAAAAACATAAATATGACAGCAGACAAAGCAGGGTGTACTGGAATTGACGCCAGTGTATAATGGCTGTGCATAAAGGGGTGTGGAAAGAGGATTGCAATCAATGTATTAGGCACTATAATAGAATTCCATAATTGCACAAAGGGATTAGCATCAAAAATCAAACCATAAATCACCTTCACAATCAGCACGCCAACACTGACCCTTAGCTAGTCGAGCTCATGCTCAAGATTTCTGTCCTCACCCTGCAAATGCTACACACACAACAAATCACGGCTTAAAATCAAAGTTGATACATCAGCTCAACATATGTTTCGCCAACTGAACATTGGCTTCATCTGGAGCAAAAAAATAGTTAGTAATGTTGTATGTACCTCCCTCTTTTTATTCCCTATCTGGTCTGGAATCAACCAATCCGTGGTATAAGAAAAATCACATGTGTCTCCAAGCAGTAAAGCTGGTTGATTAGGTCCATGTGACTAAGAAGGACCTATAGTATGAATGAAAGGTCACATCAAATTGATTACCAGACTAAAAACACCTGGTGTTATACCCGTTTGTGAACAGAGGTCATTTAGAGTTGATAATCTTTCCATGTACACATTAGTTTTTAATTCAATATCTAATAAACCATTGCTTATAATATTCTGCAGTAAAGAGTCTCTTTATTTCTAGATTTTTTAGTATTTTTTTAAGCATTTTCTATACTTTTTTCAAAATTTCTTTTTTTTTTCGAACTCGAACCGAACACACCCAAAAAGTTCGAAATTCACGAACTTTAGAACTGCCAAAGTTCGGGTCGAACTCCGAACCGTCCGAACCCGAACAGCTCATCCCTACTTACTGGCGACTCAGGACATACTTGTAAACAAGAGAAATCTCAATTTATCGTTTCTGGTAAAATACTTTCTCAAAAAAATAAATTTTCAATAGTTCAGATTAGGAAACAATTTCAGATTCAGCCGAGCCAAAATCATACAAAATTTCAGGTTTTCTGGAATTTTTCACACACACACATCTATGTGACACTAGTCATTTAAGACTTGGGGTACACAGACCTAGAAATACTTTTGGGATGTTTGAGATTTTTGGTTTTGTTGGGCCTGATATTTCATATTGTTCCCCAGCATCCTCCTATGTTAAGGTCACCCTATACCTACAATTTTATGTACAGGGTGTTTGTGTTTTCTGTACCATATCCCCCGATGTCTGTATTACTCCCTGGTGTATTTATTGTAGAATGTTGCATTGTACACGCTGTGCTGTTTCCTTTATTTGTAATGTGTACTTAATGGTTCCTTTGAAATCTTAAATGTTTCTCTGCTCCCATCTTGTCCAGCAGGAACTGGTTTAAACCAAATCTCTGCCACCTCCTGCAGGAACTGGTGAAAAAAACAGTTCTGTTCTGGGGAGGAGAGTGCCTTCCTTTGTCTATTGCACCAGGGGCCACATTACATTCTCCACGCTAACATGGGGGACAGTAGGGAGAAAAAACTGCCCCGCAGTTTTCTCCCTACCGCCCCCGTTTTAGCGTGGAATTACAATGCAGGCACCTAAAAAGCTGCCTGCATTGTTACCATTCGCTACGCCCCTGGATGCCCCGCGGCAGCACTGAGCACCGCCGCGAGCATCCACTCGATGGACTCCATTGAGCCAGACGCCGGCGGTCACATGACCTGCCGGATCTCGCCTCTCGAGATCCAGCCGGTCAGCGTAGTGATACGCAAGGGGAGACTGAGGATCTTTTTCCCCCAGTTTCTCCCTGATCCCGCCGGATGGAGGAGGCAGACAGAGCCGCGGTCCTCGCCGCGGGATAGGAGGTGATATATGATTTTTTTTTTGGCTGGTGTTAACAGATTCTGCAAAAGTGGAATCTGTTAACACCAAGTCCTGGCTGTGGTTAACTCTCTGTTAACTGCGGCCAGATGTTAATCAGCGCTAGTAGATTCTAATACTAATGCTGATTAACACTTTGCGTTTTCCATGTTAAGTATAGGGAGCACAAAGTACAGTAACCTCACGCTGAAAAGCGCAAGGTACCAAACACAAACAGGTTACTTAACCCGTTAGCGTTTGGATTGTAATATGCGGTAGCCACGAAGGTGAGCGTTAACGTTAGCATATACATATATATATAATTTCTCTTCCCTACCGTTTAGATAGTTTAATTCTGTGCTGATTCTCAGTCTGCTCTGCTCCTCCTGCTTGTAAATACTTTGCATGACCAAATGGCGACCCCCCTCTAAACTCTGTATTTGTTTCATCCACAGTCACTCTGCACCACCATTTTTCCTCTGCTGTCCCACCTGTCCGTCCCAACCACCCTACCAGCCATATTCTAATTAAATAGTCTCCTTTTCTAAACTGCTTCAATCCTCGCTTGGTTTAACCTCATCATGCCCAAGCTCTTGATCTATCATTATACAGTGTCTGCTAATTCTCTCTGGTAATTATCTCCACACTCCCTCTTCTCCATTTTGTTTCACTTGCCTTAGTCCCTTAGATTTTAAACTCACGTGTAGTGATGAGCCGAACACCCCCATGTTCGGTTTGCATTCAAACTCGAACAATTTCAAAAGTTCGAAGTCGAACACGAACCAAACTCAATGCAAGTCAATGGGACTCGAAGGTTCGATTTTTAGAGTGCCCTCCAAGAGGGCATATATGCAAGATATTTGCCATAAAAAGTGTATGGGGGTCCAGGTAGTGCCCTGGGGGAACAGGAAATAAGGACAAAAAGTTTAAAAAAAACATTTTTAAAGGAACAGTGAGTTTTCCATGAAATAAAGGTTAAGAATAAAAATGAAAAATTCCTTCAAATATCGTGCCTAGGAGGTCCCTATAACATGCCCGTGAAGTGGCAAATTTGTAGGATGTATAGAAACATTTAAAAACGGAAAAATTCCATTTCAAATGACGGTAAATGGTTTTCCTTTAATCTATTCATAAACAACTGCTTGGGGCAGCAGTCTGTATGAAAAGAGGAGACATTTTAGGATACGCAGAACAAGTTTAGTGATTTTTTGGCTAAATTATGGTGAAACTTATGCAGCCTGGGTGGAGTAGAGTTAACATCACTGCTCTGTGTGGAGTTGCTTGGTTCAATCTGTTCGGAGTTCGCATTGAACATCGGCCGTTCGACATTTTGCGAACTTCGAACTTTTTGAGACGTTCGCCAAAAGTTCGAGAAAAACAAAATTTGAAAAAAGTATAAAAAATGCTTTAAAAATACTAAAAAATCTAGAAATAAAGAGACTCTTTACTGCAGAATATTATAAGCAATGGTTTATTAGATATTGAATTAAAACGGGAATATTTTTAACATTGAAGCCTATGGGATAAAACATTCTTGTTACTAAAACATCAGGCAGACACGGCCCTCTAATCAGGCACTGTAGAGGGCAGCCTGTCGGGGCATCCCAAGGATACCCTTGAGGAGCATGCGGCTGCCGGATGACAGAGCTGAGACTGTGCGGGCTAGCTGCCCGGGTACATGTGGCAGAGACAGACAGTGCAGGGAGGGAGCCACTGCACCTGTGGCCACGGCATACCCCCCCACAACCAGGATCCATGGAGCCCCCACTGACCACCATGATAAGGTAAGGCAACACATTTCTAAAAAAAATGTAATCCAAGGACATTTTTAAATGTCCCTGGGAACATAAAATAAAACTTTTTTCTTTCTCTACCTGGCTGAATGTATTTAATTATATATATTAGATACATTCAGCCAGGTAGAGGGGGGTGGCATGTGGGCTGCGCGGTGTCTCAGGCAGTGTTTTTTTTTTGTATATTTCTAGCAAATTTATAGGGGAAGGTAAGGGCAGGCATGTGATATATATATATATATATATATAGATAAGATATATATCTATACTCTTGTAAATATATATATCCAGACTTGTATTACACACACATTTTGGCAGCTAATTGCCCCCCCCAATTTGGCTGATCCCTCGAGAAGAAATGTTGAACCCGATAGAGCAGAGAATAATATATAGTCTCTGCTCTGTCGGGTTCAACATTTCTTCTGGAGGGATCAGCCAAATGGGGAGGGCGGCATTCAGTTGAGATTGTCCACATGCCACCCCATCATGTGCGTATGTGTATATATGGTCTGAGGTCTGTGGGTGGGTGTATATATATATCTACGTGTTGATCTATACGTATATATAGGTCTGCGTGTTGATATATACGTATATGTCTGTGTGTGGTATCAATGCATCCCTACTCTATACACAGCGCTCCGTGTCCCTATAATATATATGATCAGGGGTTACCTTTTTTTAATATTTTTATACTATTCCTATTAAATTAACAGTAATTTTTGATGTGTTTTATTTAGTAGAAACTTTATTTTGCCTATGTAACATGTACTTTGTGAAAATAAAACGGTTTTGTGTGTACATTTTAATTTAGTTAGTGGATTCCTGTCCAGTGCGGTGAGAAGCAAACATAATGCAGTGTAGACACGCTGCGAGGCGGAGTGGAGTGAAGTCAAGCCTGCAAAATGTTTGCTTCTCTTCTACACGCTCAGTGTGTCTCAGCCTTTATTCCCGCATCGCTAGCTTACCGAATCAGTTTGTATACTTGTTACTGACCCTGCTTGTTCTGAGGACCCGATCTGTTGCCGACTTTGCCTGCCATTTGTCTATTCTCTCTGTGTATTCCCTGCCTGTTCTGTTTGCTTCCTGTTGCTACAGATGTGCGCCGATTCTCACCATATACAGTAGCACAGTACAAGTGCCTAAACATTGCTGACCCAGTATTGTTATAGCTGCTGATGTAACTGAATAGATCGGGGTTCTCTTCTGCATTACCAAAACCTCCACCACTGGACTCTTCCACAATACCTCAGAGGGGTTACGGTGTGAAGGCACTTGCTGCCACCAAAGGCAAAATATTTGGGTGCACTGCCACTGACGCCTATACCAGATTCATATCATTTTAATATTTGACCGCAGGGTCCACCACTGCACTCTTCCACAATACCACAGAGGGGTTACGGTGTGACGGCACTGTTGCCGACACTAAAGGCCCAATTTTAAAGCACCTATTGTTACTTTCATCCAAAGCCTGCATAAATTTCACCATAATTTAGCCAAAAAATCACTAAACTTGTTCTGCGTGTCCTAAAATGTCTCCTCTTTTTCATACAGGCTGCCGCCCCAAGCAGTTGTTTATGAATAGATTAAAAGAAAAACATTTACCGTCATTTGAAATGTCATTTTTTGTTTTTAAATGTTTCTATACATCCTACAAATCCGCCACTTCACGGGCAGGTTATGGGGGCCTCCTAGGCACGATATTTGAAGGAATTTTTCCTTTTTTATTCTTAACCTTTATTTCATGGAAAACTCACTGTTCCTTTAAAAATGTATTTTTTTAAAACTTTTTGTCCTTGTGTCCTGTCCCCCAGGGCACTACCCGGACCCCCATACACCTTTTATGGCAAATATCTTGCAGGGCACTCTACAAATCGAACTTTCGAGTCCCATTGACTTGCATTGAGTTCGGTTCGAGTTAGAGTTCGAACTCGAACTTTTGAAATTGTTCGAATGCGAACCAAACACGGGGGTGTTCGGCTCATCACTGCTTGTTATAGGACTAAGGTTAAGGTTATTTTTAGGAGTTAAGTTTAGTATTAGTGTTTGGTTTTGTATTAGCAGTAGGGTTACTATTTCTATTTGTTTTAGGAATAGTTGCTTTTAAGGAATTCTCATTGCACAGTGAATGCATTTTACTTCAGTCATCTGAATGGAAATGAACTCATCAGATTGTATTTGGATCGATTTGGTTACACTCATTTCAGATGTGTTTTAGTTTTGTGATTTGAAATTTTCGAAGACTTATGAAATTCTAAAATGCTGAATTTCAATTTGGTATAATCCGAACATTTTTACTTTGAAAAACAAAGGAAAATCTATACGTAGTACACAAAATACCATTTGCATACCTTTTAATTGATGTTCCTGGGGAGACACAATCAGGGTTATTCAGAGAGCGTGAAAAGCAGGAGAATGACTGGAGAATGAAAAATTCTAGGTCAAAATAGCCAAACCAGAAAAATTCGCCCTTTCATCTCACTTTCCAAATCGGCTATTTTGACCTACAATTTTTCAATCTTCAGTCATTCTCCAGTCATTCTCCTGCTTTTCACGCTCTCTGAATAACCCTGAAAGTTTTCATTTAGATGCTTCTATTAGTCTTCATGACTGCAAAGAAGTTGTGAAGTGCATCCTCCAAGCTCAGAGTGGCAAAATATTTCATACACCATACTGCTGCATTCCAAGTGAAAGAAAGGACAGAACCGAGAGCTCTAGGATCACTCACTACTATACAGGAGTAGGGTTAAAGATTAGAATTATTATAGGTTATAATTGCTTAAAATCCCTGTATAGTACTAGTAACTGTGTTATTATAAATAATGCCTGAAAATGGCAATTACGATATTGCTGTAATGGAAAATGATTACATTTAAAATACACAATTTTGTTTTTATATTACAAACTAACATTGCTGTTTCATCTTCTATTTAGGTTTAACTGTACATCACATAGTTCATATAAGGCTAGGGTCAGACTAGCGCAGTTTTAACGTGCGTTTAGCCGCACGAAATCACGGCCGTACTAGCAGCAAATGACGTCCAATGCCGGGGAACATACGACGAAGGGCCGCACGACAGTTCGTCCGCGCAACGCAAGTGGCCAACGAACGCATTTTTTCGAGAACGTCAAACCGCTACTACTGACGTACAGAGTGCGCTGCGGCCGCATAGCGGCGTGTGTGTGTGATTAGGAGACGTCAGACGCTGCTAATGTCCGGCTAACATAACGTCCAGACTCAAAAAGTGTTTTATTGAGGATCCGTACAAAATCACGGACGAAAAAGCGCATCGTATGACCGCTATCGCGTATTCCGGGAAAAAATACGTACGTTCGTTCGACCGTACTTTTTCACGGGCAACGTGAAAAATGCGTTCGTCTGACCCTAGCCTAAATGTCATGATAATATTTTTATAACAAACCACATTTAGTTGGAAGAAGCAGTGAGTCCGGTTTCTAGAAGGGGCGATGGGCCTGCAGCAGTTCCCCTATAACCTACTTTATGCTGGACTACCTTTGGGACACTGGCTGATTTTTTTGGTGACCCCCTTTAATCCCTCTGTCTTCTCACACTGTGCTTCTTTGCTTTCTTCTCTTCATTCTGAAAATTATTCCTGATGTTCTATTACCCTGAAGATTATATGTGATTGGATATTCTGTCCCTTCTTATACTAGTTTATACAATGCTATCTTATATATATATATATATATATATATATATATATATATACACAGTATATATTTATATAAGATAGCATTGTATAAACTAGTATAAGAAGGGACAGAATATCCAATCACATATAATATATATATATATATAAAGCTGTTTGCGTCCCCCGTTGTGAGATGATCGCTCAACCATGCTGAATGGGACTCCCAAAGGAGAGCCAGGGAATTGCAGTTCCTCCTTCAGAGTCGTGAATAAATTAGCATTATTTAAGTTTGAGGTCAAATGGTGACACTAGCTTAGTGTGCTTAGCTGACTTTAGCGGACAAGCTTGCATGTATACAGAGGTGCATAATCATTCCATATGACACCTGAGCAGCCCGATCCTGGGGAGCAGCTGAGCAGCCAGATCCTGCAGCCAGATCCTGAGGGAGCACCTGAGCAGCTCGAACTTGCAGCCACAACCTGGGGAGCACCTAAGCAGTCCGATCCTGCAGCCAGATCCTGGGGGGAACCTGAGCATCCCAATCCTGCAGCCAGATCCTGGGAGAGCACCTGAGCAGCCCAATCCTGCAGCCAGATCCTGGGGAGCACCTGAGCAGCCCGATCCTGAAGTCAGAACCTGGGGAGCACCTGAGCAGCCCGATCCTGCATCCAGATCCTGGGGATCACCTGAGCAGCCTGATTCTGCAGCCAGATCCTGGGGTGCACCTGAGCAGGCAGATCCTGGGGAACACCTGAGCAGAAAGATCTTGCAGCCAGATCCTGGGGAGCACCTGAGCAGCCAGATCCTAGGTGCGACAGGCAGCCACATCATTGGGAGCACTGGGCAGCCAGATACACTACAACAATAGACAGCCCTCCGGGCAGGCTTAACACTTAGTATGATAATAAAGATTTAAAAAAGGACTTGGTATTGAAAGGGATAATGCTGGAGTCCCCAAATAATTGTTGCCATTTTGGTTTAAATCGGTTAGGTTTCAATTCATAACAAACAGGTCTGTAAAAAAACAGATTGTTAATATTCATAAATGCATTAATTAACCCTTCCACTCCCGAGCCATTTCACCTCTGTGTGCTGAGCTCATTTTTACCGCTTTTGCTCATCATGTGTAAACGCGATTTGAAGCCACTTTTATTATACAACCCAGACATATTATATAGCGTTCTTTCCGGCAGACTCATATAGCATTATTATATGTATATGTTATGCCCTGCCTGTATAGTATAACAAAAAATGCAATAACATTTGAATTTTTAATCATCTACAACGTGTAAAGTGTTTTTTTTCACATTTTATCATGCGAGTTTTTGCGTTTATATTTTCTATGGGCTGCGCTTGTTAAAAAATTTAGAAATAGGGACCGTTACATTTTTTTGGGGGTGAATTATGGGATTTTTAGCAAATGCACCCCATAGAAAATAATCATTAGTGCAGCATCATTGTTCACATTATAATTGAAATGGGAACAATATTGCTGCATTAATAAAAACAGCACACAAATAAAAAAAAAATTATTTTTTATTTTTTATGAAATTATTTTTATTTTAATTATTTGTTTTACATCAAATATGGTCATGTTTGGTATCATTTGAAAGGCTTTGCTCAGGCCTTTCAAACTATATCATACATGCTCCCCTAGCTTCCACAGTTCGTGACATATGGGGGTTCAAAGGAACCCCCTATCTCCACCAGGGGATTTCCTTGGGAAATCCGCAGGCAGCTAGGGGTTCCTCGGCTAACTGACACCATCGCGCCATTCGCGATGATGTTAGGTGGCCAGGGGGGACCCGGAGGTGGAGCCGCATCCAAGATGGTGGCCTCCACCGGAGCTAGACCGCGATCCAGCACCGGATCGCAGCCCGGTACGTAAGGGGTTAAAACCAGGTACCGCTTAAAAGGAGAGACTCTCCCCTTTTTAGCGGTGCCTGGTTTGTGTGGCTGTGACCTCCCAATCGGGAGGGAGAGGGATCCAAAAGGATCCCCCCTCCCTTTCATGCATTTTCCCAAGGGGGGGTCGCCCGAAAATGACATCATCGCGCATGGCGCAATGTTGTCATTTACGTGGGGCGGCCCTTAAAATACATGTCTGACTTCCTAGAAGTCAGAATGCTGCAGGACCCCGGAGGAGAGAGGTGAGTGAGTATCTCTCTGGGCTCCCGCCGATAGGATGACATGTGGGGAACGTCCTCCGCATGTAGCGGGAGTCAATGAGGACGTTCCCCACACGTCCTCCGCAGCCAAGGGATTAATACAAAACAAAATCAATTAAGTGTACCATGTTTGCCCTATAACAATAAGCAAATGGTGCATTACAAAATGATTCACAAGGGCTGTATGTTATACTTAAACATTTTTATTTTGTATGAGTACAATTACAGTTCTTTTGAAGAATCCAAACAAGGAAAATGCAATAAATATACTCAGACATGTAATTATTTGTTATTTATTTGTTTTATAATGTATCCTATATCTAGAGCAATTTGATGAAATGCGTAATGTTTATTTTCTATGGAATTGTTTGTGTTATAGCTGAGAGGAGATGTTAATTAACCTTCAAATCAAAAAGCTATTTTTGATTTTGTTAGTTAACTACTTTGTATGTTTTATTTTGTTTATGCTTTCAGAATCCAAATTAAAATATTCTGTATTCAACATTTTATGCAAACAAGGGTTTAGTTTTACATAGACTCATCAACACAGTATACAAGACTCAAACATTTTAATTTTTACAATTACGGAACTCAATTACAGGATAATGGCCTTTACGTTGAAAGCACAGGTAACAGGCTAGCTATATAATAACACAGTCCAGTCAACCTGTGATTGAGGCCTCAGGTGCGTCATAGGTGCACGGTACCATTGAGAGGTGATCCCGAGATTTAGGACAGTATTCCAAAGCTGGTGTAAACTTAACTAGAGTTGGTGTAAGCATAACAATTACATAGACGTTAATGGCTCTGGTAAATTTACAACAGCTCTGGTTAAGTTTACATGAGGGTTGGAATACAGCCTCTCGTAATCCAGTAAACAGGCAGCATCACCAGTCCGATTAAATGGTAGATAAGTAACTACATAGCAGAACATTTGTGCAGAAAAAACGATTTGCGCCTATTCCCTGACAGGGTGGCAGCGTAGACCAGAAGTATCCAGCCTGTCCCATGTATAAAACATAACAAGAAAAAAGGGTTGTCATTTGCGTTCACCCATGTAGCTCCATGCAAAAAAAACACGATCAGAGGTTTTCGTTTACTTGAATGGCCATTAAGGTGTAAGCTCACCTGCCACATCACGGCACCTCTGGTGAGTCCTACCTAATGAAACCAACAGGGTTATTCAAAGAGATTCAAAAGTCACCGCACGTTCCGTGACTTTTCGTTCTTTTCAATTCGGTTCCTTTTGCCGATCCCATTTCGGTGACCCTGCAGTGTATTCAGCAAGCACCACAGGGCCCCCGAATTGCAGGGAAAAGCTGCCGCAAACCTGACGAAAACTAAACGCAAAACCCACCGAATACATGCCGAAAACCCTCAAAAACATCTGGTTTAACCTGCCAAAAACCACAGAAAAACCCGAACAGGAGCCGATCGCAGCCTTCAACACAGCAGAAGAGGCAGTGAATAAATTAGGAAAATAGTTTGCATGAATGATTGAAAAGTGAAAAGCTGTTTGCAAAGAAACTACTGAGCGAAAATGTCTGAAATTTGCATATGAGGTCCAGGGAATGATAATAAAAAGGGCTGTTACAGAAAAAATAAGTAAACTTAAAAAAAAAAAATCGGACTTTTAAAAAAAAAAAGAAAATCAGAAAAATGCTTAAAATATCCTTAAAAAAAATCTATAAAGAGACTCTTTACTGCAGAATTTTATAATGAACGATTTATTAGATATTGAATTAAAATGGGAATATTTGTAACATTGAAGCCTATGGGATTCTCCTGAATAAACTTGCCGAATTAAACCACCGAATGGCAGGGCATTTAGGGAACCTTTCACTGCTGGTTTGTGTTCTCTGAATAGCCGAAGCAGTGCTTTTCATGGGGTTTCCACTGCCCTCGAACAGGCACTGAACAGGCAACGTATGTTCAGGCAATTCGCCAGGATTTGGCGAATTGCCTGCTCTCTGGCGTTCGGTTACCTTTCTCAAGCAATTCGGATCTCTTTGGATAACCCTGCAAGAGCTGCTTTCTAAGCAACCACATATCCTCATTCTGCTTATCAGTCATGGGAGAGACTGGTGGGTTTACGTTTATACCCTCCCAGAAACAAATCCACTTGGGGTTAAAAAGAAAAACACGGAAAGAGGCAGAATGGCTGGGAATGCGACAAAATATACATATGTGCAGAACAAAAAGGTTAAAACTTGTTGGCCCTTATTACAAGCTTCAAGCATGCAGCCAGGCCAGAAAAGTCTGCAGCCACTTCAGACGGTCATTCCCAGCAAGCGTTCGCCTGGCAGAAATTCAAAGAGAATTCCACCTTCCCACAAACCGTCTGATCTGTGAGATGCCCACCAGGTGGAACTCGACATTAGCAATGCTGCAGCGTCTGCACAAGCAGCAGAGGGCCATCAACGAGTACCTGTGTGAGTATGGCACAAGGACAGGTTCAGGTCAACTTGGTTTCCCCCCCCCCACAGTGGCTGATGATCAAGGATGCATGCACTGTACTGTCACCATTTGAGGAGGCAACGAGGATGGTGAGCAGGGACAGTGCATGCATCAGTGACACAATTCCTTTAGTGTTCCTGCTGGAGCACACTCTGTGGGGAATTATAGATGTGGCTCTAGAGGCAGAGCAGCAGGAGGAAGAGGAGGCCTTCCCTAGCTCTCAAGGCCCCAGTCTTTCCCCAGACAGCATTCCAGCGGGTCCTACTCAGATCAAACAGGAGGAGGAATATTTAAGTAGTGGGGGCATTGAAGGTGGGGATTCCTCAAGAGAGGGTTTCATGTGCCCAGAAACAGAAGGGCTAGTGCGTGGCTGGGAGGAGGAAGTGCACGATACGGTCATCCTCATTGACCAGGAAGACTCGGAAGCTAATGCCACCTCCAACCTACGCTGCATGGGCTCCCTAATAATGCAAAACCTGCTAATGGACCCCAGGATTCGTGCTATCAAGGAGAGGGATCATTACTTGTTGGCAACCCTTCTTCACGATACAAGGGTAAAGTTGCAGAGCTCATCGTGCCCGCACAGAGGGAGCACAGGATGAAAAAACTTGAGGACGCTCTAAAGTGACACTTGTGTAACACCTTTCCAGGCACTGGTAGATTACCAAGTGCTGACACAAGTGCTTCTGAGGCTGCGGATGATCAGAGGAATAGTGGTGAAGGCCAGGGCCGCTTGAATGATGCATTTTTAAAAAATTTTAGTCCGCGACGCCCAGGGACGTCAAATGTAGCCACCCATTGCCAGCGTCTTCACCATATGGTGCAGGATTACCTAGGGGCAAGGGCAGACCTGGATACCTTTCCAGCAGATGATCCACTGGCTTACTGGGTGTTGAGATTGGATCACTGGCCAGAATTTAGCCAATATGCTATGCAGCTATTAGGTTGCCCTTCATCCAGCGTGCTTTCTGAAAGGACGTTCAGTGCCGCTGGAGGTTTTGTCACAGACAAAAGAGTGAGTCTGTCCACCGTCTCAGTAGACCGGCTGACATTTATAAAAATTAATCAGTCCTGGATCAGCAGCTATCAACCCCCTGATGCTGACGTAACGGAATAGATCAGGGATGTCTTCTGCATTCACAAAACCTCCAGCACTGAACTCTTCCACAATACCACAAGAGGGTTACGGTATGAATGCACTTGCTGCCATGAAAGGCACAATATTTGGCTGCACTGACGCCTGTGCCAGATTTATATCATTTACATTTTTTGAACCGCAGGGTCCAACCCTGCACTCTTCCACAATGCCACAAAAGGGTTACAGTGTGAATGCACTTGCTGCCATGAAAGGCACACTATCTGGGTGCACTGACGCCTTGACCAGAATCATATCTTTTTAATATAGGACCACATGGTCCACCCCTGCATTCTTCCACAATACTACAGAGGGGTTACTGTATGATGATACTTGCTGGCCTGGCACCAAAGGCACAATATCTGGGTGCACTGACGCCCATTACCAGATAAAAAACTTTTCAATATAGGACCACATGGTCCACCCCTGCATTCTTCCACAATACTACAGAGGGGTTACTGTATGATGATTCTTGCTGGCCTGGCAGTCTTGCACCAAAGGCAGAATATCTGGGTGCACTGACGCCTTTACCAGATGCATATCTTTTTAATATAGGACCGCAAGGTTCACCCCTGCATTCTTCCACAATACCACAGAGGGGTTACTGTATGATAGTACTTGCAGGCCTGGCACCAAAAGCACAATACTTGGGTGCACTGCCACTGACGCCTGTATCAAATTCATATCCTCAGAGGGGTTACGGTGTGACGGCACTGTTGGGGACGCTAAAGGACCAATTTTGAAGCACCTATTGTTACTTTCATCCAAAGCCTGCATAAGTTTCACAATAATTTAGCCAAAAAAGTCAGTAAACTTTTTCTGCGTGTACGAAAATGTCTCCTCTTTTCATACAGACTGCCGCCCCAAGCAGTTGTTTATGGATAGATTAAAGGAAAAGCATTTACCGTCATTTGAAACATCATTTTTTTTTTTAAGTGTTTCTATACATCCTACAAATCCACCACTTCACGGGCAGGTTATGGGGACCTCCTAGGCATGATATTTGAAGGAATTTTTCGTTTTTATTTTTAACCCTTATTTCATGGAAAACTTTTAAAAACATATTTTTTTAAACTTTTTGTCCTTGTTTCCTGTCCCCCAGGGCACTACCCGGACCCCCATACACCTTTTATGGCAAATATGTAGCATATATGCCCTCTTGGAGGGCACTCTAAAAACCGAATTTTCAGCCCCATTGACTTGCATGGGGTTCGGGTTTGGGTTCGGACCCGAACATTTTTGGAAAAATTCGGGTTCGGGCCCGAATTGAACTCGGGGGGTGTTCGGCTCATCCCTAATTTGCATATCCTACCCAGAATTCCTTGCTGCATATGGGGAATGTGGCACAGGAGCTCTGGGATGCAATTCTTTGAATTGCTATGATGTGCAAGTGGCTTCTGCAATAATAAACATATTCATATATATATATATATATATACAGTTGTGTTCAAAATTATTCAACCCCCACTGAAATTGAGTGTTTTGGCCAGTTAGACATTGATTTTGATCATTCAGTCATCTTGCTTACAATTAAATCAATGAGGCACGTGTAGGTCAGACAAATATAACATAACATTTATAATGAAATTACCACAAATGTCTTTTCTGTGCTCACATCATTATAAGTTTTATTCAACCCCCAAGTGACATTCAATCTTAGTACTTAGTACAACATCCTTTTACAGTTATAACAGCTTTTAAACGTGAAGCATAGCTTGACACAAGTGTCTTGCAGCGATCTACGGGTATCTTCGCCCACTCGTCATGGGCAAAAGCCTCCAGTTCAGTCACATTCTTAGGCTTGCGCACTGCAACTGCTTTCTTTAAGTCCCACCAGAGGTTCTCAATCGGATTTAAGTCAGGTGACTGCGATGGCCACTCCAAAATGTTCCAGCCTTTAATCTGCAACCATGCTCTAGTGCAGGGCTCAAAATTTAAAGTCCTGAACTACTAGCCAGGCCTTAAGAGTTACTCGCCACCAGTTGCCTTGCCTAACCCCTACCCTGGCCTTAACTCTGCCCTTAAAAGCACCCTTTTAAATTATCTTATGAAATGACACTTGAATGTTTTATTCAGAAGCTACAAAAATAAATATTAATACCCAGACATCAGTCACAGTTTCATTAGACCCTAGATACATGTATACCCAGACATCAGATCCAGCATTGCCGGCCCGACCATGGATAACGTTGGAGCCGTGGCTCCAAGTAGCAAATTCCAGGGGGTGGCTTTATTTTTATTTTTTTTGCTGCTGTTGCCCTATTCCCTCCCCCCAATGTATCCACACTTGGCTCAGAGGTGAGGCCCATCATGGCGGTGAGTGACTGCACCGATACACGACACCAGGAGTAGAAGGATGGGATAGAAATCAGGATGTGCAGTGCACCACTTGGATGGTTCTGCAATGGCAGGCTCGTCTCTGTACATGATACATGCACCACCAGGGCCCAGGCAGGTTAGAAACTTGCCTGTAGGACTTTGCGGCTGCTTTCTCTGTCTCTGTCTCACCTGCAGCAGCCTATCCTGACAAAACCTGACTCAGTGATAGTCTGGCTGGCCCGAACTGAAAAGCGGGAAGCAGGAGGAAGAAGAGGCTCTTCTTTTCCTTCTTCTGGTTCCCACTCATCAGCTAATCACTCAGTACTCAGTTTGGTGCCGAGGGGGGGGGGCAGTGACAGTGAGAGGAGATGCAGGGACAGAGGGGGGCAGTGAGAGGAGATGCAGGGACAGAGGGGGCAGTGACAGAGTAAGGAGAGATGCAGGGACAGAGGGGGCAGTGACAGAGTGAGGAGAGATGCAGAGACAGAGGGGGGCAGTGACAGTGAGGAGAGATGCAGGGACAGAGGGGGGCAGTGACAGTGAGGAGAGATGCAGGGACAGAGGGGGCAGTGACAGTGAGGAGAGATGCAGAGACAGAGGGGGCAGTGACAGTGAGGAGAGATGCAGGGACAGGGGGCAGTGACAGTGAGGAGAGATGCAAGGACAGAAGGGGCAGTGACAGTGAGGAGAGATGCAGGGACAGAAGGGGCAGTGACAGTGAGGAGAGATGCAGGGACAGAGGGGGCAGTGAGAGTGAGGAGAGATGCAGGGACAGGGGCAGTGACAGTGAGGAGAAATGCAGGGACAGAGGGGGCAGTGACAGTGAGGAGAGATGCAGGGATAGAGGGGGCAGTGACAGTGAGGAGAGATGCAGGGACAGGGGGCAGTGACAGTGAGGAGAGATGCAGGGACAGAGGGGGCAGTGACAGTGAGGAGAGATGCAGGGATAGAGGGGGCAGTGACAGTGAGGAGAGATGCAGGGACAGAGGGGGCAGTGACAGTGAGGAGAGATGCAGGGACAGGGAGGCAGTGACAGTGAGAGGAGATGCAGGGACAGAGGGGGCAGTGACAGAGTGAGCAGAGATGCAGGGACAGAGGGGCCAGTGACAGTGAGGAGAGATGCAGGGACAGAGGGGGCAGTGACAGTGAGGAGAGATGCAGGGACAGAGGGGGCAGTGACAGTGAGGAGAGATGCAGGGACAGGGAGGCAGTGACCGTGAGAGGAGATGCAGGGACAGAGGGGGCAGTGACAGTGAGGAGAGATGCAGGGACAGAGGGGAGGAAGACAGCTTCACATCCTTTGCTGCCCATGTCTTTCAGATGCACTCAGTGTCGGGTCGGGCTTCTCCTTATGATTTAGCTGCACAGCTCCAGCTAGCATCCTATGTCCTCCTCCATGACTCCTGACCCAAAGCTGAACAGCTCAGGTTTCAGGGCAGGAGGAGGTCAGGGCTCCGGTCTGTAAGCCCAACAGTGACCTTGCTTCCAGGGAGCCATCAAGGATGTAAAAAATAAAACTACAGAATAAAATTAGTGTGTCTTGTCTGAAGGAAAGTGAGTAGTTCACTCTCCCACCATTAACAGGAGCAGTGCAGTAAATTAAGGGCTGCCAAAAAAAAACTTGTGTTGATTACACTCATAGCAGGAGTCCTTCCAGTTATCCCCCTGTAGCAGGTTATACATGGCCAGAGAGGGAGGAGTCAGGGACGATCATCTCCACCCCTTGCCAGTGACGCGCTGGGTCAGGGAAGGCAGCTGCTCTCCGACATCGTGCAGCCTGGGGAGGGGGAAACTATCCGTTCCTCTCCAGCCCCTGCCAGTGACAGATACGCAGGGAGCAGCTGCCTTCCCTGACCCAGAACATCCATGTCACTGGCAGGGGCTGGGCAGTGGACAGGCATGTACGGCAGACGTCTGGACATCAGTGGAGGCCAGCAGCCGGGTCAAAAAAAAACAAAAACCTACAGCTGCCATCGGAATACACGGCATAGGCACTCGCACTCAGTTAATTTCCACTCGCCAAATGCGAGCAGGTGAGTGGAAATTTTGCAGCCTGCTCTAGTGGACTTGGAGGTATGCTTGGGATCATTGTCCTGTTGAAATGTCCAACGTCTCCCAAGCCTCAGGTTTGTGACGGACTGCATCACATTTATTTATTTATTTATTTATTTATAAAGGATTTTACCAGGAAGGATACATTGAGATTTCTCTCGTTTTCAAGTATTGTCATCCAATATCTCCTGGTACTGAAGAGAATTCATGGTACCTTGCACACGCTGAAGCTTCCCTGTACCTGCAGAAGCAAAACAGCCCCAAAGCATGATTGACCCCCGCCATGCTTCACAGTAGGCAGGCTTCTCTTGTCTTCCTGGACCATTCTCTTGACTTCACCATGTTTGTAACTGTTATAGCTGACTATACTAAACCTGTGCTATCACTTTAACTAGTGGCTCCGCCCAGGATGACACAGGTCAGAGGGCACGGCAGCCATCTTCAGGGTCAGTTAGTGTGATGCAGTAATGAAGGCAGATGCATGATCCTGTGTTCCTGTAGTTATCCAAGCCTGTATATAACAGTAAGTGTCCTGCAATAAAGCAATGGTGAACCTGACAGCCCAGCCTCATATCTGAACAAGCAGAGATCATAACAGTGGCGACGAGAATGAGATTTGTAAAGGTCTGCTCAGCCTGAAGTAAAGAAAAAAAAAAAAAACAGGGATTGAAAGCCAGATAAAGCACACACTGCCATCCAGCAGCAAGATCATGGCACTGATAGGCACATTAACTGAGTTTGATGGAGAGAAAACTTCCTGGAGCTCCTGGGCTGAGAGATTAGAGCAGTACTTCAGTGCTAACACCATACCCCCTGAGAGACAGGTTGCAGTGTTTCTCACAGCCGTGGGGGCTAACACATATGACACTCTAAGAGACCTTCTGTTCCCTGAGAAACCAGCAAGCAAGGCTCTACAGGAACTCCTGAAACTATTAGAGGATCACTTTCAGCCAAAACCGCTGGAAATTGCAGAAAGATTTCGTTTTTATCAACGGCAGCAGCAGCCGGGCGAAGATATTAAAACCTATGTGGTGGCCCTTCGCAAATTGGCCTCCACCTGTTCATTTGGGGAGTACCTACCGACAGCTTTGAGAGACAAGTTTGTCCTGGGACTGAATAGTGAAACGATTCAAAGGAAACTTCTGACAGAAAAGGGACTCACCCTTACAAGCGCAGTTGAGATAGCATCAGTCATGGAGATGGCTGTCAGGGATACGGAGGAATTGCACCCTCAGATTCACAAAGAAGGGGTGAAAGAGGACGTTTTCAGAACCGCAGTTGCTACAGCCAACTGGAGCTACAGACCCAAACCCACGCCAGCTTGTTACCGGTGTGGTAATACAGACCACGACTCCAAAATCTGTCGGTTTAAGGATCAACCTTGTCATCAATGTGGAAAAATGGGCCATCTCCAACGGGTTTGCCGTAATAGGAATGTACGAGGACAAAAGCCGCAGTACCCTAAGAAGAAGACTTACAAGGTACAGAAATTGACATCATCTTCATCTGACTCAGACAACGATGAGGCATTACATAGTTTATCTATACATCGTATACACTCGTCACACCCTGCAATGACAGTACAAGTAACCATTGAAGGGAAGAGACTAAAGATGGACGTTGATACAGGAGCTGCAGTGTCAGTTATCACACAAAAACAGTGGAAACATCTTCAGATCCAGGCAACTGTGCGCCCCACTCCAATAAAGCTGCAGACCTACTCAATGCAAGTACTCCATCCACTTGGTTTTGCAAAGGTAAAGGTATCATACAAGGGCCAGACAAAGAGACTACCACTATATATCCTGAGAAACGGAGGACCGCCTCTCTTTGGCAGAGATTGGATCACTCATCTGGGAATGCCAGATATCATCAAGAATCCTTGCAACACCCTGACAGTTCCGTCAGGACATGATGATGGATGGGTGAAATCCTTAAAACAGCGTTTCCCTGAGGTTTTCGTTGACGAGTTAGGGAAAATCAAAAATGACTGTGTGAGGCTCAAGTTGAAACCGGATGCTCATCCCAAATTCTTCAAGGCTCGGACAGTACCGTTTGCCCTTAGAGCGGGAGTGGACGCTGAACTAATCCGGCTAGAAGAACAGGGTGTCATTTCCAAGGTAGAGCGCAGTGCTTGGGCATCACCTATTGTTCCAGTAAAGAAATCAAATGGTGAATTGCGCATCTGTGGGGATTTTCGCATGGTGCTGAATAGCCAACTGGAGGTTGACCAGTATCCTCTACCCAGAGTAGATGACATTTTCGCTTCACTTGCTGGGGGACAAAAGTTCACCAAGATTGATCTACGACAAGCTTACTTACAGTTTGAGGTCCACCCCTCTTCTCGAAAATACCTCACCATTAACACTCACAGGGGTTTGTACGAATACAATCGAATGGTGTTTGGCATTGCATCTGCACCAGCCATCTGGCAAAGAAAGATGGATGAAATTTTAGCAGACATTCCCTTCACTCAGTGTCTATTAGACGACATGCTCATCACTGGTCGCACGGACCAAGAACACAAGCAGAATGTAGAGCTCGTTTTACAAAGACTTCAGGACCAAGGTCTCAAGGTAAATTTGACAAAATGTAAATTCATGGTGCCTAAATTGGAGTTTTGTGGCCACTTAGTAGATGCAGAGGGCATTCATACTGTTGAAGACAAGGTCGATGCTTTAGTCAAAGCTCCAGCCCCAACAAGTGTCCATCAACTACGATCCTACCTTGGCCTGCTTAACTACTATAATAAATTTCTTCCAGACCTTGCTCATACATTGTTTCCACTGCATAAGCTCCTGGAGAAACACTCCAGGTGGGACTGGTCAGCTAAATGTCAACATGCTTTTGAGTCCTCTAAACGGAAACTGTTAGCGTCACGTATGCTTGTGCACTACGACCTCCAGAAGCCTCTCACCCTGGCTTGTGATGCCTCTCCTTATGGTCTGGGCGCTGTTCTTTCCCACATCCTACCGGATGGCTCTGAGAAACCGGTGGCCTTCGCCTCCAGATCCTTGACGAAGACAGAGAGCAATTACTCTCAAATTGATAAAGAGGCACTTGCATTGATATGGGCAATTCGGAAGTTTCACCTTTACCTGTATGGTAGAGAGTTTACCATTATTAACGGATCATAAACCGCTTCTTCAAATTTTTAGCCCTGACAAAGGAATCTCTCAGACAACTGCAGCCCGTCTCCAGCGCTACGCCCTGTTCTTGGGAGCATACAGCTACCGCATACAGTATCGAAGTCATGATGACAATGCAAATGCAGATGCAATGTCCCGTCTCACAGAACTGCCTCTAGAGTCGACACCATCAGTCAAGAGTTGTAGGTACACCACCTCACACCTCCTTACTTCCAGAGAGATAGCAGCCCATACTGTGAAGGATACCCTTCTGACAAACGTGCTTACCTTTATACGAGACGGCTGGCCTGCGACGGTATCACAGGAACATGAACCTTACTACAGGAAGCGAATGGAATTGTTTGTGAAGGATAATTGTGTCTTATGGGGAGACCGAGTGGTCATTCCAAAAACCCTCCAGAGACACATCTTGGACTTGCTACATACTGGTCACCCTGGAACCACGCGGATGAAACAGAAAGCAAGGGGCTATGTGTGGTGGCCGAACATAGATGCAGATATCACGGCATATGTCAATGCTTGTGTAGGATGTGCACAAACTGCCAGAGACCCTCCTCGAGGATGCATTCAACCCTGGACTTGGCCCACGGTTCCCTGGTTTCGCCTTCACTTGGATTTTGCGGGTCCCATAAGGGGACAAACCTTCTTGATTATAATTGATGCCCACTCAAAATGGCCAGAGGTCATTCCAGTTACCCAGCTGACTACAAAGGCAACAGTTGCCATATTATTGCATCTTTTTGCTTCGTTTGGGTATCCCAGGGAGATTGTCACAGATAATGGTGCCCAATTCACAAGTCAGGAGTTCCAGAGTTTTGTTACGGTGCATAATATCAAGCACAAATTAACCGCCCCCTATCACCCAGCCACCAATGGGCAAGCAGAGCGGTTTGTACAAACTTTCAAGAACTATTTCAAGGCCTCAGTGGCTGTGACTAGCCAGAGGTCCATATCGCCTCAGCAGTTAGACTCTTTCCTGTTTACTTACAGAACTACACCACATGCCACCACTGGTACGACACCAGCTGAGCTTATGTTGGGAAGACAGCCATGGACTGCTTTTGACATGCTTCGCCCTCAGACCGTTCATGAACATGTATTACAATCCAAGAAAAGATGGTGAAGTCCAAAGAGTCTCCTGTTTTTGCAACCCACCAGGAGGTCTGGACTCGATCGTATGGATCTGCCAACAGTCGGTGGCTGCCTGCTACCGTTGCAGAATCTTTGGGACCCAAGATGTACAGAGTCCGCCTGGAAGATGGTTCCATTACCAGACGACATGTAGACCAGCTACGGTCTCGTTTACGGGTGCCTGAACCCTTAACGTCCCCAACGCTACGGGGTCCGGTGTCCACATCTAATGCGTCGGAGGACATCTGGAATGGTGTCTGGGTTGACTCGGAAACTTTGGACTCGTCTCCTGTGGGTATTTGTGACTCTGGTTCAGAGGTTCCCCCTGACCCCTCTGTACCCTCCTTGACCCCACCAGTTGATCTTTCATCCAATCCTACTGCCTCCAACACCCCGCCTGCTGGTGGACGTCCCCAACGTCACCGACGCCCTCCTGACCGCTTACTTCTTCAAGAACGGATAAGAGACTTCCGTCGGTCCTCGCGTAGGGCCAGAAAGATGTGGATGATGATTTGGCCCCGCAATTTTCTTCAGAAGACTAGTCATCAGTTTTTCAGTGACACTCTCCAAGTTCCTCAGATGAACTGTGTTCGATTGTTCTGGTTGTTGATTTGTTACTAGGTTTTTGTTATGTTGTTCTGGTTTTTGTTTGGGGGTGGGAGGAAGTGTTATAGCTGACTATACTAAACCTGTGCTATCACTTTAACTAGTGGCTCCGCCCAGGATGACACAGGTCAGAGGGCACGGCAGCCATCTTCAGGGTCAGTTAGTGTGATGCAGTAATGAAGGCAGATGCATGATCCTGTGTTCCTGTAGTTATCCAAGCCTGTATATAACAGTAAGTGTCCTGCAATAAAGCAATGGTGAACCTGACAGCCCAGCCTCATATCTGAACAAGCAGAGAGCATAACAGTAACCACACCAGTAAATGTCTAGAAGGAGCTGAGTATCACAGTCATTTTAAAGATGCCTAATTGGTGCTTATTATGCTTTATTGCTGCTCCGTGACATCCACAGGTGTTTTCAATACCTGATTGAAAACACTTGAATGAACCTCTGTTCTTCAGAGTGGTGGTCTTTGAGGGGTTGAATAATTCTGTCAATGAATTCACAAAAGAAACATTTACTACTGTATTACAAAACCAATTGATGTCATTTTAGTTGCATATGGTTCTTTAAAAAGTCCTTGTAGGATTTCATTCTGAATACAATTACAAATGTACACTAAATTCCCTAAAACCCTTTACAGCATTGGGGGTTGAATAATTTTGAACACAACTGTATATATATATATAGCAAATTAGACACAGACAGTAAGTAATATTGAACCAGAGGGTACTTAGATTAGCTGTTTAGTGTCTGTGGAGGGTCTGTGAGCACTCAAACAGCCCAGAATGAGACTAGGTAACCATGGATATTTTGCTATTGTAATACAGGAAAGGCCATCATCAAAAAAATTCTACGTGTTTTGCTGCATATTAAGAAGCGTTGTCATGAGTATCACTTGATATGTGTGTAAAATGACAGAAGAAGTAGCGAACAGAGGCATTATATTGTGGTTCATTTATACACCTAGGTTAAGATGAGTGTCACGAATGTCCCTGGCAGATGCCAAGGAGCACCCTTGGTACTGAGTGCTGTTAAGCCCTTTAGGCAGGTATGTGCTTTTCTGCATGGTGCAGAACCCAGCACACAGTATGCTGGACCAGAACTAGAGCATTAGATGACAGGACAGAAACACTGACACAAGAGGGAGCCCTGTACTGGGTAAGATTGCTGATCTAATACAGATTACAGGGTAGGGGGTAAAAACTAGAACAACAACGAGGGTTAGCAAGAAGTACCACACAGAGATATCCAGCAGCAATACAGGCCCTAAGCTAGTAAAGAGGTCCTTAAAATTGGCCTCTATATATTCTAATATGCTGCTGGACAACAGTACATAAAGACCAGAATATGACATACAGAACATGAACAGAAATAAACTAGAAATGTCAGGGAATAGCCATGACTAAAACGCCAGAGAGGATGTCAGACAGAAACCAGGGATCAGGAGTAGGGATGGGCCGAACAACCCCGTGTTCGGTTCGCATTCGAACTCGAACATTTGAAAAAGTGCAATGCAAGTCAATGGGGCTCGAGCATTCGAAAATGAAGGTGCCCTCCAAGAGGGCATATATGCAAGATATTGGTCATAAAAGGTGTACGGGGGTCCGGGTACTGCCCTGGGAAACAGGAAACAAAAAACCAATTTAAAAAAAAATGTGTTTTTAACCCAAAAACTTTTTTTGAGCCATTTCACCTCTGTGCGCTGAGCTACTTTTTACCACTTATGCTCATGTTTAAACGCGATTTGAAGCCATGGGAAATGTTTGAGCAACATGTGGGAAAAATTCTGATCTTAACGCAAACGTTAACGCTCACTTGCCTGAGCATTAACATTTGCTGCGGCGTTCACCGCATATTTGTAACGATTCCCCAGGACAGACCTGGTAGGATCCTTGGTAACAGACCTCCGACCCTCCGATCCTTAGGATGGTCGGGACTCAGGACTAGGGATGAGCCGAACACCCCCCGAGTTCGGTTCAGGGCTGAACCCGAACTTCCCATATGTTCGGGTCCGAACCCGAACCCGAACTCGAACTCCATGCAAGTCAATGGGGCTGAAAATTCGGTTTTTAGAGTGCCCTCCAAGAGGGCATATATGCTACATATTTGCCATAAAAGGTGTATGGGGGTCCGGGTAGTGCCCTGGGGGACAGGAAACAAGGACAAAAAGTAAAAAAAAAACGTTTTTAAACGGACAGTGAGTTTTCCATGAAATAAGGGTTAAAAATAAAAACCAAAAATTTCTTCAAATATCGCGCCTAGGAGGTCCCCATAACCTGCCCGTGAAGTGGTGGATTTGTAGGATGTATAGAAACACTTAAAAAAAAAAATGATGTTTCAAATGACGGTAAATGCTTTTCCTTTAATCTATCCATAAACAACTGCTTGGGGCGGCAGTCTGTATGAAAAGAGGAGACATTTTTGGACACGCAGAAAAAGCTTACTGATTTTTTTGGCTAAATTATTGTGAAACTTATGCAGGCTTTGGATGAAAGTAACAATAGGTGCTTCAAAATTGGTCCTTTAGCGTCCCCAACAGTGCCGTCACACCGTAACCCCTCTGAGGATATGAATCTGATACAGGCGTCAGTGGCAGTGCACCCAAATATTGTGCTTTTGGTGCCAGGCCTGCAAGTACTATCATACAGTATCCCCTCTGTGATATTGTAAAAGAATGCAGGGGTGAACCTTGCGGTCCTATATTAAAAAGATATGCATCTTTTAAATGCATCAGAGCACCCAGATATTGTGCCTTTGGTGCAAGACTGCCAGGCCAGCAAGTATCATCATACAGTAACCCCTCTGTAGTATTGTGGAAGAATGCAGGGGTGGACCATGTGGTCCTATATTGAAAAGATATGAATCTGGTCAAGGCGTCAGTGCACCCAGATATTCTGCATTTGGTGTCAGACTGCCAGGCCAGCAAGTATCATCATACAGTAACCCCTCTGTAGTATTGTGGAAGAATGCAGGGGTTGTCCATGTGGTCCTATATTGAAAAGATATGAATCAGGTCAAGGCGTCAGTGCACCCATATATTCTGCATTTGGTGTTAGACTGCCAGGCCAGCAAGTATCATCATACAGTAGCCCCTCTGTAGTATAGTGGAAGAATGCAGGGGTGAACCTTGCGGTCCTATATTGAAAAGTTTTTTATCTGGTAATGGGCGTCAGTGCACTCAGATATTGTGCCTTTGGTGCCAGGCCAGCAAGTGTCATCATACAGTAACCCCTCAGTGGTATCGTGGAAGAATGCAGGGGTGAACCTTGCGGTCCTATATTAAAAATATATGATTCCGGTCAAGGCGGCAGTGCACCCAGATATTCTGCCTTTGGTGCAAGACTGCCAGGCCAGCAAGTATCATCATACAGTAACCCCTCTGTAGTATTGTGGAAGAGTGCAGGGTTGGACCCTGCGGTTCAAAAAATTAAAATGATATAAATCTGGCACAGGCGTCAGTGCAGCCAAATATTGTGCCTTTCATGGCAGCAAGTGCCTTCACACTGTAATTATGTTGTGGTATTGTGGAAGAGTTCAGTGCTGGAGGTTTTGTGAATGCAGAAGAGGACATCCCCGATCTATTCCATTACTTCAGCATCAGGGGATTGATAGCTGCTGATCCAGGACTGATTCATTTTTATAAATGTCAGCCGGTCTACTGAGACGGTGGACAGACTCACTCTTTTGTCTGTGACAAAACCTCCAGCGGCACTGAACGTCCTTTCAGAAAGCATGCTGGATGAAGGGCAACCTAGTAGCTGCATAGCATATTGGCTAAATTCTGGCCAGTGATCCACTCTCAACAACCAGTAAGCCAGTGGATCATCTGCTGGAAAGGTATCCAGGTCTGCCCTTGCCCCTAGGTAATCCTGCACCATATGGTGAAGACGCTGGCAATGGGTGGCTACATTTGACGTCCCTGGGCGTTGAGGACTTAAAAAATTTAAAAATGCATCAGTCAAGCGGCCCTGGTCTTCACCACTATTCCTCTGATCATCCGCAGCCTCAGAAGCACGTGTGTCAGCACTTGGTAATCTACCAGTGCCTGGAAAGGTGTTACACAAGTGTCGCTTTAGAGCATCCTCAAGTTTTTCATCCTGTGGTCCCTCTGTGCGGGCAGGATGAGCTCTGCAACTTTACCCTTGTATCGTGGATCAAGAAGGGTTGCCAACCAGTAATGATCCCTCTCCTTGATAGCACGAATCCTGGGGTCCTTTTGCAGGCTTTGCATTATTAGGGAGCCCATGCAGCGTAGGTTGGAGGTGGCATTAGCTTCAGAGTCTTCCTGGTCAATGAGGATGACCGTATCGTGCACTTCCTCCTCCCAGCCACGCACTAGCCCTTGTGTTTCTGGGCACACGAAACCCTCCCTTGAGGAATCCCCACCTTCAATGCCCCCACTACTTTAATATTCCTCCTCCTCCTCCTCATCCTCCTCCTGTCTGATCTGAGTAGGACCCGCTGGAATGCTCTCTGCGGAAAGACTGGGGCCTTGAGAACTAGGGAAGGCCTCCTCCTCCTCCCGCTGCTCTGCCTCTAGAGCCACATCTATAATTCCCCGCAGAGTGTGCTCCAGCAGGAACACTAAAGGAATTGTGTCACTGAAGCATGCACTGTCCCTGCTCACCATCCTCGTTGCCTCCTCAAATGGTGACAGTACAGTGCATGCATCCTTGATCATCAGCCACTGCGGGGGGAAAAAAAAACAAGTTGACCTGAACCTGTCCTTGTGCCATACTCACACAGGTACTCGTTGATGGCCCTCTGCTGCTTGTGCAGATGCTGCAGCATTGCTAATGTCGAGTTCCACCTGGTGGGCATGTCACAGATCAGACGGTTTGTAGGAAGGTGGAATTCTCTTTGAATTTCTGCCAGGCGAACGCTTGCTGGGAATGACCGTCTGAAGTACCTGCAGACTTTTCTGGCCTGGATGAGAAGCTCTGGCAGCCCTGGGTACTTGGTTAGGAAACGCTGTACCACCAGATTTAGGACGTTTGCTAGGCATGGTATATGTGTCAATTTACCCTTGCGTAGGGCGGAGAGAAGGTTGCTGCCATTATCGCAGACGATCATTCCCAGCTCAAGCTGGCATGGTGTTAACCATCTCTGCACCTGGCCCTGCAGAGCTGACAGAATTTCTGGCCCGGTGTGGCTCCTGTCCCCTAAACAAACCAGCTCAAGCACAGTATGGCTTCTTTTTGCTTGAGACCCATTCACAAATGTTTTGTAGAAATTAGTGAGCCCCAAAATACTGCGTGGTACTGGCTGTGTGACAAGAGACAGATCACCTCAATTCACAAATGTTTTGTAGAAATTAGTGAGCCCCAAAATACTGCGTGGTACTGGCTGTGTGACAAGAGGCAGATCACCTCAATTCACAAATGTTTTAAAGAAATTAGTGAGCCCCAAAATACTGAGTGGTACCTCAATTCACAAATGTTTTGTAGAAATTAGTGAGCCCCAAAATACTGCGTGGTACTGGTTGTGTGACAAGAGACAGATCACCTCATTCACAAATGTTTTAAAGAAATTAGTGAGCCCCAAAACAATGCATTGTACTGACTGTATGACAAGAGACAGATCACCTCAATTCACAAATGTTTTGTAGAAATTAGTGACCCCCAAAATACTGTGTGGTACTGGCTGTGTAACAAGAGACAGATCACCTCAATTCACAAATGTTTTAAAGAAATTAGTGAGCCCCAAAATACTGTGTGGTACTGGCTGTGTGACAAGAGACAGATCACCTCAATTCACAAATGTTTTAAAGAAATTAGTGAGCCCCAAAATACTGCGTGGTACTGGCTGTGTGACAAGAGACAGATCACCTCAATTCACAAATGTTTTGTAGAAATTAGTGACCCCCAAAATACTGCGTGGTGCTGGCTGTGTGACAAGAGACAGATCATCTTAATTCACAAATGTTTTGTAGAAATTAGTGAGCTCCAAAATACTGCGTGGTACTGGCTGTGTGACAAGAGACAGATCACCTCAATTCACAAATGTTTTAAAGAAATTTGTAACCCCCAAAAAGACTTGCTGGCACAGTGACAAGACACAGAAGATCACCTCAATTCACAAATGTTTTAAAGAAATTTTTAACCCCCAAAATACTTGCTGGCACAGTGACAAGACACAGAAGATCACCTCAATTCACAAATGTTTTAAAGAAATTTTTAACCCCCAAAATACTTGCTGGCACAGTGACAAGACACAGAAGATCACCTCAATTCACAAATGTTTTAAAGAAATTTGTAACCCCCAAAACAATTTGCTGGCACAGTGACAAGACACACATCACCTAAATTCCCTGATATTTGGTAGAAATGAGACCCCCCAGAACCCCCAGTAGTGTGGCAGACCGGCAGTAACAACACACAACAATCTCCTCTGAAATCTCCTCTCAAAATGCGTGCTGTAGCTATGCGTGGAAACGTTATATAGTGTGCTGCGGGACTTAGCTCTGTGAACCCATGATTGGGCAAAATTTGCCCAATCAGGACTCTGAGCCGTGATTGGCATACTGTTGAACCTGTCTTGCACCAGACCTGTGGTCAGGTGCAAGGATGTAGCCAATTACGAGCTTCAGGCCAGTGGGAAAATGCATTGTGGTCCATTGTGATGCATTGTGGTCGAACATGCGGCGAACACCCGGAAATGTTCGGAGTTCGCGATCTAACCGAACAGGCTAAGTTCAGATCGAACTCCGAACCGTCCGAACCGAACAGCTCATCCCTACTCGGGACCACTAAACCTAACCTCTAGCAGCCACACAGGCCAGGGAGACAGCACCAACAATATACACCACAGACTGAGATCAATATATGTTTGTACTGCGCTATAGTATATGGCAGGATGGAAGCGCACCAGCAGTAACAAGCAGCGGAATATACCAGACAGGGGCGCAGAGCAAGAGTAGTTGTTATAACAAAACCGGGTCAGCAACGTTTAGGCACTTGTACTGCGCTACTCTATGTGGCAGGATCTGTAGCACACACCAGCAGTAACAAGCAGCAGATATACCAGACAGGGGCACAGATCGAGAGTAGTCGTTATAACAAAACAGGGTCAGCAACGTTTAGGCACTTGTACTGCGCTACTGTATATGGTGAGAATCGGCGCACACCAGTAGCAACAGGAGGCAAACAGAACAGGCAGGGAGTACACTGAGAGAATAGTCAAATGGCAGGCAAAGCGGCAGATCGGGTCCTCAGAACAAGCAGGGTCAGTAACAAGTATTCAAACTGATTCGGTAAGCTAGCGATGCGGGAATGAAACTCCACGGCAAGTCAAGGTGTACGGTGCGTGCTCCTGATTTAAAGGTCCCAGCGGCTCCGCGTCATCGCGCCACGCCCTGCCCCCCGATCACTCATAGCTGCGCCGGGTGCCGCCGGAGCTCCTGGCATTCGGCCAGCTGGCGGCACCATGCGTCTTGGGTCCCCCCGATCGCCATCCAGGGCCCTGGATGTCACAATATTACAATCCAAACGCAAACGGATTAAGTAACCAAATTTGTAAGAAGAATAATTAATGCAGCATATGAATCCTCACACTGCCGGGCAGTACCTCTACAGTCTGACGCTAGCTTTTACCGGCGTGCTGTGTGCAGCTTCTGAGAAGATACGCTATTAGTGTAGCGGGGAAGCCGGCTGCGCATTTTGCATTGCTCCCTCTACACTAATAGCATATCTTCTTAGAAGCTGCACACAGCGCCGGTGTATGCAGCTTCTAACAGCGTGGGAGACGGGAGGCTGCACTTGTTGGTGGATCCAGGAATCAGGTGAGTAATAGAAAGAAAAAAGTTTTATTTTATGTTCCTTGTGACATTTAAAAATGTCCTCGGATTTTTTTTTTTTCAGAAATGTGTCTCCTTACCTTAGCTTGGTGGTCAGTCAGTGGAGGCTCCCTGGATCCTGGTTGTGGGGGGGGGGGTCTGCCGTGACCGCAGGTGCAGTGGCTCCCTCCCTGCGCCTCCTCTCTGCCACATGCACCGGGCCGGCCTGCCCGAACAGTCGCAGCTCTGTCATCCGGCAGCCACATGCTCCTCAAGGGATCCTTGGGAGGACCCCGGCGGGCTGCCCTCTACAGTGCCTGATTAGAGAGCCTCGTCTGCCTGATGTTTTAGCAACAAGATTGTTTTATCCCATAGGCTTCAATGTTAAAAATATTTCCATTTTAATTCAATATTTAATAAATCGTTGCTTATAATATTCTGCAGTAAAGAGTCTCTGTTTTTTGAACTTTTTGCGAACGGCTTGAGAAGTTCGAAGTTCGCAAACTTTCGAACAGCCGATGTTCGATGCGAACATCGAACCAATTCGAACCGGCAGCCCATCCCTAATCAGGAGCCAGAAGATCAGGTCATAGAAGCCAAAGTCATACACAGAATATCAAATACAGATTCCAAGGAGCAGGCAAGAGAATATCCAGAAAACACGACAATAATCATACACAGGAATATAAAAATAAAAATCACAGATGCAGCACTCAGTAAGGAAGACCTATCCTGCAGCAAGGATCTGATCCACTGCTGACCATATGTATAGGGTAGGGCTGGTCATGTGACTACAGACTACTATCAGCCACAGAGGAGATGGTCTGCTGCTGTGGCTAGCTCAAACTACACAAGAGCTGCTGAGTGTCGCTCTCACCACCAGGGGGCCTGGTTGCGATGTGGAAACGTGACAATGAGGGATTAAGCAAATGTGAAGGGATGCTGCACATCTGGACTGCCCAGAGTAGGTGGGTACGTTTGGCATGTAGGTGCAGTTAGTGTATGTATTGGCAGACTGGCATGCCCTAAATACATATAGGTGGTTATGTGAAGGGAGGTGACATCAGGGAAGGAGCCAGCGTGGGAGTAGGACCTTGTTGTAGTTCTCCATGGGGATAAATGGAGAGATTTCCTCCAACCATGCATAGACCCCTTAGTCGACATGCATGCGCACAAAGGGCGCTTCCAAGTTGCTCCTGGCTACTTCCCTTTTAACATCCTCTGGGATTTTGCCACCAGCAATTCTATACTCCCACTCACCTTCTATCTCGATTGGAGAACTCCATCAAGGACCTCCTCCCAGCCTGACCCACGCCATGATGACACCTCCCTTCAAATTGGATGATCCATCCAGCCTGGATGTCGGTACTGAAATATGGGGGATATTACATTCCTGACGCTAATCCCCTAAAATATCCGATAGCTAGCGCAATCACCGATGCTCTAGCTTCTGCAAGCTTACTGTACCTTGCAAATCCTATACTTAACTACCGTATATACTCGCGTATAAGCCGAGTTTTTTTACTCAGATTTTGAGTAAAAAAAACGTGATTCGGCTTATACGCGAGTCCGTCCGTGTTGAAGGGGACGCGGCTGCATGCAGGCGCAGCCGGTCACGTGGTCCGGCTAATCAGGTGGTACTGAGTCTCTGTACCACCTGACTGGCCGGACCGCGTGACCTGCGCACGTACGCAGCCGCATCCCCTTCAACACGGACGGACTCATGCTGCCCGGCATCTGGGCCCCCTCAACCCCTGCTGGATCCGGAGCTGGGGCAAGTATCCATGTGAGAGCTGGCTGCCGCTGGGGCAATATCCAGGTGAGAGCTGGGGCAAATCCATGAGCTGGGGAAAATCCATGTGTGAGCTGGGGCATATCCATGAGCTGGGGCATATCCATGAGCTGGGGCAAATCCATGAGCTGGGGCATATCCATGAGCTGGGGCAAATTCATGAGCTGGGGCAAATTCATGGGCTGGGGCAAATCCATGAGCTGGGGCAAATCCATGAGCTGGGGCATATCCATGAGCTAGGGCAAATCCATGAGCTGGGGCAAATCCATGAGCTGGGGCATATCCATGAGCTGGGGCAAATCCATTGTTTGAGCTGGGGCAAATCCATTGTTTGAGCTGGGGCAAATCCATTGTTTGAGCTGGGGCATATCCATGTGTGAGCTGGGGCAATATCCATGTGTGAGCTGGGGCAATATCCATGTGTGAGCTGGGGGCAATATCCATGTGTGAGCTGTGGCAATATCCCACTTAGGCTTATACGCGAGTCAATAAGTTTTCACAGGTTTTTTGGGAAAAAGTAGAGGGGTCGGCTTATACACGGGTCGGCTTATACCCGAGTATATATGGTAATTACTGATTGGATTTGTGATCCTCATGTTAAGTGAGGTATTAGACATGTGCATTCGTTTTAGTACTAAAACGATTTATTCCGAATTTTGAGATAATTTTGTTTTCGTATGACTCAAGAGATACGAAACTGCTCAGTACAAAAAACGAAAGAAACTAAAATAAAATGCACTACATTTTAGTTTCAGTCCTTTTTGTGATATCACATTGATGATTGAAGGAGACCAGCAATGAAGAGCGCAACATCCGAAGTTCTGCACCCTCCACATGCCAATGCAGTAGGATGTTCTATACAGAGAGGGGCATTAATTAATGCAGGAGGATGTTCTATACATTATACAGAGAGGGGTATTAATGCAGGAGGATGTTATATACATTATACAGAGAAAGGTATAAATTGAGGAGGATGTTCTATACAGAGTGGAACATTAATTCAGGAGGATGTTCTATACATTTTACAGAGAGGGGTATTAATTAATGCAGGTGGATGTTGTATACATTATAGAGAGAGGGGTATTAATTAATGCAGGAGGATGTTATAAACATTATACAGAGAGGAGCAGGTTTTTTTTAGCCCTTTAAATCCAGTGGCTGTGAGCACTGAGAGCGGCTGCTTGTTATATTATCTCAGTACAATGTTTCAGGCTCAGATGTTACAGTAACTGACTGTAACAGTGCTCAGAGTTTCAGTAAAACAAGGAAATAATATTGTTCTAACCTCTTGTAAATAATATTTTTATATATTAGTTTTAATGAAACTCTGAGCACTGTGATGAGCAGCAGTCAGTTACTGTAACAGCTTTGCCTGACACATTGTGCTGAGAGTGAGAGATACTGTAACAAGCAGCGATCTCAGCCCTCTGAGGAGCAATTACACTAGTAATTGTATCCACTGGTTTTCGGATTAATGAAATTAGTTTTCATACTAAAGAACTGAAAACGAATTTCTTTAGCAACTAAATAAATTGCATTTTAGGACTAATCCATTAGTTCAAAACGAAATTTTGTGCTGTGCACGTGTCTATGAGGTATTACAAAGTGCTAGTGCTAATTATTGCTGGCTAAACAAAACACCTAAAAGTTGGTTCTAACAGATTCCACTTTTGCAAAATCATTTAGCATCCCCTAAAAACTCCCGGAATAAATGAAATTCTCTCTGTGATCACTCCTTGGAGCTGCAAGATCTCGCGGGAACAATATTGCACAGGGCTCGCAGCCCAGCAGCAGAACCTTCCATGGAGTCTTATGTACTATAGGAGGTGATACTCGCGGCAATGAGCAAGTGCTGCCACAAATATCACTGAGGGTAGCGCTGCATTCCGGGGCAAGGTGCTGAGGTTGCGCTTGCCCCAGAATCTAGTGCTAAAATGGGGATGCTATGTGGAAACCTGCAGGTGCAGATTTTTCCCGTTAGCATCCCCATTTTACCGTTAGATAGGGAATAGGGCACTTAGCTTTCACAATTCAAATTTTGACAAATAAGAAAACTTATCAAACAATTTTTACTGTGGAAAATGTATCTGAGATTTACATTAAATATGGAGTTTAAAGACAATGAAGTTAATTATGAAGAACTAACAGTTTCGTGAATAAAATCCTGTCTCCATTTCAGTTTAAAGCACCATGCATTACTCAGGCAGTGAAAGGGTTAGCAATAAGTGGATTTCTTTCTTTTACTTTTTTTCTAAATTTCCAAGTTTGTCGTGCATGTATAAGAACATTTTTTAAAACACAGGATAACTATGCTTAAAAGCATATTTGTAGAGATTTTCCAGGCCAAAGGCAAGATTAAAATGGACTTGCACTTAGAAAGATTAAGAATTAAGTTATCCTTTGATCTCAATCCTATCGCTTAAAATCTCTTGGTCAGTGCCACAAAGGATTAGCACCAGGTTAAAATCATTGCTAAGGCTGAGAGTAATTTGCTATGGACAGATCAGAGCTGGAAAATCAAAAGATACCCTCCTAGGATTTATACAGACATGCAGTAGTCATGCAAAAGCACTTGCAATAATTGAGAATTCAGTGTTTACATGTGTATTGTCATTAGTAGCTTTGTTATTTTATTAGACTTTATTTATATAGTGGTCGAATATTCTGCAGAGTTGTGCAAGACTAGGGATGAGCTGTTCGGTTCGATCTGTTCGGAGTTCGCATCGAACATTGGCCGTTCCCGAATTCTGAACATTTCCGCGTGTTTTGTTCGCGTTCGCCCACAATGCACCACGCTGGACCACAATGCACTTTTCCACTGGCCTGAAGCTTGTAATTATTTATTTATTTATTTATAAAGGATTTTACCAGGAAGGATACATTGAGATTTCTCTCGTTTTCAAGTATGTCCTGAGTTCAAGAACATTGAAGTGTTACAGTTACAGAAATACAAAGAAATACAATGCAAGATATTAAAAAAAAAAAATTGGCTACAGCCTTGCACCTGACCACAGCTCAGGTGCAAGACAGGTGCAAGACTATGCCAATCACAGCTCAGAGTCCTGATTGGGCAAATTTTGCCCAATCATGGGCTCACAGAGCTAAATCCCGCAGCACACTATATAAGGCTTCACACAGCCCCCAGCACCTGTTTTTTGAGAGGAGATTGTTCTGTTAGTGTGTCTTCTCAGTGCCAGCAGCTATTGGGGGTGGGGTCTCACTTCTACAAGATATCTGGGAATTGTTGTAATCTGTGTGTTCTCACTGCCAGCAGCTATTGGGGGGTCTCACTTCTACAAGATATCTGGGAATTGTAATTTGTGTCTTGTCACTGCCACCCACCAGGGGGTCTCACTGGTTTATAGGAGGTTCCTGGGAATTGTAGTTTGTGTCTTGTCACTGCCACCCATCAGGGGATCTCACAGACTTGTAGCAGATATCTGGGAATTATAAGCTGTGTCTTGTCACTGCCACCCATCAGGGGGTCTCACTGATTTATAGGTGGTTTCTGGGAATTTTAATCTGTGTCTTGTCACTGGGTGCCAGCTATCAGGGTGTCTCACTGAGTTATACCAGAGTTCTGGAAATCTTTAATCTAGATAACACAGTTGAATCAGAGTTCTGCATATCTTTAATCTATATATCACTCACCATGTCAGAAAGACCAAAAAGGACAGGCAGACGCTCCCAGACACAGATAAGAGGGCAAGCAGCCTCTGTGTCGGGAGGCTGTGCCTCTGGTCATCGTGGACGAGGTGCATCCTCTGCAGGGGCACGCTTGTCCTTTCTAACTGTTGCTGGCCGTCTTAAGCAGCAGCAGCATACAGAGGATTTGGTGGATTGGCTAACCAGGCCATCCTCATCCTCTGAGTCCCCTGCCAGCCAGGCTTGTAGTGCTTTACAGTCCACCTCAGCTGCCAAAACATCTAATTCAGCCTCCATGTCCACAGCTACTCCTGCCGTAGCCTCACTATCACACACGGAGGTGCCAGCTGAATTGTTTGACTACAATGACAGTGACATGCTGCTTGAGGATGCGCAGCAACTACAGTGCTCTGATTCAAACTTTGAGGTTGAGGAAGGGAGTATAATCAACCTAGAGGAAGGGGGTGCCAGTGACACACAAATAACTGGCACTCATGTTGCCCCAGCAGCTGCAGCATACTGCCAAGTTTGCTCCAATGACGAGGAGATAGGGGGTGATGACGATGATGAGGTCACTGACTCCACCTGGGTGCCTGATCAAACAGAGGAGTCAAGGGAGGAGGAGGAGGCACAACAAAAACGAGGCAGAACGTCCTCTATGACCAACCGTTGCCAGTCCAAGGCATCAGAAGTCACAGCTGCTCAGGTGCAGAGCGCTGTTGTCTCAAAGCACATGTACAGGAAGTCTACTGTCTGGGAGTTCTTTAAGAAATGTGCAGCAGACCGCACCATTGCTATTTGTAATCTATGTCAGATGAGGATCAAGCGTGGGAAAGACATCCCACGCTTGGGTACCACGTGCTTGAGGTGACATATGACCACCTGCCACGCATCCCGTTGGCACAACACTTTGCATATGTCCTCCTCCTCCTCATCTGTCTCTACCCCCACTATATGTCCTGCCATGTCATTGCCTACAACCTCCACTGACAGGGATGATGCTACAGTAAAGGGTGTACCAGGTCCTTCCTCAGAATGTGACAACATCCCATCAGTTGATCAGTAGATTTACACAGTCAGATTACGTTGCCCCAGCTGCTGCAGCGTAAGAAATTGGTAGGTTACCAAGTGATGACACAGGTGCTTCTGAGGCTGTGGATAATCAGAGGAAGAGCGGTGAAGGCCGGGGCCACTTGACTGATGCCTCTTTAAATTTTTTTAGTCCACGATGCCCAGGGACGTCAAATGTAGGCACCCATTGCCAGCGTCTTCACCATATGGTGCAGGACTACCTAGGGGCAAGGGCAGACCTGGATACCTTTACAGCAGATGATCCACTGGCTTACTGGGTGTTGAGATTGGATCACTGGCCAGAATTTAGCCAATATGCTATGCAGCTACTAGGTTGCGCTTCATCCAGCGTACTTTCTGAAAGGACGTTCAGTGCCGCTGGAGGTTTTCTCACAGACAAAAGAGTGCGTCTGTCCACCGACTCTGTAGACCGGCTGACATTTATAAAAATGAATCAGTCCTGGATCAGAAGCTATCAGTCCCCTGATGCTGACGTAACTGAATAGATCGGGGATTTCTTCTGCATTACCAAAACTTCCCCCCCTGCACTCTTCCACAATACCTCAGAGCGGTTACGCTGTGAAGACACTAGCTGGCACCAAAGGCCTAATATTTGGGTGCACTGCCACTGACGCCTATACCAGATTCATATCATTTTAATATTGGACCGCAGGGTCCAACCCTGCACTTTTCCACAATACCACAGAGGGGTTACTTACGGTGTGAAGGCACTTGCTGCCACCAAAGGCACAATATTTGGGTGCACTGCCACTGACGCCTATACCAGATTCATATCATTTTATTATTGGACCGCAGGGTCCAACCCTGCACTCTTCCACAATACCACAGAGGGGTTACGGTGTGACGGCACTGTTGCCGACACTAAAGGCCCAATTTTAAAGCACCTATTGTTACTTTCACCCAAAGCCTGCATAAGTTTCACCATAATTTAGCCAAAAAATCACTAAACTTGTTCCGCGTGTCCTAAAATGTCTTCTCTTTTCTTACAGGCTGCCGCCCAAGCAGTTGTTTATGAATAGATTAAAGGAAAACCATTTACCATCATTTGAAATGTCATTTTTTTGTTTTTAAATGTTTCTATACATCCTACAAATCCACCACTTCATGGGCAGGTTATGGGGACCTCCTAGGCACGATATTTGAAGGAATTTTTTCGTTTTTATTCTTAACCTTTATTTCATGGAAAACTCACTGTTCCTTTAAAAACGTTTTTTTAAAAACTTGTTGTCCTTGTTTCCTGTCCCCCAGGGCACTACCCGGACCCCTATACACTTTTTTTTGCAAATATCTTGCATATATGCCCTCTTGGAGGGCACTCTAAAAATCGAACTTTCGAGTCCCATTGACTTGAATTGAGTTCGGTTCGTGTTCGAACTCGAACTTTTGAACTTGTTCGAGTTTGAATGCGAACCGAACACGGGGGTGTTCGGCTCATCACTAATTACAGCACTGGTTAAGCATATCAGAGCACCACAGCAATAGAACTCACAGTAATGTGCACTGTGATGAGCATATCACAGGGTACCACAGCAATAGAACTCTCGTGGTTAACACAGTGAGTTTGATCGTACACAGGATCCACAGCAATAGACCTTTAATGGTAAAGGCAATGAGTATGAACGTACACATGATCCACAGCAAAAGACCTCTAATGGTAAAGGCAGTAGGAATTCTATGCACCACAGGTCTGTTGCAAGACAGGTTCAACACTATGCCAATCACGGCTCAGAGTACTGATAGGGCAAATTTTGCCCAATCATGGGCTCACAGAGCTAAGTCCCGCAGCACACTATATAACGTTTCCACGTGAAGATTTTACACGCATTTCAGAGGAGATTTCAAAGGAGATAGTTGTGTGTTGTTACTGCCGGTCTGCCACACTACTGGGGGGGTCTGGGGGGGTCTCATTTCTACCAAATATCAGGGAATTTAGGTGATGTGTGTCTTGTCACTGTGCCAGCAAGTTTTTTTGGGGTTTACAACTTTCTTTAAAACATTTGTGAATTGAGGTGATCTTCTTTGTCTTGTCACTGTGCCAGCAAATATTTTTGGGGCTCACTAATTTCTTTAAAACATTTGTGAATTGAGGTGATCTGTGTCTTGTCACACAACCAGTACCACGCATTATTTTGGGGCTCACTAATTTCTTTAAAACATTTGTGAATTGAGGTGATCTGTGTCTTGTCACACAACCAGTACCACGCATTATTTTGGGGCTCACTAATTTCTTTAAAACATTTGTGAATTGAGGTGATCTGTGTCTTGTCACACAACCAGTACCACGCATTATTTTGGGGCTCACTAATTTCTTTAAAACATTTGTGAATTGAGGTGATCTGTGTCTTCTCACACCACCAGTATCACGCATTATTTTGGGGCTCACTAATTTCTTTAAAACATTTGTGAATTGAGGTGATCTGTGTCTTGTCACACAACCAGTACCACGCGTTATTTTGGGGCTCACTAATTTCTTTAAAACATTTGTGAATTGAGTTGATCTGTGTCTTGTCACACAACCAGTACCACGCGTTATTTTGGGGCTCACTAATTTCTTTAAAACATTTGTGAATTGAGGTGATCTGTGTCTTGTCACACAACCAGTACCACGCATTATTTTGGGGCTCACTAATTTCTTTAAAACATTTGTGAATTGAGGTGATCTGTCTCTTGTCACTGGCTGTCAGCTATCAGTGTGTCTCACTGAGTTATACCAGAGTTCTTTAAATCTTTATACCAGGGTTGAATCAGGGTTCTGTATATAATAATCTATATATCACTCACCATGTCTGAAAGAACACAAAGGACAGGCAGACGCTCCCAGACACAGATAAGAGGGCAAGCAGCCCCTGTGTGGGGAGGCTGTGCCTCTGGTCGTGGTGGACGTGGTGCATCCTCTGCAGGGGAACGCTTGTCCTTTCTAACTGGTGCTGGCCGTCTTAAGCAGCAGCAACATACAGAGGACTTGGTGGATTGGCTAACCAGGCCTTCCTCATCCTCCGAGTCCTCTGCCAGCCAGGCTTCTAGTGCTTTACAGTCCACCTCAGCTGCCAAAGCATCTAATGCAGCCTCCATGTCCACAGCTACTCCTGCCGTAGCCTCGCTATCACACACGGAGGAGTCAGCTGAATTGTTTGACTACAATGAAAGTGACATGCTGCGTTAGGATGCGCAGCAAGTACAGTGCTCTGGTTCAATCTCTGAGGTTGAGGAAGGGAGTATAATCAACCTAGAGGAAGGGGGTGCCAGTGATGACACACAAATAACTGGCACTCATGTTGCCCCAGCAGCTGCAGCATACTGCCAAGTTGGCTCCAGTGACGAGGAGATAGGGGGTGATGATGACAATGATGATGAGGTCACTGACTCCACCTGGGTGCCTGATCGAACAGAGGAATTAAGTGAGGAAGAGGGGGAGGAGGAGGCACAGCAAACACGAGGCACAACATCCTCTGTGACCAACCGTAGCACTAGCCAGTCCAAGGCATCACATGTCAGAGCTGCTCCGGTGCAGAGCGCTGTTGTCTCAAAGAACACATGCAGGAACTCTGTTGTCTGGGAGTTCTTTAAGAAATGTGCAGTAGAGCGCGGCGTTGCTATTTGTAATCTATGTCAGATGAGGCTTAAGCGTGGGAAAGATACCGGACACTTGGGTACCACGTGCTTGAGGCGACATATGAACAACTGCCACACATCCCGTTGGCGCAAAACTTTGCGTAGGTCCTCCTCCTCATCTGTCTCTACGCCCACTGTATGTCCTGCCATGTCATTGCCTACAACCTCCACCGACAGGGATGATGCTACAGTAATGGATGTACCAGCTCCTTCCTCACAATGTGACATCATCCCAGCAGCTGAAGATTTACGCAGTCAGATTACATTGCCGCAGCTGCTGCAGCGAAAGAAAAAATATAGTCCCAACCATCCCCAAGCACAGCGTCTAAATGCCAGCTTAGCAAAATTACTCGCATTGCAGCTGCTGCCTTTCCAGCTGGTGGACTCTGCTCCCTTCCGTGAATTTGCTGAATGTGCTGTACCACAGTGGCAGGTTCCAAAACGCCATTACTTTTCAAGCAAGTCCATTCCAGCACTATAGCAGCACGTGGAAGACAATGTTACCCAGCCATTGGAAAGGCAGTCAGCAACAAGGTGCATGTGACTTTAGACACGTGGTCCAGCAAGCATGGACAGGGTCGTTACATTTCCTTCACGGCACACTGGGTAACTCTGATCGCAGCTGGGAGGGATCCAAGATGGGGAGGAGGAGGCACAGCAAACACGAGGCACAACATCCTCTGTGACCAACCGTAGCACTAGCCAGTCCAAGGCATCACATGTCAGAGCTGCTCCGGTGCAGAGCGCTGTTGTCTCAAAGAACACATGCAGGAACTCTGTTGTCTGGGAGTTCTTTAAGAAATGTGCAGTAGAGCGCGGCGTTGCTATTTGTAATCTATGTCAGATGAGGCTTAAGCGTGGGAAAGATACCGGACACTTGGTACCACGTGCTTGAGGCGACATATGAACAACTGCCACACATCCCGTTGGCGCAAAACTTTGCGTAGGTCCTCCTCCTCATCTGTCTCTACGCCCACTGTATGTCCTGCCATGTCATTGCCTACAACCTCCACCGACAGGGATGATGCTACAGTAATGGATGTACCAGCTCCTTCCTCACAATGTGACATCATCCCAGCAGCTGAAGATTTACGCAGTCAGATTACATTGCCGCAGCTGCTGCAGCGAAAGAAAAAATATAGTCCCAACCATCCCCAAGCACAGCGTCTAAATGCCAGCTTAGCAAAATTACTCGCATTGCAGCTGCTGCCTTTCCAGCTGGTGGACTCTGCTCCCTTCCGTGAATTTGCTGAATGTGCTGTACCACAGTGGCAGGTTCCAAAACGCCATTACTTTTCAAGCAAGTCCATTCCAGCACTATAGCAGCACGTGGAAGACAATGTTACCCAGCCATTGGGAAAGGCAGTCAGCAACAAGGTGCATGTGACTTTAGACACGTGGTCCAGCAAGCATGGACAGGGTCGTTACATTTCCTTCACGGCACACTGGGTAACTCTGATCGCAGCTGGGAGGGATCCAAGATGGGCTCTGTGCTGGAGCTTGTTCATCCACCACGCCTCCAGAAAGCTGCTTGTATGAGGTGTGTCTGCTCCACCACCTCTCCCTCTTCCTCCTCCTCCTCCTTCTCTGTCTCTGGCGAAGTGGCAGTTAAACCGACACCTGACAGGGTCTACGCAATGGCTCAAGCAAAAAGATGCCATACTGTGCTTGAGCTGGTTTGTTTAGGTGACAGGAGCCACACCGGGCCAGAAATTCTGTCAGCTCTGCAGGGGCAGGTGCAGAGATGGTTAACACCACGCCAGCTTGAGCTGGGAATGATCTTCTGCGATAATGGCAGCAACCTTCTCTCCGCCCTACGCAAGGGTAAATTGACGCATGTACCATGCCTAGCACACGTCCTAAATCTGGTGGTACAGCGTTTCCTAACCAAGTACCCAGGGTTGCCAGAGCTTCTCATCCAGGCCGGAAAAGTCTGCAGCCACTTCAGACGGTCATTCCCAGCACGCGTTCGCCTGGCAGAAATTCAAAGAGAATTCCACCTTCCCACAAACCGTCTGATCTGTGGCATGCCCACCAGGTGGAACTCGACATTAGCAATGCTGCAGCGTCTGCACAAGCAGCAGAGGGCCATCAACGAGTACCTGTGTGAGTATGGCACAAGGACAGGTTCAGGTCAACTTGGTCCCCCCCCCACAGTGGCTGATGATCAAGGATGCATGCACTGTACTGTCACCATTTGAGGAGGCAACGAGGATGGTGAGCAGGGACAGTGCATGCATCAGTGACACAATTCCTTTAGTGTTCCTGCTGGAGCACACTCTGCGGGGAATTATAGATGTGGCTCTAGAGGCAGAGCAGCGGGAGGAAGAGGAGGCCTTCCCTAGCTCTCAAGACCCCAGTCTTTCCCCAGACAGCATTCCAGCGGGTCCTACTCAGATCAGACAGGAGGAGGATGAGGAGGAGGCAGAATATTTAAGTAGTGAGGGCATTGAAGGTGGGGATTCCTCAAGGGATTGTTTCGTGTGCCCAGAAACACAAGGGCTAGTGCGTGGCTGGGAGGAGGAAGTGCACGATATGGTCATCCTCATTGACCAGGAAGACTCGGAAGCTAATGCCACCTCCAACCTACGCTGCATGGGCTCCCTAATAATGCAAAGCCTGCTAAAGGACCCCAGGATTCGTGCTATCAAGGAGAGGAATCATTACTGGTTGGCAACCCTTTTTGATCCATGATACAAGGGTAAAGTTGCAGAGCTCATCCTGCCCGCACAGAGGGAGCACAGGATGAAAAAACTTGAGGACGCTCTAAAGCGACACTTTTGTAACACCTTTCCAGGCACTGGTAGATTACCAAGTGCTGATACACGTGCTTCTGAGGCTGCGGGTGATCAGAGGAATAGTGGTGAAGGCCAGGGCCGCTTGACTGATGCATTTTTAATTTTTTTTAGTCCTCGACGCCCAGGGACGTCAAATGTAGGCACCCATTGCCAGCGTCTTCACCGTATGGTGCAGGACTACCTAGGGGCAAGGGCAGACCTGTATCCCTTTCCAGCAGATGATCCACTGTCTTACTGGGTGTTGAGATTGGATCACTGGCCAGAATTTAGCCAATATGCTATGCAGCTACTAGGTTGCCCTTCATCTAGCGTGCTTTCCGAAATGACGTTCAGTGCCGCTGGAGGTTTTGTCACAGACAAAAGAGTGCGTCTGTCCACCGACTCTGTAGACCGGCTGACATTTATAAAAATGAATCAGTCCTGGATCAGCAGTTATCAATCCCCTGATGCTGACGTAATGGAATAGATCGGGATGTCTTCTGCATGCACAAAACCTCCAGCACTGAACTCTTCCACAATACCACAAAAGGGTTATGGTGTGAAGGCACTTGCTGCCATGAAAGGTGCAATATTTGGCTGCACTGACGCCTGTGCCAGATTTATATCATTTTAATTTTTTGAACCGCAGTGTCAGGAACGTGGGGATGGTACCTGGGTGGCACCTGGATGGCAGGGGTATGTGCCCAGGATGCAGTGTCCTGCACTGATAAGCAGGCGGGAAGGGGTAGGGAGGATGATGTGGAAATAAACTGACTGGATGATTCTCAGAAGGATGATGGTGGAGTTGCAGGAAACCTAAATAATAAACAGGAACAGATGGGTATAGCAGAGCAGCGAGTTAGCAGCACCTCACTCTCTCAGCACAAGAGCTGTAATGAACCAGCAATGTTAATTGTGGGGCAGAGCCCTTTATTTTGTGTGACACGTGTGTTGGTTGTGAGTTAACTGTTGGATTGCTGGATGCTGATAGTGAATGCTGGTTACAGGGCAGGAACAGTACATAGAATTGTACCACCAGGGGGGGTTTCAGGATGGCTACAGCCAGGGATCCTGACACGCAGGGTCCAACACTGCACTCTTCCACAATACCACAGAGGGGTTACTGTATGATGATACTTGCTGGCCTGGCACCAAAGGCACAATATCTGGTTGCACTGGCGCCTTGACCAGAATCATATCTTTTTAATATAGGACCAGATGGTCCACCCCTGCATTCTTCCACAATACCACAGAGGGGTTACTATATGATGATACTTGCTGGCCTGGCACCAAAGGCACACTATCTGGGTGCACTGATGCCTTGACCAGAATCATATCTTTTCAATATAGGACCACATGGTCCACCACTGCACTCTTCCACAATACCACAGAGAGGTTACTGTATGATGATACTTGCTGGCCTGGCACCAAAGGCACACTATCTGGGTGCACTGACGCCCATTACCAGATAAAAAACTTTTCAATATAGGACCACATGGTCCACCCCTGCACTCTTCCACAATACCACAGAGGGGTTACTGTATGATGATACTTGCTGGCCTGGCACCAAAGGCACAATATCTGGCTGCACTGACGCCCATTACCAGATAAAAAACTTTTCAATATTAGGACCACATGGTCCACCCCTGCACTCTTCCACAATACCACAGAGGGGTTACTGTATGATGATACTTGCTGGCCTGGCACCAAAGGCACACTATCTGGGTGCACTGATGCCCATTACCAGATAAAAAACTTTTCAATATAAGACCACATGGTCCACCCCTGCACTCTTCCACTATACCAGAGGGGTTACTGTATGATGATACTTGCTGGCCTGGCACCAAAGGCACACTATCTGGGTGCACTGACGCCCATTACCAGATAAAAAACTTTTCAATATAGGACCGCAAGATTCACCCCTGCACTCTTCCACTATACCACAGAGGGGTTACTGTATGATGATACTTGCTGGTCTGGCACCAAAGGCAGAATATCTGGGTGCACTGACGCCTTGACCAGAATCATATCTTTTCAATATAGGACCACATGGTCCACCCTGCACTCTTCCACAATACTACAGAGGGGTTACTGTATGATGATACTTGCTGGCCTGGCACCAAAGGCACACTATCTGGGTGCACTGACGCCTTAACCAGTTGCATATCTTTTTAATATAGGACCGCTAGGTTTACCCCTGCATTCTTCCACAATACCACAGAGGGGTTACTGTATGATAGTACTTGCAGGCCTGGCACCAAAAGCACAATATTTGGGTGCACTGCCACTGACGCCTGTATCAGATTCATATCCTCAGAGGGGTTACGGTGTGACGGCACTGTTGGGGATGCTAAAGGACCAATTTTGAAGCACCCATTGTTACTTTCATCCAAAGCCTGCATAAGTTTCACAATAATTTAGCCCAAAAAATCAGTAAACTTTTTCTGCGTGTACGAAAATGTCTCCTCTTTTCATACAGACTGCCGCCCCAAGCAGTTGTTTGTGGATAGATTAAAGGAAAAGCATTTACCGTCATTTGAAAAGTCATTTTTTTGTTTTTTAAGCGTTACTATACATCCTAGAAATCCACCACTTCACGGGCAGGTTATGGGGACCTCCTAGAAACGATATTTGAAGGAATTTTTCGTTTTTATTTTTAACCCTTATTTCATGGAAAACTCACTGTCCCTTTAAAAAAGTTTTTTTAAACTTTTTGACCTTGTTTCCTGTCCCCCAGGGCACTACCTGGACCCCCACACACCTTTTATGGCAAATATCTAGCATATATGCCATCTTGGAGGGCACTCTAAAAACCGAATTTTCAGCCCCATTGACTTGCATTGAGTTCGAGTTCGGGTTCGGACCCGAACATTTGGGAAGTTCGGGTTCGGGCCCGAACCGAACTCGGGGGGTGTTCGGCTCATCCCAACTCACAAGGCTTTAGCTATTACAGGGACAACTGGGCCATATGCAAATCAGACTGCAATCACCCTGTCAGGTACTGTACCGGGGTGGTACAGAAAATGCAGGATTCTGAGCCCGGGATGCGGTGATGCCAAAACAAGGGGTCTGCGGTGAGGCGCGAGGTTGCTGCTGGAGGCAGCAAAAACAAATAAACTTGATGTAGGGGAAATCAGGAAACAGACTGGGACAGCAGGGTCTTGCATACACAGGATACCGGAGGGTCTGGAAACACACACGGAAGGGTTGGTAGCACGGCAGGGTTGGTTTTCAGGAAACCACAGGAAAGCCACAACATAGGTTCTCTCTTGCTGAGAGCAGATACAACTAATGTTTAAGCCGGGAACAGAAGGGGTGTGGCACTTTTATTAACAGAGAGGTCAGATGACCTGGAGTGTGTGAGTGTGTGTTTTGGTGCATTAACTATTTAGCTGCTGGAACACAGCGCTGGAAACAGGAATGACACGAAGTGCAGGATTTGGAAGGGTGCTGCCCTGCATGGATCAGGATCCTTACACACCCAGACAGGGTGGCCAGTACTGATTGCCAAAGACATCATGCCTGCACAAGAGATGCAGCAACCCCCGACCATCGTTTTGGCCTTGTTAGGCCTCATCCGAAGGGCATAGCTGACACCCCTCTAGGCACCTTGAGCAAGGGGTTCAAGTCTGGATTACCCTGTAAACTTATATTGAGCAAAAAAGGGGTTTATGAGCTCTAGCTAAGAAAATTCTGTGAGGTCTAGCAAAACGTTCTACTGAATCTAATAAATTCCAACTCCAAATACCAAACTGAATCTACTGAATTTTATCAAAATGAATTCATATATTAAAGCCAATTTTAAAAAAAATTGTGTCGCACAGATCGATTAATCTGAAAAGTTCTGATGATTTTGCCTTATTTAAATGTCATCCACACAGTGATTCTTGGTGGAAATTAAACATGGGCTGTATCCTACTGGTGGCATAATTGTTAACCACTTCCATGGCTCCCGCTGTGCGGAGGACGCGCTGAGCACGTCCTCCCTTTGGGGTCAGCGGGTTCCGGACGATCGCTGGCCCCTCCGGTGCGGGCTGACATCCTCGATGTCAGCCCAGCATCCGGAACTGCCGCCGATGAAATTAGGTGTCATCGCGGCAGCTCGATGACACCTAATTCAGGCGCCCCCCCGCATGTGCGGAGGAGGCGCCTGAAAGGGAGGGGGGGAGGTCCTTCGGACCTCTCTCCCTCCCGATCAGCGGCGTTGCGGGGGTTAACTCAGGCACCATTTGGAAGGGCACAGCCTGCCCTTCCAAATGGTACCTGGCATTAACCCCTGGGGAGCTGGATCGCGAATCGGCGCTGAAAAGCGCCGGTTCGTGATCCTTTCCCGGAGCTGGCCAACATCTTGGATGTCGGCCAAGCCTCCGGGAACTCCCCCTGAGGACTGGCGTCATCGTGCATAGCACGATGACGCCAGTCCTAGAGTTAACCCCTAACTGCCACCAACGGTGGAGATAGGGAGTTCCAATGAACTCCCTATCTCCCGATCCGTGGCAGCTAGGGGTTAAAATGTGGTATGGTTGGATCGGCCAGAGCATGGCCGTTCCAACGATACCAAACACTACAGTGAAAAAAGTTTTTTTTAAAAAAATTAAAATTAAAATTAAAAATAAAAATATATTTAAAAAAAAATTATAAAACAAAATAAACATTTTTTTTTTCTTTTTTTTGGTTCGTTAATGCAGCAATATTGTTCCCATTTCAATTATAATGTGAACAATGATGCTGCACTAACGATTTTTGTATGCAGTGCGTTTGTTAAAAATCGTGTAATTTTCCCCAAAAAAAAATGTAACGAGACCCATCTCTAATTTTTTTAACAAGCGCACCCCATACAAAATATAACCGCAATTGCTCGCATGTTAAAATGTGAAAAAAACACTTTACACGTTGTAAATTATTGAAAATACATATTTTATTGCATTTTTTGTTATAATATACAGACATGACATAACGTATACATATAATAATGACATATTATGAATCTACCGAGTCTGACGGAAAGAACGATATATAATATGTCTGGGTCATATACTAAAATAAGCCTTTAAAACACGTTTAAACATGATGAGCAAAACTGTTAAAAATGACCTCAGCACAGAGGTGTGAAAAGCCTCAGCAGCGAAAGGGTTAATTTAGTGGTGGCTGGCTAGCAAGTGCAAAAAAAAAAAAAGAAGAAAGAAAGAAAGCAAAAATAAATAAATAAATAGAAAGGATAAATGCTGCAGATCATGTAAGTGTTGAGCAGCCATCAGCTACTTTCATGGCTAAATATCAAAGACTGAGTAGCTATTGCCGCCCAGTAGCTAATAATGAATGGAGGGGAGGGAATCTCTCACTGGTCCAACCAACTTGTGGTAATACGATAGGAGGAACAGTTTATTTGAGATGAGTGGGACCTATTAATAGAAGGAAAGGATGTGCCATTGACCAACACCAGCATCCCACACATAAGCATTGGGTAAGGGACTGTTGAAAACCTTGGTGGGTGGACATCTCCAACTCCCAGTCCCCACCCATGTACAGTCAGTGGGACTATAATATAACAGGGGGAGACAGGCCTTTGTCTTTCTCCATGCTTCCACTCATGGCATCATGTATAGGATGGGAGCTGGGGAGGTGGTGTTGAAAGGTTTCCCTGATCATTATTAGCAACTTGGCAGCAATAGCTGCTAAATCACTTATATTTAGTCTCAGCAGTTTAGGGATAGCATTGGCAAATAGCTGATAGCTGTTTAATTGATATGATCCCACCTGTATCACTTTGGGTAAGGCACTGAGTATTTTGGAAGGTCACGCTGATGCCTGGCTAGTCATAAGAGCAAATGAAAGAACAAATTAATGGACATCATATGATTTGTTCTTTATTTAGTGCTTCACTGCTACCTTATTTAAAAATAAATAAATCGCATTTTAATGCGTGATCCAATGTATGGACACTAGAGGTCTTTCCTGGCTTGGGCTCTAGATGTGTTCCTAAATGTTCTCAATGGGTTACACCACCATTACAGATCTACTGTTTTCAGGACTGCTTGTTTGCTAGTTATAATTAGACATGTGCATTTGTTTTAGTACTAAAACGATTTAGTCCGAATTTTGGAATAATTTAGTTTTAGCATGACTCAAGAGATACGAAACTGCTCAGTACAAAAAACGAAAGAAACTAAAATAAAATGCACTACATTTTAGTTTCAGTCCTTTTTGTGATATTACATTGATGAGTGAAGGAGACCAGCAATGAAGAGCACAACATCCAAAGTTCTGCACCCTCCACATGCCAATGCAGTAGGATGTTCTATACAGAGAGGGACATTAATTAATGCAGGAGGATGTTCTACACATTATACAGAAAGGGGTATTAATAAATGCAGGAGGATGTTATATACATCATACAGAGAAAGGTATAAATTGAGGAGGATGTTCTATACAGAGAGGGACATTAATTAATTCAGGATCATGTTCTATACATTATACAGAGAGGGGTATTAAACCATTAACAGATTTATTTAACCAATCCTTGCTAACGGGAGTCGTCCCAGAAGACTGGAAATTAGCAAATGTTGTGCCCATTTACAAGAAGGGTAGTAGGGAGGAATCGGGGAACTATAGGCCAGTTAGTCTTATGTCAGTAGTGGGGAAATTAATGGAAACCATGTTAAAGGAAAGGATTGTTGAACATCTAAAAACACATAGATTACAGGATCAGAAACAACATGGGTTTACCTCAGGGAGATCATGCCAAACTAATCTTATTGATTTTTTTGATTGGGTATCAAAAATAATAGACACAGGTGGTGCAGTAGACATTGCTTATTTAGATTTCAGTAAGGCTTTTGATACTGTTCCGCATAGAAGGCTTATCAATAAATTGCAATCTTTGAGCTTGGATTCCAATATTGTTGAATGGATTAGGCAGTGGCTGAGTGACAGGCAACAGAGGGTTGTGGTAAATGGAGTTTATTCGGCGCAACGTCTTGTTACCAGTGGGGTACCTCAGGGGTCAGTACTTGGACCCATTCTCTTTAATATTTTTATTAGTGATATTGCAGAAGGTATTAATGGAAAAGTATGTCTTTTTGCTGATGACACAAAGATTTGCAACAGGGTTGACGTTCCTGGAGGGATCAGCCAAATGACAAATGATTTAGGTAAACTAAAAAAATGGTCGGAGCTGTGACAATTGAGTTTTAATGTGGATAAGTGCAATATAATGCACCTGGGACGTAAAAACCCAAGGGCTGAATATAGAATATTTGATACAGTCCTAACCTCAACATCTGAGGAAAGGGATTTAGGGGTTATTATTTCAGAGGATCTAAGGGTAAGTAGTCAATGTAATAGAGCAGCAGGAAATGCTAGCAGAATGCTTGGTTGTGTAGGGAGAGGTATTTGCAGTAGGAAAAGGGAAGTGCTCATGCCACTGTACAGAGCACTGGTGAGACCTCACTTGGAGTACTGTGTGCAGTACTGGAGACCGTATCTCCAGAAGGATATAGACATCTTAGAGAGAGTTCAGAGAAGGGCTACTAAAATGGTGTATGGCTTGGAGAAAAGTTACCAGGAAAGGCTTAATGATCTTAACATGTACAGCTTGGAAAAAAGACGAGACAGAGGAGATATGATAGAAACATTTAAATACGTAAAGGGAATCCACAAGGTAGAGGAAGGGAGTATATTTAAACGGAAACAAAGTAGCAAAACAAGAGGACATAATCTTAGATTAGATGGGCAAAGGTTTAAAAGTAACATCAGGAAGCATTATTTTACTGAGAGGGTGGTGGATACATGGAACAGCCTTCTAGTTGAAGTGGTAGAGGCCAAAACAGTAATTGAATTTAAGCAAGCATGGGATAGGCATAAGGCTATCCTAAACAAAAGATAAATCCAGGTTAAGTATCCATGTAATTGGGCAGACTAGATGGGCCGAAAGGTTCTTATCTGCCGACATTTTTCTATGTTTCTATGTTTCTAATTAATGCAGGAGGATGTTATATACATCATACAGAGAAAGGTATAAATTGAGGAGGATGTTCTATACAGAGAGGGACATTAATTAATTCAGGAGGATGTTCTATACATTATACAGAGAGGGGTATTAATTAATGCAGGAGGATGTTCTAAACATTATACAGAGAGAGACTTTTTTTTTAGCCCTTTAAATCCAGTGGCTGTGAGCGCTGAGATCGACTGCTGGTTATATTATCTCTCAGTACAATGTATCAGTCTCAGCTGTTACAGTAACTGACTGCTGCTCATCACAGCGCTCAGAGTTTCAGTAAAACAAGGAAATAATATTGTTGTTATAACCTCTTATATATAAAAATATTATTTACTAGTTTTGCTGAAACTCTGAGCGCTGTGATGAGCAGCAGTCAGTTACTGTAACAGCTTTGCCTGATACGGGGCAGTATTACAATGTTGGTGCTAACTTACCCAGAGCTGTTGTAAACTGAAAACCTCCATAGGCTATAATGGCTCTGGGAAGTTTACAACAGCTCTGGTTAAGTTCGCACCAACTATGTAATTTGGCCCACATTGTGCTGAGAGTGAGAGATACTGTAACAAGTAGCGATCTCCGCCCTCTGAGGAGCCACGACTACAATGTAATTGTATCTGCTGGTTTTCGGATGAATGAAATTAGTTTTCATACTTAAGAACTGAAAACGAATTTCTTTAGCAACTAAATAAATTGCATTTTAGGACTAATCCATTAGTTCAAAACAAGATGTTGTGCTGTGCACATGTCTAGTTATAATTATCTCCCAAAGAACACCTAAAAAAAAATATAGCCTAATGTTCTCCACAGCTTGATGTTTGATAATGTCTGGAGGACTAGTGCTTCATTGCACAGCATTCTGTACAATTATCCACAGCAGTGATTGATTGTAATGGGTGACAGAAAGGGTAATGGGTGTGTTTATGGTGTTTTGTGCAAAGTAGGGCTTTGCTATTCTTCCTCCAGCACAATAAACATTGTGAGCTGGGAGAAACAATGAGCTAATACAAGGGAAAATTGTAAAACAAGGACAGAAACATGTTATTTAGGTTTTTTACAAATGACTAATCATCTCTTAATATAAGGCTACCACTGACGCCTTGTGCTACCTTAATCTTTCGTTTCACTCTTGCGGCGCTTCGCCTGTTCTGATCACATTTTAATCACAGGTTACTACAAAGACAGATTTTGCACGGACACAAAATATATAGTTATTTTAGGTTAAGGCTTTGTAGACTGGTGAGGGCAAAGCAAAACAGGAAACTCCACATGCTGAACACAATTTTTTTTCCCACCACAAATTATTCTTCCACCATCCAAAACTGGTCAAAGACTGTTATATAAGCATTTCACTTATGGTATATTCAATTTATGAAGACATGCTGGTGAACCCTACTGGATAAATATTATATATATATTCAAAATATATCTATTATTTAGTAGGAGCCAACATCCAGAAGTACATTAAAATTGTCACTTTTATGCAAATTGAATAACAATGGTTTTCAAAACAAAGCGTGCTTAAACATGAAGTCAAGATTTAATGATGTACATTAGTAGGGAAAAAACTGCTTTAAAGTTTTCACTTAGTCAACATATTCTGTGTGGTATTAAATCTCTGGCATTACTTTCCTTTTTTGTCACAGAGTACCATTAATGACTGTTTGTTATGCTTTTTCTTGTGCTGAGTTTGCAGGAAGGACTGAGGACCCAAATTTAATTGGTCTCACCTGTGCAAGCGGTGACAGTTCTTACTTTCAAACGATGGATTGTCAATTAAAACAGCGTTTATTTATCCTGAGATTTTTTTCCTTTATTTGCTTTCTTTTTTGTTGAAATACACATAAGCTGTGGACACTGCATGAAAGGTTTTGCTACAGTAATGATTTTACCCTTTCATGACTTACTTTCTATTGAAGTATATTTTTTGCTCTTCTGTAAAAGACATCAAGTAACACTGTACTAACTAAGCTTTAATGTGCTGTGACTGATACACTTTTTATTTTAATTTACTGGAAACTCGATACAATATGGGCGCACCATCAAAGCATATTATATATATATCTATAGATTGGATAAGCAGTGTTAGTCCAGGTGCCAAAATCCCTGGAACATGGTAGTGTGTAGTGATACCTTTTTTATCGGACTAACATTACACTTAAGGCTGTTGTCAAACGAGTGAACTAGGTGTGCCCGTACTGACGTGCCTACCGGCGTCCGTCTCAGCATTGTGACGCTGCGACAGGGTCGGCCACATGCTGTTGCACACGCACAATCTGCACGCAACAGCGGCCGTGCTGCATCTGCGCTATACTCTGGTTAATGAAGCATATATATATATATATATCACACACAAACTGGTAGCACTCTGGGACTTTAAATTTTTTTATAAAAAAACTGTTATTTTAATGAGTATACACATACATTAAAAACATTATATATACATACACATAAATACATTTTTATATAAAATCTAGGTAAATGTCTATGGCATGGCTTTTATCAGTTTTTAAATAACTTTATTATAAAATCTTTAAAATGGTGTTTTGCTACAGAAGAGAAAGGGTGAATCTGAAGATAAATACCGAAAAAATTTCTAAAATAGATATAAAAGCTTTGCCAAATAAATACTTTCAAATAAATACAATATATGTGGTATGAATTAATGACAAAAAAAAAAACTCCATTCAACAAAAGAGAAAAGATTGTCAAAATTGTACAGCTATATCACAAGTAATCCCATGCAGGGATGGGTAACAGTGCACCAGCTTCTCTAGGGCTACAACACCCATGGACATTTAATAGTCTACATCAGTGTTTCCCAAACCTGTCCTCGGGACCCTCAACAGGGCCAGATTTTGCAGATCACCTTGGGGAAATGCAGACTGAATACTGCAATCACTGAACAGCAAATCAGATCACCTGTGCTTCAGAGTTCAGATATCTGGAAAAAGTGGCGAGGCAGAGGACCCTGAGGACTGGTTTGGTAAACACTGGTGCTTGTCTCTTTCACATTCTTTATTAGCTATCTGATCCATTTAATCAATTCTTACTATGATAGTGTAACAGAGAAATGTCGACAATTATGTTTGACGTGATAATTAGAGTACCCTAGTGGGTGTTCCACCTGCATGCTTACTATGCTATAAGAGAAATCAGTATATTGCTGCAAATGCACGTGCAACAGAGACTGGTGGCTTATCATGTATTACAACAAAAGAAAAACAATTAGGTCATTAAATTCCTCACATCAGGAGCTTCTATATAATGATGGAGGTGGCTCAATCGCCGACATCGCTGTTTAGCATCGGTGGAGCATTTGCTCAGCCACAATTTCTTTTGCTGAAGTCGCAACTCAGTAAACGAAAAAGTCACCCAGATCTGCAACTTCAAGCTCTGGCGTCAGCCTTGCCGTTATAGGTGCTGGCACTGGCTCTGGAGTGAAGTATGAGATGGGTGATCAGGTTTAACACATACATAAAAATTAAAATTTCATGTGGAAATTTTTGGACAAATGGTTTCATTCAACCAATGAGAAATCTCTATTTTGGTACCATTTTTGGGACATTTTGGCGAGATTTATGTAATTTACAGGCAGATTACATCTTTCACAATCCTTGTAGAAAACAAAGACGCTTAAAACTTGATTGTCCAAAAAATGTGGCACTTCGTAGATGCATAGGGTGACTACACAAATACAAAAATTTAAAAATAAACCGTTTGGTGCTCTTTATTGATACATAATAAAATTTTAAATGTGTGGTTACGCACAGGTACTAATCACTCTTCACACCTGTTCAGCAGGACTACACACTGGAAAACCATCAACATGTTACTTTATAAGTCTATTTTACTTGATGCCAATCTTTTCCAAATGAATTCTTATATGGAACTATTGTGCAACGGCTAATCAGCCATACAATTAGAATATCTAGACACTTTAGTTATCCATTCAACCCATTACAATTGGGGCCTTGCAATTCCACCTAATGTATGGGAGACCCTTATGAATGAAATAGGCAAACAGGTGTCAAGAAGCGTCCAGCCGCGATCACGTGATGCAGCTGAGGGCAGGGCGCAGCGTGATAACCAATGGCCTGAAATCCACTCATTGCCCTGACGTGGTTTTCACATCCTCTCAGTGCTCACCCATGTATTGCTTTTATGACTACCCTTCTGGCATTTAACCCTTTGACTTCCCTACTGTCTACCCAACCTGGCAAACGACCCTGACACACGGCTGACACTCTCTCTGGCGATACTGACCCCTGGCATAAGGCTGACAATCTCTCTGTGATACCGACCCTTGGCATTCCTCTGTTAACCCTATGTGTCAGGCTGCTGTTAACTGTGTGTGTCAGGCCTCTGTTAACACTGTGTGTCAGATTACCACCCCACTGAGTTTGTGGTTACTATCTACTGCTCTTGGTAATAGGTAGCTGTGCCGACCATTTCAAGAATCGGAAGGATAGGATAGTCGTGCTGCGTACAGGGATCAAATCTATAGATATCACGGAGAATCCTGACACCACGGAGAGGGCAGAAAACAGGGAGTGCTCTGGGGTCACTCACTGCTGTAGAGGATAAGATTCAGGGTGTTATAATGACTGAAAATCCCTGTACAATACAGGGTGTTACTGTAATCTCCATACACAGGAATTATGACACATACACATATCATTTGTATATTCTATTGGTATTTTTTGGAAGCTGCATTGCAAATAATCTCATTATGATCACTATAAATCCCCATATGCAGGAGATCTGAACATTTTTATTATTTATCTTTATCACATTTACTGTATCTAACACATAGGTATTTTCTGCCTTCTGATGACAGTGCAGACACCGTTTGAAATTGTGTAACATAAGGGACACCATCTAGAGCTCAGAACCTTACATTTCAACACTATTTCTGTAAAGGATAAATGAATACACGAAAAATTTAAAATGAGAAAATTAACATTATTTTACAATTTTAACTATCTCAGAATAACAATTTCTGTGCAAAACTTCTATTTTACCCTATATTTAATTGTTAACTTCACATCCCATGATTCAAATAACGATTATGAGAAGATTATTTTCGACAAAAATAGCTTGGTAGTGAAGGGGTTAAAATTATCATTCCTCTTGCCTTTGTTTACATTTCCGTAATTGGTGTTCAAAGCTAAATGGACAGATAAACCCTATACTGTTGCATTAATATAATAAATAGGGAATTAAAATAAGAAATAGAGGTGAATAGTAACGTTCGCTACTTTTTAATAGTCAGACAGCATTCACAACTATGAAAATTTAATAAGCATTTTGTTTTTCCAGTTCTATTTCCTTCATTCTTGTATACACCATTAGAATCCCATATGTACATACCTAGTTCTTGACAAAGCCATGCACATTAATGTAAAAAATATCCATTTTCAATTTCCATATTTATGAGGTAACATGTTTGTTTTATAAGGGGAATGTGAAATATTTATTTGCCTTCATATTTGTCAGTGTCTTCTACTTATTCCAAATTCACGTGAAATAGGAAGAGGCAATAGTGAACTTTGGCTTCCACGATACCTTTGGTGCAATATGGCTTGTAGGTCATATTACACACATCAATAGGCAATCAATGTCATTCTCTATTGCAGGCTGTTGTATTATGCAGATGTAGTTTTTCATTGTTACAGGCACAAAATCAATACAATGTTGAATGTTGCTTTTTTTTTCTTCTTCTTCATAAAACTCAGCTTACTTTCTGGAATAAAATTTACAACCTATATTTATCAAGGACCTTTTGTCTCCAAATAATATATTTTCACTAATTGGAATGGAGTCTGCTAAAGACAAGTTAAAAACACTTGAAAATATAATCGCTAATTTCAATTAGCAATGGGAAATTAATTATATCTTCTAACAAGTTGGACTTCATTAACTGTATCTATTTCTTCATAGATGCAATTTTCTGATTATGTATACGATAAAATATACAGCAGTCAAAAGATTGATTTATTTTAAACAGCATAGCTAAGCCTGAGAAGTTATTAAACATTTTGCTATTTAATTCTACACGCTAACCGAAAATTATTGGCACCATAAAACAAGAACTTTTAGGCTTTTTTCACGTATAAAGTTTGTTAGCAAACTGCTTAGTATAAAAAGCATGCCAAGATGCCATAAAGTCACACTGATCATGTGATTTTTACTGTTTAACTTCTTTACTACCAAGATCGATTATACTGGATCTGCAAGTCACCTCCTGGTGACCAATACAGAGTATAGTCGATATGGTATTCCACAATACAAAGGAATTTTGTTTTTTGTAAACAAAATTTGTTTGCATTTGTGCTCCAGACAATGTCCATAATGTCTTAGCACCAAGGGCATGAGAGGTGCTAACACTTTTTAAAATCAGCTGGGAATGTGTCTGACTGACATCTCCCCAGCTAATCGAGCACGGACCCTAGAACTGCAGTAACTAATTTTGACAAATAGGTTATAATAAGGAATACATTGTGAAAATCCTGAACTATTTCTTATCTTTATAATTAATTAAAATGATTTGCCCAAAAAAAACCTCAATAAACAGTGACAAGGGTAATCTGTAAAATCTGGTAGTAGTGAGGGTGATAAAAAAAACCTCCTTCTGCCCTTCACTTGACATCCAAGTTACTAGTGGAGTGAGGCCGGGGTCAGACGAGAGTTTTGCAGAGTGGAAGGATCATCTGTGAGAGTGGACGTTCCTTCCACTCTGACGCCTGTCTGGCCACCTCTCTGAGCGCAGTTAGTGCGCTCAGCACTGCAGGGCTCGATTCCCCTATGGAGGATCACGCTTTGCAGCCCCGTCAAACTCGCGTCATAGCGTATTGACGGGGAGGCTTTCAGCACGGCCGCTTTAGAGCATGCAATTCGTGCGCACACTACAACATGTGTCCGGCCCCATCGAAGCATCACAGGTCTGCGATGGACGCCAGGAGGCACATCAGTACGGGCACACATAGGCCAGGGTCAGATGAGCGCACTAAGTCTGAATGAATATCAAGCTAAGGTAACAGGTCCCCATTCAACCAAGGAAATCTCCCTCATAAGGGTCCCCTGTTTGTGTTACGCTTAAGGCTGCACTCAAATAGGGTGATTTATGCAAGATATTATATAATGGTGAGCCAGGGAAATTACAAGCATCTTGACACCCTACTAAGCAAGACTAAGGCCTAGATCTAGAGAGCTCTCATGGGAAGTAAAATGCCACACTGAACAAGAGTTCATTAAGCCTCATGCCTTCATTCCTTACAAGAGCATCACAACTGAATGCTGACAAAAAAATCATGTAAGAGCTGCCAACATCACCTATAAAAAAAAAAAAAAATACACAGCAGCTACAAGTCAGTGAAATTTTAAATCTTAAAATTAAGACTTTATGTACAAGTCAGTGGGGTTCTTCCACAGAAGCTGTCATATGGTTTTAACAATGACCTTGTTTTAAGGCAAACACATTGAAATGAGAAAGGACCTTCTATAAATTAAATTATGCAACGGTGTAATTAATGAAATTTTTTTTAAAAAAAAAGCCCTACAGACATCATCCATGTGTAGTGTGTCCTGGATATCAGTGTGCAACTGTTTGCCAAATGTGTAGAATTGATGTTAGGCTGAATGGTGGCTAGAGAGTAGAGCACAGCTATCATTAAAAAAATTATTTAGAATTTTGAATGTACATTTTTGACAAGAGACATATGTTCGTTCACGTTTGAAAGAAAATATAGGGCTAAATCATATTTCACAAAAACATTGGCATAAACACTTACCCTTGGGTATCTGAGACCTTGCTCTATTGTCCATGCCACGGTCTACTACGGGCCACATTACGATCCTAGCGTTAAAACGCGGGCGCAAGAGAGGAAAAACTGCCATGCAGTTTTCCCCCTTGCGCCCGCGTTTTAACGCTAGATTACAATGCGGGCACAAAAAATGCTGCCTGCATTGGTACCGCGCGCAACGGACAGATGCTCGCGGCAGCGCTGAGGGCAGCCGCGAGCATCCACTCGATGGAGTCCATAGGACTCCATTGAGTTTCCCCCTGCCGGTCACATGACCAGCCGGATCTCGCCTCGCGAGATCCGGCCGGTCGGCGTAGTGATACGCAGGGAGAGACTGGGAGGACTTTTCCCCCCAGTCTTTCCCTGCTCCTGGCAGACAGAGGAGGCGGTTGGAGCTGTGGTCCTTGCCGTGGGACAGGAGGTGAGTATCTGATTAATTTTTTTTGTTTTTAGGCTGGTGTTATTGGATTCTGCAGAAGCAGAATCCATTAACACCAAGTCCTGGCCCTGGTGAACTTTCTGCTAACCAGAGCCGGACGGTAATCAGCATTAGGACTGATTAACACTTTGTGCTCCCCATGCAGTGGGGTATTTTGGCCTAGCCAAGGCCTAGGCCTAGGGCGGCACTTTCCAGGGGGCGGCGGCCCGCACTGGTGGCCCCACCCTAAAAAAAAATATATATATTTTTTTTACTTTTGCAAAGTATTTTGCCAGGAAGGATACATTGAGATTTCACTAATTTTCAAGTATGTCCTGGGTAGGCAAGGCCTAGGCTTTCACTTTCCAGGGGGCAGCAAAAAACCTCACCACTAAATGGGTTACTCACAGAGCACCGAAATGACACCAACATGTTGGTGTTCTGTAGTTCCCTGCACTTCAAGGAAGAAAATTTCCCCACCCTGCAGTGAATTCACCATTCACCGCAGGGTCTCCAAAGTGCATGGAGTCGGCCGCTGAATGCTGCCACCGCAAACCCGTGGCCTGCTGTTTTCAAAAGAACTACTGAACGAAAATGTCTGGAATTTACATATAAGATCCTATGATTGATAATAAAAAGTTCTGTTACAGAAAAAAGAAAAACCGCTATTAAAAAAAAAGAGGGGGGAATTTTGCTGAAAAATGACTAAAGGGTACTAAAAAAAAAATCAAAGACTTTTTACTGCAGATTAAAATAATAAATGGTTTATTAGATATTGCATAAAAACGGGAATATTTTTAACATTGAAACCTATGGGGTTCACCTGAATAGACCTGCTGATTGAAACCACCGAACATCAGGGCATTTCACTGCCATTTCTCTGCTGTTTGGTGTTCTCTGAATAGATTAACCATTACTTCTCTATGGGGATTTGCAATGCCTTCAAACAGCACCGTACTTGCTGGCAGTTCACCAAACTTGTGTGTGAGCATATCACAGAGCAGTGGTGTACTTAGGGGAGTGGCGGAGGGCGGGCCACTCCAGGTACCAGTGATTATTTGAGTGTCATTAGGGGGTACTAGGAGGTGCCACTGTCACTGTGTGTCAGCTTTGAGCTGTGTTCTCAAACAACGAGCAGCGGAGCAGGGCATTTGCATACGGAATAAAATCGAATAGAATAAAAATCCCCCCTCTCCTCCCTCCATAGCTCCTCCCCTGCCCCGCAGCAGCTTTAGGAGAGGGGAGGGGGATGTGATTTGTGTGCAGAGAGAGAAGATGACAGTAAATGGCAGGTAAAGGGGGGGTATCAGCAGAATATGAAGCCCTGTCTGCTTACTGCTGTTTAAAGTGGACCTTTCCTTAACCAGCACTGCAGTGATAGAAATTTGTCATTGAGCTGCCTGGCTCCTGGTGAGGCTGCGTGCGGGCAGGTCATGCGGTCCGGTCAGTCAGGTGGCACTGAGTTTACTTATTTTTTTCTGTACCACCTGACTGGCTGAACCACGTGACAGGCACGCAGCTGCCCGCCCTTTCATTAACACGGACTCTCACTCTATTCTGGACTGAACACCCACTGGAAGGGAATCAAAGCCACGGTGCACCCTCTGGCAGTGGCACCCCACTGCTGACAAGATGGCTCCACGCACAGACACAGCCGCAATCCTGAGTCCATACACAGTCCCTGCTGACTCTGCACACAGCCCTACCGCAGATGGAGGCCAGTAAATATAGAATAATAAAATTGCTGTGTGCTCATATTCACTCGGTTTCCTGGGAGTCTTATTGCAGTGGAATCTGATGCACTCATACACACCGCACATTGCATTGCTGGGAGTTTTATTGCTGTGGATTTTGATACGCTGACACACATACCGCACATTGCATTGCTGGGAGTTTTATTGCTGTGGATTCTGATACACTCATACTCACTGCACATTGCATTGCTGGGAGTTTTATTGCTGTGGATTCTGTGATACACACTGCATATTACTGTGAGTTTTATTGCCCTGGAGCTCTGGGATACGCTCATACACACTGCACATTACTGTGAGTTTTATTGCTGTGCAGTTCTGATATGCTCATACACAGTGCCCATTTCTGTGGGTTTTATTGCTGTGCAGCTCTGTGATACACTCATATGCAGTGCAGGTTTCTGTGGATTTTATTGTTCAACCAATTAGAGCGGCTGTGATCCAGTATACTTGACATGCGTTGCTGTTCTTTGTAAAAATGCTTGAATTTAAACATTTCATAATTTTATTTATCGGAATAGGTACATTTGAAATGGTATACAAAATATACAAGTAGGCACTTGGTATCCACTTTTAATATAAAGAGAGGAAAAGGCGGAGCTCTAAGAGGAAAAGGTGGAGCTTAAAGAGGAAAGGTGGGGATTAACTAGGAAGAGGTGTGCCCTTGACAGGAAGGGGTGTGTCAAATTTAAATTAGGGGGTGCACGAGTTTAGTCAGGCCTAGGGCAGCACAAAACCTAAATACACCACTGTCCCCATGTTAAGTATAGGGAACGCAAAGTACAGTAACCTTGCGCTGTAAAGCGCGAGGTACCAAACGCAAACTGGTTACTTAACCTGTTTGCGTTTGGATTGTAATATGCGGTAGACACCGTAGCTAATGTTAATGTTAACGTTAACGTCAAGAATGTAATGTGGCCCCAGACATTTGCAATTCGGTTTGGACTGAATCGATATTCAGCTGAAATATTGTTAATTTGGCATTTCAAAACCATATGAATTTTCAAATCGCCAACAACCAGACTGAATTGATCCGAAACAATCCAATTATAAAATTGGTCAGATCTGAATATAATTGGATCTACAAAAAACAAGGGGAACTGAAGCAGAAAACCAAAGTCAAAGAAAATAGAAAAACATATAAATTAACATAATCTTTATTGTAACCAATTAGACAACAGTGCCAAACCACTAACACTTAAAAACATAAAAAATGTGCAGTGAATAATTTGGGCAACAATACCCGAAGGAGGGGTGCGATCCCACAAAAAATATATACAGCCTGTATACAAACGAATTTAGATAAATATGGATGAGATGTAACTACATCACAAGAATACAAAAAATGAGAGAGGGCAGGACGAATAGAGTAAAGAGGGGTAGAAATAACTACCTAATACCTCGGCAGTTCGTGCTGCCTACACACCACCCTAGCTCAAACAGCAGGCGATAAGAGAAAGGATCACCATACCCACAATTTCAAAGGGATGCCCAAAAGTAAACCTAATTTACAACATGCCAGCTAAAAAAGCAAAGAGCCAGCATAGCTCGACGCGTTTCGTCCACACAGGGCTTAATCCTGAGCTGACTACCTGCTGGATTTACCTTGATTTATCGTCAAAAAAGAGGGTGAAACCAGTTAAGGACGTCAGGCGGAACTCTAATTGATGCCGCCGGGATGTTCATAATCGCTGTCAGAAACCCACGTGTCAATACCACTTCCTGGTTACGGCCGTGTAAAGACCAATCAAGGAAATAGATTGTATAAAATGCGTCATCACAGTGGAAATCATGATCATGCGCATGTGCAAGCAAACTACCCATCGTCATGTGAGAAAGCGCATGCGTGAGCAGCGCGGGACCAAAAAAGATATTCTCAGACGGGACACCACAATTGATATATTTCTGATAAAATACCTGTAATTAACAAAGCCCAAACACAAATATAAATAATAATGAAACGGGCAGATGCTGAAAACAAAACAGAAAGTGATGGTTGATAAGGAAAGGAAATAAATAAAAAAAATATATATATAAATCGACTATATAAGGAATATATACATATAACGTAAATTAATCAAGTGACCAACAAGCACAATAATCATTTAAATCAATCAATTGAAAGTCATAAAGAACATTATTGCATACCATGATTTACATTCTAGTATCAACTAATTTAAAGAATTAATTAATTCAATAAATACAGCAAATGAATTACATGTCGAAGCACATAAAGCTCGACCGATTTGGAATGAATTTAATTAGGAGGGGACAGAACCAGGGCTTTTTTTCAGGGGGTACTCGGAGGTACTCAGTACCGGCACCTCACCACCAGCCAGAACTAACAGGAGAGAGCACAATCCTCCTCCCTCATCCTGCAGTGGCAGGCACAGAATCGGAAGCGCTCGGCAGCTCATGTTGCTTCTGAACACTTCCGATTGTCAGGAGTGTGTGTAGGGACTGAAAACCCCCCTCCCCCAGTAAGTGACAAGGGAGGGCTGCTCCCCCTTCTCTCTGCAGCCGCTGAAACTTTGAACAATATGGGGAGGGGACGGTGAAGCATGTTTACACACATCTGCCAGAGCTGCAGATTGTCAGGCAAGCGGTGTGATCAGAGGAGGCGGTAAGGCGGTAGTGAGGTTTATTGCTGTGGAGCTCATACACACACTGCGCATTACTGTGAGTTTCATTGCTGTGGAGCTCATACACACTGCACATTACTGTGAGTGTCATTGCTGTGGAGCTCATACACATTGCGCATTACTGTGAGTGTCATTGCTGTAGAGCTCATACACACTGCGCATTACTGTGACTGTCATTGCTGTGGAGCTCATACACACTGCGCATTACTGTGAGTGTCATTGCTGTAGAGCTCATACACACTGCGCATTACTGTGACTGTCATTGCTGTGGAGCTCATACACACTGCGCATTACTGTGAGTGTCATTGCTATGGAGCTCATACACACTGTGCATTACTGTGAGTGTCATTGCTGTGGAGCTCATACACACTGCGCATTACTGTGAGTTTTATTGCTGTGGAGTTCATACATACTCAGCAAAACTTAGTTTCATTGCTGTGGTGCTCACAAATGCTAGGGGATTATCCACTCAGTACCATCGTTACAAAACCCACCCACCAACCAAAAAAACAGCTAACAGCCCTGCAATACAGATTTTTCTTGCAACAGAGGCACTTAGTGGATAACCTCCATAGGGTTACAACAATAGTTGTAGTTCATTTAAAGGAACACAGTATTAAAAAATATGGTTCCCTTTTATTGTGTCTTACTTTAAGTGAGCTACAACTATTGTTTATACGGACATGAAAATAGTCATAATAATCAGTTTTTCCCTGGGCGTGAGAGTACCCCCACCTATTTTTCCAGAAAAAAGCACTGGACAGAACTAAATGGAAGGGGAGAAAGTAAACCCTTCATTTAAACCAAAAGGCGACAAAGAACCGAGTCGATGGATCCAAAAGGCTTCACGGCGTCGAAGTTTCATATTCTGGGACTCTTTCTAACTTGTTCCACTGCCAAAAAACTCAGGTGTTTTAATAAACATGTCTGATTGTATTGAAAATGTTGAGCCACAGGAGTCATATGTCTTTATGTAGTTTAATGTAGTTTAATTGTTCTAATGTGTTCCAAAATCCGCACTTTTAAAGGGCAAATAGTCTTCCCAACATATTTAAAACCACATTGACAAACAAGTTGGTATACTACACCAGAGGAATTACAATTAAAAAATTTATGTACCGGAAAAAATTCAGAATCAATATGTTTAGCGACATTCTTAGAAGCATGAAGAACATAAGGGCAGACTTTACACTTGCCACAACCGTACGTACCCTTAAATGGAAAGAGGAGCCTATTCCCTTTGGATGTATGAAACGTATTGGAAAAATGACTGGGGACCAATCTGTCCTGTAAATTCGTCCATCGTAGGGCTGTGATAGTTGGTCTATTGGATAGCACTGGAGCCAAATTTTGGTCTTGGGCTAAAAGAGACCAGTAACGTTTGAAAATATCAGTTACCGGTTCCCATTCCATATCGTAATTCGCAAATACTCTGATATTACTAGTATTGCAGTCGCGGGAGTAACTCAACTGTCTGGCCTTAATTTGAAACTTGTCAATGGTACTGCATGTTCTGCGTGCCCTAGGATACTGACCAATAGGTATGCCTTTACGCAAAGACGCAGGGTGGTGACCAGACCAGGACAACAGATTGTTAGAAGATGTAGGTTTACGGAAAAGGGAAGATGAAATGTTCCCATCATGATCTTTCTGAAATAAAATGTCCAAAAAACGTAATTCCTGCCCTGAACCCTGAACATCAAAAGTGAACCTCAAAATCAGTTCATTCTTGTTCAATGCCTCAACAAATTATTGAAATGTAGAGGCAGAAGACATCCAAACAATTAACATGTCGTCAATATAAATCAGTATAAATCAATGGTCAGGCCGCACCTTGAATATGCCGTGCAATTTTGGGCACCGGTCTTAAAAAAAGATATTATAGCGTTAGAAAAAGTGCAGAGACGGGCAACTAAATTAATAAGGGGAATGGAAGGGTTAAGTTATGAGGCAAGACTAACAAGCTTAAACCTGTTTAGTTTAGAGAAACGGCGCCTTAGAGGGGATCTGATAACCTTATATAAATATATACGGGGCCATTATCAACCATTGTCTGATAACCTATTCATAAACAGGACTATACATAGGACAAGGGGTCATCCATTTAGACTGGAAGAAAGAAAATTTAGCTTAAAGCATAGGAAGGGTTATTTTACGGTGAGAACAATAAAGCTGTGGAATTCTCTGCCTGTTGAGGTGGTTGGGTCTGAGTCTGTACAGACTTTTAAAAAACGACTGGATGACTTCCTGCAGACACAGAATATTAAGGGTTATAATATTTAATATGTGGGTAAAAGCTTCTTGATCCAAGGAGAAATCTGACTGCCATTCTGGGGTCAAGAAGGAATTTTTTCCCAGTATGTTGCATATTGGCAAGCATTTCAGACTGGGTTTTTTGCCTTCTTTTGGATCAACAGCAGTAGGTTATGTGGGAGAGGCTGAACCCGATGGACGCATGTCTTTTTTCAGCCTATATAACTATGTAACTATACTATGTAACTATAACGCCGCCAAGTGTGGATAAAAGGTTTAAAACTGATCATGGGGGACCAAATACAATTGTCTCTTCCCAGAAGCCCAGGTATAAATTGGCATATGAGGGCACGCAAGGTGACCTCATTTCCGCAACCACAACTTGTAAATAGAATTGTCCTCCAAAGGTAAAAAATTTATGAGACAAGACGTACTCAAGAAGTTGTACCATAAACTTAAATGGCAGATGAAATTTAATTTAGATATATGCAAAGTTATGCACTTTGGAGTGAAGAACACACAAGCAACTTATACCCTAAATGGTACGGAGTTAGGGAAATCCAAGCAGGAGAAGGATTTGGGAATAATCATAGACTTCAAACTAAGTAACAATGTGCAATGTCAAACAGCAGCCGCCAAGGCCAGCAAAGTATTGGCATGCATTAAAAGGGGAGTTCCCTCTCGGGATGCAAACATAATTTTGCCTCTGTATAAATCAATGGTCAGACCGCACCTTGAATATGCCGTGCAATTTTGGGCACCTGTCTTAAAAAAAGATATTATAGCACTAGAAAAAGTGCAGAGACGGGCAACTAAATTAATAAGGGGAATGGAAGGGTTAAGTTATGAGGAAAGACTAACAAGCTTAAACCTGTTTAGTTTAGAGAAATCTGACTGCCATTCTGGGGTCAAGAAGGAATTTTTTCCCAGTATGTTGCATATTGGCAAGCATTTCAGACTGGGTTTTTTGCCTTCTTTTGGATCAAAAGCAGTAGGTGATGTGGGAGAGGCTGAACCCGATGGACGCATGTCTTTTTTCAGCCTATGTAACTATGTAACTATGTAACTTGGTATGTGTTGAATGTGAAGTGCCACGTTTTGTCAAAAATGTCTCGACGCAATTGACACCCAAGCGATGTGGTATGCTGCTATAAAGCGACTCAATGTCCAGACTACATAGCAGGGAGTTCTGAGGGATAACTTGATCCTGAAAATCATTCAATATCTGTTTCAAATCTGGTACATAAGAAGGGAGTGAAATCACCAAAGACATAAGAATATGATCAATGTATGTACTAGCTTTGTGTATTAATGTATTGGTGCCAGAAACAATGGGCCTCCCTGGTGGAGGAAATTAGTTTTTGTGAATTTTGGGAAGTGCATAAAATGTAGCCACCATAGGAGAGTCGGGTTTCATGAAAGTAAATTCCTCTTTAGTGATTGCACACTCGGATAGACCCTTGTTAAGAATGGTGATAAACTGAGAACGAAAATGTTATGTAGGATCACTACTTAATTGTTTGTAGGTAATACCGTCATGAAAAATAGCCAACGCCATATTGAGTACTGCTCACGTATTTTGCCTTTCAAACCGGGGTTAAACCCCAATCTGTGAACTGTTGCATGCCTCTTCCTTTTTTCTTTCGATAGTAGTATAATTGGATCTATGCTGATTATTTTGGATTACTAAAAGTAATTACTGTAAAAGAAATGGTAATCCTAACATTAATCATAAAACAAGCAACGACAGTAACCCTCATCATATGATAAACAGAAACAGTAAACGTATCTCTAACAGTAACCCTAATCATAAAACAAGCAGAATCAGTAACTTTAATCATATAATAAGCAAAAACAGTAACCCGAACCCTAATTATAAGCAAGCAGAAACCGTAACCCTAAGGCTAATCAACCAGTAACCTTGAGGTTAATCAGAAATCAAGCAGAAATAATAATCCTAAACGTAGCAGTGCTCCAAACGCTAACCAATTTTTTTAAAGATTTGTGAAATGTGCAAGTGTGGATGACAAGAAAAGGGCTGCCCCTGCCCCCCTGATTTTTTCTTTTAATTTTGTGCAATGTAAGTTTTTTGTGTTTTTTTACATTATAATACATTACGGTACCAAATATCAGAAATGGTTGAATATATCGGATGCTTCAGATATTTACAAATGGGTCCGATACCAAAATATTGAAAAATTTTAAATTTCTGAAATGGCTTGCTCCAGTTATTTTATAATCTGTCCTAATTTACCAAACACATTCAGCCTACCTCTTATGGCACTATAAATGAATAATGAATGCAAAATAATATTGGCCAAATTTGTCCATTAGGCAATTTGTTCATTATTAATTAATTCCATGTAGTGTTTTGTTGATTCATTATTTGGACAGTTCACCTATTTGCTGAAAGTTCATAAAAAAAATCTTGATGCACAAGACGAATAATAATGGCTCTAATTAATGTTAGAATTAACATTTAGTTCTATTCAGTATTCTGATTCAGAATTCTTCACTGAATTCACCTTTTTTTCATTGATAGTTAACTATTTGAGAAAAAAATACTTTTTTTATAGCAGCAAGGCAATCTTAAATTTTGTTTAAAGATTAGTTTAAATTATTGTGAAGCATCTTTGTGTTAAAAGGAATGAATTGCAATCTTTATGACATGTGAATTCTTTGCACTGGGAGTCATTGCATTAATTATTTAACATGTTGCAGGTTTAGCTGGCAATCATCTTACAGAGTTGGACAATCAAAATACTTAATAAGAAGATGAAAATAAAATGTGTCTGGAAAAATAATCGAAATGGAGGCCTTATTAAATAGACCATGGGATAAAAAGGTATCCAATGGAAATTAGAAACTCTATCCTAGCTGAAACACAGAGCAGAAATTCACGAACACACATAAGAATAAATCTCAAGGTTGAGTATAAATCCGTTCACATCTTTAGATTTATTTCCTTTATCTATTAACAGCAAGATGTCATCTCATTTTAATGACATACAATAAAGCAGTAGATTCATGTACGTTTGATACAATTTTTCATGACCCTCTGTCAACCATTCTTGTGTCTTCACTAAGCAATTGTAGATCTCTATCTCCTTAATGAATATGTGGGCATGCTATTAAATAGGATTACTGTCAACCAGCAAGTCAGTAAAAATAAAATAAATGTGGGACAAGTTGTAGAAGTTGAACCCAAAATAGAAAATATATAATATTTTCAACACCTTAATAAAAGGACATTTCATTTAGTTATTCTTGGTGCTGGAAATATGGACTCCTACCCCAGCGACCTGCATAATATTCGAAGTGAATGTTGCTTCACATTCTCACTTGCCTATTTATTTGGAAACATAGCTAAAATAAAAAAATATGTATAGAAAAAACAAAAATCATTTGTCAAAGATAACAGTTTGGCCTGGTCCAAAAATGGCTTGGGACCAGCTCCTAGTGTGTCAAAATGCAAAGCACCCCTAAATGTTTTCCAAAATGACAAATTAAACTGATAACTGCAGAATTGCACCAAATTGGCATCTGTGAATCACACCAAACTGAAAAAAAAGTCAAATTTTCTCCTTTATAGGAGCTTAAATCAGCAAAAAAGTAGTAAAAATGTGTCCAAATAATACAAAAAGTATCTTTGGTTTTATTGGGTAATTTCAAGACCATAAATGATGATGATTGAGGAGCTGGTCCCAAGCCATTTTTTGGACCAGGCCAAACTATAGGAACTTAAATCAGCAAAAAAGTAGTAAAAATGTGTCCAAATAATACAAAAAAGTCCCTTTGGTTTTGGTAGGTTAATTTCTATACCATAAACGATGATGATATAATAATACTAATCACTATCAGGGTTATTCAAAGAGAATCGAAAAGTCACCGCACATTCGGTGACTTTTCGTTCTCTTCAATTCAGTGCGATTTGGCAATCCCATTTCGGCGACCCTGCGGTGTATTCAGCAAACACCACAGGGCCGCTGTAATGCAGGGAAAAGTCGCCACAAACCTGCCGAAAACTCACAGCAAAACGAGGGCGAACGCACACCGAAACCTGCAAAAACATCTGGATTAACCCGCAGAAGACACCGGAGAAACCCTAGCAGGAGCCGATCACAGAGCAGAGCAGCCACTGGAAAAACACAACACCGCAGACGAAGGAGGTGAAAAAACCCCAAAAACAGTACGCTGTTTGCAAACAAACCACTGAGCGAAAATGTCTGAAATTTACATATGAGGTCCAATGAATGATGATAAAAAGGGCTGTTACAGAAAAAAGGAAAAACAATTTAGAAAAAAAAAAGGAAACAAAAATGTTTGCAAAAAAATCCCCAAAAATGCCTAAGAGGTCCTAAAAGAATCAAAAATTAAAGAGATTTTTTACTGCAGAATATTTTAATGAATGGTTTATTTGATATTGAATTAAAACGGGAATATTTTTAACATTGAAGCCTATGGGATTCGCCTGAATAAACTTACCGAATTAAACCACCACAGGGCAATTCGGCAACTTTTCACTGCTAGTTTTTGTTCTCTGAATAGCCAAAGCATTGCTTCTCTATGGCCCTCGAACAGGCACCGTATGTGCAGGCAATTCGCCAACATTTGGCAAATTGCATACTCTCTGGATAGCCGAATGGCCAGGAAAGGTAACCGAATGCTGAATTTCAACGTTCGGTTACCTTTCGGCCCCAATTCGAAGCTCTTTGAATAACCCTGTATGTATGATGAGATCTCTTGAGTGGTTGCTGGAAGTGTAAAGAACAAAAGGTAGAGTGAATATTCCTACTCTATTTTTTGCAGAGCAGACATCGTTTTCATATATTCTTATTTTGACCCAGACTATTGCTGCTGATCTTCATACCTTTGTCCTACACTGCATGGAAACTGCTTACAATGAGCCACAGGAACATGGGATAAATAGAATATTGTGAATGGGATTGTTGGTGAGATGCATCGGGTTGCTGGTATTTGTAGGATGTCTAGAGAAATACCTAAGCTTGTTATGAAGATGGATTGCCACTGAAAGGAGGGGGATGATGTTTGTATAAAGGTGCACATGGGGCAATTTGGTTGTTGTTGTTGCTAAAGGAGTTGATGCAGATAAGGGAGATAGGTAGCAATGTTTTTGGAAAACATTTAGGGGTGCTTTGCATTCAGACCACTTCAGCGATTCCATTCTGTCAATACTTCACTATTTCTCAAATGGCCACTGTATTCTGGCAAAAATGGAGTCACCAAAGCAATTATCTGACAGGCAAAAAGCACCAAATTCCACTGATAACTTCAGAATAGCACCAAATTGGCATCTGTGAATCCCACAAACTGAAAAAAAGTCAAATTTTCTCTTTATTGGAGCTCAAGTCAACAAAAAAGTAGTAAAAATGTGTCCAAATAATAAAAAAAGGTCTGTTACAAAATGAAAACAAGTCTTTTAATAAATTCAAAAAATCAAAAGGGTTTTTGCTAAAAATGAGAATAAATAAAAACATTTCCAATGGAACAATTTCAGTGCCGCCGAATTGCGCCGTATTTCACTGTCAAGTCACCTTTATTTGCTGAATTGACAGCTTTGCTAATAGACAGATTGCCCCGAAATTGCACCTACGGTGATTTACATCATTTGATGCAATGCGGTGGCAATTTCGGAGATTAGTGAATAACTCCTTTATGGTGGAGTAATAACTAAAATGAAAAGATCCCTCAGAGGTAAAATAAAAAAAACAGCTTAGAAAAATAATGACCTTTTATATATTTTTACAAAACATACATCATGTAGCATTTCAATATCTAGATTGAAACTATTAACATGGTAAGGGACATAATGATATACATTGTCTCACTTTTTTTGTGGAGCTAGCAGGTATTCTTGCAGCAATGAATTAATTAATCAGCGATAGGGGGATAAAATTAATTATAGCCCTCTACTAGAGCATTACAGCACCTTGAAGAAACACATTTAAATAAAAATAATGTGTGGATCTTCAGAACTCAATTTTACCCAAAAAATACTCAGCTCTGGGCTGAAATGTCATTCTTGTTCAACGACATACCGTACATGCTGGCATGAAATATATATATATATATATATATATAAATAAACCCAAAACAGCGCTGTCCTAGGAGTGGCTTTGACCAGTTGCATAAACCTTATCTCTGCTACAAAAAAAAAAGCCATGTAGTATGGCATGCCATTGATTTAAGGGCTCTGCGTAATAACAGACCCAGGATGCAAAAAAGTGAGACAGATGTCATTTGCATAGCTTACCCAGAATGTAGCACAGGAGCTCTGTGATGCAGTTCTTTGAATTGCTGTGATGTGCAAATGGCTTCTGCCATAATAAACATATATATATATATATATATATATATGAAAGATACATAATTAGAGAAATATTATTTTACTAACATAGGTATGCAAAGCCTATTGCATTAAGGTGTGCACCCAAAAGCTCAAAACACATGTGTGTGTATATTAGACATGTGCATTCGTTTTAGTACTAAAACGATTAAGTCCGAATTTTGGGATAATTTAGTTTTCGGATGACTCAAGAGATGCGAAACTGCTCAGTACAAAAAAACAAAAGAAACTAAAATAAAATGCATTACATTTTAGTTTCAGTCCTTTTTGTAATATTACATTGATGAGTGAAGGAGACCAGCAATGAAGAGCGCAACATCGCAAAGCTACAGAAAAGGTTTGTATGCGTAATCCTTCCCGACCCCTACCTGAAAATCGGACAGTGATAGAGCTCCAGAATACTCACTTGCAGCACAGACAGCAAGCACAGGAGAGGAAACCTTTACTTAACCCTTGCATGTCTATGAGGCAGACAAGATGATAAAAGCAGCTGGAGAAGGAAAACATTCAAATAAATCACACTGAAAGCTAATGACAGAGGAGGGCTGGATAGTAAAAACCCCTTTATAACAAGCAGCACTGGGAGAAGAGCGGGACTTTATAAAACGTGTGTTATCTCCCCTCCCACTCTGCATAATAGGGGCTTAGGTCTGATACATTTTATATTATCCAGGAGCACTATCCCCCTTTCCTCATCTATAATACACATTTTATATAAAGTTCCTCTCCTCTCCCAGTGCTGCTTGCTATAAAGGGTTCTTTACATCTGATACTCTGTCATTATGAGCCTTCAGTGTGATTTATTTGAATGTTTTCCCTGGATTTAAAGTGCTTTATTTTATTATAAAAATAAATTTGCACCAGTCATCTGTTCTCTGAGCTTTCAGACCGATTTACCTTAATATTTTCTCTTCTCGTCTGCTTTTATATTCCTGTGTCTCCCCCACAGAGATACAAAGTTTAAGTAAAAGTTCCCTCTCCTGTGCTGGATAAGCATTGCATTCCGAAGTTCTGCACCCTCCACATGCCAATGCATTAGGATGTTCTATACAGAGAGGGGCATTAATTAATGCAGGAGGATGTTCTATACATTATACAGAGAGGGGTATTAATGCAGGAGGATGTTATATACATTATACAGTTAAAGGTATAAATTGAGGATGTTCTATACAGAGAGGGACATTAATTAATTCAGGAGGATGTTCTATACATTATACAGAGAGGGGTATTAATTAATGCAGGAGGATGTTGTAAACATTATACAGAGAGGGGTATTAATTAATGCAGGAGGATGTGATCTACATTATACAGAGAGGGGTATTAATTAATGCAGGAGGAGATTCTATACATTATACAGAGAGGAACTTTTTTTAGCCCTTTAAATCCAGTGGCTGTGAGCATTGAGATCGGCTGCTTGTTATATTATCTCTCAGTACAATGTATCAGGCTCAGCTGTTACAGTAACTGACTGCAGGAGGATGTTATCTACATTATACAGAGAGGGGTATTAATTAATGCAGGAGGATGTTCTATACATTATACAGAGAGGAGCTTATAGTAACTGACTGTAACAGCGCTCAGAGTTTCAATAAAACAAGGAAATAATATTGTTCTAACCTTATATAAAAATATTATTTACTAGTTTTATTGAATCTCTGAGTGCTGTGATGAGCAGCAGTCAGTTACTGTAATAGATAGAACCGATGGAAAAAACCACCGTGCTGGGGGCTATAGAATAGGTTAGTGATTAAACACAGCATAAGATATATATCAAATCCCCTAACGAGGAATAATTACCTATTATTCAATTAAAACATATACTTTTATTGTTCAATTAAAAAATTGGAAAGGTTGTCAAAATTAGAACACAAATTAGTTAAAATTAAACAAAAAATCCCACATTGATTCAGTGGGAGAATAAGTGTATCACTCAAGTAAATGGTGCGTGAAGTTAATTGAAGTTAATTGAACTTCATTGTTAATGCTCATAATTCCTTCTTATATCAGGTTTGGTGGCTATTCCAACTGGTGTCTACAATGTGCACACATTCTTATATTTATTTAGATATCTAATCATGTCTGATTAAGGCGGTCAATTGTTTAAATAGTCATTTATATCAATCAATACCTATCATTGATTCTGTATTGTCAGATGCGCATGTTTGGGAGGATAATATCTCCTCTTTAATTAAATTTTCTATATTTTGACATGTTTGATTGTGGTTACTATCTACCATTCATGTCTCTTGCGCTAATTATGTAAATTGGTGGACGCACCATTTACTTGAGTGATACACTTATTCTCTCACTGAATCAATGTGGGATTTTTTGTTTAATTTAAACTAATTTGTGTTCTAATTTTGACAACCTTTCCAATTTTTTAATTGAACAATAAAAGTATATGTTTTAACCCGTTAACGCCGCAGGACGTTCCATGACGTCCTGGCGGTGGGTGGGCTTTGAAGACGCGGGGTGTACATGTACGCACCGCTGTCTTCAATGGGACCGCCTCGGCCCCTCCCCGAAGCATGTGTGTGCTGACTTGTGGCGCGCTTCATTGGCTGCAGAGGGATGGCCTGAAATTAAGCCATCCCCTGCAGCCAATGACGCACACTGCACCCCGGCTGCGGGGAGGGCTCAAAATTAGTGCCGCGCGACGACAAAATCAACCCCTTAAGGGCGCCACCCCTGTGTCCTTAAGGGGTTAATTGAATAATAGGTAATTATTCCTCGTTAGGGGATTTGATATAGTTCCTGTAACAGCTTTGCCTGACACATTGTGCTGAGAGTGAGAGATACTGTAACAAGCAGCGATCTCAGCCCTCTGAGGAGCCACTACAATAGTAATTGTATCCACTGGTTTTCAGATGAATGAAATTAGTTTTCATACTAAAGAACTGAAAACAAATTTCTTTAGCAACTAAATAAATTGCATTTTAGGACTAATCCATAAGTTCAAAACGAAATTTTGTACTGTGCACATGTCTAGTGTATATATAAATGAAATCGTCATTGGCCTTTTTTTAATAATATACCACTTGACCCTGTAGCACTTACGGTACCTGAGATACCGAAATAACCCTTGTATCTCAAGTAAAGGGATTTCCGTGCAGCAGCCCTCACCGCCAAAGCGCTAGGACGCGCGTTGACGGAGCTGCAAATCACGATCCTCCATAGTAGAATCGAACCTTGCATAGCTGAGCGCACTAACTGCGCTCAGTGAGGTGGCCAGACGGGCGTTGAATGGAAGGAATGTCCTCTCTCACAGACGTTCCTTCCGCTCTTCAACAATGCTCATCTGACGCCAGCCTTAGATGTAACTTGGGGAGCTGGACCATTAACAAGATTTTTTTTCTAAATATACGTTTGCTGGAATATGTATGATTTATACATCTTAGCTTTTTTTTTTTATGATTAATCTGAATTGCATAACTATTTAAATATAATGCTTTGTCAAATTCTCCCTGCATGTTTTTCTATAACCAGGGTCAAAAATATCCTATAACCTCTCCCGTATACATATTAACTCAATGGGTCAAAAGTTGAAACAGCTATGTGGAAAAAAGTAGGAAAACATTTTTTTACCTCAATGTTTCTATTAAATTATTAGATGTTTGTTATTTCTATTCTAAGTGTTCTATGCAGTGTTGCACTGGTAGTAAGACAGCTCTTTCAAAATAAACTGTCCAATTTACAGCAACGCAAAGGGTTGTTTCAGAGGGCAGAATCTATCAAGCCATGTTCAGCTCATGCACTACAGACAGGAAGACAGGAAGCAGTACAAAAGCTACTGACAATAATAAGAAAACGAAGAAAGACAAATTGTAGTTAATTTGTCTGGAATCCAATGAAAGTAGAAGCAATGAACTAAACAAAAACTCTGTGTTCCAATCACTAGTGCCCTGTTGTACCACCAACAAATCATCAGGGCACTGATAGGTTATATCTAAAATACCATGATTTCAGACATAATGCAAAATAATATAGCAAGGATGCAATATTTGCTGACTGTTGCTCAAGGTCTGATAGCTATACTAAAACTGGTATGTTCAAAGAAATATATTAGCAAGATGGCACTCAATGGGTCTGGCAGACCTGGTGCAATTGGGATCAGAGATGCAACCTCCAATAGGAGCAGGTAGAATCAAAAAGCACCCATAAGTCTACAGCCCGTGTCAGACGAACGCAGTGATCACGTCCGTGTTGCCGCACAGTTTAACGTCTGTCGAAGAATAGAATCATGAGCAATAGAGACCCACACACGAAGTGCGTCCGCAATGAACTGCGCCCGCACAATGCACGTGGCAACCGGCCGCAAGTTAGGCATGAACGTAAAACCGCTACCACGGACGCGCAGAGTGAGCCACGCCGGCATAGCGTTCTGTGTGAGTGATGAGGAGATGTCAGACGCAGCGCATTTGCGACGTCCAGCACCTTGACGCACAAAATGCCTTTTCATATCCTTTTCAAATTTTTATAATTTTTCACATAAATTTTATTTCCCATTGTTCCCTTTTTTTTCCTATGTCCATCAACAAAAACGGACCGTGTGGTGTCTACAGTATCTTCCGTCAGTATGTCTGTCCGTTGTGCACGCACGCACTCTAGCCTAAGTCACACAATGTGTCAGCCAATACAAGGCCTTGAAATTAATCATTTTATGGGCTGAAACATTCTGTTATACTTTCCTTAACCCCTTTAAGACAGGAGTAATTTTACAAGTTTGGCACACTACTAAAAGTAGAAGTGTGCTGAGTTCATTTGACCGTTTTGTGTTCATGATGTTTAAACGCAATTTGAAGTCACATTTTATTGTACGACCTAGACAAATTATATATGCTTTTTTTCAGCAAATTCATAATATATCATTATTATATGTATACGTCATGACAGGGTCACTATGGGTAGACTGATTGAGGGTAGGTACGTAAGCAGGAAGATGGAAGAAGCTGTCTTTCCCTTACAGGGTTAACCAGTCATACAGATTAAGCTTGTAAGTGGCCCCAACTGCTGCTCGTTAAGTGGTGTCCAGCCCTATATAAACCTGCTAGGATTAGCTCAATGGTAGCTGACCAGAGATAGAGGAGGTTGGAGCTGGCTGGTGAGGGAACCAAAACATTATATGCAAAAAAAGGAACACTGTTTGACTGGGAACCAGCTTAGCTGGCCAGTATCTGTTAGAGAGAAATTGTGTTGTTTAGTTAGTCTCCCAACAAGTGGAGTAGGTTTTTGTTTTATGATTTATTTGGTGAAATGAACCTGCAAAGAAATTGTATGCTGCAGAAATAAAAGCAATAAGAAACCTGACTGGCTGTCTGCGCCGTGCCTTTATACCACACCTGCCAGTATGTTATAACAAAAAGTGTTTTAAAAATTGTGAAATTCCATTAAAATTTCAATCATCTACAATGTTTAAAGTAATTTTTTTCACATTTTATCATCCAGACCTTTACAGTTATTTATTCTATGGGGTACACTTTTTAAAAAAAAAAAAATAGAAATGGGAACTCGTTACTGTCAGGGTTATTCAGAGAAAGGTGAAAATCAGGAGAAGAGAACAGTCGATTTGGAAAGAGAGCTAAATGAGAGCATTTTTCCGGTTTGGCTATTTTGACCAGGAATTTTCACTTCTCCAGTCATTCTCCTGAGTTTCACTTTACTTTGAATAGACCTGTGTATTTTTTGTAGTAAATATGTGATTTTAACGGAAAAAAAAAACACTAAATCGTTCGTGCAGCACTATTGTTCATATTATAATTGAAAAGTGAACAATAGTGCTGCATTAATACAATTTTTAAAAATATATACTTACAGGGTTATTCAGAGAGAGTGAAAAGCAGGAGAATGACTGGAGAATGAAAAATTCTAGGTAAAAAAAAAAAGCAAACCAGAAAAACTCTCCATTTTGACCTAGAATTTTTCATTCTCCAGTCATTCTCCTGCTTTTCACGCTCTCTGAATAACCCTGTTAGTTTTATTTTTTTATTTTTATTTAATTATTTTTTTACATCTAGCATACATGTAACATGCTCTGGCCTTTCCAATGATACCAAACATGACCCGCTAGCTGCCACCGATCAGGAGATCCTTAAGAAGTCCCTGGGCAGCTAGGGGGCTACACGGCTAACTGACGTCATCACACCATGCACAATGACATTGGTTGACGAGCGGGGACCTGGAGGTGGGACTGACATCTAAAATGCCAGCCCCCACCAGAAATAGTACGTGATCCAGCGCCGATTGATGCCGGATTGCAGCCTGTTGTGTAAGGAGTTAAAGAAAGGCATTGCTGGAAAGGTTAGACTGTGACCTTTCCAGTGGTGCCTGTCTTGAATCGCTACCCCCTGACGTTGCGGAGAGGACCCTCCTCCCCTTCAGGCATTCCACCTGCTCTGGTGGGGGGGGGCACCTTAAACTGACATCATCACGCCCGTCACAATGGCGGTAGTGCACCAGGAGGGGTATAATCACGCACATCTGACTTGAAGGAAGTCAGATCTGCGTGGGACCATGGAGAGAGAGGTGAGTATCGGAGGGGGGAAATCAAATGCACGGGACGTGCTATGATGTCCCACGGCTTTAAAGCCCACTTGCTGCAGGATGGCATAGCAGGTCCTGTGTCATAATGGGATTAAATTAACAACAGTAATTGGGCTTCATGAGTGCCAGACCCTTTCTTTTGTTTGTTATACTATGTTAATGTCTGAAGCTTTGCAATATTATTGGATTAAAGGCTCGCTGTAACTCCCACCAGAAATGTTTTATGAACATTTATAGGATTTACACGTCTATTGAAGAGACTAAGGCTAGGGTCAAACGAAAGCATTTTTACACGCGAACGTAAAAAAGTGCGTCCGAACGCATTGATGTATTTTTTCACGGAATATACGAAAACGGTCATACGATCCGCATTTTCGTGCGTGATGTTTTACGAATCCAAACCAGGAAACTTTTTGCGTCTGGACGTAATGTTGGCCGGACATGAGCAGGGTCTGACGTCTCCAAATCACACACACACACAGCTAGCGGGCGCAGCGCACTCTGTACGTCCGTACTAGCGGTTCTGCGTTCTCGAAAAAATGCGTTCATTTTCCACTTGCGTTGCGCAGCCGGACTTTCGTGCAACCGTACTTCGTATATTGGCTGTCATTGCCCGTCATTTGCTGCTAGTGCGGCCGTGATTAAGTGCGCCAGAACGCACGTTAAAAATGCGCTGGTCTGACCCCAGCCTTAAATTACTACTGGACTCTACTATACTTAAATGGCCACTACCACCAAAAATTAAATGTCCTTATTGTGTTTATATTATGTTGCTGATATCTTAGGCTAGGGTCAGACGAACGCATTTTCACGTTGTCTGTGAAAAAGTGCGTTCGAACGAATGGACGCATTTTTTCACGGAGTACGCGAGAGCGGTCATACTATGCGCATTTGCGTTCGTGATTTTGTATGGATCATCAATAAAACACTTTGTGCATCTGGACGTTATGTTGGCCGGACATTAGTAGCGTCTGACATCTCCAATTCACACACACACGCCGCTAGCGGGCGCAGCGCACTCTGTACGTCAGTACTAACGGTTTTACGTTCTTGAAAAAATGCGTTCATTTTCCACTTGCGTTGCGCAGCCGGACTTTCGTGCGACCGTACATCGTATATTGGCCGTCATTGCCCGTCATTTGCTGCTAGTGCGGCCGTGATTAAGTGCGCCTGCACGCGCGTTCGCACTGCCTCAGTCTGACCCTAGCCTAAGATGTGCTTTATTTTTCTCATGTATTTTTAGTTAAGAATATATTTTACTCTATATGTGTCACTGGGTGCATCCATTTTGTGATCTTTTGTAAACTGCCCCCCCCCCCAGTATCTTTAACTCACTTGGTCCTCACTTTGTGGTTTTGGCCATAGAATGGAATCTACGGGCCAGGAATGCCTCTCTTTACCTCTTAGGTAAAAGCACAGCAAACTGGTGCCAATCAGTGCCAGATCGTGAACCTCTCTCAGAGGTGGTCTCCGGGATCACCCGCTTTTGTCATCGTGCATGGGCACGAAGATGTTAGTAAAGGAATTAATCCCTAGCTGCCCAGGGATTTCCCTATGAAAATCCCTAAGGTGGAGTTAGTGGCGTCCTTTGGGAGCTAGAGGTTCATGATTGCTGCCTTTGGAAAGTCCAGAGAATGGTCTTTCCAGTGAAACAAAGCATGACCAGGTTAAGTGTAAAAAAATGAATACTTGAATAAAAACAAACAATAAAAATGAAAGTATTTTTCTTTCTTATTTATAATGCAGCATTGTTGTAACTCCTTTCCACAGCAGTGTGTGCAATGTCATCCTTAATGCTGCGGGACGTCATAGCACATCCCATTCCTCCCATTTTATATCTCCTGGCCCACTTCCTTTGCCAACACTCCGTGCGCGTCATTGGCTGCGGTGGGACCACCTGAACTCTGGCCGTCACTCTGCAGCCAATGATGTGCATGGCGATTCCGTAAAGGATCCCCTCGCGCATAGGGGTTAAGTCAAATCATTACCACCACATAATGGGTATGTAACTTTTAAGGTCAGATTGAGTGATGACCAAGTTACTGTAACATTCTAGCAGCTAAAATAGTAATAATACATTGTGACACTGTACTATAAAATATAAATAATCACTGGTCTCTATTTTTGGGATCTCAAACGTTGGCACCACAGATGTTTCTGAACTACAGCTCCCAAGATTCTCTGGCCATTTATTGCATTCACAGAATTCTGGGAATTGTAGGCAATCAACATTTGTGTGGCCTTTTGAGATCCATATGTAAAAGTCAAATTCTTGCTATCTATATAACATATCAGAACATGTTTCTCATTGTCACTTACATTGTGGAGGAAACCTTCTGAGAGTTATTTATTAAAACATGTATTTTGGAGAACAGTGATTTGCCTAGATGTTATGCACTTTAGGTCAAAATGTAGCAGTTGGAGATTTACTCTGGATGTACAGTATATTTTTAGTTCTGTATCCACCTCTCACACAAACATTGCTCATTGTGTTGCCAGTGTGCACAAAATTCAATTTGACTTCAGCTTACTGAATACATTTACAAGGTTTTACGTCTCCTGGAAAAACCTTTTGTCTATGTACAAAATAGCTGTTACTAGGCTCTTATGTTCCTTCCATTTTTAACATATATACAGATTAGTTATTCATAAAAAAACAAAAAAAGACTTGATTTGATAAACCGTTGAGTGTACAAATATTTATGTGTATTTTTAACACTCCCGTGTTATGGCATCCTGATCCCAGAATTCCATTTGTTCTTGAGGTTGATGCTTCCGAGATAGGACAGCCCCAATGCCTATCTCAAAGAGAGTCTCCAGGGAAGCCTCTACATCCTTGTGGGTTCTTTTCAATAAAATTATCACCAGCAGGATGCAATTATATCGGTAACAGAGAATTGCTTGCTATTGTGTCTGCCCTGTCAGAGTGGAGACATTTGTTGGAAGGTACTCTTGACCCTTTGTTGATAATCACTGATCATAAGAACCTTACGTACATCGGGGATGCTAAACGTCTGAACTCGAGACAGGCCAGGTGGTCATTACTACTGTCTCGGTTTAATTTTGTGTTGACTTACAGACCAGGTGACCGCAATGTAAAGGCTGATGCCTTATCTCGTCAATATGACCCGTATGAATCAAATACACAAGATCACAATCCTATAGATCCTCCTGAACGTATTGTGGCTTCCACGGTCTTGTCTGTTTCCTCGCCTTTTCTGGAACGCCTCCAAGCAGCTCAAATGGGGGCTCCACCTAACAAGCCTCCAGATATGTTGTTTGTGCCTGAAAAGGAAAGACAAGAATTACTCATAATGTTTCATGATTTAAAACCAGCAGGTCACCCTGGTATTACTAAGACTCTTACCAGTACCTCCAGACAGTTCTGGTGGCCCACCATGCGACAGGACGTACGTCTGTTTGTTTTTGCTGCACGTAATAACGCCATTAACGAGACCACTGGCCACTCTCCTTTTTCTGCTATCTATGGTTTTTTCCCTCCGGCTCTACCGCTTCAGTTTGCTGAACAGGCCATCCCAGCTCTCGATGAACATCTCACACAACTACAGGATATTTGGAGACAGATTCGCGAAAACATGGAGCGCAATGTTGCTGTCCAGAAACGCAAGGCTGACAGGCATAGGTTACAAGCTCCTTCCTACACCGTGGGGGATAGAGTTTGGTTGTCCACTAGGAATGTGAAGTTGCGGGTGCCTTCTATGAAAATGGCACCTCGGTTTATCGGTCCATACAAGATCATTCGTCGCGTTAACCCTGTGGCTTATGCTCTTGCCCTTCCTAGACATCTTCGCTTGTACAACGTCTTCCACACCTCCCTACTGAAGCCTTTGTTGTGTAACAGGTACACGCGGTCCGTTCCTCCTCCTCCTCCACCTGTTCAGGTTGATGGAGAGACGGAGTATGAGGTTAGGAAAGTTCTGGATTCTAGGCTGTTCAGGGGTGCTCTGCAGTACCTGGTCGATTGGGTGGGTTATGGTCCGGAGGACCAGTCCTGGATTCCGGCTTCCAACATGTCTGCCTCTAGGTTGGTCAGGGCATTCCATACCTCGCACCCTGATCGCCCTGGTGGTCGTCCTGCCACTCGCCCCAGTGGTCATCCTGCCACTTGTTCTGTTGGTCGTCCGGTGGCCTCCCGTGGAGAGGGGGGTACTGTAACGTTGGGGGCTTCCAGCCTTTCCGGTGTGCTTGAAGGCAGCATGTCTAATGCTGCTCGCTCACCAACGCCTGGTTTAAATTGAAACAGGCAGGGAGGTGGCTGCATGAGGTGCGGCTTAAGAGGGGGGCGCGGTCTGGTGAAGGTCTTTTAAAAACCAACAGTTCCTTCTAAGCAGTGCCAGATCGTGGTTATCCATACCTGAGCTCCTTGTACCTGAATTCTCTTGTGATTTAACCTGTTATTGACCTCTGCTTGTTTTCTGACTATTCTGCCTTCCGTTGCCCTAGACTATTTCCTTGTACTACGCTTCTGCACGGATATCGACCCGGCTATTCCATTTGACTATTCTATACTCCGTATTCCTGATTCTGGCTCGTCTGACTACCCCTGTGTTGCTGACCTGGTTTTGTATTACGACATTGTCTTTGATTAACCCTTTCTGTTTAGCTAGTATACCTGGCCAATTCTAAGGACCAGACAGTTAGGGATTCTTCCTGTTGGTGGCTTTTGGGCTCTGAGGAGTGTTGGGCTTTAAGGACTGCGTGGTGGGATCCGGGAACCATGACAAAACCTTTGAACTTCTCACTGAGAACATATGTTCCCCTATGAGTAAGATGCAAACCATCTTTTTTATACAGTTCCTTTCTGCTCCAATTAGAGCTATCATGGGACACAAAGCCAAATCCTTGCTCCCGACACCATTCCCGAAGCCGCAAATTAAATTCCCTATTGCGCATCTGCCTATCCTGAATGTTATGCACAAGCAGAACTTCAGAGAATGACACAGTGGACGCAATCTGCTGTATTTCACCTCCAAGAACACAAAAATCTTCCTTAATCTCAGAAACCTCATTGCTAGCCAAGTCATTTGTCCCTAGATGGACTAGAACGTCCACTTCCCCTTGCTGCTTTGCTTGTTTGACAATATTGAGAATATGTCTCTTGTCTCTACGAGCAGTAGCCCCAGGAAGACATCTCACCTAACCACTACTCTCCAGCTCAACACCTCTTATGATAGAATCACCCAGCAACAATTGCCTTCTATCAAGTCCCACCTTTTCCTTTTTGTCTTTGGTAGCAGTCCTGCATACCTTAGGAATAGAGGATGGTGGTTCCTCAACTATGGTGTCTGAGCCTACTTCCATCTTACCACTACACTCTGAAAGTGCCTCAAAAGAATTAAGAAGAGCCACAGACTGTGGGACATGCCTTCTATCCACAACTCTAAGTCTACCAGATCCTACAGTAGTCCATCTGCTGCTCCTAGGAGGCCTCTGTGGCAGTGGCTTTGTAAAAGTCATAGCCTGAGTTTGTCTAACAGATAATTTACAAATCTCAGACTTCAAACAGGCAATTTCCTGCTGCAATAAAGAGAACTGCCTACATATCAGGCACACTCCAAACCTCCAAAGATTGGATCTAAAAACAAATGCATGACAGCTCTTACACTGGACCAAGCCTGCCATTATAAAAGAATGGATTTAAAACCAGCAAATCTTACCTTTATGTAGGTTTTCTACCTCCCGTCTAACCTCAGACAACCTCCAGAGTATCTCCAGAAGATCTCTAAGTGCTCACTTTGAAGGCTTGCACTTAGAAGGCTTCACAAGCCGAATAGATACCTTTTCAAGATCCAGGAACAGACCAATGCGCTGGCAAGAAAAAGCATGCAAACAATTTGGGAACTGGCTGGTTGGAGTAGAAGTAACAGTGTCCTTGGGCAAGACAACTAACAGTACATACTCACCTCCCAGGACAAATCTGAAAACAATAGAATTCTCAATGTATCTTTCCTGGTAAAATACTTTCTCAAAACAATTGCTTCAGTTATGTATAAATTTGTCTTAAAATCTGATTTGATCATCTAAGGCCCAGTTCACACTGTGCGATTTGAAAAGCTGCATTTTTCCACGCGATTTTCATATTCGCGACGTCACGTAATAAAATCAGATTGACACTTCAAAGGTAATCCAATGGTAATAGTTTGTTACATAATTTCCAGGCATCACCACTAGGGAAGGGCTGAGTGTTAGATTCGAACATGAGTTCGAATCGAACATCGGCCGTTCGAGTGTTCGGCGAACGCCGAACATTATGGGATGTTCGTGGTCTGTTCGACCGCGGACATTCCATAATACTAAATGCCTTTGCAAAATGTGTTCACAGTTCTCCTAAATGTACTGGCAGCTGCCAGTATATTTAGGAGACCTGTGGCTGCAGCCCCCCGGCTCCTGTGCCTTTGGCCCTCCTGTTCCTCTGGTCCGTCTGCTCCTCTGTCTGGCCGCGGCTCCTCTGCCCAACGCCTCGTCTTCATGCTGAGCCCTGATTGGGCAAAGTCCTGCACCTGACCTGGACTTTGCCCAATCAGGGCTCTAATTCGTGGCTGGACGGAGGAGCAGACAGACCGGAGGAGCAGACAGACCGGAGGAACAGGAGGGCCAAAGGCACAGGGGCTGGGGGGCTGCAGCCGCAGGTCTCCTAAATGTACCGGCAGCTGCCGGTACATTTAGGAGAACTGTGAACACATTTTGCATGTTCGACCCCCATTGATTTGCATTGTGTTCAAGTACGTACTTGAACATTTCGGTTGTTCTAATGTTCGAATACGAACCGAACACATGGTTGTTCGGCCCATCACTAATCACAGCATCATAGTGCCAATAGTACCATCACCACATAATGTGCCAGTAGAATATGTTCAGCCTCTATATTTTAAGATGGCATTTTGTTATCTAAAGTAGGGGAGAGGGTTATTGGGGTAAGTGTCTCTTCTTTTTGGGTGCCTGGCCACTTTATTTATTTATTTATTTATTTATAAAGGATTTTACCAGGAAGGATACATTGAGATTTCTCTCGTTTTCAAGTATGTCCTGGGTTCAAGTACATTGAAGTGTTACATTTACAGAAATGCAAAGTAATACAATGTAAGATATTAACAACACAAATATACAGATTAACAGAAAATAAATATGTAGGAAATATAGTCACTAGGTTACATGTTTACAGGTGCATTCTGTATTGAGGTATGTTAACAGGGAAATTTTGAGTGACTTAAGACTGGTGGAAGATTTGATGGTGTCTGGGAGGTTATTCCATAATTGTGGTGCTCTGTAGGAAAATGGGGACCGAGCCACTGTCTTTTTGTATTGTGGTATTGCAAGTAAGGTGCTGGTCCTGGATCG